>HG995257.1:5845000-8345000 GCA_905332985.1 Mimas tiliae
TCTCATTCAGCAGAGAAGGCCCGTACCCAGTAGTAGGACGTGTATAATACAGGGCTAGTAATATTATTATTATATTTCTTTAATTATGTTATAAGTGCATACAAACTAAAGTAAAACCTCTTTATTTAAATTATCTACACAAGAACTTTTAATAAACAAATAAACTCCAGTGCACGAAACTGTAGCAGCGAGGAGTATAATTTTGTAACATTAAAATTATAAAAGAAAATATAAAGAATAGAGCATTGTAAATGAAAATAAAAGCAACCGTTTCGTGTCTAAGTAGGTGGGCATTGAATAAATTAATTTCAAACGTAATCATTGGTATACATCGACAGTTGTAATTAAAATATTATATCGATTTATTAATTTAAATGTGTATTTAAGACATACTATCTGCTGTTCATCTTAAAAGATAATTAAACGTTTAGGTTGTACTTATTATATAGCGATAAAATAAAGCTAAATATGAAGTTATTATATTGGGTTTTTCTATTACGAATTGCTGAGTAAAGCCCGGAGTCTGGAGTTGTGCCCGGTATGGCGATACGCTCGCCCCTATCACATCATGGGACGGAGATACGCTTGGCGAAATGTGGGTGTACTGGTTACACCACTGCCTGCCCCTTTGGGGATTATAGGCGTACATACAAAAAAAATGTTTAAAAAAGATGTCATCGATTGATAACTTAATTACTAGATATTATTATTATTATTATTGTTACAATTTGATTGATACTTAGTAACTGTAGTAACACTATATGTATATTAACCGTAAGTATACATTTAAATTTAATTAATTTAATTTTTTATTAATTTAATAAAGTTTTTATATGACTAATTGATACTATTACAAATGTTGACATACAAGTGCATTTAAATGTTGTATACCCCTCCCTGTAAAGGCACTTCACATAGTTATAAGTCTTATTAAATGTATTGATTGATGTAGTGTTTTGTGATGTTTCGATGGTGTAACGAATTCAATAAATAAATACAATTTCTATGTACCGCGTAGCTTGTCTAGTGTATACATCAAAGTCTTTGGAAATTCCAAATAAATTATAAATGTCTACAGTCTTTATAATACCAACATTAAAATTAACAGCAGGAAAAGTAACCATTGCCAAGTCATATCTGCATATTGTTTTCGAATACCAATTTTATAATCACCACATTTTACGTTGCATCTTTGTATACCATCGGTGTACCTAGTAATTTACCTGCTATCATAAATTCCTGCAACTCTTCATTTTTTACGACTAAGTCTCGCGTCTTATACATTTTGAAGACCGTACAAATGGCTCACAGTTTATGAGGATAAGTTAAATTGTATCAAACGATCTACTGCCTTTAAAATTGCTTCATTTACCCGGTTCTAAACCACCACTTCATAGTTAACAATGCCTATTAAGATATTATGTTTCTTGTTCGTTTTGCCTTAATTTACTTGAGCTATTCATCCGTGGGCTTATCCAGGATCTATAAGAGGTTACAGCCTCTCTTCGTTTGATGTAACTGAGAATAATAATAAATAAATACACCCAACAGTTACAAACTATGTGAACCTGTATCGTATACATCGGAACTACAAGGGACTTTCGGTCCCACAACACCCATACACGAAATAAATATTTGTGGATCACTTCACATTACACCTCTGTCTACCCCTTCGAGGATTACAGGCGTGAGTGCGTACATACATAGTGCATATGTACGTATGTATTTATACCTGTATCCCCGGGAGGGTAAGTAGAAGTGTAACTAGTACACCAACAGTTCACGGATCTAATTTCCGTCCATGACATGATACCTGATAGGTGGTGAGCCTATCACCATATCAGGCACATATTCCAATTCAAGCAAATTTCGATTGCTTGATCTAAGATTTGAACCCAGATCCTCACTTTTTCGCATCCAAGTACGCTACTACTGGACGAATGAGGTGATGGTACATAAAAGCAGTTGCATAAAAAAAAACTCACGTGACTAAATCTATTGACACCCTTATTATTTTTTATATATTTTCTCCAATAAAAGTTTTGTATCAACCTTTGTAATACAGGTCACATAAATATTTAGGTCCTACTTTAATTTCGGTATAGCACGTTAAGATAGCAGATACGTTGGTTTCATTCTAGAATTTATTATTTTAATATAATTGTTAGCCTTAATGCTCTATTAGTTTTATTCAATACTCGTGCAAATTATTGTAGAGATACAATATTCGAAAAGGTATTAAAATTATTTAAATACACTAGCTTTACCGCGCGATTTCTCGCGCGGGCATATTACTGCTCAGTTCCCGTCTTTCATACAAAGTTCAACCCTCCTTTTGTCCCCTTAAAATTTAAATTTCCATAAACCATTTCTTAGCGAATCCCTACATAAATTACACAAATTATCATCTGACTAATGTATATGAAATTTCGTGCATCTTACTTTGAAAATAACGGACTTCCATTCATCCGTTCATCCCTTATTTTATCCCCTTAGGGGCGAAATTTTCAAAATCCCTTGTTTAGTGAATGCTTAGAACATAAAAGGCATTAACTGCCAAAATTTCAAGTTTGTTGCACCGGTGGTTTAGACTCTGTATAGATGAATCAGTCAATCAGTTAGTCAGGGAAATTAATTATATATGTATAGATTAAAATTCCAACAGATTTAATACGTATTTAGGTGACTATATAGAAGAGCATCTATGTAAATGTAATATGTTTATTATATTTAATAACCGGTTAAAATACATAATTTAATATGTGTAAGTATAAAATAACAGCTGACCTTGTATCGATGATATCGATTACTTACATTTCGATATCGATGTTAGCTACTAAATGACAGGTATTAGGAACTTACCGGCGCATTATAAATTCTAGTATTTTGATAACAGTCGAGGCATTATTTCACGTGTTATGACACAATAGCTAAATATAACAATATTTAATAAAGCTAACAATATTTTTTTTCGTTTTTTGGTCAATGTGGTCAGCACGAGTGTTACAAGGATATTCTACTTTTATATTACTATCCAACATTTGAATAAATATTTTGTATCTTAAATAATAATAATAAAAATGTATACATAGCCGTCGGGTGGTGTCGCATCCCATATTAGATTTAAAAAGGTGTTGGACTCAGGCACGCCTACCAAAAGTACGGAACTCTCTATATAGTCCCAAGATATGATAAGATATACACTTACTAGTTCTAAAACGCAAGTTATGAGAATGATTCCAAACAATTTAATTAGCAAGGACCTACCCGTCGTATGTATACGAAAGGCCGTCTGGGGTGATACCATCGTTTTGACTATTTTTTTCGCCACACAGCAGTATATTATCACTGCTTTGGTGTGGCAGACATTGAAGCCAGTGAAATAACTGGGCATTATTATGTCACGGGGTGAGGAACGCAGTCTAGTGCCATGCATTTCTTTGTAATTCATAGTCCTATGTGGGGTTGTTGTTTATTTACAGGCGTCTCCATCAGGCGAGCGACATGCTGCTGCTCGTTTCGTCATTCAGGCTAGTAAATAAAAAAAACGTTTTCCACCATACATACGGCAATCGGCACAGGCGCTCTTCCGCCTATCACCTATTGTTGAAGTAAGTCAAGTGTTGTTCAATAATTACGAGGATAAATCAAGGCAAGTCCCCCAATTCCTTTACCGTCTTGAACAAATGCTTTAAACAAAAAAATCCTTTTACTCTAAAGTTAAACAATTACCTCATTTGAAACAACAATAAAACATTAATTGGGTTTAGTTCGTGGAACCGCTCTAGTTAATTGCGTTCTTTGTCCAAGGAGATTTAATTTTCCTATCTGGCTTTGGTTGAACTGGTCGTAACATCTATTTTGATACAGCTTTTTAATCTGTTTATAGCCGTGGGGCAACTGGGCAAGAATATCAATTGCCCTCCACTTATTTCGAGAGTCGAACGAGGGATGCTGACCGATAATCAGATTCACTTGGTGCTAATATGTTTGTACTGGATATTGTACCATTGTACATTGGAGGTAACTACTTCAGTTTGTATGAAACCAAGTGTGTCGCATTTTTAGCACCTGCTATAACGCCACAAGACCAATTTTATAATGAAAAACACACTTAAAATGCTTTATTTTTGTTTCATGATACTCGACGGCACGAAAATGCATTTTCGAAATTTGCGAAAGATCTATTTTATTTCAGCTTGCTAAGTCTTTATCTTGTCTAAACTTGCAATGTCTATACTTATAATATCTATTATATAATTTTGGTCTTTGATTCATACAATCTGTAAGTTTTTTGACTCACGTTACAGGAGGAATTAAAGTGTATTAGTTATTATGTTGGATAGCATTTATAAAGATTAAGTACAATTTATATCTATTGCTTATCATCGTCGTTTTTACAGTACGCTTGGCAAATACTTGGAACCATTTAAAAACCTATGCTCTATATGATACATGAAAATAATAATATAATACCAGACCCCTTGATATGAATCCCGCTACTGAGTACGGGTCGCCTCTACTGAATGAGGGGGGGAGTTAAGGCCTAAGCCTTAACTCACCAAGTGGTTTATCACAGATCTTCTTGATTATGGAGAACTTCTCTGGTATTGAGTTATCCTCACGATGTGATATCGCATACTCAAGATATATATCTTGTGCTGTAAAATGCTCATATAACTAATTCAGAGGGGCTGGTTTCGAACCTGCAACTGTTATATCCGCAGTCCATACCACTGCTCGCTGAGCTATCGCTACTTCAATGAAAATATATAGGATAAATATTTAGGAGTTATAACATTTTAAAACTAAGCGTATGTGCACATAAATTCCAGAGTTCCAGATTCCGTGACAAGTAACGAGCTGACAAATCCAAACAAACGGGAACATTTCACATTTCTCCCTTTGTTACATTTACGAGACATTTCGTAATGAAGACCTCGCTACACAAGTAACACAGGTAACACAGGTGCTCATTCAAATTGTTTACACCTGGATACTTGCTTATGGGAAAGTAAAACACCTAAATCAACTCAGTGGCACACATTCTGATCTAAAACAGTGAAACAGAACAGATACTCTGATACATTGGGTGTAAGGTGACCATAATATTTTTCGGACATATTCTACGTTTTAGTAGCAAAGGAGCAAAGATGGATGGAAGTTTATACCAGTTCCCTTTATCGTATGCTACTTTCTACTGTTCCTACTAGCATTATAGGTGTGAAAGTTTGGATGTGTGTTAGTTTGATTTCAATGTAAATCTGTCACACCTTAACAGCTGAAAGCATTTGGATAAAATTTAGCACACAGGTAGCCCATGACCTGGATTAGGACATAGGCTACTTTTTATTCCGGAAAAGAACATTTTCACGAGCGGAGCGCGAGCATAAGCAAGTACCTAGTAAAACAAAATATCTTTAAACTTTCAATAAAATATTATCAAATACCTTTATAAACTTCAAAAGTATTCATATAACGTTTTATAGATATTATAATTTAAACTTTAGGTAAAATAGATTCGGCCTTTTTTCACTGTGACTGTGAGTAGAGATCAGTAGATAACTGTTTCGTATAGTTAAAGTATGGTTGAATTCATTTAAATCTTACTCAAGATATTCTATGTTTCAAGGCAGTGAAATCTGCATTAAAAACCATTAAAAACTAGGTACTTATATTATAAGTATAAAAGTTCGGTTGTTTGAGAGTTTCTGAAGTTGCATTTAAATCAATCACGTCTTAACGGCTGAACAGGTTTGGATAAAATTTGCCACACAAGTAAACCTTGATCTAGATTAGGGACCATTTTATCCCGGAAAAAGACAGCAAAAGCTAAGATAGTTTAGAAGTACTAAGGGAATACTTAAAATCTTGGTTTTATAACACTTCTTTAAGATAAAGATCCCATTTAGAGTACGATAGCGTTTGATGTGACTTTTTGATCTTGGACTTATATCTAGCAAATACCTTATAGCGAAAAGTGTTGGGTGTTCCGATTATTTGAAAATGAATCATGTCTGGTATCGGATGTACGCATTTTTTATCTAATTCAATTACATATCATTCTGCATGTCATGCTACGTAACACAAATGATTAATTGCAATACAATCAGCGGAAATAGATAGTTCCATGTTCTTCTAGTGCAAATACATTATGTCAGAGGTAGGTACTTACAAGTTAATTCTTTACGCTTTGTCGATACGTTACGAGCAACAATAATGGAGCGAATTGATAAAAAATACTAGTAATTATATGATTTATTTGGCGAATTTGAATAAGGCACATAATATACTTTTCTTGCAGAAACTTTAGATAACTTTAGTTATAATACTTATTTGCTTATGCAATTTAAAACATTCCGAAGTTTCAGAAGCCCGTCGGAGGCCTGGGGCGGCAAATCTATTTGGGGACCCCGATGAGTTTTTTTGCGCATAGGCTTGACATTGTATGAGATTTCTCGGGACGGACCGAAAACACCCACCAACCACCCCTCACCTCTTAGTCCGCTACTGCCTAAGCTACAGTAATTCTGGCAATAAAAAATATTTGATGATGTTTAGCTAGAAAATATTAATTCTCGGTAACACTCGTTAAACATAAATAATTTAAATATCGTCACTATTAAATATATTTACATTTACATTCCGCAGTATGTTACTTAGATTAACAGTTAACACATGAAATGTATAATAGCCAAAATTGGTTTGAATAATTAAACAGCTACCTAAAAACTTTATGAAACCTGACCGGCGGAGGGTCGTTTGTTAACGTGTAATGGGAATAAATTATGTACGACCAGAGTACGACACAGCGGTGTTAATTGAACATTGATTTTACATCTATTACTGTTTGTCAATGTTCACTCGGCATCTAAACGCGAGATGAATAAATTAACGTAATCTTGTCATAGTTTATTCAAGTAGCCAATCTAAACAACCATTATTTATTAAATTTTAATTATTTAATGTTTATTTTTATGAATTAATTGTTCACTATTAATATTCTACGACCGTTATTTTTCGCCCAAATTTATGGTGAACATCACGCCTCCAAGCGTGGTCTGTTTGGGAAAACTATAAATTACGTTGGTCAGGAAACTGGAATGCGTACATTACTTATGCATGAGTGTCTAACGTTATCCACATATGTACAGAAATGATTTGTTGTTCAATAAAAACGCCCTTGCTTTCTGTACGATGGGAGTCTGGTACCCATGCAGGAACAATCCGTGCGCACTGGATTTTATAGTCACCTTCTTGGAATCGCTCGTGTGGTAAAGTTGGCGAATTGCAATACGATTTACTAAGGGCCTCGATAGACGGAATTCCGACTGAAACGCTGCAACCATATTGAAGTTCCAGTGCAATGATTAATTCCCAATGATAGAAGCGATTTGAATTGTACAGACAGTAGTTCATGTTGCTCTAAATATGAAATTCGTATCGTCACGAATATATCCCGGTAAGCGAAGGTAGATTCCATCCAAAATTTGCTAAATGCATTTTTGATGCATGGTTTGTTTGCCAAAAAGACATAATTTTCAATCGAAAAACTCGCATATAGTTGCCCCGATTACCTTTGGGACTTATATTTACACATTCGTGCCTCGATTTTTACGCTTTCACTAGACGACAACGCCAGCGAGTCGATTGAATTCGATTGTGTCCAAACAAATACAACTAAAAATTTAATTGTTGCGATTATTTCAGGATATTTTTGTCATCTCGTCTGTCTTCGCCCTAAGCCATTTTGCACAAAATACACATTTTATGTTCGACAAATAGCCACTACGATGATTTATTGCCGCGCCTGTTACTTGCACTCAATACTTCACGAAAAGCATTGCATTTTACCAAAAATGTGAAATTCGTGTAGAATTCCAAATCCGATTAGCAATTCACCCACGATAGTCGAATGCATGCAACGCTTCGGCAGACAGAACCACAGTTCTGTTTTCTTTTTTTATTGAGCCTATGAGGCTGTAACTAAGGCTATCACGTAAAAATGGCGTTGGGTTAAAAATAAATTCCGAGAAGCCTGCTGAACTAATCGCTACACAATGTATGTGTAATATAGTTTCATTGCGGAAATTTCTGTCGAAGCAATTCTTTTTAATTAGGTACTGCTATTTTATAATTTTTGCACAACATTACTAGTGATTCGATATATCGATTTAAATTAATCCTTAATGTCATCCTTCTGATCGAATATGAAACCGTCACGTATTATTTTTAAAACTTTACAGTTGTAGCGCCACATTGTAGACTTGTCTAGAGCATGAATGGGCCGGCTCGACCGGGATGTCTCACAGAAAACCAATGTAGCGGCTTGTACCTGCATTTCATATGGTGAGTGAGATATCTGGAGGGCCAAATCCTCCACCCCTTCCCAATCATTTGAAGTCGGCAACGCGTGCTTGATTCTTCTGGTGTTGGAGGCGTTCACGGTGTAGATTACTTACCATCAGGTGACCCACTTACTGGTTTGCGAGCCAATGCTATAAAAAAACATTCTAAACAAAAAGTTGAACTAACAAATAAAAACCATAAAAAGTCTTCGTACTCGTCTAGTAGACTTTTGTACAACGCAAATCGTCAAGGTCATTCGCATAGGGCACAATCTTAACATAGGCTTTCAAAGCCTTAGTTAGAAATTTAGTGCGGGAATTTGCCCACAAAAGTTCGAAAGTTGAATAGAAATGAGTATAGTAGTCAGCAAATCAAACAGTATGTAGTTGTTTTGTATAATTCGACTTGAAACTTGGCTAGAAGCTAATCACTGTTTCACAATTTCTCTCATACCATGACAATTTTAGGTAGGTGTAAAATGTTCTCAAATAAGTTGATTAATTCGCTTGTGTGCCCATGCTCTACACCTGTAACTCCTACAAGTACAAGCAGTCCGGTAAATCATGTTCTATAGGGGTGTAGTAATTGGCACATGGACCCAACATTATGTTAATCAGTATATAAGCAACACCTGGACTTGTATACTAAGTTTTTTTATGGTAGAAGCCGTAAAATGAGCAAGTGGGTTACCTGATGGTAAGTGATCTCCACCGCCCATATACACCCACAATACCAGAAGAATCATGAGCGCGTTGCCGACCTTGACGGAAATGGATTGGGATGTGAGCCTCCGGATATCTCACTCACCGTACGATACGCATGTACGTAATTAGAATCTCTTTATTGATAGGATACATACATTTACTTTGAATGAATGCGAACCCTTACCACTATTATGTAGTACTATGAAGTATTCTATGCTTGTATGTCTAAATAGGTTATAGCAGAAATTACTATTACTAAAGCAATTTTTTTAACAAAAATAAAAACGACTAACAATCTGAAGTATGATGAAGTTTGAATCTTTCATCTCCGATTTTAGGCCCCGCCCTTAGGGGTGAAATTTCCTATTAAAATTACTTTGATCTATACTTTTTCGAATGGAAAAATCAATTTGCCCACATATAGCGGATTTATGAGTAGTTATACATACAAAAAACACCACCTCCGTTTTTTCGTCAGTTAAAAAGTAGGAATCAAGCTTTGTTTTTAATTAATAAATTATGATTTCAAGGCGGCGTATAAACCCTAGTGATCTTAGCAAGGGCCCTGGTGCCTTCAATGTTTATTATTACTCAAGCAAACAGCTTCCCCAGTGGCACTATAAAACTCATGACAATAACTCCGAGGTAGTTCACGACAGATATGGTTAGTTACAGTCGATTGAATACAAGAAATGGGCTTTGGTCGTGAGCGTGTTTTTTAAAAGTGTTTTCATTTAATATTAACACTAATGGTAATGTCAGTGCACTTTGGAAATAAGAGATGAAGAGCACTAACGACAGTAGTTGCCATCGTTTTGGTGCCGTACAATCTGTAAATGAATTACTGTAGGCCTAGTACAAGTTTAGGTGCAAGTATAGTTTTCTAAAATGATGATAGTTTTCGTTTTCTCTCCACACATCGAGGAGCAATAGCCACCTGGATATATATTCTATACATAAATAGACAGATATATATATTCTACTCATTGAAATATCTATCTATTCTACTTATTGAAATGCGACTCAACTTGCCCGTGTTATTGCCAACAACTTGTTGGGTGCTAATATTTTTTGTTAGGGTTCTATACCCAAATAGTGTCAAAGGAACTCTAGTAGTAAACTTACGTCGCACCGCGTCATCTGTCTGACCACTCTTTAGGGCTCTATCTTTTAAGCCGTAATAAGTAACTAACTGAAAATAGTTAAATTTTAAAGGGTGTGGTACTAGCACTTGGACAGTTTTATATTAATATATAACAGAAAGTAAGTAAAAGAGCACAAATGATAAAAGGTCACGACAACTCGTGGAGACCGACAATATCAGAGAATTGGATTTGTATCTATTATGGCGATATATTAATATGCTTATTCTTCGGAAAGATACAGGTGTGAACTTAATCATTTAATCTCATAATTTCCATCGTGTTTTGAGTTGCGCGACCAAGACAAGAGAATACGACGCAACTACAGCCACAAGTCCGCATTATATGCAATAGAGAACTTTTTGGATTTTTTTATTATTTAAATCAATAAGTTACTCTACTCAAAACATGTTGCAGAAATAATTTTATAAACCCGTCCAAAAATAAATAAGTTAGAAGCTAATCAAATCTGATGGAAGTGGTAGTTTTCAAATGAGAGACGACGCAAACCTTGACGTCACCGTGTCAAATGGCCATTACGTTGTACGCGTGCGGGCGAGATAGCAAGATGTCCCCACGCTCATATCAATATATGAAATCATAATTGTGGGCTCATTTTTTAACCAATTTTAATTATGTTGTGTATGTGTTATTTTTTGTTGCTATAGGCAATCCAACATAGAAAAACTACTCTATTGTAGAAGTACGTCTTGAATACGTCTATAGAATCGAGACAAGAGTGACTGTTTCCATACAATTTCATACAAAGCGGACGTGTCGCTCTCGCCTAGCTCCCTTCACGAGCCATAGTCTGCCTGTCTCGATCACATACCAAGCATTAACAATTAATTACTATTAACATAATCTGAAGTCGGCAATCTACATAAATATAAATGAATGCCTATTAATAAGCCATTTCTAAAGCATTTCTATGATAAATGGCAGAACTGGTTGTTTTATTGCAAATTCCATAATGATATATGCGTGTAGTATTATTTAAACATGTCGGTTGACATATAATTTTATTCTATTTACGATGTCATAAAAAAATAATATACAATTTTATAAAACCTATTTTGCTCAACTGGAAAATATATAATATATTATATTGTTACATATTAAATAATGTATTTATTGTGCGAATGTAAATGGTGGGGTTGGAAGAGGGCGTCTGAGGAGAACATGGATCAAATAAATGATATTCTCCGAAAAGGGCACGTCACGATTACCTTCAACCGACGATAATGTACGAGAAGATGTATGAATGTGGAAGAGGCGAAAGAGGTGTGTCAGGATCGTAGCTTGTGGTACTCGATAGTCTCTGCCTACCCCCATGGGACATAGGCGTGAGTGTGTATGTATGTATGTATGTTACACATTATTAAACTAAGATGAACATAATATCACCCAATAGCCAGAAAATATACTTATCATTTAATTTTTATTTTATTTTTGTATCTATAATACAAAGAAGCTGTACAGTCACCGAAGAAAGTGTATCTCTGTTTAACTCCTCGCTGTATAAAGTCGCTATGACACTAATGAGTTCGGGCGTAGCGCAGACGCTGCATATATTGTGGCAACTGTGTAGTGGGTACGCGGTACAATTGCTTTGCTGAGGTCTCGTGTTCGATCCCCTGGTCAAGTAAAAGTGATATTGGGTTAAACATAGAAATAGATAGAGGATAATCGGAATAGAAAATGAAATGCTCAGTATCAGTCCGGAGTCTGGAATTGTGTCTGGTATAGCGATAGGCTCTCTTCCTATCACGTCATAGGAGGGATATAAGGTCGGCGAAATGGGGTGTACTGGTTAAATCTCTGCCTACCCCTTCGAGGATTATAGTAGTGAGTCTGTATGTATTTTTTAGTCTATAGGACACTTAAATCAGTTTATAAGTGTAAAAAATCTACGAATAAAATCTATTAAAATGACTAGCTTTCCCCTAGTCACCCCTTCATTCTTTTATCATATTCATATCATATCATAATATTCAATTTATTGGAACCTAAAAGTGTATATGTATACCTTCATAAAAACAAATGAGAAAATGACTCTTAACACCTGTCGATTGCGCATGCGCAGGTCAAGTGGCCTGTACCACACGTTGTTTGGCTTCACAGACCACTGATAGCGAAGAATTCAACGCCTCACACGGCGTGAGGGGATTAAAGGGAAAATTACGTATTTTAAACATCAAATAATTGAATATGCTCGGTGAAATGTGGATGTACTGGTTAAACAGTTACTGAACTGCCTACCACTTCTGGGATTACAGGCGTGAGTGCGTGTCATATGAAATCTCAGCTTGGGTTTTTTTTACATTATGTGTATTGCTCTGGGGACAGAGGGGTTCTCAGCAGGCAGGCGGCCGGTCGTAAAAACTTCAAGCCAAATATTTCTATAACATGCGTTTAAAAAGCATGTTGCACCGACCCTACTGTTAGTGGGATAAGGGTAGGTTTAAGAACATGTGTATTCAATAAATTTATTTTAGTTTAGTGGATTTTCTACCGTCGAGTTTGATGTTCTTTATAATGTTACGATTCAGATGCATTGGACATTGCTTAAGCTCTACAAGATCGATCACGAAGTTGTTCGTTTAGGCCATATAACGGATCTGTCTTTGTCAGCTAACACTACAGTATGGTACATTTACTGCTAAAGGCACGATTTGAGGTACGCTACTGAGACAGAGATACCGCGTCACGTGACACGAGTCCGATAATAGCGACGCGCCTACTTTATAGGAAACTAGGTGACCCATGCGAAAACTTCACACGATAGTAGTCAACAAATGGCACTGTTAATATTAATCTTTTATTTGGCAAAACTAATAATTTTAAGTCGTTTATTTGTTTTTCGTCAATAACAGGAAACATAAGCTTTAAAATGGTGTTTGAATCATTAAATTTGATGAATTATGGAGGTTATGGCGTTCCGACAAAAAAAATGATTGAGAAATAATATCTAGAGATCGTTGGAAACGGTCGCGCGTCGCTCTTGCAACATGTTTCATATATAACTTCTTGCTTATTTACCTCTATAAAGATAAAGTGCAATTAAACTTGACAACCAGTTTTATACGAAGAGCATTATATGATGTTTAATAAAAAAAGAATATTTAAGTTATAAAACTCCGTACATTCTGATCTTTGTACCCCGAGACATAAGTTGTTAAGTCTCATAATGCCCAGTAATTGTACTGGCTTCAATATCCTTCATAACCAAACACAAGAACTACTTGGCGGCAAAAAGAGATAAAGAACATATATGTTTTAAACGGAATTCAATTACAAAATATTGTTTTTTTATTTGCAAAGTTGTGTGGATGTATTATTCGAGTGGTAGAGCCACGCTGTTGACAGTTTTGTCTACAGCATGAATGGGCTGGCTTAACCAAGTAGTGGTTACGACCACTGTCTCACAGAAAACCGACGTAAAGTACCTGCTGTGTTTTATACGGTGAGTGAGTATCCGGAGGCCAAATTCCCGCTTCCCAAAACCTTAATTATCTTATGATTCTTCTGGTATTGTGGAAGAACATATAACGTATTGTGTGAAGACAGACAGACAATGGGCGCAAACTCATAACACCCCATTTTTTGGTCAAAAATTGTACGCCTTGCTTATTATTTTTCTCTATGGTATGTATACAGATTTCAATCACAAATCAATAAGACGACCTATCACGTCTCAAAGCAAAATTGGTTTTAAAATGTGGTTACCCTTCAAATGTTATGTCGATTACGATAAATGTTAAGAAACATGTCTGTTTTTGAAATCTGCAGTGCAAGACAAATATATACTTTCATGTCATCAAGATATTTATTTTCTAAAACTAACAACTCATATAGGGCCTGATTCACAATATTCCAGTAAGATTTGACTACTATTAACGATTAACAAGACAGTTTAGTTTTTAAAATAAAATATTTATTAGATATATTTAGGCCGACAAACGAGCAAGTGATGGTAAATGATCTCTACCGCCATGAATACTCAGGATACCAGAAGAATTAGCGATGCCTAGGAATTGAATAATTAGAGGATGGGATATTAAGGGGGGAGGCCTATTAAGTCCTCACCCACCGTAGGAAACGCAACAGAAAACTGCTACGTCACGTTAATTTACTGTGAGACAGTGGTAACAACCTGGTAGAGCCGGACGCTGTGCTGTCTACAGCACAATGCCGGTGCATCGTCGCCCTTTGCTTCCCTCAACTTAGCTGATATTTCGACGTTGGTTGTTGTTTAGATCACGTAAGCGAAGTTCATAAATAAAGTTTGAATATTATCGTCAGACAAACAATAAAAATACTCCGCTTAAAATACGCAGAAAGGAAACATTTGTCGAAGTGTGGCCAATGAACAATATAGTGTTTAACGCTTTGCTTCCACTATTTATAGATATTGTATTACCTCGCCTCGTCTGTACAGGATGCACCAGTGGTTTCTAAACTTAAGGACGAGGTCCGACCATACGATTTGAACCACAATAGAATAAGGTTGATAATTGAATAGCATATCGGGCTTGACGGTGAAAATTTTGAATATTATGATTATATTTATCCGCTCAACATTTTAGTTATATTATAAATTATTATGCTATATCGTATAATATTTTATTGAGTCCTAAATTAAATGTATAAAGAAATATAATGTTTTATAGCCAAGACGGGACAAACAAACAAGCAACAAGTGAGTGATCTCCACCATCCATTGAATACCAGAGGAATCATGGATGCAGTAAAGGAATGGTGATTTGGGCTTTCAGAATTTACATACATACGCACTCACGCCTGTAATCCCCAAACGGGTAGGCAGAGGTGTAAACAGTACACCCACATTTCGCCGATGTGTTAGGGGGCGAGCCTATCGCCATACCGGGCACAAATTTCAGACTCCGGACTGATACTGAGCATTTCGTAATAGAAAAACCCAATACCACTTTACCTGACCCGGGGATCGAACCCGAGACCTCATCGTTAGCCTCAATCGTAACGCGTACGTATTACAACTGCTCCACCGAGGCAGTCTACGTGTTATGTTAATTAGAACCATTGAAAGAAATGCTTTCAAAGGGCGGGGCTTGTTCTGGATAAAGACATTCACGCGGGCGGAGCCGCGAATAATAAATATATAGAATTGTATGTTTACTCGAGAGCACAGAAGTCACTAATTCGAGGAACCCTGCTAACTTTTCTAAGGATCCCTTAAGAACCGCGGAACCCACTTTAAGATTCGCTGGGATGTACTATTGTTAGTTGTTGTCGACTGAAATGAGCGGGAAACAAAAGACTTCTGGACGTGAGGATATTTCGCATTTCGTCGCCTTAAAATAAAGTGGTACCAACTCAGACAAAAATACTGTTCTTTACAGCAAACGGCGCGTATTTAACATCAGTTCACGCCTGTATCCTGAAGGGGTTTTGAGTGGTAGAGCCATGCTACGAGTATAGACTTTGAGTGCAGCACAAATAGGCCGGCTCGACCGGGTCGTTACCACTAGCTCACATATAACCGACGTAAAGTAGTGGCTTGCTGCTGCGTTTCATACAATGAGTGAGATATCCGGAGACCCAAATCCCCCTCTCATTCCCAATCCCTTAATTATCAGTTTCTTTTAAAGTCGGCAATGCGCTCATGATTCTTCTGGTATTGTGAACATACATGGACGGTGGACATCACTTACCATCACGTGACCCACTTGCTCGTATGCCGTTCTATGCTATAAACAATGTGGTAGGTCCCTCGTATGCAAGAGGCCGTCTGGGATGGTACCACCGCTTTGTCTGCCGCCAAACAGCAATGTGTAAGCACATTTGTGTTTCGGTTTCAAGGACATTGAAGCCAGTGAAATTACTGGGTATTATGAAACTTAACATTTTATGTCCCGGGGTGACGCGCGCAGTCCAATGCCATGCAGTGCTTTGTAATTCAATGTGTTGTGTTGCTTTTGTTTATGGGCAGACGCCGACTATCAGGCGAGCCACCTGCTTGTCATTCAAGCTTAATAAATATGCTTTTTAACCCTAAACAAAAGAGGGTTCTGGTGGACCCGTTTTATCTGTTTGTGTATGTATCTGTCTATGCCATCGTTGTGTCTAAACAAAGTTACTGATTTGAATGTGATTTTCGTTTGGTTAATTCAAAATTGTTCTCTCTCTCTCTTGCGGTGCCTATTCACTATTGAATGTTGGCTGTCAATTCCACATATTCCTTTATATTTCTTGCCAGGTTAAATAGCTCTTAAAATGGTTCTTAGAGAGTTATATTTGAATCTATTTAGGCATCATTATCTTACAATAATAAAATTACCTAAAATATATCTCAAATGAATTTTAGATTTAAACAGTCGGTAATACTAAACTCTAAATAAAATTATTAAGTATTTTTTCTCAAAGTCGTAATGTATGTCTTTGATCTATATAGTTAATTACAATGTTCAAAAACCTTTGATATGAAGAATAACATATATTACAACTAAAGAAATATAAATAAAATAAACTTAAAAAATGTAGACTTTAAAAATATTACAAAGTAATTACTGAGTAGCTACACGAAAAATGTTCATATTTTAAATAAAAGGTATCAAGAATTTACTAAGTAATTAATACATCACAAAAAACATAGGTATGCGCATCGAATTAAAAACCTCGTCCGTTTTCTTTGTCCGTTAAATTAATTGGCGAAATTGCTTTGTGTAATATCAAGATTGCAATTTCAACGTATACGTATCTTCTTCCACGATCTTATCCCATTCCAATGTGGGGTCGATGCAACACGACGTAAAAATACGCATAGTAAATCATAATAATAATACCAGCCTCGACAATCATTGTCCCGATAGTCGTTTCCGTCCATGGTTTGATACCGAAGAGTCTCGACCAACATCTTCAGAGGCTCTGAATTAATGGTCGGGTCAGAAGTCAGGTGCAGAAGGCTGTATTAATGGATATTCACGCATTGTGAGGTCGCAAAGGTCGTCGCTATAATTGGAGCCCATTTGCCAGTTGTTAGTGCCCAGGGCTCAGTCACCAGTCGCCAGTTCCTAGTGATCAGTTTATAGTCGATAGTCCAAGATTTAATTTCGCGGTAGCTCTGCCGGTTTATTATTGGGTCCCAGTTCGGTCTTAGTTATAATTAATTAGAGAGCGATCTCTTAAGAATCCTGACATGGGGCTATACGCTGTAAAGCAGTGACATTGTAAAAATGACAAATAAACCATTAGTAGTATTGATAACTGTCGTTTTGTGTTTTTATAATACATAATACTCTTCTCACGTAAATTCTAACACTAGATAAAACTCGTTTTTCAAGAAGAAACGAGTCGACAAAATCGTCTCGTGTTGCATATGCTAAGACCCGTGGCCTTTAAAAAGAGTTTTCATATTGTCATATTGTGTAAGTTGTTATTTTGTTGCCTCAGTCTTGGTCTCTCTTCTTGTAAGTTATGGGGCTTTAGTAACTTATTCTATCATAATTATTTTGCCATGAATATAGTAAATACGGACAAGATTATTTCTATTACACAACGTCATTTAAATGTTACAAAATAAACGATTTTCGAGATCCTATTAGTCACGGTCTGAGATTAAAACATTTTAGATCATAAAAAGCAATTGATAGAGTTGTTCCACAGCTTACAAGTTTTGACGCTTTAAAGTATTAATAGATATTTATATATAAACTAGATCTCCCGCGCGGTTTCACCCGCAACTACAGCAGCGCCACCTACCGGGTCCAATTGTGAATCTAAATCATCCAGGGCGCCACCCAAACGCATACAAAAAAAAACATTCAAATCGGTCCAACCGTTTAGGAGGAGTTCAGTCACATACAGACGTACAGTAGAATTATATATATAAAGATAAATATTTTATAGACAATTATAGTGTCGATCGGATGTTGCGAAGCTGTGTGCAATGACCTATGAAATAACATATAATACTAATTTAGACTTCATAGTGTATGCTTTTAAATGATTTGATTTATCATATATATATTGACTTGGGCCAGCTATTTTTATACCGGTACGGATCTGGGGGGCGAGCACGAACAACTTACGAATAAGTATTTGAATCGAGAACGCTTGAATTTGTATGAAGGTTCAAACAATTTTTTGACATTTCGATACGAATAAGTTCTCGCAAGTTATTCGTGCTAGCCCCTCTGATGATAACTATAGTCCAAGTATAGTGCCGGTCGTCAAAAAATTATGTACCTTGATGGTCGGCAGAATTAAGCCAGCCTGAATGTTTCTTTTATATACTTTTTTTTATTATATTATAGGCCAGCAAACGAGCAAGTGGGTCACCTGATGGTCAGTGATCTCCACCGTCCATGTGCGCCCACAATACAAAAGAAATATGGGTGCGTTGCCGCCCTTCAAGGAAAGGGATTGGGAAGGGGAGGGGGTTTGGGCCTCCGGATATCTTACTCACCGTACGAAACGCAGCAGCAAGCTGCTACTTTACGCCGGTTTTCTGTGAGACAGTGGTAATGACCCGGACGAGCCGGCCCATACGTATGCTGTAGACAAGTGTCTACAGCGTGGCTCTACCACTCATTATAGTTAACAATTTAAAAATTGAAACATAAAAGTCGTGTTTTACAATTCAAGACATCACAAGCTGCAGATTGGTCGGTGCTTTCAAAAGCTAGGAAACAATTGCAACCAACAATCCAGGGTAGCTTTACCCTTATTAGGTGGTAGGTCCCTTGTATGCGAGAGGCCGTCTGGATTGGTTACCGCTTTGTCTATTTCTGCCGCCAAGCAGCAGTGTGTAAGCACTGTTGTGTTGTGTTTGAAGAACTTTGAAGCAAGTGAAATTACTGGGCTTTATGAGACTTAACAACCTATGTCTTGGGGTGACGATCATAGTCCGATGCCATGCAGTAGGTGTGGCACTCACTCAAGCTAATAAAAAACTTAATTAAACTGTACTCGTACTTCTTAGTAATGACTTGTAAATGCCACATTGATTGGCTTTTAAACTAGGTACTAAAATGATTTAGTCGTATAAATCACAGGCGAATTATATATTTAACTAGCCGTTGCCCACGACTTCACCCGCGTGAATATCTTTTAAAAATATTCCGTGCCATAAAAAAGTTTCATACAAAGTTATACCCCCATTTTAAGTTTTACACCTTAAAATGTAAAATTCTAAAATCCTTTCATAACGGGCTCCTACATTACACAAAATATCATCTGACCGAATTTCATGATCTTAGATAGAGTAGTTTTAGCGCTTTTATAAGTATATTACATATATTTAATTAAATATACCACGATATTTGACAGCCTCTGTGAAGCAGTGGGCGAGTAACCAACTGCGAAGCGAGAGCGCATTGAGACAAATATTTGTGTGATCCACAAAACTTTGTGACGTCAGGGTGTTGTGGAACCGCAAGTTCCTCGTAGTTCCTAATACCCACGATACAGGTTTACCTAGTGTGGGGTCATGGGGACTATGTGTGTGAATGTTGGGTGTATTTATTTATGCCACGATTCTTCGGATATTATGGGCACTCATGGGTTATAAAGATTAATCACCATTAGGTGGCTCCTTAATCCTTTAGTAAATAGATAATAAATAAAGAAATAAATTTAATTACATCCTTTTACAAGGTGTTTATACAATATCATGTCTACATTCTTTATATGGTCATTAATGCAATCTGTGAACTCAATTTAGTACAACCAATATTGAGCCACAGCACTTGTTAATATAGCTAATGGGCCATTAATTTACTATAGAACTACTTTTGCCATAATCAATAAGGAAGGAGCGAAGGACAGAAGACTCATTCTGTTCCATGCTGATTCATTTAGATGTTTTAGGTTACCGTAACAAATGGCAACCACGGAACCCTTCTAATTTCGATATATAATTTCGAGATACCCGATCCCGATGATATTTTTTTATTTTGATCTGTATGCAGATCAACTCAACAAACTTGACCGTCTTCTCAACAACTGCATTCGATTTATCTATAATCTTCGCAAATATGACCACGTTTCTTTTTATCGTTCGCAACTGAAATGGCTTCCCATTCGCCAACGCCGTTCATTGCGTGCACTTACAACGCTTTTCTCGTTTCTCACGTCGCCTTCTCCTCCTTATTTATCTTCCAACTTTAAATTTCTGTGCGATACTCATAATAGAAACCTTCGCTCCTCTAGCAATTTTCTTCTCAAGTGTCCCCTTCATAGTTCTAATTTTACTCATTCTTCCTTCGCCATTCAATCCATACTTCTATGGAACGCGCTCCCCCTCGAAATCAGGTCGTCCACATCCCAGTTGGCATTCAAAATGAGAGTTCGGCAGCTACTGCTGGGCGAGGTGGCAGAATCATCACATTAGATTATTTATATATTTATTTTTTTTCTTTTTTATTATAGCATATATAATATGTATTCTTATGTATCATTAGTTGTCTTATATATATTTTATTTTATTGTTATTCATGTTTCTATTATGCATATGTATATTTATATCTATTTATGCCTATTTATACTCGTGTGTAAATAAATACCGGAGGCCTATTCCCAGTCCCTTTATTATCCCTTTCCTATAATGTCGGCAACGCGTTCATGATTCTTTTGGTATTGTGGGCGTACATGGGTGGTGGAGATCATTTACCATCAGATGACCCACTTGCTCGTTTGCCGACCTATGACATAAAAAATCCTGACTACGGAACCCTTCATTGTGCGTGATCCAAAACGCACCACGCAGCACTCACTAAATTAAACTATCACCATAATTATGTAATTTTAGTTTAGAGAGTTGGATTTAATAAAATTTACTTAAATTATTAATTTAGTTTACCTGTGCATCAGATTAAATTTTGACTACAATACGACAGCACTTTTGATCCTGACATTGACTAAATTGAGACAGTACAGTAGAGTATATACTTGAATTAAGTATTTAAAAATAAATAAATACACAAATACATACATAAGCACTCACGGCTGTAAACCCTGAAGAGGTAGGCAGAGGTGTAACCAGTACACCCACATTTCGCCAGTGATAGGGAGCGAGCCTATCGCCATATCGGGCACAATTCCAGACTCCGGGTTGATACTAAGAATTTGATGATAGAAAAACCCAATACCACTTTACCCGACCCGGGATTCGAACCCGAGACCTCAGCGTTAACCTCAGCCGTAACGCTTACGCATTACAACTGCGCCACCGAGGCAGTCAAAAAAGGCAAATAAATAAATAACAGAATAAAATATGCACTAAGTTGAGCTATTTTAATCCGTAAGATCTATTTTATTGACAGCAATATAAAATGGATATATTTCTGTCACATTAGACTAGTTTTAGTTTTATTTTATCATACGAAAAGTCGTATCGAATGCAATTTTTTGCTATGGTAATTTTTATTTATTAGCGTGTATAACGAAACGAGCAGGTCGCTCGCCTGATGATAAACGACACTACTGCCCATAAACAGAAGCAACGCCACACATCACTTTGAATTACAAAGCACTGCATGTCACTGGACTGCGTTCGTCATCCCGAAACAAAAGTCTCATAATTTCACTGGCTACAATGTACTTCAAACCGAAACACAATAGTGCTTACACACTGTTCTTATGACAGAAATAGACAAAGGGGTTGTACCAACCAAGACAACTTCTCGCATACGATGAACCTACCAACTAGTAAATCATTATTAGCGTTTATTCGATAGCTTTATTTATTTTTTACCGTTTCTTTCCACATTTCGCTTTACGTCATTATTACGTTATAGTGGCATTCACATCGTTATCCATTGCTATACTTCCCAAGTCCGCATCACTGCGCCTAATATTCGGTTCAACTGTTCAAGAAGGGTTGCCAGATTTCCGTGCGCGACTCCTGGGATAAAAAAACAAAACCTATTAGCAAAAGATTTTTTTATTGCCTTAGCACAGTCAATCGTTTTTGGGAATCATAACAAGACATATCGAAAGTTGGACTCAAAGGTCAACTGAAAATACTTCTGCTACCCCCGAACTAACGAAAGAATATATAGAAATAATCGTTACCTTTAGGTTTCTTAGTCGTATTTCTAGTCAAAAAGAATTGAAATTTTTATTCTCACACTTAGGATAAAAATAATACATATTTAAACTATTCTCGCATGCACACTCTGCCGTCCGTCCGTAGTTTGGGTATTCGTAACCGTGTGAAAAAATCTGGCAATCGCGAATTCCGGGACAGTAAAGTGAAATTACTTGACACGGGACAACGCTGGCCATTCCGGGACAATGCCGGATTTCCCGGACGTTTGGCAACCCTGTATTCAAGTGATTCATTCCCTGTCAGTCGCCTACCCCAAATCGTCGCTCTACCTGTCCATCCGCGTGCGTACGCTTCTATAGCGGAGTTTCCTGCAGACCTCATTTATCTAACGATTTATATTCATTCTATAGGATCAAATTGTTGCAAATAAAGTTCGGCTTTATATCAAATTAGAGGCTTTGAGAGGCCGTCTGATACACACCTCTTTGATTTCTGATGCCAAAGTGAAGTGTGTAAATAGTGTATTTCAGTTTGAAGGACGATGAATCTAGTAAAATAATAGTTATATCTTTTTATAGCATATGTCGGCAAACAACCAAGTGGGTCACCTGATGGTAAGTGATCTCCACCGTTCATGTACGCCCACAATACCAATGGCATAGTCATGGGTGCGGGATTTAGGCTTCCGAATATCTCACTCACCATACGAAACGCAGCCGCAAGCTGCTACTTTACAACGATTTGTGGATCACACAAACATTTGTCTAGGTGGGGGAATATCGAGCCAGTGGCCTTTCGATTCACAGCCGGATACTCACCCACTGCACCCACGAAGGATGGATACAATACTCGCAAAATAACTTGACTGGCCAGAAGTTATTCATTGGCGTGGCAGCTAGTATTTTCAGTGGTAAGGGAGGCGGGAGAAGGAAGGAGCAGGAGGAAGGAGTAGAATGTGCATGAAGTAATTATCATTAACACGGCCAACTTATTTCGCGCGTATTGTAAGCAGGTTAAAGGCCAGTCTTTCTTTCTGCCTGGCGTTATCCGGTTTAATGCTCGAGTACGCCTTTCCATCATTTAGTATTATGGGAAGCGAACCGCCGCGCCGTCTACCCTCATAACCCGCAACGGAAACCAAATTTCACCATTGCCTCGATCGTTAATCAGCAGAGTAAACCACGTGCAGGTGCGGTTGGCTTTGGGCCTAAGATATTGATGGCCCACTTAAAATTCAGAACCAAAGACTTCAATACTACTAGACAAGCTGCGCGGTACATATAAATTGCACTACTAAGTTACGGTCAATTGACCGTTATTCAATATCACTATCTCACTTACTCTCAACTAGAACCCCAGAGAACCCTTCTCGCGCTCCTTGTCTGAGCTGTCAAACTCACGCGTTATGTGACGAAATTTTACTTCTAAACAGCCCGTCTAGTAGTATACATTATAGACTTTGTTCAGAACATTTAAAATAAGACATTCTACAACATACATAGACTTACGCCTGTTGCCCATAGAGGTAGGCAGAGACAACGGATTAACACTTGCTAAGATCCTTGCATACATACAAGCCTTTCTCTTACTACTCTTTGCACCCATAACATTCTGTAGTATTTTTATTGTAATACAGCTGCATCCATTCTGCAGGGCAATTGCAATGTGTATTATTATCTCATGGCTTAAATATACGAGCATATTTATTTCTTCCCATCTTGATGTACGTTAACTTGTCTTACTGTGTTTATCTCTTCGTTAATTATGGTACTGTGAAGATAAAGGTTTCTGATGTTACTTGTAAACTCGAACGAGACCGCGTCATGCAATTTGAAAAATAAAATATGACGCGTCCTCGTAAATAACAGTTTTCAGTGATATTTTCGGCTGAAAAATGTCTCCACTGAAATGGGATTTTAGTATCTAACTATTATGTATCTAATATATAAAATTCTCGTCTATATATAAAAGAGAAATAACAATCACTCACTACTAATCACGTTATCTCAAAAACCTACGTAAAGAACTAGTAAAACTGGAATCATGAAATTTGGTCAGATAATAGTTTATGTAATATATAGGTACCTGCTAAGAAAGGATTTTAGGGTTTTTTTTTATAGCATAGGCCGGCAAACGAGCAAGTGGGTCACCTGACGGTAAGTGTTCTCCACCGCCCATGTACGTCCACAATACTAAAAGAATTATGGGTGCGTGCCGACCTTAACGGAAAGGGATAATTATCGGATTGGGAAGGGGAAGGGGGGAGGGGGTTTGGGCCTCCGGATATCTCACTCACCGTACGAAACGCAGCAGCAAGCTGCTACTTTACGCCGGTTTTCTGTGAGACAGTGGTAACGACCCGGACGAGCCGGCCTATTCGTGCTGTAAACACAAGTGTTTACAGCGTGGCTCTACCACTCACAAAAACTTGAACTTTGTATGGAACAGAATTTCACGCGGGCGATAAGGCGAACAACAGCTAGTAGGTAAATAAAGTATGTTCCAACATTAAAACAAAGTACAAACTGTTCGATGTTATTACTACTTCAAAACCTTGAGAGAAGCTCGAACAAATTTCAAGATAGGTAAGTAGCTAATAAGAACGTTATTCCTAACTTTCAGATTTGTTAAAACAAGATATGTATTTTTAACTCTCACAAAACTAACTAATTCGCAACTCGCTGTTGCTTTTCGTACGGTGAGCGTGATAATCAGGGGCCAAATAATACCGCTACCCGCACCCCCTCTTCTGATCCGCATTGCTTTCCTGTATCCTTGATTCTTCTGGTGGTGTGGGTGTTCATGAGCGGCGTAGATCGCATACCATCTGGTGACCCATATGCTCGTTTGATGGCCTGCTATAAATAAATAAGTACACCCAACTGTCACGCACATAATCTCAGGACTATGTGGGTTCAGCCCCACACTAGGTAAACCTGTTTCGTGGGTATTAGGACCTACGATGAACTTGCGGTCCCACAAAACCCAGACTTGAACCTTTTTCTGGATCACACAAACATTTGTCTCAGTACGGGTATCGATCTCACGGCCTCTTGCTTTGCAGCCGGCTACTCGCCCGCTGCGCCACTTGGTAACTTAAATTGAAACTTGTTTAAAAAATAAAGTAACTGGGATTCAATAATACATACATAGTATTCAAGTTAGTAAACTTTAGCTCGCGGCTTCGCTCGCGTCAGTCTTTCTGGAATTAAAAGTAGTTTTCCCATTCAAACTTTCCCGTCTCCCTTCTTCCTTTAGGCATGAAATGAAACATGCTGTCACAATTTTAATTTCTAGGTATAGCACTTACTCGTGAACTTTAACTTTAACTTTTATCTTTTCTATGCTATAAAAAAGATAAAAGTAGTATATGCTAAACAAGGTCATGCCCATTGTGTCAATCCATGGTCATATATGTGTGCTAAATTTCATCCAAATCCGTTCAGCCGTTACGGTGTAAGTAAGATTTCAACAAACATCCAAACTCACTTACTCAAAACATCCAAACTTTCACATTATAATATTTATATTTGCAATTCTTTTTTAACTTGAAACGAGCAGGTCGCCCATAAACAGAAGCAACACCACACAGAACTATGAATAACAAAGGTCTACATGGCGTTGGACTGCGTGCGTCACCCCGAGGCAGAAGGTCGAGTCTCATAATTCCTAGTAATTTCACTAGCTTAAATTTCCTTCATACGACGGCCCAGACGGCCATAATCATATTTAGCGTTTGCAATATACTTAAGTTACAAGTAATACGTATACGTATTAAGTATATTACAAACGCTAAAACTCTCGTTATGATTGACACGTTTCTGCCCCCTTAGAATGTAAATATTCGTCACACATTCTCGAAGTTCGTGTCGTGTTTCTTAAATCACGTTCTAACCCTGTGATCATTTACATACATTAATGTACGGTGTACCTATGTGATTGTATGTAGATGTGTTAATGATGTGTCTCAATGTGTCAATTCGCTTATATCCGCCCACGCTGCGATAATCTTACTTCTACTGATATTATAAATGTGGTAGTATGGATGTTTGTGAAACTTATGATTTTGGATTTTTGTGAATTTATTAGTTTGGATGTTTGTGAATTACTGAGTTTGATTTTTTATGAATTTATGAGTTTTATTTAAATGTGTAATACTCGCGTAAACATAAGAAATCACTATATGAGTTTGAATGTTTATCAATCAATCACACCTTAACAGATTTGAATTTAATTTTACACACAGGTAGACTATGACATATATTACGAAATAGATGTTACATACATAAAGGTATAGGAAATATTTGTTTGTATGTTGGGAGTAGAAGTCTTTGGAACTACTAATAACTAAACCGATTCCAAAAATTCATTCGCTAATAGAAAGCTACACTATCCCTGAGTAAATTTGTGTTTAATTTTTTCTATTTCATTTCGATTTATGACCACGCGGCCTCCCATGTATCGATTTTGTAATCAATTTGTATTAAGGACTAATAACATAATAATAACTAAACGAAAAACTGAGCAGAGTTGGTATATTTTAGTAGAACTCATAGAAGACGATTTTGGATGCTTATTTCCATCCTATTATGTATAATGTAATAGGGGTAAAGACTTTAAGTATGAAAGTCTTTGAGTAGGGGCAATACTATTACCATGCCGGGCATATATTTCAATCCCGGGCAAGTTATGTGTAATTTTTTTAAACCGAAAACACAAACACAAATTGTGATTGCCAGACCTGGGATTTGAACCCAGGAACTCACGGTTTTTTTCTATGTAGTAGAGTTGAGTAGGACATGATTTCAAAATGAGTTTGTAAGAGTAGCCTCGGGTTGTTACCACTGTCTCACAGAAAACCGACGTAAAGTAGCGGCTTGCTGCTGCGTTTCGTACGGTGAGTGAGATATCCGGAGGCTCAAATTCCCTTCCCTTTCCCTTTCCTTTAACGTCGGCAACGCGCCCATGATCCTTCTGGTATAGTGGGCGTTTATGGGCGATGGAGATCACTTACCATCAGGTGACCCACATGCTCGTTTGCCAGCATATGGTTATAAAAAAAATCAAAGAAACTTGAGCCGCTCTTAGATTATATCGTCATGTCCAGGACAAATGTAATGCCTCTTGTATCTCCTTTTCAACACTACTATGTAAGGCTGCCAAAAGACCAATGTGTTATGAGATTACTTTTTATCCTGGTAACAGATAATCAAGCGGGCGGAACCGCGATCAAAAGCTAGCATTTATAAATTGATGTTACTATGAAAGTGAAATCATAATGCTACTCAGTGTTGTTGACCTCCATTAAACAATTTTATATGTTGAATTGATATTATCTGAACTAATGTGTTCGTAACTTACATTATTATTGATGTGTTTGACAAAATCTTTTGAATAGTTATTAAATACACATTAATTATCGTATTCATGTACGTTATAGCATAGGCTAAGCAATAGATTAAAAAAAATATATTACATACATACATACGCACTCATATCTGTAATCCCCAAAGGGATAGGCAGAGACGTAAACAGTACACCACATTTCGCCAAGCTTGTTTCCATCCCATGATGTGATAGGGGGCGAGCTTAGACTCCGGGCTGATACTAAGCATTTCGTAAAATAAAAACGCAATATCACTTTTACCCAACCCGAGAATCGAAACCGAGACCTCAGCACAGCAGTGGTACCGCGTGCGCATTACAACTGCGCCACTGACGATTCGTACGTGTAACGGAGCAGTTAAACGCGTGATAGCGCGAGCTGAGTCACGGACGGGAACGCCTAATTTTTATTTCATTTAATTTATCATTCAACTTTGAAAGTCAGAGGTCAAGGGGCTGGTTTCGAACCTAGATCTTTTATCTCGGCAGTCTGTACCACACCACTCTAGACCGCTAGCTATCGTTGCATATCCATTTATTATTTCAATAACAAGCAAACATCAAAATTGAAAACATGGAAATAAGATAACTAGAACGATAACTCTCATATGAATCTGCCACAAAATACGGCTCCACTTACATATGCAAAGGCGATCACACGTAACACTCATACACGCAACAAAAAATAATAAACGTTCAAAAACAACTTTATTTCACAAAAGTTAATGGCTATATATGAAATTTCTAGATCGAGATACGACGTTCTGCACCGCGCAGAAGATTAGACGTAGTGTCAACTAGAGATTATGATGAAAAGAAACAGTCGAATTGAGAAACTCCTTTTTTGAAGTCGTTTACTAAAACCAGTTTATACGGATTTTATCGCGGTTTAATTTTTATTTTAGTCCCGACGTCGCTTTTCAGCCTTCGAGACTCTCTCCCGTGATCGCGATAAAATCCGTAAAAACTAGTTTTATTTCAATGTGAAATATTCGCGTAAACATAGAGATCATGAATGATGAATGAACGAACTGCACATACTTTTATAGCCCCGCCCTCTTGCACAGAGTTTTGGTGGGGTCGATTTTTTCCTTGAGTTACGTTTCTTGTCATCTTATTTCGATGAATGAAATAATTAAATCATAAAGATATTTTGTTTTACACATACGTTCTGTTCATAAACAGGAGGCAAAAAGTTGTTACAATGACATGCGATGAAACAACTTGCTTAATTAAGATAGTCTGATTGAATCATTGTGTTAATTGAATGGGGCAAGTTCGGTGCTCCGCTCGGTGAATAGTTTCATTTTCAATTTCTCACCAGACTTCTACCGCGAATCGAACAATCAACTATTGAAACTGTGGCAAAGGTCTTTGACGATAATGTTCCATCTTTCAAACTGATTTTGATAGACATTCTAAGGAAGGGAATGAAAGAAAACTACTATCTAGTCGCATAATTTGAGCAGAACATAAGCTCACGATTGTATCCCAAACAGAGTTCACCCACGATTCGTCGAGCTTATTTTCGTCCCACGATATGATAGGGGACGGACCTATCTATCGCCATACCGGGCATAAATTCCAATCCCGGGCAAATCATGTGTGATTTTACAAATCAAAAAGTTAAACACAAGCTGTGATTGCCCAACCTGGAGATTGAACCCAGGAACTCACGGTTCTCAGCCTTAGTACACTGACATTAGATCAATGAGGCGATGTATCAACATATTAAATAAATGAATAAATATTGTTATAAACTCCTCTTCTTTCACATGCCCTTATCCCACTTACAATGGGGTCGGCGCAACATGCATGTTACAGAAAGATTTGACTTGTAGTTTTTACGACCAATCACCTGCCAAAACACCCTGACCCGAAACATGTGTTTGTGGTTCACACAAACATTTGCCTCGGTACGGCACGGAGGCTGTCTTTATTGTAAACAATTCATCTTAAATCTAAAGTTACGTTGCCTTAACATCTAATAGGCCTTGTAGTTACTAGGAATCTTATAATACTACGAGAATATTGAGTTATAATAAACATGTCTTGGAAAATCGACTTTCTCGAAACTCAATGATAGGAAAATAAATTGGTAAAAGGGATCTCACTTTATTGGAGGCTTCTTTTTGTACCAGAATGTTATTAGTTTTATTTGTAATGTTAGTGTCTGGCCCGGTTAGTCTTATGTAATCGAAATTACTGGGCCTTATGAGACTTAACAACTGATGTCTCGGGGTAACAAACGCAGTCTAGTGTCATGCAGTGCTTTATAATTCAAGGTTCTGTGTGGTGTTGCTTCTGATCATGACGGGGCTGACGTTTACAATCAGGCGAGCGACCGGCATTAATGCTAATAAATAAAAAAAGTAAAAAAACTCGCCCATTTGAGAACCTAGTACCTACTTTATTGAAGTGGGTTAAAAATAAAAAATCTTTTCAAGACGGTCCACAAAACCTAAGTCGTGATTCAAAAGCCAAAAGCATGCTCGAAAAAAGCCAAATCGAAAGGCACGTCACGTCACTGGCATAATCCGTAAGGGCATCCGGATTACAATGTATACAACACCTATATTTAATAAACTTTAAGTGTCTGTCTGTGATTTATTTTTCAACCTTGAACTTGCACATTACGAAAACCCAAGCACGCTTTTTCATATTAATTTGTCCATCCGTCTGTTTATCCCAGCTAATCTTGGAAGCGGTTAAGCCGATTGAAGAACTTATTACAGAGTAATTTATGCTACTTTTATCCCAGAAATATGACTGGACAGATTTCCACACAGACTGAGCTGTGAGCAGAAGCTAGTACCTATATATACAAAAATATAGTATAATTTCTATAACATTTATATATACATTATCTTGAATGATGCGACGAGTAGGTCGCTCGCCTGATAGTAAGCCCAACGCCTGCCCAAAAACAGAAGCAACGCCATACATAAATTTTAATTACGAAGCCTGCATAGCAGAGGACTGCGCTCGTCACCCCGATACATAAGTTGTTAAGTACCAAATGATACCCAGTAATTCGATTGGCTCCAATGTCCTTCAAACCGGAACTCAACAGTGCTTACAGACTGTTGCCTCGCAGCAAAAATAGACAAAGCGGTGGTAACACAACCACAGACAACCCAGACGGCTTCCCGCATACGAGGGACCTACCACCTTATAAATTCGTTTTGTCATCCGTTCGTATGCAATATTTATTTAATTATTTTAGGTAAATAATTATTGCCACCCATTTTATATCACTAAGTCCACTACAAACTGCGTAATTGAGCTCTAAATCAACAAAAGACGACACAAAACTATTCCAAATGGTCATACAAACACGCTTTTATTTAAACTTTTCTTTTAACGACTTAACGTTCATATTATTCTGTTTAAAACACCATCGTAGGTTATTCGTGTATCATTCATTAACACACGTACAGTTGCGATCAAAAAAGCATAATTGTAAGCAGTTCTTTTTTATAGCATAGGCCGGCATACGAACGTGTGGGTCACCTGATGGTTAGTGATCTCCACCGCTCATGTACGCCCACATTACAAAAATTATGGGTGTGTTGCCAACCTTAAAGGAAAGGGATAATTAAGGGATTGGAAAGGGGAGGGGGATTTGGGCCTCCCGATATCTCACTCACCGTACGAAACGAAGCAGCAAGCTGCTACTTAACGTCGGTTTTCTGTGAGACAGTGGTAACGACCCAGACGAGCCGGCCCATTCATGCTGTAGACAAAAGTGTCTACTGCGTGGCTCTACCACTCAAAAATCTTTTGACACCCCTTTTTATCGGGAGTTAAAAGTCAGTACTTTTAAAGAATGGACGGTTTTCTTAGTAAAGAAGTAGTCCAGTAAAGGTTATCTTATGAAAGTAATTGAATTCAGAATTAGCAAGACCATAATATGCTGTAACCGTTTTGGATACTAGAAAATATAATATTTATGGAGCCGCTTGTACCCTTCAACTCTACTTAACTTTAATTTGCTTTCCCCGCAGCGAAAAACTTAATATTATCAACGTATGAATTCTTTAGGCAAATAAAGAGTTTAAAGCTTCATACGTTTTAATAAAGACCATTCGTAAAATATTGCCGTAAAATATATATTTCAGCTCAAAGTTTATAAAATATTTGGCTAAATATTTATTGCTCCGCGTTGGCCATAAGAACGGAGTAAATTATTAAGGGACCAAGTCAGTTACTTGGACAAATAATTATCGTCGAGACTGTACAAATTACGAGCGATCCCAGCAAAGATTACATCGTGTTTAATTACACAAAATTTATAGACGTTAAACAAACATATCTCGTTAATATTATTATCATTTCAAATGTTGAGATATGGTATTATATTCTTGCCCATAGCTACGTATTTGTTTAAATACCCATCGTAAAATTGTGTGGCAATGTATAATTTACCATAACTTGTAACTTTGAACAAATTATGGGAAATTATGAGTTGTTTGTATATAAAGTTAGCATATACGATTTCTTGGTAAGCTAAGTTCTATGATTTAAAACTCAAATAAAAAATACATTATTAATAATACGTTCTCAAACAACATCATTTAATAAATAGTCTCACCTACTAGCTACGGTTTGCATTAATTCTAGCTGTCTTAGTTGAACTAGTTTGAATGTAAAATTATCTCAAATATAAAATGTATTTTATATAAAGTTAGAGAAGTTTTATTAATGCAATTAAGAAATACAACTATTCATTTTATTGCCAAATGTCTCAGTTTAATCTTCTAAGCTATGATAATATTCTGCTAACACCCGACTAAAAAAACAATATAAGTAAATATATTTTTTATTTAGTCCGATATATGATCAATTAAAAAGACTGTAAGTGGGCTACTAACGTCTTGGATCCAGGACAATCTACACCTACATGTGGTGCGCTCTTCTGATTAACGGACGAGACAATGGCGAAACTTGGTTCTCGTTGCGGGTTGTGGGGGTCAGACGGCGGGTCTTCCCATATAATACCAAATACCTTCAAATCTATGGTACGAGAAGACGGACCAGGCAGAATGAAAGTCCGATATAAGTTCAAAGTCAGCATTTTTACACGACGAACTTAGCTAAAGTGAATTCCACGGAGTAAAGTTTTAGTCCTATCAATCTAAAATTAGTTAACCCATTTCGTGAACAGGTATCGTATATTTATTTACAAAGAGCGTTAAACGTGAAAACAACTTAACTCCAGTTAAAAGACTGAGTTTATAAATAGTATTATATTAGAGGCTAACAATGATCCTTTCGAGAATTTCCGATAAAACTGGAATCCTGGTAATAAATTTTCCCACGCATTCAATCCCTTCTCACCCTGGTTTCGCTTACATAGTTAATGATATTTCATATTTGTTTATTGACGTACACAAAATACTTTCTACAGTAATTTAGTCGCATGATAAGCAGAAAAACACGTTACACACGGTCATTACGTATTACAAGTCAGTGACAACAGAGCCTTACAAAACTCCATTACATTTTTTGTAATTAAAATGTACTTAGCTTACTAACCGAAGTACTTGTGTTCTCCGCCTTAATTCTTAATGGAGTGTGAAGCATTACAGTATTGTATGATATCATGCGTGTTTTTACATTACGTGTGCGACAATGTAGGTAATTTGTTATAAAGAAATTTCAGCCTGCGGGCGGTATGTAACACTAACATCTTTGTGAATTAAGTAAGCCATCTTCAACATTTTGAGATGATTATTAATATTCTGGAGTGTATGATATTTTCTTGTTCTTCATAATTCGCCTCACGGTTCTACTGCTGAGCAAGGACGTACTTATTATAATTCCAACCAACTGCAAAAAGAAGGTGGCATTGTACCTGATTACTTTTGTACTCAACTGGGTAGCGACCACCGTATATCCCGCCAAAGTGGTTGGTTCAGGCGCGTCGCGGCCCGGGTCAGTCAGTGTATATCCAGAAACTTCAGGCCGGCATAATTTTGCTAACTGTCGAGGAACGCAATGTCTTTTGACGGTCGACATTATATTTGTACTGCACTCTAATTAACATAAGGTACTTGCATATTTTCCAAGAGGTGTTGACGTCAAGCAGGCGGCCGGTCGTAAAAACTAGGTACAAAGCTAAATAACTCCTAAAATATTGTGTTAAAAGCACGATTTTTTATTTAAAGTTTTTACTGTTACATTATTTTAATAAAATACAAAAGTTTATTTTTTTGTTTGTCCTTTCACGCAAGAACGGAGCAACAGATCCAGATATGATTTTATCCATAGAAATAGTTTATGGGACGGAAAATGAATTTTTTTATCCTAAAATAATCTGTAGTTCCGATATGATATCTACTCGATATTATGAATTGAATATTCTTCAACACCCATGAATATAATCAAATTAAACAAAACACACGTCTAAAAAGTTTCACATGAACAAACACGAACTTCTAAATCTTCGAAGAAATTGAGGGCACAAATCAATTAACTCAAGCGATGTACGCACACTATCTGAGTATCGAACATCGACCGGTTTCAATGATAAGAATCATAATCGAATAATCTAACATCTTACTGGCAGATTGTTCAGACTAATCACCGTCGATATCTTGACCGGTACTCAGAATGTCTGCCTCTGTAGGCCAATTCTCGTAATTTTAAATGTGCAAAATATAATTCCGATCTAGTCTCAGCGCAAATGCTAGGTGCATTTGACGTTGATTATTGGTTTAAGAGAATGCCATTTGCAACTTTCTTGACGCTTAGACTAGATCGGAATGATATTTTGAACATTTAAAATTACGAGAATTGGCCTCCAGAATGTCTGGCTCTGGTATTTAGCATTTCCTGCGATTCTTGCACGTAATTTGAACGGAACATTTGGAGGTCACAGTTAACTCGATTTGATACGGTAAAAAACACAGCGTAGACCTTAGTTTTTTAGTTGTTTTTGCGTTAAAGTTTTGCTTAATTACAGTTTGATTGTGACGCGTAAAAAATATGAGGACGTGATTTTATACCTTGAACAATTTCGTCCAAGTTTAGTTCGGTACTTATTTAAAAACTTATCTTACAGTTCGCTTCCGAGTTTTCTTTAACTTACAACTTGAGCCAGTTTTGACGCAGAATTTGTCAGTAAGTTGGCATTACTTGAAGACAATTTCCTTTTCCGATTCTAAGTACTTACTGCAAGGAAAGGATTTTATACTTAATTTAAAATAAATATACGCTCGTACATAGTAGACACTGTATGTCCCTTCACTTTATCTCGAGACATGATGTTAAGTGTGGTAGGTCCCTCGTATGCGAGAGGCCCTCTGGGTTGGTACCACCGCTTTGTCTATTTCTGCCGCCAAGCAACAGTGTGTAAGCGCTGTTGTGTTTCCGTTTGAAGGACATCGAAGCCAGTGAATTTACTGGGCATTATGAAACTTAATAATTATGAGACAAACGAGCGACCTGCTCGTCTCGTCATTCACGCAAATAAAAAAAAGACTCGTAATACCCAATAATTTCACTGGCTTCAATATATACCTGTCCAGACGGGCTCTTGCATAGGAGGCATCAACCACCTAGTAGGTACATTATAAAGATCGGTCCTCCTTGATACAAAACCTTCGCTTTATATCCGTTCCGTAAAAACACTGGCACCAAACTACTATTTAATAGCCCGAGTAGTTACGACGGCGTGTGGTGCCAATATGATTAAGAAGTAAATGGCAAAATAACCACATGCCTCGACAGTTTTTCCCACATTACAAACGACACTAGAAGTAGTAAAGTCAGCGTGCGTGCCATAGTTTGATTACGTGCAAAATTTGCAGCACAATGACAATCGACCTAAATAACAAGATATTCTCATAGCCTTAATGGCTTCTGAGGATTTCCTGATAATATCTATTAAACATTAAACTAATGGACGCTGCTAATTGTAAGTATTAGACGATATTATTTTTATTATTCTATGTCTGGAGAGGATGACAAGCGGTCGTCCTTCTCTTGGATGTATGCAATCTACGAATATGCTAAGATGATTTATGGTTCATAAGTTAATTGATGTCTTATGATATAGAATTGCAGCTTATAAATTGAAATTTAAGTTGAATTTTTTAATTTATACTAAATAGTCTCATTATAGAGGTCGGCACAAGGAGCAAGTGGGGGAAGGGAAGGAGGTTTTGGGCTGTCCATAATCTCGATCACCGTACCTAAACTGCCATTTCACTTCGGTTTTCTGTGATACAGTGGTACTAATCCGGTCGAACCGGTTTATTCAAGGTGCTCAAGTTATGTTTTTTTTTTTTTTTTTTTTTACTAGCCCTTTATTTTATACGTCCCACTGCTGGGCACGGGCCTCCTCTACTGAATGAGAGGGGTTAGGCCTTAGTCTACCACACTGGCCTAATGTGGGTTGGTAGACTTCACATACCTTCGAAATTCTTATGAAGAACTTCTCAGGTATGCAGGTTTCCTCACGATGTTTTTCCTTCACCGTTAAAGCAAGTGATAATATTGACAATTAATATACACATAACTTAGAAAAGTCAGAGGTGTATGCACTTGGGGCTGGTTTCGAACTTGCGACTTTCGTCTCGACAGTCCGTACCACTCCCCGCTGAGCTATCACTGCTATCAAGTTATGTTTGGAGATCTAAAAATGAGTGCCTAGCACAGATAAAATAATCTTCTGTATGCAAGTAAATTATCTTCAAAATTCCAGAATGTATACTAGAATAAGGTTAATTAAAACAGGCGGTATAAAATTCATAACCGTCTATTTGGAGGGTTAATCGACAGAAAAAATATAAAATAATAAATATTGCCAAACTTGCAATACATGAGTACAATAAATTGAAAACGGAATAACAATTATGCATCGTGAAGATTTAATTTAAAGATTAGTTTACTTTTTAATTCGTTCACAAAACGTCGGCGGTATTAAATTTCCTATAAAGCACAATGCGTACAATTATAAATTCAATAATATTGTATTTTTATAAGTTTCAAGAGATTTACGTACATTATAGTAACGAGTCATCGTTGAAAAAAAAGAAATATTTCAAAAGAAAAGGATTTATTCCCATTAAAAAAAAATACTATACAGATGGTCGTACTTTTTTCTATTACTAGAGGCTTTGCCCATGGTTTTCCACAAAACATAAAATAAAAAAAAACTTAAAGTCCAGCGAATATGAGACATATCTTACTTTCTTCCCCACATTATTCTGCATCGATTGGAATCGGTCTCGACCCCATACCCCCAGCGGTTTCGGAGGAGATAGCGTGACAAGCTTTTGGCAGCGGCGGTGCCAGTTACTTATTTTTAGAATAGAGAGACTATTAATTACCTTCTTTTTGTTCCACCTGCCCTCATCTCACTCGCAGTCTGGTCGGCGCAACATGCCTTTTAACATACTTTACAGAAAGATTTGACGACCGTTTTGCCGGCCTGACGTCAACCCCTCTGAGAAGAAAACACCCAGACCCGAAACAAATATTTGTGGATCACACAAACATTTTGTCTCGGTGCGGGAATCGAACCCGCTGCCTGTTGCTTCACAGCCGGCTACGCGCCCACAGAGCCACGGAGGCTGTCAACATTAGCATTAATTTCACAGTACGTTAAGTGTTTTTTATTCATTGTCATTTTATTTATCTATTCCTTGGTCATCTTAATGTTCATCATTTGGGCCTCCGGAAATCTCACTCACTATACGAAACGTGACATCAAACATTTCTTCACGCCGGTTTTCGGTGTGATAGTGACAGTTACCATGTTGGTCGAGCGGGTCCATTTAGATAGATATATAGATAGAATATTCTTTATTGCACACGAAATAAAGTAGGTAGCTTATAAACGAGGATCATACAGTAAGGGTGATACAGTTGGCGGTCTTATCGCAAACATCGATTTATTTCAGACAACCTTAGGATGGACAGAAGTTTTAGGTACCGGTGGACTTTCTAAAGAGTGGCTCTAACACGTAACAATTCTCATTTAAATGGTCGAGTATTCTTCAAAAAAGTGCTATTGTGTTACTTAGAGACTCCATGTTTACATTTTTAATATTTAACCATTTAGAAGTATTACTCCAGTGACATTGTTGGCATCGTTAAGCAAATTATCAAACACTCTAACTTTATATTATTTTACCTTAGTTTTTTATCGACGTTTTATCAGTGACTCAGCTATCAACTGTAATGTATCAACAATTAAAGTATTTAAATTAATTTGACAAAGTCACGTGACTGTATTTTAAGTTAATGTAAGCTCACGCCTGTATACTCGTAGAGGTAGGCAGAGATACAACTATTGTTACACCCACGGGTCACCGAGCTTTTTTATCGACTCATGATTTGATAAGGGGCGAGCCTATCGCCATACCGGACATGAATCCCATCCCAAGCAACTCAAGTGTCATTTTTAGCATCGAAAATTTAAACACAAATTGTGTGTGAGGGTTGTTTTTTTTTATTGGTTTAATGACTAAACTAGAAACTTACTTGCCTGATGGTAAGCGCCATGCCTGCCCATAAACAGAAGTAACACCACACAGAACTTTAAATTAAAAACAGTGCATGACATTGGACAGAGCTCGTTACCCCGATAGGATGTTAAGTCTCATAATGCTTAGTAATTTTACTGACTTCAATGTTCTTCAAACCGTAATACAACAGTGCTTACACACTGCTGCTTGGCGGCAGAAATAGACAAAGCAGTGGTACCAACCCCGCGGCTTCTCGCATACTAGGGGCCTACCATCTAATAAAGAACCCTGAATCTAACGGTTTCATAGATGTTTCGCTAGATCAGCCTTTCCCAACCTTTTTCAAATGCGGACCCCTAGCGCCCCCTTACCATGATTCACGGACCCCTAGCGCCACCTTACCGTTCCGCATTCCATTTATCCGTGTATCGATCGCATCATTATGATTTCGCAATTTTAATTTTGTCCGCGGGCCCCTAAGGATAGGTTCGCGAACCCCTAGGGGTCCGCGGATCCCAGGTTGGGAAACCTTGCCTTAGACGGATGAGGCGATTATGTACTGTTTTTTTATTAGCTAACAATTTACCTACATTGATCTTCAAATGACATTTAGAGTAATGTTACATACTATAATTATTGTATTTTTTGGTAGGAGTAATATTAAGCTTCCGGATGTTTTCGAACCTTATTTGTTTATTTCCTTTATTAAATACGAATATTAGTCATTGCAAATATAATTATTAGATAGGGCGATTTGAGGTAGGTCATTTTCATGTGTCCGGACGTGGTATCTGCCTAGACAGCTCCGTGGCGCAGCGGGTAAGTAGTCGTTGGCGAAGCGAGAGACCGTGGGTTCGATTCCCACACCGAGACAAATGTTTGTGTAAACCACAAATATTAGTCTCGGGTCTGGGTGTTGTGGGACCGCAAGTTCCTCGTAGTTCCCGATACCCACGACACAGGTTTACCTAGTGTGGGGTCAGGACTATGTGTGTGACTGTTGGGTGTATTATTATATTAATATTATTATTGTCGGCAGCTAGAGGCAGCATAGCAAGCGATGTCATTCTTTTGCGAGTGCGTCATCTCGCGAAGAGAGCATGGGGGACGACTGACCGGCGTCTCCCGCCCTGTTGATTGGAGGCCATTTGAGAATTATAGAATTATAAAAAAAAGAATCGATATCCCCTGCATGTCGTCGCCACCGTGAGGTTTTTAGTTGGTTCGTTTCTTTTATGGCGTAGGCCGATAAACGAGCAAGTGGGTCACCTGATGGTATGTAATCTCCACTGCCCATGCACGCCCACAATAACAAAATCATGGACGCGTTGCCGACCTTAAAGGAAAGGGATAATTAATGGATTGGGAAAGGGAGGAGGATTTTGGCCTCCGGATATTTCACTCAACGTACGAAACGTAACAGCAACCCGTTACTTTACGTGGGTTTTCTGTGATACTAGTGGTAACGAGCCGGCCCATTCATGCTGTAGACAAAAGTGTCTACAGCGTCACTCTACCACTTTCTGTTTTCACTGTACCACTTGCAATAGAGTCGAGGGCGTGGGCGTTGCGATTATGGTGGGCATAGTATATATATTTTGAAAGTGAAAACTTCTTTAGGCGTGTTGAGCACTTTTTGCATGAACAAAAATCATGGAACTCGCGTCATCGTCACCGAACGGTTTCCATGAGCTCTTACATGAGCTATATGTATACTGTGTATATATGTACATAGATATACCTCTGTGCGTTATTAGTATACATTATATAAATATAAAGTGTATATCTCTCTACATATACGAGTATATTAAATTGGTCCTTAACACTTCTTTACAGATCAAAAATAATTCAAAAATAATAATCTAATAGCTCGACGATACACAAGTAGACACTTTTGCCTACAGCATGAATGGACCGGCTCGCCTCGTTACCACTGTCTCAGAGTAAACCTGCGTAAAGTAGCAGCTTGCCGCTGCGTTACGAACGGTGAGTGAGATATCCAGAGGCCTATATGCCCGTCAAATGACCCACTAGCTATTAAAAAAAAATAGTCGAGATCACCATTTTTCAAATCTAATTTTAGATTTCGAAGTGCCAAATGTTCGTCTATTTTTAACGTAATTTAATTTAAAAAGCTATTGCGCGTGTATACTATAAATAGTATTAATGTGGGTGTTTTATATAGAATATGGTTATGGAAAATATTTAAGGTAGCATAAGGCCACACTCACACAGTTCTATTTTCATCAACCGACGAAAACAAGCAGAGATTCTCAATTCGAGGAGTTTTTGAAGTGAAATCTTCTTTAGGCGCGTTAGGCATTTTTTGAGATGGGAAAAAACAATTGAACTCGCGACTGATTGTTACCGATACCATTACCAACACCTCTGTATATATAAGTATCTACATATATTGGCCCCGTTTACACAAGAGTTGAGTTTGGGTTGAAATACATTGATAATATATAACTAATAAATAACTACGAGTGGTAGAGCCACGCTGTAGACAATTTTGTCTACAACATGAAGGGGCCGGCTCGTCCGGGTCGTTACCACTGTCTCATAGAAAACCGGCGTAAAGTAGTAGCTTGCTGCTGCGTTTCGTACGGTGAGTGAGATATCCGGAGGCCCAAATCAGATCCCCTTCCCAATCCCTTATTATCCCTTTCCTTTAAGGTCTCAACGCGTCAAAATTTTTTTTGTATTGTGGGCGTACATGGGCGGTGGAGATCGCTTACCATCAGGTGACCCACTTGCTCGTTTGCCGGCCTATGCTATAAAAAAAACATATATAATATAATTCAAGTTTTAACTTCTGTCGGCACTCCCGGAGTGCCACTGTTTTTAGTATGTATAACATCGATATAAGATACAATATATATATATATATTGATATCTGAATCCAAGGAACCACATCGAGGGCGTAATATCAGCCACATCACGCAGGGTCGGAATCCTGAACAAGGTGCGTAGGTTTTTTGCACCCGGCCAGCTTTACCGCTTATACAAAGCGCAGGCACGGCCGGGTGCAGAATACTGTTCGCACCTATGGGACGGTTCCGCAAAGTACTTGCTCGATGCCTTGGACGGATTGCAGCGACGGGCTGTCCGCATTGTGAATGATGCAGACGTCACAAAAAATTTAGAGCCGCTACAGCTGCGTAGGGAAATTGCCTCGCTTTCCGTCTTTTATCGTCTGTATCACGGTGAATGCTCTGAAGAATTGTTTGACCTTATTCCTTCCTCACCTTTCCTTAACAGAACCACGCGTGCTGGCTTGCGAAACCATAGCTTCGTGGTCTCTTCCATCTCGGCTCGGACCAAGAGGTTCGCAAAATCGTATTTCTGTCGGACCATAAAGCTGTGGAATAGCTTGCCGGCGCACGTGTTTCCTCCTTCCTATAACTTGGGATCCTTTAAACGGAGTGTGAAGAAGCAACTAAGCAGGCCGGCATAATTCTGCCGATCTGCGATAGATTCAGTGTCTATCGTTGGTCGACAGTATTCATGGATTGCGCTATACTTACCATCAGGTGTAGCGTAGTCACTTTGCCGAGCCAGGATAAATAAAAAAAATAAAAAAAAAAAAAAAAGATAACATGTATAACTACGCTCTGCCAAATGGGGACCGATTTGGATAATTCTTTTTTCATTCGATAGAGTATATATAGGTAGCTCAAAGTTGGCCCCATTTTAATTTCAAGAAAAAAATCACCTCTAAAGATGAAATTAGGGATGAAAGATTATTCGTCATTTATGCACCGATTGTGATAATTATTTCATAAACATATTGAAATAAACAACAAAAATAAAACCGACTCAAAAGTAACTAAAAAGCTTAAATAAAAATAATCACTTTTGAGTTGGTGCTTCTTACCTATAATTACAACAATTACATTGAAATAGCACCGACTCAGAATTGAGTATTTTGTTTTATGTTTATTTTTGGTTTTATTTTTTGGTTGACTTGAATTAACAAAAACTGTATGGCTTTTGATCAGTTACATTGAAAGTCTGTTCTAACGATTCATGCATGTCTATTTAGCAGTTGTTGTTCAACTAAAATTGTGAACGCGCCATTATAGTAAGTTAAACCATTCGACAAGAAAATGAAGACAAACATTTTCGTAAGATTCAATTACAAGAGCCGCAAAGATAATATGTTTTTCTTCTATATTATTTTAGGAGCAACGTTACTAAGAAAATTATAAATCGTTCTTCTTTATGAACATTTTAAGACCAAGTAATCTAGTTACACATTTCACGCACAATAATATTATTATATACTTACTATACAGATTAAGCAAATAAGCTTAAGCCTGTATCCCCGAAAGGTTAGGCAGAAGTGCAAACAGTGTGTACTGTTGTCGTGTGTACACGCAACAGTGTGTGTGTGTACACGTTTAGGTTCGTCAAGCTTCTTTCCATTCTATGATATGATAGGGGGCGAGCCTATTACGATACGATAATTACGAACTAATTGTCATTTTTCGAATTGAAAACTCAAACACAAATTGTGATTTTATTACTGGGGATTTGAAGTCAGGACCTCACGTTTTCCTAGATAAGAACGCTGTCACTAGAACAATTTTTATGAATTAAAATCTTGAATTCCTAAATGCAATACTAGAAAGGATTTTATAATTTGTTCCCGAATATTATTATTTTTTTGGAATCTAGAGTCACGATGTAGACAGTTGTTTATAATATGAATGAGCTGGCTCGACCGGGTCGTTACCCCTGTCTCACAAAAACGACGTAAAGTAGCGGCGTGCTGCTGTGTTTCGTGTGGTGAGTGAGATATCCGGAGGCCCAAATCCCTAATCCCTTAATTATCCCTTTCCTTTAAGATCGGCAACGCACCCATGGTTTGTCTGATATTGTGGGCGTACATGATCCACTTACCACTTTCTCGTTTGCCATCCTGCTTTAAAAACGTATCTTTTGTAGGACGTGTGCCAAAGAATCGAATTGCGGTTAATAATATTTATTGCTCCTAACCATTGAGAATTAACGGAAATCAAACATGGATAAACATTGTGTGCACAGTTCCGCTTGAATAAATAAAGATTTTCAAACATTTGAACAAGTCTCGATTGATGACTCGTTGTAGTGGCCCTTGAAACACGTGCATTGCTTTTGAACCTATTGTTTTACATTTTTGTACCATTAAGAGACATCCAATCCATTTATCTTGTGGCCCAGCTTTTGATATTGCGTCATCGCTATCTGAATTTGCTGGAGATTTATGTTTAATTTTATTACTTTTATAGAGATAGTTGATGTACTTAAACTGACAAGAGATAAGATGTAACAGCTATCATATCTGTATAAGAAGGTTTAGGGTCTTGGTACGATTGTAGATTCGTAATTTCGTCAAATTCCATGCCACCAGCTTAGTACAATATAAAAATTACTCAAAACACATAGGTTTTTTAATGAACAGGAATTGTTTTTATTATTGTCTTCTTTTTTATAGCATAGGTCGGCAAACGAGCATGTGAGTCACTTGATGGTAAATAACTTACACCACCTATGAATGCCGTCATATAAAAAGAATCATGAACGCGTTGCCAGCCATAAAAGGAAAGGAATTAGGAAGGGTAGAAGAGGGATTTGGGCCTCCGGATATCTCACTTACCGTACGAAACGCAACACCAAGCTGTTAATTTACGTAGGTTTTCTGTGGGACAGTTGTAACAACTCGGTCGAGCCGGCCCATTCATGCTGTAGACAAAACTGTCTACATCGTGGCTCTTACGCTTCTAAAAGATTTATGCAGGCGTCGTTGCTCTAGAAGTAATCGTACTACTATTATAAATGTGAAAGTGTGAATGTTTGTGAATTTGGATATTTGTTAGTCAATTACGTCTTAACAGCTGAATGGTTTTGGATGAAATATGGCACATAGATAGAGTATTACATGGATTAAGACATAGACTACGTTGGTCCCGGAAAAAACATAGCTAAAGATAAAGATTTAAGTCAGAATCTCGCATAATTCCTAGAAAAATGTATGAAAGGTGATATATTTTTATCAACTTAAATTGAGTACCTATACAATCATGCGACGGATTCACTAGTATATAATATTATGTATATTACATCAGTATAATAATCTTATCACACTTTAACCCAGTAACACCAGTGTGTAAGCACTGCTGTGTTTTGGTTTAAAGGATATTGAAGACAGTGAAATTTCTGAGCATTACGAGACTTAATAATTTCAGTGTTATGCAGTGCCCTGCAATCAGAGTTCAGCTGAGTTGGTGTTGCTTCTGTTTATGGGCAGGCGTGATCCAATCATTGAGCGAGCGACCTGTTCGTCTCGTCCTTTAATAAGTAAATGAAAAAAGAAAATACTCGAGTTCATTTATTTTTGTCGCTGCTTATATTTTCTGGAACGCTGAAGCTCGGAAATTAAGTCACATATTTTATAGCAAGTGCCTACTAAGGGCACGCTTGTGTTTGGATTAAATACACGAGTCAGACTATACAAAAAATATTTATAAGAAAGATTGATAGATAATAATAATAATAATATAATAATAATAATATAATAATAATAATATAATAATAATAATACACCCAACAGTCACACACATAGCTCTGACCCCACACTAGGTAAACCTGTGTCGTGGGTATCAGGAACTACGAGGGACTTGCGGTCCCACAACACCCAGACCCGAGACCAATATTTGTGGTTCACACAAACATTTGTCTCGGTGTGGGAATCGAACCCACGGCCTCTCGCTTCGCAGCCGACTACTCGCCCGCTGCGCCACGGAGCTAAATAAACTTAACTTCTTTATAACCGATTTCAAAAGGAGGAGGTTCTCAATTCGACAATATCTTTTTGCTTTTCCCGTCTCAAAAAAACAAAGTGTCTAAATTCGTTTGTATATTTTATATTTTGTTATGTATGTTCACGCATAACTCCGCCGAATGTGGACCGATTAATATTTATTATAATTATTTTTATATTATATAGTCTTTACTGGGGTGGTGCTTCCATTTAAATGTGAAGAAATGATTACACCCTTAAGGAGGAGAAATCGGGGATGAAAGACTAAAACACCTTTATCACTGATTTATGCAACGATTTTGATAATTGTTTCACATAAACTTGATAAAGTAAAAACTTTTTAACAAAAAGTAAAACCGACTCAAGAAACTAAAATGCTAGAAATAAACTGAACAGTGCCTCGGTGGCGCAGTTGTATTGCGTACGCGTTACGATTGAGGCTAACGCTGAGGTCTCGGGTTCGATCCCCGTGTCGGGTAAAGTGGTATTGGTTTTTTCTATTACGAAATGCTCAATATCAGACCGGAGTCTGGAATTTGTGCCCGGTATGGCGATAGGCTCGCCCCCTATCACATAAGGGACGGAGATACGCTTGGCGAAATGTGGGTGTACTGGTTACACCTCTGCCTACCCCTTCGGGGATTACAGGCGTGAGTGCGTACTAAACTGAACAGTTTTGAGTCCTGATATTAATCACTGAATATTAAACAGTGCCACCGCGTCTAAATTATGTAGTTTTATTTTTACCTTTTTAGTTATTCTAATCAGTTCTATTTTTTGATAAAAAGGTTTTACTATGTATGTACTACATAAAAAACCAAACCTCTATAAGACTTCAAGTCTCATACCGTTTATGAAAGCCACTAATATAATTTTATATTTTTCAGTGTTAATTTTTGAAGTTGGTTTTTCTCTGCCTCAGCTGCCTCGGTGGCGCAGTTGTAATGCGTACGCGTTACGACTGAGACTGATGCTGAGGTTTCGGGTTCGATTCCCGGGTCGGGTAAAAGTGATATTGGGTTTTTCTATTACGAAATGCTCAGTATCAGCCCGGAGTCTGGAATTGTGCCCGGTATGGCGGTAGGCTCGCCCCCTTATCACATCATGGGACGGAGATACGTTCGGTGAAATATGGGTGTATTAGTTACACCTCTACTTACCCCTTTCGGGGATTACAGGCGTGAGTGCGTATGCGTATGGTTTTTCCGTTTCGTGACACTTATAGTTAGCTCTAGTTTTTTCTACAATGCGTTTAAGATTTTTAATTTCGACTGAGACCAAATATCCTACATTAGCGTTATTCATAATAAATTTCGTATATTTCCAGTCGGCTTAACAAAGTTGTATTTTCCATTTCTTTATATTAGTCTAACCCGTGTAAAAAACTTAATGAAAAATAATAAACCATATTTTACTGAGGATTTTTTTTCATTATGGTAGCGTACAATATTAAAATGCAATATGTATTCCTAAGTTACCTAACTGTTAAAACTCCGACGTGGATTAGAAAAATTACTAACTATTTTTTTTAAGCGGACGGACCATAACCGAGAGGTTCAGGGTTCAACTCTTAAGTAGGCTATTTCTATGGCTTTTACTCACACGTTTGCCTCAGATGAATGAATGAAATTTGGGTGTACTGGTTAAATCAGATAAGAAGAAAAATTTACTCTAGGTACAATGTTCGAGTAGAAAATGAGTTTCCGTAGTATTCAAGGAATAAGTAGATTATCAGGTTTTTTCTTCAATGCCATTAATATTAAAGTTAATACAAACCTGTATCATATTCGTAGTTGGACTGAATGTACCAGGATTATAGCAATACAAAACGATGTAAGTATTTTAAGGCACGCTTTGAGATATGCGACCGAGACGGGAGACCGCGACGCACGACGACAGCAACACGTCCGCTTTGTATGCAATTGTGTAGGTCCATTTTTAACCGACTTCAAAAAAGGAGGAGGTTCACAATACCGCGCGTTTTTTTTGCTTTTTGTTATGTATGTACATCGATTTCTTCGCCAATTGTAGACTGATTTTGTTGAAAAAAAAAATACTCGATAGAATTTAGTTATGATGTGATCCCATTTAAATTTGGTTAAGATCGGATGGCGGAGGACGGAGTAAAAAATAAAACTCCTCAACGGACAACAGTATACTCGTCGCGATTGTGTTATTGTCTTGGAATTTACATGCTACTGCTGTAACTAACACAAAAAAAAATAAAAATAAAATAACGTTTAACAAAACTTAGAAACTGACTTCAAAATAAAAACACTGAAAAGTCAAAAATAACATTTTATTGAAATAAAACTAGTTTATACGGATTTTATCGCGGTTTAATTTTTATTTTAGTCCCGACGTTCTCTCCCGTGACCACGAAGGCTGTAAAGCTTTCGAAACGTCGGGACTAAAATAAAAATTAAACCGCGATAAAATCCGTATAAACTAGTTTTATTGATGTGTAATATTCGCGTAAACCTAAGAAATCACTATAAAAAAATATTTTGTTCAACGTAATTTTATGCAACCGGACAGGGTAGGATAAAACGCACAATCTTTTCCATTTAATGTCATAGAATTACTCTAAGTTCAATGTCATACAAAGCGGACGTATCAATCACGCCTGACTTGCGACACATCATCACGTGCCTCAAAACGTGCCTTAAGTCATAAACATTCCCTTACACGCCTTATACTGTCTTACTTTTGGGTACAGGCCTTCTCTCGAAGAGTTAGGTCTTAGCTCACCACGTTGGCCTAATGGTAAATTTGACATGCTATCGAAATTCTTTTTAAAGTTGTCTTGTGTGTAGATTTCTTGAGATTACTTTCCTGCACTGATAGCAATCGATAATAATTAGCAGCAATATACGCAAATTCCGAAATTTGGAGGATAGAGGATGTGAATGTGTATAGGATCGAAACCGCGACCTCTGTATTGGTAGTTCGTTTCCTTTTCTGCTAGGATATACAACGTGTTACAGAAAGGTGTGGTCGTATTTAAGGGTGTATACAGTGTGATTGTTTATGTAATGGACCTTATCAAAATCTAGATAGACATCCTAAAATTTCACGTTAATTTTAATCACACGTTTATTATGATCGTGATCACATCGCTATAAATTAAGTGAATTGCGTGAGCGAGAATAAGAATGCTAGAGTGAGACAAAAGCTCAGCTGTTTGTCATTCAGTGTTGTCCAAAGTTGTAAGTCGAATATCGACAAGTTATTCATTTGATAAAAAAGACAATGCTTTATTTATGCCCTAACAATGCAATCGGATTTGGTACTATGGCGGGTAATATATTTATATCGTACACTATACGTTGCTTAAATTTCACCACACTATTCTGTCATACTTTGTATAGACACAAGTTTTAAAATACGTATAATATTTTTGGAACCGGGCGAGAATGCTCGTCGGTAATTCTTGATTAAGCCAATGAACTTGATTGGTATTTTAAGCACTTTTCCGTGTTAAATACGTTCTTAAAGCAGGTTGTATGTTCGATTATATTTGTTTAATCAGTCGTCGGTATATCTAATCGATTAGAAATAGCCCGGCGGCGTGGTGCGGCATTACGAACTTGAAACAACGCTCGAGTCATTAAAATGTCATTAGGGACAAAAGCTACGTGAAATAAAAATGTAGTTGACGTGACACACGGACGCATAATATTGACAACAATATACTCCTTAGTTTACTAGGTAGTAGGCTTCTCGTATGTGAGACGCCATTTGTACTCCTACCACTGCTTCTTTACTTTTTCCACCAATCAGCAGTGTATAAGCAGTGTTGTGTTCCAGTTTGCTACTAAAATTATTGTGCATTGTGAGACTTAATATCACGTCATGTCTCCGGATGACGAGCGTAGTGCAATGGTGTACGTTTATTTCTAATTCAAAGTTCTGAGTGGTGTTTCTTCTGTTTTTGGCCAGGCGTAGCGTTTACAATCAGGCGAGCGATCTGATTGTCATATTATACAAGCGAATAAAAAAACATTCTTTATTGTCCATTCATTATAATTTGTTGTAATGTTTATTTATTGTACCTAGTAGCCCTACGATTTTATAAATCTTATAGGATGTATGTTTTATAACTTATATACATAGATTGTTAAAAACAAAATCAGCTTTACACGAACACACTAACATCGGAGGTTTTGGCGGCAATTCTGACAGTGCGGTCAGCCGCTTATTTTAATTATTACCAAAACTTGTTTAAAGTTGTGTTTGTTGTATAAAACTGGTGTGGAGTTGTGCAATAAACGTTACGATGATGAATAGTGTATGGAGACTTTGAAATGAGCGAATCTGTAGGAGTTTTGACAGAGTGCGGTTGATCGACCTTGTACGTTTGATCCGCTTCGAGTAAATCCTCTAGGAATCATTATGAAGAAACACAAAAACGGCGACAAGAACTTCAGCCACAACCGTGCTTCATCATATTTTTGATGACTTGAAATATCTTAATAACTTATCATAGGCTATTTAGCCTAATAATGCACAACAGTGCTATAGCATTAATGGGGGAAAATATTTACACCGAACCACGTCCCATAGATATTAATTCTGATCCTATGCGTATCGGGCGTGGAAATGGGCCAACATTTTAGAGCCAAAGCCAACCTCACCTGTAAGTGGTACACTCTGCTGACGAAACTTGGTTCCTGTTAGGTTATAGGTTGTGGGGGTCAGACGGCGGGACGTCTCATATAATACCAAATACCGTCAAATCTATGGTATGAGAAGGCGGACCCTGACATGCCGGTATAACGCCAGCTCAAAAAAGCATTGCGTAAAACACAATGTACAAAAATTACTACTCGTACATCTGTACTACTTCTCTTTTGTCGTTAAATATTTCGTTGTAAAATTAACTTGTATATACAAAAATATGCTGTCCATAAAATAACATGATATGTAATATTGGTAATAAAATGTATTTAAATTAAACTTTTTATTTCATTTCGTACAAGTGTTCAATTAAGTTAAATAAATATGTTAAATCGTTTCCAAAATGCACCAAGAAAACATGCATGTATTAAGAAATATAAATCGGTTCATTTCCCTCATTTTAAATAATTTATATACGAGATTTGATTATGTTTCTAAATTGAAGTTAATATGAAAATATCGGACCGGAACATATCACGGAGGTCAAGCTCTCATATAACATTATCATAATTGCATGGGCAACTCAAAAACACGCTTGCACAGAATTCACAGCTTGTCGAACAAGTTCTAATTTTAAAATTCAAATTACAGATAGCTGTAGGCAAATTTTTTATTCATAATTATTATCTGTCATAAATAGATGGCGTTGTAATAAAATAAAGAATTTGCTGTTCGTATTTACAGTATGTGATGTGAAAATCGTTTATGATTACACGACTGGAAGTTCGGTGTCAACTGGGCAGATGTCTGAAGGCTGGAAAAGACTGTAGGCAGTAAACCGAGTAATCTTAATTAGAACCCTGTTAAGTGAAAGAACAATTTTATTGCTCACCGGTAGCATTTTATGACTTTCCGATTACTATTTACCATTAAGATGGGATTGAGTTAATATTACGCCCTAACAGTTCTCTCGCGGCGTTTTTAAACTGTATTACTTAAGTGATAAAGTTTCATACGAAATAAACTGTATATTAATAATGCATTCTATCGTGCATCCTTGCAATGTAAACTGAATTAGTGTTAAAATTCTGTGTGGTCTTGTCATATTCATAATACAAGTTATAATTAATTGACTAAAGGTATCATAGTAAACTTGTGATTTATTTTCTGGAACTAACATAATGTACTGATGAACAAACTTTCTAGTCTCTAGAAAGTATTTCAATTCTTTGATATTTTTGGAATCCGTTGTTTGATAATATTATTGAGGTTTCGATGTATATTCTACTTATAATTAAAATCACAGTTCTTGGAATAAAAATGTATTTTTACATAAATTCATTCAACAAATAAAGATAAAAATAGGTTTGTACATATTTTAATATGAAATTGAAGAGTACCATTTCGTATATAGATTTAATAAAAACCAGCCCCGTGCGAGTTAGACTCGCACACCGAGGGATCCGTACTCCCCTTATGTAACTTTTGTGTTTTCTATTATTTACTAGCTGACCTGTGTGGTTTCACCTACGTGCGTGTTACTGCCCTGCTCTCATGGGTCATAACCCACACACATATACACATATAAATCTTCCGGAATAAAATCTCTAAGTGATAGTGAAAACCGTATCAAAATCTGTTGCGTGGTTTAAGACGAGTTAGCGGATAAACAAACAGACGCGAAAAGCGACTTTGTTTTATACTATGTATCTATACATTAGTATATTCGCCATATTAAGAGTCTGTGAAACTTTGTGAACTGTGAAGGCTACTTATATGGTTCAGAAGATTTCTTTGTAGATTATAGATAGACGGACAGACAGACAGTAACAGGGTTACATTAGCCCGCCTCGGGTACGGAATTCTAAGAACATATTTCGAAACAAGCAATAGGAATGAAGCGATGGTCGGTTCAATTTTACGGTAACCTTATCATAACGATGAAGACTTTAGATATTTAACTGGATATAAGTCGAGAAAGTAGTTCGATATGATATCAAATGAGCAGTTAACGTATCGCATCGCGTGGTGGAAACGATAAAGTTAACAGCTTTATCTGATGTTACTACGTGACCGAGCCGAATACTGTTTTTACCGATTAGCATAAGGCACTCGTTCCTAGGGTTGCCTACTTTTTGTATAAGGAATAAAAATAATAATTCAGTTGTAGAGTTTATCGTACGATATCGAAAGTATACAGAAACCGGCATTTACGAGGCCACGTTAAATGATTCTTTTTTCAAACTGTAAGACGCGACCTCGTAAAATATTTTTCCGTTATATTCTCGTCTGTGTCATAAGATAAGCTCTCTACATGTAAATTAGATTGGAGAAAGAAAATAAAGTACAAGTCAGTAGGTTTGAAAAACAAAGTTAATTTTGTATACTGTTTCATATAATCATATTCCTTAGTACCTACTCCACACCCGGGTTTCGGTGCAAGCACCACGAAGATACTTTTTCAATTATGTCTCTGGTTTAAAATAGTATTTTTATAGTGTATTCGCATTTAAATGGTGATGAAAATAGTATATTTTTATAGAATAATAAACATTATTTGACCGAAATAAAATGGTTTACAGTATGTTGACAACCCTACTCTTTCTAGACGACAGAAATAAATGATATTATTTGCATTTCTTGACAATATAAATAGGTAATGCTATAAAAATATTTGTACATCCCATCATGCATATCCTTGATGGAGTCGGAGCCTTGGAGTTGCAATGAATGTAATATTTCACTGTCATCCGAAATCAGACTAGTTTGGTGTAACTTTATTATTGACCCTTTCCTTGAATGAGTTCCTCCCAGTTCTGACTGCCTTGGTGGCACAGTTGTAATGCGTACGCGGTACGACTGCTGTCTGGAGGTCTCGGATTCGATCTCCGAGTAGGGTAAAAGTAATATTGGGTTTTTCTATTACAAAATGCTCAGTATCAGCCCGGAGTCTGGAACTGAAACATAACAATGCTTATACACTGCTGATTGACAGAAATAGACAAAGCGGCGGTACCAACCCAGACGGCCTTTCGCATACGAGCGACCTACCACCTAATTAAATATATTCCATTTTTTTACCCGCACCTGTTATAAACTTATCGAACTAAATAAAATTAATTAATCTGTAACTCTTTATGGAAAGTGGATGGAAAACAGCAGCCAAAGACGCCGGTGCCACATTTATAGCCTTTCGTCATTCCTCAGTGATTTATTACTTTGAGAAAACTTTTAATTCAATCCGTTTTAAAATGTAAACCAGAGCCCGGCTCTCTAGAATCAGTAAGCCTCGAGAGCCAAGCCCTTTTAGTTTGTTATTTTTGTTTCTGATTAACTGTTGCTGCTACTTTATTTTTTGCTACATTTTGTTTTCTTTGGATAGTTTATTGGTTGAGGCTGTTCAAAGTTATAACGTGAATTGGTCCTAACTAATATAAACGCGAAAGTAAGTTTGCTTGTTACGTTTTTACGCCTAAATAGCTAAATCGATTTTGAAGAATTTTGCTATAGATAGATGTTAGATGGGACGGCAATAGGCTAATTTTTATCCCGAACAAGGCTGTTAACGCGCTCGGAGCAGCGAGAGATTATTAATGGTAATTAGATAAATAGGTATATCGCCTCATTGGTCTAGTGGCAGCGTATTAAAGCCGAGAACCGTGAGGACCTGGGTTCGATTCCCAGGTCGGTCAATCACAATTTCTTCGAGTTTTCGATATAAATAATCATAAATGAATTGTCCGGCATCGGAATTAATGCTCGATATGGCTATAGGTTCGCCCCCATCATGGGACGGAAATAAGCTCGGCGAAACGTAGGTGCAACACTAGTTACACTTCTGCCTTCCTCCTCGGGGATAATATAAAGGGGATACATAATACTATGTATGTATATAACTCTACATGAATAAAGATTATTACGAGATATAGACACTGCCGCGTCCAGAGGCGACAGTTAACTTTAATTGTTTATTAGTTATTTGTTTGAATTCAATTTCCACACTCAGAACCAGTTATAGGTTTTTGCTCTGTTACTCGAATACAGAAAATGCTTTATAACGGAGTATATAAATAATCTGACGTCTCTTAGAAATAATCAATTTCTATACGTATTCTATATTGAATGGTTAGTGGCCAACCTAGTGTCAAAGGTTTTCAAGCCACCCGAAGGCGTCCGACTTGGCTTAACATCAGTTATTAACAGCCGGGGCCGACTTTATACGTGCCCTCCGAAGTACAGAGATGCTCAGTTAAAATACCACTAAGCAATCACCCATCCATAGCATGACCGTACCAAAATCGCGCGTTTCCAAATAAATGAAAACTATAACATAAAATTTTCGAGACGACCTACACCTCAGCCTCTACCGTGACCACGAAGGCGCTTTCGAAACGTCAGGACTAAAATAAAATTAAATCGCGATAAAATTTTACAAGGTGGTAGGTCTGGTTTTAAACCCGCGACATTCCGCACCACTCCACGGCCTACCGCTTTAAGATACCGTAACATGATATTGCCGGGACATTGATAGCTGGAAGTCTGGTCAGCTTATGGAAAGGATAACGCACTTCACTTGTTAGTGAATATGACATTCTATTCAAGCGTAATTTATTTGCAGTGACAATCTTTACAGAATTCGGTATAGCGCTGCATAATTGTGGCCTTAGTGTGAGTATTCTACCCCCGATAGAAGGTGAAACATATTAGTAGTCACAAACACTTTAATACCATAGACGGGCTGTTCAGAAGTAACATTGTGTTGCAAAAGCGGCCGGCGAGGCGGGAATGACGTCTAAGGCGTGGGAGCGAGAGGAGTTGAGAGTAAGCGAGATGGCAATATTGAGACGGCTGTTTTGTTTGGTATTAGTTTTCATTCACAATAAATGAATTTTTCGCGATCAAAACCAAGAAATATTATAGTTGCTTCAGTCAAATAACTTCAAATTGAATGAATAATATATGCACGTAAATAATGATAATGTTTTATGGGCCACAATAAACAATTTCGTGTTAGTTTATCGAATTTAACGTTCGCAGCTATTCAAACAACAACAACTGCTCTTGTCGCTCTCTCGCGGGCGAAGAAATGAGTTGCGGTCAATTGACCGTAACTAAGTGCGCAATTTCTTTGTACCGCACAGCTTGTCTAGTAGTATACATTAAAGTCTTTGGGTAGTCACGATGTAGATAGTTTTGTCCATAGCATGAATGGAGCGGCTCAACCGGTTCGATACCGCTGTCTCACAGAAAACCGACGTGAAGTAGCGGCTTGCTGCTGCATTTTGTACAATGAGTGAAATATCCGGAAGCCCAAATCCCCCTCCCCTTCCTAATTCATTAATTATGTCCACGTTTCTTCTAGTATGGGCGATCATGGGCAGTGGAGATCACTTACCATTGAGGTGACCCACTTGCTCGTATGTCGCCCTATACTGTGAAAAATATATATTCTACTCGGCGTTCAACAAGTGACAAGACATCTCATTATATCAACATAATCAGTGCAGTCATTACAAAGTGGTAAGTCTCTCGTAGACGACCTCGTAGGAGACCGTCTGGGTTAATCCCACCGCTTTGTATATTTCTGTCGCCAAGCAGCAGTGTGTAATCACTGTTGTGTTCCGGTTTGATTGAAATTGAAGGCAATGAAATTACTGGGTATTATGAGACTTAACATCTTATGTCTCGGGGTGACGAGCGCAACCCAATGCCATGCAATGCTTTGTAATTCAAAGTTCTGTGCGGTTTTGTTTCTGTTTATAAGTAGTCGTGACGCTCACCATCAGGCGAGCGACCTGCTCGTTGTGTCACTCAATCTAATAAAAATGTATAAAACAAATACGCATAACTTTTATCGCACCTATTAGGTATTTAAACATAGCACACTCATTTATTACACAACCCTTGATGTATTTTTTTTAATAACTTGAATGACGAGACGAGCAGGACACTCGCCATATTATAAGCACCACGCCTGCCCATATATAAAAACAACACCACACAGAACTTTTTACAAAGCACTGCATGGTATTAAACTGCGCTCGTCACTCCGAGACATAAGATGGTGAGTTTCATAATGCCTAGTAATTTTAACTGTGACATAATTGAAGCTCTTTTATCGGAAAACACACAATAACTTTATTAAGTTGTTTTTGATCACGCAATATTCCGCTCTATAATTTCGATAACCCAGGAGTACCCTAAACCGACGTGCATGTATGAAAAATTTAATGAGGGTGAATGAGGCCAAAGAGGTATGCAAGGAGCGTAGCAAGTGGAAATTCGTTGTCTCTGCCTACCCCTATGGGAAACAGGCGTGAGTCTATGTATGTAGGTATGTATAATTTCGATCTAAATGTATTTTAATTTTCAAGAACAACCTTAAAATAAGCCGGCATAAATATACAATTATTGGAACGCTTGAAACACGAATTTAACGATCGCTTCATTAAGTGAAATGTAAACAAATTTATTCAACATAACAAAAACACATCCTGATATTATCATAATTTCTTTAATCGGGAGAGCGTACAAAAAACGCCCGTCTGGATATAACAAAATTAATGTAAAGTCTCAATTGAAATTATTGATGAGTCGGAACTTGTGGGCTTACCTTTTGTGGCCGTAATTATAATGTTGAGCCGGCTGGGCTCTCGGAATTAAATCTCGAATATCATCGCCTGTCATCGCTTGTAGTAATTAAAAAATAATTACCTACCACTGGAACTACGGTAGAGCACGCGTAGAGCTTGTACTAGTCAATAATAAATAAATAAATAAATAAATAAATAAATAAATAAATACAAAACGGTTTATTTTGTTTTGTTTTTTGAGAAGTACAATAATGTTTTCAAATAACAAGTTGTTTAATCGGATCAAAGTTAAATGTCAGATCATAACACTATTATTTTATTGATTATTTCCGTAGAGGGCATTATTTCGTTGTGTCGTCAGTATAGGTGGTTTTTTTTTTGTTGAATTATGGCTTCGCATTATTGTGCATTTTGCCAACGACAAGTAGGTATTTATTATATTTTCAAATCTCAATAATAACGAAAGAACCCCGGTGTGGCCGACTTCAAAGTCTTGTCAGAGTTTTGGAGTTAATTATTTCCAGTACGATACTTCATAGACGTTTTCTCCAAGCAGATCGTACGACCAAGGTCGATCAATACCTCTGGTCAAAAATCACCTGAATTCCCTTATTTCAATGTTTCCATAATTCATCACCGTAAAAATATTGCACAAATCCACGACACTTTTATACAACAAACACAACTTTAAATTAGTTAAGGAAATAATTAAAATAAAAGATCAACCGCACTGTCAGAATTCCCGCCAAATCTTTTTCCAGTATAGACAATTGGACTTTTTAATATCCACATCAAACATTTCAGAGGGCATGTAAAGAGAATGAATGAAAGAAGGTTGACGCAACAAGTAAACATGGCAAGAATGAATGGTGCGGTTAGGAGGGGCAAACCTCGTTGAACGTTCTCTAATCAAGTCAAAGATATTCTCGAGAAAGACAAGATCACCACGATATTTTTAGAAGGTCAGAAGTTCTCTAAACCGACGTCCATGTGTGAAGAATAGGATAAGAGTGAAGGAAGCCAAAGCAGTGTGCAGTGGAAATCCGTTGTCTCTGCCAACCCCAATGGGAAAGAAGCGTGAATCTATGAATTTGTTTACATCAAATTATATTTCTTCGCTTCATTCTTCAGATATGATCTGAATACCATGTAGGCGCAAATACTTTTATTTTCCTTAAAGTATGGAAAACCTAGGATTAGTTGCAGTCTACCCCGTATATCTGTTATCTGAATCATCACCCAATCTCGTGACAATGACATATTTTCGAGATTGATTAGTGAAAGCTTCTGTATTTGGTGGGCAGTACAAATAGCCAGTAACATAACGAGTTCTTTGATAATCTTCCCAAGTTTAGTTCTTTTCAGCATAGTGATAATATTACAATTGAAAAGTAACGCCGTGCGGGTGCTACCGAGCACAACAGGGGAATAAGCTCAACGCCACAAGGTGGCGGACCAGGGAAGGGTAAACCGAAAGGTATTTTAAAAAAAATATTTTTATTAGTACTCTAAAATTGTGCGATGTTACCTGGTAAATAGGGGTACTACATGGTATTCAGATCATATCTTCGAATGAAGCGACTCATATAATAATGATCGAACTTCACATTGGGGAAGTTCGTTTGATCATATATTATTCAAAAAAGTGTTAATGCTTGTCTACGAGTCCCTTATTCGTCCAACTTTAATTATATAAAGTGTTCCAAGAGTGCTATATAACAACTTTATTGGTGTCCATACATAAATATTTAATTGAGGTTAGAATCAATAAAACCGTAAACAGCTCCGAATCAAGTTTTCACTTGTTTCGTAATGAAAATAACGTTATTTTCGATGGACGGATAGGAGATGGTTGTATTCTGTGAAATTAAAATGAAATCATTGATACTAATATAATGGTACATATTTTTACCACCTACATGTTTTTTAACGCTTGAGTGATACTGGGTTTTTCTATTACGAAATGCTTAGTATCGGTCCGAAGTCTGGAATTGTGCCCGGTATGATGATAGGTCTGCCCTCAATCACATCATGGGACGGAAATAAGCTCGGCATATGCATAACTCACATTTGTGAGTGTACAGATTATACCTCTGCCTACGCCTTCGAAGGCGTGAGTGCGTATGTATGTATTTTTAATTTCACTGTTCACATCAACTGTACACACATTATTCTTAAATATAATGAATGTTAAAATTGACCATTATTTTAACTAATTTAATTACCAATTTGATGAACAGCGGAATATTTCGTATAGATTTCGTCAATAAATTTCAATTATAAACGAAAATTCCGACGCTGACCGATGCTCTGCATTTCATTTTACTTATCAACTATCATGGCCGCTCTGTTGTTTATTATTTTTAACCGAGTTCAATAAAAAGAAGGTGCTCACATTCGAGTTTTTTTACAGTATAGGCTGGCAAACGAGCAAGTGGGTCACCTGATGGTAAGTGATCTCCAGCGCCCATGTACGCCCACAATACTAAAATAATCATGAGCGCATTGCTGACCTTAAAGGAATGGGATAAATAAGGGATTGGGAAGGGGACGGGAATTTGGGCCTCAGGATATCTCACTCACCTTACGAAACGCAGCAGCAAGCTGCTACTTTACGCCGGTTTTCTGTGAGGCAGTGGTGACGACCCGGATAAGCCGGCCTATTAATGCTGTAGACAAAACTGTCTGCAATTATTATTTTTCTTACTTTTTTAACCAACTTAAAAAAAGGTGGAGGTTCTCAATTCGAAGGAATCTTTCTTTTTATGTATGTTCTCCGATTGCTCGAAAATGCCTGGACGGATTCAAGAAATTCTTTTTTGTTTGAAAGGGTATTCTTCCCAGGTGGTCCCATTGGCACCAAGTAGGATCTGATAATGGGATCCCAGAAAAATCGAGGGCAACCCTCAAATTTTATAGGGACGCATAATGTGTTTTATATATTTTCTAAAAGCATTCAAGTATTTACGTCTATTACTCACCATCTCATGTTGCTGAGCTGATGATGGAAAATATAACTCCTTAACTATTAGGAGTTAGTGGATAATTCTTTAAGTATTATAGGCTCGTATAGACAGCTACTTATGTTCCTTTAAGTTCTTCAGATGAGCTGATCATGGAAGGTACAACTCCTTGCTAGTTAGGATTTAGGGGATAATTCTTAAAGTAGGTACCGTATAGACTGCTAATTTTTATTCTCTCTAATTATCCTATTATATAATAATAATAATTATTATTATTATTATACAATTTTTATGTATGTACAATCGATTTCACCGACAATTATTGTGGATTATCATATATGTGGGAGTTTGTTGTCAGCAATACTGTAACTTAAATTCAACATAATTATAAATTATTGTTATTAGTCTGTAAGCTCCTAAAACTAAATAAATAAATAAATTAATGAATTTTTCGAAATACACAAATACTTCCGAAACGCATTGAAATCGTCACACTGTATAGGTTAACGATAGTTAATGCAACCCGCACTAAATATTTCTATTTCGTGACTCGAAGCCACGAAGCATAACGGTTTTCTGTCCTCCCCAATCCCTCCGCGTTTGAAGTCATTCATCTAATTCGATTAATTGATACCGAATTTAATTAATTACTTGACGATGATAAATGTCTAATGGATTTTATGGCCTTATCGGTTTTATTAGGTGGTAAGTCCCTCGTATGCGAGAGGCCGTCTGGGTAGGTATCACCGCATTTTCCATTTCTGCCGCCAAGCAGTAGTGTGTAAAAACTTTTAAAGAACATTGAAGCCAGTGAAATTGCTAAGCATACAATTTTTTTATTCCTTCATTAGTCAAATGGCAGCCTATTTAGGCTTGTGAAACCGTGAGGTCCTGGGATTCAAGGGAGAATAGCATATACAACACGAGATTATTATGTCGATTCGTTTTGTAGTGAAAAACCAGTTTTATCTGATTACATACGCACTCTCGCCTGTAATCGCCGATGGGGTAGGCAGAGGTGTAACCAGTACAGCCACACTTTACCGAGCGCATCTCCGTCCCATGATGTGATAAGGGGCGAGCCTATCGCCATATCGGGCGCAATTCCAGGGTTGATACTAAGCATTTGATGATAGAAAAACCCAATATCACTTTACCCGACCCGGGAATCGAACCTGACACCTCAGCGTTAGCCTCAGTCGTAACGCATACCCATTACTACTGCGCCACAGAGGCAGTCATCTTTATCCCTTATCCCTTTTATCTGATTATCCCTATATATCTATCGAAGCTAACATGGTTGCATAGAACACACAACTCGTTATGTTAAAAGTAGACATTAAGTAGAGAAAATAGTACTTTCAACTTCGCTGCGGTTTTTTGCCTACGAACCCTAGCATGACGACGTGATTTTATCGAATGTTGACTTTACCCGAGATATTTGTCGTCAGTATTTATCTCTCTCGCGCGGGAGATATGTTGTGTTGCATTTACTTAACCCTGTTGGTCCGGAAATCAAAAATTGAATTTCAATTTAAAAATCATACATTAGATGCCCAAGTTTGGAATTTGTGCCTTTTTTATAGCATAGGCCGACAAACGGGCAAGTGAGTCACGTGATGGTAAATGATCTCCACCGCTCATGTAAGCCCACAATACCAGAACAATCATGGGCGCATTACCGTCACCTTAAAGGAAAGGTATAATTATAGGATTGGGAAGGGAAAGGGGATTTGGGCCTCCGGATACCTCATTCACTCTACGACACGCAGTAGAAGCCACCATTTTACGTCGGTTTTCTGTGAGACAGTGATAACGACCCGGTCGCGCCGGCCCATTCATGATGTAGACCAAGCTGTCTACATTTTGGCTCTAATACTTAAAACCCTATCAAATCTGGAAACTGAAATAAAGTCCGTAAGCTGGGAGTATACTAGTTACACCTTTACCTACCCCTTCATGGATATAGGCGTGACTATACAGTATGTAACAAAAACCCTGTTGGCTCTTTTTGGGTCGTGACAATAGACATAGACAATAGGCACAGACAGCTTAATAAAAATAGTTAAATAAAAAAAAACAGAAGCGCGATATTATCCACAGGTAACTTGGAAAATGAACATATTTAAAAGATGAACATTTGAATTTCTGTATGTATTGACGAAGCCGGGGGCGCGGCACGTTTGATGTACATGGACGCTGCAATATGCTATCTGGCTCTGGCTCTAAGTCATCGCTTTTGTAGAGGTAATCAATGGATATACGGTTAACAAACAATAAATTAATTAAATAAATAATACGACTGCCTCGGTGGCGCAGTTGTAATGCGTACGCGTTACGATTGAGGTCAACGCTGAGGTCTCGGGTTCGATCCCCGGGTCGGCTAAAGTGGTATTGGGTTTTTCTATTACGATATGCTCAGTATCAGCCCGGAGTCTGGAATTTTTGCCTGGTGTGGCGATAGGCTCGCCCCCTATCACATAAGGGACTGAAATACGCTCGGCGAAATGTGGGTGTACTGGTTACACCTCTGCCTACCCCTTCGGGGATTAAGGGCGGGAGTGCGTATGTATGTAAATAATATGATTATTTTTATAGTCCCATTTCCGCATGCGAGTATTTTCATTACGTTTGAATATCGATTCTGAAATCACAGTTAAAAATCCCAACACGGGTTTTGTTACATATTGTATATGTTATTTTTAGAGCGAAATTATATTTCCTTTGTAAGATAACTGTATTTCCTATCAAAACACATTATATTAACTGAAAGAGCAATACCGCGGAACGATATTAAGAAAACAACACTAGAATTTCCTCGCGTACAATTCATGTTTACCTTTGATATTCTTTTGCCTCCATACTAATCTATCAAAAATCTTATTCATTTATTATTGTATGTCGAAGATTCTATTTATTTACAGCAATGGGAGCAAGTGAATAGAGCCACGTTGTAGACAGTTTTGTATATAGAATGAATGAGCGCGACCTCAGTCTCGCAGAAAACCGACGTAAAGTAGTGGATTGCTGTATTAAATGCGTTAATGAGCGGTGGAGATCAGTTACCATCAAGTGTCACACTTGCTCGTTTGCCGGCTTATGCTATAAACTCTATCGATAGATTTTTTATTTATTTTTCTATATCAGTCCACAATTGACGGAGAAATCGATGTACATATATACCATACATAATAAAAGAAAAATTTACCTCCTCCTTTTTTGAAGTTTGTTAAACAGAAAATTATTTCGGTCAATCTGTCAACAAATTAGTAACCTCAACGAATCTGTTGACGCAGAATAATTTTAATGGCCAGCTTTGTTACGACGAAATCCCTTGTTGGGTTAAAAATATCTTCCACGTATTTTTCTAATTAACTTAGAAATGGGGACTCTCGTCGCGCTTTCAGTAGCATAAAATATTTGATATGCACAAATATTAATACATTACTTGGTATAAATATGCTAAAGGTATTAAGGTAGATAAGGTTTTACAAGGTGGTAGGTACCTCGAAAAAAAAAAAAAAATGATGGTGGTGGATCGTATGACTAACTATCGATCCGACTTACGTGTAGCTAATTGCGAAGTCGTCCGGAGTTACATCTACCTGGGATCCACAAACACAAATACTGGAAGTTGCGAAGAAGAAATTAAAAGACGGTGTGCCGTGACACGATCAGCTGTGGAAAAACTCACGAAAATATGGAAAGATCGCCGCATAACTAAAAATACCAAGGTTCGCTTAATGAGATGCTTAATATTTCCAATTTTTCTGTATGGAGCTGAAACATGGACGATCCATCAAAAGACCCGTAAGAAGATTGACGCCCTTGAGATGTGGTGCTGGAGGCGCCTGCTAAGAATAAAATGGACTGCTCACCGTACTAACGTTTCCATCTTGAAAGAGCTTCGCATCAAGCAAAGACTTTCGTCGATTGTGCAAGTGCGAATACTAAAGATGTTTGGACTTATCACCCGCAACGAAAGCTCTTTGGAACGATTGATGATACAAGAAAGAGTGGAGGGTCAACGTTCTCGCGGCCGTTCACCCACAAGATGGACAGACCTCATAAAATCATGCACAAAGAGTTCCTTAACTGAATGCACACGCAGTGCCACAAATAGAGAGAAGTGGAGAAGTCTCGCAAAAGCTGTAGCCAACATATCAGATGATCCATGGCCACGACCACTCCGCCAGGAGTGTACGACTAAGAAGAAGAGGTCCCTCGAATGCGAGAGGCCGTCTGGGTTGGACCACCGCTTTGTCTATTTCTGCCGCCAAGCAAGATTGAATGAAACTGTTGAGTTCCGGTTTGAAGGACATTGAAGCCAGTGAAGTAAGCAGGCGTAATTTAATCTGATAACACCGCTAGAAATGTGACTATCTGACTTGAGATTTAAACTCAGGACTTTATTTTCTCAGTCCAAATATGCTGCCACTAGTAATTAAACTAACAAGGCGTCATTTTAGTCCATTTTTTTTTTACTGAAACAGCCTGAAACCAAATTAGAACAAAGAGAAAACGTACCAATTTATAAATCATTTTGAAAACCTGTCGGGCTTAAACGGAAATTAAAGACTGCTGATTTTTCTAATTTCCATCCCATACAATATTCTCTTGTAATAACGGTTAGCTTTGCATAATGAACTCATTGTGCCCAGCTCGTTTCGTTTGATATCAAAATCGACTGATTTATGTGGCTTTGAATTTTGACCGGCGCTGCGCGGCGTCATGCTATCGCCTACGTAAAATCATAGTTTTACTTGCTGGTTTCGGAGTCCGACTCAGGCTAATATTTTTTTGTCTGGGGAATAACGATTTATCACTACTGCCGCAACCTCAGGGGAGGCGGGACGGTTATGTTGGGCTCTACCGGCCTCACGACCCAACGTTAAACCGCTCAAGAGATATGTAAAACATCCGGACGACCGCTGGGCCGAATCCCTATCTTATGTACATACATCCTACGCCGGCAATACCAACTAAAAACTCCGCGGTGGCCACCTACAGCGCATTAGGGACGGCCCTTGGTTCCCGTGGCAATAAGCACCCCGACCTCAACTGAAACCGCCCCGGTGCAGTGCCGCCTAGCGGGCCGTCTCTATATGTGGTGGGCTCAGAAGCCCCCGCACGCTAAAGAACGGCCTCGGTGTCAACGGTAGCAACGATGCCAATCACCCGTTTTTTTTTTTTTTTATTTATTTATTATGTAATCTGTTACAATACATTTCTTACTTAATATACTCGCCAAACTGTAAAGTTTGATGGCGAGACGCGCTCGTTATTCATCGTATGTTTACAATTTTTATCACTTTACAACAAACAAATATATACCTTGATTAGCTCTTTTTTTGACATTCTTCAAGTAAAAGTTACTTTTTAAATAAACTATGAGACAAGAATACAAAATTATCAAAGACAGACGTTGACTATTATACATCATCGAGAAATACATCCCTTAATTTAGATTTTAACATACTTTTACTAAACTTAGGGCTTTTTCTTAATAATTCTGTTTTATTAAATATCTTAGGTACCAAAAATTTGGACAATCGTTGTCCATAATAATTGGTTACCCTCGGTTGTACCAGTTTTTTACATCTTACACTTATTGTATTATATTTATTTTTTACAGTTACTTTACAGTCGTTACTATCATAGTGTTCCAAACTTATTAAATATTTAAATTTCCTATCTACTGGTAATATTTTACAAATGGGAAATAGTTTATCATAATCTTTATCACAGTTATCCTTAACTTTTTTGCTAACTAGGAATTTAATCAATCTTATTTGTAAATTTTTAATATTTTTTAAATACGTTATAAACGTTCGCCCATATACAGTAAGTCCGTAGCTTATCAGTGAGTCGGCAAGTGCATAGTATACAGTACGCAACGTATGTTTATTTAGTACTTCGTTTAATTGATAGAATTTACCTAAAATACTCCTTAGTCTATTACAAATATCATTTACGTGCGTTTTCCAGTTGAAATTACGATCTATAATTAAACCTAGATATTTAAATGTATTGACATACTCTAAGCTAATGCAACTGCAGTTAATTTTATTGGTATGTAGGCATTCATATGAATGCCCTATTAACTCTAGATTTTCTTTACTAATAGTTTTAACTCGTTGGTTATATGGCGAGTGTATGTGCATGCATTTAGTTTTTGCCAGATTCAATATAATTCCGTTGTCGTGTGCCCACTTAGTTATACTTTCGAAATCTTCTTGTACATACCTTTGTGCCTCCACTATATCCTTTGAAGCATAAACGAGACACATATCATCTGCATACATATACACTCGACACTTTTTTACAACGTTTGATACGCTGTTAACATGCATCACATATCCCACTGGTCCAAATACTGATCCAGTCGGCACTCCGAGATCCACGACCATATCTTCGCCAGTCACTCCTGCTATTATTGTGCATATTTTCCTATTAGATAAGTAGTTCCTGAACCATTCGTTCATGGGACCTCGTATTCCACACTCATCCATCGCCTGTAACAGAATGTCATGATCCAAGGTATCGAACGCTTTCTTATAATCTATAAAAAGCGTTATAGTATGCTTACCAGAGTCCAAGGATTCGTTAATATACTCAGCAAACTCTGTTAGGGCTGAAACTGTACTGCGCCCCGTGCGAAAACCGTGTTGAGTATCTGACAGTATATTATGGCACTCCAAGAATTTACTGATCTGGCCAACAATGATTTTTTCAATAATTTTATCAATCACAGACAATATGGCTATTGGTCTGTAGTTGACGTACTCTAAATGACTTCCAGACTTGTATATAGGGCGTGCTGCCGTACATCCCGGGGTTGCACGTACAATATTGTAAAATACAATGGGCGCTACGACATCCCCCCGCTGCACGACCGTTACCCCCAATAGCCCCTATAGTCACTTCTCACGTCAGGAATTGGATACCGTAGTGGAATTTACATTGGGTCTACTTTTACAAACTTCGTCGCTTTGTATCGTTTTATAGCATAGGAGGCTGGATGGTAATAATATCGATCGAGTATCAATTCATAAGCGTAGCTTTTAGGATTATATAACCAAATGTGCTTAAGGAATCCTATAACTAAGACTGGACCTTGTCTGTCTGTTGAAAGGTAATTTAGAACCGTAATAGGCACTCGTCTGAAAATCACTCAAACGTGTAAACACTAAGTTAAAACTTAAGGGTGTGGTGGAATGGAACTCTGTGCGTGAGTCCGACTCACATTAGGCATATTTTCAACTCCATAAAAAGGCGCATCGTAGCGCACATAAAAATGGACCGATTTGCATGAGTTTTCTTTGTTTGAAAGCTGATTTAATCGAGATGGTTCTTACCTATGTTTCAAGAGAATCTGTTCAACCATTTAAAAGTAGAAAATTGATAGTTTTGTCTACAGCATGAATGGGCTGGCTCAACCGAGTTGCTACCATTATCTTACAGAAACCCTACGTAAATTAGCAGCTTGGTGTTGCGTATCGGTGAGTGTGATATCCGGAGACCCAAATGCCTTCCCCTTCCCAATCTCTTAATCATATGTTTCAGTAGGTAGTGGAAATCACTTAACAACGGGTGAACCGCTTGCTCATTTGCCGTCCATTAAAAAGCAACCCAGACGGCCTCTCGCATATATGAGGTACCTACCACCTAGTAAAATAATTCTTATCTCCTAGTAAAACAAACCGAACACATTCCAAATTAGACGCATTCAACAGATTCCCAACATCTCGTAAAACTAAACTGACAAACGAATAGGTCCTCGAAATTGCATAGCTGCTTTGTTAGAACGACGAATACGATGGTTCGAGTATATACACTGGATCGGAAAAAACTCTTCCGAAATAAATAGTTCACGCTAAGAGACGTTATGTAGTAGAATGCTGAGTTTAAATTATATATTTTTTTTTATTTGCTTGAATGACGAGACGTGCAGATGTCACGCCTGCCCATAAACAGAAGCAACGTCATACAGAACTCTGGATTACAGAGCACTGCATGGTACTGAACTGCGCTCGTCATCCCGAGACATGAGATGTTAAGTCTCATATTGACTTCACTGGCTCAATGTCCTTCAAACTGAAACACAACAGTGCTTACACACTGCTTGGCGGCATCATTATGGCCTATTTGTGGTCCATTCTTGGACGTAGGCCTCTTCTTTTCAATCCTATTTCCGGCGGTCTTGCGCCCGTCTCATCCAATCCTGACCTCTATCTTTCGGGAATACATGTGTAGGCTGTAAGTAGTGATGTCTGGATCAAATTGGAGAGTAGTGGCAGATTATCTTACCAGTTATGTTTTTTATAGCAGAGGTCGGCAAACGAGTAAGTGGGTCACCTGATGGTAAGTGAGCTCCATCGCCTATGAACATCTATGAGGAGCAATCAAGGATGGGTTGCCGACCCTAAACGACAGGGATATTTTATGGGTTTGGGAAGGGAATTTAGGCCTCAGGATATCTCACTCACCGTACGAAGCGCAACAGCAAGTAACAACTTGACGTCGGTTTTCTTCAAGGTAGTGGTAACAACCCGGTCGAGCCGACTTGTTCATGTTGTAGACAAGACTGTCTTCAGCGTGACTTTACCACTTAAACACTTATGTAACGAAGACCACTCATTCTTTTACAATGTTTTCTTAAATCTCTATTTATTCATATTTACTTGAAACCTCGGTGTAACACGATCTTTGATCATTTATTACATAGAAACTACAAAAAAATTACAAGTTACTCTAAGGGAAAAGTACACATTTTGTATTAACAACTATTACTTTCGACGTCGATTCTTGACATCTTAAATGTATCCAAGTTGGATAAAATATCGCGGGTCAGCCTCCGACGCGAACCCAGCAATTGAGCGTGTTCGAAATAAAGAGATGGTTTATTGCCTCTCTTTGGCACAACACCGCTTGTAATTTGAATGAATTGTACTGTAATTTATGACTTTGTTACTTGGTGTTCAAAACACGTGTACGATGTATCAATTTGGCTACGATTTATTATTGAGACACAAAGTGGGTGCGCCGTGCGATCTAGAACTATTAAACAAAAAAATACATCCTTTCCGAATGGATTATAGAGTTAGTATAAATAACTAGCTTTGCGCTCGCAACTCCGCCCGCGTTAAATACAAATTTTAATACATCATACTCGTATTCCTTCTTAACGATGCCTTCAATACAAAATCAATACCTCAAAATTTTGGGTTGGGCTTAAACTCAGTCAAGGTTTGCAAGACCATTAACTTGCAATAGCTCAAAATTAGTCAAATTTATTTTCATATTTTTAGTTTCTGAGTCGGTTTTACCTACATGCGATTTTGTTCATTCCTTAGTCTATTATTATATTATTATTTATTATAACACATACTCCCTACATTGTTTATCAACTAGAATCTTCGCATCATATTTCTCGGCTCCCAAGCTCCTTTGTGTAACTATGAAGGTCAAATATTCGAAATACTTTCGCCCTTTTCGGGTGAATTTTTGGACAAAATAAATTTTATACTTAGTGCTGTTGTCGTATTTAAATATGCGTCATTAAAATTAAGTAATGTAACATTAGAGACTAGAGTCACGCCGTAGAAAAATATGTCTACAGCACCGTTGGCCCAGCTCGATCAGGATAGCACGACTATCTAACAGGAAATCGCGTATAATGGCAGCTTAGCGTGTGGTATGGTGAGTGAGATTTTCTGTCCAAGAACTACCCCCTACCCCTCCCCCCTCAATCATTGGCATCGTCCTTCTCTACCATATTCTTTGACGCATTTTATTACATTTGTGTTCTACTCAATTTAACTAAGAATAAAAATATTTTATGCTATAAGTTTTCTTTTAAAAGGAAATTAGGTATATCCTCCGCTTATTTACTTTAACTTTCCAGACTAATATAAAAACAGTGAGAGTTTATTTTTATTTTTCTTCCAGTTATCCAAGGAAGCCTATCACAGAAGTGCTCTCGAGCTGAGTTGTCCTCCAAACTTATATTTGGCAAGAAATTTCAACCGTTGCAGAAAAAATATTATTATAGTTAACATTTATAAGAAAACAGCTGCCGTAGACGATTACTGGAAATAAATGGACTTGGATTTAAATTATCATTTCAGAGTTTTATTAAATGACACAACTTGGTTAGATTGGATACGTAACGTGTACCCATCGAAATAAGATGACAAAAAACGTAACTCAAACCACAAAATGACCCCACCTAAACTCTGTCTATGTCTCAGGGTGACGAGCGCAGTCCAATGCCATGCCACTGCATGTAATCCAAAATTCTGTGTGGTGTTGCTTCTGTTAATGGGCAGGCGTGGCGCTTACCATCAGGTGAGTGACGTGTTCATTTCGCCACTCAAGCGAATAATAAAATTAAAACAAAAAAATCCTATACCTTAAATTACATGTTACGGATATCTCCGGATATCTCACTCACCGTAAAAAAGCAGCAGCAAGCCGCTACGTTACGTCGGTTTTCTTTGAGACAGTGCTAACACGGTCGAGCTGGCCCATTTTTCATCATCATCAGCCACAAGACGTCCACTGCTGAACATAGGCCTCCCCTAATGCCTTCCAGGCCGACTTGTTGGAAGCGGCCTGCATCCATCGGCTTTACTCAAGACCACCACCACTTACTCTGTGATATTAGGTCGTACCTAATGTATGACAACCGTCCATACTTGAGTATTTCACGCCTCAGTGTGATGAAATGTCACAATTGGAGGCGTTTTTTTATAGATATGATCACACATCACTTAAAACCCACCCACACCACGCCTCTTCGTTTATCACTTAAGTGTATATCACCGTAGGAGTTACGGTTAATTATCCTAAAATCCAATATTTAGCAGACATCCGCGATCGACACGCAAAGTTTAAATGTTCCATTAACAATTCACCAAGTTTGGCCTGTACGGGCGGCATTATTACAGAGTTGAAATAGGTTCGGTACAAACAATGAGGTACTGTTCTGTTATCCTTACTGATACAACTATGTATGTATTTGTTCGTTTATTGGCTCTTCACTCCTCCTTATTCTTCTTCTTCCACCTGCCCTTATCCCACTAACAATGGGGTCAGCCCAACATGCTTTTTAACGTATGTTACAGATTTGGCTTGTAGTTTTTACGGGCGACCAGCTGCCGGACGTCAACCCCTCTGGGGAGAAAACACCCAGATCCAAACAAATATTTGTGGACCACATGAGCCACGGAGGCTGCACTAAAAACACTTTCAACAAAAATAGAACCGTCTTAAAAAACCTGAAAAGTAAATAAATACACCCAACAGTCACACACATAGTCCGGACCCCACACTAGGTAAACCTGTATCGTGGGTATTAAGAACTACGAGGGACTTGCGGTCACACAACATCCAGACCAGAGACAAATATTTGTGTATCAAACAAACATTTGTCTAGGTGCGGGAATCGAACCCACGGCCTCACGCTTCGCAACCGGCTACTCGCCCGTTGCGCCACGGAAAATGACAGAAGTGTATCACCAAGAGGTAAGATCTCCATTGCCCACCCACAACATCTAGTAAGATGAATGAGGAGTGATGACAGGAAGACAGAGGGGGGATTTGGGCCTCCGGTAATCTCATTCACTATATGAAACGCAACAACATATCAAATATACACCTAAAGACCACTTATATACTTGTTTCGCATAGTACATTTTCTAGAGTGTAACCACGGGCAAAATCTAGTATTCTATAAGAACAGTTTGCGTTGTAAATTAACAGTGTTTCCTGGAACGCCTTCTATGGCCTTTTAAAGGATTTGCTGTTTCCTTGAAACTTATAAACGTGATTTTCAGCCATAACATATATGTATACGCTAGTTAGTAGATATTTTATCGAAAATACAAAGGTTAAAATGGGAACGTTATGAGGATAAGAACAGAAAAATTACTAATGATATCACAGATTGTACTACATTCTGTATTTTTGTAAAAAAGATAATGGTATTTTTTACACGCCATGTATGGACATGGCTAATAAGATTTTATTCTAAAAATATGATTGAACTTTATTTCTCATACATAGGCACTTACGCCTGTAATCCCCGAAGGAGTAGGTACATTTACATTTTTACAGTTTCGGCAAACTTATTTCCGTCCCATGATGTGATAAGGGACGAGCCTATCACCATAGCGAGCACACTTCCAGACTCCGGGCTTATACTAAGTATTTCGTGATAGAATAACCCTATTCCACTTACCCGACCCGAGGATAGAACCCGAGACCTCAGCACAGCAGTCGTACCGCGTACGCATTACAACTGCGCCACCCAGGCAGTCATTATTTTTCATATTACATTATAAAAGATTATTTTCATCTGCTTGTTATTCAAACAGCCGTGTATTCATGGGAACACAATAGAACCCCGCGTCTTTCCCATTGAGTACCGTAAACATTTGGTTCTTTTATCGAGGAACGTTGTAGTCCTTAGAAGGTCAATCCGGAAAAATACGGATCAGCCTCCTTTACTCAAGAGGACCGTTACATCACACATATTATATTGATTTCTATGAATTTTAGTGGTTATGCTGAAAAGATAATAAATAATAAATACGCCCAACAGTCACACACATAGTCCTGACCCCACACTAGGTTAACCTGTATCGTGAGTATCAGGAACTATGAAGGACTTGCGGTCCCACAACACCCAGACCCGAAACAAATATTTGTGGATCACACAAACATTTGTCTCGGTGCGGGAATCGAACCCACGGCCTCTCGCTTCGAAGCCGGCTACTCGCCCGCTGCGCCACGGAGGATGTTATACAATATGTAACAAAAACCCTGTTGCGCGTTTTAATCGCGATATCAGAATCGATATTAAAACGTAATGAAATAACTCGCACACGAAAATAAGAATGTTTTTTTTTATACTTTAATTATTTTATTGTTTGTAAACCGTATTTCGATAGATTACCTCTGCAAGAGCGATGTCTCGGAACCAGAGCGAGATAGCAAGTTGCGGCGTCTACGTGCATCAAACGTGCCGCGCCGTGTGTGCACCCGGTTTCGTTAATACGTAACATCAGTCAACTGTTCATCAGTATTCAGATGAAAAAAACATTTTTTAAATATGATCATTTTCCTAACCTACCTGTGTAAGGATAAGTTCTCGTTTCTGTTTTTATTTATTTATTTTTATTAAGCCGTGTATATGACTATCTACACGACCTAGAAAGGGCCAACAGGGATTTTGATACAAACTGTATATCCTGGATATAAAGTCCAAAACTATGTTAAATGAAAACGTTTATTTTTATTATGTTATTACGAATTATTACGAATGTATGTAATGTATCCCCGTAGGCTATTGCTATTTACTAGATGGCAGGTCCCTCGTATACGCGAGGCCCTCTGGGTTGGTACCACCCTTTTGTCTATTTTTGCTGCCAACCGACAGTGGGTAAGCACTGTTGTGTTTCGGTTTAAAAGACATTGAAATTACTGGGCATTATGAGACTTAACAACTTACGCCTTGGGGTAACCGGTAATAAGCGCAGTCCAGTGCCATGCAGTGCTTTGTAATTCAAATTTCTGTGGTGTTGCTTATTTCCGTCCCATGATGTGATAGGTGGTGACCCCGCCGCCATATTAGACACAAATTCCAACACCGGGCAACTCATGTATAAATTTACTTGCGAATAGAAAACTCAAAAAAAAATGTAATTGTCTGACGCCACGTGGGGTTTGAATCCAGAACTGAGGCGATATAACCACTTACCATTTAGAATCCAATAATTTATATTGTTTGAATTTTAGCTCTGATGTTAGAATTAAATTAATATATATATAAGACGAAATGTGGGTGTACTGGTTACACCTCTGCCTACCCCTTCGGGGATTACAGGCGTGAGTGCGTATGTATGTATGTATATATATATAAGACGAAGATGAGTCACTAGGGAGAGACATTGTTTATTTTAAAAAAAGTTTCAAACTTGTTTCTACTGATTGTAACTTGTTGGCGACTTCACCCACGTGAAGTAATTTGACTCGGACAAAACGTTGAAATCTGCCACACCCGTGTTTCATCCTTATTAGGACTTGAAAATATATTAAATTATAGTTTTACATAAAATAAACATACCTACAATATAAATTAATTCACTACAACAATTTATTATGTTTAAAGGTTTGGGCCGGGCTGTGATGACTCAGCCAGATCTTTGCCTGGCAAAGATCGTCAAAGAAGCAATGGTCATCTGATGTTAAGTCATGTAAACATCCACAATACTGGAGAAAACATGGATGTGTTGTCCAACTTAAAGAATAGGAATGGGGAGTGGGAGGGATGGGAGGGCAATTTATCCTACTACTATTAATGCTATAAACTAGCTGTCTCGCGCGTTTTCACCTGCGGGCATACCACTGCTCTGCTCTCATAGGTGTCCATACACTTATCGTTCATATAGAACGAACGTCCTAGCTAAGAACCATCGTTTCGATAAACCAAATATATGATGTGTATATGCCCTCAATCGTTCAAGTTGTACAAAAGTTCCGAATCGGTTACATAATGACGAAAAAATTATTTCAGTTGTGCTTATTTTCATACATACATACGCACTCACGCCTGTATTCCCCGAAGGGGTAGGCAGAGGTGTAACTAGTACACCCACATTTCGCCGAGCGTATCTCCGTCCCACGATGTGATAGGGGGCGAGTCTATCGCCATACCGAGCATAAATTCCAGACTCCGGGATAATACTGAGCATTTCGTAATAGAAAAACTCAATACCACTTTATCCAACCCGGGGATCGAACCCGAGACCACAGCGTTAGCTTAATATATAAAATGAATAATTATGATGGTTCCAATTTTGTTCTGATATCTTTTCTAAAACTTTAACAACCAAAAAAAAATATTATGCATATACATCGTTCGACCCGTGAGTTCATAAAAAAATTCCATAGAAAAAGGCACTTTCGATTTTCCCGAATTTTCGATTTCTCCGGGCAACGTTTCCAAGTTTTTTATCCCTCAAAATCTTATGCGGACTATCACAAACATTTAAAAAAATAACCAAATCGGTCCGGCGCGGTGGCAGTTCTCAAGTGATGCGGTTACCAACGAACAGCGTTTCATTTTTATTTATATAGATAAATATGAAAATCAACTGTTTAGACCTAGATCATATTTGTGAATAATAATTTGAATGGTTGTTGCTTGTTAGTTTGTTCATTGATGATGTCTTACCGTTAAGAAGTCTTACTACATAGGTTTGGATGAAATTTTACATACAGGTAGACCATGACATTAGGAATAAAATACTTTTTATGAAATGCAAACAAAATCAAGCAACACAATAAACAGAAGGGTGTATCCAAATCTAGGTTTTTGGAAAATTCTCTAGCTAGTTCATCACGTCCAGCCAAATTTGTCGAGCCATGATAATCATATTACACGTACAAAAGATAAAAATAAGGAAATCTAGAAAAATCAACCCACACAAAGGGTTGTAAAGCTTCAGTAAGTAGGGTTGCATTAAAAATGGAAACAGGAAACCCTTGCGGAATTTTAAATATTTCTTCATATTCTCGGGAGCATATTCGTGAGGAAATTTACGGCGATTGCCCTTATTTTCACGTTACTTTATATAATATGTGTAAGGATACAAGATTCCATCGAGTGGTTTTTAACTGATGAAGAAAACAGAAGGTTCTTTATTCGACGAGTATATTTTTTTTCATTAAGTAGGTATATATGTAATTTTTACTAGTGATTCGGTTTTGATAATCCTTTTTATATTCGGTAGGATAATATTCAATGTTGGTTATATTTAAATTGATTGCAGAATAAATTCCACCTCTAAGTGGTGAAATCAGGGATGGAAGACTAAACTTAGATATTTAATCGCCGATTTTGATGATTCTTTGAAAAGTAGTAAAATAAAAAGCTTTAATAAAATTTTTAGTCTGTTTGACTTTTCAGTGTTATTATTGAAGTCTGTTTTTAAGTTTTGTTAAACTTTTTTTTATAAATTACATGTGTATTCATTGTAAATTTGTAAAAAATCTCCATATAAATGATGTGTGAAATCTGTCAATACCCAGGAATAAAAAACACAATTTGTGTTTGAATTTTTCACAATTCGTAAAAACACACATGAACTGCCCGGGATTGTCATTTGTATCTGAGGGGCTAGCACGGAAAACTATCGAAATCGTAATGTAAAGGTATCGAGGGCTCGATAGATAATTCCTTAAATATCATTGGTCTATATTCCATATATATTAGTTTCTTTTACGTACGATAGAGGCGCTGTACCAAAATCTCATAGAAATTGTTGTCGATGACAGCTCGAATAACTTTTCGCAAGTTTTCCGTGCTAGCCCCTCTGGTATGGCCATAGGCTCGCCCCTTATCACATCATGAACAGAAACATGGGTACAGCACTAGTGAAACCTCTGCCTACCCCTTCGGGGTTAAAGGCGTGAGCTTATGTACGTATGAATTTATACCAGGGCCTTAATGGCCTTCTTTCTATTCAGCCAGAAATCAAAGAGTTTCCGTCCTCGATCGTTTGTTTTAGGGTTGAATAAATAAACAAAGGCACAATCAGAATGGAATCGAATATTATCTATACAGCTAAATGGTATGGTAAATTACCTGCATTACTAAAATGTATATCCTTTTAATAATTACTATAATTGCTACCATTTAAATCCATATTCAAAACATTTATTGAATCCATTAAATTTTATTACATTATTTAGATTCCGTCAAAATTCTATCAGCAGTTCGGAAGGCTGTTTCGCTAGAGAAGAACGGGCAAGAAACTCCAGCGTTGCTCTGTTCAAAACTAGTTTACAATTATTATAGAGACCATAAAGGTTTTACAATATTCAATTATAGCAGCTCAATTAATATTAATAAGCAATCATAGAAGTGATATCTACGTATTAGATTCACATGCATGAACTCCATAAGATTTCATAATAACATTACATACATACATACATACATACGCCCTCACGCCTGTAATCCCCAAAGGGGTAGGCAGAGGTGTAACCAGTACACCCACATTTCGACACTACGTAAATATTCGTGTGAACGCTAGCTTTATTTCCATTTGCCGACACCGGATAATAAGTTTTCCACATTTATATGAGCACATTATGTGCCAACGCTGAGTAATATACCTGCCTAGATTATAAGTGACTCATTCCATTAATGTGTTTGTTCCGACGTCTTACTTATAGGTAGGTGTTATTAAAAATAGTTGTAGGACACGTGGCTTTAGGATCGCGCCGGACTATAACGTTATTATAACGGGTACATTCTATTCAATTAATCAATTAATTAATCAACTTGACTTGACTTGAATCAATAAAAGCAGGTTAAAGATGGTAGGTCCTTTGTATGCGAGAGGCCGTATGGGTTGGTCTATTTCCGCCCACAAGCATTAGTGTGTAAGCACTGTTGGGTTTAGGTGTGAAGGACATTGAAGCCAGTGAAATTATGAGGTATTATGAGACTTAAAAACTTATATCTCGGGGTAACGAACACAGACCACTGGCATGCAGTGCTTTGTAATTTAAAGTTCTGTGTTGTGTTGCTTATGTGTATGGGCAGGCGTGGCGCTTACCATCGGACGAACAACCTGCTTGTTTCGTCATTCAAGCTAATAAAGAAATACAAATCCATTCAGCACTCAAGGCGTGATTTATTGACAATCAACCAAATTCACAAACACACTTTTTTGGAGTTTTGCATTGCAGAGATAGTATATGAAAAGCTAGGGCATAGATAATGCCAGCCTCCTTTCTCTGCTTTATTTTCCTCACGGCTCCACCCGCGTGAATGTCTTTTTGCGGGACAAATAATAACCCTATAGAACCTCGAGGCCTTTAACCGTGAAAACGTAACAGACAAACAGACAGAGTTACTTTCGCATTTATAATATTAGTAAGGATAAACGTAAATCTGCCATATAAATATACAGAAGAATATTCCGCGGCGGAAATTCAAGAATGTTAAAGGCGTTACGTAATTTCAACGTTAACAAATAGGCTGGCATATGACATATAATTTGCATGGCATATGAGCAGTAATTCAAATAACACAATAATAAATCATGGTTCACAAATAATATTACAGACTTTTTGGACGAGCCGAGCACCTCACACGCCTGATGGTAAGCGTCACGCCTGCCCATTATACGGCAACACCAATTAAACTTCGAATTACGAACTAGTTTACTGCCTCGGTGGTGCAGTTGTAATGCGTACGCGTTACGATTGAGGCTAACGCTGAGGTCTCGGGTTCGATCCCCGGATCGGGTAATGTGGTATTGTGTTTTTCTATTACGAAATGCTCAGTATCAACCCGGAGTCTGGAACTTGTGCCCGGTATGGCGATAGGCTCGCCCTCTATCACATTGTGGGACGGAGATACGCTCGGCGAAATGTGAGTACTGGTTACACCTCTGCCTACCCCTTCGGGGATTACAGGCGTGAGTGCATATTTTTTATTTTTGGATTACGAAGTACTGCATTGCACTAGACTTCGCTCGTCGCCCCGAGACATATGATATTAAGTATCATAATGCCCAGTAATTACATTGGTTTCTTTTATTCCAAATAGTACCTACTTTTAATGATGCGATAAATAAAAATTCCTACTTACTACTATTATAAATATGAAAGTTTGGATGTTTGTGATTATGTGAATTCTGATTTTTGTTTATTAATGATTCCTTAACGGCTGAACGGATTTGGATGAAATTTGGCAAACATTTAGACCATGACCTGGATTAAGACGTAGGATACTTTTGCCTCAGAAAAAGATATTAACGCCGGCGGACCAGCAAGCAAAAGCTAGTTATAAATAGAAAACAAAAAAGTAAGTAAGATTAAAGGTAAAAAAAAGGGAGCGTACTTTCGATTCCCGACCGCTAGATAGGTGGTCAGTGTACAAAAAGTTAATGAAACGCAGTCTTTACTTTACAAACGGCTTCCGCTAGTCAACTGGTTTCCAAAACTAAAGAGAAATGACCGCTGTTGCGTGAACTTGCGTGTATAGTATTTATTAAATAGCGGTGTTGAATTTAAATTGATTTACTAGTAGATATAAAAATGATAATTCTATAAAAAATATGTGATATTTGTTAATTCCTTTTTTTATAGTGATTTCTTATGAAATAAAACCAGTTTATACGGATTTTATCGCGGTTTCATTTTATTTTAGTCCCGACGTTATAATAAAATTAAACCGCGATAAAATCCGTATTAACTAGTTTTATTTCAATTCCTTTTTTATTGTGTTTTGCATTTTTTTCGCTTAATTGGTCTAGTGGCAACAAATCCAGACTGAGAAATCGTTCTGGATTCAAATACTAGGCCGGGCTAACATCAAGTCAAATTGGTAAATCGTAGAGTGGTAGAGCCACGCTGTAGACTGTTTTGTCTACAGCAAGAATGTGCCTAAAACAACGGCTTGCTGTTTGGTTGGTTCTCTGTGAAACGGTAGAAACCACCCGGTCGAGCCGGCCTATTCATGCTGTCGACAAGACTGTCTACAGCGTGGCTCTACCACTTTATAAAAGATCAGTATAGAGTATAGCTCAAAGTTGGTCCCATTTTAATATCACCCCTAAGGGAGTGTGATAGGAGGTGAAAGATTCAAACTTAATAAAGGCCCGATTTTGATCATACTTTCAATAAAAATAGTGATATAAAACTTTTTAATAAAGACTTAAAAGTTAAAAATAAACATTTTCGAGTCTAAATCTTCATCTTCATCTTTGAGGTAAAACAATCTACATTACGCGATATATCATCTGACCAAATTTCATGATCCTAGCATTAGCACGATGAGTGGTAGATCCACGCTGTAGACACTTTTGTCTACAGCATGTATGGGCCGGCTCGTCCGGATCATTACCACTGTCTCACAGAAAACCGGCGTAAAGTAACAGCTTGCTGCTGCGTTTCGTACGGTGAGTGAGATACCCGGAGACCCAAATTGCCCTCCCTTATCCAATCCCCAATCCCTTACTTATCCCTTTCCTTTCAGGTCAGCAACGCACCATGATTCTTTTGATATTGTGGGCGTACATGGGCGGTGGAGATCACTTACCATCAGGTGACCCACTTGCTCGTTTGCCGGCCTATGACATAAAAAAAAATATTCAGAAAAAAATTATTTAGTTTTTGATATTTCGTGATTAATCAGTCAGTCAGTGAGTGAGTGGTATTTGACCATTATGATACAGTATACATATTATATTGATAAATGAACAGCCAATGGAAAAGTAGATGAATTTTCCATTAGCATGGACGCTGATATAAAACGTACAATATTACTCTCAGGATATTTGTACAGGTCATTGAATACAAATTTTAAATTATACATACAACTGTGCTTTGAACTACAGCTTTCAAATGTCAGCATTAAAAACCTTATTCCTTTTTAACGGACTTCGAAAGGGTGAGTTTTTTGTTTCTAAATATATATTCATCTATTCACCCATTATTCCAAATGGACCGATTTTGAAGATTCTTGTATTCGATTGAATTTACTCCGATAATGGTCTCATATAAATTTAGTTAATATCTGATGCAGGAGTACGAGGGATTTTTTTTATTTATGGCATAGGCCAGCAAACCTGCAAGTGGGTCACCTGATGGTAAGTGATCTCCACCGCCCATGTACGCCCACAATACCAAAAAATGGGAAATTCTTGAACAGATAACAGCAAACGCACCGCGACTCAAAATAAATAATAAACTATTTATTCCACATATATTTGATGTCACATTTCAGTTAGGCACATACATATATGTTTACAAATTTACATACATATATATACGCACTCACGCCTGTAATCCCCGAAGGGGTAGGCAGAGTTGTAACCAGTACACCCACATTTCGCCGTGCGTATCTCCATCCTAAGATGTGACAGGGGGCAAACCTATCGCCTTACCGGGCACAATTTCAGAGTCCGAGCTGATACTAAACATTTCGAAATAGAAAAACCCAATATCACTTTTACCCGACCCGGGGATCGAACCCGAGACCTCAGCGTCAGCCGCAGTCGTAACGCATACGCAATACAACTGCGCCACCGAGCCAGTCTTACAAGTTTACAATAATAGATTATATTAATAAGTCCACTGCCTCCCAAACTAGGTATAAGCCTGAATCTTAGGAGTCAGTGTTTCTTCGAAAATATGTCTAGATGTGCATTTATTTATATGCTAGTTTTACATTTTATAGATTTATACTATACTATAGTTATACTCGTATAATAGTATACTATAGTTTTTAATTTGCGTGTGGGCGAGCGTGTGTGTTTGTTGTTGGTATTTGCATATGTTCGGTATCTGTGAATATTTAAGTTTGAGAGAGTAGAATATATATTATATATCCTCATAGATTTGTTTCAATAGCCTCTCGATCAATCTGGTTTTAAGTTGGAATAAGTGAATTTGATGTATTCTGAGAATTTTATTAATCCTATTATAAAGTTTTTGGCTGAGCTAGTAGAACTGGTGTTTCAAATAGGTTGAGTAATGTCTTCTAGAAACACAATATCAGAACGATTTTTTTTGTCTACACTAATATTATAGAGGAAATATTTGTATTTTTGTATGTAACGAATAAACTTAAAAACTACCGGACCTATTTCAAAAATTCTTTAGCCGTTAGTAGGCTTCATTATCACTGAGTAACATAGGCTACTTTTTATCCCGGAACAAGCCGTTCACACGGGCGGAGCCGCGAGCAAAGGCTAGTAATTACTAAATGTTTACAGTTTTTTCTCAAGAGACATTGAAGCACAAACTCCTCACTAAAAGTACTTTGCAGTCTTTATAGAGATCCGCTGTAGGATACTTGTAGTGTTTGTAGAAGTAAGTTTGAAAGAATGCCCATCTATGCAATCTCCAATTTGAGAAAGGTTGGTTATTCTGGTTTACACGTCGATTTTTGAAGTTTAAGGGGGTGGGGGGGGGGCTTTGTGGTTCACACACAAGGAGGAGGAGGAGGAGGAGGAGGAGGAGGAGGAGGAGGAGACAAAACTTAGAAACCGACTATAGATATATGTATATATATATATATATATATATATATATATTATGAAGTCGGTTTACTTAAAATTTATAATTGATAACCCTTAACCCGCTACCCCACTTGCGTGATTAGGTTTCCTCTGTACGCAGAGGTCTTTGCGCTACATAATTCTTAAGCACACCTATTATTTTCTTCTGCTAGAAGTTACGTGAGACGAGTATTATTCTATTAATACCAAACGACAATTATCACTTCAACTCATAGTTTATTGGTTACATTTACAATATTACTAATTTACAGACCACAACCCCATGTCAGGATTCTCTATAGACCGTTTTCTAATTATAACTCAAACAACTACGACCGAATAGTAAACCAGCATAGCTACCGCCTAATGAACACTTGGACTATCGACTGAGCACTGATCTTAGTGAACAGACTGACCGCGGGCAAAAGACCTCCAGTTATAGCGACAACCTCTTTTATACCATTTACCTAACTACCCTTCACAACTATATCGCACCATAATTATTTCAGTGTACCCAACGTTGCTTTCTCAGACACCCTCGATATACCAATATTAAGAGAATACGCTAACACTTCCATAACAATATTTAACACTAAAATCGGTTCAGAAGTGTTTCGTTATAATCAAACAATGACACAGACCGTTACAATTGTTTTGATAGTGATATTTATAATGTTAATTTTATTTTATACATCCTTAAGTCTGTTAAGTATCTCTGAGAAATCGTAAAAATGACGTTGGGTTATAAGAAAATTCTGAGAAACCTGCTGAACTAATCGCTGTACAAAATTAAAGGAAATTTCTGTCGAAACAATATTTATAAGTGCGGTCAACTTATATAAATGTAAAAAAGTTTTAATTAAGTACTGCTGCGACAGATCGATTCAAATGACTTCTCTGCTCATTATTTTGTTTCAGGTAAAAAAAAATGTAATCCTTGTGAGCTAATTAAAAAACGCGACGCATTACTTTTACAACATTCTAAGCAAAAAGGTAAAATGACAATTATTTCGGTCGCGCGAAACATCCATTCCATTTGGTATTTGTATGACATAAATCGTCAAGGTAATTGGCGTGGGGTACAGCCTTAAAGAAAATTTTGTATTAAATTCCCACACACAGAAATCCTGAAGCCTCTCCTGCATCAATTAAAACGATCCCATTTCTCAAAGAACTGTGACATCAGCACTCACTAAACAAACATACCTTCTAGCCAACAAACATGGGGCCCGAACCTATGTCTATTTTATACAAACTTCGTAAGTAATCGGAGTTGCCGAACACAAGAAATTAATTAATGGATTTCGTGGCTAAACCAACTATAAGTTTTAATGGAAAGCCTTTGAGTCAAACTGAGAAAATTCTTTGGATATATTGCGAAAATAATATAGTTACCAAGTTATATATGTAATCTTACAAAAAACTAAAACTGACTGATATAAATGGTATTTATTTCTTTCTGTCTGGTGTTATACCTTAATGCGTACGCATTAATAAATCCATAAATTTGAAGTTATTTGGTATTATATGGGGCGATCTATATATATCTGACCCTCAGAACCCGCAACGGGAACCAAGTTTTTTGCGTGAGTTGAAAAAAGAGACAATATTTTTCAAATATTTCTTACGCAGCGCCGCGCCGGGCTAAAGTTGTCTGGATAGAAAACATAATAATTTTGGTTTTTACTCGCGGCTCCACCGGCGTAAATGGCCTTTTCTATCATAAAAAGCCTATGTACTAATTCAGCTCATGGTCTGCCTGTATGCCAAATTTCATCCAAAACCGTTCATCTCATAAGGCCAATAATGCCTTTCACAAACATCCAAACTTTCACATTTATAATAGTAGTAGGATTATATAAATAAAAATATTGAATGAGCACTAACTTACAAATTATTCTTAGCTTTTTAGTTATTGAGTCTGTTTTACTTTTTGTTAAAATCATTACCTAAACCAACTGTAAGTTGAAAACATAATTGTGTATGTGTAACACATCATTATATTCGATAGGTGTAAATTTGAATTAACACTTTACATGTGTTTAGAAAATTTCACTCATTAACAGAAACGTTTTACGACAATAGTCATTAAGTAATCCACACTAAAAACTAAATTAATGTTCATACACACGATGTAAACATTTCAATGCAAGCAGGTGATTTTAAAAATGACGTGTAAATTTCTTAAATGCGCTATTAAAGTAGAAATAGTCAAATAAAAACTACGAAAATGTAGGCGCTTTTGGAATACTAATTAACAGAATAAACAAATCGTATAGTAAATGGCCCTTGACGGTCGTAAGTTATGTTTTTAATTTATTTAAATATGGGACTTGAGATGTGAGCACTTATGGAAAACAAATAATGACGTAGGCGGGCATGTGTCTGTATTTGTCAAAATACTTGCTTATGATTAATGTACGAGTAATTTGGGTGTTTCTCTCACGGGAAGATATCCGCACGTCCGGATTAGGCAACGTTTGCAAATATATTCCCTATGACATACATTTCTATAAATTTGAATTGATTCAAATGTATGTCATATAATATGTAATATAATGTATGACTGCCTCGGTGGTGAAGTTGTAATGCGTACGCGTTACGATTGGGGCTAACGCTGAGGTTTCGGGTTCGATCCCCGGATTGGGTAAAGTGGTATTGCAAAATGTTCAGTATCAGTCCGGAGTCTGGAATTTGTGCCCGGTATGGCGATAGGCTCGGATCACATAACACATAAGGGACGGAGATACGCTCGGCGAAATGTGGGTGTACTGGTTACATCTCTGCCTACCCCTTCGGGGATTACAGGCGTGAGTGCGTATGTATGAGTGCGTTGAATTGATTCTTGTCGTTGTTTTTCATTTTTGTCGTTGAAATGTTTTATGTTTAACTAGACGGTAGGTCCCTCGTATGCGAGAGGTTGTCTAGGTTGGTAACACTGCTTTGTCTATTTCCGCCGCCAAGTAAAAGTGTGTAAACACTGTTGTGTTTCAGTTTGAAGAACATTGAAGCCAGTGAAATAAATAGGCATTATGAGACTTAAAATCTATTATCTCGGGGACACGAGCGCAATCCAATGCCATGCAATGCTTTTTAATTCAACGTTCTGTGTGGTATTGTTTCTGTTTTCAGGGCAGGCGTGTCACTTACCAGCAAGCGAGCGGGCCGCTCGTTTCGTGACACAGCATAATAAAAAAATATGTGACGAAAAAGCATACTAGTCCCCATACTAACTTTACAAGGCCCTTTATTCCCTTAGGTGCTAGAATTCACGAAAGTCGTTACGAAATAAAATCAAGACGCTCTCAAAATTTCAAATTCAGTCATAATTTTTCTTTGTGGTCAGCCAGTGTATATCCAGACAGCCTCTGTAACGCAGCGGGCGAGTAGCCGGTTGCGAAGCGTGAGACCGTGGGTTCGATTCCCGCACCTAGAGAAATGTTTGTCTGATTCACATATATTTGTCTCGACAACGTTTGACGGAAATATCGCGTAAAACACATAAAAAAGTAGAGTCGAATTGAGAAGCTCCTCATTTATCGTCGGTCGGTAGAAAAATTTCATTAAATTTGGTCAGATGATAGTTTGTGTAATTTAGGGGCCCGTTAGGAAAGGGTTTTAGGAAATTTTCATATTAAGGGGATAAAATGGGGATTGAACTCTACAGAGTTTACTCCTGTATTTCGTACATGAAATACTGGAGTGTACCTAATATGCACGCGGGTGAAACCGCACGGGACAGCTAATCCTACTCCTACTACTATTATAAATGTGAAAGTATGAATGTTTGTGAATTGTATGTTGTTAGTCAATCACGCCTTAACAGCTGAATGGTTTTAGGTATAATTTGGCACACAAGTAGACCATGATCTGGATTAGGACCTTTTTAAGGTTACTTTATCCCGAAAAAGGCCGATTACGCAGGCGTGCCCGCGAGCAAAAGCTGGCAACGGATAAAGTAAGTCAATATCGTAACTTATGAAACTGAAAATATTTGGCATATTTTTATGATCCACAAATATTTGTTTCGGGTCTAGGTGTTGTAAGACCGTCAGTCCCTTGTTCCTACCTACGACATAAGACTTATATCTTGACTATGTGTATAATAGGGTAGTTGACTTGATTTTTTTTATTATTTAAATCAATAAGTTATGTTACTCAAAATCTATTGCAGAAAGAATTTTATAAATCGGACCAAAAATAAATAAGATAGAAGCCATTCAAATCCTGTAGAAGGGGTAATTGTCAAATGACAGACGATGCAACCTTTGACGTCACTGTGTAAAATGTTCATTATAGTGCACGCGTGCAAGCGAGATAGTGAGATATCCCTACTACGCACCCACTTTTCCTCATACCAACATTTAAAATCATAACTGCGGGCACATTTCTGAACCAATTTTGATTGTGTTTTAATAAAATCGTTTCTTTTGCGTATCATTTTCTGTTGCTTATAAAATAATGTATAAAATTCAATATAGGAAACTACCCTATTTGGGTACATTTATTTATGGTTAATGTACAAAATTACAATAAGCTTACGCTTGTACTTACGCAGGAGTACCAGAAACTATCCCGCCCTTACATAGGTCACTGTAACTCATGTAAACCAGGATTGACAGTAACGAGCACGCACGCATGAGCACGCATTTTGTTGCAGTAAAGCTTGGCGAGTGTCTGGGAATGCTAAATTATCTTTACCCGCAATGAAAATCCTATTACCATTACAAGTGGGAAAGTTTGGATGTTTGTAAGTTTGTGAATTTGGACGTTTATTATTCAAGGTGACGAGCAATCCAGTGTCATGACAGCAATATAAATTAATGTAATTCAAAGTTCTGTGTGGTGTCGTTTCTGTTTATGGGCAGGCGTGGCGCTTATCACCAGGCGTGCGATCTGCTCGTTTATTCATTTAAGCTAATAAAAAAATATTGTCGATCAGTAAGAGATTTATCTCTTGAGTTAGTTGATAGCAAAATCTATTTTGTTGTAGTATATTTTATGTCGAGTAGGTACGGAAATCACACACCTTGCTTTCTTAGGGCCATAGCACATACGATACTCTCAGAATCGGCAATCCGCGATTTAGTGACTGCGTCGATGCTGTATCGAAATCGCGCGTTTTAGCGATTGCTTTGATACTGCATCGCGTTTATTTTCCAATGTATGCGGTGTGAAAATAGGATTCAGTCGCTACCACGCGCTTCCAAAAAGCGATTTGATCACCGCGACTGTCCTTTTATGTGTGCGGATTTAAGTGATCAGACGCAGTACCTAGCCTCCTAAAAGCAACTAAATTCGTTGATACTAAAAGTACCGTGATTGCTGTGGCCCTTAGTTCTAAATTGTTTTCGAAACTATTCCAACCGTGTTTTGGATGAATTCTTAGGTGTAGTAAAACATTTATTGCACTCCTACGCTAGACCGCAATGCAAACATTTTTAAATTTTGTAGTCGTTTAGTTAGTGTACAGCACAAAACGAAACACGTAAGGCACGTTTTGAAGGACGCGACGGAGAAGCCAGTGAAATTACTGGGCATAATGAGACTTAACAACTTATGTCTCGGGGTGGCAAGCGTAGTCCAATGACATGAAGTGCTTGATAATTCAAAGTCGTGTGTGATGTTGCTTTTGTATTTGGGCAGGCTTGGCGCTTAACCAAGCGAGCGACCTACTCGTTTCGTCATTCAGGCTAATAGAAACCTCGGCTGCCTCGGTGGCGCAGTTGTAATGCCTACGCGTTACGACTGAGGCTGACTCTGAGGTCTCGGGTTCGATCCCCGTGTCGGATAAAAGTGATATTGGGTTTTTCTATCACAAATTGCTCAGTATCAGACCGGAGTTTGTAATTTTGCCGGTATGGCGATAGGCTCGTCCCCTATCACATCATGGGACGGAGATACGTTCGGCGAAATGGTGGTGTACTGGTTACACCTCTGCCTACCCCTTCGGGGATCACAGGCGTGGGTGCGTATTTGTATTAATAAAACCTAGGACCTCTCATATCCCAGCCTACTTACCCCGCCACTAGATCATTGAGGTTACGTAACTCCTCGATGTAACAGCATAGCGTGTATCCAAGTCATAAGTTTACATATGGGTACGTGAGGGCGGAAGTTCCTTGCCGCTGCTTACTGTCGTAAAAACTATGATCTATAGCTAACGTAACCGTCTACAATATGTAACAAAAACCCTGTTGGGCGTTTTAACTGTGTTATCAGAATCGATATTAAAACGTAATGAAATAACTCGCATACGAAAATGAGACTATAAAAATAATCATATTTATTTTTTATAGTTTAATTATTTTATTGTTGTTAAACCTTATTCCGATTGATTACTTCTGCAAAGCGATGACTCGGAGCCAGAGCGAGATAGCAAGTTGCGGCGTCTATTTGCATCAAACGTGCCGCGCCGCGTTCCCGCCTGGGTTCGTCAATACGTCACGTCAGTCAGCTGTTCATACCTTTCCAGAGGAAAATATATTTTTTTTATATTTATATTTTTCTAAGCTACCTGTGTAAGAATAATATCTGGCTTCTGTTCTGTAATTTTTTTAATGTGACTTTTTTTATTAAGTTGTCTATATGTCTATCTCCAGGACCTAGAAAGGTCCAACAGGGTTTTTTTCATACTGTATATTTTAGGCAAAAAGGGACGTTGTCAAAATTAGCCTGACATGAATGTATCACACATTAGAAAAAAAAGATAACTTCGTAGAGAACTTTTACCTTTTCATAAAAATAATTATTACAATCAAATATAGGTACCAAGATAATTAAAAAAACAGTTTTCCTGCGATGATTTGGTTAAGATCTCATGACGGAGTACGGAGAAAAAAAAACTTCTCAACGGATAACAGCATAGTCATCGCTATTGTGTCATTGTATTGGAATTTACATGCCATAACTGTAACCACTAAAAATAATAACATAAAATAAGTTTTAACAAAACTAAAAAACTGACTTTTCTTTGCGTAGGCCGCCAAATGAGCAAGTGAGTCATCTGATGGTAAGTGATCTCCACCGCCCATGTACGCTCACAATACCAAAATAGTCATGGGTGCGTTGCCGACCTTAAACTAAGGGATAATTAAGGGTTTGGGAAGGGGAGGGGATTTGGAACTCCGGATATTTCACTCACCGTACGAAACGCAGCAGCAAGCTGCTACTTTCCGTCGGTTTTCTAAGAGACAGCGGTAACTGCTTCTGTTAAAAGTTCTGTATGGTGTTGCTTCTGTTTATGGGTAGGCGTGGCGTTTACCATCAGAGCGAACTGCACGTTTCATTCAAGCTAATAAAAAACATTCTATTCAATATAAAAGACAAGAAATGACATAAATGGAACTCTGTTTTAATATTCTCACGTTTTTCTATTGTATTTTTATTGAGTAAATTGTCGTAAGGAAAGAATTTTAGTCACGTAACAACATATATAGTCCGCAATGGATTGTTCTCGAATATTCCTACGTTGCTAACGCTAATATAATATTACTGGATAAATGGAAAAAGCGACACATACCGGGTTATGAATTTTTTAAGTTATCCTTTTTCACAATTGAGTTATAATCTGACATTTATCAACTCTATTCCATATGACTATGACACTGGAGTAGAAAATTTTGTTGGCTTTGAATATTCCTAAAAGCTTTTAGCCGAATAAATCTAATATATAAAATTCTCGTGTCACAATGTTCGTTCCCATACTCCTCCGAAACGGCTGGACTGAATTGTATGAAATTTTGTGTGCATATCGGGTAGGTCTGAGAATAGCCCAACATCTATTTTTCATCCCCCTTAATGATAAGGGTAGTCCACCCCAAAAAAAAAAAATATTTTTTAGACAATTTTTTTGCTTTTATATTTTTATGATACAGCATTAAAAAATACATACAACCCTAAATTTTCAACCCTCTACGATCAACCCCTATTTTTTTATAGCGACATTAGTATTTTTGTCAAGCGCGTTTCTCACCGGGACCACTAGGCTACTTTAATCCTGGAAATAGGCATTCATGCGGGCGGAGCCGCGGGCAACAGCTAGTATGTATGTAAGAATATATAATGATTATTATTTTCTGTACCATAAATATGTATGAATGTATAATTATTATTATTTATTGAGAAAATATTAGAGCATTGTCCTGCGCGGTTTCACTCGCAACATATAATTGATAGATAGAACCTGATTGCAGCGCCATCTACCAATTGTCTAATTGTGAATATAAACCATCCAGGGATCCACTGAAACACACATAAAAAATCATCAAAATCGGACCCGCTTATCAACAAAAGCCATTTTATTTTTTTAAACAGCTCCGTGGCGCAGCGGGCGAGTAGTCGGCTACGAAGCGAGAGGCCGTGGTTCGATTCCCACACCGAGACAAATGTTTGTGTGAACCACAAATATTCGTCTCGGGTCTGGGTGTTGTGGGACCGCAAGTCCCTCGTAGTTCCTGATACCCACGATACAGGTTTACCTAGTGTGGGGTCAGGACTATGTGTGTGACTGTTGGGTGTATTATTATTATTTACATACATTGTGTATTTTAGAGGTCTTCTTCTACATAATAGAATAGTAAGTGATCAACCTAGTGTCAGAATTTTGAAGGCATCCGAAGGCCCTGCTGTCACCTAACAGCCGAGACATACTTTTTACGTGACCTCCGAAGCACGGAGACGCTCAGTTGTAATACTACTAAACGGCCCCTATCCATAGACTGACCGGGCCAAGGGTTTAACTCAGAAATCGTTTACTGATTAGTGAGTGGTTCTAGTTGTGAGCGCCTCGTTTCTGACCCACTTCATTAGGGGTTAATAGCACGTACTGTAGGACTATTAAACTAGATGCGGCATTAACGTCTTACCGTTAAATGGGCCGTCAGCTTGTCGTCGAAGACTAATAAAGTGTGTTTCAAGTGCGAAATCCTTATAAATAACTTCAGTATTTTTATGTGAAAGCTAAAAAAGAGCCCAAAAATATTTTATTTTGTTTGTTGCATCCTCGGGAGTAAGAAATTATGCTCTTATTCTCGCTTCATGTTTTTGTTTACGTCAATCCAGCACTTTTTATGCCCTTTTGGCCGCTACGCTCAATACGCTCGGCGAAACGTGGATGTACTAGTTACACCTCTGCCTACCCCTTCGGGGATTACAGGCGTGAGTGAGTGCGTATGATATTGTCATTGGATAAATTGTTTTTGGCGCGTATCCAACAAATTTACGCAAACATTTAAATTAACCATACAAATCACGATATTCAAATAGTTCTGTCACCGCGCAATTCATTGGATACATTACACACGTTCATAAAAAATATTCAGTTTTATGTCTCTCCTGAAAACTAAGCCAATTTAACTTGCGCGGTGTTGTTAGCTAAGCGACAATATTCGACATTAGCCCCAAGAGCATAACTGACTTATTGACTCTGACTTCTCTAAGTTACATGTGTATTAATTGGATGCTTTAACAGTGTAGGAAACATCATGAAGAAACCTGCATACCTGAGAAGTTCTCCATAAAAATTTCGAAGGTATGTGAAGTCCGCCAACCCGCATTAGGCCAGCGTTGGACGTATATATAACAGGGCTACTATTATTTATTATTATATTTCTCGTACAATCTCATTCCAACAGACATTCCATTCAAGTACCCATTAATATCATAGTAAATGAAAGTATGTGACTTTCCTTGAACATAAATTTTCGATCGTACGTAATTTCCGCTTCGAAAACATTGGAATATCAAGTTATATAAAGATTTAACATCTGATAAAAATACGAAAGGCGATAATCCACGTAATAGAGAATGAAGTAACATTAAATTTGTTTCAAGTATTAAGTATATTTTACTTCTTTCTGCCTGGCGATATTCTGGCTGGCATTGAGCTGGAATAACGCCAGGAAGAAAGAAAAGTTATGAGTATACTGGACCATTATAAAAACCTTTGCTTATACATAATGCCCACTGATTTGATGTGCGTTAGGAGTTAAATGAATTTAGCATATGGAATAGAATATATTTATTTACACAAAACCATAAAATTATACAAACAATTAAAAAGAAAGAAATACAATAGTTTTTTTATAGTATAGGCCGGCAAACGAGCAAGTGGGTTACCTGATGGTAAGTGATCTCCACCGCCCATGTACGCCCACAATACCAAAAGAATTATGGGTGCATTGCCGACCTTAAAGGAAAGGAATAATTAAGGGATTGGGAAGGTGACGGGGTTTGGGCCTACGGATATCTCACTCACCGTACGAAACGCAGCAGCAAGCTGCTACATTACGCCGGTTTTCTGTGAGATAGCACAAGTGTCTACAGAGTGGCTCTTCCACTTACCAACAAACAAAAAGTAGCAAGCCTAGTTTTGAGTTATTGTACCGAACATGGTGATGTGTGTGTGTGTGTAAAAAGGGCTACATTCAATACTAGCCGCGAGCATGCCGAAATGCTGATCTTCCATGAGCAGGAACTCATTGGGAGCGCACATAAATCATCAGATTGGACTATTATATATTATACGAATAAAATAAAAAAAATAATCAGAGACTGATGTCTCTGCTATTTTTAACCGATGTCAAAAAGTGGGGGCCCTCTACTCGTCAGCATATCTATTTTTTATATATGTTCACGCATAACTCCGCCAAATGTGGACCGATTTTAATGATTGTTGTATGTATTCGATATAGGGTTTACTGAGTAAACTTTGCTTCGATGGTCGACTAATATATATGTGGGCCTGTATTTTTTTATTTTATAAAGTCATAATATTTAAGATTAAGATGTATAATTTAATATTTGAACGTGGAATGGAACGTAAGATGAATGAATGAAAGCGAGCTATAAGTATGAAAGAGACAGAATATGAAACGTAAGAAGAAATGGCGGATGCTTGAGTTTTTTGTAATAGATGTGATTATTCTGGATAAATAAAAAGAATTAGTAAAAAGACCGTGTTTAGTAATCCTGCATCCAAAGCCGAAACCTACATAGATTTGTTTAAGATCTGATAACGGAGTATGAGGGAACATTTTGTATTTTCCATTGGAAACACTTCAAAGGAAAGAAGAAAAGCTTAGTGAAGACTCGTTATTTTAATTATACCGCTCTTCATTGTATAACAACGAAAAAAAAACCATTTCAGGAAACTAAAAGGCTACAAACAAATCTAAACAATTTTGAGTTGGCGATACTATAGTTCAATAGTCAATGATTAATACCACAGCCTCAAAATTGTTTAGTTTTATATTTACCTTTTTTTGGTTTTTGTCGGTTTACGTTTTATTTTTTAAAAATGTTATAGCGTAGCGTCGGTTATAAACTAAACCGAGACCAGAACCATCTAAGATATTGAAATAGTTATATTAAACTCTAGCTTGAACGCTGAAAACACTCTCCAAATTCGTTGAAACTGTAAAACCCATCGGATGTAAAGAGTACAAGGCCACTCTTGCCTCAACGCAACCAAATTACTGGGCACCAGAGATAGATATCTATTACTTTACGACTGCGGTAAGAAACGTTACTTTTCGTCCTTAACCTTCTATCTATTGCTACACTGGCATAAACTCACGTCTGTGGTTCGACACATAAATTCTTAAAAACAGCCCCCAAAGCTATCTTAGCCTCATTTCATCAGTTTATCTTTCACAGCCTTCCCAACCGTCCTACGTTCCCAATAGAAATTCCCAAAACGAACATTTGAAAAGCACTTCATTCATTACCAACCGCCCCTCTTTTGTCTTATTGGGAAACGCCGTAGATACTTGTTATGTTGAAGAGGTATTACTGTAGTACGATTCCCAATAGCGTGTGATTCGGCTGTTTTATGAGGGTATTAATACATACATACACACTCCCGCCTGTAAGCCCCGAAGGGGTAAGCAGAGGTATAACCAGTACATCTACATTTCGCCGCGCGTATCTCCATCCCATAATGTGATAAGGGGCCTATCGCCATACCGGGCACAATTTCAGACTCCGAGCTGATAGTGAATATGCCGGTAAAAGTAGATGATGGTAAGTAATCTCCACCACCCATGTACGCCCACAAAACCAAAAGGATCATTGGCGCGTTACCGACCTTAAAGGAAGGGGATAACTAAGGGATTGGGAAGGGTAGGGGGATTTGGACCTTCGGATATTTCACTCGCCGTACGGAACGCAGCAGCAAGATGCTACTTTACGCCGGTTTTCTGTGAGACAGGGGTAACGATCCGGACGAACCGGCCCATTCATGCTGTAGACAATACTGTCTACAGCGTGGCTCCACCACTTAAAAAAGTTTATACACTTTTCGAGAGGTTATAAAGATAAATAGATAAGATTATACGTGTATAAGCTGAAAATCCGCATAAAAATATAAAGATGTGTTTTTAAGCTAATCGTATCTAGTAACTTTATTTCGTCTAAAATTCCTGATCCGAGTGACAATAGGACAGGCGCGTACTAAGTAATTTCAAAGAGCACCTAAATTATTTGTTCCAATGAAAGACTATCCTTAAAAGAATTCTGTCGGCTTAGGCAATGACAGCTCACAAAGTCCATTTAGTTTAGTTTTATTTTACGAAGTTTTTATGACAAAGGTTAATCGATTTCTTGTGGTCGACCTCTTTGACTTTACTTGGCCATTTTACGTGATCAGAATACATTACTTTAGTATCTTGTAAATAAGCCATCGCTACGAGTAATCAAAGATTCAAAGACCCTATCCCTTTTTGTGTCTAGAAGGATACGTAAGATGTCGCATAGTAATCCTAAGCAAGCTTTCTATACTGCTATCTGAACTGTGGCCTATATGAACAATGGAAAAAATACGCACTCACGCCTGCAATCCCTGGGAGGGTAGACAGAGGTGTAACTAGTACATCCACATTTCGCCGAGCTTATTTCCGTTCCATGATGTGATAGGGGGCGAGAATATTGCCACTTTTTCCCGACCCGAGACTTCAGCACAGCAGTCGTACCGCGTGCGCAATACAACTGCACCACCGACATAGTTACAAATAATATAATAAAAAATAATTCACATACTCAGAGCACAGCTAATTTGACTGATTAATATTTCTATTATAAAAATGTACAGTGCATTTGAGCTTTAAATTTATAAAAATAGATAAAAACTAGTCTAAGTTCTAATCCAGTCATGGGCCACCTGTGTGCCAATCTATTCATCCAAAACCGTTAATTAAGGCGTGATTGGCTAACAAACATCAAATCCATATACTCAAAAACATGCAAACTTTCACATTTATAAGAGCAGTAAAAAGTAATCTTTTCCAACTAATATATTTTAGAAAGGTGCCATTTGTCTACAATTTTATGATTGTTGAATATATTCCCATTCCATTATTGTATATGTTCCCATTTTCCAGGGATTAGGGCCCCAGCCCCCGCAAACGCCTTCCTACTGAGTCAATGTGACAAATGACAAAGCCAGTTTGCACACAATAAATATCTTACCGCATAAATGCATTTCCCTCTTTCTTCTCTCACTTCCTCCCCTCGGAACAACGATATGACATCATCGCCTTTTTACTGCCAATACACCTAATTGCAACAAAATTGCTTTGTGACATAAAATAAATTGTCACAATTTGTTATGACTGGCTGTTGCGCGACGATCCCTTTTTTCCGATCGTAATTTAGCTAGTAAACATCTATGGCAGTTTTATTAAAATGTTTTCTTGAGATTAATATAAGAACCAATAAAAGAAGATATTTGTAAACAAAGCGTAGGTAATTGATATTTGAGTGGAAGTTTGTTTTTTCTTCTTTATTGGCTCACGTAACATTTATTAGCTTTTTTTAACAGTTGTAAATGTAATATATATGTTTAGTGAGTGGTAGAGCCACGCATTAGACACTTTAGTTTACAGCATGAATGGGCCGGCTCGTCCAGGTCGGTACCACTGTCTCACAGAAAACAAACGTAAAGTAGCAGCTTGCTGCTGCGTTTCGTACGGTGAGTGAGATATCCGGAGGCCTAAATCTCCTTCCCCTTCCGAATCCCTTATATATCCCTTTCCTTTAAGGTCGGCAACGCACTCATAATTCTTTTGATATTATAGGCGTACATGGGCGATGGAGATCACTTACTATCAGGTGACCCACGGCTCGTTTGCCGGACAATGCTATAAAAAAAAATGGTCCTAACTCACTCACTCACTGACTTATCAACGCCCAACCCCTTGGACCTAGAAGGCTCAGTTTGCACATAGGTTCCCTGTAAGATATACAAGGAATAAGGTTAATGAAATGAAATTCACCTAAAGGAGTAAAATGGGGGTTCAATGTTTGCATGGAGAAACAATATTAAATAAACGTTACGACTCGAAACTTCGTAGGAGTACTCCTAAAAACAAATCAGCAAATACGTATTTCGTGATCTTGCGAAAATCAATTGAACAATTAGGATGTCAAATGCTTTAAAGAGGCGGGCGGCTTGTGCCGTATAAGAAAATACACGCGGGCGGAACCGCAATAAAAACCTAGTTAAATATTAAAATTCATAATTTACTTTAATTAGCACAGTGGGCAGTGGTATGGACTGTCGAGACAAAAGGTTCAAAACCAGCCCCAAAAGCATACACCTCCTGACTTTTCTAAGCTACGTGTGTATTAATTGTTAATTATCACTTGCTTTAACGGTGAAGGAAACATCGTGAGGAAACCTGCATACCTGAAAAGTTGGGCATAAGAATTTCAAAGGTATGCGAAGTCTATCAACCCGCATTAGGCCAGCGTGGTGGACTAAGGCCTAAAACATTCAGTAGAGGCAGCACGTACCCAACAGTGGGACGTATATTATAATATGAGGCTAGTAAAAAAAGCAAAATTATTATTATCGATTTTATTGCTCATTTCAGTTATATAATTTGTGTTTAAAGTTTACTATTTGAAAAGTTACACACACGGTGCTACAGTGGTATTTGTAAGGCGATAAGTTCGCCCCCTATCACATAATGGGATGCAAATAAGCTCTGCGAAATGTGGGTGCACTAGGTGATTTTCTGCCTACCTCTTCTGAGATAAACGCGTCAGTATATAAGAACAAGAAGAGGAGGGGGAGAAGTAGATTCTCATTAACCGGTTTCCCGATGAACAGAAGCCACTTGAGAATTGTAGTATACAGTTGACAGAACTTAATGATCGGAGAACTTATTGCGATTCAGGTTAATTAAGTTGTAATTAAACTTCATGATGGCCACCTTGAACACGTTTATTTTTATTCGCTTAATGGATGAGACGAGCAGGTCACTCGCCTAATGTTAACCGTCACGCCTGCCCAGGAACAAAAGCCACGTCACACAGAACTCTGGATTACAGAGCATTGCATGGCAATGAACTATGCTCGTCATCCCGAGACATAAAATGTTAGTAGATGCAAGTCTCATAATGCCCAGTAATTTCACTGGCGGTGGTAGCAACCCAGACGCCCCCTCGCATACGAGGGATCTACTACCTTCCTATGAAAATAGTTATCGTGGACTTAATTATTTTTCAACATCGATTGGTTAGAACCTGACACTCATTGAAATAAGATGACAATAAACGTAATTCAAGCAATAAAATGGCACATGACCCACCAAAACTCTGTGCAAGGGGGCGGGGCTATAAAAGTCTGTGCAGCTCGTTTATTCACCAATCTCTCTATTCTAAAAAAAAGTAACTGCCACCGCCGCCGCTGCCAAAAGCTTGTCACGCTATCTCCTCCGAAACCGCTGGGGGTATGGGGTCGAGACCGATACCAATCGATGCAGAATAATGTGGGGAAGAAAGTAAGTTATGTCTCATATTCGTCGGACTTTAAGTTTTTTTTAATTTTATGTTTTGTGAAAAAACATGGGCAAAGCCCCTAGTTCATAAAAAAATATTCATGATCTCTAGTTGACACTTAATAATTAGAATTAAGTAGCAGAATTAAGTAATCTGGATATAGAAATTTAATATTTAGACATAAAATAAAGTTGATATTGAACGTTCATTAATACTTGTTGCGTGTATGAGTGTGATCTTTGCATGTGTAAGTAAATTGAGCCGTATTTTTGGCAGATTATTCTTCCCGTTCTTCCCTAGCAAAAATTTCTGAACTGGCGGAAGAGTTACAATTTTACTGAATCTGAATTGTGTATCATTTTATGGTTTCAATAAATATCTTGATTTGATTTGAATAAATCCTAATGTTAAATACCTAGAGGGGTTGACGTCACGCAGGCGGTCGGTCGTAAAAACTACAAGCCAAATCTTTATGTAACATAATATATTAAAAAGTATGTTGCGCCGGCCCCACTACGAGTGGGATAAGGGCAAGTGGAAGATGAAGAAAGAAATTCTAATGTTAAATAATTTCGTAGTAGCAAGCAGTTAATACATTTTTGTGATTAAAACAAAGTTATTATGGCGAAAGTAACATGATATAAATAAAATAAATAAATACACCCAACAGTCACACACATAGTCCTGACCCCACACTAGGTAAACCTGTATCGTGGGTATCAAGAACTACGAGGGACTTGCGGTCCCACAACACCCCGACCCGAGACAAATATTTGTGGATCAAACAAGCATTTGTCAAGGTGCGGGAATCGAACCCACGGCCTCACGCTTCGCAACCGGCTACTCGCCCGCTGCGCCACGGAGGCTGTCAAAGCTGTATAAGCCTTTCTACTTAATATTTTTAATGAACTTGATACAAATGTCGTAGAATCAAGTTATCCCTTGTTCTTGATTAATACAAACAGTCTGTAACACGCGTATGCGATGTTCATATTGTAAATTCACGCCCGGAGACTAGCTAATAGTGAAATTTAATTGAGTTCATCCAATTTTCGCGAACACTTCTTACAGATGTGATGAGTGACATTCCATCATTAAATAAAATGAAAATGTAAATAGAACGAGTTTGCCCTACTTTTAGAATGGTTTTTATAATAAGTGTAGGAAAAACTTTCATCCGTTCGATGCTACAAATGTATATAGGGTACGTATCTGAAGTTCTAAATTATTTATTCGTCCTTCTAAATAAGTTATAGAGGGTTTGTTAGCAAATTGAGACCGATTTCGTTTGCGAACGTGTGGTTGTAACGGTTTAAACCCTTTTTGAAACCATGGGCGGCGGCAGAAGTTTGTTAAGGGAGGCATTTTAGGCAATATCCATTTATTTTTTGACCGATAGAAGAAAACAGAGGAGGTTCAATTGAACGGCGTTTTTTTTGTATTGCAAACTATCAAGTGGGTCATCTTAAGGCACGTGATCTCTACCGCCCATGTACGCTCACAATACCAGAAGTATCATGGGCACGTTGCCTATCATAAAGGAAAGGGATAATTCAGGGATTGGGAAGGGATGAGGATTTGGTCCTTCGGATATCCCACTGACAGTACCAAAACGCAGCAGCAAGCTACTGATTTACGCCGGTGTTCTGAGAGACAGTGATAACGATCCAGACGAGCCGGCATATTCATGCTGTATACAAAAGTTTCTACAGTGTGGCTCTATAACTACTAAATGTATAACCATTATATGTATACCACGCATAACTCCGCCAAATGTGGATCGATTTGGACGATTCTATTTTATTTAAACTTCGTCATTTATCCATCGATTATGATATTTCTTTCACTAATAATAATGGTAAAATATATTTTTTATCAAAAATAAAACCATCTCAAAAGAACAAAGTTAAATATAAACAATCTTGAACAGACTCTTTCTACCTATAATGGACCATTACATTGCAATAGCAGTTTTATTTTTATTATTATAAGTTTTATTTCTTTTTTTATAACAAAAAGTCCGCCATTCGCCGTAACCTTGATGTCCGCGATGTAGTAAATAATCTTTAGGAATGTCGCTTAAGGTGGTTTATTCACGTTTTAAGAAAACCACAGGAGTACGTACGCAAATGCCTATACCAGAATGTACCAGGGGTGTGATACCACGGATATCCCAAAAAGCACTGGCTGACGTATTCGACGAAGACATGACAGCCAAATAATTGGCAACAATACACCTGTTGCTGAAAGTAGATTAAAAAGTATAGGTGTGTAATAATAATAAATACACTGAGTCCTGACCCCACGCTAGGTAAACCTGTATCGTGGGTATCAGGAACTACGAGGAACTTGCGGTCCCACAACACCCAGACCCGAAACAATTTGTGGATAACACACACATTTGTCTCAGTGTTGGAATCGAACCCACAGTCTCTCGCTTCGCAGCTGCCTACCCACCCACTGCGCCACAGAGGCTGTTGAACTCGTATTTGCTTAAAACTACGAACGTATGAACTTGACTACGGAACTATTAACTGTGTGTGATCCGAAACGCACTTGACCGCTTTTGTTCTATTTTTTTATTCTAAGATTTTAAAAATATTTATATCATTAATCACTCTAAATATATAATGTTTTATTGATTACCATAACTAATTAACAAAATAAAACACTTTAAGCCTCTCTGTCTTCTGAAAAACAATCAAAATGTTTAAAATGCAAAACAGAAACGCAGATATTAAGTAGTTAAATAAAACTTTTTGAAACAATTAAAATGATGACATCTCGCGAAATCTCGTCCTTATTGCCAGGAGAGCTGGCGGCTATAGTATTCCGACTGACAACTCTACAGTTGAGCGAAGAGCACTCTGCCAGTGCCCAGTAGCCAGTACTCAGAACACAGTACTCAGTAGAGCAGTATGAGAGCAGTATCGGTTAAGCTGCGTGAGAGGACGCACGTCCGTTTCGCTCCGGTATAGAGCACATTTACATCGATGTTCGGCCTCTTTAAGTGTTAACTTTACGAACTGTATTAATGTGTTGGTTAACTAAAGTTCAGTGATTGTGTTCAAGCATTAAACAGCGAATTTTATTGAAAAAACTGTAAGTTTCTGTTGTTATATTTTAATGATTTATAAATCTTTGTTGTTAATTTTGAACAATTTAGTAAGTATATAAGCAATTCGATTGTATACAATTTGATAATATACTAAGCACAAAATCATATTGAAAATGGCCAGTCGTAAAAACTACAAACCAAATCTTTCGGTAAGATTGTTAAAAAACATGTTTCGCCGACCCCACTGCGAGTAGGATAAAAGCAGGTGTACAAATATATTAACTACATCGTTGTGATTTTTAAATCAAAAATTAATCGTCCCACAGCATCATTAACGAATATACCATTAACCATGTGTATGTTGATTAAAATAATACTATCATAGCATACAATAAGGCTGGGCATATAGAGCTGTAATCTTGTTTGAATTAATAATGTAATACGTAAGCCCCTTTATCCACGAAGGGATATACAGAGGTGCAACTAGTGCTGCACACGCGTTACGCCGACCTTATTTCCGTCCCATTATATGATAAGAGTTGAGTATATCGCAACACTGAACACAAACCCCCGGACAACTCATATGATTTTTCGTATCGAAAACTTAAACTTTTTTTTATATATGTTAGAGCCATGCTATAGACAGCTGTGTATAGCATGGCTCTACCACTCATAAAAAAGGCTATAGCACAAATGGACCGGCTCGACCGGGTCATTGCCACTGTCTCACAGAAAACTGACATCAAATTAGTAGCTGTAATTGTGTTTCGTATGGTGCGTGTGATATCTGGAGGCTCAAAATTCTCTCTCCTTCCCAAACCCATAAGCATGCCTTTTCTGTAACTTCGGCAACGCGTCCATTACTATTCGGGTATTGTCGGTGTTCATGGACGGTGGGGCTCTCTTATCTTCAGGTGACCCACTTGCTCGATTGCCAAAAAACCGACGATAAATGCGAAAGAAGTTCTTAATTCGGAGCATATATTTTTGTATATAGGTATATCACGCATACTTTTTACAGTGTTTCGATGATTCCTACTTTACTTGATTTGGCTCAAAATAGGCCCTATTTAATTTTGAGAAAATATCCCTCCCCTAAATAAGTGAAATCGCGTTTGAAAGAGTAAAACTTTCATTAAAAAGTTGTAAAATAATAACTTGCACACGTGTGTTTTGTCGAATGGAAAACTCGCTTAAATTTTGATTTTCCATAATCCCAGAACTCAGTTTTACAATTTGTATGCTCCGAGGGTAAATTTGAATTCCTACTGCGCAAACATGACGGTATAACGAATAATAGAATAACATAATACACGAGTATATTATGTACGTAATGTACTTACTCGGTTTGATTAGTGTCTAACGACTCCACCACATGTATTATTCTGTCCATTACATTGTACCAAATTAAATAATTATGTGCCAAAGCTTTGTAACAATGAGTATCAGCGAAGAGTGAGTGGTAGAGCCACGCTTGTCTACATCGTGAAAGAGCCGGCTCGTCCGGGTCGTTACCAATGTCACACAGAAAACCGACGTAAAGTAGCAGCTTGCTGCTGCGTTTTTGGTTGTCTCACCCCAAGTGAGACATCCGGAGGCCCAAATCCTCCTCCCCTTCCCAATCCCTTATTATCCCTTTCCTTTAAGGTCGGCAACGCGCCCATAATTCTTTTGTATTGTGGGCATACATGGGCGGTGGAGATCGCTTACCATCAGGTGACCCACTTGCTCATTTACCGGCCTATACTATAAAAAAATATGTTGCCTATTCTGGCAACATATTCCAGACCTCACAAGATTCAACTACAGAAAAGTTGTGTCAGAGATATTAGGAACAACGAGGTACTTCAGTCCCATAACACGCAGACCCGAGGCATTTTTACTTTACGAATAGCCTTTGCTCGCCCGCTTGAATAGCCTTTTCCGGGATAAAAAGTAGCCTATGTTCTAGTCCAGGTTCATGGTCATGTGTCATATTTCATCCAAAACCAAGCCATTTAGGTGTGATTGACTAACAAACATCCAAATTCACAAACTCACAAACATCCAAACTTTCACATTTATAATAGTAGTAGGATGGTAGGAATAGAGGTCGACAAAATTGCAAGTGTATCACCTTCAGGTGTCTCCTCCTCCTTTTTACAAGTGGTAGAGCCATACTGTAGATAGTTTTAGAATACTTTATAACTTTTTGCGTGTTTCATATTCCGAATTATGTTCGTAACCCGCGACACAAGTTGTACTAACCTTTGATTATAAAAAATTAAACCGACTCAAAAAAGCTAACTACATACGAGTAACTCTCCGTATAAATGGAGCATAAGACAACGTTTCGTGGCTCGCAGTAGCGAACTGCTACTTTACGTCAGTTTTCTGTGAGATAGTGGTAACGACCCGGTCAAGCCGGCCCATTCATGATGTAGACCGCACTTCCAGGTCTTCGTGTAGATCTTCCCAAACTTTTTTTCTCATAGAGCACTTTCAATATTTTGCTGATTCCGGTGGATCCCATGCAGCTACATTTCTACCATATTCACAAAAATAGACAAAAAATATGAAGATTAGATCTAACTATGGACCCCCATCGAGTCTCCCGTGACACCTGGACCACTTTGGGAACTAATGAATTGTAGACAACCTGTTTTCAGCGTGGTTCTACCACTCTAATACCCTTAATTTTTACTAACAATATACAGTAAAGCTGTCAGCCAGCTATTAGGCACAACTCGGCAAAATATAAATGAGAATGATCGTAAAGAAGCCACACCTACAATTACCAGCTCTAAACCAACGTAAGCGTGAAATAGCGAACTTTTTATTCAATCAGGCAGGTCAAGAGCGCTACAAAAAACTATGATGAAAAATAACGCAAGTCAATGTTTATTTGAATACCGAGATTGATGGATTAATTATAAAATTGCTGTTTGATTGCTCATCGTAAAAGGGTCCCAACTTTTTCGACTCTGTGATGTAGCCGCCTCTGACGTTTCTATAGCGAGATAAATAACGTAACGTGTGTATCTATTAACGCATTTTTAAACTGCCGTGGAATCTGTTAAGTGAAAATTGATATCTATATATTATGCTTTGTAATCTAATTAGTAATTAAGATTTGTCAGTCAGTGATTAATTTGGCAATTATTTTGTTTTGGACCCCGACAAATACGTCGGGTATTATAAATTAACCCCATAAATGCAAGAATTGCTCATTGATAAATTTAAACTAGAAGTTAAAAGGGTTTTAATGAAAAGGGCATTCTACAACATAACCGAATACTTGGATGATAAAAATGCTTGGTCGCTTAGGTGAACACAGACATTACATCATTCTATACCTATTTCTTAATCCAATAGTTAAGTTTGTTGACGGATTGATGTACGTGTGCCTCTTCACTTCACTTCACTCTATGCCCTAGTTATATTACTTATGGCTTTCGTTAATTGTTAGGAACTTATTATTATTATTTTTAAATTGAACGCAATTTGGGTATGTCATGTTCGCTTAAATGTCTATGCATGCGGGGGTGTCGTGTGCCGAGGTTGGTCACTTCCCTGTACCATGGTTGAGGAGGCCGATGGCTGGCACATGCGTCATACTCGTGAACGGGTGCTGCTTATGAGGCCCAGTCTTCTCAGATTGTTTAATAACAATAATTATTTTGTGAAAATTAACTGGTTCACTTATTACAGCTCGATCCTCTGAATGGGTAGGTGCACAATCCTAGATTAATTGTTTTTTTTTCATGATGTACCTATTACTTATTCAGTAAATATGTATATATGTATGTTTTTTAAACCAAATAGTAATTAATAAAAATAACAGACCTACGGCTGAGTTTCTTGGTGCTTCTTCTCAGACCAGTGGTCATTTCCGAAGCACTGGTAGATTCAATTTGACGTGTAAAAGTGTCCTTGGCGGCCTAATTACTTAATAAAGGATTTGATTTGATTTTTTCTGTGTAGGTATGTATTTTTTTGGAGCATCGTAATGTAAAACTGTCTACAGCGTGGCTCTATCATTTGTACCATACCATAGGCGAGAATATGACAGAAAACTATATGCACCTATACTTCCTATACTACTAGACTTTGAACAAGAATGCATAATGCAAGTTAAAAACCTTATACGGAATCCGAATTTTAGCATTCACACACATGATCACTATAAAATTTATTATGTGAATTATTTATCATGTATTTCGAAGGTATATGAAATCTGTCAACCCACATTAGGTCAGCGTGAAGGACTAAAGTCTAACCCTTCTCATTCAGTAAAGGAGGTCTGTGCCCAGTAGTGGGACGTATATAATACATTTAATAATATTTTATACGACTTCAAAAAGGAGGAGGATTACATTTTATCAGTCTTTTGTTTTTTTATGTATGTAATATGTTAAAAGTTCACACGATTCGATTATACTTGATCAATTGGCTTGAATCAGACGACTCGAATCGCATGGAATTTATCAGTTGTTCAAATAAAATCGATTCATGTGAATCCGCTATTCCGCGACATGTGGAGCGATTTGTTGATTCTCTCTACATTCGATAGGGTTTACTCCATTAAATAAAAAGAATTAAAACATATCGCGTTTTTTTGTATACCTTTATTGCATACTTCCTGGTATAAAACTACGAGTATATCTTGCATAACTTAGAAACTTGATGCATCAAAAAAAGCATGATGTTTTTAGTGTTAATTTAAACCAACTATTTACAAGAGATCTTTGTTTTATGGAACCGGTTCAGTAAAATGAAATATATAATTATGGCATATAAAACAAACGTATATATTCTCGTTTATATAACACCCAAGTTAATAATATAAAACATTTTTTAAAAGCAAAAATAAACAATATGTAGAATTTAGTGAAAATATACATACATACGCACTCAAGCCTGTAATCCCTGAAGGGGTAGGCAGAGGTGTAACTAGTACACCCACATTTCGCCGAGCGTATCTCCGTCCCACGATGTGATAGGGAGCGAGCCTATCGCCATACCGGGCACAAATTCCAGACTCCGGGCTGATACTGAGCATTTCGTAATAGAAAAAACCAATACCACTTTACCCGACCCGGGGATCGAACCCCAGACCTCAGTATTAGCTTAATAGCAAGGCGTACGCATTACAACTGCACCACCGAGGCAGGCCCTAGTGAAAACATTTAGACAAAAACTCATACGTCGATCTCTACGTATTACTACCGCAGTTAATCCCCTTGAATTAAATGTAAAACAAAACTGCCAACAGTGTAGCTCTAATACCCAAAAACCAAACAAACGATTTTAATTTGATAATGTATATTGTGTACTCCATCGCATAAAAAAATATTAAAAATATACATATTATACGCACTCACGCCTGTAACTTCCGAAGGTATAGGCAGCGGTGTAACCAGTACACCATTTCGCTGAGCTTATTTCATTCCCATCTTCTGATAAGGGGCGAGCCTATTGCCAGACCGGGCACAATTCCACACTTCGGATTGACACTTAGAATTTTGTGATAGAATAATCCAATATCACTCGAACCCGCGCCGGGAATCGAACCAGCGACCTCAGTCCAGCAATCATACCGCGTACGCATTACAACTACCTTAAACCACCGAGGCAGTAAAAACATATTTAATTTAATTCACCTACATTTCGTATATAAATAGAAATAATTAATAATGTCAACATAAATAACTATTTGGCCTTCATAGACATGACATTTGTGTAAAATTGAATAATGAATGTATATTTGTAGCATCACAGAAACCCGGGGCCAAGTTACACTTGATTCACGGTCAAAGTTGGCTAACCAGTTTTTGCATAATTCAAGTGTGTGTTTGTCAAACTTGTCGGTCTTGTGCTACGATGCAGTTTGTGTTAAGTTCAACTAAAACTACAAGTGAATTAGTAAGAAGAGACTTCCGATCGTCGCGTCAAGGCGTCAGACACGGGCGTCAACGATGCTCGTGTTTTTCAACGCCCTACTAAAATCAGTGACTGATGCCTTTATGAATCTAGCGCCGACTGGTTTTCCATAGTTTTACAATGTAAAAACACGCTGACGCGGCGGCATTGACGCTACGTCAGTGACGTATTCATCTGACGCTTAAATAAACGTTTGTTTTCTTCATCTGGATGAATAAAACTATATAAAGAGACAAAATTTGTTGTAATAAGTTGTTCATAATTTCGGAGTCTTATTTTTAAGGCCGACAATACACGAACGTAAATTTTCCGGTTGATAAATTCTTATAGAAATGGGGCCTACGCACATTTGACTCAACTACGTGGTAGGTCCCTCATATCCGAGAGGCTGTCTGAGCTGGTCTAGTTCCACTGCTTTATCTATTTCTGCCTCCAAGTAGCAGTGTGTAACTACTGTTTTGTTTTTCAGTCTGTAGGCCATTGAATCAAGTGAAATTACTGGGCAATAAAAATTTTACATTTTAATAATTAATAATGTAATTCAAGGTTCTGTGTGGTGTTGCTTCTGTATATGGGTAGGTGTGGCGCTTATCATCAGGCGAGCAACCTGCCCATTTTGTCATTAAGCATAATAAAACAAAATTACTAGACGCGTACACGGCCAGACACATAAAATTTGACAGCGTGCGGGAAAAATCAAATCATAAATTAATGCCTTTACTGACTAAAATACGTTGACTAATTCTCTCCTTAACTATCGTTTAGGTGGCTTAATGACTACAAATCTCTCGTCTCTAGAATGGAGGATATAATCCAAAAATCAGCCCGAACGTACTAAATTTTGGAAATGTAGAACGCAATTTCCATTTAATCCTCACATTGGGCCTTGCTTTTCATTGCATCGGTGCAGAATATGCCAGCGCATTAGGCTTGTCTGAAATCCTCTTTAGTTCTACGGTTGTTAAACACCAATGCTGTTAAATTATTTTAGACCGAAGCCAACGTGTTGTTATTGTTTTAATTATGTGCTTACTAGCTTTTGTTCGCAGCTCCACCCGCGTGAACGGTCTTTTCCGGGACAAAAGTAGCCTATGTCCTAATCCAGGTCATGGTCTACCTGTGTGCCAAAGTTCATCCAAAATCGTTCAGCTGTTAAGGTGTGATTGACTAACAAACATCCAAATTCACAAACATAAAAATTTCACATTTATAATAGTAGTAGGATAACGTATTAATTAGGATCAGAGAAGGGCATATTTTTCATTACATAATGGGATGATTTATAAGGTATTAAATCAAAATCAAATCATTTATTCAGTAATTAGGTCGCCAAGGGCATTATTACACGTCGAGTTTGGAATCTACCGGTACATTCTTTTGAGTATTCTTTCTTTCTGCTTGGCGTTAACCCGGCTCAATGCCAGGATCGGCCTTCTTCCATCATGATTAGACGGTGGATTTTGTATTACGTGGGGCGACCCGCCATCTGACCCCCACGATCCGCAACGGGAACCAAGATTCGCAATTGCCTCGTCTTTTAATCAGCTTAGTGTATTATGTTCAGGTGAGGTTGGCTGAGCTAATGTGGATGGCCCACTTATACTCCATGATTTATTAAATGGCTTATGAGCAATTATGTAACTGATGTGCTGAGGTCTCGGATTCGCTCCCCGGATCGGGTAAAAATGGTATTGGGTTTTTCTAACACGAAATGCCTAATGTCAGCCCGGAGTTTGGATTAGTGCCCGGTATGGCGATAGGTGCAAAACCACCACTTTTAGGTACATCCAAAAACATAAACGCGATATAAAAACGCTGTCACCTCTTTACACACAATAGCGGGCTATAAAAAAGAAAATAATCAAGCTTAACGGTTTTTGACAAACAAACAAAACTCCCCACTGTTCACCGGCGCTCAGAGATTGGAATAAAATTAACGGACACGCGATAAAACCTGAAAACAATTTGTATTATTAAAACTGCCTAACAATTGATCTTTGTTTGTTAAGCTTGGAGAAAGTAAATGTACACGAGCGATGAGATTTTAAATTGTCCGAATACATTGAAGTATTTTTGTTACGTCGTACAGTCTATATAAGTATATTATAATAAAATAATAAAACAAATACACCCAACAGTCACACACATAGCCCTGACCCCACACTAGGTTAGCCTGTCTCGTATCAGGAATTACGAGGGACCTGCGGTCCCACAACACCCAGACTCGAAACAAATATTTGAGGATCACACAAACATTTGTCTCGGTGTTGGGAATCGAACCCACGGCCTCTCGCTTCGCAGCCAGCTACTCGCCAACTGCGCCACGGAGGCTGTGTAGTATTTTTGTTACGTAGTACAGTCGATACAGTACAGTCTCCACGGCCCATGAACACCTAAGATATTAGAACTATAATGGATGCATTGCCGACATTAAACGAAAGTAGCTGTAGATAGTTTTGACATTAACTATCAAGTATATCATCGAGCTCATCTCATTCGTTTTTAGACAATACATATTTTTGAGTGGTAGAGCCACGCTGTAGACAGTTTCGTCCAGGTCGTTACCACTGTCTCACAGGAAACCGGCGTAAAGTAACAGCTTGCTGCTGCGTTTCTTACGGTGAGTGAGATACCCAGAGGCCCAAATCCCCCTACCCTTCCCAATCCCTTAATTATTTCTTTTCTTTAAGGTCGTCAACACGCCCATGATCCTTTTAGTATTGTGGGCGTACATGGGCGGTGGAGATCACTTACTATCAGGTTACCCACTTACTCGTTTACTTGCCCGGTATGGCGATAAGCTCGCCCCCTATCATATGGGACGGAAATACGCTCGGCGAAATGTGGGTGTACTGGTTACACCTCTGCCTACCGCTTCGGGGATTACAGGCGTGAGTGCGTATGTACTACGTAAACCACCGCGATTAGGAATAAATTCACGACATAGCGTACTGCGTAATACTATGTTGTAATTATAACTATTAAAAAGTTGGAACGTCTTTCCTTATGAAGTGAAATGATTTATCCCGCAAATGGCCCGCCACGAACGCTTTTATAAGCTAAAGTTGTTCTGAGAAGAAGCACCAGGATAAAGGCCACGGGTCTTTTAAAAATTATATTACGTCATGCGGTATAAATACTTTAGACCCATATTGTAGAACAACACTCAAGTGAGCTCTTTGCTAAGTGTTGATTTCTGTACACGTGATTGGTCTATTTTTGGCGCCAAACAATAGACGCTAGAGAACTTCATAAATCGATTTAATCGGCAAACAATCGTTTGTTCGTGTTTGTCGTCACTATAAACAATGAAATTGAATTGATATCCGATAACTCGGATTATATTAATATCATAGATTAAGTTTGCTGTTTAGCTTATAATATAGAATTTCAAAAGCAATATTATATTTCCCGAATAGGTTTGAACTGCTAATTTATTTATGTACTAGATTTTGCTCGCGGCTCCGCCCGTGTGAATGTCATTTTCCGGGATAAAAAAGTACCTAGTAGCCTAAGTTACTCCTAATTAAATCAGCTACGTGCCAGTGAAAGTCCTGCCAAAATCGGTCCAGCCGTTCCAGAGACTAGCCGGAACAAAGAGACAGACAGACAGATAGACAAAAATTGAAAAAAAAAATATTTTGGTATATGTACCGTATATACATTCATATTCATTCATTATTGTAGTAAAAAGCGGTTATTTTAATATAACAAACAGATACTTTAATTTTATTTATTTGTATGTATAGATTATATTTTGTAGATAGGTCGCTCGTATGCGAGAGGCCGTCTGGGTAGGTATCACCGCTTTGTATGTTTCTGCCGCCAAACAAAAATGTAGAAGCACTGTTGTATTTCAGTTCAAAGGACATTGACACCGATGAAATTACTGGGCAATATGAGACTTAACAACTTATGTCTGGGGATGACGAGCGCATTCCAGTGCCCTTTAGTGCTTTGTAACTCAAAGTTATGTGTGGTTTTGCTTCTATTTATGGTGCTTCTATTTATTTATTGGCAAGCGAAATGCTCGTTTCATCATTCATGCTAGTAAAAAATATGTATACCAACGCACGTACAGCGATGATTTAAATAATAACAGATTATAAATTGCGAATTTATTCAAATTTAATGTCGATCCAGTTTATTGATCAATATTAAATTCTTAAAAGTGGACAAGTCGATTTGCATATGTATATATTCCACATATTAAAATACTGTCTTGATGGCGCAGTTGTAATGTACGCGTTACGACTTAGGCTGACGCTTTCTGGTTCGATACCCGAGCCGGGTAAAAGTGATGTATCAGCCCGGAGTTTAGAATTGTGCGTCAGGAAAGTCAGTATGGCGATAGGCTCGCCCCCTATAACATCATGGGACAGAGATACGCTCGGCTAAATGTGGGTGTACTATTTACACTTCTACTTACCTTTTCGGGGATTATAGTTTACCCAACAGTCACATACATAGTCCTGTACAATAGATGAAACCTGTATCGTGGGTATCAGGAACTGCGAAGGATTTGCGGTTCCGCAATAACGAGACCCGCAACAAATATTTTCTCATCACAGAAATATTTGTCTTGGTGCGGGAATCGAACCCATGGCTTCTCGCTTTGCAGACGGCTACTCACCCACTGAGCCACGCAGGCGCACAAAAAAATTATGTTGTTATACAAAACTATTCTGAGAAACCTACTGGACTAATCACTGTACAAAAAATATAAAAATGTGTAATATAGTAAGTGTAGTTTCATTATGTTCATTTCTGTTGAAGCACATTTTGTACAAATGAGTTCAACTTATGTAAAAAATAGTTTTAATTTCACTATTTTATAATCTTTGAAGCAAAGCTGAAATGTTAAATGTGCCATTTTTAATTACGGTTCAAATTAAGTCATAACCAAAATAATCTTTGTAATCGAAGAAAAAATCGCAACTTTTATAACATTCTAATGATATAAAATGTGAAAATTCTTTAAGTACTAATATTATAAATGTGAAAGTTTGGATGTTTGTGAGTTTGTGAGTGTTTGTTAGTCAATCACAAGTTAACGCCTGGCGTAAGGTTCAACGTTAGAGTTTCTTGCCCGTTCTTTAGCGAAACAGCCTTCCGAACTGACGGCAGAGTTTTGACGTAATCTAAACAATCTATCATTTTATGGATTCAATAAATATTTGGATTTTTGATTGATTTACAAACTCACAAAATCCAATCTTACACATTTTCAATATTAGTAGAATCAATCTTAACATAGCTATAGGTACTGTAGTAGTTTTAATGTAAAACACAAAGGGTTCTTTCACACGCCAATAATAACACATGTTACATTAAAACATCTACCGGTGCTTCGGAAATTACCACCGTTCTGAGAAAAAGCACCAAGAAACTCAGCCGTAGGTCTTTTAATGTTAATCATTTTATATTTTCTAGGAAACTTTGTAGTCTTATAATTCTCGGCATTTGACGAAACGTTTTTCAAGAACACCAATTCAATAAAAAATCAAGAATACCACATTTTAATAGCATACAGCACAAATCCGCGTTATTTTTGGACAAATTCTTCAATTTATTATTACGCGTACGACCCACGGCTATAAATGTACCTTCGTTTTCTTATATTTACGTGGGCTGAAGAAAGATTTATCATTCCTGTCAACTAAGTTAACAAAAAAGGGACGGAAAGGGCGGGAGACTGAGCCAGGAAGATTTTATCAAGTCTTTTATCTATTACAAAAATATAGTATCGTTGGAAAAAGCTAGAAAGCATTAAGACGTTGAATGAACTGGAACTGATTGATAATAGTATAGATGCTGCCTATCTTTTTCCCGGATAAAAGTAATCGGGGCACTCGCCCCGGGCGGTTGTTTCAGGGGGCGCCAAAATATAATATAATATGATAAAAATAAAAAAAACATGCTCCGCAAAGCGCGTAGCATACGGAAGCCTGGTTGGCTCACCGTCGACTTGTAAGAAAAACGGTTCTTAATGTCCCATTTACGAAAAATGTCAACCATTATATATTTGTGAGTTATTAAAAGTACCATTTTATTTTTTATTCTTTATTAGCTTGAATGACGTGACGAGCAGGTCGCTCTCCTGATGTTAAGCGCCACGCCTGCTCATAAACAGAAGCAACGCCACACATTATTATAACAAAGCACTGCATCACACTGGACTGCGCTCGTCACCCCGAGACATGAGGTGTTAAGTCTCATAATGCCCAGTAATCTCACTGGCTTCAATGTCCTTCAAACCGGAACACAACAGTGCTTACACACTGTTGCTTGGCGGCAGAAATAGACATAGCGGTGGTACCAACCCAGCCGGCCTCTCGTATACGAGGTACCTACCACCTTGTACTGTATCTCAAACGCTGGTGAGAGGAGCGCCACTATCAAGTTACTGCCCCGGATCGAAAAAATCGTAGATCCGGGGCTGATCAGAGGCCGACAGATACACTACACACACGGAACACCACACGTCCTAATACAAGTCATATCTACCTATGTACCAAATTTCATCCAAATCCGTGCAGGCGTGATTAATTAACAAGCATTCAAAATCCGATACGATCCGAACCCGTTCCAACTCACAAACGTCCAAATATGCACTCAAATAATATTTTTCATATTAGTAGGAAAAAGGAAATAAGATAAGAGGAAGAAAGATAGATTTTATTTGACTGGTTTACTGGTATTTTTCTATAGCATAGGCCGGAAAACGAGGACGTGATGGTGGACAGTGTTCTCCGCCGCCTATGTAGGCCCACAATACCAAAATAATCATGGGCGTGTTGCCGACCTTATGTAAAGGGATAATTAAGGCATTGTGAAGGGGACGGGGGATTTGGGCCTCCGGATATCACACTCATCGTACGAAACGCAGCACCAAGCCGCTACTTTACATCGGTTTTTTGTGAGACAGTGGTAACGATCCGGTCTATGCAGCGAGTTCGTGCTGTAGACAAAACTCTACAGCATGGCTCTACCAGTCAGACAAATGAACTATGAATAGTACAAGTTTAAAGAAAATGTTAATACTGGACACATACACATGTATATGCATACACTAATACTTGTTCTAAACCATAATATGTGTAACCGCATGATATTTTAGGAATATTCCAGCCGAGTTAGCTAAACCTATTCAAATATAAAGCCTTAGTCATAACACGTACGTTCGTAAGTCATTTTTTATGTAACCCAGCCATAGAGGACGGTAATTTCGAAGGTAGTGTCCATTATTATTGCAATACCGCATAGAAATAGAAGTTTTTTTTATCCTGTGTACGCCAATGCGACCACACTAGACGTGAGCTTAAGTATAGTACATATACATACGCACTCACGCCTATACTCCCTGAAGTGGTAGGCAGTAGTGTAACTAGTACACCTACATTTCGACGAGCTTATTTCCGTCCCATGTAATAGGGGGTGAGCCTATCGCCATATCGGATTCTAGATTCCTGGTTGATACTAAGCATTTCATGATAGAAAAACCCATTACACTTTACCCGACCTGGGGATCGAACCCGAGACCTCAGCACATCAGTCATACCGCGTACGCAATACAACTGCGCCACCGAGGCAGTCAAGTACAGTATAGTCCAAATATATAGACAGTCAAGAGGCATTGCGTTCCTCGACGGTTGGTAGAATAATGCCGAAAAGCGAGCTTAGCACATGCAACACATATATCGCGCGCGAGAGAGATAACTATCGACGAAATATCTCGCGTAAAACTGTCATCATTCGATAAAATAACGTCGTCATGTTAGGGTTCGTAAACAAAATACAATAGAGAGGTTGAAAACACTATTTTCTCTACTTTTGACATAACGAGTTGAGTATTCTATACAACCACGTAAGCGTCAATGGACATATTGGAATAAAGTAATACTTTAAGTATATATATAAAATGCCTGAGAATTTATTTTACCATGTAACATTTATTTTACTTATTTGGCCGCATAGTAGCAAATCTATAGCCCCTCTATATTTGAATAAATTAACGCAGTATATTTGTGTACCTTTTTTAATAATAATATTGGCTTAACATTACAGTTTCTTAATAATAATAAACATTCATTTTATTAACACAGATTTACTTTTATTTATAAAAACAGAACGTTGGTACATAAACTTTTATAAGTTTTCAAATTTCTAACTTCATCAAAATAAACTTTGTTCCTTCTCAAGTACAAATGAATCAAAAACCTTTATCATATAAACTATTCAACTGCTGGGTAAAGGGTTCCTCTTGTAATGAGGGATGTAATGCGAGTTGGTAGACTTGCCATAACTGCAATTTTTTTGCAGGTGCCTTGATGATGTTTTATTCACCGTTGCATCGAGCAATGATAATTAAAAATATTACATTACTAGCTTTTGCTCGCGGCTCCGCCCACGTGAATGCCCCTTTCCAGACCTAGCCTATGTTCTATCCAGGTCATGGTCTATCTGTGTGCCAAATTTCATCCAAAACCGTTCACCTGGTAAGGCTTTATTGACTCACAAACATCCATACCTTCACATTTATAAAGAAGAAAGAAAAAGAACATTTATTGTCATCACGAAAACATGCATAATAAGGTGATGTACAATTTTAATAATAAGTAAATAATTATAAAAAACTATATAAATAATTATATATATTAATTTAGTTTCTATTTTATACTCACAATTATAAACAATAAAGTTTAAGTCCGTATGACGCAATATGCTGCTGGCCGCTGGTCCTCACGGTAGAAGCATACCGAGGTGTAATACATAATAATATGTTTTTATGTGCCACCGACATAGTTTGAAATTTGTGTAAATATTTTATGGTACAGGCTGGTTTGTTCTCCTGATGTCACTTTAGGTGGCTGCTGAAAAACAGCATTATGCTAAGCATGCCATCTATTGTCATCGTAGGAACATGATGGAACCTCTTAGGTTAATTATTTACTTATTATTAAAATTGTACATCACCTTATTATGCATGTTTTCGTGATGACAATAAATGTTCTTTTTCTTTCTTCTTTATAAATGTGAAGGTATGGATGTTTGTGAGTCAATAAAGCCTTACCAGGTGAACGGTTTTGGATGAAATTTGGCACACAGATAGACCATGACCTGGATAGAACATAGGCTAGGTCTGGAAAGGGGCATTCACGTGGGCGGAGCCGCGAGCAAAAGCTAGTATTCAGAGTTCTAGTAGTGTTATTTCTGTTTAGATTCTGGGCAGGTGTTGTGCACACAATGAGGCGAGCGACTTACTAATAATTAAAAAAATACACGCTGGATTAATGCGGTTTGGCAGACTTCACATACCTTCGAAATAGAAATCGTTCAGAGTGGTAGAGCCACGCTGTAGATACTTTTGTTTACAGCGTGAATGGGCCGGCTCGTCCGGGTCGTTACGACTGTCTCACGGAAAACCGACGTAAAATATGCTATTTGCAGCTTGCTGCTGCGTTTCGTACGGTGAGTGAGATATCCGTAGGCCCAAATCCCCCTCTCCTTCCCAATCACTTTTATCCTTTCCTTTCGGCGTCGGTAACGCGCTCATGATTCTATTGGTATTATGAGCGTACCTGAGCGGTGGGGATCACTTATCATCAGGTGACCCACTTGCTCGTTTCAGACCTACGACATAAAAACAAATAGAGAACTCCTCAGGTATGCAGGTTTCCTCACGATATCTCCTACACCGTTAAAACAAGCGATATATAGCAATTAATACACGAGTAACTTATAAAAGTAAAAAAGCATGCTTTTGGGGCTGGTTTCGAACTTGCGACTTTCGGTCTCGACAATCCCTACCACTCCCGCATATCGCTGCTCTTTTATGAAAGGATAATTAATAAAACCACTAAAGGTCCAGGTTTTCAAAAATACAAGATTCAGACACGAGTTATCAGCCAAATGAGTTTAATGCATAATTTAGTATGTAGCGAGCTTTTAGGATGTAAGTGGTGAATGGTCCGGACCGCAGTTGGTAATGCAGACATTATATTTTAGGATTCCGTACCAAAACGGCACCAGAACCATATAACTAAGTTTGCGTATCTGTTTTCCTATTAAAAGACTCTATCTTTTGAACTGTAATAGATAGTAGTCTGATCGGATCGGATCAGAGCGGTCACACAGCTAAAACTTCCACCCGTATCCCCGACGCCCTTATAAAAAGAGGCGTGCACTTTTGCTCGTCCCCTCTGTTTGGCGTCCTCTTCGACAGTGGTACACACATATTAACGTCTGGCGAGCTGTCGCTGGACGCTCTCACCCAGCACGTGCTACCCGTGCTGCCCTGCGTCGGTCGGGAGCTGCCCCGACACTACACCGCCGCGTCCGTTCCACGTGTCTTATTCCTGCGTGCCCGTTCACCTGGATTCGGAGTCCTTGACAGGCCAGTGAATCTGTTTGTGTAACACCTGCAAACGAGTACCGAATGTAACGCGGTGATGTGAAATATAGCTCGTATCCACGTATAAAACCCTGAGATTTTATTGTCGCATACTACCTAATTTCTGCGGTACACTATTACCTACTACTACATAAAAGCTTTTCGCCGCAGCACATAATGTGTCATTATATTCAAACAATACATATATAGTATGTAACAAAAACCCTGTTGGGCTTGTGTCATGTGTCTTTTATCATATTATCTTGATTAATGTAATTACTAGTATTTATAATCCATATTAATTTAGTTTCTATTTTATACTCACAATTATAAGTTTTAAATTATACTTTATTGTTTATAATTTATTGTTTGTAAATGTCTGCATTACCAACTGCGGTCCGGACCATTCACCACTTACATCCTAAAAGCTCGCTACATACTAAATTATGCATTAAACTCATTTGGCTGATAACTCGTGTCTGAATCTTGTATTTTTGAAAACCTGGACCTTTAGTGGTTTTATTAATTATCCTTTCATAAAAGAGCAGCGATATGCGGGAGTGGTAGGGATTGTCGAGACCGAAAGTCGCAAGTTCGAAACCAGCCCCAAAAGCATGCTTTTTTACTTTTATAAGTTACTCGTGTATTAATTGCTATATATCGCTTGTTTTAACGGTGTAGGAGATATCGTGAGGAAACCTGCATACCTGAGGAGTTCTCTATTTGTTTTTATGTCGTAGGTCTGAAACGAGCAAGTGGGTCACCTGATGATAAGTGATCCCCACCGCTCAGGTACGCTCATAATACCAATAGAATCATGAGCGCGTTACCGACGCCGAAAGGAAAGGATAAAAGTGATTGGGAAGGAGAGGGGGATTTGGGCCTACGGATATCTCACTCACCGTACGAAACGCAGCAGCAAGCTGCAAATAGCATATTTTACGTCGGTTTTCCGTGAGACAGTCGTAACGACCCGGACGAGCCGGCCCATTCACGCTGTAAACAAAAGTATCTACAGCGTGGCTCTACCACTCTGAACGATTTCTATTTCGAAGGTATGTGAAGTCTGCCAAACCGCATTAATCCAGCGTGTATTTTTTTAATTATTAGTAAGTCGCTCGCCTCATTGTGTGCACAACACCTGCCCAGAATCTAAACAGAAATAACACTACTAGAACTCTGAATACAAAGCACTGCATGGTACTGTACTACGTGCGTCACCCCGTGACACAAGATGTTAAATCTCATAATGCCCAGTTCTAATTTTTTCTATGTCTTTTGGCTTCAATGTCTAAGACAAACTGAAACAGAACAGTGCTTACACACTGCTGTTTTGCGGCAGATATAGACAAAGTAGTGGTACCAACCCAGACGGTCTCTTACATACGAAAGACCTAGAAAAACACCTAGTGTAGACTAAGTGTTTTACCAGGGCGATAGGCTCGCCCCCTATCACATCGTGGGACGGAGATAAGCTCGGCGAAATGAGAGTGCACTGGTTACACCTCTGCCTACCCCTTCGGGAATTACAGGCGTGAGAGCGTATGTATGTATGTAGACTAAGGCCTAACCCCTCAGTTTCAGTAGTGGAGGCTCGTGTCCAACAGTGGAACGTGTATTATACTGGTATAGTATTATTATTAAGATCTGAGTAAAGAAAGTATATTTAATATTTTATGCATTTCCGAACCGAGCGGAAACATAAAGTAAATTGTTTGCATCAGAAAACCGCTTTCTCGGATGCAATCTTCTACCTTATTTCACATAAAGGACTCTTTATTATACCTAAAGGTAGACTTTCAAGTTTGCGACTGAGATAAAGCGACATTCGATAATGGCGTCATATCCGCTATGTTCAATATGTACAATTTTAGTGTAGATATGTTTTTAGTAATTTACGACTGAGACAGGAACCCCGACGAGCGACAATTTCCGTATACTCGTAGTTGCATACAAAACGAATGTGTCGGTGTCGTCAGACTCACGTCATATATCACGTCAATAAAACACACAAAAAATTCCTAAACTGGGAATTGAATCCAAAGCTAATGAGGTATTTTACGAAAAAATAAACACGAACATTACGCGCGCAAACGAAGATATGGAAAATCAATATTCATGAGGCATCAGAGCAATCTCAAAAGAAATAAAACTTCGGAGTAACACTAAAAAGAAAATTGGCAATATTATTAGGTAATTTATATTCTAGAAAACGACAGCTCATTATCATTCCTGGTAAAAATCGCCGCGAAATGTCGACGACTATAATTGGGATCGAGTGTTTCGTACTGAGGACAATAAGAATATATTGCCAAGAGCAACTTGTACTAATGAACTGAACAGATTAGGACATTACATACATACGCACTCATGCTGAGTTAGCAACCTAGTTGTCACGGTGCAGGCGTGCAGCATTTTTTTATTTTAATTACTTTTAATTAAGTTATTTATGTTTTGTTTTGTTGCATGCGTATCACTGGAGACAATAAACCATTTTTCTTTCTTTCTTTCTTTTCTTCTTTCACTCACGCCTGTAATGCCTGAAGGGGGGGTAGGCAGAGGTGTAACCAGTACAACATTTCGCCGAGCGTATCTCCGTCCCTTGCTGTGATAGCGGCTAGCGTAACGTCATACCGGGTACAATTCCAAACTCCAGGCTGATACTGAGCATTTCGAAATCACTTTTACTCTACCCGGGGACTACGCATTACAACTGCGCCACCGAGGCAGTCAAAATTAAATTAGGAAACTTATTTTATTTAAGTGTTTGGAGCCTATGAATATACTGGTGGGAGGGGACCAAGGTCCTTATGCTATAATCGGAAACGAAACAACAAAGTTTGGAAGGAAACGTACAGCTAATATACGAATTAATGAAATAACGCAAAACTCGGTTGTAGTATGATCGGAATCGGGAGTAATATCGTTGTATGTACCTCCCTATTTATTGAAGTAGATAATTAAAAATATACTTTCATGATGCCCTGTCTATAATTACTCATATCCTGAATAAAAATTAAGTGCTACTACTCAGATAAATACATATACTCGTACATACGCACTCACGTCTGTAATCCCCAAAGGATTAGTCAGAGGTGTAACCAGTACACCCACTTTTCGCCGAGCGTATCTCCGTCCCTTGATGTGATAGGAGGCAAGCCTTTCGCCATAAATCTAAGATAAATCTGTTAATAAACAATTCAGTATTGTTGTTCGCCTAGCGTATCTCCGTCCCTTGATGTGATAGGGGGTGAGCCTGTCACCATAAATCTAAGATAAATCTGTTAATAAACATTTAAGTATTGTTGTTTCTCAATAGTTTTATGTTAAAATAAAGACACTGCCATGCCTACATAGACATTGTTCACACGTCAAAACTACGGTGTAATTTCAAAATAAAACCCACGGTGCTATTAACTTGGAAATCAAATGCCGGTCATTGTGCAGTTCCAATGTCTTAATCACGTGACATGCTCAATGTGGACACCGTATGAATTACATTGTGAGAAGTTATACAAACACGACGTAGATTACACGGTTTTGAAGGCTAGTGTATCCGCTCTGGGTGCGTGTTTATCTGTTGATTCTTGTGCACCATAAAAACCATAATGACGATTGAAGTAAACACTATATAGCTTTTCATTCAAATAACTTAAAAAGTAATTGTGTCCGGTGTTGAAATAATACCTAAGGCTTAATTTTGAGTTTAGATGTAACACACTCTCTCTTTATTTTTCTCTCTGGTAGGTTTCTCCTTATAAATTAAGTTAAAAATTAAGTGTGTTCGGTGTTAAACTTGAAATTTTAAGGTTTTTGTTTAGGTGTTAGAATCTCTCTCTCTCTCTCGCTTTCTCTCTGTGTGTCTTACTGGTAGATTTCTCGTATGCGAGAAACCGTTTTTGTAGGTACCGCCGCTTTATCTATTTCTTCCGCCAAACAAAAACGATCGTATTATGGTTTGAAGGAATTGAAGCCAGTGGCATTACTGGACCTGAGAATTACCATCATATATCTCGCTGTGAGCGCTGTCCTTTTTAATATAAAGTGTTAAGAATTTTTACTACTGTTAATGGGCAGGCGTTGCATTTTACCTTCAGACAAGGCAGCGACTCATCTCGCCGTTCAAGCGAATAAAGAAATAAGGATCTGTGAAAGCTGATTTTATTTTTAACATAGGTAATAACTCGATTATAATTGCATTCAAATGGGTCCATTCGTTTAGTCACTACTACAAACAAAAAGGTAAAATTTACAATCCCTCTTTTGTGTTTTCAAACTGCGAAAATTAGATAATTCCTTGTTAAAGTTTTGTGCAAAACGTTAGCACGTATACGGCAAAGTTTTTTGTTTTCTTCATTGTTTACTTTTAAGTATCGACTTGAAACTTTAACTAACTCTTTCTGTGAGATCCAAGTGGATTTTGGCTCGAGATATAAAGCCCCGAGCTCGCATCCCCGCTTCCATTTCATCCCACCCATAACTTCATACGACAGTTGTTATTACTTTCCGACTATAATACTAAATAAATCTTTTATTGTGGCACCTTTTTGCACACTGCTGTATTATTGAATATAATATTGATTCGGTGGCCTCGGTGGCGCAGTTGTAATGCGTACGCGTTACGATTGAGGCTAACGCTGAGGTCTCGGGTTCGATCCCCGGGTCGGGTAAAGTGGTATTGGGTTTTTCTATTACGAAATGCTCAATATCAGACCGGAGTCTGGAATTTGTGACCGGTATGGCGATAGGCTCGCCCCCTATCACATAAGGGACGGAGATACGCTTGGCGAAATGTGGGTGTACTGGTTACACCTCTGCCTACCCCTTCGGGGATTACAGGCGTGAGTGCGTACTAATATTGATTCTTTCTTTCAACCTGGCGTTATCCCAGCTTAATACTAAGTTCCACCTTCTTGAATATTTTATTTTTTTATTATTAGCTTGAGTGACGAAACGAGCCGGTCGCTCGCCTGATGGTAAACGTCACGCCTGCCCATAAACAGAAGCAACACCACACAGAACTTTGAATTACAAAACACTGCATGGCATTGGACTACGCTCGTCACCCCGAGACATAAGATGTTAACTTAATGACCAGTAATTTCACTGGCTTCAATATCCTTCAAACTGGATCACAAGCACTGGCTTGCACACTGATACTTGGCAGTGGAAATAGACAAAGCGGTGGTACCAACCCAGACGGCCTCTTGCAAACGAGGGGCCTACCACCTTGTAAATTGTGCCATAGATTTGACGATATTTGGTATTATATGGGGCAACCTACCGACTGAACATCACAACCCGCAATGGAAACCAAGTTTCTAACGTACCAACGTCATAGATACATAATACAAAGGACAACGTTTAACAACGGTTCCCGTCTATTAGTTATAGATTTCAATCATAATTTCATTATACACATTTGTATTTTTTCATCGTCATAATCTATAAAATCATTTACTCACGTGTCAATGAAATCATTAATACACGTCTAGATTTGAACCCATGACCTCTTGCAGCGACTAAGATTCATTTCGTATTCTCTTATATTTTCTCTTGTGATAACATTTATAAACTTGGGTTTTGTTACAATATTGTCTCTAATAAAAGCGTATTTAAAAGACATATAAATTTAGAATTATTGAAGCATACTCGTGATTCATCTCAGACAATACAGAGTGTTGCAAATAAGTAAAATAGCGTTATAAGTAGGAAGTGGACCATGGACACTTTTTTTTTTGTTGGCGCGGGGAAAAGCTTATTATTGCTACTGCCCCACCCCGAGGGAAAGAGAAGCGGTTATGTTCGGTTCACCGGTCTTACGGCCCAACGTCAAGCAGCCCGGGAGAGATGGTAAACATCCGGAAGACCGCTGGGCCGAGTCCCTGACACTATATACACCCTACACCGGCATACCAACTAAAAACCCCGCGGTGGCCATCTTCGGCGCATTAGGAACGGCCCCGGGTTCCCGAGGCGAGAAGCGCCCCGGCTTCAGCCGGAACCGCCCCTGCGCGGTGCTGCCTTGCGGCCCGTCTCCATATATGGGGGGGGGGGGGCTCAGAAGCCCCCCACACCGAAGGACACTCTCGGCGTCAACGGCAGCAACGAGGCCAACCACCCGTGCTGCCGTCCATCGCGGGGTCGCATGTACAATAATCTTATGTACAAAGGGCGCTACGACAGCCCCCCGCTGCGCGCCCACGATCCCCGACGGCCCCTATTAGTCGCCTTTTACGACAGGCAGGGGATACCGTGGCGGAATTCTCGAAACGCTACACAAACGTCCACAGGCATGGACACTGCCAAAAGCAAGTTTAACAACATACAATGAAAACAAACCCATAATGATATCCATACAAAATACGGAGAAAAAGTCATTAAAGAAAAAACACGAAACAATAACAAGTTAGTATTTATAACCAAAATATATACGTTGGTACAATTGAATAACAAGTTGTAGTCTGTAGTTACGATTGATTTATTCAATCATACGTTGTATTTAACGCTAATTAGGTCCCGGATTTCAGGTTGGTCAATTGTTACAAGACGTTGATAGTACAGAACTATCTTTTACTAGCGGCTCCGCCCTTTCGAATATAAAAGAACGTTAAAATCAGGGACCGAATTACCAGATTTGTTTTGGAAACGTTACTAATTACTAAAGTTTTGTCTACACTATAAGCGGGCTCGCCCGTGTCTTACAGAATTACCACTGTCTTACAGAAACCCGATGTAAAGTAGCAACTTGCTGCATCATTTCGTACGGTGAGTGAGATATCCGGAGACCCAAATCCCTCCCCCCTCCCAATCCCTTCATTATCCCTTTCCTTTAAGGTCGGCAACGTGCTCATAATTGTTTTGTTATTGTGGACGTACATGGGCGGTGAAGATCACTCACCATCAGGTGACCCACTTGCTCGTTTGCCGACCTAAGATATAAAAAAAAATATCGGCCCTAATCCTCCTCTCATTCTCAATCTCTTAACTATCTCTTCCCTTTATGATTGATTCATTTTATGAAACTATAATTAAGGCTAACTATAATGTCAGTATTTACAAGCAATCTAAATGTTTAAGAAGTGGTCATATTTGCTTCTTTTAGTTATCAACAACTGAGACTGCTTTGCGTGAGGTTTGGGTCATTACACGGAGTCGCGTTTCATTCAGAATTCCAAGCAACAAAAATTTCATACCAAACCAGCGGTAGCCATTTTATGTACACCCAACTAAAGTCCCTTATTTATACTAGCATTATATTTAAATAATTTAGGATCTCGTGAATGAGCTGTTGTCACGCGGCGCCAACAAGCCTGTGGTTAAGGAATTCACTCCCCACTGTGACTTCGACGACATATCGCTATTGTAAAGAACATAAGTAGCTTAAATACTTATTTTCGCCTATGTGTATTTGTTTTTTCAGATTAAAGTCCATACCCACTTATATAAATTACATAAAGTATCTATGCTATGTGATCATAGTTTAAACAAAGGCAAACTCACCCCATGTCTCACTTTAATGACGAGACGAGCAGGTCGCTAGCCACGCCTACTTAAGCAGTACCAACATTACTCAGATAATTGGATTACAGAATACTGTACTACGCTTATCACCCTGAAATATTTAAGATGATAACAATGCCCTCTACTGAAAGAGAGGGGCCTTAGTCCGCCACGCTGATCTAATGCGGGTTGGCAGACTTCACATACCTTCGTAGAAATTCTCAGGCAGTAGCGTATGCCCGTTTCAAACAGTGGGACGATTTTTTTTTAATAATATTTTTATAATATAGGCCGGCGAACGAGCAAGTGGGTCAGCAAGGGGATTTGGGCCTCAGGATATTTCACTCACCGTACGAAACGCACTTTATGCCGGCTTTCTGTGAGACATTGGTAACGACCCGGACGAGCCGGACCATTCATGTTGTAGACAAAATTGTCTACAGCGTGGCTCTACCACTCGTGCTTCTGTTTATAGGTAGGCGTTTACCATTTCATCCGGCTCGTTTCGTCATGCAAGCTAATAAAAACACATTAAACCCTCACATTATGGACATTAAGTATAGGAATCAGATATCAATTATTTATACGTCAGAGATAACTGAAATTCGTTGGTCAAAGTGAATAGAATTTAACAAAATGATAATGGGCTGTTGGGACAAATCTGATAAATTAACTATCACGCTGACCGCGTTTTGAAATTGATTGAGATCTTGTGAATGAATGAAATTAGGGTTGTAGTTTGGGGAGTCTTTCGGGGAGATGGGCCGTCGATCTATAAACGTCAATTAGAATATAACCTGAAATATCTCACAATGATAGTGAGTGGAAACTATTTTTTTTTATTTATTATTATTTTCATAATTCTATTATTTTTACATATATCCCACAAAACCGTCTGGACGGTTTGACTGCGGGTCATTGTGTCTCAAATACATAACACATAAGATAAAGTGCCATTGTTAGTTTACATTAAGTGGGTGGCTACATATTATATAAGTAATAATTATTTAATATTTTTTAAACTTATTTTTGTTAGTCTCTTGTCTAATCTCCACTGGCAAACTATTTAGTACATAGGGTAGACGCTTTTTGATAGTTCTGTCTCCATAATAATTACTAACCTTAGGCACTTCATATCTGCCAGCAGATACTGACCTTGTCTCGTGAAATGGTAGGGACAGTAGACAGTTTTGTCTTCAGCATTAATGGCAGTTCGACCGGGTTGTTACCACTGTCTCAGAAAATTAAGGTGAAGCAGCAGCTTGTATTTCATACTGTGAGTGTCATATCTAAAAACCCAGATCCCCTCCGCTTCCTAACCGATGTTCCTAACCCTTTAATTTTCCCTTTCCTTTAAGGTCAGCAAAGTGTCCATGATTCTTTTATTATTGTGGGTATTCATGGGCGATGGATCACTTACCATCAGGTGGTCTACTTACTCGGTTGCCGACCTATAGGATAAAAAAAGTATATTTTAAGTCCATCAATAAGGTACTATATTTTGATACTTTATATTACAAAGTAATTAAGGTAAGGGCTTCGGCCATCTTCGTTCATCTTTGAAACACGAAGGGCGATGAAGATGACCGAATATAAAGTAGTTATGATATTAGATTATGTAAGTATTTTTCTCTTCAGTACTTGATGGGGCTCGCAATTTTACTTGCATGTTAATACTATATCGCAAAAAAGATTTCCAAAGCATATAATTTAAATCTTACTAGACTACGCCCTTATTAGAATGAATTATTGCAACGTTGTGCATTTCGAAGTAAAGCAGAAACTCTACAATAATTTCTAAAATGATAGAACTCCAATTAATATTTGCGTCTACTGAGCAATCTCATTTATGTACTAATCCACAGAGTCATTACCGTTTAATTAACCGTCACTGAAGCACTTGACAGTTATCAAGTTATACAAAATCTTAATGGAGACTTTGAAATGGCAGAAATTATTTCAGACTAATCACATTTTAACACACGGTTGTATTAGAGTGGAAAGTGTAATTCATTAAAATGAATAGAGTTACACTGGATGTTTTCTCCCCAGAGGGGTTGACGTCAGGCAGGTGGCCGGTCGTAAAAACTGAAAGCCAAATCTTTCTGTAACGTGTGTTAAAAGTATGTCGCGCCGACGCCACTGCGAGTGGGATGAGGGCAGATGGAAGAAGAAGAAGAAATAGAGTTAGGCTTAGTTGGTAATAGGAAGATTGCAGCAATTGCCATTCTGCCTTTGGTTCTAATTTCGAAGGTCTACTTTTAAAGGCATTTCTCTTAACCAGAATTATAGTAAAGGACAATAAACTCACTGGCCAAGTTTTTGTGTTAATAACATACAAACATACATAACTCCTGTAATACCTGTATTCCTGAAGGCGTAAGCGAAGGTGCAACTAGTGCACCGACAATTCGTTAATCTTATTTCCGGCCCATTATGTCATATTACTGCTGCAAGGTGCACCGACGACTTGAAAAAGATGGCGGGTAGCGGGTGGATACGGGCTGCTCAAGGCCGGGATGGTTGGCGCTCACTTGGGTAGGCGTATGTCCAACAGTGGACGGCAAAAGGCTGTGATGTATGTGATAAGGACCATATCACCATACCGGGCACAATTCCAGACTCCAGGCTGACACTGAGCATTTCGAAATAGACAAACCCTGCATTGGGCCAACGTGGTGGATTACTGTCTAACGCCTCTCATTCGTGTAAGAGGCTCCCGCCCAGCAGTGGGACAGTATAACACAAGGCTTATTGTATTATTTTTAAGGTTGAATCATCTTATGCAGGAAACACATTTATCGAGAAATCTCTGCGATCGAAGTTCGAACGGATCATCACTTCAAATCGCAATAAAATAATATTTTACGGATCTATGAGTACTGAAAAATCGGTAACTCAACTGTTTTGCGAACAAACTGCTCTGCATTTTTTGCAATTTCTGGGTGTGTTTCAAACAGTATATTTCCAAATCAAAGATTTGTTTAGCGCTTTTCCTATCAAAGTGTACATAAACGATCATAGTTTGAATATTCAGATTGATTTCACAAATGAGAGTGCGTAACCTTAAATTAATTAATTAATTTGATTAGTTGATTCCCGAGATTGATTAGTAGAGATTCGAACCGTTTATTGAAATCCGTAATTAGTCCTTGTGTGATACGTTCTTGGCTAAAATATATGCTTTCTATAGCAGGTGAAGGGGATCGCTTCAAAAGACGAAACGATAACAAAACATCACCTTTACATAAACGGAAACACTAATATTTTGTTGTTTACTTGCCATTTTGGAAACGTAAGACCGCAACATAAAACGTAATAATGCTAAACACCGGATCAATCACCCGCGCGCCAATACTCAGTGTGTATATCGCGCTACTGCGCCGCAAAATTATTTCCCAGCGTCCGCGTCAGCCGATTTTTTTTGGCTTTACATTATTTTATTATGAAAAGTATGATTTTAATTATCGCTTGAATTAAACGTCATAGTATTAATTGCTCGAAAAAGTCTGTGTTTTAAATTAAAAAAAAATATTTATGTACACTTATATCGCTTCTTCTAGTAGTAGGTATCGTATCTGTAATCACCAACACTACCACCTGCGTTAGTTTTTGGAAGAGTTTCTCTTACACCCGGCTATTTATTGCATTAGTTGAACATTCTATTCGTAAGTTTTGTGAACAAAAACAATAGCAAGATGAGCATTTCCAACTTTAGCATTATTTTGAAAATTTACAATTCACGTTGATAAAGTGACGTGTTCTGTGGAAACAATACGTGCTGCAGACAAAAGCAGTTCCAGTTATTTCAGCCACGTTGTCATTTGTTTAGCTAATGTAGCTCACCGAGTTTCCATTGCTAACGCTGCAGATATTGTTTAAAGTTCGACAATGCTACTGAAATTTTAATATGCTAGTAAATTATTCACAAATTTTGTATTTGTAGGTATGACGTCAGAAATTACTTAATTTTACATTGGTTATTGTATCAGTTATAAGTCACAATACCTTTTCAATCATTATAAAATAAAACTAAGATTTCGATATAAGTAATAGCATTGACAATATAATGAATAATTATAAAGTATTGAAAAGAGCAACGTTAGAGTTTCTTGCCCGTTCTTCTCTAGCGAAAAAGTATTTCGAATTGGCGGTAGAGTTTTGACGGAATCTAAACAATCTAGTGATTTCTTAGGTTTACGCGAATATTACACATTGAAATAAAACTAGTTTATACGGATTTGATCGCGGTTTAATTTTTATTTTTATTCCCGACGTTTCGAAAAAAAATAAAAATAAAAATTAAACCGCGATAAAATCCGTATAAACTATTTTTATTTCAATGTCTAAAAAATCTGATTTTGTGGATTCAATAAATATTTTGATTTGATTTGATTTGACAGAGGAATTAACTATAAAAATGTTCAGCTTTATTATTTAACCTCCACAATTTGGATTCAAAAACTGCTTCCACCTATATTTTTTTTAAAGATTCTGGAATTCAAAAATTAGCTACTATGCTACTTCAGTGGTCATTATAATTTGCAAAAGTTAATTGGAATTTACATCAACAATCTCTATAATTCAAGAACACCCACGTACACACATAACAAGGTTTGTTCCTGAACTTTGTATCCTTTGTAATTCGACAACATTAATATTGTTTTAGGATGTTAGACTAAGTTATAAGTATGCAGGAACACCTAACAAAGCACTTGGGCCTGGCTTATGATGTATTTATATTGTTACGGTCTCGATGCTAGTAATTAAATATATTAGAAAATGAACATCTGATAACTAGTGTAAAAGTATACTCCGGACCTTTTAATAGCAGAGGCCAGTGAACGAGCTAGTGAGTCACCTGATGGTAAGTGATCTCCAACGCCCATGTACACCCACAATACCAAAAGAATCTCGGGTGTGCTGACGAACTTAAAAAAAAGGGATTATTAAGAGAGGGAGATTTGGGCCTCCGGATCTCACTTTATTACGACCCGGTCGAGCCGGACCATACATGCTGCAGGCAAAATTTATTTTATACTTTTTACATTTAAATTAATGTAAAGGCAGACTTAATGCCAAAGGCATTCTCTACCAGTCTACCCAAGGTAGTGCAGAGATAAAAGACAGTAGGCATGTAAAAAAAAAAAAAAACCAAACAAGCAACCAAGCGGTGTAGAAAAAGAAAAAAAAATGAAAATAAAATTGCTATTTTTACATAAATGAAAGTAATACATATAATATACATAATATATAAATACTTATGAATATATATATATATACATATAATACATAATATATATATCAATATACATAAACTATGTAAAATAAAATAGTACTATGTTGCTGATAATTCTTCCAAATTGTTAAAAAGTAGTTGCCGAACCTTCACTTTAAACGCGTAGCGATTCGTGCACAGTCTGATCTCGAGAGGGAGCGCATTCCAGAGAAGTACAGATTGTACAGGGAAAGAGGAGTGTACCAATCCAGAGCTGTGAGATGGACAGAGAAGAAGAAGATTATTAGTGGAGCGAAGATTTCTGTCATGGCCGGAGTAAAGATACTGAAAGAGTGGCGTTAAATAAGAGGGTGGAGTAGGAGACTTTAGGATGGAAAAGAGCGTAGTGAGTGCACGCAAGCTACGACGCTGACGAATAGGTAGCCACTTTAATTGGGAGCGATAGGTAGATACGTGGTCATATTTACGAAGATTAAAAATGAATCGAATGCAGTTATTCAGAAGACGGTCCAGTTTGTTGAGTAGATCTGCATTCAGGTCAAGATAACACACATCCCCATAGTCGATTATAGGAAAGATTAGGGTTTGCACAAGCATCACCTTTGTCTTGATAGGGAGGAAGTTCTTCAGGCGATAAAGAGCACGAAGGGCATTGGTAACCCTCTGACAAACATGGAACACTTGTGCTTGCCAGTTCAAGTTAGCATCAATGTATAAGCCAAGGTCCTTAACGGTGGGGCACAATGAGATAACTGAGCCATCAAAGTCAATAGGTGCCAATGTATCTGTGTTGAGTTTTGGTATAATCCGTTGACTACCTATAATTATTGCCTGACACTTGCTTGGATTTACGGATAGCCCGAAGTTATCAGACCAGTTCTTGATTCTTTCCAAATCCTTGTTTACAGCATCAACAGCCACAGATACGCATTCGATGTTTACCTGAGCATACAGCTGCAAGTCATCGGCGAATAGATGATACGCACACTGAAGTTTTTGAGTAATAAGATTAATAAAAACAGAGAAAAGTAAAGGAGAGAGAATACCGCCTTGAGGAACACCAGAGTCAAGATAGCGCCAATTCGATGAAGACTCATCGAGACGCACCGACTGCTGACGACCTCGAAGATATGACGAGAACCATTGCAGTGCTTCAGAAGAGACCAATAGATAGGAGTGGATAGATAGAAGGATGTCGTGACTGACGGTGTTAAAAGCATTTGAGAAGTCGACCAAAGCCAGTACAGTCACTTGAGTATCCTCCATACCCGCCTTTACATCGCCAGTCACTTTGAGGAGAGCGGAAACGGTGCTGTGACCAGGTCTGAAGCCGGACTGTAGAGGGCTCATTAAATTATTTAAGTGCACAAACTTGCTCAGTTGCTTGTGCGCACAGGCCTCAAGCACCTTGGAGAGGAAAGGGAGAATAGAGATTGGACGGAAATGATTGGCGAGAGACGGATTTGGGATTTTTGGAAGAGGAATAACGTAAGCTTTCCGCCACAAGGACGGAAAGATACCATTAGTGAGGGAATAATTGATAATGTGGGAAATTACAGGAATGAGATGATCCAGGATGGTGATGACCATACGGCGACTGATTCGATCACAGCCAATAGCGTTTGATTTAAGGGAGTGGATAATCTTTCTGATCTCATCCGATGCAACTGGTAAAAACTGAAAAATATCAATATTAGGACGAGATAGACCATGTAAATAGTCCAGAGTACGACATTTGGTTTGGATGTCCAGTGGAGTAGTAGTGGTGAAATGACTCTTAATGTCATCCAAATCAATTGCCCCCTGAAAGTCAACTTTATGTTTGCCAATACCCAGAGTCCTAAGAAACTTCCAGATGCTGGCCGGGGAAGAGGAAGAGATATTATCAAGAATGTGGCGGCGTTTAGCGTTGCGTATAATCTGATTACATCGATTTCTTACGCTTTTAAAATAGGTCCAGTTTTCCTCCGAACGGTCTTTTTTGAATTTGCGGAAGGCTCGGTCTCGACGTCTCATCGCCATCCGAACTCCCCTCGTCAACCAAGGTGCAGGGAGCCGCTTCAGTTTGATTTTCTTGATTGGTGCATGAACGTCGTAAAGCTTAAGAATATTATAATTAAAAATGTGGACTTTGTCATCCACTGTAGCGGCAGTAATCACCGGGTCCCAGTTCACATTTGCAGCATCCCTACATAACTGATCAGAATCCATGCGACTAAAGCGACGCATGTACAAGACCTTAGGCGGGGATTTCGGGGGTTTCAGGATGTAAGAGAGGAAGATAAGATCATGATGGGAAAAACCAGGGGCAGGATACTGACCATGATAAGAGACCAAGGAAGGAGCAGAGGTGAGAATAAGGTCTAGCCAGGTGTCATGACCATCACTATTATGATGGGTCGCTTGTAGCGGGAGAACATGCAGACTAGCAGATCCAGTTATATCCAGGAATTTACGGGAGCGGGGAGAGCAATGAAGGAGATCAGTATTGAAATCTCCCATGATGATGTGATGTACGTAATCTGACCCCATAGATTCCAGAACCGATTCGAGACTGGAGAAATAGTCAACGGCTGGAGGACAGTATACAACACCTAGAATAGTTTTGACTCCCTTGACACAAACCTCAAGAAAGAGATACTCCGCCGAAGCGGAATAAGGTGAAGGAGAAGAAGCTACGATTTTGTAGGGAAGATGACTACGAATATAAATAGCTACACCACCCCCTCCCTTCCCGACTCGATCATTCCGAATTAGAATGAAGCCGGGAAGAGGATAGGTGGTAGAAGGAAGGTGAGGCTTGAGCCAGGTCTCTGAGACCAAGATGGCATGAACGTCAGCGTCAGCGAAGGTCGTTGACAGATCACTGTAGTGACTCGCTATGCTCTGCGCATTTATGTGACAAACGTTGAAAAGGTTGCGAGTTTGCAGGCTGAAGGTCTTTCGGAGCATATCACTGAGTCCGTCGGTCATGGAGCAAAAACTGTCACTACTGGTTTGAGATTCCGATTCGTGGGCAGAATGGAATGAATCATCAGAAAACATTATATATAAATAAATTAATACTTAAGTAAATAAATAAACAATAATATAAGTATCAATAAAAAAAAAATAGATGTATATATAAGAGGTACCGGATTAGTGCAATATTTCTTTAGCTGCACCACCCGCCAGCAAAATTATCTACAGCGTGGCTCTACTACTCAGAAATCTTGTATATCTGTGTGTGTATCTGTCTGTGGCATCGTAGCGCCTAAACGAGTGGACCAATTTGAATGCAGTTTTTTTTGTTTGAAAGCCTGTTTAATCGGTTCTTAGCTGTGTTTGAATAAAATGTGTTCAGCTGTTTAAAAGCTTCAGAAGTTTTTCTAATTAACGTCGGGGTTTTTAACTATAAATAAATAAATAATAAATACACCCAACAGTCACACACATAGTCCTGACCCCACACTAGGTAAACCTGTATCGTGGGTATCAGGAACTACGAGAGACTTGTGGTCCCACAACACCCAGACCCGAAACAAATTTTTGTGGAGCACACAAACATTTGTCTCAATGCGGGAATCGAACCCACGTGCTCTCACTTCGCAGCCGGCTACTAGCCCGCTGCGAAGTGAGAGCTTGGCTTTCGAAGGCAAACGAACTGACGGCCCATCTGATAGTAAGTGATCTCCACCGCCCATGAACTTTGACAATAACAGAAGTATCATGAACGCGTTGCCGACCTTAAAGGAAATGGATAATGGTAAATAAAATAATGGTAAAGTAAGCCCACTGAGTTTGATTTGCCGGGTCTTCTCAAGCGGGTTTTGGATCCGATGGTAGTTTTAAATCACGTGCCATTTCGGTAATACCTATGGTCCATATCGACCCATAAAAAACAAGTAAAAATAAAATAATAATAATACTTAACAATTCTGGACAATTCCATAATAAAAATATTATAAAATTTATAGTTGCCTAGTGTATTTTGATGATGCTATGTAGTTATGTATACATTAGTTGATATGATTTCTACACATAAGTTTCTTAATTTTGTACTGACTTGTCATAAGCGCTATTTTAAATGCCTACATGATTAATAAAACTATTTCATTTCATAAGGAATCGGAATGAAGAGGGGGGATTCGGGACTCAAAATATCTATACTGACAGATATTTTGAGAGTCTCCGTTACGCAGTGGGCGAATAGCCGACTGCGAAACGTGGGGCTGCTGGTTCGATCCCCGCAACGAGAAAAATATGTTTCTGATTCACAAATATTTGTTTCGAGTCTGGGTGTTGTGAGACCGAAAGTCTCTCGTAGTTCTTGATACCTACGACACAAGATAATCGTATCTTGTTGTGGGACCTCAAGGCTTTGGATTTTACTGCTGGGTGTTTTTATTTATTAATTATATATGTATATCTTATCTGTAGGTATAACTATTGTTAGGGTATTCACTTTTTAATGGTAAATTGAGGGTGTCTATGAAGTATAGTTGGGTATATTTAAATAACAATTGCGCGATATAGTAGTGGACGGGTGGATAAATCGTATAAAAGAGGTCGTCGCCATAATTGGAGCCTATTTGCCAGTTGTCAGTGCTCAGGGCTCAGTCACCAGTTCCTAGTGATCAGTTTACAGTCGATAGTCTAAGAGTTCATTACGCGGTAGCTCTGCCGGCTTACTATTCGGTCTTAGTTATAATAATTAGAGAGCGGTCTCTAAAGAATCCTGACATGGGGTGGGTGGTCCGTAAAGCAGTTACATTGTAAAAGTGACCAATAAACCAGTAGTAGAATTGATAACAGTCGTTTTGTATTTTTAAAATAATACTCTTCTCAGATACGTAAATTCTAACACTATTTTATTATGAAATGAAACTAGAAAGGTTTGATATTTAAAAGTCACACTTTCAGCGCTGTATTTCAGTTTTCAACTATTTTAGACCATTTCTAAAAAGTTTATTAAGCAGTCTGCCAAATAACCTGTGCAAATTAAGTAACCACCTCTAAAAATAAAAGGTGTCCTTTACTAATGAGAGGGACCTTTCGTCCACCACATTACACTTGGTTAATGCATGAATAAAACAACAGTAAGCAGTGAAAATAATAAAAATAAAAAAAATACAAAATAATGTTGTTTGTCAGTTGCACTGCTGTATCCCTATTTACTTAAGAGAACCTTGTCTCAACATAGTTTATTGATTTTTTTTTAAACTTGTGGTTAATAATGTTAACACATTTATTTTATTTTTAATATTGTGATACATTTTTTCTGATCCTAATAAAAAAAAAGAATAGACTAAAAGATATTCCAGTACCTAAAGGCCTCTTAACTTGTATAGATAATTCAATTCATTTTGCACGTCTTGCTATGTGTGCATGGTGTGTCAATTTGTGATCCACATAATTTTTTATAGCACAGGCCGATCAACGAGCAATTGGGTCACCTGATGGTAAGTGATATCCACCACCCCTGAACGCCTACAATACCAGAAGTATTATGGACGCGTTGACAACTTTAAAGGAAAGGGATAATTAAGCGATTCGGAACGGAAGGAGAATTAGGGTCTCCGGATATCTCACTCACCGTACGAAACGCAGCAGTAAGTTCTACCACTCAAAAATGGAGCCGAATTTTATGCAATGTCTAAGCCGAACTATACAATATAGCTCTTAATTTCTAATCGATGCACGCGATGTGTCAGCATATCACCGAACTTTATGCCGAAATAACAATTAGTTTTCTGTTGTGAAGTTTGAGCAATCGTGACGCTTAGACCACTGACCCTAGTGTAAAACATCGTGTTACGTTACAAAGTTTTAATTACAAAACAAACCATGTTATTTCTATAGGGAACAGTTACCAGAAGGCCAATTCTCGTAATAATAAATGTTTAAAATATCATTCCGATCTAGTCACAGCGTCAAGAAAGTTGCAAATGGATTCTCTTAAACCAATAATCAACGAGAATTAGTTATTTAAAATTACGAGAATTAGCCTCCAGGAGTATCATAAGCAAACTCATACAAGAAGATTTTCCAAAGGTTTTTTTATAGCATAGGCCAGCAAACGAACAAGTGGGTCACCTCATGGTAAGTGATTTCCACTGCCCATGTACGCCCACAATACCAAAATAATCATGGGTGCGTTGCCGACCTTAAAGGAAAGGCATAAGTAAAGGATTAGGAAGGGAAGGGGACAGGTATTTAGGCCTTTGGATATCTCACTCACTGTACGAAACGCAGCAGCAAGCTGCTACTTTACGCAGGTTTTTTATGAGACAGTGGTAACGACCCGGACTATTCATACTGTAGTTTTATGGCTTGTACCAGATTATACGATGTATACGAGCCTGCGGGCAGATCAAAAAGTGCTGGCTTAACGTCATAGAGGAAGATATGTGAGCCCATGGCCTCCGGCTATCCGGCGAAGTGAAGGCGTATTAGTAAGAAGACGGACCCTGTCGCTAGCAGAAAAAAAGCTTGGCAAAAAATAAAGAATAAACTTAAATCCTGCGTAAAATAACCAAGCCTGAGTCCATAAACTACCCGAAGAATTAATATAATTATAGTTGTGCGACGTCCATCTAAAGTTTTAAGAAATAGTTTAGATTAAACATTTCTCATTGATAATAATTTTCAATTTTCTCGTTGGCAACACTATCACGTAATCTATTGTTCTAATACAATGTTCTGAAGTCTCATGAAACAATACGAACATTAACTCTAAAAGCAGCAATCGCAAAATGTGCTCAATCATTGTCGGGCCCTTGTTAACTTCAATTGAATTATGTAGATTATTTAGTTTAATATTGAGCATAGTTTGCTCGGGTTTGGAGATGTATGTGTATGCCTTAATAGCTTTTATTAAATATGTAGGGTCTTATTCATAATAAAACGCTTATCGAAGGTATAAACCTTCATTAGTTAAAACGTATTTTAAGCCTATCGAACGTTCAATAAAATTCTTTATTCATAATCGTTTGATAAAGCTCCGATAACTAAAATAGGTTTATCATACACAAAGTTGCCAGTTTACAGAAAATGATTGATTGATTGAATGATTTTAGTATGGGTTGTCTCTGAAAAGACTGGAAACCTTTCTGGAAACAAACTAATTAAAAAGAAAATTGGCATCTCATCAATGTCAAATGTCAAGAAAGGTAAACAAACACGACCACACGGACGGTTGATGCTTTTTGAAAATATTTAAGATGATTAAAGCAGAGAAGACACAGAAGTAAAAACTGTACTTTTGTTTGGTAAAACGGTACCGCTTGCGAAATTCCTGGTCATCCAAAGAAAACGGTTTGAATCTCTACCGATAGTTTTCTACGCGAAGGTTTTTCAAAGAATTGTATAGTTTGTATAATTGAACAATTAAAAATATTTCTAAAACGAAAAATATGCGAATATTACACATTGAAATAAAACTAGTTTATACGGATTTTATCCGTATAAACTAGTTTTATTTCAACGAAAAATATGCGTTACGATTTACTTTACTTTTACTAGATGGTAGGTCCCGCATCATCATCATCATCATAATATCATTAAAATGTTCAACGTTTAATGATTTGTTTATCGACGTTAGACCATATCGTTAATGTAGGCTGCCCATACAAATGTACTATGTTTACTAGGTGGTAGGTTCCTCCAGCCCTGTAGATTGGAGGCTTTTGTAAAATTCCACCATGATATTCTCTGCCTGTCGTAAGAGGCGACTAACTGGAGCCGCCTGGGGTCGTGGCTGCGTATCACATTCTACAATGCGACCCTGATATGGAGGAAAGCGCGGGGGTGGTTCCGGCAGCAATCCAGAGCACACTCAGGATCCCCCGGAACCGTTTCACTTGCGCAGAGGAAGGCTTTCGCAGGATTTTATAAAATTCAACAAGACCTTCCAATCAACCACGCCGCGCCGCTGCGCCGCTATTTCGTCGTTCTTGGGAAGAGTTGAAAATATATAATATAGAACTTGTCATTGGCGAAATGTATTATAGTACGAAGCCGTTATAAATAAAGATAAAGTAATAAATTAAAAAAAAAACAGTTGACGTAAAAATATACGTCAAATATGAAACAGCTGACCGATGTCGGCCATGTTTTTCACTATCGAACGTTTTATAGAAGGGTTATAGCTTCTATAAATTAGTGACACTTTATAGGAGAGTTAATGAGCGTTTTAGCGTTATAGAACGATTAAGAATAACAATTTTTAACAATCATCTTAAAACGGCCTTATAAAGCTCCGATAACTCATTATGAATAAGACCAGTAATGTTTACAAGAGAATTGAAAAAAAAAGTTAAAAACTTTTTAATAAAAAATTAAACAGAATCATCAATCACTGCCTGGGTGACGCAGTTGTAATGCGTACGCGTTACGATTGAAGCCAACACTGTGGTCTCGAGTTCGATCCCCGGGTCGGGTAAAGTGGTATTGGGTTTTTCTATTACGAAATGCTCAGTATCAGCCCGGAGTCTGGAATTTGTGCCCGGTATGGCGAAAGGCTCGCCCCCTATCACATAATAAATAATAATAATATAAACAGATCATTAATGTAAAACAAATCAAAAAAAAAATCTGCATGGCGTTATCCCGGCTTAATGCCTGGATCCGCCTTCCCATAATGATTTGACAGTGTATTTCGTATAATGTGGGGCGACCCGTCGTCTGACCCCCACAAACCGCAACGGGAGCCAAGTTTCGCCATTGCTTCGCCCGGAAATCAGCAGAGTGTACGTGCAGGTGTTTTCTCCCCAGAGGGATTGACGTCAGGTAGGCGTCCGGTCCTAAAAACTACAAGCGAAATCATTATGTAACATGTGTAAAAAAACATGTTGCACAGACCCCACTACAAATAAGTGCAGGTGGAAGAAGAAGACTGATTCTATATTACAACCCATAAGCATTATTTAAGAAGGGATTATCGAAATTCATCCCCTAGGGAGATAAGAGGGTGACAATGTTTGTATAGGAATAATATTTTCTGCACAAATCATGGAAAACTAACACTATAGGATCAACACCATCTATGGGAGCCAATTCGACCGTAGCTTCACTAACGCACAGCGTGACTAGCAAAAAATCTGTAGGGTGTTGCAGACGAGAGCGTCAATAACGACAGCGTCTGACGCTTAACGCAACCATCGGAAATCGGCCTTTAAACACTACAATTTGCTTTTAAAATGACTATGGTTTCTTTTGTATGAACTCCTATACAATACATTATACACGTTAATATAACCGGGACTATGAAGAGAATTCCGTCGAATTCACCACATTATGTTATAAAATGACAATAACATTTAGTGGAGTTCCAAATATTAATCTTTGTGTGGAATGTAATATCACAAATTAGGGAAATAATTCTCGTATATTCGAATAATATTGCTGTTACCCACCAGCGGTTTCATATTATTATTAAACTGCCTATTGCCTATTTTGAATTTTGCAAATACGTGTAGAGGGAAAAATGTTTTGAATACTTTATACATATTTTCGCTGAGGTCTCGGGTTGGATCCCCGTGTCGGGTAAAAGTGATATTGGGTTTTTCTAACACGAAATGCTTAGTGTCAGGCCCGAGAACTGGAATTGTGCCCGGTTTGGCGATATCACATCGTAGGACGGAAATAAGTTTATTTTATAATTTAACAGACTATCTGTAATACTAATGATCTCACTCACCCGCAGGTGACCGACTTGCTCGTTTTCCGGCATAAGCTAATTACAATTCTTGGGTAATTAGCTCTCCAAACACAGGCCCTAAGCATATTAGAAAATGAAGCAAACAATAGATTCAATTTGTTAATGATGTTACACGAAAGCAATCATAGTAAGTAATTTAAAATCATAGGCTATTAAAATAATGTTCGCTTTGTACGGGGACACGTGTATTTATTTTACATAAAATAGATTTTTTTTTACTGCCTCGGTGGCGCAGTTGTAATGCGTACGCGTTGCGACTGAGGCTCGCGTTCAGGCCCCTTATCACATCAAAGGACGGAGATACGCTCGGTGAAAAGGGGGTGTACTGGTTACACGTCTGCCTACCCTTCTGAGATTACAGGCGTGAGTGCGTATGTATATATTTTTGCTAGCTTTTGCTCGCGGCTCCGTCCGCGTGAACAGCCTTTTCCAGGTAAAAAGTAGCCTATGTCGTACTCCAGGTCATGGTCTACCTGTGTGCTATTTCATCCGAAACTGTTCAGCCGTTAAGTCGTGATTAACTAACAAACATCCAAATTCACAAACTCACAAACATCCAAACTTTCACATTTATAATAGTAGTAGGAAGTAGGATTCCTGAGGTCAGCAAACGAACAAATGGGTCATCTGATAATAATACGCAGTCACGCCTGTAATCCCATCTGATAATAATAATAAATACAAATATAAGAACCTCCTCGATTAAACCTGCTTTCAGATAAAAAACGCATTCAAATTGGTCCATTGATTTAGACGCTACGATGCCACGTAGATATACACAAACAACAAACAATGGGGTCAAATTTATAACACTCTTATTTTTTTCGAAGGTTACAAATAAAAGTATTTAAAAGTCCTTTCACACGCGCTTTTTGATATGTGCGTCACACGTTAACAAACATTTGTTACAAACGTTGGATCCATTGACCAATTTTACATAACCTACATAACCATCGTAGATGCAATATCCATTTTCAAACTGTTGAATATAAAAAAGACACAAAAACCTTCTCAATTTAGTGTAGTCTCGTTTTTCCTCATATTACGAATTGAATTATTTATTAGTCCACAAGAAAGGGCGTTTGATCTTTAATACTCTCACTTCTCTATTACTAAGGTATAAAGCTATCTAAAAATACTAATACGGAAGCGCGCTTTTCAGAAAGTTCTAATAATTTCTAGTATGATTAGAACTTTACTAGGCCGTCTGGGTTGGTACCACCGCTTTGTCTATTTCTCCCGCCAAATAGTAGTATATAAGCACGGTTGTATTTCGATTTGAACGACATTGAAGCTAGTGAAATTACTGGGAATTATGAGACTTAACATCTTATGTCTCGGGGTGAAGAGCGCAGTCCAATGTCATGCAGTATTTTACTTCAAAGTTCTGTGTTGTGTTGCTTCTGTTTATGGGCAGGCGCTTACCATCAGGCAAGCGACTTGTTCGTATCGTCATTGAAGGTAAAAAAAAAGTATAATAACGCTTTATTCTTTTTAATTAATTTTAAAAGGAATCAATATTTGTACAACACAAACAATTTCAATGCATAGCATGAATTCATTATACCTCTTCAAATATAAATTGACATCTGACAATTTATGAAGTGGTAGATACACGCTGTAGATATTTTGTCTACATTTACTATTTAAACTACAGTAATAATTATTTAGTTTTAATCTTATATTTTTAATTTATTGAATCTGTTTATATTTTGTTATAAAGTATTTATTTTACTATTTGTTACTGATGTGATCATCAAAATCGGTGCATAAATGTCAAAGTTTCTTCAACAATGTCTTTCATCCCTGTTTTCACTCCGTTAAAGGTGAAATTATTTCTATAAAATGGGACACCACCGCAGTAAAACCCTATCGGTTACAAAAAGAATCATTTAAATAGTTCCACATTTGGCGTATTTTTATTCTATGAGCTTGAGAGACGAAACGAGCAGGTCGCTGGCCTGATGGTAATCGCCACGTCTGCCCATAAACAGAAGCAATACCACACAGAACTTTGAATTACAAAGCACTACATGACATTGTCTACGCTCGTCATCCTGAGACATAAGGTGTTAAGTCTCATAATGCCCAGTAATTTCACTGGCTTCAATGTCCTTTAAACTGAAACACAACAGTGCTTACACACTGATGCTTGGCGACAGAAATAGCCGGTGGTACCAACCCAAACGGCGGCGGCCTCTCGCATACGTAAGATCTACCACCTACTACTATGCGTGAATATATATTAAAAAAAAATTGTATATACAGACAAATTGAGAACCTTTGTTTTTTTTGAGTTCGTTAAAAAGCAGTAAGGTTTAGGTTGATCAATTCGAATCGCATACGGTTTAACAGTTGATTAAATAAAATCGAACCGTGTGAAAACGCTATTAGCACCTCCAATATTTTTTATAACTTTATATTCTAAAGTACTAGCAGACACCGTCATCTTATAATAAATATAACAGACAATCTATAATATTAATATGTTTATCACAATACCTGAATCAGTCGCTAATACCATTTAAGTAGGTTAAACGTCACACGAGCGTCATAACAGTACCATAATCCTAGTTCAACAAAAGCGTCGATTGATCCGTTGATAAGTTTCAGTTAAGTCGTGATAAGTCGCGGTTAACAAGGCCATGGACGACGAACATTGTAGAGTGAAATTTGAAGGGCTCACGCATTATAACTTAACTTTTACTTTGTGACTGCTTGACTGTCTCGGTGGCGCAGTTGTAATGCGTACGCGATACGAATACTGTCTTGGGTTTGATCCCCGGGTCGGATAAAAGTGATATTAGGTTTTTCTATCATGAAATGCTTAGTATCGGAGTCTGGAATTGTGCCCAGTATGGCGATAGGCTCACCCCGTATCACAATATGGGACGGAAATTAGCTCGGCGATATGTGGGTGTTCTAGTTACACCTCTGCCTACCACTTCAGGGAGTACAGCCGTGAGTGCGTATGTATGTATGTTTTACTTTGTATACAGATTGGCAAATGTTGTGAATGTGGGTGTACAAATATTTGCTTTGTGTTTGGTTCGGTCTTTACATTTTCGCTTTTATATCATAGCCTCTAGCTCAATATAAAAATGTTTATTATTTGAGTGGGATTCTCACACCGAGACAAATGTTTGTGTGATCCACAAATATTGGTCTTGGGTCTGGGTGTTGTGGGACCGCAAGTCTCTCGTAGTTCCTGCTAGTGTGGGGTCGGTGTGGGTGTGACTGTTGGGTTTATTGCAGAAGCCGGAAAACGAGATATATCCGGATATCACACCCCCGTACAAAACGCAACAGTAAGTTGACCCTTCATGTTGACTTCATGTTGAATTCATGCTGTAGATAAAACTGTCTACATTGTGTTATATTGCTGGAAATATGCTCTACTCACTCTACGTTTCAGCGCTACAGTTTTAGTCTGGACCATTCCTCGCTGAGCTATCGCTACTTTACCTACATTATAAAAAAGGCGTCATATTTTTTTATAGCATAAGCTGGCTAATGAGCAAGTGGGTCACCTGATGGTAAGTGATCTCCACCGCCCATGTACACCCATAATACCAAAAGAATTATGGGTGCGTTGCCAACCCTAAGGGAAAAAGATAATTAAGGGATTGGGAAGGGGAGGGGGTTTGGGCCTCCGGATATCTCACTCACCGTACGAAACGCAGCAGCAAGCTTCTACTTTACGCCGGTTTTCTGTGAGACAGTAGTAACGACTCGGACGAGCCGGCCCATTCATGCTGTAGAGAAAAGTGTCTACAGCGTGGCTCTACAACTCATATTAATTTGCTTGCCTTATTTTTCATTTGAAAACAACCATTATTTACGCTTGTAGTTTAAAGTGGCTGAGCATTCAAGAGTAACGCTAAAAATAAATCTGAGACCTAAATTCTGAGCGCAAAATGGATGACCTAAATGTAAGCCGCTGCCCCAAGTCGACCCTTCGAGGGATTAAGAACTTAGCTTACATATATTACCAAAAGTAACCGTAGCTGAAACATGTAAAACTATTTGTGATTCATGACGATTATAAATTAGTTTTACAAAACTATAATCGATTCTGTTATAATTGATTCGCAAATTTGTTTAATGGAACTGAAGGATTTTTTTGTAGCAAACAGCAAACGTACAAGTGGGTCATCTGATGGCCATTGAACTCCACCGTCCGTGGACATCCACAGTACTCGCAGAAAGGGGTGCTTAAGGGTAGGGAAGCGGAAGGTGGTTTGGGTCTCCGGATATCTCACTTACCGTACGAAACGCAACATCAACTGCTGCTTAACTTTATGACAGTTATTTCGAACCCGGTCGAACTGCTGCTCTCGTACTGTAGACAAAACTGACTACAGCGTGGCTCTATCACTCTTAAATAATGGATGACTAGTACTAAACCGAGTTTTTTTATTAGCTTTAGTTGATGAGACGAGCAGGTCGCCTGCCTGATGGTAAGCGTCACGCCTGCTTATAAACAGAAGCAACACCAATCAGAAGTTCGAATTATGAAGTACTGCATGGCACTGAACTGCGCTGGTCACCTTGAGACATAAGGAGTTAAGTTTCATAATGCCCAGTAATTTCACTGGCTTCACCGGCCTTCAAACCGGAACATAACATTGGTTACACACTACTGCTTGGCAGCAGTAATAGACAAAGCGGTGATACCTACCCAGACGGCTCTCGCATACAGATCTCGGTGGGAACTTCCACCTAGTGCACACTGTTCCGTTTTAGTTGATCAACTGACTTGAATCAACAAAAGCTGTATGGTTTTATTGTTCAGACGGCTCAAATCGCGTGCGATTTGGCAGTTAAAAAACTAAAATTTACTCGTGTCAAGCCCCTATTATTCAATGCGATGAATCATTGATATTAAAAATAGAATTAAATAATAACGTGTTTCTAGATGCTAAGTGGCCATCGCCTTTCTGGGATTTCGGTTGTTTAACATTCCATCGATAAAAACTGCTTTTAGGAACTTTATTACATAACGTTAAAAATACTTTATTGCAAAATTAAATATTAAAAACGGGTCTAAATTGCGTAATAACTAAAGGTATTAAATGCCTTCTTCTTCAACCTGGCCTTATCCCACTCGCAGTGGGGTTGGCGCAACATGCTTTTACACATGTTACAGAAAAAAAGATGGCTTATGGTTTTTACGACCGGCCGCCTGCCTGACTTCTTTATGTTATGTGGGTATTCATTGTTAATTAACGCTTGCTTCAACGGGGAAGGAAACATCGTGAGGAAACCGGCATAACTGAGAAGTGCCCATTAGCATTTCGAAGGTATGTGAAGTCTGCCAACCCGCATTAGGGCAGCATGGTGGACTAAGGCCTAACCCCTCTCATTCAATAGAGGAGGAAGGAAAATTATACATAACTACATAAAGTTCCACTAAAAGCTTCCTGAGAGTATGTAAATTACGTTACAGCTGATTCCACTTTAGTGTATCAACAGTCACACACATAGTCCTAACTCCACACTAAGGTCATCTTGTCTACATTAGGATTTAGAGACTACTAGTAACAGGAGACTACTGGCTGCATGTAGCCGAATGCGAGGCCCATTAACGGCACAATAATAGCGTAGTGTGAATTTTTGTTTAATTATTGAAGCGAAAACTTCTTTAGCCGCGTTGGACAATTTTTGGTAGGGGAAAATCTTGTGGGTTCGCGTCACCGACATGCTCATGACGCGCAGCGGCCATGTGATGTGCGCGTTAGACACTGTTGGATGGGTGAAATCTCGTGCGGTCGCGTCACCGACATGCTTATAGAATTATATCGGTAGCTATACAGCTGACGTACTGTGCAACATTAGTGCTGTGTATATCTTATAAGTGAAATTGATTGGATTTAGTGAAAAGTTCAATGTCTATATACTGTGCATTGTTGAAATAGTGTTTTAAAAAAACATACATATAATTGTTGCTCAGAGTGTCAATAGATGTGAAAACCAGATTGATGTTGATAATTTTAATTCAAACATTATGAAATTTCAAATTTTAATACTAAAAGTTCTAAGTCTTCACTTCTATCACAACTGCCAATTTTTTTTATTTTGACCCGACTGCCAAGGAAGGGTTATGTTTTTCGCGCGTATCTTGTATGTATGTCTCTTTGTTTGGCATGCAATCAATCTTCTCTACATTTTGCCCGACTTATATAAGTAACACAGTTTTTGTTCATAAGAGTGTGCACTAAAAAGTCTAAAATATTATTTTTCTTTTCTTTCTTTGTGTATAATACCCAGAACCCTAAACAAATATTTGTGGAACACACATACATTAATTGTCTCGTTGCGGGGATCGATCCTGCTATCTTCGGTTTCTCAACCGGCTACTCGTCCACTGAGACTCGGCGACTGTCAAAACGCCAGTGACAACACAGATACATTTACAAATTCCTTTTTACTAAAAAATTTGCAATTCACAATATTAAAATGGATATCTGCATCGAAATATGCCGCAAAATGCTTTCTTTATTCACTGAGGGCCAATTCTGCTATTTTAACTGACACTGCGAATGAATTTTAACCGAACTGAGATTATATTTTGAATTAATTAAAAATATGGCATTCTGCTCCTTTAAAAATTCGATATCATCTCAGTTAAATTGCATATAAACTGTCAATTCGATCAACTTTCAATGTCTTTCTTTTGTTGAAAATATGGCTTCGCATTATTATGCATTTCGCCAATGACAAGTATTTTACCGAATTTTACGTATCAGCTGCCATAGACTAAATTCTAGAAATTAAAAATGACCTAAGCGACAAACTCAATGTTACCAACTCACAATAAAATACCCACAATATGACTAATTTCAATGATTAAAAAATTACGTAACTGGAGGTTATGATTTTTTAATTAATTGATTTGACTAATTCCATGTATTTTATTTATTTCATTAATTAATCTATTCCATGGCATAACTGAAGGAAAACGGCACAACTGCACCACTCAGGCAGTCCTTTCCGGAAATAACCACAATCGCGATTATTTTATTGAAATTTGAAATTCTACCGAATTGCGGTTTTTTTATTTTGCAACACTGCTGAGGACATATTTATACTAAATAAAAATTGTGCGAGAGTTTTGGCGGGAATTTTGACAGTGCGATTGCTCTCATAATTTAATCTACACTAATATTCTAGAGAGGAAAGATTTTTTTGTATTTTTGTATGTAACAAATAAACTTAAAAACTACTGGGCCGATTTCAAAAATAATTTTGCCGTTAGAAAGCTACATTATCACTGAGTAACATAGGCTGTAAACTCATTTCTAATACTTTACTGAAATAACGAGCACACAAAGTCGAACAATTTTGACTACTTTTAGTTGCTTGCAGTAAAAGAGAATAAAGTTAACTGAATTTATCTGCAGTTAACTCACAGTCACATCACCTCAGTGTTGCCAAGTCAGATTTTTGAAAATACCGTGTTGTCCACATTAAAATACGATATATTACAGTGCTTGATGGGAAAAAATACAGTGTATTTTACAGTGCAATAAAATGTCATACAAAAAAGGAAATAATTAAATTATTAAGTAAAATATAAATTTATTTTAAACTTTATATCCTAAACTAAATTACATTTTATTTGTATATATCGATCGCTGCAGAAATGGATGGCGGCGATGATGATGATATCGGTTTAGTTTTTTTAATGTGTTTAATCAAAGAGTTTTATGTATTCTACTAGACAAGCTGCGCGGTACATAGAAATGGTAGTATAATAAATTAATTAAATTGTAGTATACTAAATTAGTTGTATTACTAAGTTGCAGTAAATTGACCGTAACTCAATATTATCATCTCGCTTACTCTCAACTAGAACCTCTATTGCGCTCCCTGTTTGTGAACTGTCAAACTCCCGCGTTATGTGACGCAGTTTTACTTCTAAATAACCTGTCTAGTAGTATACAATAATAATACGAAATTTTGACTGTAAAAAAATACTGTGTCTCCATATAAGGTATTTATAAAAATACCGTGTCCAGTAGATGGCATGAAAATACGGCAGATCTGCTGTAATTACAGTGCACTTGGCAACAACACTGCTTCACCTTCAGTCACATTTCGTTCTCAATATTTTGACGTTTGTCTGTAGACGAAATGCATTTTATATAGTTAAGTGTCTCACAATGGACACTGGCGAAATCACCAGTCTACGGTGGAGCCAAACACAATTAAAAGAAGAAGAAGATAGTTAAGTGTCAAAATTGTTACCAGAATGCCGTTTTGGTTCAGTCAACTTGTATTCTACTTTCGATATCATTGCGTTCTAAGTTCTTGAATATTGGTTTAGCAGAATACCATTTGCAACTTTCTTGTCGCTGAGATTAGATCGGAATGATATTTTGAACAATTAAAATTACGAGAATTGGCCCTCTGATCATTAATCATTGCGTAATATATGATTTTTTTGGGTAATATATGAATGGTTTAAGCAATTACATATTCCGTAGTCAATAACAACGTGTTCACACAGTTCGATTTTAGTTGATCAGATGCCTTCAATCAACAAAAGATGTTTGGTTTTTGATGATAAATTCTTCTGAGACTGTTCAGACGCTTCAAATCGCAAGCATTTAGGTGTTGATCAATCAAAATCGAATTGTGTGAATCCGAGTAACGTGCAAGTGTATCGCCAATATCAAGACAACCTCACCTACACATGGTAGGTACATATTAACGGACGAGGCAATGGCGAAACTTGGTTCCCGTTGCGGGTTGCAAATGTGCTACCTAGTCGCTGTATAAAACATATATACGTGTAATACGGCTTCAATAATGTGCATTTTATCGAAGCACAATTTGTATACGTGGTTTCAATTTATGTAAAAAACTGTTTTAATTACTGCTAAACTGTAACGCAAAAAATCTAGTGAATAGACATATCAAATTAAATGAATCCTTAACCAAAATAATCCTTGTGAACGGAAAAAAACACTACGTATTATTTAAACAAAACCTTAAAATAACAAATAAAAACCGTTAACAACGCTGTCGCCGCGCTGTATTTGCACGAAACCGGAATGGAATTCCGATAGATTTTTGTATGGCGCAAATCGTGTCATTGGCTTGGGGTATATAAAGTGTTAAGATATTACATACATACATACACACTCACGCCTGTAATCCCTGAAGGGGTAGGCAGAGGTGTAACCAGTACATCCACATTTCGCCGAGCGTATCTCCGTCCCATGATGTGATAGGGGGCGAGCCTATCGCCATACCGGGCACAAATTCCAGACTCCGGGTTGATACTGAGCTTTTCGTAATAGAAAAACCCAATATCACTGTTACCCGACCCGGGGCTCGAACGCGAGAGCTCAGCGTCAGCCTCAGTCGTAACACGTACACATTACAACTGCGCCACCGAGGCAGTATAGTGTTAAGATAATATATTAAAATAAATAAGCATAAACCGTATTGGACATAGGTGAAGGTGAAATGTATTAAGTTTTATGGATCTGGAAACACTAGTTGACTAGTAGACTACTCCCAATTTAGTTCAACTTCCATTAAAAACAGCTGGGGGCGCTGTACGGATTTGCATACATATTTTCATAATCACTTATGATTTGCGGTGAGGCTCATATCCACATAATATTAGTAGCGCAGTTTTCCGTTTATTAGGCAAAGGTCGTGTGTCATATAAAGGTGTCTGTGTCAGAGATATGTCACAATGCAATCAGATATAAAACATAGCCCGGATAAGATTGTGTGACAGATATCAAATCAGGGATTGGTAACTCCGTAAAACCCAGATTTGGAGTAAATATTTGCAGCTCCAAAAATGTATCTATTTGTCGAATATGAAGTCGTACCTACCTACTTGAGATTTCTTACAATCTACACAGCGTAAAGTGTTTATAATAAAAAAAATATCAATAGTAAGTAACATTTAAAATATAGGTCAACAAGACATATTATATATATATATAAAATATCGTCTTCTTACGTTTTCGTCATAAATCTGTAAAGCCCGGGTACTGGGTTAACCTTGCAAAGGACCGTCATGGATAATACCGGAATGATTCCTATATACCCGCTTCCTGAGAAGAATAAGCATTTTCCCGCATAAAATATCATACGACAACTTAAATGCCAGACGAAGCAAAAGGTCGTCCAGAATTCGAGAATACCTAGTAATTTGAGTGGTAGAGCCACGCTGTAGACACTTTTGTCTATAGCATGTATGGGCCGGCTCGTCCGGGTCATTACCACTGTCTCACAGAAAACCGGCGTAAAGTAGCAGCTTGCTGCTGCGTTTCGTACGGTGAGTGAGATATCCGGAGGCCCAAACCCCCTCCCCTTCCCAATTCCTTAATTATCCCTTTCCTTTAAGGTCGGCAACGCACCCATGACTCTTTTGGTATTGTGGGCGTACATGGGTGGTGGAGATCACTTACTCGTACCATCAGGTGACTTGTTGCTCGTTTGCCGACCTATGCCATAAAAAAAACCGCTACAACTATGTGGCAACTGTTATTCATCGAAGCGTTACTCCACCTTTAAATGCTAGATATATTTCAATAAAATAATATAATAAAGACCTAAGAATTATTGCAAGATTAAAATCGCCACTGAAACGCAGTGAGGATAGAATTTTAATAATAATATAATACTAGTCCTGTATTATACACGTCCCTTTGCTGGGCACGGGCCTCCTCTACTGAATAAAAGGCGTTAGGCCTTAGTCCACCACGCTGGCCTAATTCAGGTTGGCAGACACACACCTTCGAAATTCTTATGGAGAACTTTTTAGGTATGCAGGTTTCCTCACGGTGTTTCCTTCACCGTTAAATCAAGCGATAATTAATAAACACGTATTTTAGAACAGTCAGAGGGTATCCACTTGAGGCTGGTTTTAACACTGCGACTCTCGTCTCGACAGTCCATACCACTCCCCGCTGAGCTATCGGTCCCTTTTAAATAGAAGTTTTATATGAAGAAAACGTTACAAGAAGTTCTCTCAAATATTAATATATCACTTAATCAAGGGAGTCTGAAAGAAAGTAATGAATTATGTTCCACTTTTATTAGGACATACCAGAGGTATAACAAAATTAAATAATACAAATTCATATTATATAGCAGGGATAGCTCAGCGGGTCATAATTGACCGCCTTTTTTGACCGAGAAGCGGATCACCTTATCGCAAATGATCATCACCATGAATACTAAATCCTAGAAAATCGTCAAAGCGTTAGCGGTCTTAGGTTCAGGCTTCTTGCAGTGTCATTAACCGGGTTCCCGCAGCAAACTCCAGGAATCACAGGATACCCGAGATTATCCCACTTGAGCTGAAGAAAGCCACGGCTGGGTTTTTTGTCGGCTTAACAGCGTAGGGATTTTGGTTAGGAACCCAATCCAGCAGTCTTTCGGGTAAAGACAACTAGTCCAGGAGGCTGGCAATGAGTCCCGCGTAACACTCCTTCTCCGCGATAGAAAAGGTATCCATAAACAGAATTTTCCCCTCAGTTAAAAATGTCACTAACCCAACAAAACTCAACAATAAAACTCTTAAAGCTAATGCTTGTTATAAAAGAGGGAAGTTAAACAGTATCCTCGATATATGGAGGGATGACTCGGCTTAATCGATTTCTAGACACATGAGTTCCGAGAAGGTTCGGCGATTGTTTACATTTACGGTAAATGTCACCTTTATTTTCCTCTTTTATAATATGTATGTGATAAATAAATGGTTTCGCCAGTCACCTTAGGTTAAAAATACCGTACCAATACCGTCATGGCAGTGTGACGAAAGGATACAGAAGAATTTAAGTGCCATAATACCCGTTTTATGAACTTGGGCCACGGAACTGGTAGATGTTTCAGTGTTTTTTTTTATAGTATAGGCCAGCAAACGAGCAAGTGGGTCACATGATGGTAAGTGATCTCCACCGCCCATGTACGCCTAAAATACTAAAATAATCATGGGCGCGTTGCCGACCTTAAAGGAAAGGGATATGTTAGGGATTAGGAAGGGGAGGGGAATTTGGGCCTCCGGATATCTCACTCACCGTACGAAACGCAGCAGCAAGCTGCTACTTTACGCCGGTTTTCTGTGAGACAATGGTAACGACCCGGACGAGCCGGCCCATTCATGCTGTAGACAGAACTGTCTACAGCGTGGCTCTACCACTCAATTACACTATAATATGTAAAGTTGCGTGTCCATCAAGCAAAAGTTGACGATATCTGTGATAATTTTAAAAACGGAAATCGTCTAAAATTTTAGGTATAGAGTTACCTGTACAAAAATGTAACGTAACAAAAAAACACAAAAATACAAATTTAATTGCAAACAGATATTAGCTTCTTCGGTGGAGATACACATAGTTGCGTATACACCAAGCAAAAGTTGTCATTTATGTTGGTAACTGTGTTTGTTTCGACGGGTCTTACTAGGTTTTTTTTTAAATTATAAGCTATGACAACTGCTGCTTCGAGTTGATGCCTTGAGACCCTTTATTAATTTATACTATAAATTATTATTGATATCCTATTGTAATTACCTTACCTAACCTTACTACCTACCTAACCTACTAGGTAAACCTACCACATTGCCCTAATATGGGTTGAATGCAAAGTCAGAGGTGCATGCTTTAGGGGTTAGGTTCGAACCGTGAATTTTCCGCTCGGCTGTCCGCACCACTCCCCGCTGAACTATCGTTGCTTACAGTAAAAACGTAATCTTAATAACCCATTATTATCTCCTGACATCTTGGAAATACCAGACTTTTAGAATCATGAAAAACATTCGTATTGATTACTATAAAAACTGACTTGAGACAATAAAAAACTTATGCAAAATGCCATTAGTTTTTGCAATCAGGTTCATAGTCATCACATGCTCTTTGATTAACATAAGCAATCAAGTTTTCTTAATAGTGGGCTGGTTTTAACAGACACGAATAACGGAAATTACTAACTTATGATTATTCAAGTTAACATTAAAATTATCTTGTCGATTTAAAATATATTGACCCCCAGTTTAAATATCGCACAGATATTTTCGGGAAATCAAAACGATGTGGGGCCTTAATCACTGTGTCCGTGTAGAAACGTAACGCGACTGCGTTATATTAAGACGAACGCGTTGTGTTGACTTGGTCAAATTGACATTTAATAACGCATTAAGTTGCGTTAGTGCTTATGAACATTTGACATTGACTCCTGACACGGTCGCGTTAGGAGTATAAACGGTCATGAGGAAAATGACCTCTAATTTCACGAAGTTAACGTACTTATACATGCGCGTTACGTGTTTGTGCGGTACAAGTCGATGGGTACAAGCAATTATTTCATTAAAAATATTTGTAATCCTTGTATTTCATAGACATTATTCAATAATATATTATGTTACTAAACATTGTTTGTAATCTTTGATTTTGAGGCAGCACAATTGCTGGGAGGTTCTGTCCCCTGGCCGGACAACACTTTGTTATGAGTTTATTATCATTTTTTCTCCGGGATTGATGTCAGACAGACGGTCGTCGTTTCTAAGGCAAAACCTTTCTGCTTTCTTACACCTGCCCTTATCCCACTCACAGTTGGGTCGTCTAACATGTTTTTAATACATATTACAGAAAGAATTGGCTTGTAGTTTTTACGACCGGCATGGGGAGAAAAACCCAGACCCGAAACTAATATTTATGGATCACACATACATTTTGTCTCGGTGCGGGAATCGAACCCTCATGTTTTACTGGCTCACTGCGCCACAGAGGCACTCGACTTTCCTTTCGGCTTTTTATAAAAAATATACAAGCCGAATTGAAAACCTCTTCCATGGCTGAAGTCGGTTAAAAAGGCATGTTGCCGAGGGCCGATCCCACATTACAATGGAGTAAGAGGGAGTCTGATGACCAGACAAGTTTTGTAGTAAACTGCAAACTTTTAATAGTAGGGTGCTGATTATTTGTAAAGTTGTATTGTGAACACACGAACCAAGTTAGAGATGTTGCAAGTCATTAAATAATCGATATATTGCGAGAAATATCGATATTCGATAAATAGTCATGAGAACCCTGTATTGTTTACTGGCTTACTGCTGGACACCGGCCTCCTCTATTGATGAGAGGACCTCGGTCTTAGTCTATCACGCTGGCCTAATGCCGGTTGGTAACCTTCACATATCTTCCAAATTCTTTTTCCAGAATATGCTGATTTTCGCGATAATTTTCGTCATCGCTAAAAGTGATTATTAACAATGAATATACATATAAATTCGTAAAGTCAGAGGTAGAGTCCGCGTTGGGGGGCTCGTCTATGTCGGCAGTTTATTCTACCCTCCGCTACACTATCAGCGCTTATTGTATATAAATAAATACACCCACCACTCACCAGGTACAAACATAGTCTTGACCCCACACTAGATTAACTTGTATCGTGAGTATCAAAAACTACGAGGGACTTACGGTCACGGTCCCAAAATACCCAGATCTGAATCCAATATTTGTGGATCACACAAACACTTGTCTCAGTGCGGAGATCGAACCTGCGGCCTCTCGTTTTACAGTCAGCTACTCGCCCGCTGCGCCACAGATGCTGTTAAAACTTGCGTCATGATATTCATGGCAGATCAGCGCCCAAAAACAATTTAAACCAAATGAGCGCTGGGGCTGTACTTTTGTACAGCCCCAGTACTTTTTACTATTGAAATAAAAACTGGTTACTGGATAAAAAATATCGATGTATCGGAATTCAATATCTCGTCAAAAATGTGAATATGTTGACATATCGATATTTTTTTCACATCCCTAAACCGAGTATAGAATAAATTATGGAGGATTAACCTTCCTTCTGCCTCCATAATTAATCTATTGATGACTTCTGTGGGCAACGGGTAACTGATTAAGAAACTAAGGATAGCTGGTTTGATTCCCACTGCGGGAATATTTGAGTGATTACAAATGTTTGTTTGATGTTTAACATTGTTTGTTTTTTTTTAGCATAGACCGGCAAACAAGCAAGTGGGTCACCTGATGGTAAGTGATCTCCACCTCCCATATACGCCCACAATACCAAAATAATTATGGGTGCGTTGCCGACCTTCAAGGAAAGGTATAATTAAGGGATTGAGAAAGGGAGGGGGTTTGGGCCTCCGGATATTTCACTCACCGTACGAAACGCAGCAGCAAGCTGCTCCTTTACGCCGGTTTTCTGTGAGACAGTGGCCGGCCCATTCCTGCTGTAGACTCAAGTGTCTACAGCGTGGCTCTACCACTCAAAAATCGATGCTATTAATAAAAACATTCTAGTGTACCGCCATAATTATTATGAATAGTATTACGATTACCCCTGGATTGTAGGTCCCACGTATGCGAGTGGCCGTCTGCGTAGGTGCCACCGCTTTGTCTATTTCTGCCGCCAAGCAGCAGTGCGTAAGCACTGTTGTGTTCCGATTTTAAGTACATTGAAACCAGTGAAATTACTAGGCATTCCGAGGCTTAACATCTTGTAACAGGTTACGAGCGCAGTCCAGTGCCATACAGAAAGTACTTCATAATTTGAAGTTCTAATTGGTGCTGCTTCTGTTTATAGGCAGGCGTGACTCTTACCATAAGGCGAGCGATCTGCTCGTCTCGTCAATAACGCTAATAAAAAAGTACTATTTTCGATTTTAATTATTAATGCTGCCATCGAATGGTTTCCCATAGATGTACGTAGTGTGAAGACAATGACATGTATTACATATTAATAATAATAAATACACCCAACAGTCACATACATAGTCCTGACCCCACACTAAGTTAACTTGTATCGTGGATATCAGGAACTACGAGGAACTTGCGGTCCCATAACACCCAGACCCGAAACAAATATTTGTGGACCAGACAAAAATTTGTCGCGGTGCGGGAATCGAACCCACGGCCTCTCACTTCGCAGCCGGCTACTCGCCCGCTGCGCCACGGAGGCTTAGCTTTAATAGACATAGAGATAACCGGATAAAACTGGTTTTTCACGACAAAACGAGTCTACAAAATCATCTCGTGTCATCATAATAATACGCTAAGCTACCATGTGTGGCTGCGTTACCCATCATGTCGCTCGTCCTGCCCGGCCATCCATTGTTTGTCGGTTTTTTTTTGCGCGAGACAGGAGCGGCAATACGAGCCCGACTGGCCGGCCACACACTCGCGTTGAACGCAGTTCGAATCGAGCGTTCATATCGTGTAAGTAATTTAACATGATAACGCTAGCGCCATCCTTCAATGAATGATCGAAAAAATTATTCATATTTAATCGAAGGAACGAGCTGCAATTTTCAAAAATCCGAAATTATATGGTATTCGCAGGCTAGTGCTGATCTTTCATCTTAAAGCACGTTTTGAGGTACGAGACCAAGACAGAAGACCACTACACATGACAACAGCGACACCTCCGCGTTACATGAAATTGTAAGTATACGTCTGATGTATGGGCAGACAAGGCACCGCGACACGCGGGTGTTTCCATACAATTTCATACAAAGCAGACTTGTCACTATTGCTAGTCTCGCGTCACGCGTCGAGGTCTCCCTGTCTCGACACAGGCTCTCTGTCGATACAGGCATTTAACTCGACCACCGGAAGCCTGCCTTTAACCAAAGATGGTCACATACTCATAATAATAATAATTACAGCTCAGTATTAAACACGTTCCCACTCGCAGTGATACAACACATGTTACAGAATAATTTGACTTATAGTTTTTACTACCGACAGCCTGCCTGATGTCAACCCCTCTGGTGAAAACACCCAGACCCGAAACGTGTAGTTGTTGATCACACAAACATTTGTTTCAGTCCGGGAATCGAATCGGCCTCTCGCTTCAAGGCCAACTATTCGACCAATGCGTCACGAAGGCTGTCCGAAAGCTTAACGAATTGTAACAGTTAAATAAATTAGCAACATTATAATACAAAACCTTCGCCAACCTTGAATTCCAAATTTAAATGTAAAATATGTTCGTACATATTTCTGCGTCTTTGCTACCTTGAGCATTTCAGAGATGATATAAAATCTTTTAGACTCTACGACAGATAACCTTTGTTTTGCTTTTTGAGTGGAAGAGCCAACTAAAATTGCACTGAGTCCGAAGAGACCTATAGTTATTTTTTACTTTTAAGTCAATAGTCTGAGTGGTAGAGCTACCCTGTAGACACTTTTGTCTACAGCATGAATGGTCCGGCTCGTCCGGTTCGTTCCCACTGTCTCACAGAAAATCGGCGTAAAGTAGCAACTTGCTACTGCGTTTCGTACGGTGAGTGAGATATCCAGAAGCCCAAACCCCTCCCCTTCCCAATCCCTTAATTATCCCTCTCCTTTAAGGTTGGCAACGTACCCATAATTCTTTTGGTATTGTGGGCTTACATGGGCGTTGGAGATCACTTACCATCAGGTGACCAACTTGCTCGTTTGCTGGCCTATGTTATAAAAAAATAACTGAAACCCGTACAGACTGCCTCAGTGGCGCAGTTGTAATGCATACGCATTACGACTGTGGACGACGCTGAGGTATTGGGTTCGATCCCCGGGTCGGGTAAAAGTGATATTGGGTTTTTCTATAACGAAATGCTCAGTATCAGCCCGGAGTCTGGAATTGTGCCTGCTATGGCGATAGGCTTGCCATTATTATGCGACGGAGATACGCTCGGAGAAATGAAGGTGTACTGGTTACACCTCTGCGTACCCATTCGGGGATTACAATTGTGAGTCCGTATATGTACGTACATTTTGCATTTAATTTAGGAATTAGTGCCACTTTTAATACTTTAGACATTTTAGGTATTCTTTGTTTTTACGTAAATAAAATTCGACAATGGATATATTGTGAATGAATAAATGCTCATGTATAATATGGAAACAATTAGATGAACCACTAAGAAAAATATTTTAAGAGGTCTATCAGACTTGATTTAAAATTCCATGATTTGTTGGAATTTGAAGCACTTATATTTTGTTACTTATAAAAAATATACAATTTATTATGTATTCAGTTCACTTCTTTATAATAACAATTTAAATTCATTAGTCCGCACAATTTTGTCAATCGTAGGTATAATTTAATATACTACTGAATGTTTTACTTTGGCAACAACCTTAAAAGGCGACAATTTATTCATCTTCGTTAGATTCACGTTATTTTCAAGTGTTATTTTAATTGAATTTATTGCAAAAATGAACTATTCTATCTACAGAGTTTAGACTGTCTTACCGGTTTCTGAGATTATCACCGAAGCTATGTATACATATATACTTATCCCCGACTTCGGATAAGTGGGGAAACCCGACATGCGACCCACGGTGCAGTGCTACCTTACTTTGTTTCTATTCGCTCATGACCAAAAAGGTTTGACAACCGCTCCTCTGTGCCTTGTTTTTTTTTTAACACAGGTCGGATTACTAGCAAGTGAGTCACCTGATAGTACCTACGAGTAAGTGAGCTCCACCGCCCGTCCACAATACCTAAAGAATCATGGATGCGTTGCCAACTTTAAATGAAAGGGATAATTAAGGGATTGAGAAGGGGAGGGGGAACTTCTGTGTGGGGAGCGATTGACCAAAGCTGGTTACAGAGCTTCTCCATCAGAACACAATGATGTATACGGACTTCTACTTTTTCATTATTTGGACAATTTTTTAGCGGGAAAAAAATCAATACCAGAGAGGTAGTACAAAATGCCTTTAAATAATTTGTTGCCTCCCGTCCAGCCAATATCTTCAAGAAGGTCATCGATAAATTGCCACTGCTCTGGCAAAGATGTATCGATAGCATTTGTAGATAACCTTTCGACCTCCACACCAATAAAAACAACTTCAACTTTGTAATCAAACAGCACACATCCTTTACTCAACAATTTGCAGTACAAATAAAAAAACTAAATTACAAGCAAACTAGGTCTTGCCATGTCGAATTTGTATGCGAGAATGTTTGTACAATACGGTGCTATCATGTTTCGCGGTACTTACGATCTTAAGTTAGGCTTTAGGGGGCTATTAGCATGGTAAATGACCATATCATGTTACATATTCAAGAAACCGCTAACCGGGACACGGTGGGCTTCATTCTAGTAAGGAAAATAGAATCATTGTAGAGTTGTAGCGTCTACACTACGCGTGCTAATTATAAGACTATATATGCTTTGAGTGGTAGAGTCACGCTGTATACATTTGTCTACAGCATGAATGGGCCGGCTCGTCCGGGTCGTTACCACTGTCTCACAGAAAACTGTCGTAAAGTAGCTCGCAGCTCGCTGCTGCGTTTCGTACGGTGTGTGAGAAATCCGGAGGCCCAAACCCCCTCCCTTTCCCAATCCCTTAATTATCCCTTTCCTTTAAGGTCGGCAACGCACCCATAATTATTTTGGTACTGTGAGCGTACATGGGCGGTGGAGATCATTTACCATCAGGTGACCCACTTGCTCGTTGGCCGACCTACGCTATAAAAAAAACTGCGCACTCGGTCACGTACCTCAAAAAGTACACAACAGGAGGAATAAGAATGAAAGGGTGAATCAGAACGAAATTTCTATAGTAGGTATACACACCACAGTTCTATATTATACACCATTAAATCATTTTCTTATTGGCCTCAGGGAGTTTTATTAATAAAACTAAAAGTGAGGTTAGATAATTATGTGAAATAGTACTTGTAAGTTAGTTAACACATGTCACTTGTGACGTTTTAGCCGTCAATCGTTAAATCTGGTTTGCATAGTTTGTGTGACAACTAACGCGACATAGTTACCCTGGCAAAGTAAATCGTCCTCTGGGGAAAAATTTCATCACGCGCGAACTCAGTAGTATTTGGTTCATGAATAAGGACATAATTTATGAATAAATAAACGTTATTCGTTTAGAGAAGTATTATAAAATAAAAATAAAGCGAATAGGCGAAGCCGTTTCTGCGTAGTATTAAAAAAATAATATGCTAGGGTGTAAATTGTTTTTGTTTACTAATACTTTATTCTCTTTTTTATTGTAAACTTACTTTATATATAAGTACACGAAATATTTTTTTTTTTACTTTGTAATTTCCAGACTGTACCTATTTATTTATATTATAATTTTTTACTAGTTCTGTATTACACATGTCCCACTGCTGGGCGCGGGCCCAGAGGGGTCAGGCCTTAGTCCACCATACTGGCCTGATGCGGGTTGGCAGACTTCACATACCTTTGAAATTATTATAATTATCTAATAAACCTGTGTGAAAAATCACACATAAATTGACTAGCATAGGAATACGTGGCAGGTATGTCGATATACGCCTCCTACTCCACCGTGGGATAGAAATAATCTCGGCAAAACGTGAATTCAGCACTAGATGCACATCTGCCTACGCTTTCGAAGAAAAAAGCGTGATCATAAGTTATGTTAGGTCACACGCACCTTACACAACAACCTCAACCAAACAACCAACCAATTTGCCGATACGATTGATGTATTTTCGTGTGAATTCGCAAAAAATATCGCTGTTTATAATATGTTACAAATAAAAATATGTTTTAGTTAAGGACTGCCTCGGTGGCGCAGTTGTAATATGTACGCGTTACGACTGAGGCTCACGCTAAGGTCTCGGGTTCGATCCCCGGGTAGGGTAAAAGTCATTGGTTTTTTTATTACGAAATGCTCAGTATCAGCCCGGAGTCTGGAATTGAGCCCGTTATGGCGATAGGCTCGTCCCCTATCACATCATGGAACAGGGATACGCTCGGCTAAATGAGGGTGTACTAAATATACCTCTTCCTACCCCTTAGGGAATACAAACCTGAGTGCATGTTTAAGTTACAATAAAGCATAGCATATGTATATCAACACCACTGTATTAGATTATACCTGTAAACGTAATTGTTAAATGGTAAATAAATACAAATATTAATTAGGACTTCGTTTTAAAATAGTCTCAAATGATTTTAGAATAGGGGGTCAATCGCCTCGAGGGAGCCAGTTCGCCAAGCTGGTCTAATTTGGCACAAGGGGATTCTCCCTATCCCCCCCCCATTCAGATTTTAGAATACTACAATAAGTCACAACTCACAAACAATTGTTTTTAGCACTAAGTATACATGCTACAGTGCAATTAATTATTATTGTATGTCTTTGTTTCAGGTAATTTTCCTGTCATTCCTGGAACCGGTATGTGCTTTACAAACAAAGACTTTAATGTATACTACTAGACAAGCTGCGCAGTACATAGGAATTGTACCACTAAATTGTGGTCAATTGACCTTAACTCAATATTTTTTTATTGCATAGGCCGACAATCGAGCAAGTGGGTCAGCTGATGGTAAGTGATCTCCACCGCCCATGTACGCCCACAATACTAAAACAATCATGGGCGCGTTGCCGACCTTAAAGGGAAGGGAATAAGTAAGGGATTGGGAAGGGGAGGGGTATTTGGGCCTCCGGATATCTCACTCACCGTACGAAACGCAGCAGCAAGCTGCTACTTTACGCCGGTTTTCTGTGAGACAGTGGTTACGACCCGGACGAGCCGGCCCATTCATGCTGTAGACAAAATTGTCTACAGCGTGGCTCTACCACTCATAAATTACCATCTCGCTTACTCTTAACCAGAACCCCTATCGCGTGCTCTGTCTGTGAGCTGTGAAACTCCCGCGTTATGTGACGCAATTTAACTTCCAAACAGCCCGTATAGGGGTATACATTAAAGTCTTTGGTATCAACGATAGCCTATCCATGTTTATTTTGTGCACATCTATGGCACAATGGCTTTGAATGATATGTTTTTTATTCTTTTTATATTTTTTTATTTATTTAATAGTAAAAGCAGTTAACATTACCCAATTTGTACAAGAGATTTAACATAAACTAATTTAAGTTTTTCTGTACATCAATTCTGTCACCCGACATCGTTCATTATATCCCCAAGAGGGTTGGTTATACATTATCTATTCCAATTCGAAGATCTTGTCAATTGATGGGCATTACTCTTGATTAGTTGTCAATTCGTTTCAGTTGACCTACCACGCTATCTAGGTGGTCATGATGTACAAGTTACGCTTCATGTTCGTAAACTATAATTACGCAACCGACACTACTTTTACACAACTATAAAGTACATAGTTAAAGAAATAGTTAAACTAAACGGTTGGCCGCAGCGTCGGAATTTCTGCCAAAATTCGGACGTTTGTTTAATTATTGTGAATTAGTTTATTGTGATATCTTGGCCGGTATTTGATCCCGGGATACTATTTGTTTCTCAGCAATTTATTAAATTAAGAAATTCTTCGACTGTAACTTCAGCAGTGGACTGGTATCAAAGACTTACATTAAAGTCCTTGACTGATAACAATGATGACGAAGAAATTCTTAAGGGTCTATGTACTAACACAAATACGGTGTTACCTATTTAAAGGCATTTTTAACTCGCGACATAAAGGAGGGGTGGTAAACTAAAAACTAAAAAGCTAAGATTTATACCACCGTCTCCAACTTAATTACTTTTTTTTTACTTTAGGTACTATTTTTAGTGAAAAATCATGAAAATATTAGTCATTCATTCCCGATTTTACCTCCTTAGAGGATGAATTATTTCTTCAAATGTAAATGGGACCACCACCACAGTAAACCCTATCGAATACAAAAAAGAATCATCCAAATCGGTCAACATTTGGCGGAGTTATGCTTGTACATATACATTAAAAAAAATACAGACGTATTGAGAACCTTTGTTTTTTTTTATCGGTTAGAAACACTACAAATAAACAAAAGAATAATAAATAAATACAATAAATAATAAATATAATATAATAAATACTACACTACAAATCACCGAATCGCATTATAGTATAGCAACTAAAACTTAAAATACATTCGGCAAGCAATCTGCATATTTACATTGGTTTGCCTTTTATAAAAGGCATTAAGAGAAATTTTGTAACACCTCGCGACTTTTATCCAATATCGAAAATGCGAACTCGAATTGTTATTTATGTGCGTTTTCTGGCGTGTACGTTTCCTTTAAAGGGCGGTCGCACCTCAAATCCAAGAAAAATACTATTTTTAACTCCGTTGTGACGAAACTAATGAACTAATAGTGACGTAAAAAATTTAATACCTACAAAAGATTTCAAGCAAAATGTGAACCGAATAGAATTTCTAAAAGTACTTTATTATTCCTTTAAAAATCCCAAATTACCCCTGAAAAATAAACGTTGGGATCGAAACTCTTTATTTTGGGTGATAAAATCATTTTTTTTTTCATTTGATACTTTCTTCTTTCTTTCCACCTGCCCTTATCCCACTCGCAGTGGGGTTGGCGCATCATGTTTTTTAACATGTTACAGAAAGATTTGGCTTGTAATTTTTACGACCGGCCGCCTACCTGACCTTAACCCTCTGGGAAAAATTCTGAATTTGATACATATAGTATTAAACTAAAATGTGAACTGAGCAAATATTCAATTTATATACCGTGTTTAACGATTCTTTTGCTGTTTATTTGCCATTTTAGAAACGTCGTAAGCCTGCAATGTAAAGCGTACTAATACTAACTTGAATAGTTTTTTACGGGCATATACAGTTTTACTGTGTAATAGAGTTGGCAACACTGTGTCTAGCCCATAGATTGCATAGATTATAACAACACCTACACCATCCAGAATAATTTGTATTCAGAGTCCAAAAAGTCATGGTCATCGAGGCTATTAATCTTTTATAATACAAAATAGGAATAACAAATATTTTTTACACATTCACACGCATAGGTCCTGACCCCGGGCGCGCCCAATTTCGTATAAAATTGTTTGTCATAATGTTGAAAGTCCTAACAACTTTGGCATAATTGTTTCTAAGCATAATGCTTTCATTGTCATGAGTATATAACTTTCCCTAATTATTTTAGCATAACTTTAGTTGACATAATTTTGAAAGTCATAATATCAGATCGCATAATAGTACATACATACGCACTCACGCCTGTAATCCCCGAAGGGGTAGGCAGAGGTGTAACCAGTACACCCACATTTCGCCGAGCGTATCTCCGTCCCTTATGTGATAGGGGGCGAGCCTATCGCCACACCGGGCACAAATTCCAGACTCCAGGCTGATACTGAGTATTTCGTAATAGAAAAACCCAATACCACTTTACCCGACCCGGGGATCGAACCCGAGACCTCAGCGTTGGCCTCAATCGTAACGCGTACGCATTACAACTGCGCCACCGAGGCAGTCACCGTCACAGGTTTTAACCTAATAATATAAAACGCATAATCGTACGAGCCCATGGCTCCGAGCAATGTTAATAGGTTATGGTGTGACGGGGGTGGCCCTTGGGCGTTTGGCCCACGAACGTATGTGTATAATTATTAATATTTATTATTAGGTACACAGTTCTGAAGAGCTTTTCGCATTATACATATGTATATTCTCTATAGATGGGCGATAAAATGTACCCCTGCCTTACTTCTTTTTCGTGTTTAAATGGTTTAGAAAGGACTTCATTTACGCTGACGCTTGTCACCCTGAGACATAAGGTGTTAAGTCTCACATTGCCTAGTAATTTCACTGGCTTCAATGTCCTTCAAACCGGAACACAAAAGTTTTTACACACTGGCGGCAGAAATAATAAATAGTAAGTTATACATATTCAAAATAAATTAGCTAATTTGAACAACTAATAGTACCTAATGGGAGTGTACCACCAAGATCTCAGGCTCAAAAGCAACCTCACCTGCACGTGTTACGAGGCAATGGCGAAACTTGGAGTAATACTAAATACGGTTAAATATAATATGGTATAAGAGGGCGGACCCTGGATAATAAAAATTAGTATTTTTTATACGCTGTCTTTCAAAATGTCCGATAAGTATTTTTAAGTAGTTAACAAAAAATAGACCGTAAATAAACACATTAAGTGGTTTCTAAGTCATGCCCGCCTACGTGTGACATAAAAAATATTTCATTGAATTATTTTAACCGTAATCAATATATACCTATCATTCGAAATTCTATTGCCCGTACGACGAACACATTTTTTTATAGTATAGTCCGGCAAACAAGCTAATCGATCACCTGATGGTAAGTGATCTCCACCGCCATGTACGCCCACAGTACCAGAAGTATCATGGGTGCGTTGTCGACCTTATAAAAAAGGCATAATTAAGCGATTGGGAAAAGGAGGGGGATTTGAGCCTCCGGATATCTCACTCAACGTAGCAGCATGCCTTTACTTGACGTCGGTTTTCTGTGAGACAGTAAGTATTAACGACCCGGTTTAGCCGGCCCATTCATGGTGTAGACAAAACTGTCTACAGCTTGTCTCTACCACTCACAATGGAAGCCAGTGAAATTACTGGCCATTGTGAGACTAAACATCTTATGTCTCGGGGTGTCATTTTTTTATATGTAGGTATTAATATTGTCGAAACTACGAGAACCATAGTTATATAGCATCTTAAGGTGAGAAAAAATTAATTTACTTTGGTATTTTTGAAAATTGCAAGTTTGAGCATCTTTCGATTAAAAATGGATCAAAATGATATTGAGCAAATAATCACCATGGATATATGGAGTAATAACAATAAAAACTATAAATATTGCTTCTAAAGTTAATAAATGTCTAGAAACTTATTTTTATCTCAGAGTAGGTTTTGCTCGCGGCTCCGCCCGCATGATTGTCTTTTTTTCCGGGACGAAAGTACCCTATGTCATTCACTAGGATATAACCTATCTCCTTACCAAATTTCATTTAAATCCGTACAGCCATTTAGCCGCGAAAACGTAACAGACGCATAGTTTCGCCTTTATATATTTTTTTTATACCTTGCATTGGTTTTAGTAGGGATTTCTAAGGATTTCATTTTTTTTCTAGTAATAAATATAACTTATGTTACTCAGTGATATTGTAGCTTTCTAACGGCAACAAAAATATTAAAATCGGTCCAGTAGTTTTTAAGTTTATTCGTTACATACAAAAATACAAATCTTTCCTCTTTATAATATTAGCGTAGATTAGTCATTTCAAAATACCAAAGTTTAATTGAATTTCGCGGACTAGTCCTGATCTTTTACTTTAAACTATATGTTAGGGGACAAAATGAGAATTTATATCTATTATTTATTCAACGAAGGCCAACAGGTGTAATCAATGCTGACCTCTCGATGAAACCAGTTCCGTCAATAATTTGACCGGGCCTCTTAGGAAATACCAAGATGAAGCCTAGCAAAACACGTAATAACGTTGAACGTATGCTAACTTAGAAGCGACGGAGCACTGCTTAACGCAGATTTTGTTATATCCTACTTCCATTATAAGTTTGAAAGTTTGGTTGTTTGTTAGTCAATCACGCCTTAACGGCTAAACGGTTTTGGGTGAAATTTGGCACACAGTTAGACCATGACCTGGATTAAGACATAGGCATTTTTATCCCGATCAAGGGCGTCCACGCTGGCCGATTCGCGTGCAAAAGTTCAACAATATACCTATAACATATCTAAAAGGTCCTTGTATGGCTAGAGGCCGTTTGGGTTGGTACCATCACTTTTGATATAAATATGAAAGTTTGGATGTTTGTGAGTATATAATGATGTTATTCAATCACAGCGCAACAGCTGAACGGATTTGGGAAACAAATAGACTGTATAATGACCTAGATTAGTACATAAGTTGTTTTTATCCGGAAAATCATTCAAGAGAGCGGAACTAAGAGCAAAAGACTAGTAATCAAAATTATTGATATTAAAAACATGGAGATAGATTATAAGATATGTCAATTAATAATGACTATTCTTTAAGTTTTTCGATTACTGTCATGTCATCTGTATTACGGACATATATATGTATACAGATTCGTACATCATCCGTAAATTATATTGGAAACCTATTAACTTCTGTAGATACTATAGATGGGCCTACATAACTGTGAATTGAAGTGAGTCGCTCTGTTCGCTCCAGTATTGCCATTTTACGTATAATCATTCATTATGAGGGATAATTTAGGTGTCATGACAAACATGTTTCGTAATTCGTTTATTTTCAGTCTAGTTCCAGAAATTATAAATATGACTTACAGGATACCAAAAAATATACAGTATGTAACAAAAACCTTGTTGGCCCTTTTATGGGCGTGAAGGTAGACATATAGAGCGCTTAATAAAAATAGTTAAATTAAAATAATAATAAACAGAAGCGAGATATTATCCTTACACAGGTAACTTAGAAAATGAACATATTTAAAAAATATTATTTACATCTGAATTTATGTGCGTATTGACGAAACCGGGGGCGCGCTACATTTGATATATTATGTGTATGTACGTGCAACATACTATCTCGCTCTGGCTACAAGTCATCGCTCTTACAGAGGTAATCAATCGAAATACGGTTTACAAACAATAAATTAAATCAACTTTAAAAAATAAATATAATTATTTTTATAGTCCAATTTTAATAAGCGAGTTTTATAGTTACGTTTTAATATCGATTCTGATATCACAGTTAAAACGCTCAACAGGGGTTTTGTTACATATTGTATACCTTATACGACAGCATCGTCATTTCTTTTAAACAAATCGTCGGGATATAAATTAATGAATAGTGAAATTGTATATCATGATCCAAAAACCTAAACATATTAATTTGTTTGTTTAGCGGATGAAGACATTCCTTTCCACTGAGTTGTTAACTAAACCACTAACACATCCGCCACTAGATAGCAAAATTCACATTCCCAGACAAGTCTAGATCATTCCTCTAAGTTGGGAACACTGTCTGTAGTTTCATTTTCTGGTTAGATTAAATACCAAAATTTTCTGCCATATCCATCGACATACGATGACAAGAAATTTAACTTAAGTAAAATATGACCCCACCAAAACTCAAGTGTGCAAGGGGGCGGGGCTATAAAAGACTGTGCAGCTCGTTCATTCATCAATTCATGATCTCTATTTGACACTTAACACGTCAATTTTTTTGCGCGGTGCAGAATGTCGTATCTCGATTTAGAAATTTAATATTTAAACATTAACTTTTATGAAATAAAGTTGATTTTGAGCGTTCATTAATTTTTGTTGCGTGTATGAGTCTTACGTGTAATTATCTTTGCATGTGTAAGTAAGTGGAGCCGTATTTTTGGCAGATTCATATGAGAGTTATCGTCCTAGTTATCTTATTTCGATGGCCATATCACACCTAAGTTGGTACACCTATAAATGACATTTGTAGTGCACGAATGGCGTTAAAGGTATCGAAAAAACCACACTAGGCACACTGTTGACACCGCCTAAACTATAACTTAATAACTAATAACTATGATTCAAAGTCAATCAAAAGTGGCCGGAGTTTGTCAATTTACTTTAGGTTGCCTACGTTAAATGGCTAAAATTCATAGGCTTATAAGTAATTATTGGAGTTCAATTACATTCATTCACCGTCAATTCCATGTAATTATGTATGAGTGCGTGTGTGTGCGTTTATGCCTATGTGTGCTTGTGTGTGTGTGTGTGTGTGTGTGTGTGTGTGTGTGTGTGTATGGTATAGTATCGTCTAAACGAATGGACTGATTGGAGTGTGTTTTTTTTTGTTTGAGAGATGATTTATAGATGGACAACTTCGTGCGCGACCGTCCTGCGGGGTACAAGACGTTTGCAAATGCAACCGCCCCCGCTAACATCTAGAGAAACTCGTCCCCCCCAACGTCTTGTACACCGCAGGACGGTCGCGCACGAACTTGTCCATCTATAATCCGAGTTGGTTCTTATTTTTAATTGGATAAAATCTATTTTGCCTTATGAAAATTACAGGTGTTTTTAGCCATTAGGTTTTAGTTACCTTTTTTTATTTGCTTGAATGACGAGACGAGCAGGCCACTCGCCTGATGTTAAACATTACGCCTGCCCATAAACAGAAGCAATGTCACAGGGAACTCTGGATTACAGAACACAGCATGTCACTGAACTGCGCTCGTCATCCCGAGACATAAGATGTTAAGTCTCATAATGCTCAGTAATTTCACTGGCTTCAATGTCTTTCAAACCGGAAAAACTGCTGTTTGGCGGCATAAATAGATACAGCGGTGGTATCAACCCAGACGGCCTCTCATATACGAGAGAACTACCTACCACCTTGTGCGTTGGTGTAAAAAGATTTACTTTCAACTAAAACCATAATAAATAATGAATTATCATCGTCAATTACTTAATTTATTCGGATGGCAACAGAATAACTAAAAATACTTAAAACTAGACGGTTTTCCCTAACAACAATACATTCTCAAAAACAAATAAAGCTGCACCAATCTAAAAGAATTTTCAATCGAATAACAGCATAAAAATAGAAATCGAATAGAAAAATAACAAATATTGTCTGTTAATATTCTGACTAGGGATAAATATTTACGTAGTTCGATCCAATATTTTATTAAGTCGTTTAAAAATAGACCGGTATTCAATATCGCTTTGTAAAAAGATGCTCGTAGAACAAATAATAATTCTTAGTAAGTACACACGGATTTACAATTAGGTGATTGTGAATCTGATATAGAAGGGATAGGTCCGCGGGGAGTGGTACGGACTGCCGAAACAAAAGATGCAGGTTTGAAACTCTAAGTTACGTGTGTATTCATTGTTTAATAATGAATAAACATTGTAAGAAAAAACTACCTACCTGAGAATTCGCCATAACAATATCGATAGTCAAGTTTGAATGGCGAGACGAGCAGATAGCTTGCCTAATGGTTAGCGCCACGCCTGCCCATAAACACAAGCAACACCACAAGTAACTTTGAATTACAAAGCACTGGACTTCGCTCGTCACTCTGTGACGTCAGATGTTAAGCTTCATAATGGTCTCTCTACCAATTTCAATACTTCCACTACTGCGTGTTCAAAAACGGCGCTGATGGATAGTCTATGCACTACCCCGCTGCTGACAGTCTTGAAAGCTGGAAGTCAGTAATTTTCTAGGTCCAATGTCAAAAAAATAGTGATACGTTTCTGTGCCCTCAGCCTTACTGGAAAGTATTTTAGAATGAAAATTCAGTACTGACAGCATTGTCAGTCAATCTCCGAAGGTACTCAAAGTATACCTTTATTTTTCTGCCTGGCACTATCCCGGTTTAATTAGATTTGGTATTATATGGGGCGATCCGCCGTCTGACCCCCACAGCTAACGGCAACCAAGTTTCGCCAATGCCTCGCCCGTTTACCAGCACAGACCACTCCGTGCAGGTGAGGTTGCCTTTGGTCCTAAAATGTTGGTTTAAGATTTATATAAAAATTCCAAAGATACGACGCATCAAAAAGAATGTGATCACTACGCATAACAAAGAAATTCGCCCATTAGGTAACGCTGACTCACTTTCACGTTTTTATTCAAATAGTCGTTATTCCCCGCGACTTCATTCGAAAATCTTGACTATGCGAAGAGTTTAATTCGACAACTATGATTAAAAGTTCCCTGTCTCTAGAGTTTAGTCTAGACTCTACTCTTTAGACTAGACTAATATTAGCACTACTAAAGTCTGGTGTATGTTGATATTAACTATCGAAACTGAAACGACTTCAAACGTTTCAATTTATAATTCTCAAAAAATAGATCGGTGTTGTGAATTTGGCCTCTTTGTCTGTCGTTTTTTTATCAACTTTAATGACGAGACGAGCGGGTCGCTCGACTTTTGATAAGCGCTACACCTGTCCACAAATAGAAGCAGCTCCACATAAAACTGAATTGAAAAGCACTGCATGGCACTGAACAGTGCTCATCACCCCGAGACATAAGTTGTTAAGTCTTAAAGTCTTGTCATTTATCAAACACATGTCCAGTTGTTTTACTTGACTTTTTAGTGTCCCGATTTTCCTATTTTATTTATGATCAACTTTATATTATACTATATTGATGAATATAATACGTTACTTGTTTGAGTTTAAGCGAAGATCGATACCCAAATTGCATTTAAACATATAACTTATTATATTATATTTTTGTAATTCCCTTTTAATTTACTTTTATTTTGATACCCCACTCGATAGGTTATTTATTTTGATAAACGTCTTACTATTTCGTGCCAAACATTCGCCATTTAGTATTTTTCTTCAAACACCTATCTAAGATCACTTGGGTTTTTAAGACGAATACCTATAAAGATACCTTAATTATCGAAATCCATCCATACGTTTGGAAGATACGAGGTATTAAAGAAATTTACAAACAAACATACATACAAGATACACGCGAAAAACTTAACTCTTCGTTGGCAGTCGGGTAAAAAGAACACAATACATTATGCATCGGAAACCAATCCTTACGCCACAACCCTAATCCAACCACATCGCAAAGCAAAATTTTTTACGACAAGTTTACGAGGACCTGGCCACACCGCCGCGCCGCGCCGGCCAGCCTCTTGGCCTCTCACAACCTCTTGAATAATTAGTATGGATTTATTCTCATTAAGATCGCTGGGCATGGGCACACTGAAAGAGTTACACTCGGATTAAAAATGTATGTACAAAATCCGGCTAATTCCGGTATATAGTTCCGGATGTCGGTTTTTAACCGACTTCAAAAAAGGAGGAGGTTCTCAATTCGGCTGTATTTTTTTTATTGTTTGTTACCTCAGAACTTTCGACTTGGTGCACCAATTTTGATATTTTTTTATTTGAAAGCTGGTGCTTCCCGTGTAGTCATTTCAATTTGGTTAAGATCTGATGACGGAGTACCTACGGAGTAAAAAATAAAACTCCTCAACGGACAACAGTACACTCGTCGCGATTGTATTTATATATGCTATTGCTGTTACTACCAATACTAATTTAAAAATAAAATAACGTCTAACAAAACTTAGAAACCGACTTCAATTTATCATAATGTTTAATTAAATTTTTTAATAACAATTTGAATGTTTATTATCGCTACAGGGAACTTTGAAAATTACTTAATGTGACAAACGCTTTCTTGTTACCTTAGTCCTAATAAAATGTAACAGTGCTTTATGGTTTTACTGCCGGACTCAGAGACACGCATTACCTAACTGTGGCACAGGTATATTTTTACCTAAAAAAAGGCCCTAGCAGTACCACGGACTTAATGTTAAAACTGATTATTTTTACCGAAATAAATAATTTTTAAATTTTTCAACTGTAATTGTTAGAATTTTGTGCGGGAAGTCTGACGGTGAGGTCGTGCGAATATTTCAACATATTTAAAGATACGCACTCACGCCTGTAATCCCCGAAGTGGTAGGCAGAGGTGTAACCAGTACACACACATTTCGCCGAGCTTATTTCCGTCGTATGATGTGATAGTTAGACGGTTTTGTCTACATGAATGGGTCGACTCAACCGGGTCGTTACCTCTGTCTCACAGAAGACGTAAAGTAACGGCATGCTGCTGCATTTCGTACGGTGAGTGAGATATCCGGAGGCCCAAACCCCTTCCCAATCCCTTAATTATCCCTTTCCTTCAAGGTCGGCAACGCGCTCATTATTCTTCTAGTATGGGCTGTGGAGATCACTTACCATCAGGTGACTAACTTACTCGTTTGCCGGTCTGTGCTATAAAAAAAACATAGCTGAATTATGAACCCATTTTTTTATTTACTTTATAGGCTCGCGTTTGTGTCGTGGCTTCCGTGGACCCCAAAGGAAAGTTTTTCTTTTTATTACAAAAAAACTCACTTATCAGAATGAAAAATAGCTTAAAGCACTCAGGGATAATGTAACTACTTATTGGTGAAAGAATTCTCAAAATCGGTAGTAATATGTAAGCACTGTTGGTTTTCGGTCTGAAGGACACTGAAGCCAGTGAAATTATTGGGCATTATGGGTGACGAGTCCAATCCAATGTAATTCTTTACTTTATACCTAATTCAGGCAGGCAGTACTTTATAATTCAAAGCTCTGTGTGGTGTTGTTTTTGTTTATGGACAGACGTATACCAAAATATGCCCTTCGTTGATGCATTCGATGCTGATTTCATCAAGTTAAATAAAGCATGCGCGTTACGTGTTTGTGTGATTATAGAGAATAAGGCCCTTGCACGTGGTACGCTCTTTGTTTTGGATCTGGATGTTGTGGGACTGCAAGTTGCTGTAGTTCCTGATACCTACGATATAAGTATTATGTATTTTTCATTGAGTGACTAACATGGCCCGGATAAAGCATTGATTGCATATTCGTAAAAAAGAAAGATTGCCGAAGCTCATAGTTTTAGTCCTAATACTGTGTGTGTTCATTAAAAAATATATATTTCCAAATCACCTAAGTAAACCACTATGAAACGGTTACTAATACGCGCTTAATTTGACATCACAGAGTTCGACATAGGGAAAACAAATTATATAATGAATACGATGTACAACCCTCAGCTTTCCAAACAAAATAATGAATTGCTTTCACAAACAGTGAATCCAAACAAATGAACAAATCAACTTGGGTTTCCGTAAATGCCATAGAAAGTATATTTGAAGATTTGCTAACAATGACATAGGATTTAACAAGAATGATATAGGAAAAACGATCCTCGTAGAGCTCTAATAAGGCGCAGACCACACCGCGTGCTAACTCACTTAGCTTAGCTCACATAACTGTGTAGCAACCAAATATGGAACCTGAACTATAAGCTATTATATCAACCCTGTACACATTCCAAGCAACAAATTTAAATGTTTGATCTCGGAGTCTGCAACAGCATCTTAGCGTCTCCTTTTTCTGAAAAGGCTTGGATGCACATGAATAAATACAACATCTAGGTTTCTGTGATTAATTAGGTACGTATGCGAGTGTGTATTATTGTATTATAATGTATGTTTTAAGTATTTCTGGTTTGTATGGGAGTGACATCACTGTGTGAAAAAAAATAAAGAGAAAAAATAATCAGCCCTGTAATCGTCGTCGTCGTAATACGTCCTATTGTTGGGCACGAACTTCCTCTACTAATATGAGGGATTAGGCCTTAGTACACGATACATGCCTAATGCGGTTTAAAATACTTTGAGAATTGGTCATGTCATAACAATGATAATGTTCACTCAGTTTCCTGGGATTGTCAGGTTTACCCCACATAGTACACATCGCTAAGCTTAGCTTTAATAATAATAATAATAAAGACTTTATTTCAGACCAAGGTGTCCATTTTGTTAGTAACAATGTTCTTACAGACTAGTGTTAATAATATGTATAAACTTCTCACAACAAAAACATAAACATAAACAAATTCATCACTCACTACTGTGTCATTCCATGAGAAATGGCGCAGCAGTGATTGATGTAACTACAGTCCAGCCGACTGGCCATCATGCTAAGGATGCTGTTGGCGCTGCCACGTACTCTGCGCACCAGGGATGCAGCTTTGTAGTTCGCGATGTGAATTGAAGTATAAAATAGCTAAGGCAGCTACGTGACCTAAGCTAGCTTAGTTCATAGTGTGACCTGCGCTTAATACAATATTAAATATTTTATAGGTAAAAAGTACAAAGGAATTTGTTAGATCAGCCTCGGCATTAAGCATTACATCTTTTGCAGTAACGAGCAAGAACGGTTTAAATCTTGGAGGCCAAGGGGACAGTTATTAAACATTATAAACTGCGCTTTATAAGAGGTAAAAAGTTTTTTTTTTTTTTTTTGAATTGGTGTTTAATATAAAATATATTGAACACAAATTATATAATGGGCAGTAAACGTCACTTACCACTCAGGTGACCAAGGTGCTTGGTTTCCGGCCTATGTTAAAAAAAACTTTTGCTATACTATGTTAACACATTGTACATTTGGCTTCTCCAGTTGTAAATGTCCTTGTGTCTGAAGTCGAGACCTCCTTAGTTTATTATCTTGTCTCCCTATGCTATGGATGGAAGTGTACAATTATTATTTTCAACTCCTTAACTTTCTATTTGATTAATTTCGTTGCGGGATAAAGACAGATTCGCACTCACAGAGACTCGCCGAGCTTCATTGTTCGGTTTGAGATATGCGTTCCACTGCAATAAAAGTTATAACAGCCGATTCATTAATCCAGGAATGTGGAGAGATATCAAAACCCTGTATTCGATTTATTAACACAATATGGAGATCTTCATTGTGTTATGACAGGCCTGTGTTTATAGCAATGTTTATCCAACAAATATACATACATACGCTCACGCCTGTAATCCCCGAAGGTATAGGCAAAGGTGTAACCAGTACACCCACATTTTGCCGAGCGTATCTCCGTCCCATGATGTGATAGGGGGCGAGACTATCGCCATACCGGGCACAATTCCCGACTCAGGGTTGATACTGAGCATTTTGTAATAGAACAACCCAATATGACTTTTACCCGACCCGGGGATCGAGCCTTTAGCGTCAACCTCGGTTGTAACGCGTACGCATTACAACTGCGCCACCGAGGCAGTCCAACAAATAACTTTTGTTATAAGGGTTTTATCCATCTGTTGCCACAGTGAGGATTGATGGAAGCTAATTTAGACTTGAAATAAAACTAGTTTATACGGGTTTTATCGCGGTTTAATTTTTATTTTAGTCCCAACGTTTCGAAAGGTTTTCAACCTTCGTGGTCACGGGAGAGACTCCCGTAGACTAATTTAGACTGTATTTTAAATCCCACATGTGTTGTAAGTTACAAACCAATGTGTGTTTTACGCAAATCGGTAGCTATTTGGGATCGGTAAATTTATTTATTATAATGTGCGAGTTATTCAGCTTGTTTTAAACACATCATCCAAACAAAAGTAGGTTTATTTTATATGACTTGGATGAAAGTCGCAGGTTCAAAATCAGGTCCAAGAGTATCTTCTGACTTTTTAAAGTTACGTATATAATTATTGGTTTTATAATACGTTATCTGGGGATTCAAATTTAATGGAGCATTGTGAAACAAGCCAATCTAACAAAATGTAGGATAAATAAACCATTCTAATTAAAATGCATTTCCCTCGCAAGATAAAACTCAAAGCTGAATTGAATTGTTTTAGATCTCAAAGCATTAAATACCGACCAGAAAATAAATAAGTAAAAGGCAATTCATCCATTCTATTGCTAAAAGGGCACAAAGGTTAATGGAAGGCAATTTACTAAGCCTGTGTAGCGATTAAACGTTTTTTAACACCGAAACAAACCGATACTTTGTGTAAACCGCTTCTTTTGTGAAACGTATGCTGGCTAATAGCATCAATTTTTCAACGTAGGGTAACTATAAATAAGGAATAGTTTTTGGCCATTTTCATTCGTAGTTTAATTTGAATTTTCCCTAGAGGATTGACGTCAGGCAAGCAAATGTCTCTGCAACATATGTTTAGCATGATGTGCCGACCCCACTGCGAGTGGGTTAAGGGCAGGTGGAAGATGTTATAGCCATTTGTTAGTGGTCCCGTAGTGGTCGAAACTCGACCTATTTTATGAGTTTTGTTTTATTATGTATATAAACAATGATGTTTTTATTTTATTTCATTAAATGTACTTGGATGTTTGTTACAGATATTATCATACCCCTCTTTTTGGTCGTGAGGTAAAAATTGTAGCTGAAGCGTGAGTAAAACACGGCGGTAGGGCTTTACCTTTAGCTAAAGGAAAACGTACATCTATCCTTATATAAAATGACATAACAAAATGGCTCGTGCGGTATGGATATGTGTGCAAGATTGCACAAATTGAAAAACGTTAACCATTATACATTTTAACTATATTATATAATTAGCCTGACTGTATCGGTGGCGCAGTTTTAATGCGTACGCGTTACGACTGAGGCTGACACTGAGGTATCGGGTCCGATCCCCGGGTCAGGTAAAGGTGATATTGGGTTTTTCTATCACGAAATGGCTAGTATCAGTCCGGAGTCTGGAATTGTGCCCACGATGACAATAGGCTCGCCCCTTTCACATCAGGGGATGGAGATACGCTCGACGAAACAGGTTATACCTCTGCCTACCATTTCGGGGATTACGGGCGTGAGTGCGTATGTATGTAGGTATATAAATAGCATTCTGCACCTGTCCTCGAAATATACTTTAACTATATGAAATCTCAGAATCCCCCGTGCGCGCAATATCCTTAAGATTGGATCCGAAGTTCTCTTCACGTATTATTATATAGAAGTAGATACTATGTAAGTGTAAGTGTAACTACAGGGAATAAAATTGACAGAATACAGATTACTCATAGTTTTTCTAAATTTTCGTTTCCTAACTAAAAATATTAATATAAATTGTAACTAAATACTTACATTAAAATTGTTTGCTTTTTTACAAAGGTTTTATTAGAAAAAGAATAATAAAATTAAATATTAGAATATTATGAGCCTTACTATCTATCTATCTTACTACTATGCTCTGTTTATGAACAGAAGTGGCATATACCTTCAGGCGAACGACCTGCTTGTGTTGTAATTTACATACATACGCACTCACGCCTGTTATCCCCGAAGGGGTAGACAGAGGTGTAACCAGCACACCCACATTTCGCCGAGTGTATCTCCGTCCAATGATGTGATAGGGGGCGAGCCTATCGCGTTTTGTTATTTAAAGTAATAAAAGATATTAAAATCGAAATCTAATCTTAACTTATTGTGAATCGGTGTTATTGTAGTTTGAAAAAGACATTTCGAACACGACAAGAATGAAAAATAATACAGTTTCTCAAGTTAGTTAGCGGTTATTGAATATCGCGGCCTCGATACCAATAACTCGATAGGGTCGGAATTGCAAGTTGATTTTCTATCTGATTTACTAGCTGATGGCCGCGACGCTGCCAGGTGAATCCTTCTCCTCTTTAAAAAAATATTCTTTGCGGACCCCTACATAACACAAACTATCAGGTCAAATTTCATGATCCTGGCTTTAGTAGTTTTTGAAATATCGTGATCAATCAGTGAGTGAGTGTTATTCGCTTTTATTTAATTAACTATATTGTCAAATAACAGTGTATATGCACTAGTGTATACGACCTAGTAAATATCATTATTATGAAATTATGGTGTCAGAAAAAAAAAACATACGGGGCAGTCTTTGGGGACTGCCGATAGAAGTGAAAACGAAGTAACTTATGAATTGTATCGTCGAGCTATTAGATTATTATTTTCGAATCATTTTTGGTTTATAAAGAAGTGTTTATGATCAAGAAAGAGACAGATGCCAGTAGCCAGTATACTACTCGTATTAGTATACATTTTATACATATACAACGTGTTATAGAAAGGGGCGGGCAAATTTAAGCAATGTATAGTGAGGGTATATGTATTTTTTCTCCCATAGTACTAAATCCGATTGCATTGCTAGGACAATAATTATAGAATTTTCTTTTTTATCGAATGAGTAACATATCGATATCGACTTTCAACTTTGGATAACACTAAATGATAAACAATGATACTATAGACCTCCTTTCATTTAATTATTTTATAATTAAAAAACATTAAACAGTGGTCAATTGTCAATATTTATTTGACGCAGTCAGTTCGGCAATTTCTGATTTTATGAAGTATGTTGTATTTGACTAAAAACAAGTATTATGTATTGGTAATTTGTGTTGGTGTAAGTGATAACAGCTTTTAAGAGGATCGTCGACTGTATTAAGCCAAATTCATAGATGGAAGACCCGAGAATGAAGTCTTTAAAATTCTTCTAGAGGATGGTACCTATATCGTCTTCAGTACACAATCTCTTTCAGGTGTTAATTTGTGTATAACTTATAAGTTATATACGTATTTCCGTAGAATTACGTACATCTTATTCAAGTTTATTAAAAAGTGAGTGTCGTTCATAATAATTAATAGTGATGCCATTAATCTTATCGATCTTAATAAACGAGTGATTAAAATTAACGTGAAATTTTTGGATACCTTGGTTTTGAAAAGATCCGGTAAATAAGTACCAATTGTAAGGTGTATGTTATGACCCTAAAATATGACCACACCTTTCTGTAACAAGTTGTATACGTAGAGATATATACTCTTTGTATATATATAATGTATACTAATAACGCACGGAGGTATATCTATGTACATATATACACAGTATACATATAGCTCATGGGAAGCAGGCGGCGACGATGACGCGAGTTTTACGCTTTTTGTTCACCCAAAAAGTGCTCAACGCGCCTAAAGAAGTTTTGACTTCAATAATTCGTAACTCTTACTAGCCTCCTATATAGATGACTTTATTGGAAAGCCTAGCATATTTTTCACGAGGGCTGAACAAAAGCCCTGTTGACTCAAGGGCGCCATCTTGTCGGTAATCATAAGAGGATTAACAAAGCTAAAGTGGGAGCAACCACGCACTCACAAGTAATAGTTTGTGCAAGCAATATAATTGAATTTCGTACTAAATGTATTAACGAGGTCTTGCTATGTACTATTTACTTTTAGAAATAATAAAGTATCCACTTTAGGACAGACAATGTTGAAGTTTTGTAGTAGTAATTGGGACTCGAAAACTTTATTTTTATATAGAATGGGCAATTTATCTAATTTCGAGGGTAAGTGGGCCACCAACATCTTATACCTAAAGCCAACGTCACCTGTCCGTGGTACACTCTGCTGATTAACGGACGAGGCTATGGAGAAATTTGGTTCGCGTTGCGGGTTGTGGAGGTCCGACGGCGGGTCGCCTGCACATAACCAAATAACCTTAAGTCATGATGAGAACGCGGTCCCTAGCATTAAGTCTGGATTAGGGCAGGCAAAAAGAAAAAGGAAAAATAAAGAAAATCATATTTGGCAGGAATTTTAGCGTACAAGTCTCCAATTGCCCTCAGGACAGTCTACGGAAGTGAGTCAATTCCAATTTAAAAACTAATTCATTACGCAATATAGCTTAGTACATATACGTTCATCCTAAAAGTAAGCACAAGGTGGTAGGTCCTTCGTATGCGAGAACTGGAGCCTGGGTCGGTACCACCGCTTTGTCTATTTCTGCCGCCAAGCAGCAGTGTGTAAGCACTGGTTTGAGGGACATAAAGCTAATGAAATTTCTAACTTATTTCTCGGGATGACGAACGCAGCCCAGCGCCAGTGCTTTGTAATTAAAAGTGATGTGTAGTGTTGCTTCTGTTTATACAGGGGTGGGTGGCGCTTACCATCAGACGAGCGAGCTGCTCGTTTCGTCATTCATTATTTTTATCTGTGTATACAACTCCAATGAAAAAAATATTGCATCATCTTTTTTCGTGGTCGGTCTCACGCTTGCTTTTAGATACTTTAATCTGTTTGCACATTTCGTGTAACACTTTACCATAAACTTTAATGTTTCGACATACTTGACAGAAGCAATTGATTTTCTTCAAACGCTTACGCCCACGCTCATATTGTACATACGTAGTTATGTAACACATACTTAATGTACTATAAACATCATTAATAACATACTTTCGGCAGTGTAGTTTGAGGTGCCACAATACCAACTGTCAAATTGACAAATGTCGGGTGACAGAATTGATGTACAGAAAATATTAAATTAGTTTATGTTATCTCTTGTACAAATTAATGTTAACTGGTTTTACTATTAAACTTAGTCCCAATTAAACTTGGATAAAATATTTTACATTTTAAGTAGCTGTCCCTCGAGGTTTTACCGCAGGCATGTTACTGCCCTGCTCCCATGGGTCATAGCGTAATATACAGGTATACGTATGTATGCAATCGTTTCCATGTAATCAACCGAATTGACAGCATAACATAAAATATACTATGAAGACATTCGAAGTCTATCTATCTATATCGAATGGTTAGATGCTATCCTAGTGACAAAGTTTTCAAACCTCCCGAAGACCTCAGACTTGGCTTAACAACTGGTGTCAGCTGATAACAGCTGGGCCGTCTTTTTACGTTCCCTCCAAAGCATGGAAACGTTCACTTGAAATACCATTAAGCGGTCAGTCATCCATAGGCTGACCGCGTTAAGGGTGCTAACTTAGTAATCCTTTACCGATTAGCGAGTACAACTGGCTATGAGCGCCTAACAATCGAAGAATAACCCCCGTATTCATAAACGTTACTATGAGAACTCATAGTGAGTGCGAACGCATAGTGACGATTTCTCTAAACGTCATTGGTTGGTTTTGGCGCTAAATCAAGACAGACCAATCAGGTACACAGAATTTGACACTTGGCAAAGAGTTTATTAAAGTGCTATTTGTGAATACGGGCCTTAAGCAATAAAAGTATTTCCACGCAACTTAGCAACTGTTCTATAATTGCCACATACTTGTACACACCCCATTAACCATTTCCCTCCATAATTCCAAACAAAATAAATAAGGGGTTTCGAAAATCCGTATGTCAAATAATTCCTCATACAAATGATTAGCGCGACACGAAAAGAACGCCATCTATCGAGCTTATGAATGAAATAAATCACAGCGATAAAAGGTTATACCAGGCCTGTAGGCAGGGGTTTTAGAGATTGAAATTCTTTGCCCTTGTAAGATATATTTTAACAGTAAAATGGGCTATTATGTATAAGAAAGTATATTGGGCGGCATAATTGGTTAGATTTTACCTCGGTGCCGCAGTTGTAATGACTGGGGCTGGGGTTTCGGGTTCGATCCCCGGGTCGGGTAAAGGTGATATTGGGATTTTCTATTACGAAAGGCTCAGTATCAGCCCGGAGTCTGGAATTGTGCCCGGTATGGCGATAGGCTCGCCCCCTATCACATCATGGGACGGAGATAATCTCGACGAAATGTGGCTGTACTAGTTACACCTCTGCCTACCCCTTCGGGGATTACAGGCGGTAGTGCGTATGTATGTATGTACTTGGTTAGATGAGACGATGGAAGATGGTTTAAGGCAATAGGGTAGTCGACTTAATTTTAATCGGTGATGATAAGTGATCTCATAAGATTCATATCATTTATCTCGTCATACATATTAATAACCCGCCTAAATTCACAAAACAATAAAATTTTCGCAACAAGCAAATCGATTATAACCGCGCAATCAATTTCCAAAGATACTTATCGAAATAAAACCTCCATAGATTGTCCGTAAAGATAATTGATCACTCCGAAGTCAATATGATAATACCAATGCGCCGCTTGAAACTCGATTTGTCTTTAGTAACCCTTATTTGGTAGCTATAGCTAGACATATAGGGGGTAGGTCTCTCGTATGCGAGAGGCCGTCTGGGTTGGTACCACCGCTTTGTCTATTTCTGCCGTCAAGCAACAGTGTGAAAGCACTGTTGTGTTTCGGTTTAAAGGATATTGAAGCCAGTGAAATTACTAGGCATTATGACACTTAACATCTTATGTCTCAGGGTGACGAGCGCAGTCCAATGCCATGCAGTGCTTTTAATTCAAAGTGCTGTGTGGTGTTGCTTCTGTTTATCAGGCGAGCGACCTGCTCGTTTCGTCACTCAAGATAAAAAAGCCTACATATTTATCCAGGTCATGATCTATACCAAATTTCATCCAAAAACGTTAAACCGTTAAAGTGTGATTAACTAACAATCATCCAAATTCCCAGACTCATAAACATCACAGAAAATACATTCTTAAAATAACATTTTACCGCGGTTTTTTTAGAAGCATAATATTTGGCTCTTATTTTTTGTTCGGTTACATTTCAATGCCGATTGGATGTAACTAATTGAACATGAAAAGCTTATTCAAACATAAGCTGATTAACATTTTTTAATATTCCATTTGTAACCTTTTTAGGACTCGTTCAGATGAAACCTTGTGATCAATGGTACTTTGTTTTTGTAATATAAATTTCTAATATCTAGAGACTATAAAAATAGATCCGACCGCGCATTTTAGGTAGAAAGCAAAACAAAAAAGAATTCACATTCAAAATATTTATTGAATCCATAAAATGTTATACATTAGGTATTTAGATTCCGTCAAAATCGCTAGTTAAGGATGCTGTTTCGCTAAAGAAGAACGAGCAAGAAACTCCAGCGTTGCTCTTTGTTTAAACAATTATTAGTGCATAAGGTTTTACAATATTTAATTGGAATTAGAGCAGCTCAATCAAGCAATTACATAAATAATATCTACGCATTGGATTAACCAGCATGACCTCCATAAGCATGACGAATATATTAAAACTTTGAAATAGTGTAAACAAACAAAAGATATCAAATAGATAGAAATCAAGCTTCTCCATCCATTTTTCTGCTATATTAAATAATAATAATACCATCCCTGTATTATACACGTCCCACTGCTGGGTACGGGCCTTCTCAACTGAATGAGAGAGGTTAGACCATAGTCCACCACGCTGGCCTAATGCGGGTGGGCAGCCTTCACAAACCTTCGAAATTGTTATGGAGAACTTCTCAGGTATGCAGGTTTCCTCACAATGTTTCCTTCACTGTTAAAGGAAGCTATAATTAACAATGAATACACACGTATTCTTAGAAAAGTCAGAGGTGCAAGCTCTTGGGGCTTGTTTCGAACCTGCAACTTTCATCTCGACAGTCCGTAGCACTCCCCGTTGAGCTATCGCTACTACCTTATATCAAAAGTGTTCTTAATTTTTTATTAAGCAGCGATAGCTCAGCGTGGATCAGCATCAAGCTTGCATGCGGCCTAGGTGTTTTTTTATAGCATTGCCGGGCAAACGAGCAAGTGGGTCACCTGCTACGGTAGGCAGCGGCCTGGCTGTGAGCCGCCCGCTCGTCTGTCTATATAGGGCAATAAAAAAAATAAAAAACCTGACGGTAAGTGATCCCCGACGCCCAAATACGCTGTCAATACCATAACAATCATGGGTATGTTGCCGACATTAAAGGAAAGGAATAATTAAGGAATTGGGAAGGGGAGAGAGATTTAGGCCTCCTGGTATCTCACTCACTGTACGAAACGTAGCACCAAGCTGTTATTTTACGTCTGTTTTCTGTGAGACAGTGGTAATTACCCGGGTGAGACGGCCCATTCGTGCTATAGACAAAACGGACTACAGCGTAGCTCTACCAATAAAAAATTCAATGCATCAACGCACATCACGACTGTAGCTACAAAATTATTCGTTCAACTTTCATTTCCATAGATCATGTTGACCATAAACCGTTCAGCCTGACCGCAAGCGAGTCAGCGCTCCAATGACCTCTGACCTGGCATTTCCACAAACAATCATTGTAATCTTGCACAATGATAATCTGAATGCTCATCAAATGTATTTGCATTAATAATATTAGAGTTATGGGTATCAGAACACATACATAAGCTTACGCCTGTATCTCCGAAGGAGTAGGCAGAAGTGCAAACAGTCTTCTTCCTTTCTTTCTTTCTGCCTTTATCCCACTCGCAGTGAGGTCGGCGCAATATGCTTTTATGGGCTTTTATCACATGCTACAGAAAGATTTTACTTGTAGTTTTACGGCAGGCCGCCGGCCTAACGTAATCCCCTCTGAGGTGGAAACATCCAGACCCAGAATATATAATTGTGGATCACACAAACATTTGTCTTGATGCCGGAATGTAACCCGCGGCCTTTTGCTTCACAGCCGGTTACTCGCCCACTGCGCCACGGAGGCAGGCTACCTATTATCTCTCTATTCTAAAAAAAAGGAACTGGCGCCGCCGCCGCCGCTGCCAAAATCTTGTCACACTATCTCCTCGGAAACCGCTGGGGGTATGGGGTCGAGACCGATACCAATCGATACAGAATAATGTGGGGAAGAAAGTAAGATAGTTCTCATATTCGTCAGACTATAAGTTTTATTTTTATTTTATGTTTTGTGGAAAAACATGGGCCCCCTAGTCTATTTAAAAAATATAAAGCTCTTTAAACATTAGACAGACATAAAATATTATAGGCTTCATAGTTTCGCTGGCACTCAGCACCCTTTGAGTGCAGATGCTAAAATTATGAAAAAATGCTGACACTCAAGAAAATTCGAAGAAATAGCTCACTCAATCACTTTTTTTTATTCTTATTTATTACTTTATAAATAACTAGTAATATAGCTTCGTTAAGAAATCCAACACTTTCCAGACGGAGCTAAGCAAAAGCTATAAGATTACAAGGTGACAAGTCCCTGATATGTAAGAGGAGATTGGTACCAATGCTTTGTCTATTTCTGCACTGTGTAAGCACTGTTTTGTTTCGGTTTGAAGGACATTGAAGCCAGTGAAATTACTGGGCATTATGGGACTTAACATCTTATGTATCTGGATGAAGAGCGCAGTACAATGCCATGTAGTGTTTTGTAATTCAAAGTTCTGTGTGGTGTTGCTTCTGTTTATGGACAGACGTTGAGCTTACCATCTGGCGAGCGACTTGCTCGTTTCGTCACTCAAGCCAATAACAAAAAGATAATACACAGCTATTTGAGCTGTTTCACAAAAACAGGTTATTACTTCACAAAATAATTTATAGTGATTAATTCGAGAATATTAAACTAATAAAACGATGTTTTTCTTCTATTATAGTCGTTAATTATTATAGATATAAAACTTATAAATGTTGTAATAGAAGTCGTAATACTATAAAATAAAATCACATTGATTAAGCAGACAATATTTTGCTATATTTATATATTTTATAACAGTTTTCTGTAAATCGCTTTTTACCATTCGTTTTGTTTTTTTTCTTTTTACCATTTTGCCAACTAAATTAATAATTTATGATCTTCTAACATATCAACACTAGAAACAATTTTGTAAGTTGTGCTTTTTTAAATCTTATTTTATTACTTTAAACTAGCATTTGGTCGTGACTTCACCTGCGTGATCAGTCTTTTCCGGAATAAAAATAGCCTATGTACTAGTAATCCTAATCCTAAGAGCTTGGAGAAACTCATCGTGGTTAGGAACACAGAAGGAAAACGCTCACGTGGTCGATCCCCAACACGATGGACGGACCTATCAGAGACTCATCAGCCGCCCAGTTCCATAAAGTTGTGAGAGATGCGATGAACAGAAGCCGATGGAGTGACATCATCCGATCGAAATGCGGACCATCCGATGATGACCACGATCCTCAGTCATGAGGGGCAGACTACAGAGAGAGAGATGTACTAATCGAAGTCATGGTCTAGCTGTGTACCAAATTTAATCCAAAACCGTTCAATCGTTAAGGCGTGAACATTCAAATACACAAACTTACAAACTCTCAAACATCCAAACTTTCATATTTATAATAGTAGTAAGATTTTTGTTAAGTAACTCCTCAATAAAGTGACATGTACATAAAAAATATAATGGAACAATTATATAAAAATCAATCAATCAATCTTTCATAGCAAATTTTGTAAAAAAAGTAGAGACTTTGCAAATAAGGTCACTTACCATCAGAGGGGCTAGCACGCAAAACTATCGAAATCGTAATGTAAAGGTATCGAGGGCTCGATAGATAATTCCTTAAATATCATTGGTCTATATTTCATATATATTAGTTTCTTTTACGTACGATAGAGGCGCTGTACTAAAATCTCATAGAAATTGTTGTTGATGACAGCTCGAATAACTTTTCGCAAGTTTCCGTGCTAGCCCCTCTGGTAACCCACTTGCTCGTTAGCTGTGCTATAAAAAAATAATTAATAACATTTTACTAGCAAAATATGATCCAAGAAAACCATAGAAAAACAGGAAGGAAACATGAAAACAAACTTTACACAAAACATTTATTTTTCTTATGCTCCCAATGTGTTGTATTTCCATTTTTTGTCGTCATTTTTATTAGAATCGCTGAACGACAATACAAAAGTACATAATCCGATTAATTACCCAGAGTATTGGACCTCGTTACAATCACTGGATGTCTTCTGTTATTGCATGCAAATATTACTTTCATACATTTATTATTGAACAAGTTTTTTTTCTACGTCGACAAAACTACATTTTTTATTTCATTTCTTAATAGGCTTACGTTTGACCGCTATCTCACCTGACAGTAAGTGACAACGCAGTCTAGGATGAAACACGTTTAGCTAAAACATACCATTCACTCTAGCCTTGAAAACAACTAAATTGTATTATAATGGAAGTAATCACGCTGATAAAGTGTTCTAATCATACTAATATTATAAATGTGAATGTAAGTTTCTTTTTTACGCTTTCACCCGAAAACTACTTAACCGATCATCATGAAACTTTGTACACATATTCTTGGAGGTATAAGAAGTAATATAAAATACTTTTTATGATAAAAAAAATATTTGTTTGTTACGCTTTCACGCCTAAATCACGAAACCGATTTTGATGAATTTTGATGTAGAGATAGATGGGACCCTGGAGACGGTTATAGGCTACGTTTTATTACGGAAAATTCTATTCACGCGGGCGCAGCCGCGGGCAAAAGCTAGTCTTTTATAATTTGCATTATAAATGAAGGGGCGACAGCCAACGTGGCGCAGTGGGCGAGTAGCCGGCTGTGAAGCGAGAGGCCGCGAGTTAGATTCCCGCGCAGAGATAAAACGTTTGTGTGATTCGCAAATGTTTATTTCGGGTCTGAGTGTTTTCTCCCCAGAGAGGTTGACGTCAGGCAGGCGGCTAGTCGTAATAACTAAAAGCCAAATCTTTCTGTAACATGTGTTTAAAATCATGTTGCGCCGACCCCACTGCGAGTGGGATAAGGGCAGGTGGAAAGAAAAAAATTAAGAGGCGAAACTTTTTATGCGTACAGGAGACAACCATATCTACGGCTGACATGTATTACAGCGTCGTCTTAGTTCTTGCGCGCACTCAACGAAATATGACACTGACAAGCTGCCAATCTTCCGTTGATGATGCCAAGGCTCTGAAGCCTGGACTCAACTAATTAACATTGAATCCAATTCAGTCAATAAAGTGGAACGGCATGTGACACTAATTAGACTTCCATCGCTTTTACTTTATTAATCAACGCAAAAAAGATATATATTCAACTATGCTATAAAAATGTGTATATATTCAATACACATTTTTATAGCATAGTCCGGCAAACAAGCAAGTAGGTCACCTAATGGTAAGTGATCTCCACCGCCCATATACGGCTACAATACCAAAATAATCATGGGCACGTTGCCGACCTTAAAGGAAAGGGATAATTAAGGGATGAGGGGAGGGGGATTTAGGCCTCCGGATATCTCACTTACTGTGCGAAACGCAGCAGCAAGCTGCGACTTAACATCAGTCTAAAGCGTGGCTCTAACATTCACAAAATATCCCACATTTCAATTTATTCTTATAAGATAATCTTTATTGACGAAAAGGTAAGTAGAGATGAAGTAGTGCAGATGGGTTCCAGGCTCCGGGTTGATACTAAGCATTTCATGATAGAAAACCCCAATATCACTTTACCCGACCCGGGATCAAACCAGAGACCGTGCGACTGTTACGACGCGTACGCATTACAACTGCGCCACCGATACAGTCGAACAATAATTACAATGTTACAAACAAAGTTAAGGAAAGACAATAACCTTAAACAAAAACTTATAAGTACTACGCAATTATTGTGTCAACAATCATAATGTTTGTTAATTAATTAATTAATATTACCAAACGCAATTAAATATTAATAGCAATCTATGATTATAATTATCATGATAATTAATTCATTAATGGCGCTGATTACCCAATGTATAGTAATAGCCAAACAGTAGATTGAACATTTAATATTCTGCTAAGCACGTGTCAATGTCAGGTTGAATCTGGAGGTCATTTTACACAAATCACCTCATTGGTCCAGTGGCAGCGTACTGAGAATCGTGTGGTGCTGAATTCAATTCCCAGTTTTATTTTATTAGCTTGAAAAACTAGACGAGCAGGTCGCTGATGGTAAGCGCCACGCCTGCCTATAAACAGAAGCAACGACACACAGAACTTAGAATTGCAAAATATTGCGTGGCACTGGCCTATGCTCGTCACCCCGAGAGAATAAGTTGTTAAGTCTCATAATGTCCAGTAATTTCACTGGCTTCAATCTCCTTCAAACCGGAACAGTGCTTAAACACTATTGCTTGGCGACAGAAATAGACAAAGCGGTGGTACCAACCCAGGCGGCCTCTCGCGTACGAGGAACCTACCACGGTCGGGCTATCATTTATTTATTTATATTTGGGACAATAACTGGTAATTACATTGTAAGTTAATTATTATTATTAATATTCAAGTAACATTGTACATGATAAATGCATTACGTTCAAAAGACAGCCTCCGTGGCGCAGTGGGCAAGTAGCCGGTTGCGAAGCGTGAGGCCGTGGGTTCAATTCCCGCACCTAGACAAATGTTTGTCTGACCCACAAATATTTGTTTCGGGTCTGGGTGTTGTGGGACCGCAAGTCTCTCGTAGTTCTTGATATCCACGATACAGGTTTACCTAGTGTGGGGTCAGGACTATGTGTGTGCCTGCTAAACACGTAAATTCGAAGTCAGAGATGTGTGACCTACGGATTTAACAGATGCGCCTCGAAAAATATTATCGAATCGTTTTGTGGTAAAATAACTGCAGGTATCAGTAAAAATCAGTAATGTATAACTGGTTATACATCTCTTTTTTTTATATCTATCGAAGCTATCTTGGTTGCAACTAAGACTCGATTCGTTACGTTAAAACAAGAAATAAAAGTAGAGAAATATTATATTTTATTTCTCCGTGGTATTTTGTCTACGAACCCTAACATGATGTAATTTTATTGAATGTTGACACTTAACTATTATATTTGTCGTCGCTAATTTTGTCTAAACTAATAAAAAAAATAATTGATAGCTCAGCGGGGAGTGGTACAGACTGTCGAGACGAAACCAGTCCCAAGAACACACACTTGTGACTTATCTAAGTTATGGGTACCTATATTAATTTTTAACTATCGCTTGCGAAGGAAACCTGCATACCTGAGAAGTTCTTCATAAGACTTTCAAAGGTATGTGAAGTCTACCAACCCGCATTGGGCCAGCGTGGTGGACTAAGGCCTCACTCCCCCCCCCCTCCCCTCACAGTCAGTATAGGAGGTCCGTGCCCAGCTGTGGGACATGAATAATACAGGGCTAGTAAAAAAAAACGCTATGATATATCGTCGGCCCATGTTAGCCCGCGTGGGATGATTTGGACTTCTGTCTCTGCAGTCCATCCGCTAAGCTATCGCGGCTTTTTACATAATTACCGGCGTAATACCACAATTACTCAGATTGCCACGGAAAATGTGATTAATTAGTTACCTGTCCAGTCAAAGCTGATTTATGAAAGTATTGTATTGCTTTGGAGTTCGAATTCTGAAGATTAATGACTGACCTTTCATAAAAGTACAGGCTCAAAATAAATATTTTACTCAATTGATTAATTGGCAAACTTTGCCCGGTTGATAATGAAATGTAACGTAATTTTGGTAATGAAAAGATACCTGTGCCAGTGGCGAAGGCTTCATACAACACAATTCCTTTCGGCTTTTCATTATAAACTTGTCAAAAGTAACTACTATGAATTACTGTATCCTGTAACTTTATACGCAATATTGATAAAATTAAGTCAAACAAATAGTGAATATACAATATGCAAAACCCAGTTGGCCTTTTTTGGGTCGTGAAGATAGTCATATAGACAGCTTAATAAAAATAGTTAAATTAAACAAATAATAAACAAAACCGATATATTATACTTACACAGGTAACTTAAAAAATGAACTTCACCCGGCCCGGGGATCGAACCCGAGACTTCATCACAGCAGTCGTACCGCGTAAGCATTACAACTGTGCCACCGAGGCATGTTGAAACTACTCGTATGTATATAAAAGGTCACGATAGGTAGAGATCGCGAGACCGAACATTGAGTAAGCAAAACCCAAGCCCAATATAATAACAATAAATAAAATAACCGGTCGATTTGCAAATACCCTCATTTGAATAGAAAGCAACGAATTCCGAACTGGTGGTGACCGCATCTGATTAGCCAGTGCCCAACACTACTAACAACACTTTAATTATAAGTAATTTGTTGGCCAACCTTTTTATTTCGATCGATAATGCAAATGATTACGTTAATAATCATTTTTTAACCGACTGTAAAAGTGTTAGAGCCAAACTGTAGATAGTTTTGTGTACATCACATGTTAGCGTATTCTCTTAATATTTGTATACTGAGGGTATCTGAGAAAACAACGTTGGGAAAACTGAAATAATAATCGTGAGATATAGTTGTGAAAGGATAGTTAAATGGTATAAAAGAGGTTGCCGCTAGAACTGGAGGTCTTTTGACCGGAATCTTTCGGACAGTCTCCAGCTCATTAAGTACAGTGGTCAGTCAATAGTCCAAGTGTTCATTACGTGGTAGCTATGCTGGTTAACTATTCGGTCCTAGTTGTTTCAGTTATAATTAGAGACCGTCTCTAGACAATCCTGACAATGGGGTTGTGGTCTGTAAAGCAGTGATATTGTAAATGTAACCAATAAACTATGAGTTTATTTGATTTACTTTTAGTGATTACTGTCGTTTGGTATTAATAAAATAGTACTCGTCTCACGTAACTTCTAGCAACGAAAGGACCGGCGCGACCGGTTTGTTACCATTGTATAACAGAAAACCGACATGAAGTAGCAGCTTGCTGGCGCGATTCGTACGGTGAGTGAGATATCCGGAAGCCCAAATACCCTTCCCCTTCACAATCCCTTAATCATCCCTATCCTTAAAGTCGGCAACTCATCCATGATTCTTTGTGGACGTTCATGGGTACCTAGTGGAGATTACTTATCATCAGATGACCTACTTGATTGTTTGCCGGCCTCTGCTATAAAAATATGTATATTATAGTAGGATATAGTGGGACAGGATTATTATGACAAACATCCAAATTCACAAACATCCGAACTGTCACCTTGCATATCAATACATAGTATAAAACAAAGTCGCTATCTACGTCTGTCTGTCTGATTGTCCGCTTATTTCTAAACTATGCAACAGATTCAGAGACCGTTTTCACTATCATTTAGAGAATTTATTCCGTAAGCTTTATATGTAAATCACACTAACCCATTAGAGCTGGGCAGTACATGCCTGCGGTGAAACCGCGAGGGACAGTGTAGTGTTCTATGGGTGTCGTGTTTGTACCTGGGCTCCGTCCGACCCCTACACCCAGTCGTGTGGCTCGCCACAAGTGTGGACATGGATAACACTCAGTTATAAGTACCTCGCCAGTCAGGAGCGAACTGTGCTCCCCGTAGTAACGAGCGTATTTATAAGGAGCCACCTGACATAGATGTCATTTTTATACTTGATAGTAGCTACCATCAATAGGCATACACTACATACTAATAGTTTATTGTTTGTTTTAATACAGTAGAATTTAAATTGACTGCCTCGGTGGCGCAGTTGTAATGCGTACGCGTTACGATTGAGGTTGACGCTGAGGACTCGGGTTCGATCCCCGGTTCGGGTAAAAGTTATAGAGGGTTTTTCTATTACGAAGAAGCTCAGTATCAGCCCGGAGTCTGGAAGATTACAGGCGTGAGTGCGAATGGTATGTATATAGAATCTAAACTACTGCATAAATAGTAGAATTTACTTACATCCTAATCATACCGAATACATTCGAAGAATCAATAGCCAATTCAGAGCAAACCCCAAATACCTTTCACAATCATCAGCTACAAAGGCCGCGGGACGACTGTTATTCTGATGACAAACGAGCACAATTGTCGCACAAACTCATCATGAGGGACGGAATCAGGTGTATAATTTGGGGACAAAAAAGGATATTGAGTTGGAATTTCAAGGCTTAAATGTGGAAGGTCTTTCTTCATTATGGTCGTTAGATAGGAAACGCAAACTCCCATTGCTTTTGGATTCAATTATTAATAATACCTAAGTCATACAAACTTTTCTCTCGATTTATTTATTTCATTTCGTTTGCAAAGTTTTATCATAATAATTAGTGTTTATGTACGTGTTAACATTTTTTTTATCCTGGCTCTACAAAGTGACTACGCGAAACCTGTAAGTGTAGCGCTATCCAAACTCCTTACTTATAAAACAGTCTGTCTGCATTGTCTTTTATTTTTATGCATCACATAAAACGGATGAAAGGATTTTGATACAGGTTATACACGGGCTGATCCCGGAACGCGACTCCGCTAAACGAGCAACGGTGGGAGGTTTGGTACTCTTGTGTGGTACTCCATCCACATGGATAAAAAAATCATCAGTTACCCTGCCACCAGCGATATAGTTCTAAACCTTGAGACGCATTATCAAGACAACATTACATAAACCGGCCTTACCATATGTCTCGCGGCCATCGCGCTTCAGGCGCCGCGCTAGCCTGAGGTAGACGCTTCATGTCCGTTCTCTCAGGCTTTATACCAACCATGGACTAATAATCTAAGCCATGGACAGATAGCGTCTTTAGATCTCATTCCATTGAATTGCGCAGAATATTGATTATAATAGACTCAAATTCATGCGTAACTAATATTATCGTAGCTGAGACGCTCATAGCCATTAGTACTAACTAATCAGTAATCGCAACCCTTGGCGCGGTTAGTTTATTGATGGGTGACCGCTTAGTGGTATTTCAACTGACCGTCTTTGTGCCTCGGAGGGCATGTAAAAACTCGGTCCCGGCTGCTATCAACTGACAGCAATCGTTAAGTCAAATCGGAGGCCTTCGGTCGTCCTGAGAACTTTGACATTACGTTGACCACTAACCATTCATTTATTTGTTAGCTTGAATGACGAGACGAACATGTCTCTCGCCTGATGATAAACGCCACGCCTGCCCATAAACAGAAGCAACACAACACAACTTTGAATTACAGAGCACTGCGTGGCATTTGATTGCGCTCGTCACCCCGAGACATAAGATGTTAAGTTTCGTAATTCCCAGTAATTTAATGGCTTCAATGTCCTTCAAACCGAAACACAACAGTGCTATCAATCCAGACGGCTTTTCGCTTACGAGGGTCCTACCAAACAGTAAACATTATCGACGCATTACGACAGGTCCGTGGCGCAGTGGGGGAGTAGCCAGCTGCGAAGCGAGAAGTCGTGGATTCAATTCTCACACCGAGACAAATGTTTGTGTGAACCACAAATATTTGTTTCAGATCTGGGTGTTGTGGCACCGCAAGCCCCTCGTAGTTCCTGAAACAGGTTAACCTAGTGTGGGGTCAGGACTATGTGTGTGACTATTGGGTGTATCTATTTATTTATTATTATTGTAGGTACCTCACCATAATTTCCCTAGATACGCGCCTGCTCGTCGTTCACAATGACTGAATCTCCGGGGTTTCATTTATACTGGAACACATTATCGTCAACCACACTTGATGTACAAACTTGTTCGACAGGCTTTAAACCTAGATCTAAATATAATAACATTTATATAGGATATCTCCCAATTACTTTTATGCTGGAAGAAATGGGTAATTTAATTAACATCATTACATCAATATCATACTAATATTATAAATGTGAATGTAAGTTTGTTTGTTACGCTTTCACGCGAAAACTACTTAACTGATCATCGTGAAACTTTGTACAAATATTCTTGGAGGTATAAGAAGTAACATAGGATACTTTTTATGAAAAAAAAATCTATTTGTTTGTTACACTTTCACGCCTAAATCACTGAACCGATTTTGATGAATTTTGATGTAGAGATAGATGGGACCCTGGAGACGGCTATAGGCTACGTTTTATTTCGGAAAAGTCTATACATGCGGGCGGAGCCGCTGCTAAATGCTAGTATAGTATAAAACAAAGTCGATATCTGCGTGTCCGCTTATTTCTCGTTTCCAGTCCCCACTTTTTGCCATTGTCTCGTCCGTTAATCTGTGGAGTGTGCCACGTGCAGGTGAGGTTGGTTTTAGGCCTAATATGTTGCCCCACTTACTCCACACACATAGCAACTAATTTATCAATTTTAGCACAAAGCGTAAACAAATCAATTAGATGGTTAGGCAACACCTTCACCGAAACTGACTCAGCTATGGAGTCAGCGTCATTTATCATTTTGACTGTTAAATATGCGCCCGTTGATTACATACAACAAACGTTAATGAAGTGTGGTAACCCTGGCTGTTCAGTGTTCACAATTAGCGTCACTTAAGCCCTGCAATCCGTGGGAGAAATGATACTGATTAATGCAAACAACAATCCGCTGATGACGATTTGAATTCACGTCTCACAAAGTCTTGATTCGTGAAGTGAAGTAATGAAGAAATAGAAATATTGTTGGGAAAAGCAATCGGTATGTAAAATTGCGACCACAATTTACTATGAATAGTATTTTAAGACCCGACAAAAGATGGTCTTTATTTTTGAAGCTGGCCAGTAACCCCGACATACCCGCCTCGACGCCCCTGGGTCGTCGCGATATCATAAAGTGATTTTCCGGCGAAAAAAGAGTGTGCTTTTGCTGCTCATCATCAAAAATCACCACCCTGTGTTTCCCAAAGATAAACGACGATTGCCAAAATACGATATTAAAATCTTAATACCTATAGTATATTCTCTATACTAAAAAAAAAATATATCATAATAAAAACCGTGTACAATCGGATTATTGTCATATTGTAATAGATAGCTTAAGTACCAATTCATGTTTTTGCATATTTTAAATGTCACCACATTCACAGATTGTGCTATTAAAACCTGTTGTAACGTATGATTTAATGCTTTGATGATAACACACAATTTAACAATTGCTTTGTTGACAGCATACATTTTGGTTCACTAAAAAAAAATAGTCACTTGTGATTAATCGAACATGGCGGTAAGATTTATACTCGCTTTGGCTTTGTACTATGTCATATAATAGATAGATCGGTTCAATATTGCACGTTAAGTATGGTATGTGTGTGGAACCTTGTAAATATGTAGTTTTGATATATGTGACAATGACGTAACATCCTATACATTTAAGTCAATACTGAATGGCACACCTAGTTATTGTCTTTATTGGCCGGCAAACGAGCAAGTGGGTCACCTGATGGTAAGTGATCTCAACCGGCCATGTACCGCCATGTAATACCAAAATAATTATGGGTGCGCTGCCGACCTTAAAGAAAAGGGATTTGGAAGGGGAGGGCGTTTGGGCCTCCGGATATCTCACTCACCGGTCGCAACGCAGCAGCAAGCTGCTACTTTACGCCGGTTTTCTTTGAGACAGTGGTAACGACCCGGACGAGCCGGCCCATTCATGTTGTAGAGAAAGGTGTTTACAGAGTGACGGGCAAGAATTAGTTGAATTATCTATAGTTTATTGTGTATTTAAACCAATGGGCTTTTGTGGACGAAAAAACTTCTGAGTATCAAGTTAGACTTCAGAATCTCACTTAGTTTTCAATCGGTACATCATAGAGACCTTAATTGACAAGTGACAGGTTAAGCCTTACTACGATTTTCTATCGTCCGAACATGTCCTATTACTTGTATTTGACCCAAATTTTATCAATAATATTGTTTTATAATTAATACTACTACCAGGTTTTTTTTTGTTAGCTTGAATGATGAGACGGGCAGAGCTCTCGCCTGATGGTAAACACTGCGCCTGCCCATAAACAGAAGCAACGCCACACAGAACTTTGAATTATAAAGCACTGCATGGGAATGAACTGCGCTCGACACCCCAGATATAAGATGTTAAGACTCATAATGCCCAGTAATTTTACTGGCTACATTGTCCTTCAAACCGCAACACAACAGTGCTTTCACACTGTTGCTTGGCGGCGGAAATAGTAATATTATATCGCTTATTATCTTTTTTCCCGCGGGAAAAATATTACCCTAGACGTACCGATAGCTCGGATTTCCTTTACTTTATTACACAATACATCTTCATTAATAAATTACTTAATTAATCATGATAGACGAGTAGGAGTTCCTGACAAGACAATATAGAAATAAAATAAGGAAGGCGTTTTCGAAATAAATACAGAATATAGGTATTTTATTACTTGCATATTATGTAAACTATGAAGATGATGATAATGATGAACTTTATCTATGAAATGTAATTTTCACATGAAAAGATCTCAGCTATATTTTTAACGATTTAGATGTTCTTTCTCTCTCGTGCTCACGGTCTAAATGCATTTTGGGCTTACGAAGCGGACGGTCAGACGAAACCAGAGTCAGTGTACCTGTTACTACATCATTGTAACATTATGATAATAATATTTTTATTGTTACAGATAAACTAAAAGCAATAACTCAAAATGAAGACGGTCCTTTCGACGACAAGTTTAAAATTGCGCGCGTAATTCCAAATGCGCAGGAAAATTGTTTGACCAATGAGAGCGCAGCGCGGGAGCATGGATGGGCCATAGAATGCGCGTCACTCCGGCGCCTCTATACATATTACTGCTTATCTGCGCACCAATTTACACTTTCATCGCCGGAATTGATGGTAAGATTAATATAAACTGCCCTTTATTACACAATCTAGATAACAGATAATTAATACATGAGTGTATGACTCGAGATATAAAGCGTAAGATGCGCAGTTTTAAATATTGGCTAGAGAATGAGCATGTTCTATAGCAATATATCAACCTCGAAATAAATTAGAAATAGAAAACAGATTTAATAGAGTTTCAGAATACTATAAAACCCATGAAAAAATCATCGTATTTAACTTGATCTTGTTCACAGGCCCACTATCCCGCCAAGAAGCTTTGGAGGGTGGCAACACTACGTTACTCTGCGACACAACACCTGACTCTACCGACGATGAATTTATGATACTAGTGTGGTATAGGAATAACGTGCCCATATACAGGTAAGCACAAGCAAATTACTAACTAGTTTCTATATTTTTAGGGTTCTGTGCCCAAATTATACCATGAACCCTATGAATGAACTATATGACTAACTCTTCGACGTCATCTGTCTGTCATTCTAACTATTGAGTTCAAAAGATAGAATGACTGTCTAACATTTTTAAACAATTTCTATATATTATTTCTCAAAGGTGTTTTTTGACGGTACGCCATAACTTCAATAATTCTTCATCAAATTTAATGATTAAAAATAAAAAATCTCACTCATACCAGTAGCAAATAGAATAATTTTATTGCACATAAATAAACCCGCTAGCGATAAAACTCGACAAGCGTGAATCCGTACAACTCATATTCCTTAACAATACACCGTCTTCATATCTACGAAAATACCCTCGTAAGGCAGGAAACATACTAACAGCGTAAATAAACAAACAGCGCAAATCTCCTGGCAAGTTTGCAATGGTAAGTCAGTGTCACGATGTTTATGGTACCACGCTTCTGACTGCACATCCGCCATGAACTCAAATTATTGAACTAATAGTTTATTAATGCTCATTTCCACCATCGATACCTAAGTTTAGGTGGGTGGAATTTTGTTTTCACCATCATTTAGGGGACACCTATGTTTCTAAGGTGGCCCTTAACTTTACGGGCCCAATATTCGGCTACCTAGCGCTAAGTGACAGTTCACTTTAGACTTAGTAATGCTTGGATTTTACTAACAGTTTTAATTAACGATCTTAGTTTAATTATCCTGACCGATCGTATAAATGAGCCAATCAGAATGCAGTTTGAAGGTCAAGCGAACTATTTTTTTATTCTTTATTAACATGAATGTCGAACCGAACAGGTCGCTTACGCGCCATAAACAGAAACAACTCCACATAAATTCTGAGTTACATTAAAACATGCAGGCACTAGACTCGTTCGTCACTCCAAGACATAAGATGTTATGTCAATGGTCAGTAATGGCACTGGCTTCAATATACCTCAACCCGAGACACAACAGTATTGTTGGCTACTTGGCGGCAGAAATAAGCTGAGGTACCTAGACGGTCTCACATACAAAGGCCCTACCACCTAGTTAAATAAATTAGTTCATATATTACGCACACACGCCTATAATCCCCGAAGGGGTAGGCAGAGGTGTAACCAGTAAACCCACATTTCGCTGAGCATATCTCCTCACTATGTGATATGGGGCGAGCCTAACCCCATACCGGGCATTAATTTCAGACTCAAGGCTGATACTGAGCAATTCGTAATAGAAAAACCCAATAGCACTTTACCCTACCCGAGGATCAAACCCGAGACCTCAGCGTTGGCCTCAACCGTAACGCGTACGCATTACAACTGCGCCACCGAGGCAGTCAATAACTTAGTTAAATTGGTTGAATTCCAGGATATAACCAATAATCAAAGTAATCTCACCTTTCCTTCAGAACCACGCGTGCTGGCTTACGGAACAACAGCTTAGTAGTCCCTTCCATCTCGGCTAGAACTAAAAAGTTGTCAAAATATTACTTCTGCCGGACCATCAAGCTGTGGAATAGTGCCGGCACAAGTGTTCCCTCCTTCCTATAATATGGGATCCTTTAAACGGAGTGTGAAGAAGCAATTAAGCAGGCCGGCATAATTTTGCTGACCGACGATAGAAACATCGTCTGTCGTTGGTCAACTCTATTCATGGATTGCGCTACACTTACTATTAGGTGCAGCGTAGTCACTTTGCCGAGCTAGGATAAAAAAACGTTTATTGAAATCCGCCCTTTCACTCACAATAATATGACATGCATACACGTTAGTTTACGAGCAAAAAGCTAGTAAAATGACAGCCAAACGATAAAAAAGTATTCAATACGTTAGTTCTCGCCCCAAACTACGCTTCATGCGTCTCGTTTGCCCCTGAGCACGCAACACTACTAAAATGTTGTATTTTATAGCTCTCACTCGTTTATATCGCTTTTCTTATAGGTGTACATACATAAGCACTCACTCCCGTATTTCTCGAAGGGGTAGGCAGAGGTGTAACCAGTACACCCACATTTCGCCAAGCTTATTTCTGTCCCACGATGCAGTAGGGGCGAGCATGATTCGTCTGGTATTGTGGGTGTACACGGACGGTGGAGATCACTTACCATCAGGTAACCCACTTGCTCGCTTGCCGGGCCTAGGCTATAAAAACGTGATCATTAATTAAAGCCACATTTTGTATCAATTTCGGTTCCTTTATTAGTTACCTCACAAAAAGAGCAATTCAAAATATGGGATAACGAAACAGCAACTTACAAATATTTTACATAATTATTTTAAATATTCAATGTTAATTAACAGCTATAACATTGTCAATTTCCGACCACTGGTAGTGGGTCAATCAATTAATTTTCCAAATTGGCCCGTTGTAGCTTTTATGAAACTGTAACTGATAAATTAAACTCTCTTTCTTTCTCTTTTACCTGTCCTTATCCCACTCGCAGTGGGGTCGGCGCAACATGCGTTTAACTCATGTTACAGAAAGATTTGACTTTTTTTCTTTTTTTTTGTAACTGATATTAAACTAAAGTAAATAATTTAATAAAATAGTCCAGATAAACCAAAATCTATAATAATACTAGTCAAATATAACGCTCATCGACTTCATCAAATGACATAGCCAAGCCGCTGCCTACCGTTTCTAATTCTAATAGTACAAGAAGCTACAAAAAAGACATCAAATTCCTAACAAGGTGGTAGGTCCCTCGTATGCGAGAGGTAGTCTGGGTTGGTGCCACTGCTTTGCCTATTTCTGGCGCTAAGCAATAATGTGTAAGCACTGTTGTGTTCCAGTTTGAAGGAGATTGAAGCCAGTGAAATTACTGGGCATTATGAGACTTAACATCTTATGTCGGGGTTACGAGGGCAGTCCAATACCACGTAGTGCTTTTTAATTCAAAGGTCTGCGTTGCTTCTGATTATGGGCCGGCGTGGCGCTTACCATCAGGCGAGCAACCTGCTCGTCTCGCCATTCAAGCTAATAAAAAAATAGAAATAAAATGTTTAATGTTAAAAATGTGCATTCTTACCCTGTGTGCGTCAAGAGTTCAAGTTATCAAATTTGACAACCTTACTCACTTTATTACTACATCTCACTGATATACAAAATTTCTTGAGTTCTTTATGCAAAGTGTGAACTGAGTAGACTAACAACAACTAAACTAATTGTAACTGTAATCAAGACTACAGGCGAGAATATCACAGAAAATTGTTTCTACGAGGACACCTCATAAACCTCGGTATTACCTCGGTGGCGCACTTGTTAATTATAACTTGTAATGCATACGCGTTACGACTGAGGCTGACGCTGAGGTCTCGGGTTCAATCCCGGGTTTGGGTAAAACTGATATTGGAATAAGAATAAAAAAAAAACTATTACGAATTTCTCAATATTAGTCCGGGAATAGTCGGGAATTGTGCCTAGCCTATCACATCATGGGTTGGAGATACGCTCGGTGAAATGTGGATGTACTAGTTACACCTTTGCCTACCCCTACGGGGATTACAGGCGTGAGTCCGTATTTATTTTATCTCATAAGATTTTTGTTTCCAAATTGCATAATGCGGCCTCGGGAGTGACAGTTTTCTTAAACTCACTCCATCCTTGAGCTGGTATATAGAAACTTTGCAAGCACCTAATTTTAAAAATTGACTTATATACCTACATAACCAAGATTTATTATATTATGTGTACCAAAGAATACATACATACATGTTTTAATGATCGTTTTTATATCATAGGCCGGCAAACGAGCAAGTGGGTCACCTGATGGTACGTGATCTCCACAGCCCACGAATGCCCACAATACCAAAAAAATCATGGGCGCGTTTCCGACCTTATAGGTTTGGAAAGGGGAAGGGGATTTGGGACTCCGGATATTTCACTCACCGTACGAAACGCAGCAGCATGCTGCTACTTTACGTTGATTTTCTGTGAGACAGTAGTAACGACCCATTTATATTATAGACAAACAGCGTGACAAAACAAACGCTCAAAAATGTGACAGTCTAAGATGCAGTCTAATGACTTATTTTACCTAATCAATAATGATTGCTCACGAATTAAGACTGGTATTGTTTCCATCAAATTCTCTAAAATCAATGCACAAAATGTACTCCTCAATTTGTTCAAGGCTACACACTTGTCCACAGCTTCGAGTTTCCAGATAGGGAATGGTCAGACCCTGCGTTCAATACCAGTGGAAGATTAAGGGCAGATTTGTACAGACAACCCACGGCCCTGATTATCTCAGCCCTAACTGAAGACGACCAAGCTTTGTACCACTGCCGAGTCGACTTCAGACTGTCTCCCACCAGGAATATCGGAGTCAACGTCACTGTCGTAGGTATGGAATTATTTTTTGTAATCCAGTTTTTAGTAGATTTCAGCTGTGTATGAATTGTTCCTTCCTTCAATCTGCGCTTATCCCACTCGCAGTGGGTTCATTGCAACATGCATTTAACACATGTTAGATTAGTTTATCGCATAGTTACGTAAAATTTGTTTTATCGCGTATACTACATCATAGATACATATACATACATACATACATACATACATCATCATACATAGGTTCTCATGAGTGTAAGGATATCTCCAATTATACTCCAAGATGTTAAGCGATACACTTTGTGATTTCCAATCACTTCACAGAGTCTCGGTTTCTACATTAAAACAAGTAACTCAACTTCTTATGCAACTCATTTTGCTATATTTCTCTTGATTTCAACTTGTCAACTGTCGGTTCAGAATGAATCCATGTGCCGATTGTCTCTCCTTTAAGTAACCTCGTTTCTATTTAACTACCCTCTTTTTGGGAAAAATAATGAAACATTACATGAGTCACAAAAATAAGATCACGAAAATTCTTGAATATTAGACCTGAAAAATTGAAATATTTCAATCCAATTAGTTCCACTCTTAGTACAAAGTACAAAGGCTTTTCAGATCAATGTAAAACGACGTACATTTCCAATAACATTAAAAGATGTATCTTAAATTAAATTTATTTTTATGAACCATTGCCTCTAAAGAGATTTCTGTTTGAATATTAACAAGAACTGACAAGAAGTAATTTTTGCCGAGAATAGACATGAAAAAGATTCAATTGGTAAAATAACATCAAAATAATTTGCCACGCGTGAGGCCACGGGTTCGATTCCCACACCGAGACAAGTGTTTGTGGGATCCACAAATGTTTGTTACGGGTCTGGGTGTTGTGGGACCAAGTTCCTCGTAGTTCCTGATACCCACGATACAGATTAAACTAGCGTGGGGCCAGGACCATGTGTGTGACTGTTGGGTGTATTTTATTTATTTTTAATTAAAAAGTAATCCTACTACAAGTCTACAAAGTCTTTGATTATAGATGTGAAAGTTTGGATGTTAGTGAATTTGAACGTTTGTTAGTCAATAACATCAGTAGGTAATCACAGTTGACATCTGAACGGTTTTAGATGAAATTTGGCACACAGGTAGACCATGACCTGGATTAGGACATGGCCTCTTTTTTATCCCGGAAAAAGTCATTCACGCGAGCAACAGCTAGTTAGCATAGAGTTTAATGCATACTACTAGACGGGCTGTTTAGAAATAAAATTGCGTCATATATCGCGGGAGTTTGACGGCTCACAAACAGGGAGCGCGATAGGGATTCAAGTTGAGAGTAAGCGAAATGGTAATATTGAGTTACAGTCAATTGGCCGCAACTTAGTGGTACAATTTTTATGTACCGCGCAGCTTGTCTAGTAGTTAGTATAAATTAAAATCTTTGCTAGTTAGGTATAAGTTTCCGTATATATTTTTTCTCGTATAAGTTACAAATGTATCAATCTTTGTTTCTCTTAGTTTCACTGATTAAATTAAAAGTGTCGATTAAATAACTATGTAAGTCAAAATGTTTGAAGAACAAAGGTGCACAACTTCGATCTAACGATCGATGTTTACTGTTTTAACAAAAGATCCATCAGTAATTCATGTTTATTTTCGTACATTTCACAATACAATTTACCTCAAAGAAACAGTAATAGCCGATAGGTGGTTATTCTAAATAAATACACCTGTGTCAGTATGAACGCATGTAGGCAGGAGGTAGGCCGCATTACATCCATCAATGTGAATGTCAGATTGTTTTTAAACCATCCACTTATCAATGGAGGATAGTTCACCAAAACTATTTATTTGGGTCGATTTTTTTAATTGGAACAATAATATTTACAGGTTTGTATGTTGTTCTAAGACTAAGATTAATTGTGTAGACATAATAGGAGTGCCTCCTCGGTGCGCAGTTGTAATGCGTGCTCTTTACGACTGCTGTGCTGAGTTCTCGGGTTTGGTCGGGTAAAAGCAAAGACTTTAATGTATACTATTAGACAAGCTGCGCGGTACATAGAAAATGTGCCAATAAGTTGCGGTCAATTGACCGTAACTCAATATTACCATCTCGCTTACTCTCAACTAGAACCCCTATCGCGCTCACTGTCTGTCAGCTGTCAAACTCCCGCATTATGATACGCAATTTTTCTTCTAAACAGCCCGTCTAGTAGTATGTACATTAAAGTCTTTGGGTCAAAGTGATTTATTTATCATGTTTTTCTATCATGAAATGCATGAAATAAATATTGACATTTGACAACTATTTTTAAATTTAAAAAATCAAAATTAAAATGAAACGAGGCCTGTAGTATTACTGTTTATCATTTAGTGTTGTCCAAAGTTGCAAGTCGATATCGACATGTTACTCATTGTATAAAAAAGAAAATTCTATATTGATGTCCTAACAATGCAATCGGATTTGGCACTATGGGGATGAAAGACTTATATTGTACTCTATACATTACATTAAAATTATCCACACCTTTCTGTAGCAATTTGTATATACAGTATGTAACAAAAACCCTGTTGGCCCCTTCTAGGTCGTCAAGATAGTCATATCGACAGCTTAATAAAATTAGTCAAATAAAAAAATAGTAAACAGAAGCGAGATATTACACACTTACACAGGTAGCTTAGAAAAATGAAATGATTTAAAATATGTTATTTTCATCTGAAAACTGATGAACAGCTGACTTATATTACGTATTGACGAAAGCGGGTGCACACGCGGCGCGGCGCGTTTGATGCACGTAAACGCCGCAACTTGCATTTCGCTCTGGCTCCGAGACATTGCTCTTGCTCGAAATAAGGTTTATAAACAATAAAATAATTAAACTGCCTCGGTGGCGCAGTTGTAATGCGTACGCGTTACAATTGAGGTAAACACTGAGATCTCGGGTTCGATCCCCGGGTCGGGTAAAGTGGTATTGGGTTTTTCTATTACGAAATGCTCAGTAACAACCCGGAGTCTGGAATTTGTGCCCGGTATGGCGATAGGCTCGCCCCCTATCACATAAGGGACGGGAATACGCTCGGCGAAATGTGGTTGTACTGGTTACACCTGTGCCTACCCCTTCGGGAATTACAGGCGTGGGTGCGTATGCAAAATAATTAAAATATAATAATAATTATGATTATTTTTATAGTCTTATTTTCGTATGCGAGTTATTTCATTACGTTTGAATATCGATTTTGATATCACGGTTTAAAATGCCCAACATTGTTACATATTGTATAATTAAAAAGGCACTGAAGACACCATCATTAAATAATAATTATATACTTTGTATCATATCCACCGGTCTACAAAAATTATAATAGAAGAATAAAGTTTCACAACTTTTGTATAAATGGTAGTTTCAAAATAATTTTCCTTTCAGCTCTCCTTTACACTTTCAAGTTTCAACATTCAAACAAGTCTTTTTGAAGTTGAAGTTCCTACAAACAATTTCTTTTTAGTGGTAGCACATTTCTGATGTATTATGAACTAACTAGTTTTCTATGTTATTCTTTTAGTTTGTTATGTCTGTCTTACCATATCTCGGGGCTGTAGAGTCCCGGACCTATGGTAGGCGTGCGTGGGGCTAAAGTCACATATACTAGTAGAGGCCCGTTAGACAAACTCTTAGACAACTCCACTCTAACCGGCCGATGAAGGCAAACCAGATGTGGGGGACCTGTTCATCAGTGTTCACTCTGACTATCCGGTGAAGGTAAGCCAGAGGTGAAGAACAGGAGTGTCCCCCGGGGGCACTCGGGTACGTAGGGTCGTTACTCCTCAACAGCTCGCCACAAGCTGCCCTGCGGCAGTTGCAAGTTTATTTATCAAAATTATAGTCAAATATAATAATTTAAATACTTGAAAAATTATGTTATGGTAGTAGTCATTTAATCCCAGATTACACATAATATCCTATTAACTCTATTTAATCGAGTTCATCGAGTTAATCGAGATATGATACATTTAGTTACAGCCTTAAAACAAATCAGAAACCCTAACCAACACTAAGTAGTAACTTCCCAAGAGTTTAGGACTTCGCTGTGTCATTTTATGCTCTAACATAATATTACTCATATTAATGCCTAAAGACTTAATACGGTACATTAAATTCTACACGGCGTACGTGTTCCGTGAATATTATGAAACTTTACGTGGCATGTTTAAGGTTATGTCTCATTATACAAGAATAAAAAGCCATTTGACTAATATTGTTATTATGTCCCATGTAATTATCTTTCCGTATTCTACGTTAATTTGATACAGAGTTTTATAAATATTAAACTGTGTATGAATAGCTAAGCAGTGATAGTTCAGGGGGAAGTGTTACGTACTGTCGAGACGAAAGTCGCAGATTCGAAACCAGCCTTAAGAGCATACACCTCTGACGTTTCTAAGTTACATGTGTATTAATTATTAATTATCACTTGCTTTAACTTGTTTTTTCACGAAACATAGTGGGGAAACCTGCATACCTGAGTAGTTCTCCATAAGAATTTCCAAGGTATGTGAAGTATTAGGCCAGCGTGGCAGACTATGGCCTAACCCCTCTCATTCAGTAGAGAAGGCCCGTGCCCATCAGTGGGACGTATAGAATACAGGGCTAGTATTATCTTATATATAAAAATCAATTGCTGTTCGTTAGTCTCGCTAAAACTTAAAAACTGTTGGACCGATTTTGATAAAACTTTTTGTGGGTGTTTGAGTAGGTCCCGGGATGGTTTACATTTACAATTGGACCCGGTAGGCGGCGCTGCAAGCGGTAGATGTTGCGGGTGAAACCGTGCGGGACAACTAGTTATTAATAAATATTTATGTTAGTAAGCAAACGCTAGAGTCTAGACGATTCTCGGAATACATAAAATAAAGATATAGACAGATCGATTCTTTTTATTTTTTTATTATATTCAGATGACGAGACTGGCTGGTCGCTCGCCTGATTGTAAGCGTCACGCTTGCCCATAAACAGACACAACACCAATGTGAACTTCGAATTATGAAGTACGCTACATAGCAATGAACTGCGCTCAATAAGCGCAATAAGCTAGGTTGTATAGTTTTTGAAATATGGTATATTTTCGGTTACACAATATTCGTTCATGCCGACTACGGAACTCTTTACTGTACGTAGTCCGACACGCACTTGGCCGGTTTTTCTAAGTACATCACGTAATACAAACGTTTTTGTCTCAAACCTTTCAGGGACAACAACAGCTCACTACTTAATATGGACATGAAAACAAACAAAGACATATGCCTTTATATATATTTTTTATTTTTTTTTATTAGATTGAATGACGAGACGAGCAGGTCGCTCGCCTGATGGTAAGCACCACGCCTGCTCATAAACAGAAGCAACGCCACACAGAACTTTAAATAAAGCACTGCATGACACTGGACTGCGCTCGTCACCCCGAGACATAAGGTGTTAAGTCTCATAATGCCCAGTTCATAATTACACTGGCTTCAATGTCCTTCACACCGGAACACAACAGTGCTTACACACTGTTGCTTGGCGGCAGAAATAGACAAAGCGGTGGTACCAACCCAGCCGGTCTCTCGCAAACGAGGGCCCTACCACCTTGTAAATATACATCATAATAATTTCATTAGGTTGGACCAACTAAAAGAAAACGGACATTCCAAGGACGCAGTCAAGGTCGTCAGGTCGGCTCTGATCGATCCAAATTAAGTTATCTCTCAGTTAAATTTGCTATATTCAAAGGCTATTCTATCTTAATACATATTCATCTTTTGCTAGTGCTAAAATGGTATTCCATCAAAACTTATTTTATCAGAAAAGTCGGCCTGCTTCCCTAAAACGTACTTATAGTTTTAATAAAGTTTTAGTGAGTAGACTTTCATACTGCTGCTAACTTTTTTTATAGCATAGGCCGGCAAAATTAATTAAGAATAGTAATGTAGTGGGACTGAAGTGGGCCATCTTAGGCCCAAAGCCAACCTCACCTGCACGTGCAGTAATAGTGTTGTAATTTTTGCTGAAATTATCTGTGAGAGTCCCAACAGATTTTTTTTAAATAACGTAATTATTTTTAATACTACCGAATGACGAGACGACCAAGCCGCTCGCTACGACACGACTGCCCCTGCACAGTTGCCAAATGACCCAGTACTTTGAATTACAAAACACGGCCTGGCACTGCACAGCGCCCGTCATCCTGGGACACAATATGTTAATTCTCATAATGCCCAGTAATTACACTAGCTAAAATGTCCTTCAAACCGGAATACAACAGTGTTTCCACACTGCTGCTTGTCGGCAGGAATCGACCCAGACAGCTTCTCGCATACGAGAGACTTTCCACCTGGTAAATCTATGCCATTTGCCAAGGTCTGTTGACCAACTTAACGATCTGCAATTGTAGATATTGGCAACACTAAAGGAAGCAATGCAGTATTAAGTTTTGGCAGGAATTCCGACAATCACCGGTCATTTAGTTTAATTACATCTTAAGCTAGTTTTAAGTTAACACAACTATAATTATGTACAAAATACACAATAGTTTGTTTATTTCTGCCGCCATGCAACAGTGTGTTCCGGTTTGAAGGACATTGAAGCCAGTGAAATTACCGGGCATTACAATGGCCTCCTTCCTGGGCACGCATTGCCTACACGGCAAAAAGCTTGCCTAGATCATTTCATCTTAAAATTAGAACAAAGTAAGGCAGCAGCCATCACTATTCTTAAAACTACTATTACGGATCACTACATGATTTTTCTCAAATTATCTAAAGTCAACAACACAAATAAAGGGCACATTACTAAGACAAATACTGATTTTCAACAAGCTTTAAACGATTTGATAGGTGATAATATTCAAAATTTAACTGCATATGATGACCCTACTGTTATAACAAATTTGTTGATACATAAAATAAGAGAATGTTTAACCCGAAACACTATCACATCAATAATCCCGAGAAGATATCGCATTATTAAACCCTGGATAACAATAGGTATTTTACGATGTATCAGAAATCGAAATCTCATGCAAAAAAAATAACAACAGATCCAGAGAATAAAACATTACGATGCATATACAAAAGATACCGTAACTACTGTAATAACCTGATTAAAAAATTAAAACGGGATTATGATAGAAAGGAGTTATCCAATGCAAATAAAAATCCTAAAAAGCTGTGGACAAAAATAAATAACGTTACGTACCGTAAACCAAATAAAAGTCTTAACTTAGAACTGCTAAACATTGAACATTCTCCTATACTATCAGTTAACACCGTCAACAACTACTTTGCTACGGTCGGGCAGTTGTTGGCTGATAGCTTAATCACTATCGAGACACCACCGCGACACAATTCGAGGAAAAATATCCATAATTCTCAAGCACTGCGAAGTTCTTTCATGCTTATTCCAACCGATCCTGCTGAGGTATACTGCATTTTAATGAGTCTCAAATCTGAGAGTGCTCCTGGATGGGATAATATACCAACAAGGTTTCTTAAATTCGCTAGCGACCTAGTTGTACCTATTATTGCTCATCTAGCTAATCTATGCTTTGCTAAGGGAATATTTCCTGCTGCCCTCAAATTAGCTATTGTCACGCCTGTGCACAAGGCTGGTGACAGAGACGATATATCGAATTATAGACCGATCTCAGTTTTAACTGCTGTAACAAAAATCATTGAAAAACTATTGAACAAACGACTTGTTACTTACTTAAACGACTTTAATCTATTGTCAAAATCACAATACGGATTTAGGCAAGGGTTATCAACTGAAAATGCTGTGTTGGATATAACTTCGGTAATTGTAAATAACTTAGATAAACATAAAAAATGTGTAGCTGTTTTCTTAGACTTGAGAAAAGCCTTCGACACCGTCTCTGTACCCATCCTTGTGCGTAGTCTTGAAAATATTGGCATAAGAGGAATTCCATTATCACTGTTTCAAGACTATTTGCAAAATCGAAGCCAAAAAGTAAAAATAGGAAATTATATCAGTGATGAAGCTAATTTATCCTTTGGAGTCCCTCAAGGTAGCGTATTGGGCCCCACGCTATTTTTAGTTTATTTAAATAACCTCTGCAATATGGACTTAGCTCATGGCAAATTATTTTCGTATGCTGATGATACTGCAGCTGTTTTTACAGGTGACACATGGGATGAGGTACGTCAAAACGCACAAATAGGTCTCTCTAGAATTGCATGTTGGCTAAATGAAAATCTTCTGTCGCTAAATGCCGCCAAATCCAACTACATTTGTTTTACAATTTACGACCACACTCAACCAGGGTCAGACTTTCAGATAAAAATTCATAAATGTAGTAATGTCTCAAATTTTAACTGCTCCTGTGATATAATTAACAAAGTAAACAATACAAAATATTTAGGTATAATGATTGACCAACGACTATCTTGGCATGTTCATATTGAATTAATGATGACTAGAATTAGAAAGCTTATTTGGACCTTTAAAACATTGAGGTACATTGCTGACAGAAACTTATTAAATCAAATTTACGTATCTCTAGTACAATCTATACTTCTCTACTGCATACCGGTATGGGGCGGTGCGACTAAAACCAAATTTTTAGAGCTGGAGAGATCCCAAAGATCAATGCTAAAAGTTATGTACTTTAAACCGTATAGATTTCCTACTGCAGAGCTATATTCCATGGGCAAAACTCTAACAGTGAGAAAACTATATGTTTTACAAGCAATCTTAAAACAACATAAATCACTCACTTATGACCCTAATATGTATAACAAACGAAGAAAATTTACGGTGGTCTCAGTCGCTGCTGTAAATACTACATTTGCAAAGCGACAATATAATATTCTATCGGGTAATTTGTACAATTCAGTAAACAAACATTTGAACATATATCCCCTTACACATTATAACTGCAAAAGTAAACTAATTGAATGGCTGCATACAAAAAGTTACGATGATATTGAATTGCTTTTACAAAATTAGAATATATGAGTTTTTTTTTTTTTTTTTTTTTTTTTTTTATTATTATTTTATTTATATATAAACACGCAAACACACACCCGCACACACACATACCCACACACGCACACTCACACACACACACACACACACACACACACATGTACACGCTAAACTAAACTAAAATTATAATAATAGATAAACGTTAACCATATACCTGGTTACTTACCTACCTTGGTCTGTTTAATGTATTAAATTGGATATGGAAGAGCAGTGTCTCCTAACACAGGTATCTCATACTTAAAAGGAGACACCAAACCCAGCAAGCTGTTAATAGATTAAGTTGGTGCCAAATAAAATATTTTGTATTTGTATTTTGTATTACGAGACTTAACAACTTATGTCTCAGGATAATGAGCGCTGTCCAGTACCATACAGTGCTTTGTAATTTAAAGTCCTGTGTGGCGTTGCTTCTGTTTATGGGCACGTGTGACGCTTACCATCAGGCGAGTGACCTGCTCGTCTCATCATTTAAGCCAAATAAACATGGTTTTGTATATGTGAAGTCCACCAACCCAGCATTACTTCAGCGTGTTGAGGAGTTTTGGCTGTGCAATTCTGACAGTGCGGTGGCTCTGTTATTTTAATTATTTCCTAAACCAGTTTAAAGTTGTGTTTGTTCTATGAAAGTGATGTGGATCTGTGCAATAAACATTGGCGGTGACACTGTTAGTCACTAGTAGTATGGAAACATTTAATTAAGTGAATTTAAGTGATTTTTGACCAGAGGTATTGATCGACCTAGGTCGTCCGATCCGACTTGTATCCATGGATATGACATACATACATACATAAATACAGCAATTCTTAGAAAAACCCAATATCACTTTTACCCGACCCGGGGATCGAACCCGAGACCTCAGCGTCAGCCTTAGCCGTAACGCCTACGCATTACAACTGCGCCACCGAGGCAGTTAATAGAATAATTTCTTTTAATTTCCCCTCTTGGGTCTATTAATTTCATTTTATCCATAGCTTATAAGATTTATGTTATAGGAAATGCAAAACGAACACAATAAAATTTACAACATGACCTAATTTTTTGTTGTTGTTTCAGTGTTACCAAACCCCCCGTTTTTTATGGACGAGGTGAATAATAAGGTGGCGGATAAAGTGGGTCCGTACCACGACGGGGACACGCTAGTGCTGCGCTGTCTTGTAATTGGAGGTACATATATCATCATTATACTATATTGCAGTATTTCCTGTAGTTTACTTACATAGCGTATGAACGGCAGCGATTAAGATAAAGTCTCATTTACACGGAGAATTTATGGCATGGTACCGAGTGGATTCTAGATTCTAAAATTCATATTGACAATGAAAATGTGACCTTGTAAAGTTTTGTGTTATATTCTGCTTCTGTATAAGAAATACATACATACATACCCACTCACGCCTGTAATCCCCGAAGGGGTAGGCAGAGGTGTAACCAGTACACCCACATTTCGCCGAGCGTATTTCCGTCCCTTATGTGATAGGGGGCGAGCCTATCGCCATACCGGGCACAAATTCCAGACTCCGGGCTGATACTGAGCATATCGTAATAGAAAAACCCAATACCACTTTACCCGACCCGGGGATCGAACCCGAGATCTCAGCGTTGACCTCAATCGTAACGCGTACGCATTACAGCTGCGCTACCGAGGCAGTCATATAAGAAATACACACCGTGTAAATGGTGTTTTAAGAAACCTTTTTAGCAAATGGTTTAATTTTATGGTTTAATATTCGGCTTAGGCTGTCCCAAGGTACCCGGTTACTTAAATATGTCAGATGACATAGTGATTCAGCTACAGTGCGACAACTCTATTTGATATTCTGACTATATTTACGAGATGTGTGGCACGCTGATTGTTTGATTTATGGTAAATCTCCAGTTTTAATAGATTTTTATACATTATCGATAGTTTCTAAAATTTTCCATTCTCAAATTATAGTTGCTTTGAATTTTACAGATATTAATAATTTTTACACTATATTTTTTTACGTTTAACTTACAATATTAATCAACGTAGATTATGTAGTTATTTAATTGCTCGATGGCAGGTCACTTATATGCGATGGGCCGTCTATGTGTCCACCGCCTTGTCTATTTCTGCCGCCAAGCAGCCGTGTGTAAGGATTGTTATGTTCCGGTTAGAATGGCATTGAAGCCAATAATTTCAATTATTGGAAATTATGAGCCTTAACATCTTATGTGTCGGGATGACGAGCGCAGTCCAGTACCATGCCGTACATCATAATTCGAAGTTAAGATTGATTTTTTTAAAAGATTTTTCCAGCCACAATAGAAGCCGCCATCGTCTATGCCAATGTAACTCAATCCTAATTCTTTAATTGGAACACATTATTCGACCCGGCACGTTCACAATGCGAGCTTTAAGTTTTTCTCTGGAAATACTCGAATAAGTGATAAATCGAAGCCAACTTGTTAATTAAAGTTTTAAATATGTATAATGTAGTTAAAGAAGTCGAATTATGCGATCGTTAACGCGGTTTATCAATAGTTCTCATCGAATTAACGTTAAGCTGTCTGTAATTTACCTAAATTGATTAAATGCTTCCATGCTCAATGATCGCCAAGAATTTTTGATGTCCATTCTTTTCTACTTTCTTAAGTTATTAGCTACTTTATATTAAAAAATCCAATGACCTAATTAGGTGATTTACTGTAAGGAATTCTAACGGAAGTTTCCAAGCGACATTGTGGAAATACTTTCGTGTAAACATATTGCCTCTTAGTTATTTCCGACACGCTTTCATAAATTGTAAAAAGCCTATTTGGAACTGTATTGTAAGCACAGATTAAATAATACGTGCTAGATATCTGTTAACATAGTGAGGAAACGTGCATACCTGAGAAGTTCTTCATATGAATTTCGAAGGTAGATGAAGCCACTACATTGGGCCAGGGTTGTAGATTAAGGCCCCTGTGCCCAGCAGTGGGATGTGTATAGTCTTGTATATGCGACAAATATAAGTTAGCACTTAGCGAGATGAGTGGCGCTTTTGTCAATCGCTCTTTGGTCGATTTTCTATTTTGATACATTTATTCTAACCTTTTCAATTAGTTTCACAACTTGTCACTGCCAACTTCAAATTTTCGTACTCTACATCCGTACCGTTCGTCATGAGACATTGCTACCCTTGACGGTCGGTAGAATTATGCCGGCCTAAATTGAATGGATATACTGGCTGCTACCCCGGAACGCGACTCGCTTGATCGAGACACTAAGGCAGGATTTTCACCATGTGTAGGGTGGTCGATATCCATATATCATATGTTTTGCATTAACCATGTCCCCATTGGCGGGGAGCTCGTCTTGTAGGAAGGTGTGGTTGTTTTTTTTTATTTCTTTTTATTAGCTTGAATGACGAGACGAGCAGGTCGCTCACCTGATGGTAAGCAACACGCCTGCTCATAAACAGAAGCAACGCCACACAGAACTTTAAATAACAAAGCACTGCATGACACTGGGCTGCGCTCGTCACCCCGAGACATAAGGTGTTAAGTCTCATATGTCCAGTAATTACACTGACTTGAATGTCCTTCACACCGAAACACAACAGTGCTTACACATTGTTGCTTGGCGGCGGAAATAGACAAAGCGGTTGTACCAACCCAGCCGGCCTGTCTCATACGAGGGACCTACCACCTTGTAAAATGAATTAAAGACTATATTTCTTTTAGGTCGTCCACCACCACGAATAAGTTGGTACTCTGGCAACAGTTTAGTGGATGCTTCTGACGCGGACAGTGACATACCAAAAGTAAGGGAGAATGAGCTGTACCTCCCCCTGACGAGGGACAACGCCGCAGCACTGTCCTGCAGAGCGTCAAATACTAGATTAGCACCGCCACAGGTCGCTAGCTTGGAGATTGAGTTGTATTGTGAGTTTAAAACAACATATTAATGAAAAAAAATATAATAAATTATTTGAATTTGAATAAACTATCTTAGTTTGTTTCTGGTGATCGCACAAATGAGCCAATCAGAATAGTATGAAGGTTACGCGTTCAAATGACTTATGGCCGATCCCTATATTCTGTCTATCTACAGATTTGCTTACTATCAATAGTGTTTTGACAGATTTTCCATAGACAATGTGTCAAAATTGTACTGCCAGCAAGCAAATCTGTCGATAGATAGAATATTGAGAACGGCCATTAGTTTGATTGGTTGATTTTCGACATCTATCTGGAGTCAAACTAAGATTGTTTATTGAAAATGGCCGTAACTTAATGCTGTAAGTGAGCGAAATGGTAATATTAAGTTGCGGTAAATTGACCGTAACTCAGTACGGAATTTCTACGTACCGCGCAGCCGGTCTAGTAGCAGTGAAGTATTTGGTTTGTACTTCCAGTGCCTGCATACAACGTGTCAATCCACTGGGTATCGGGTACGGCGGACGGCGTCCTACAAGCAGGCAAGCCGGCGCTCGTGAAGTGCACCGCGCGGGGATCGTACCCACAACCTGATGTCTCATGGTGGCTCGACCACAGACATCTCACGCAACATAGCAATCAGGTAATAACTCAGCTTGTTACCGTCCACCGCTGAATATAGGCCTCCGGAAGTCATCAGCTACGGACTACGATATATAAATTGACCTATGATGTAACGCTTTATTTTAATAATAAAGAATTTTCTCAACAGTCCGTCATTACTGTAAGGTTAGAAATAAAAATCTGCAATTTAATTTACTATGAAATATAAATGTTTTTAGACTTTCGCGATTTGTATACATTCTATTATAATTATTTAAACGGGTCTTAATCGTGTTGTATTTGAAGGCATAGTGTTTGTTTATATAATTATGAGTATTAGTTTTAGTAGGATTTTTACAAATAGTGACAGCCTCTGTGGCGCAGTGGGCAAGCTGGATGTGAAGCGATAGGCCGCGGATTCGATTCCCGCATCGAGAAAAATGTTTGTGTGATCCACAGTTTCGGGTCTGGGTGTTTTCTCCCCAGAGGAGTTGACGTCGGCCGGTCGTAAAAACTACAAGCCAAATCTTTCTGTAACATGTATTAAAAAGCATGTTGCGCCGACCCCACTGCGAGTGGGAAAAGGGCAGGTGGAATAAGAAAACTAGGTACAATTTGGTGCCTAAACGTAATTAATAAAATTATAGTTTTCCTAAGTTGCCATTTAAAAGTTCCAGCACTAAATTACTTTACAAGTACCATGTACAGTGTACACTTATGTAATTGAATATTGTCGTAAATTACTACTTTGCTACCAACAGAAGACCTGTAATGTTGAGGTCACCAGGGGTGAATAGGGGTAGGTACCAACCCCTATTAAGAATGTACACCACGCCAATTAACTTGACGATTCGCGCCATACAAAAACTACCGGAATGGAGGTCTCGCGCGACCGAGGTGCAGTGCATCAGCAACTATTTTAATGATTTTTGAAGTTATACTTCTTTTGGCGCCTTATAGAAAAAATTATGAGTATTTTTTTTTATTGTTATTTCACCAGTTTGTTTAAAGTGTTGTACGTAATACATCGCGTTTTTTTATTCGATCACAATTCTTTCCTCGAGCGAGAAAAATGTTGAGTGACGCTAAGTAGAGGAGATTTTGTTTCAACTCTGAATACAGATTACCTTGAGTGAGATTGAATGGGCGAGGAATTTTTGAGGAAACTTCTTAGAATGGGTTTGTCTTTCATCCCGGTTTCACCCCCTCAAGGGTAGATTTTTTCTTCATGATAAAAAGTTCTAACTATAAAATTACGAAAAAAAATATCAAATCAATTAACGTTAATTAACAATTAATTAAACAAAAATTACGTCAAATTAAATCCTCCTCCCTTTGATTGTCGGTTAAAAGTACCCTTAGCAGTCTAATTGAACAAACGATTTGAATATTACCAACTGTATTCCAGAGTTGGAGCAACTCAAGCCGTGTAGCAGAGTCGTACTTGGAGTTGAACCCCACGGTGGGCGACAATGGCGCGACGCTCGCCTGCGTAGCCACCAACACCATCATGGCGCCCAGCCGGGGATCCAAGGCTGACGTGCTTACACTTAATGTCACTTGTATGTTATTATTCTTACTTATTGTTACTAATTTGGATTATATTTAGAGATTTGTAATGCGTACGCGGTGCGACTGCTGTGCAGAGATCTCGGGTTCGATCCCCAGGTTGTGTAAAAGTGATATTACGTTTTTCTATCATGGAATCCTTAGTATCAGCTCGGAGTCTGGAATTGTACCACGTGCAGGTGAGGTTGGCTTTGGGCCTAAGATATTGGTAGGCCAGAACGAGTAAAAATCTATTCAATTCTTGCTTCTGTATAATAGTCATAATATTGCGACTCTTCCTACCGCACCTAAAGAGGCCAATTAATCTTGAATTGACAATTAGTCGTTAATTAGAATTATATTATTATTAAGATTAAGATAATACATTTATGATACGTTTTAACTGCTAACTTTATTCTCTTCTTCTTCAGTCTGTATTCACCCAATACTGAGTGTAGACCTCTTGCATTGCACGCCATTTTGTTCTACCCAAGGCACTGGCTAACTGCTAACTGGCTGAGTGTAAATAATTAAAGTATAAGAATTACTAATTTACAGATCAACTTAATTAATGTCTCTGTACTACAATTAGATATTACAGTCTATTATTTTCGCAGAGTAAAAAGAGAATAACCATAGACTTTAATGCATACTACTAGACGGGCTGTTTAGAAGTAAAATTGTGTCACATAAGGCGGGAGTTTGACAGCTCACAAACAGGGAGTGCGATAGGGGATCTAGTTGAGAGTAAGCGAGATGGTAATATTGAGTTACGGTCAATTGGCCGCAACTTAGTGGTACAATTTCTATGTACCACGCAGCTTGTCTAGTAGTATACATTAAAGTCTTTGAGAATAACTCATTAAATTAACTTTCAGACAGTCCAATACTGGAAGTGTCCAAGATTGGATTCGGGAACCAAAACGAGGTGGTTGAATTGGACTCACTGCACTTAGAATGCGAAGTGAAGGCCAACCCGCCGGTACTACATTTCTACTGGTATTATAATGTGAGTACCCGCTGTGATATAACATACCCTACAAAATATTATGGTTAGAAAGGCTAATTATAAATGTAATATGTTGTAGGATAAATAATAAATAAAATGTATGGGCTTTTACAATTTGTTAAAGATTATGGTGCATCTACATTTATTATGGTCATTTAAATTGACCGCAAGTCCCTTGTAGTTCCTGATACCCTTACAAGATGGTAGGTCCCTCGTATGCGATAGGCCGTCTCGGTTGGTACTACCACTTTGTCTATTTCTGCCGCCATGCAGCAGTGTGTAAGCACTGTTGTATTCCGGTTTGAAGAACATAAAGCCTGTGAAATTACTGAGAATTATGAGACTTAACATCTTGTCTCGGGGTGACGAGCGCTGTCCAGTGTCATGCAGTGCTTTGTAATTCAACATTCTGTTAGGTGTTGCTTCTGTTTATGAGCAATCGTGGCGCTTACCATCAGACGAGCGACCTGCTTGTTTCGTTATTCAAGCTTTTTCAAAAAGACCCTCGATACAGGTTTACCTAGTGTTGAGGATTATGTGTGGGACTGTTGGGCGTTTTTTTAATTTCAACGCACTGAGAATCATTAACCATGTCGGTTACGCGTAATAAATACAGACGGATACTAAAGAGGAAGACATAACATTTTACAATTGAATAGGTGAGAACAAATAATGTATGCATTATAAAATATTATTATGTATTTCTTTGCAACCTAGGAATTAATGCTATCTGTTTCGATTTTGTTATTGCGATATAGAGTACACACACTCATAGAGAAAATTGAACGTAAGGCTACAAATAGTCTTTTTGCTAAGCGATAATTATCATGACCAAACACACAACATCATGTTCTTACCTATATTTTTGCATTGTACTTGTGTTAAATGTGTCAAGACCAAAATAAAATTGTATAATGCACCTTTGTGTAACAATTCTTCAAAGGAATACCTGACATTTAATTGAATTGTAGGCATAATGGTCACGGTTTTTGTTGTAACGTTAAGTCTGCTTTCTTTAAAACGGTTGTAGTAACAAAGACACAAGTGTGATATTATTTAAATGTTACGATCTATAATATTACGAAGCGATCCGATCTGAAACTTCCAACTTTTAACCGTGTCATGTAACTCTCATCTACATTAAGCGTAGCAAGTTCGTGAGACAGCCATATATTCTGGTGAGTCGAAACGTGTCCAGTGTGGACACACCTTTATAGTTTGTGTTCGTTTGAGGACTGTAATAATACAAGATTCTAATTAAAGAGAATCAGTCGTAAAATATAATCCAAATCTGTTTACAAGATGATAAAAACATGAAGATATGAGCAGAGTTGTAAATTATTCTGGAAGCTAAATGAACTATGTTAATTAACAAATCTATTTATCGCCCAATTTGCAAATCGTAGCTTAGCTAACAACACCGCGTAACTCGAATTGGCCATGTGATATTGTCAATGCATAAATTGTTTTTGGCGCGTATCCATTAAATTTAAACAAAAATTTAAATTAACCATACAAAGCACGATATTCAGATAGTTCTATCACCGCGCAACTCATTGTTCATAAAAAATATTTAATTTTATGTCTCACCTGAAAACTAAGCCAATTAAACTTGCGCGGTATTGTTAAGCGACGAAATCCAGTCTACTAGTCATAGAATAAAATACATACAAAACTTTCTTAAGAATTGTGTAAAATATTATTATTTTATACAGAAAGATAGAGTTATAAAATAGCAATAAATTTGTTTTGCCCAATGCTAATTTTCCAAAACTCGTTTTAGAATACATTACTTCATCAAAAATAGCTATATGGAGAGGTAGGTAGCAGAAATATCTAAAGTTTGATGGGTTCAACAGCCGCTGCCGTTGCTATCATAACTTTTTTACGCCCCGTTCTTTGCAAATTAAGAAAAATTAATGTGCAAAGTAAGGTTATTTAATATACTTTTTAGCGTTCGTCTTAGCTTCTCGTTATCGTTGAAGATAATTACTTTATTACTTCTAAGTTAAAACAAGTTGTTTTGTTTCGTAACGAAGTGGCGGAAACACAAACGTTTAATAGGAAGCAGACAGATAAGCTCACGCATTTTTCCCCGAAGGAGTAGGCAGAGGTGCAACTAGTGCTGCGCCCACGTTTCGCTGATCTTATTTCCATCTTATGATATGATAGGGTCGTGCCTATCGCCATTCTAACCACAAATTCTTATCATATCAGCCGGGTAATTTGTGTGTGATTACAACAAAAAAGCCTGCCAATTATGCCTACATATAAAACTCACGCACACATCGCCAATTAAAGATTTTTCTGATGTTTTCGTACAAGAAGCATTGCTGCACAAAGGTGCACTAAACTTCACCATTATACTTTCATCTTTTTGGTATATTTTACAAAAGTAAAATGCAAAAAAGGGAAAGATACTACAATGTTTGTTTGGTCATGACATTTGTAGCTTGTTATTAAAGATAATTTGCCGATAATAAGTTCGATTTCGTCTATCTGTTTGTCAGCGTCGGAATAACGAAATGAAAAGAGATAGGTTAATCAGAGATAATAAATGGATATACTATATGTACTGTATATATACTGTATATACTGTATTATTTATTCTCATCTCAAAATGTTGTCGTAAAAAGAATGTAATATCTGATTTCTTATTATACGTCGGCGAATGGGTTTAACCCACTAAACCTGTTTAAGAAACGTCAAATCGTATAAAAGTTTGACATAAGTAAATAAATTTAGTGGTAAATCTCGATTTAGGATCGTCGTGCACGTCGGCTTTAATATTATTATTTTTCTTTAACAATGCCGATTTAAGAATTGTTTAATTTTGAGGACAAAGTATAAAAACACGAGTACTTTAAGAATGATAATCATAGTTTTGTTCCTTCCTTCTAAAAAATTAAACATAGTACGCAGCAAAAACTTTTGGATAACGTTTTGCCACTATTGAATTGGTAGAGTCAAAGAAATAATTGCACTAAGGGGATGAAATCGGAGATGCAAGACTAAAACACCTTTATGCACCAATTTTGATGATTCCTTCACAAAAAAATATATAAATAGAACCGGCTCAAAAATACTAAAAAATTAAACTTAACAATGTTGAGTCGTTGGAACCAAATAGTGACTATTAAACTACAGTAAACTAAACTAGACCCATTCAAAATTGTTTCGCTTTATTTTTAGCTTTTTAATTTTTATGAGTCGGTTTTATTTTTTGTTAAAAAGTTATTTAAGTATTTCTTTTTCTCGAAATCTATGTATCGCGCGTCGCCTTCAAATGAATATTTCACATATTATTTAAACGGGAGTAAAAACTTTGCCAGTTAAAACCTTTTTACCGGATTATATTTCGTTATAACAATTTTAATGTAAAAAAAATTGTTTGATGTTGAGAACATAATAACTCTACGAGTACTTAATTGTGAAACATAAACGTTTTATTTTGTTTTGCTAATGATCAAAGCACACCTAGAGCATCCTAGAGTGACATAACCATATTCCTCTAATTTGAATGTTACCTTTGACTAAAAATGCGCAACCGGTTTTATGGGGTATTTTTTTTACACAATTCTGTTCACGGATCACGTCAGCCTCACATTGTACACACGATTAGAGATAAAAAAATATATTTTCTTGTTCTAGAAAATAGTGGGTTGCCTTGTAATGAAAATTTCCCTTAAGGCTCATTTAAATGAAGAGAGTTTCTTGCAGAATAGTATAATGCATACGAGAATACAACAGAAAACCGTTGTTTACGAGGCCGCGTCATATGGTTTCAGAAAATAATCGAATGACGCGGCCTTGTTAATGACGTCGTTAATTATATTCTCGTTTATGTCTCGAGAAACTATCTCCGTCTAAATGGGGCTTAATTGTTGTAATCATCGTTGTTGAACAAATACTATGCCACGGGTACTATTTCTAAATCGTAGCCACGACTCAACTACAATTTGCTTAACACTTTTTTTAAGCAATCGCTCATCCCGACTCAACACAAGGTTAACCTGTTTCGTGAATATCAGGAACTACGAGACAGCCTCCGTGGCGCAGCGGGCGAGTAGCCGGCTGCGAAGCGAGAGGCCGTGGGTTCGATTCCCACACTGAGACAAATGTTTGTGTGAACCACAAATATTGGTCTCGGGTCTGGGTGTTGTGGGACCGCAAGTCCCTCGTAGTTCCTGATACCCACGACACAGGTTTACCTAGTGTGGGGTCAGGACTATGTGTGTGACTGTTGGGTGTAAAAAAAAAAAAAAAAAAAAATTACGGCCCCAGAATACTCAGATCCGAAATAAATATTTATAAATAACACAAAGACTTCAATGTTCTCCCCAGGGGGTTGACGTCAGGCAGACGGCCGGTTGTAAAACTACAAGCCAAATCTTTCTGAAAAATATATTAAAGCATGTTGCGCCGACCCCACTGCGAGTGGGTTAAGGGCAGGTGGAAGAAAAAGACACAAATATATCAATGTACATCTACTACTAGACCGGCTTCGCGATACATAGGTATTATAGATTTTGCACAATAGGTTACGGTCAATTCACCGCAACTCAATATTACCATCTCGCTTACTCTTAACTAGAATTATATTATTCACTCCTTCTCTCTCGCTCCCCCGCCTTAGTCGTCAAATGTCTCCCGCTTTATGTGGCGCAATTTTACTTCTAAACGGCCCATGTAGTAGCATACATTGAAGTCTTTGGGATCACACAAACATCTGTCTCAATGCGGGAATCGAACCCGTGGCCTACTCGTCCGCTGCGGAGGCTATTACGATACAATGTATGTTTTCGTTTCAGGATAGTTTAATTAAGCCGGGCGATATTTGGGGTACTAACGTGTCGTCACAAGTCCTGTTCGTTTTAGAAGCAACTCGTGAGCACACGGGACGGTATTCCTGCGCCGCAAACAACTCTATAGGAGAAACCAGGGCTGAAACTATTCCGATAACTGTATTCTGTGAGTATTTTAATTAGATATTTCATTTAGTTTTACTATTTTTTACTTGTAACATATAAAATACCTTTCGTTCCATTCTTAGGTGCTCTAACTATATTGATATCATAGCCTGTTCATCTTAGGTACTCATTCGAGAAAAAAGAAAATGCTTTATTTATGTCCTAGGGATGCCAACTGATTTACTACGAGAGGTGAAATACGTATATCGTAGACTATACTTTGCCTTAATTTGACTACACCTTTCTGTAACATTTTGTTATACGGAGAAGCATAATAATAGAATTATATTTCCCAAATTGGCTGTTTAAAATAAAATATCATCTTTCTTTTGCGTCTGTATTTCCGAACAGATCTTTTTTTTTATTGTTTTTTTTATTTTATTAATTTATTTATTTATTTCTCAATTTCCAGACCCACCAGAATGCTCACACCGAGGCATAAGGCTCATAAAAGAGACTTTAAGTTGCAACGTAAAGGCGTTACCAGTTCCAGACACATACTTTTGGCATGTTCAACCAGCAGGATTCGAAGTCCAACACCTCACCACAGGCTCCCATATCCTACCATTGGACCAAATCACTGGGCCATTGTCAGATACTTTGAAAGCAACTTGTTCAGCGAGCAATGGTATCGCCTCTCAAGAAGTGTCGTGTGAACGGACCTTTAGTTTTGAGCATTTAAGGCCTCAACAACCACAGCAGTGTGACCTTGCGTATGAGTATGGAGAATTTCACATAAGATGCGTTCCAGGTAAGGAAATAAACCAATTTCAATTAAATATGATAACAATTATACAATTGACAGCGTCAGTGGCGCAGCGGGCGAGTCACCGGCAGTGGCACGGGAGGCCGCGGGTTCGATCCCCGCACCGAGACAAATGTTTGTGTGATCCACAAATATTTGTTTCAAGTCTGGGTGTTGTGAGACCGAAAGACTCTCGTAGTTCCTGATACCCACGACACAAGACTCGTATCTTACTGTGGGGTCAGGACTATGTGTGTGACTGTTGGGTATATTTATGATTATAATTACCAACTTTATTTAGGGTCCGAAAACATATCACCCATATATAGCGAAAGCAACGCAAAAACGGCTTCCTACTTTTTTCTGCCTGGCGTTATCTCGGCCTAATGTTATTAATTATTAGTTTGGATGTTTGTGAGTTTGGTTGTTCGTTAAGCAATCGTGGTTTAACAGCTGAATAGATTTGGATGAAATTTGCCACACAGATAGATCATGACCTGGATTTAAGATTTAAGACTTTCGCCCCAATAAAAGGCATTCACAAAGCGAGCAACAGCTAGTATTTAAGTGTTCAAATCTACTTCCACAGTGGAAAACGCGACATACTACGAAGTATCAGTATGGCGACTATCCACGAGCAACTCCTCGCTAGTACTAGACAAGAGAGCGTCGATGGGTTTCGGCACGAGCCAAGCTCTCGCCCACGGTGGCGCGTGGCTCGTGAGGGCGGGGCTCGGAGAGATGGCCGCAGGAGATGAGGCCGGTGCATTAGCTTGCAATAGGTATGGATGTTCAAGGGCTTTGCTATTGAGGCCTACTGAGAATCTATTGCAAGCCGCCTCGCCGCCATGGTGGCATTGTAAGTATATACACGGTTATTTAATATACTTGTTTCTTTAAAATTAGTTATAGCTTAGTGGAGAGTGCTACGAACTGCGGAGACGAAAGTTCGAAAACTTACAAAGTGGTGGGTCCCTCATATACATGTATAAAAATGATTATAAAATCTTTTCTTTCTTTGTGTCCGGCGTTGTCCCGGCTTAATGCCATGATCCGCCTTCTCGTGCCATAGATTTCACGGTATTTGGTATTGCCAACCCGCTAATGGCCAGCGTGGTGGACTAAGGCCTAACTCATGCCGTATGGGTAGGTACCACAAATTTGTCCTTTTCCACCGCCAAGCAGCAGTGTTGTGTTTCGGTTTGAAGGACATTAAAGCCAATTAAATTACTGAACATTATGAGACTTAACATCTGTCGAGATGAACGCAGTCCAGCGTCATGGTGTGCTTTGTAATTCCATGTTCTGTGTGGTGTTGTCTGTTTAAGAACAGGCGTGGCGCTTACCACCAAGCGAGCGACCATTTCGTCATTCAGGCTAATAAAATGTATAATGTCCAAATACGATTAAGGATCGTTATGCAAATCGGACACACTCGTAGTATGCTCTTCTAACATAAACTTCTTTTTTTTTTATTAACCTGAATTTCGCGACGAGCACGTCGCTCGCCTGATGGTAAGCGCCACGCCTGCTCATAAACAGAAGCAACGCCACACAGAACTTTAAATAAAAGCACTGCATGACACTGGACTGCGCTCGTCACCCCGAGACATATGGTGTTAAGTCTCATAATACCCAGTAATTTCACTGGCTTCAATGTCCTTCAAACCGGAACACAACAGTGCTTACATACTGTTGCTTGGCGGCAGAAATAGACAAAGCGGTGGTACCAACCCAGCCGACCTCTCGCATACGAGGGACCTACTGTTGTGCAAACTAAACTGTTGTTATTCCAGTAACAAAAGACGTGGGCATAGCCATAGGCGGAGTAGTGGCAGTGATCCTGTTCATCATAACAACAGTATTCGCGATACGACTGGCTCGACGGCCGCGGAACAAACCGACAGCTCCCGTCATACAAGTACTGCAGTTAGATGACGTCGCTAGAAACTACCTCGATAATATCGCGGGTCGGTATCATTGTTATACTTTATTGTACAACGTGTTATAGAAGGTGTGGCCAAATTTAAGCACCGTATAGTGTACGATATAGGTATTTCACCCTCAAGAGGCTTAGCATAATAATATACAACACGAGATGATTTTGATGAAAAGTTTTATCTGGTTATTACTTTTTGTCTATGGAAGCTAACATGGTTGCATAGAATACTCGACTCGTAATGTCAAAAGTAGACATAAAGTAGAGACCATAGTGAAAACGGTACTTTCAACCTCGCTGTGGTATTTTGTCTACGAACCCTAACATGACGACGTCATTTTATCGAATGTTGACACTACTGTCTATAGTTATCTCTCTCGTGCGCGACATATGTCGTGTTGCATATCTTAAGCCCGCAGTACCAAATCCGATCGCATTGCTAATACATAAATAAAGCATGTTTTTCTCGAATGAGTAACATGTCGATATTTTATTTATTTATTTTACACACTTTATACATGATACATGTACAGGCGGACTTAATGCCAGAGGCATTCTCTACCACTCAACCTTTGGGGGTGCAGAGAATAAACAAGGCAGGTGTAAAAAAGAAGAGGAACTTTGGACAACGTTAAATTATAAACAGCTGAGCTGCTGTCTCTCTCCGGCATTGTTATTCTCGATCACGCACTTATTTTTAGTGATGTGATCGATCGTAATAAACGAGTGATTAAAATTAGCGTTAAATTATAAGATTTTGATAAGATCCGTATATAAACTGTCACTGTCAGATAAATGTAATGACCCTTAAATGTGACCACACGTTTCTGTAAGACGTTGTATAAACTCTCACCTTTATCCCGAAGTGGTAGGCAAAAGTTTAGAGATTATTTCCGTCCCAAGATATGATAGGTGGCGAACCTAATTTTCTACAAATTCCAATCCCTGGCGAATAAATGAATGCGACATATTGAGACGATATTTTTACCACCTGGCAAAAAAAGAGAGTTGTTATAAGTTTCACCCTTTAATGTGTCTATGTGTGAAAACGTAGCACCTAATGGCCGTTCCTTATATTCTATTTAAAGATAGATTTGCTTACTATCAATAGTATAATTACAGATTTCCATACAAAAAGTGTCAACATTTTACCGCCAGTAAGCAAATCTGTCCATAGACAGATATTGGGAACGGCCATAAACAAGTGGACCGATTTAAATGCATTTTTTGACAGCTGGTTTAATCGAGACGGTTCTGATATCGGATCCACACGGTTCAATTTTAGCTGATCAACTGTCTTGAATCAACAAAAGCTGTGTGTTTTTTGAAATCTATTCGGTTTTGGTTCGGGAAGTAGTTGATCAACTAAAATCATAAGCTATAAACCCGCTGTTAGCTATGTTTGAAAAATACTGCTTCAGCCGAAAATCCGTTGTTTTCAAATGTTCAGCCGTTTAAAAGTTACAGATGTTTGATTGTCGTCGGTGGATTTTATTTGTTAGGTTATAATGGTTTTAATACTTAATTTCCCAGGATTTAAATATGTGCTCTGTCTGGCTGGGCTCGCCAAGTATCACATCATGGGACGAAAAAGAGCTCGGCAAAACGTAGGTGCACATTTGCACCTCTGCCTAAACCTTTCAAAGATACAGGCGTGCACTTGTGTTATATCATAATAATACTAAAATCCATCATACTAAACTTTGAATATTTTAAAGCCATGAATTTACTAGGCGACAATTGACGGGCAATATGTTGCTCAACATGTATACAAGTATGCTTAGTAAAAACGCTGAATTCTATAATAAAATAGAGGTACTAACATAAGGCGACATTTAATTTTTCTGCATCATCCGCAACGTTGCGAGTACTAGCCCGAGCCGAGCCATTGAATCCTTAAAATGTTGTAGATAATTTAGATTCAGTCAAATTTCCCTCCCGCACCATTTCGGAAGACTGTTTCCTTAGAGAAGAACTTACAACAAACGTTACTCTTTTCAAAACTAATTTACCTGTCGTTGTTTCATCTGTTTTTTTTTTGACATATTAATATCATTTTATCTGCATTAAATACTTTTGATGATCAACATCCCTCCTGCCTAGTAAGTAAGTGGCTTAATTGTTTACAGATCACAAACTCCGTCTCTCGTCCAGCATGAGGTCGTGCAGTAGCGCGTACTCCGAAGGTTCCTGTGAATCACCTCCCACAACCCTCGACAGACGTCGAAAGCAAGTTTGGGATCGATGGGAACCTCCACCTCCTGACGTTACACTTACACTTCATAGAGAAAGCGCTGTCTGAATTTTAAACATTGTCTCATTGGTGTAACTAGGATTTATTCTGTTCTTGACCGATTTCATAATGTCCAATTAAACGTTAATGAAATGTATTATACTAATTGTCACAAAAACCCTATTGGGCGTTTTAACTGTGATATCAGAATCGATATTCAAACGTATTGAAAAAACTTGCATACGAAGATTGGACTATAATAATATTTATTTTTTAAACTACAATTCATTTATTGTTTGTAAACCCTATTTCGGTTCTCGACCTCTGCAAGAGCGATGATTTGCAAACCAGAGCGAGATAGCAAGTTGCGACGTCCACGTACATCAAACGCGCCGCGCCCCCGACTTCTTCAATACGTGCAGTAATTCAGATGGAAATAACATTTATTTTTCTAAGCTAACTGTGTAAGGATAATATCTCGCTTCTGTATATAATTTTTTTAATTTAACTATTTTTATTAATCTATCTATATGTCTCTCTTTATGATCCAAAAAAATTTAAAATTAAAATTTTGTGTTATCAGAAATGGCGGTGATGGTAGAATTATTTTATATTTATACTTCCTTAATTGATACTTTATGAATATTGAAAATGTTACAAAAAATCCTAGACACACTAATGACATGACACGTTTAAGGCTGAATAAAAACAAAAAACCTCTTCAAACATATCTTCAACTTTTATTATTCACACTTCTAAAATATTGTAGAAAGTATACAAATTCCAACAGATGCATTTAATATAATGACAAAAAATATAAAACTATTGTCATAAATTTATCAGATGTTATCTTATGTCCAGAAAAAATATCAAATTGTAAACAATAAAAAAACAAATGAAATTAATATTCTGTATTACGATTCAATCGATTAGCGCTACAAGTGTGCCATAGCTGTTACGGATATTTTGAATTTATTTACAAATTAATATTTTAACGACTTAATGCTAAGCATAATACTAGATTTAAATAATTGTAATAAATAATTTAAAGTTTATGCATTTTTTCTTATTTATAAAACCCACCTTGAGGTATATCGCCTCGATTTTCTTGAATTGTACTACTTTCTTGAACATCTACTACAACATTATTCTGACTACCCATCATTCTCATTGAGGACCCATCCGCATTTATTTGTTTATAGAGAAACGATGTATCTGGAACCACTATTGGGTTACTTTTTAAAGAATCATCATTACGATAAGAATACGATTCGGTACAAAGAGGCAACTGTGTTACTTGACTAATATCTAGACACTTCAAAGTACTTGTTTGGATAGTTTCTTGAGTAGTAGTCGAAGTTCTTTGAGTATTTTTTGGAGGCGGCTCAATGTTGCCTTTTACGGGCGGAACAAAGTAATAACTTGTCCCTTTATTGGAAATATCATTTTCTACATTTTTATTTCCTAAGTCAGGGTTGCTATTAGGTGCTACCTGCGAAATATCTAATGGGTGCATATTTTTGTTCCTAACCTGTTTATACACAAAGGAAGAACTGTGTTCATTATTTACCATGTTACCTGATTCTTCATTAATTACGTTACTTTTTGAATTTTGACTCAATGGTGACCGAGTTGAAAGTGTTTTGAGATCAGGGATTCGATTTAAATCAATGTCACTAAGGGAAGGCGGAGGAGGTATAGCTTTGGAAATTCCACCCGGCGTTGCGATTAGACCCGGCCTATTATTTTTACTAAAATTAATATTACTAGTAATAACTTCGGTAGAAGACTTACTATTTATAGAAATTGGTTGCTTATTCTTACTTATTTTCACATTAACATCTCCCTTAGGTCCGGGCATTTTGAAAATGTTTGTTGTACTACGTAACCATACTGGAATATCTTCTTCAACTAAAATTGGTGGTCCATAGAAATCTCCACCTTCCAAATATCCTAAACTTTGAAGTCTTGCGAATGCTGGAGGATAAATCGGAGCGACTACCGGTGGTAGAGGAGTTATAACATTGCCATAATTTCCGGGAATTATTGGTGGACCGAAACTTATATCTTCTCTTATAACTGCCCCTGGAACCCGCATCAAACTAGGCACAACAGCAGCACTAACTATTTCTTCAAATCTTGACTTGATATATGGCGGTAATGCAGGCATAGCGACAGTCTCTGTGACGATGACATTAGGATTATCTTCAAATTCATACGACATCATTGTACCGTCCTTTGATACTTGCTTGTAAGAATACGTAGGTTGTACAACTTTAGTAATCACTTGTTTTGGTTGGGTAATTATTGTAGGCATTGGAATCGCCATCGGTTTTGAATCAACTTCAACGGTTTCGGTGTATTTTACGCCTACAGCGCGTGGAAGTGGTTTTTCAATTTCTTGTATTACTGGATATTTCATTTCTTCATTAATTATTATAATTGGATTAACTGGCATTGGTGGAGCAAATAAATTTGCTAAAAGTTGTTTTTTGCTCTGTATTCCAGTTTTGATAAAATCTACAATCTTCTGAAAACCACTTGGCGCTTCGTCGCATGTTTTATTCAATGAAGAATTATTTGGAACTGCAATATTTATATGGATCGGTGTGGTTATTTTTTTCAGCGCTTGCTTTGGTGTAACTCTGAGGAGCACATCATCGTATCCAGGTATTTTATAAAGAATAGCTTTGTCGGCAACCGATGGTTTTTGTGAGATTCCTAGGTAAGGCAACGGTATGGTTCTTTTTGTTCGATCATTTGGTAATACAGCCATTACAATTGCAGGTAGCACGCACTGTAAACAAAATTAACTTACGTTATTTTCATATAGGTATTATATTATTACTTAAATATAGCACGTAACTCTGGTTTTAAAATAGATTTTGAAACTTTTTACCTATTATTCATAGACTTTAATGTATGCTACTAGACAGGCTGTATAGAAGTAAAATTGCGTCACATAACGCGGGAGTTTGACAGCTTACAAACAGTGAGCGCGATAGGGGTTCTAGTTGAGAGTAAGCGAGATGGTAATATTGAGTTACGGTCAATTGACCGCAACTTAGTGGTACAATTTCTATGTACCGCGTAGCTTGTCTAGTAGTATACATTAAAGTCTTTGCTATTATTATATACTTTATAAATTCTTGGGAATTGAAATACAGAATTACACTTGTAAAGAAAATACTGTACAAGTAACATCTAAAAAATTCAAGTAGTCTGACATTATGCTAACAACCCGGCCGTCGAGAGATGCAACAATCCTCGTTGGTCGTCATATTTATAATAGAATTTGGACAGGCCAGTATTTTTTTATCTAAACGAGACGAGCAGATCGTTCTCCTGATGGTAAGCAACACGCATGGCCATAAATAGACCATAACCTTCAAACCGGAACACAACAATACTTATACACTGTTGTTTGGTGGCATAAATAGACAAAGGTTAATCATGTCATTTATGGAGTTATCAAATATCGATTAAAACATAATCTAAAATTAGAATAGACAAAGCGGTGGTACCGATCCAAACGGTCTCTCGCATACAAGAAACCAACCACATAGTTCTTGTAGTCAATTATAACATTTTGAACGAAGATAAAGATTTAATAATAATGTAATACTTACTATTATTGTAAACCACCGCATCTTGAACACAAACACGCACAAAAGCAGCACTGTTATTATACTTGGCTTTCAACATCATATTAAGAATTAAAATGCGAATACCAATGTCTTTTATAATAATGTAATTAGTAGAGAAAGTTAAATTATTGGCAGTGATTCAACAGAAACAAACGTGGCAATTAACAAATTATGTCAAATACCAGGAACAAATCAAAACAAAGGAAAAAAAACACCAGAGGGCCAATTCTCGTATTTAACTGACACTGCGACTGAATTTTAACCGAACTGAGATTAGATTGCGATTTGACTAAGAAATGGTTTTGTTCTCCTCTTAAGTGCAGTGCTGTGTCAATATGATCTCATTTCGATCTCATTGCAATCTAAATTTTGACGTTAACATATATTTTTTGATGTTTATTAATTTTGACGTTTATAAGGATATCCCCAGTGGGGTTGACGTCAGGCAGGCGGCCGGTCGTAAAAACTACAAGCCAAATCTTTCTGTAACATGAGTTAAAAAGCATGTTTCGCGGACCTCACTGCGAGTGAGATAAGGGCAATTGGAAGAAGAAGATATAAGGACACGTGTCATTAAAAAATGTTAGCAGAATGCCGTTTTGGCTTCAGACAACTTTTAATCTAGGTACTTATGATATATGTATATGATATATAAGCTCGGCGAAATGTGGGTGTACTAGTTACACCTCTGCCTAGCCCTACGGGGATAACAGGTGTGAGTGCGTATGTATGTATTTAATTACGAGAATTGGCCTTCTGAACAAGCCTTATAAGTAAGTTCATAAATAATATTAAAAGTATTGAAATTCTCTCACATTTTTATAGCAAAGACCGGCAAACGAGCTGGTGGGTCACCTGATGGTTAGTGATTTCCACCCCTCATATGCGCCCACAATACTAGAAGGATCATGGTTGCATTGCCGACCTTAAACGAAAGAAGTTGGGAAGGAGAGGGGATTTGAGCCTCCAGATATCTCACTCACCATACGAAACGCAGCAGTAAGCCGCTAGTTTACGTCGGTTTTTTGTGAGAGAATAATAACGACCCGGTTAAGCCTGTCTACAGCGTGGCTCTACCACTCATAAAACCACTCAAAATATTCTAAATATTAAAATTATTGGCTAGTAATAGATAAATAGGGCTATAAATGACGTCGATTAGTATTTCAATATTTATTATTTAAATATCTAATTACAATTACTACGTATAAAGTTATGACTAGTGGAAGACATTCATTGACTAGGAATGACGTTATAGCGGATTCACACGGTTCAATTTTAGTTGATCAACTGCATGTGATTTGAATCGTCTGAATAGACTTTCAATCGAATTAATCAACGAAAACCATACAGCTTTTGTTGACTCAAGTCAGCTGATCAAGTAAAATAGATTCATGTGAACCCGCATTGTAAACATACAGTGCAATAACTAGATTTACATCCGATCCAAATCAAATGTTATTTTCAGAATTTCAACATCGAAGATTCTCGAAGTGCAAAGTTTATCGTTCAAGTAATACCTGAACTTCAAATCTACGAGATAAACACACATTAATATGATTTTCATCCCAGAATATGTTTAGCATAGATAAATCAGACTTGGATGAAAGGAATTACTCTTCTTGTCTTCATTAACTTCATTATCACATTAATAATTGTGGATATTATTAGGATTCATTATTTTCATTAGTAGCACATATTAATTATGGTGTACAAACTTGCAACTAACAATATGTTTTATTGGGCGAGCCATGTACAGCTACTTTTTTATCTAAGACCGACTTGCACAACGTTCCTTAATCGTATTAAAACGACAAATCGTATTAAAAAGAATTTAACTGCACGTGGTAAATTCTGTTGATTAATGGACGAGGCAATAACGAAACTTGGTTCCCGCTGCGGGTAGTGTAGGACAGACGGCGGGAAATCCACCGTCAAGTAATGATGGGTAGACGGACCCTGCCATTAAGCCGGAATAACAGGCAGAAAAAAGAATCAAACATTGGTGGCTTAATACGATTAAGAATAGTGCAATGGTACATAAGTTATAAGCAAAATCATTACTCTATTAAAAGTAGAATGAATTTATCCATAAGAAGAAGTGTGCCTCTCTGAAACCTAAGGTTAGGCGCACCAAGGCACCTCAGAATCAAACACATGTCGTGAAGGGTGCACGGCGGAGTGCGATGCGTGGTGAGGCTGTGGAGACCCGTGGAGCAGCTCACACATGAAGCTGATGTATGTGATAGCCAGCCGGAGAGTTTCGATGCGGGAGAGACGTTTTTCGTATGCGAATGTTGGCACCTGGGTAAAGATAGTTTTTTTTATAGCATAGGCCAGCAAACGAGCAAGTGGGTCACCTGATGGTAAGCGATCTCCACCGGGCGGTGGAGGTATTGTTGCTGTTTGAGGCAAGAGAGCAGACAGAAGGATAGATTTCAGAAAAAGAGTAATCCTACTTACCTTAATCATTATATTATACATATACTATTATAATTTTAATATGAATGTTTGGATGTTTGTTAATCTATCACGCCTCAAACGCCTAAAGGGTTTCATGAAATTTGACGCATGGGTAACCCATGACTTGGATTGGGACATAGGCTGCTGTTATCCCAGAAAAAGCCATGCACGTAAGTGGAGCCGTGAGTAAAATCTAGTTTTATATAAAAATATGCGGTCTACATCGCGTGCCGACATTGAGAGCAACTAATATCTACGGGAACGTCTATACGCATATAGGTATCTGTCTGCAAAACTTTAAGTAATTGGTAAAATTTCGTAATGATCACGGATCAATGGCACAAATAGAATTGTATTATTTCGCAAAAACGCGTTCCTATTCTAAATTTTAAATAATAATAAATAAATACACCCAACAGTTACACGCATAGTCCTGACCCCACACTAGATTAACCTGCATCGTGGGTATCAGGAACTACGACTACACGCCTACTGCGCCACGGAGGCTTTTACGCCTCTACACACCTAGTGTTAATATGATGGCTCATAATAAGAACCTCTTACAATTAATTTAGTTAATGTTAGTATTATTCTTTAACTAAATTACTTTAAGTTAAACTTTTAATCAAGAGGCATTAAGTTTTGTCGTTTTGTCATGCTCCGTCATCAGATCTTAACCAAATAAACATGAGACCATCCTCTGAGTAAACCCTATCGAACACCAAAATATCGGTCAGCATTTGGTCAAAATATCGAGTAACATAAATAAAAAAGTACAGAGGAATTGTTTTTTATTAAGTCAGTTGAAAATAATACTTGTTTCTAGTCCTGTATTATATTTACACGTCTCAATTCTGGGCACGGGCCTCCTCTACTGAATGCGAGGGGTTAGGATTTAATCCACCACGCTAGCCTATTGCACGTTAGCAGACTTCACATATGCAGGTTTCCTTACGATGTTTCCTTCACCGTCAAAGCAAGCGTTAATTAACAATGAATACACGTGTAACTTGGAAAAGTCAGAGGTGCATGCTCTTAGAGCTGGTTTCGAACCTGCAACTTACGTCTCGACAGTCCGTGCCTCTACCCGCTGCGTTGTCGCTACTACAAGTTGTAAATACTACCAGTTCAGCATATTCATACCTTCCTCCTCAACTTATCGAAAGCTTCATTCAAGTTGAACATGCGACGTCGCTCGCGTATGTTGGCGGCGCGGCGCTGAGCGACGGAGGCGACGCGACGGCGAGGTTTCTTGCCGCCGGGCGTCGAACGCGCGCTGCCGCGACCGCCACATCCTGCCGCCGACCACACTGGCATATGAAGAAGAATTTGTTAAGAATAAATAAGCATATAAATAAAATATAAACTCCTGATTAAACAAAAGATTCCTAGGACTCTACAATGTGAGAGTCTGTTTGGGTAAATACCACTGCTGTGTCGATTTTGCCAATCAGTAGTCACTGTTATTTGCCGGTTTAAAAGACATTGACGATTTGAAGCCAGATGCATAAGAACCGATGTGATTGATCGTGGATTATTCCTCTTTGTGCACATAATATACATACATACGCACTCACGCCTGTAATCCCCGAAGGTGTAGCTGCCTACACCAGTGTAACCAGTACACCCACATCTCGCCGAGCGTATATACCCAGTAAAATTACCGTGCATTATATTAATATGCCTGTTTATCATAGGAATAGGCAGAGATAATTCCACATACTCAGTTAGTGGATTAAAAATCGTTTCCACAATCACTGCATCATTTGAACGTGATACCTACCTATATTTAATGGGTTATGTATTATAGACCTTTTTCTATAGGTGTGTTGCAATACCTGACAATTGGATAAGGCTATTTCGGAGCTCGCACTATATTTCCCTTCTCCAAAAATCTTTCATCTACGGGAACTCAGATAGAGTTGAGCTACGATTTTGCCCTGCATCATTAGGCATTTTATTGATAAAAAAAACGCTGAATTAAACAGTGATTAACATGCAAGTGTATAATTAGTACGTACCCAGGTCGGCCGGCGGAAAAGCCAGGATGTCGGGGTAAGGCACTGGAGCTGGTGGAGCGTCCCACAGCGGCCCGTAGGGGGACACTTCGCTACCCTGCATAATCAAATAAATAGTATAAAACAAAGTCGGCGGGGAGTGTTTTTATTTATTAAATTTAAGGATTTTTGTTCAACATGGATGATGTCAGTCCCATTATATCTCAATCTAAAAAAGGTAAATAAAGTAGAAATATTAGATATTTAAGAATCTTGCAAAATTCACCAAATGGGTTTGCCAAAATAGTCTGGATCATATCGACGCGACGCGACATCCCGGCGATAAATTTTTGTTTTAAAACATAGAGTCCTATTCTCCTTTGTTTTTAGCACAGTCCATCAAGCGGGGATTGATATGGACTACCGAGATGAACGTTACAGGTTCGAAATCAGCTTCAAAAGCATGAACTTCTTACTTTCCTAAGTTTCATGTATATGCATTATCGCTTGCTGTAATGGTAAATGAAACATCGTAAGGGAACCTGCATACCTGAGAATTCTCCATAAGAATTTTAAAGGTTAGGTGAAGCCTCTAAACTGTATCGGTAAACTGCATCAGGCCAGCGTGCTGGAATAAGGTCTCAAAGAGAGACTCGTAGAGGAGGCTCGTGCCCAGCAGTGGGTCAGTATAATACAGGACTGATATTAAACATATAAAATATCACGCTTGTATCTCATAGCAGTAGGCAGGGACTACAGATTTTCACTTTACTCGGCCCTGACATACAACTTTCAGATCATCTTTATTTATAGCAAAGGCCGGCCGGCAAACGAGCAAGCGGGTCAACATATGGTAAGTGATCTCCACTGCCCATGTACGCCCACAATACCAGAAGAATAATAAGATCGTTGCCACCAGTAAAGAAAAAGGATATAAATTAGCAGATTGGGAAGGGCAGGGGGATTTATGCCTCCTGATATCTCACTCACTGTACGAAATGCAGCAGCAAGCTGCTACTTTATGTCAGTTTTCTGTGAAACCACGTCAGACCACGCGGTTTGTGTTCTACTCTCTCCTTTTAGCTGTAAGCCGTGGGACTAGCGTTTACCCGTAACCCCAGCAGAAGTCATACATATATACATAGACTCACGCCTGTTTTCCAGCAGAAGTCGGCTCTTTTAAAAAGCCTACCGTAGCTCGAGATTACATATTTCACTATACGACGACTAAAATTGTCCACCACAATCTTAGGCGTTTAATTTATGCGACCTGTGCGTAAATTATTCGCAAAAAAAAACAAAAAACTAAAAACCTGATTTAATTCCGTCTTCTGTAATTGAATGTGAAACTGTAACTTAACACAACATAAATGTATTATAGTTTTACCTAACAGTATAGTATAGTTTAGTCTCCTATTATAAATATAATCTGCTCACTACTATTTTGAACATGCTGTTTACACATGTTTTGGAATGTATTCTAGCTCGAAACTTGTAACACTGTTATATAAGATTGATATTAAGAATGTAATCCGTTTTGTGTGCCTAATAAATAAATAAACTATGCACCCTGGTTCAACTGCTGCCTGCAGGCCAATTAATGGCGGCCGGAGATTATGTCTCCAGTTTCTAATTCTTCGACTACTCCCTACTCTCCCTCACCGCCGCCTCTTTCGTGTAATGTTCACAAAATAAAGCCACGGCGTCTCACTTATCTTCACCCTCGACCATGGCTTGCACCCTTGTTGAGAGTAATAGAATGTTGTCAACGGCTGCGGCTAAATCACGGGCCACGGCTCGACCAGTCCTATGCGGGGCAAACGGCTATTTATGCTGCACCGAGTCCTCGGTGCATCCACAATGGCGGCAACCTGGTATCAGTGCTTAACGAATGCGACACTGGTACTTCCCGAAAAAGCCGTGCCCTGATAGCACCTGTCACTCTAAAAGTTAGGGTGCTGTGTCGCCTCCGAAGTCACACCGCCAGTGAAGGCCGAGCCCCGTCAGCGCTACAAATACAGCGACGCAAGGGTTTCACCTCAAAATCCCTGGGCGGGAATCCAGCCATAAGGGAGGTCGCCTCGTAAGAGGCCATATCCTCTGGTTGCCCTGACTGACATCGCTTTCACCGAACTACACAATGTTGCTATCAGCCTATTCGCCCCGCGCCGTAAAGCCTCATAGACTGTACGTTTAAGATGTACCTAGTCGATGATCTGTACTTACTCCGGGTAAAAAAAAATATGATTCAATGTTATTGGTATTGTGGACATAATGAGCTGCTGTAATCATGATTCACAAATCATATGGTGACCCGCTTGGTCCCATAAATAAGCTAATCGGTCAATGTAAGGTTCAGTATTTTTAGCACATTGAACCAAGAATTAGGTACCTTATGAACACGCTAAGTAAGGTGTCAATTGAAATTTCAGGATCCGTTTAGAGGATTCCGGTGGAAAAAAATAATTAAGAGGGAGATCAGCCGATCCACCATATATCCACTTACGCACATCCAGGTACACTTTCTTCAACTTTTCTATTTTGCTATTGCATAAAATAACACTATAAAGAACTTCCTATTTTTAGTAGATTAATCAGAAACGAAATGCGTATGCGAAAAAAGATTTGAGTATCAGACAATTCGCAAAATTAGCAAAAAAGTGTTTTAGTTCTCTGGGCCTGGTAGTACCTAAGTATATAAGTTTATAATTGCACGAATACATTCTGAAGGAAACCTGGGGTTAAAATTTCGTTCATAGCAGGAGCAGTGACATAGCTGTGCTCTTGGCGTGGCTTATGAGCAAAGGTATCCACTAATTAGATAGGTCTACTGCTCGTCTGCCTTTGAAGGCTATATAAAATTACTTACTGCCGAGCTGCTCCAAACGTGCGGCGCGTCGCTGCCGTATGACATCAGCGGGAAATGAATCTTGATACCTTTGCACACACCACGACACTAAACACTGCCACTCCGCTGACGGTGACCAGCGAAGCTACCAGCTGAAGTCGACAACGAACGGGGTGCGAAAATGGACTAAATCAAAAAATTATATCTTCGTGCTATACCAGAACGGGATAGTTTTATTAAATTTCAATGCCATGCGATTTTAAACCCAAAACGCATGAATTTAACGTGTATAGTTGTGGTACGCGGTACCAAAATCACCCCAGACCATTGGAACACCAGATTTCTCAGCTGTGATTGGCGAATCTAAGGGTGAGATGAGGGTGGTAGCGATGATTGGTCGCAGCAGGCGCAATGGGCGGGATATATCGACATTTGTATTCTGAATTTAAAGCGATTTTAAGGTGAATTTCAGTAAAAACATATTCCGGCACCATGAACAACTACGTACGCATACATTTTAAAATATATAAACTCTACTGTTAAATTTCTATATGTAAATATTTTTACTCGTAATTTCATTTCAAGTAGGAGTGTAAGTGGGCCACTGACATCATAGGCCCAAAGCCACCTACACTTGGTACCTACACTCTGCTGATTAACTAGAGGCAATGGCGAAACTTGCTCTCCGTTGCAGGTTGCGGGGGTCAGACGACGGGTCACTCCATTTAATACTAAATACCGTCAAATCAATGGTAAAAGAAGGCGGACCCTGGCATTAAGCCGGGATAACGCCAGGCAAAAAGAAAGATTTTCTTTGAAGTACATGCTATTTTCAATGTACTTCATTCGCAGTGAATTTTAATATGTAACTAGGTATTCGGGCATTCCTCAACGATGTGCCGGGAAGTTTGAGAGGGGACTCCACAATCGCAGCTAGGTATATCAGTGGCACCCCACTTATAAAGATGGTAGTTGCAGTTAGCCACACTGGTTCGAATACGGTTACCTAACCGTATTACCGCTTACCTAAGCGTTGTTCACAGTTTCCGATAATCATAAGCCTGGTTGCACATCCTTAGGATCCAAGATGTGTGTTATTGTAATTAATCCTTCATTTTTTCCGCCTGCCCTTAACCCACTCGCAGTGGGGTCGCAACATTATAAAGAAAGATTTAGCTTGTAGCTTTTACGACCGGCCGCCCGCCTGACGTCAACCTCTCTGAAGTAAACATCCAGACCCGAAACATATTTATGGATCACACGAACATTAAATATTCGTACTATTCAATTATATTCAATTCATAAAAAAATATAACAAAACCAATGCGGTTAATTAAGACTGTACTTACTGTTAACCTATATCTATTTATTGTTCTATACACCTGCACATAGAATTTGGAAGGCCAATTGCTAATCTGTTATTGATCATATCGTATTAGGATGATAGGCGTGACCGGGACAGATGGCGGATTCGACACCCACCGTGGCACTTGCAGCCGCAGTAAAATCCGCGCAAATTGGGGATATTTGTCAATTTTGACGTCAAAATGTGGATTGGGCAAATCTGTCGCCTCGCATTATGTTCCGCGATAATTAATTTTTCTATTTCGACGATATTGTTGAAATGTGACTCAATTTCATTGCAAAATCGGTGTCGCTTATTTCATTGATTTATAACTGACGAAAAAAACGAAGGAAAAAAACGAACAAGACTCAATTCATTTTTTTATAGTATAGTCTGGCAAAACTCTTCATCAATGAGGATCTTCAAGGCAATGAGGAGGCCCGTGCCCAGCAGTGGGACGTATATAATACAGGGCTAGTATAACTTATATAGGCTGGCAAACCAGGAAGTGGGTCACCTGATGGAAGTGATCTCCGCCGCCCGTGAACGCCGACAATACCAGAAGAATCATGGACAAGTTGTGGCCTTAAAGAAAAGGGATAAATAAGGATTGGATTAAATAAGGATTTGAAAGAGATGGGCGATTTGGGCCTCCGGATAGCTTACTTACCACCAAACGGAGCAGTATGCCACTTCTTTACGTCGGTTTTCTGTGAGACAGTGGTAACAAGTAACAACCCGTATGTACCTATGTTTAAAGGTATTTATATTTTTTACGTTCACGTATAACTTCGCCAAATGTGGATGATTCTTTTTACATTAAATAGGGTTTACTCCCAGGGTGGTTCCCCTTTAAAATTGAATGGTAGTCAATACTAAAAGGATGAAATCGGGTGAAAAGACTAAAACTTCGACATTTATACAACGATTTTGATGAATCTTTCACTAGTACTTAGTAAAATGAAACCTACTCAAAAGCTAAAAATAAAAGCTTAACAATTTTGAGGCGATGGTATTAATCATTGACTTATTAGTTATTACTACAGTAGCACCCAATCAATTTGTATTTTTTTTATTTAATAGGTACATACTTATAAGCCCAGCAAAAGAGCAAGTGTGTCACCTAGAATTAAATCTAATTGACGTTAGCGTTTTTACCACTTGCATTTAAAAGTGCTCCCGTTTAAAGTCACTTCGAATAACAAAGGGCTTTATCTGTGTCAAATTATAAGATTTAGCAAAACATGTCAAATGAATTACACGCTTCAATTACACACGAAGGGGAGTTATATTAAAATCGCAGGGTGTAGTCAACGCACGTGGTCACAAAGCGATGGGGTGACGCAAAATATGTTTTGATATGATAAATAATACAACGAAATTGTTTTTGTATTGCTAGTTGTCTTAGGATTGTTAGGGTATTTAATTCAGTTATGCTTTTTGCCATTGTTTAAGTATATAGATATAAAATATGAGAAAATTTGTAATGTTTTTATTTACTAGTATCTCGGTTATCTAACAAATCCAACAGGGTTGGTCAACAAATGACCTGGCAACGACCATGATTCTTCAGGTATTGTGGGCGTACATAGGCGGTGATCACTTACCATCGGGTGTCCCACTTGCTTTGCCTGCTTCTACTATAAAAAAAAGATTTCCTACTATTAAATAAATTAGACTTCAGAAACATTCAATTGCAATGAAAATATGTAATATGACAGATTTGCTTACTGGCAGAAAAATTTTGACACATTTTGTATGCAAGATCTATTAAAATTCTATTGATAGTAAGCAAATTTATCTTGATATAAAATATAGAGAACGGCCATAAGCAGACCCGGATCTACGATTTTTTCGAACCGGGGCAGAAAATTGATAGTGGCGCCCCTCTCTCCAGCGCTTGATATAAATTTCTTAAAAAAACTAAAAGAAAAGAATAGAATGATGTACAAAGGGCCTGTGTGGCGCCTTTTTCTTACAAGTCGACGGTGAGCCAACCAGGCTTCTTTCCAGGCTTCAGGCTAGGCGCTTTGTGGAGCAAGTTCTTTTTTATTTTTAGTCATATTATATTATGATTTCGGCGCCCCCTGAAACTGCCACCCGGGGCGAGTGCCCCGGTTTGTCCTTCCCTAGATCCGGGCCTGACCGTAAAGAAAATATAATACAATACGTCAACTCAAAATATTTAAGTATTTAAACGGTCGATCGGTCACAATTTTAACATGATTGTCTCTAGCGATGCGTTTGTCCATATCCCTCAGGCACGTGCTTTCCCTACGCTCGTGTTTAGCCACACGAGCGAGAAATCGCATTTTTGACGCCAACGCGCTAATATGCTTTTAATTAAACGGAACCGTAGATAACTATTTTTGTTCGACACCGATTTAGGAACCCTCCGATGCAATATAAATGTCGTAATCACATTTAGCCATAAAAAATATTTGTTTCAATAGTATTTTTTTACTACATACAAAAATAAAATTATGGATTATTCCACACTGTGAAACACTCCTCGATTAAATTAGAAATTTATAAGCCACCCGACAAAAAAGGTAGATTAAAAAGTAAAAAAAGAACTTGGAAAAAAATTATTAAAATATTGCTAGGTGTTATAGTTACAATTTATTGACAAGTAAGTAATGTTCAGTTGTTAGCTGTCGGGGGACCTGCTGATAATGTTACCTTATGTCTATTCTGTTTTATGTTCACCAACATTCGAGTTGGACCCATTTAAAATTAAAGAAAAATTTCGTTTCTCTAAGGGCTTGCAATCGAATGAAAGAAAATATCAACATACATGCACCGATTTTAGTCTCACTAAAAATAGTTTTTTTAATGAAATCTAAATCGATACATAAATTACTAGTGGTAGTTTGACTCTTTCATCCCCGACTTCACGCCTTAGGGGTCGAATTTATTCTTGAAATTAATAAAAAAACAACATAAACGCGCCGAATTGAGAACCTCCTCCTTTTTTGGAGTCGGTTAAAATAGAGCCAACTTTGAGCTCCTTCGAATAAAAAGAATCATCCAAATCGGCCCACATTTGGCGGAGTTATTCATGGTATTACCTACTTACAAAAAAAAAAGAAGGAGGTTCTCTATAAACTATTAAGAACCTCCTCTGTATTTTCGTCGATTGAAAATAAAGCCGACAAAAAAACTAAATATTAACGAATTTTAAGTCGGCACTATCAATCATGATGGATACATCTAGTGTGAAGTCTAATTAAAAAATACATATTCAGTGAAATGATATCGAAAAATAAAACAACTATATAATCCATATTCGTTTATTGCATCTTACTGAAAATATTACATATCCTTACATGGCTATTTCTAAAAATCTTTTTTTACTTAGCCAGACATGAAATACTGTACATAAACCACTGCGCAAAATACTTATATTACAATTTATTGGAACTCTCTGTACACTACTAACTTATAGTTTATACTTAAAAACACTTAAACATACATAAGATCACGCCTATGTATCCGAATGGGTGGTCAGTACTGCAACTAGTGCAGAAACGGTTCTCCAAGGATATCTTTTTTGCCCTATGATAGGTGGCGAACCTATCGCTATACCGGGCACAAATTCTAATCCCGGAAAACGAGTGAGTTTTTTTTCCAAACGGAAAATCACAAAGGATTCCCCGACCTGGGAATTGAACCCAGGACCTCACCTATTTCTTATGCTAAATACTAGACCAATGAGGCGACTTACAAACACTTATATAACACAATTTAAATCTTTACATCTATATCTTACCAGCTTAAACATGTCAACCAGCCTCCGTGGCGCAGTGGCCGAGTAGCCAGCTGCGAAGCGAGAGGGCGTGGGTTCGATTCCCGCACCGAGACAAATGTATGTGATCCACAAAAATTTGTTTCGGGTCTGGGTGTTGTGGGACCGCAAGTCCCTCGTAGTTCCTGATACCCACGATACAGGTTAACCTATTGTGGGGTCAGGACTATATGGCTGTTGGGTGTATTTATTATTATTATATATTTTGCTATTATATTTATCAGTGGTTCGTGGATTTATAGTGAATCGGTAGCAAGATCGATGACCTCCTGTGGTGGTGTGTTTCCATTGCTGGTATCCTCGCCTGGAGGAGGTCTTTTATGTCAGGATGGCTCCTTTAGCTTTCCGTTCTCGTTCACTTTGTTTGTGATGCGCTCCATCACTTCGTGGTTGTACGTCGAATGTAGCATTAGACCAAGAACACCAGCTCTATAAAAATATATTCATTTATCATAAAGTTAAATAAATAGCAACGGTAGCCTAAACATGTTGGAATGGACTGCCGAAACAAAGGTCGCAGGTTCAATCTCAACACACCTCTGTTTTCGAAGTTATTCGTGTCTTTATTGTTAATTATTTCTCGTCATCGATTGACGAAAACATCGGGAGGAAACCTGCATACCTGAAAATTCTCCATAAGAATTTCGATGGTTTGTGAAGTCTATCAATCCGCAATAGGCTAACGTGGACTAAAACCTAATCCCATCTCATTAGTAGAAGGGGTCCGCACCCAGCAACGGAACAATTTAGATATAAAACACGTGTTCTTTTTTATAGCATGCCAAAAAGTTCACTTAATGACATATCGATATTTTTTCTCAATGTATCGATATCGATTTTTTTAAATATAGATACGATACATATCGATCTTTTTGCACTTTCTTCAAGCCTAATAGGTGATCCAATGGATCTTATACTAGCTTTCTAGTATAGTTTGTAGTTTTTTTGGACTCTAGTGCGTGCGTAACTACTAAATGATAGCTAGAAAACAGGGGATGGAGAGCTCAACTTATTTTTTAAAGAACCTGCGAATTACTACGCACCAACAGGACTCAAAACTTAACAAACGTCTCAAGTTATAGCATATCCAATTTTGTGTTCAATGATATGGTTGATAGATAACTAACCTAGACGCCATTGCAAGCCGTATGCTCCTCTCCTGTTCGACCAGCTCATCGAGTTTGAGCCACTGCCTGACTCTCTCCATGTCGATCTCGGCGCGTCGTAGTTTCTCCCACTGGTAGTGTCGTAGACAGGACTTCTTCGGCGCGCGACAGAACTCGCCCGTTGGCTCGAACACGTCGCGTACCAGCGGACACCCGCATACGTCCGTGTCGCTTACTTTCGGGTCTTTGAAATGCTCGGGGCACATTACCTGTACAATGATAACATAATTCATTTTAAAACCAAAATAGCCTGTACATGTTTATAAATAATACAGTCAAAACAATATTCAAATTATACAAGAATGTAAGGAAATGGCTTTCTAGTAAAGCGATAACTAGGTTTTTTTTTTATTGCTCGATCCATTATAATATGGAGAAACCGGTGAGGTCCTGGGTGAAAATAACATGTCAGACAATCACAATTTAAGGTGATACAATGACACAGTTGCCCAGGATTGGAATTTGTGCCTGATAATAAATGCCGATTATCTCGCCGCCTATCTCACATCATAGGACAAACGAAAATAAGCTAGGCAAATAGTGAATGTACTAGTTAAACCTCTCCTTAATTTCCTTCGGCTCTGTGGCGCAATAAGCGAATAGTCGGCTGTGAAACATAAAGCCACGGTTTCGATCCCCGCAAAGGCAAAGATTTATGTGAGCCCCAAATGTTTGTTTCGTCTCTGGGTTTTGTGAGGCCATAAGTCCCTCGTAGTTCCTCATACCCACGACGCTGGATATATCAGTATGGGGTCATGACTATGTGTATCACTGGTCTGGGTTTTGTGAGGCCGTAAGTCCCTCGTTGTTCCTGATACCCACCACCCAGTTTATACCAGTATAGGGTCACGACTATGTGTATCACTGTTGGATGTATTTATTATTGCACTATTGAATAATCCTTACCCTTAGCCGTTTGCAGTAGGTCCCATTAACAGGATTGTAATAGTCACAGAACATGCTTTGTCCGTCGATGCGTGTGCGATGTCTACTGCCGAACGACGCCTGCGCCTCGTACTTCACGAAACACTTCTCCATATGTTTGACGGCTGTTCGCGAGTGAATCTCATGCCCGCATGTGATGCAGTACATTGAAGTCTCGTCGTCTGCGTCCTGTTGGAGATTTATGAAAAAATAAGCAATGTATATATTCAACTACATTTTCTTATATTAAACAATCAACATATGCATGATTATTTAACAGGAACAGACAATAGGTTCCAAAATAGATTTAATATCGATGATATGATTGATTCATATACCAAAAATATAAACTAGACGCAATACGCCATACTACTTCATACCGATATATTACGCAACTTAATGTGGACCACGTAAACGAGCGCTATAAAATTAGTGCGCAGTAAAAATTTCAGTATACAAAGTAAAAACTGGCACGCCTAGTACGGATTATAACACTTACATGGTCTATTCAGATCCATATCTGTAATATTAAACAATTCTTAAAACATTAAAACAAGCTCTCAGTGCAGTCTGTGCTCGCGCCAGACTGCCGCGTACCACCTCTAATGTATCATGTACCCGTACCCTCCAGCAACCTCATCATGCAGTACCTTATCATCAGTGTGCAGTATGGTGGCGGTGCGTGCTCGTGCTACGAGCGCGTCTATTTGCGCGTGTTGTCTGTCGAGTGATCGCAGTGCAGTCTGTGCACGCGCCAGACTGCCGCGTACCACCTCTAATGTATCATGTACCCGTACCCTCCAGCAACCTCATCATGCAGTACCTTATCATCAGTGTGCAGTATGGTGGCGGTGCGTGCTCGTGCTACGAGCGCGTCTATTTGCGCGTGTTGTCTGTCGAGTGATCGCACTGCAGTCTGTGCACGCGCCAGACTGCCGCGTACCACCTCTAATGTATCATGTACCCGTACCCTCCAGCAACCTCATCATGCAGTACCTTATCATCAGTGTGCAGTATGGTGGCGGTGCGTGCTCGTGCTACGAGCGCGTCTATTTGCGCGTGTTGTCTGTCGAGTGATCGCAGTGCAGTCTGTGCACGCGCCAGACTGCCGCGTACCACTTCTAATGCCTTGCGGTTCTGTTGTTCGGCCACGCACGGAGATAAAGACCACTCTTGGATCCGCTGCGGCAACACCTACAACAATAAACTCTTTCTGATTTAGTGTGCACTTATGCAATTTCTTTTTTTTTGTTTTTGCATGAATAGGTTACTTGTTTGATGGTATGTGTCATGCCTCAATAAACAGTAGGTAGCAATTTCACTTAACACTTTACTTTGAATTACAAAGTATTGCGTGGCACTGTACTGCTCGTCATCACAAGATATTAGATTTGGAGTGATAGAGCCACACTGTCGACATTATTTTCTACATCTTGAATGAGCCGGCTTGAAGGGGTTGTTACCATCGTCTCACAGAAAACCGAAGTAAAGTGCGAGGGACGCAACATCTCTCGACGGTCGGCATTATTTTAAACTCCACCGCTTTTACAATGCATTATAGTAGTCTCTTGGCCATGCTAAGATAAAAATAGACCTAATGCTGTGTTATCAATGAGTACTGACCTGGTATATTCTGGCAGTGGCTAGACGCATACCGCACTGCGAGGAGCAGTACTTGGAGCCATAGATCGCGGCGCGAGTGCACTGCGGCCCGTAACACTGGCGCGGTTCAGCCGTCTGCAGGTGAGCTATCGACTCTTCAGGCTCATGCTGCTCACGCTCATGATGCTTCTTCTTTATACGGTTGCTGCTGCAAATAAATAGAATGAAAATATTATGAACCATATGAGGTACCAAATTTAATTTTACATTTACTGGCTAAAGGGAGTTGTGTTATATGTTTTTAAGGTTCTGTAGCCAAATGGCAAAAATGGAACCCTTATAATTTCGTCCACACAATTGGCGGGTTTTAATTCGTCTGAGCGACAAGACGAGGACTCGCCTTTAGCAAGTCTGCACATATACAGAAGCAACACAACTTAGAACTTTAAATTAGGTAACACTAACTTACTACCTTTGCCATTCACAAAATACACCTACCATCGAAATTTCATACATACAGCACTAATAGTATCTGAGTAAAATGGCTGTGAAATATGGACGGACAGATGACATGAGGAAATTATGAAGGTTCTGTTTTTGCCATTTGGCTACTGAACCCTAAAAAGCGAAACTTACCTCGATTGCCTTAACGCCTTCTTACTGGAAGATGTTTTCAAAGTACACAACCGCATCTTACATGTGAGTTTCAACTTGTTACTGCCTCCATATCTGTACATGTCTTCACATGCTTCACAACTGTAAAATAATATCAATTGAGACAATAATCTACTTATTCTACCTGCCCTATCTCACATGCAGTGGGGTCGGCCCAACATGACGTTTAATGCATATTACAGAAAGATTTTGACTTTTATGACCGACCTATCTGACGTCAACCCAGAGAGATGAGATAATAATAATATTTTTTATATCAATATTTTGTTTTGTATACATACTTTAAACAATCATAAGGGAAACCTGCACTGGTCACATTATTGCTTATATTAATAAAATTTCTCAAACCTCATGTTAATGTCAATATGGAATGTATGGGAAAATAAGATATAACTTCGTCTATCTTCTAGAATAAATTCAATTCAGTATCAAAATAATCAATTATGCATATTTTTACGAAGATCTTATTAACCAATAACCACAGTTCACTTATATTTTCTAGTGTGAAACTATGGCGTGCACAGTGAGGTTAACTATTCAATAATATAACTTAATAAAAATTACTAAACTTGCATGCCCAAGCTTTTTACTCCAAGGCTGAATAAATCAAAGCTAATAACTTGCCCAGACTAGACTTAGTCACAAACCATGTTGCAGCTAATATTATCAGACTAAAAGGTGGCAGGAGATGTAGGAAGGTGGGTGAACTGACTAACTTCAGTGGGGCTCAGTTAATTCCCATGATAAGACGAGAAGAAGTTATGAGAAGTAACATACTATCAACTTACTGTCCACAATCATTCTGCTGCAAGCACCCTGAACAGTCTCCACAGCCATCCTTAACAATAGGTCTCTTTGATGATTTATTTTCAGAATAGTCTTTCTCCTTTCTTTTCTTTTTTCTGTCATCTCTACCTGTTTTGTAACAAAATATAATTGTATGCTTTGAAACTTGAAATAGATTTATAAAATAGTGATAACTTGTCATAAAAGGTCTTTAACTGCCAACATGAGCAATAAATTAATATTATTATATACTTTATAGTACTGGTACTATTTCAGACTCACTTAAGGAAAAATACTTCCAAAAAGTATGATAAACAGCAAGTCCCAAAAAATCCTAAAAAAAAAACCAGTTCCAAAATATAAAATTGCTATTTTCAGATTAAATTCTTATCTATTTTAGATGATTTTAACAATTACCTTATTATGTAAGTTTAATCTTAATAACTAATACCTGAATCGCCTTCATTTTCCCTTTTCTGTGGACGGAATCTGGTTTTTAAGGTAGGATCTTCTTCTCTACAGCGGTCGCAGAAATAATTCTTGATGTATTTAGCTTCCCTCTCTGATATGTTGATACAGTCACCATGATACCACTCTTCACATGAATCACATGCTCTGGAGACCAAATTAAAACTAGGTTACATAAAAATATAATTAAAAATATTATTTTTTGTGTTTGGTGGTTCAATAATTGTACAAAACGAGTTAATTTCGTTAATTCGGGTTAACTATTCATGATATATCCAAGAACGTAAAAATTTCACAGCTTCTATAATAACTTGGACAAAAACACAGACCCTAACCAATTAAGCACCTATGCAAGAGGCTATTGTTTACAATAATACATACATACGCACTCACGCCTGTAATCCCCTAAGGGGTAGGCAGAGGTGTAACCAGTACACCCACATTTCGCCGAGCGTATCTCCGTCACACAATGTGATAAGGGGCGAGCCTATCGCCATACCGGGCACAAATTCCAGACTCCGGGCTGATACTGAGCATTTCGTAATAGAAAAACCCAATACCACTTTACCCGACCCGGGGATCGAACCAGAGACCTCAGCGTTAGCCTCAATCGTAACGCATACGCATTACAACTGCGCCACCGAGGCAGTCAACTGAATCCTATTTCTCATAATGTAGCAAAAACTTATTCAGACTACATGCTAATATTTACGAAATTATAGAACGCTTATTGAAATATATTGAAAAAAACGTACATCATAAAACGTGAACTATCGGAAGATCGGCATATGCAATAAGCTTGCCCGGCTTGATTTAACAACGTGGTAATCTTCGACTGCCGCTCAGGTAGATCAAACTGCTTTGCAATATCAGCTTTCTGCAAAAAATAGCACAATCTCAAATTTCTAAACATTGTTCCACAAAATGACGTTGAAATTCCACGTTTTGCTGTGTACTTACGCTTTGCTTGTACTTTTTATCCCCCATATTTGTGAAGATTAATTAATCCTTTAGGACTTATGTATGTATCTATTTATTATGAATTAAAATTAAATACATACGAGTACGACACTAAGAAATTATGATGTTTTTTGTGACTTTTGTGCCATAGAATAAGGGTGAACACCACAGATTAACTATTAGTTACTTACTACGTAATGAACACTATACTATTTACATCAATGTATTAAAATTCTCGATTTATAGAAACGATACATCGATGAGCGAACTCAAGAGCTGTATGGTTGACAATTATATAAAATAGTTCAAGTTTTACATAACAATAAAACTTGTATTATTATGCAGAGACGATGCACAGCATCTGTGAGAGCGCGTCCACTTCCCTTGTAGCATTTCCGGTCAATTTCTAATGTTTCCGCTCCGTTTCAGCCAATCAGCGTTAAGTAAAATGTCACGTGGTCACAGGGGATCGCTTGCGGTGCGCTTGCACCATCTTGCTTCATAGAAGTCTCTCACCAGGAGATCTTAATGGGATGCTGTGCATCGTCTCTGCATAATAATACAAGTTTTATTGTTATGTAAAACTTGAACTATTATTTGGCATGTGACGATGCACAGCATCTGTGAGAGACCTGTTTATAGCTCCTGGTGACCACGCTACGACGCTATGTGATGAAGATTCAGATTAAAATAAAAACATATCTGCAACTGAAATATATAAGAAATAATATTGTGCTTTCCTTATAAATCATTAATGATGATTAACACTTAACACTATAAATATGCGCTATAAGCTTTTAGAATGCTTTAAGTATTCGTGAACAGAGATATGAATATCAATTTATAATCAATCAATCTATGGAACTGGTTCAAAGTTTAGCAAAGGTCTGATTCTGATGGCTAAGACCCACCTACCACTAATTTGCTTTTGATAAAACTTCGCAAAGGTATTTTGTCTTTGCCCGTTACCCCGAGCAAGGACTTTACCCAATTTCCTATAATTGTTTGCCAGACACCCTGATTAGGGCCTCGTATTGAAATAACTATGGCATTATTGCATTTCGCAATACGTTATTCGGTCCCCAATTTGGTTACTTCGAATCCAATAATCAGGGCATACATTACTATTATTTACTATATTTAATATCCAACCCGATCATTGCCTGTACAAACATATTGTATCAGTCATTGAACCAAACGATGGGTATAATGTACAGTAATTTCTCTTCTCACCATATTCAAGAGATTTTTATGTGTGAGCTCATGTGCAAGCCTTCCTGACGCTAGGAGGAGCACATGCTAATTTGGCCAGTTCGCCGGCAACTAGTCAATTAAGCCGCTTTGAATCAAATGTTCTCTACTTTAGGCCTTCGAAGTGAAATAGCTTTCAATATTACTGTAATCCAAGAAATTCTAGTTTAAATTTTAATAATTATTAGCTCGTTCAAAACTTAAAACAACTGATTTGTGCTACAAAATAGTAGGATAACATTTTTACAAGAAATAGATGGCCCAAAAATTTAAATAAACCTACACTACTCTGATGTTTATAGGCAAAATGATTCGTTCCACATCACCTGATTCATCTATACAATACTGGGTATATTTGTGACGAACATCCTCCTCAACAAAATCCAAGTAAAGATATTCCGGTTTCAGACCACTCTTAGTGACATTATTACAACTCCAATTTTCAAGAGTTTAAAAAACTAACAGTCCTACACTTGAGAGGACGGTAAATCGATGGTCTGATCTATATTTAGATACCTGATCCCACTTTTGGTTTTTTTATCGATGTGCCGCGTGACCGAGATGTAGATCTAGTAACCGAAAAACTTTCTTCCGCATTGACGTTACCTACTTACTAACACCCCTTCCGCAGAGTCCGTCGTCACGTATTTCCTTAATACCATCGCGATTAGGTCTATCTGAGGAATACCGACCTGATGTAATATTTGTGTATAAGCTAGTTGAAGAATTTGTCAATCGGACCTGTACGTCCTTTTCAGACAGTCTATCCGCAATATTGTTGAATTTGTCTAGAATGTACTCAGCAGAAACTGAAATACTCCATTTATCCAACAGTGTCAAGCGCTGGGAAGTCATCCCGAGTATAACCATGGATCGCGTCCCACCATCTTTCTGTACAAACGAAACGACTGTGCGATGTCCAGCCGTAGCGTTACATGGCGACCCGTCGAAGTAGTCGTTGAATCGCTTGAAAACTAATTTCCCATTCGACTAATATGAAATAAAAATAACCATATTATTAATTTTAATTCATAATTTAATAGTTCCCACTAGTGGCCACTGATACTTGACGTATGGAGGGCAGACGAAAACTGTCATCGTTTTATTTATTCATTTATTGAAATAAGATACACCTCTGGCTTATCACTATGCACTTATACTATAATTTAAATTCACAGTACTTATTATTCTATGTGAGTCGCCTTTTAGAGTATACAACAATAGAAAAGAAATATGTTTTAATAGGTTTTAGAAAACTATTAAAACTTGTACTACGCCTACTGATATGCTTCAATGCATCCAGGATTGCAAACAATTTCTTATTGCAGTGCCTGACGTTGTGAGGTAGTCTAATTGTGCTCCCCACCCGTAGTAGGATGCATCAGTGATTACCCACCGCTGTTTGGTGGCAGAAATAGACTAAGCGGTACCAAACCAGTTTTCTGGGGAACCGTTGTAGGTGACGGCTGTGTAGGCGCCTTCTTGGTTGAAAATTTTAGAGTTGATGGTCCGCCCCAGTGTCTCGAGTTTCCAGGGGTATATTTACCTATGACTGCAGCAGATTTACCAACTGTCCCTCTATCAGGAATTCGTCCAAGTAGACGATTATCCACATTCCTTAGTTCGTCAGCTATGAAAAAACTCTTTGGTGCACATAACAGTCCGCACTCATCATCTGGAGACACCAGTCTCAGAGATCGCTGATGACATTCTGCAGAAGCATTGACGACAAAAGGCCGAGTCACAGACATCCCGAGCACACATTGATGGTATTCCATAACTACCTCAATTCATTGCGACATGCCGGTTGACTGATTGGTATCCGACCGGCGCGGCATAGTATTCTTTGTAATGGGTAGACACAGTTTTTGGAGGTAAATGGCAGGCGCATTCTCGTTATCGATTCGTGAAGGGTAAAGTTGTATTGAGACCCTCTATTACGAAAGCTCAGTATCATCCCGGAGTCCGGTACCTGTGCCCGGTATGGCGATAGGCTCGCCCCCCATCACATCGTGGGACGGAGACAAACTCGGCGAAATGTGGGTGCACTAGCGACACCTCCGCCCACTCCTTCGGGGAATACAGGCGTGAGTGCGTATGAACCGGCGTAGTAGCCTCTGTGATGGAGATCAGCAGAGGTTTGGAGGTAAATGGCAGGTGCATTCTCGTTATCGATTTGTTATCGATCCGAGAAGGGCCAGGAGCCCAAAGCGCCAGGCCACTCCCTGCGATACGCTCACAGGAAGCCTCCGTAATATCCGTTCCTGCATGGACGAGTTACTGAGTTATTGATCGCCTTTTGTTTGTCTGAGCATTCCTCACAAAGAATTACATGTATCTTGCAGGAAAATGCTTGGCGATATAGATTTGAGTTCGCGTTACGATTAAGCTAAATCCGAGGTCCCGGGTTCGATCCCCGGGTCGGGGAAGGTCCTACGGAGCCCAAAGCACCAGGCCACTCCCTGCGATACGCTCGCAGGAAGCCTCCCAAAATCCGCTCATGCGTGGTAGTCTCTCGGTTGTACCAAGGTCCAATTCACTTATCGGTGCCACTTGTTATCCGGAGGACGAAATAATCCCGTTCCCAATCCGATTACTATTCCTTTCCTTTAAGGTTGTCAACACGCCCATGATTCTTCTGGTATTGTGGGTGTACATGGGCGGAATACATATATTTGTAGCTAAGACTGATTAACATATATCTGGAGCTTGGTTTGACAGCAACGCTTAGAGAATGCTAGAAGCTATGCTGTATCCAGGGAGATTAACATAAGCCACTCGAGTTAACTTGTTCACATTCTTTAACGTGAAATAGTACAAGTTTTACGTAACAATAAAACTTCTATCATTAAGCAGAGACAATGCGCAGCATGTGTCTCGCAAGTTCTTATTAGACAACTCGTTCAGCAAACGCTCCCGATGATTTTCTATCTACTCTGCTCGTTTTCCGCAAACAACGTACACCACTTCTTCCTTATTATGACATTTTTAAATCAGGTTAGAATAACCTAGATATTTTGTTAAACACGGTCGAAGGTGATAAAAACTGTGTTCGAAGCAGCTGCCCAACCGACTATTTGTTGTAAATTATATTTTAGGAATTCACGATGTGCAAGTAGGGCTTTGATTAGTGCCTTCACGATCCTCTCTGAATTAACCATGTAAAAGATTAAAAATTGTTAGGGGTAAGAACCCGTAACAATGTCTCAATGATGAACCCCGGCGGTGCATTATAAGTTTTTAGGGCGTCTGAGTACAACACATTCCTCCAAACCGAATTGCCAATTTGTTGGAGGACTTGTTAGTTGCTTTACATGATCATATTAAATAAGCCCAAATTTAACTGCAGTGCATCAACCGGATAATTAGCGATAACTGCGGCAAGCCGATTAAATATAAAAAACGTTGCATACTAGTGTAGGGCAATAGCATAGATGCGTCAGTCGCGGGTACCCGCGAGACGTGTTACGATCCGCCGTGGACACCGAACCGTATTTATGCAACAATAAAGCTCACTTTATAAGCTAAATATTCAATTTGTGACTTACCTACCACGTCGATTTCGCTTTACCTGAGTCTGAAAATATTCAGATATCAGAGACGCTCAACGTCGAAGATCGTCGCTCACGCAGAGTCGGAGACCTATCCTGGCGCTCCAATAGCTATTAACGGCAGCAGCAGCGGCGCGGCGGTGCAGCGGCGCGGTCATCCGCCGGCAGGTTGGCGCCGTCGTCAACCGTGCGCCCGGAATCACCATACTTGTGATTACTCATAACTAAATATTAGTTAACACTACCCACCGAAACACTGCTTTTTCCACTGCCGATATCACTATTTATTGATACTAAAAAATGTAGTAACTATATTTTTAAGCAAAAAATTGACCATTATAATTAAAAATTTAAATATAATTATGATAATTTATTTTGCAATTATCAAAATCAAATATTATTTCGCAATCGATGTTGCTTCTTTCAAGAAAAATGACGCTATGAAGCAAGATGGTGCAAGCGCACCGCAAGCGATCCCCTGTGACCACGTGACATTTTACTTAACGCTGATTGGCTGAAACGGAGCGGAAACATTAGAAATTGACCGGAAATGCTACAAGGGAAGTGGACGCGCTCTCACAGATGCTGTGCATCGTCACATGCCAAATAATACTTGATTTATCGATGTTTTAATTCGCTTTTAATATGGAATGGTTTACTCTCATTTTATTTTGTAATTTGTTCAATTGTAATTTGTTGTATGTAAATCAGAAATCGCGATCTAAGATTGCTACCCACAGTCGCGATCTTCTTGCGCTCTGTCCAGCGTCCAGCCGTCCACCAATCGGAGGCCGTCTCCCGCTGTCAGTCTTATTGTAGGGTCGCTAAGTTTTTTTGCGGCTGTTACAGTATTCTTCAGACTTTGATACAAAAATACAGAAAATATTGTAGTTTTTATGAAAAGAAAAAGCGACGATAGCTCAGCGGGGAGGGATACGGACTGTCGAGATGAAAGTCGCAGGTTCGTAACCAGCCCCAAGAGTATTTTCTAACTTACGTGTGTATTAATTGTTAAATATAGCTTGCTTTAATATTATTATTTATGGAAAAAATAATACTTAAAGAGAAAGATATAATATTTGTTATTGATTTTCTTTTAATTATTTAAATGTGCAGCATTTCACGATAAAAAAACGCTATAAAAAAAAAATTAATCCTCCTTTCGGCGAATGTGTAGGGCAACAAAAAGACGAATGACATTCGTTGCCATAGCAACCAATATGTTTATTTCTATTTTGAGGTTATAGTTGAGGATTATACACAAAATAACTTAAACGTAGTGGTGTTAATCTTTTTAAAGCATGGAGGAACTTGACACGCCACAAATAATTACTCATATAGAAAACAATCTTAACCATTCCTTGTTTGATTGTAAGTGGATTCCGTGTTCGGCAAAATTTGTAGTTGTCGGGTGTTTACCGAAAGGTTCCGGCACAATCGAAATATTTGAAATAACTTCTGGTGAGGCAAAAAAAATTAAAGAAATAGAGAGACCGAACTCGTTTAAATGTGCTACGTTTGGTGCGAGTAGTGATATTGAAAGAAGACTGGCCACTGGTGATTTCAAAGGGACCTTAGAAATATGGTAAATCCTCTTTATAATTATTATTGTTACTAAAGTACCTACCTAATTACCACGAGTATTTTTTTATTATGTACGGTACTCTTTATTTTCCTCTTTATTCGAGTCGGCTAAGTGATATTAATATATAAATAAAATAGTAAATATTTTGTAAATAATTCTTTTGAATGTTTACAGGGACTTAGAAAAGAGTTGTCAAGTGTATATAACAAAAGAACATACTGATATTATCAACTCTATTGATGGCATGGGAGGTAGCACAGTGAACTGTGGAGCACCTGAAATTGTCACTGGCAGTAGGGATGGTAAATATATTTAATATATAATAATACCAATATCAATTCCCTGTATTACACTGTCCCACTGCTAGGTACGGGCCTCCTGTACTTACAAGTGGGGTTAGGCCGTAGTCCACTATGCTGGCCTAATGCAGTCTTCGCACACCATCAAAATTCTTATAGATAATTCTCAGGTAAAAAGCAGTTCCACTAGAGAAGAAAAAATTAATTAATTAATTAGCCTAAGAATTCGGAATCATTAAGCGAAAGACAGAGAGAAGTAGAAGGAATGGAGGGAAGCTTTGCCCAACAGTGGGACAGTGAAGGCTAATTTAGCACAAGAAATTTTAGTTCATTAAACTAATTCTTGTATATTTTTATATGCAATATAAAATGGATATTTTACCAGGTTTACAAAGGCTGTATGATATAATTAGGAAAAACATACTATGTTGCCTGCCTAAAAAAGACCATTTAAATAACACAGTTCTTACTTCGACTGACTGAGATTGCCTCAATGATGCATTTGTAATGTGTATGCGGTACGACTATTGTGCTGAGTTCTCGGGTTCCATCCACAGGTGTAGTGATATTGGGGGATTTCTATAATGGAATGATTAGTATCAACCCGGAGTCTGGAATTGTGCCTGATATGGCGATAAGCTCGCCCCCTATCACGTCATGGAACGGAAATAAGCTCGTCAAAATGTGGGTGTACCAGTTACACTTATGCCTAACCCTTCGGGGAGTACAGGCGTGAGTGCGTATGTATATATGTAGTTCTTGCTTCTTTTCCCATACGCTTTTGGTATGCCGCTTATCCATCTATCAGCCTGAATTCGTCCACTTCTAGACATAGGCTTTTCCTCCCTGCTTATATTTAACTCAAATTCAGGTACAGTAAAAATATGGGATCCGCGTCAAAGAGGGAAACCTGTCGCAAATATGCAGCCCATGAAGGGAGAGGCGAAGAGAGACTGTTGGGCCGTAGCATTCGGTAATTCTTTCAATGACGCCGAGAGGATCGTCGTCGCCGGATATGACAACGGAGATTTGAAGATGTTCGACTTACGCACTATGTCTCTTAGGTGGGAATGCAATTTGAAGAATGGGGTAAGTTATGTTTTTGAACCAAGTCACAATATATACCTATATGTAATGCCTCTTTGGTCTATTGGTATATTTAGACTGAGAAAAAGTGAGGTCATGGGTTCAAATTCCAGGTTGGGTAATCACAATTTATGTTCGAGTTTGAAAAATCACACATGTGCTCGGTATGTCAATAGGCTATCCGCCTATCACGTCAATACCTACGCAAACAAGTTCAGGAAAGCCCACGGTTCCTTTAGGTACATCTACATGTACCAGTTGCATCTCTTCGGTGATACAGCCAAAGTACATTTTATAAATTATAGTCCGTGGGCAACAGATTTGTAAAGATATAATTGTACCTACATAAGCAGTAGGAATGAATTTACATTGAAAGTATCTAGTATTTGATTATTTCAACAGGTATGCTCAACAGAATTCGACCGTAAGGACATTCCAATGAATAAATTAGTCGCAACAACCCTAGAGGGCAAATTTCATGTATTTGATGTAAGAACACAAAATCCTAGCAAAGGTTTCGCGCAGGTAATTAAAAACGTAAAAGTATGTTGCAAGTACGACACGTGTTATGAGCACAAACTTCACCTGAGCAGTACTTAGTTCATTTATAGTTCTGATTGGCGGAATGAAAGAGCGTGGGGCAACGAAGCTTCAGGCGATTGGTTCGTTAGTCAAGGCTCGTTTTCTATTGGACACTCAGCTGTCCCCAATACTATCCATCTGTGCTCATAACTCGTGCCGGTTTATATTATTATACTTGCCGTTCATTCAATTTTTCACCCCTTAACTTACCTCTCGTATCATCTAACTACCGGCAAAACACTTTCATCTGGCGAGCAAGTAGGACTCTAAATATAATATGTAAATCGCATGACTTTGATATCTTTGATGCTAATTTGGTGACTGTGAGAAGAGTGCTGAGCCGTGATTTTTTCTCAAAATTTTAATATTTTATATTAACTTGAACACTTTAATTGCTTAATCAGCGTAGATCTGTGCAGAATTTATACTAACTAATTTTTGTTACTTCTAAGTTATCATTATTGAGTGTTGCTTAGTCTTTGATATCCACATACGTTGTACTGTTACTTATACTTACTAAGGTTTAATAGTGAGGACCTTAAATTGGCTATATGTTACTTATTACCTTTATTCATATTGTATTGTAATGCTGTTGGTACTCCAATAAATAAATAAATAAATAAATATGAATAGCACCACACGAACTAATTTGTTAAGTTTGCAGGTTTTAGATAACTCGACGAAAAGTGGTACAATATGGGTTACACGGCATGTCCCACAAAACCGCGACCTATTCGTAACTTGCGCTGGAAACGGTCAAGTCTCACTTTGGAAATAGTAAGTTCAAACATACTATTTTTACACATCTTGCAAAATAAAACTTACTAAGATTTTACGACCGGTCGCCTGCATGAGCATTTCGTAATAGAAAAACCAAATATCACTTTTAACCGACCCGGTGATCGAACTGGGGACCGGTAACGCGTACGCATTACAACTGCATCACCGAGGCCACCGAGCAGTATATGACTGTTGGGTACTTACCTATATTTCTTCATACTCTAAATTTAATTTCCAGTGAGTATCCAGAGCAGAGATACCGAACGGATCCTCAAGGTGTGGCTATTGGCGTTCCCGGTAAACTGAAGCGATTGCAGCGAATGGTGGTCAGCTCTCAGCCAATCAACGCGCTCGAGTGGAACAGAGATCATCTTGGCCTCGCCGTAGCCACTGCTTACGACCAGTGTATTAGAGTACTTATAACTACCAAATTGAATCTACAATAATTTTAATTAAATAGTCATATATTAAGTTAATTTTTAATTTCCAAGTCAATGTTATTTATCAGAATAAATATTATATAGGCTAAATACAAAATTATCACGCTGTTCCTAACATACCTACATATTATATCCTATAGGGTATTTAACTCGTTTGTTTTTATAATTGCAATTAATAAGTTACGTTTCCCACAATCTAGTATCGAAATAATTATATAAATCATGTCAAAAATAGTTGTTGATGGAAAAAGGATGCAAGACATGTCGTGTGACGTCACAAGACAGGTCCACACCATTACGGTGCACGCGTGCGAGGGAGGTAGTGAGATTCTCCCACTACGCACGCTCAGGTTTGCTCATACTACGGCTTCATTTTTTACCAAATTGTATTTATTTTTCGTAAAACAGTTTCTTTTTCGTATAGACGGTTGAATATAAAATCTTATAAAATTATACATAGTCAAATACCCTATTGATTATTCTTAAATTGTCTTACGAGATATCTCCGGTTTAAAAATTATTTGGTCATTTAAAAATCATATCGTAATGAATTTTTAATGCTAATGCGATGTCGACGGATGGTTTATATAACCATTGTGAATGAAAACGCATGTGAATGTAATACTAGCAAGATAAAAGCATAATGTCTTCTAACGTTCATTTCAAATGTCCACCGCTTCGCCGCGGGTTGCCGAGCCTCTCAACAAAGCCTTAAGTGCCTATTATAAATACATATGCTTATTTTATTTGCGACAGCGTTATCCAAACTAGTTGAGGAAAATATGAGTTACAGTAGCGGCACCGTACGATGGCACTTGAGACATATACACTCATGAAGTTGCGTAAATTATGACAAGTGTTAAAGAACAATTATTGCCATACTTCATTGTAGTATTGTTCAAATGACGTACTGTTGGAATTTTGTATAATGTATCGAAACTACGGTTATTTCCAAAGAATAAAATATACAAGTAAAATAATATATTTTATACCACCCACATGTAACATTAAATATAAATCCACCAGACAGTCACATACATAGTCGTAATCCCACACTAGGTTAACCTGTATCGTGGGTATCAGGAACTACGAGGAACTTTGTCCCACAACACCCAGACCTGAAAAAAACATTTGTGGATCACACAAACATTTGTCTCGGTTCGGGAATCGAACCCACGGCCTCTCTCTATTCGTAGCCGGCTACTCACCCACTACACCACGGAGTCTCCGTCAATAATAAATCAGTCTTGAGCTTTCCGCAATCGAAGTTTCATTGTCTAATTACAAGTGATCCTACCGACTGCGCCACTCGACTGGTTTATTGTTACATGTGGGTGGTATACAATATATTATTTTACGTGTACCTCATAATACAATTGGAAACGTAGAAGGCGGCTAAAGTGACTAACTTCAACCCGGTCAAGTTATTTTGCGCGTGTTATAACACACTATTGTAAGTTGTCCCAAATGCCATCGTACGGTGCCACTACAGGAAGCTAGATTTTGCACTGCCTACTAAAGACCACAGAGATGGAAAGCAATATTCTCATTAGCTAGTCTCATCTAGACCTAAAATGAGTATTATTTTATTATAAGCTAGTTAATTTTACTTCTATATTAATTAAATATAATAATTAATTTAGTTATTCTCTTTTATTAGCTTGAATGATGAGACTAGCAAGTCGCTTGCCTGATGGTAAGCGCCACACCTGCCCATAAACAGAGCCAACCCACATAGAACATTCAATTACAAAGCATTGCATGATACTGGACTTCGTTCGTCACCCCGAGTCGTCAGTTGTTAAGTCTCATAATACCCAGTAATTTTACTGGCTTCAATGTTCTCCGGAACACACTGTTGCTTGGCGGTAGAAATAGACAAAGTGGTGGTCCGTGGTACCAACCTAGACGGTCTCTCGCATATGATAGACTTGTGTGTGGTAAGTTGTTTTTATAAAAGTAAGTGAAACAACGAGTAAATTTTCTAACTCAAAAGATCATTTATTATATTAGCACTTAGGTATTATAAATAAAAATAAAGCTAGTGAAAATTTCTCATTACTGCTAATAATTAGCGCAGATTGTTGTACACGTGGCGTTCAATTTGCGATGCCATCTGTTGAACAAGCATGTGGCAATACCTTTATATCAACACTGACTACAGTTGAAATGACCACAATTACCCCTACTCAGGAACATTTTTTTTTATATAATGAAATCAGGAAGGCAAATATTCTGGTGTGTCTCACTGTATGTAATATTTTGAAAGTTGAAAACATTAAAATAAACATTGAGAAACGATTATATTCATACTTTTCTCAGAGGCTGATAACATAAAATGCTAATGACAATGGTAGTTCAATCACCCATCCACAAATAAAACGTCACGCACACTATACGCGATTCAGAAGCGTCATTAAATATCACCGTCTAACGAAAATAATCCTAATTATTCCAAAAACGGGTGCTTAATGCATATAACGCATAGTTTAAAATACGCTACATAACACAAACTATAATGGTCCGATGTTTCGTTCCAAACGCCTACGCGCGTCAGACACATTGCGACAACGTAATGTTGGGCTTGTTTGGGCGAACGAAGTTCGGAGTCAGCTAAGTCAGACTCAGCAAACACATATAAGGCATTACAAGCTTAATAATATGGTTTTAATTATTGGCCTGAATGACGATTTACGGATGGTACTAAGCAATGGCGTCACAGTCGAAGCTGCTGAGTAAGCAAGGTGTCGCGGACGAAAACTAAGACATGTGTGTCTAACTTAGCTGACTCAGAACTTTGTTGTCCCAAACACGCCCATTGTTACAACTACATTGATCCAACCGACTACAAACTTCACCGATTGTTTAAATAAGCATTTAGTATATCAAAAATCTTATTTAAATCTAAAACAAGATATCGTGTGCAAACGTGTTTGTCACATAGCGTGAACATGTTACTTTTACATTATCTCCAGAAGGCAATAACTCCACGTGTTAACAGCTAACTAGTGAAACCCGAAATTGTACAAAAACTAATTGTTACACATCATCAGCTAATCTACTACTTCTATAAAACTTAAATTATTTTTTACATTTCCGACAAATGCTTGAATTCGGGCGCGCAAGCCCCGTGTTCGTCAGGTATGGGCGTTTTTGTGAAAAAAAAACGCTTTTTACGTGCTAACGTACGACCTTACACGTGTCGTATCAATGCGTACCAAACTTGTCCTAACAACATCTCGCCACTATCCTAGATCTAATGTTACATAACTTAAGTCACTTACAAATAACCGTCTCAAGATCGATAGCTTATACTTCTAAGAACCCTATTAGTGCGTTCACACGGTTCGATTTTAGTTGATCAACTGTCTTGAATCAACAGAAGCTGTATGGTTTTTGTCGATTAATTCGATCGAAAGTCTGTTCTGACGATTCGGATGCAATTTAGCAGCTGATCAACTAAAATCGATCAGTGTGCATTCGCTATATAACCCTCGCATGCGCCAATCATAGCCGTGGCTTTCTGCGATCCTTTACATTCAACATCGGCACAATTGACGCTCTTTGACGTGATTGGTACAATCTCAGTTAATGTAGATACATCAGCTCATTTATGCACATCTAGATATGTGTGTGTGAACTTGTATAGGTAGGTATAGTATTGCTTACTTGACAGTTACGATTAAGCCGTACTATACATATTCGACACGCAGTCATTGTTTCTATACTAACACAACACGTACACATAGCAAGACGTGCACGAATCAGTTGAACTATCTAGTATTATACAAACGTTTTGTTTTATACATTGTTCGCGCCACAATATATGATCAAACTTGGGCGCATATATATTTTGTCCATACATGTTAGACCACGGAATACTCCGTCAATAGTATTTCTATACGCATCATAAATAAAATATATGCATTTTTAATCCACGTCTATGCACATAATGGTGATTTATACATTAATTTATATTGATTGCAAACAAGTATTATTTATGTGTATACTAAGTGTCTATGAAACAAATATAGTTAGTGAAATTAATAGTTCAGAATACATCTAAAAATTCGCACACAAATTGGGCAAACTTTAATTTTTTTTTGTCTTATTATAACTCAGCTATATACTATACAAACAAATTACAAGATATAACCGATTCTAATATAATTATGTTAGCGAATTAAAATACTTTTCAGTCACAATAAAACTCCAGCTTCGTGTAGATATATTTTTCCTAAATTAAGTCGATAATTTACAAAATATAGTTTTTTTTCCAATAAATAAATAGCAAGGTCACAGGTTAACTGCGGCCGTACAATAACAAATTATATCCAGCCTTACAACACGCTAGGTGTGTTTTCCTCACTCGTGTAACGAACACGAACACCTATACAGCGTCACACGAAATGAACTGGCCTACAGTAGGCCTAGTACAAGTTTTAATAGTTGTTCTAAACTATGTAAGTTTTCGTTTTCTCTCCATACGTCGAGTATCAGTAGCCACTAGTGGGAGCTATAATGAATTAAAATTATTAATATGGTTAATTTTATTTCATATTAGTCGACTAAGAAAATAATTTTCAAGCGATTCTTTCCTTTATTAGCGTATGAATTACTAGTTTGACACTTCGACGGTAGTAATTTTATACGATTTCGAAAACTGTGAACGTATTTGTAACTCATACTAGGCCTACTGTACAGGTGTGCACATGTGCGACGCGCCGGGGATAACACGACATGTGTGTTGTGTCGCAGAGCGATTATATATTTTTAAACACGCCTGGTGTCTGCCGCTGCATATAAGACGCGTACATAACAACACAGCAAATGTGTTGCGCCGCAGTCAACGTTTTAATGCGTAAGTTATAACAGCGTCGATGTTTATATTTAAATAATGATATATTTTTTTAGCGTGGACTGTCACTTGCAGTGACACATAGGGCCGGAAATAGACGTCACGACGTTCACAGTTTAAATTATTCAAATAACTGTCGAAATTAATAAAAATCATAACAGAAATCACCATAACGATCCCAATCAGAATAAATCTACAATAGCTTCATTCATAAACTCACGAGTATATATACCCGACGGGGTAAGGAGAGGTACAATTACTAGGTATACCCACGATCGGCAGAGCTTACTTTCGTTTCATATTGTGATGGATAGCGAATCCCGAGCAATTCATATTTTTTCGAATCGACATCAAACACAAATTATAATTGGCCAACCTGGGCTCGAACCTAGAACTTTACTGGTTTTACAACCCATGTACACTGCCATGAGAATTATGAAACAATTTCATTATACGCGACCACTAGACGAATGAGACGATTCGACTAGTTTATTTCAGATATCGATATGGATCTCGATTATTAATTTCGACAATTAGTGAATATCGATGACTGAATAACTTGTAACTGTTACAATTTACGTTTGTCGAACATACGCCGGTCGAATTCCAGCAATTTAAAGCAACAATTATATTTATTACCTATTTCTTTCAATTTCTGGCAATATAAGTTATCGACAGTGCGTGTTGCATAAACCTGGAGAATAAATAATGGTTTTATCGCAGCTTTATCAATGCTTAATAATTGCTTCAGTAGCGTATTGAGAGAAAAAATAAAATTAAATATTTACATTTCATTTAAGACATATCAACGGTTTATCATCGGCCATGTGATCTCATTTGACCCAAGTTTTAACACCGAGTAAGTCAAAAAACAACATTGAAGAACAAAATGAATAACTTATGTCACTTGGTCATGTTGATTGAGACATTTCTATTTTGGGTTGATGTGTAAGTTGGTTTTTCTATCGATAATCTATATTGTAGATTAAAGCCTCTCCCACACAGCTGCGATATAATCGGTCGCTGTAATTGCAACGTCCTTGCCATATATATTATAGTAAATTTCGTATTGGGGTGCTCTCGGCGTTATTATCGAATCTTATTATCCGCATAAAATTAAATAAAACATATATCAGAATAGCGGAGGGAATATCGATGCTATTTTCCATGTTACATCACAAAATTATCGATACATTTACTAGTGTATTTTCATGTCTCTGGCTATTATTATGTTACTCGAAAACCGTTTCGGGTTTCCGTTTTGTATGAAACACTGCTAGGGACAGCTTTTTTATATTTTATAAAGTTGATAGATTCGAAAGTGTTTCGGATTATTTTCTTTACTTTACTTCTATTTTCACAATAAATATCCAGGTATATGTTGAAATCGCCATTGAATAACAACAAATTCTCTAAACTTATTCAGCGTTAAATGAGGGAATTTTCATAAAACCAATTTAAATCGTAAAATTAATGCAATGTGCAAAATTAATTCACTCAACATGCAGTACTAAATCAAAGCATCCATTCACAATCACAACATTCAAAAAAAAACACGGCAATGTACAAAGCTTATGACATTCTCTCGATTGTGTTCCATCTCATATATTACATACACTGCGACCTAAACAAGATTAACAGACACTGTAAACACTTCAATATTACGCACATAACACAAATATAAATATTAGCTTCATAAATATAATTGTATCTCATAAATTATAATTTTCGATAATTTAAATTTTAAAATTTTATTGAAAGAGACAACGGACAGACTGCATTGAACAAACAAATCGTATGGAGATTAAAGTCTTGGTCGCACCAGGCAAATAGTTAGCAGCTGGATTTTTTGCCTCGAGCTAGCGCCTAAAAATATTTTGAATAGAATGTTTCACACTACACGTACAATACATATATAGATACATATTTTAGCACGTCTTACTATATGCGTATGAACTTGTAAATATATAGTTTGCATTTGTGTAATAGTGACGCGTCAACCGTCATACATAAATCAATAGAGGTACCTGACACCCAGTCAAACACATCACGCACACCGCAAGACTTGCATGAATAAGATGAATTATCTACACCATTGTTTGCGTTTGTCGACATATTTAATAAGGTGATTTACAACACTCCACACGCTTATATGTCCAGACGTTGGTGTTATACTCATTCCTTATTGCCGCCGAGTTTGATACACTGCCTGCAATTAATTCTCATGAATTAGTCGCAGTAGGCAAAGCTAACTCTCGGTGGGCAGCTCGCTCGCTACCCGACTGCTTAGTCAGTCGCAAACTATTTCCCTAGTACGGTGGGGCCCTATCGAAATTGTGTTATCATTACATGCAGATAGGTGTTTCACATTGAAGTGAGGTAATTGATGCGGAGTCTGTGCGGTCATGAGAGCGTCCTCAAAGTATTGAGGATCGTCATGGCCGTGTTTAGCAGAAGCCGGATTTGTCGATATAACCTTCACTTATATATTATCAATGGGTTACCGCATCGAGTTGACGGCCGCCGATTATAATGCACTTCGTGTACGCACTCTTCAGGCAATGGATATCAACCTATAACAAAAAAAAACAAAACATATTAATAACATAACTTTTTTATTGCAGAGGCCGGTAAACAAGCAAGTGGGTCACCTGATGGTAAGTGATCTCCATCGGTCATAAACATCCAACATAACAAACATATCAAACCTTAAGAATTATGGACTCATTGACGATCATAATGGAAAGGGATGATGCAGGGATTGAGAATGGGAAGGGGATTTGGGCCTCCGGATATCTCACTCACCGTAACAGCAAGCTGCCCGGTCGGGCCGGCCCATACAAGATGTAAACAAAACTGTCTACATCGTAGCTCTACCTACTTACTCTGACAAAACTCGTAACGTTGCTTTTTTCAAAACGGACTTACATTTGCACTATATTAATAAAATTTATATTGAATAAGAGCAGCTCAACTAATGGTATTAATGATTACGTGAAGGTAATATGTTTACCTGGTTGCGTGTTCTCGATTCAGTCGAGGTTGTCCTGGAAGATGAGCCGCACGTACCCTGGCGATCCCTGCAGCGGTTCGGCACAGAAGGGACAGATGGCGCGGAACCCGTTGGTGCCGTGCGGTATGTCGACACTCGCCCAGTACTTGATGGTGCGCTCGGACGCCATGTGTCCGCACGGGTTGAACGCGTACGTGGGCGGGGCTGCGTCCACATAGAACGCTGGCTCCAGACCCATACACACGCGCACCACAGGGCCTTGTGTGAGACACATCGGACAGCGACGCGAACTCTTGCCGCTGTCTGCACCCCACGAGTGCTCGCCCTGACACAAACGATACTAAATATACTGACATGCTATTGACATGGGTCACTAGGGATAGCGGCATACCATCGTACCGCGACCACTCGACGTTTTTTATTACGTTGAATGACGAAACTTAAAATTACAAAGCACTACCTGGCATTAGACTGTACTCACTAGCGGTATTGACACCATATCGATACCAAGAAGCTATCATTACTGAATCCGTCAATAACCCTAGACAGCTGACAATCGATATTAAAATGAATAACAAGTAAAAAAATATTTTACCCTGTTTAAATATTTCTGCACTACATATTATAATGATATGGCTACCAAAAAGTCTTCATTTCGACAAATCTCCAACCAAACATATAAAGTAAAAATATCAATACTTAGTCGATATTGCAGTTGGAACATCCCTATACCGCAAATCAAATAGGAAACGTTTTTTCTCAATCGTATCGACATTTGGCGACCGATATTATTTGCATATAGACATCGATAATTCAGAGTGTATATTTGTATTCGTACCTGCACGTGTCCGCAATGTAAGTAGACATACGGTTGGTTGAGTTCATCAGTGGTTCCTCCACTCGCCGCTCCAGCACCGCCCGCCATTTTGCGCGGTATTACCAATGTATTAAGTCCCACGGGACACTGCGGTCTGCCCGCGTTCAATTCATCTACCAGTGCTTCTAGATCGCGCTTCGTCTGTAACAATGCATTATTTATTAATGAAAAAACAAGCGGTTCTCATTTCGACTTTCATATTTATTGTGTTATTTTTTATTACCTCAACAGACCACGCATACTTGCTTCGCGTGTTACGATTAAAGGGAGTAGAACAATGCATCAACGCGCACTATATCTATGCGATGAGTATGTCAATTTATGTAGTAAAAATTTACACGCTTAGTTTCTGTACAGATGGGAACCTCATCTCCACATGGTACATACGCTATGCTGATTAACGGTTGAGGCCATAGCGAAACTTGGTTCCCGGTGCAGATTGTAGGAGTCAGTAGGCGGGTCGCCCCATATAATACCAAATACCGTCGAATCTATAGTACGAGAAGGCGGACCCGCATTTAGCCGGGATAACAATTTTCATTCCATAGAAAGAAAGCTTTGTATACAGATCAAAGTGTTTGTTATATCTATCATATTATCCTTGATGTTATGTCACCACATATATCTTTTAGCAGAGTTATAGAGGATAGACAGAGACAACTAGACATCGTCACATCCCTATAAATAAAGTGAAGTGCGTGAGCGAGAATAACAATGTTGGATTGAGACAAAAGCCCAGAAGTTTATCACTTACCCCCGGTTTCTGAAAGGCTAATCAAATCAACATTCAACTAACAGAACTTTGAGTTGACATCGCTGTCAAATCAATTCGAGTTGCTGAAACGTTATTTTGAAAATTATATTACCCAAATGTGTGTCAAATCAAAGTGTTGATCACGCTTTCAGCAACTCAATTTCGGCTTGACATGAGATTTTATTACAGACATTAGACATTTGATTAGTTAATTTAACAGTGATAAGCCATTTAGAAACCGGGCGTTAGTGTTGTCCAAAGTTGCAAGTCTAATATCGACATGTTACTCATTCGATTAAAACGAAAATGTTTTATTTACGACCTAGTAATGCATTATGATTTGATACTACGGGAAATACTTTATCGTACACTATACGTTGCTTAAATTAGACCACACCTTTCTGTAACACGTATAAAAGCAAAGCAAAATATGGCATGACAACTCATAATACAAAAATAATAAAGAGATTATCATAATAAATGTATAGCGCCAAGGCAAAAGGAATTACCACACTAGGTACCTAACCATTAACCAAGTAGTATAAAGGTTCGTTGCGTATAAATTGAAATTCCCTTCTGATATGACATGAACCATTGATTGAGACTGAAACGGTTATAAAATTAATCATTTTCGACTTTTCACGTTATATATACGTTATGCAATCAAATTTGAATACAATTCTAACACCCAGTTTCTGAAAGGCTGATCAAATCAACATTCATGTAACAGAACATTGATTTTGACACCGCCGCGCTGTCAAATCAATTTGTGTTGCTGAAACGTTATTTAGTGAAAAATAACGTATCCAATGTCTCTCTAATAGCGTTTAACATACAATTATTCATATTAACTTGAAAGCTATGTTAACTTAACTAACATTTGTGTTAAATCACGCTTCTAGCTACTCAATTTTGACTTGACATGAGAAGTGACAGTCGATTAGTTAATTTAACATTGATCATCCTTTCAGAAACCGGGCGTAAATGTAGTGACAACATACGACAAGACGGCAAGATAATTACATAGGCAGAGAGATACAAGATACAACAACAATTACAACTAATGTATTTGAGGTATCAGATACAAGATATTTTAAGAAATAGTATTTGAGATTTTGCCTCGGTGGCGCAGTTGTAATCCGTACGCGTTACAATTGAGGCTAACGCTGAGGTCTCGGGTTCGATCCCCGGGTCGGGTAAAGTGGTATTGGGTTTTTCTATAACGAAATTCTCACTATCAACCCGGAGTCTGGAATTTGTGCCCGGTATAGCAATAGGCTCGCCCCTATCACATCGTGGGACGGAGATACGCTCGGCGAAATGTGGGTGTACTAGTTACACCTCTCTTCAGGGATTACAGGCGTGAGTGCGTATGTATGTAGTATTTGAGATACTACATACAAAATACGTATGTTCTAAACACACACATTTTTCTTATTTTTAAAATATATTTGTGTTCTAGAAGCAGCCGTTTTTAAGGTTTTATTTGATAATAGCAGTTACTGAATTGCGTATTTCATTATTTTTTATAAGCAATATTTGTGCCTTATTTTACAGTTCCGTAAAAAGTATTATACATCGTTCAAACCCCCCTTTAACCCCTTAACGTAAACAATGCTTAAATAGTATTTAGTATCTTCAAAATACAAAGATACTCAAAAAAATATCTAGATACAAGATATAAAATAAAGATTATCTCAGACAAATCACATCTCTGCTTATAAGGCGGTATACATACCGGAGAATTTTTGAGCCCCTCAGCACTTCTCCACAATAGTGTTGCCCCACATAAGTCTATCATTGTGCCATCTCTCAGAACATTTGTCTCTGCTTGACAAGGTATACCCTGAAAATATACAAAACAGATTATTAAATTATACTAGCTGTCCCTATCAGTTTCACCGCAGACATGTTACTGCCCTGCTCCCATGGGTCATAGCGTGATTGATATACATATAAACCTTTCGGAATAAATTCACAAAATGATGGTGAATACATACAAACATACATACATACGCACTCACGCCTGTAATCCCCGAAGGGGTAGGCAGAGGTGTAACTAGTATACCCACAATCCGCCGAGCGTATCTCCGTCCCCACGATGTAATAGGGGGCAAGCCTATAGCCATACCGGGCACAAATTCCAGATAAATGATGGTGAAAACGGCATTTAAATCCGTGGCATAGTTTAGGAGAAATAAGCGGACAAACAGACAGACAGACGCAGATAGCGACTTTGTTTTATACTATGTATTGATACTCCACAAATAAATAAACAGCCTGCCACTTTGACGCGTACGCGTTACGACTGAGGCCGACTCTGAAATCTCGGGTTCGATCCCCGGGTCGGGTAAAAGTGATATTGGGTTTTTCTATTTCTCATTGTCAGATAGGCTCGCCCCCTATCACATCATAGGACTGAGATACGCTCGGCAAAATATGGGTCATCTGGTTACACCTCTACCTACCCCTTTGGGGATTACAGGCGTGAGTGCATGAGTGATGAGTACAAACAAATAAAATATAATGATTCATTTATTATTATACAATACAATGACATAAGAAATGAGTAATATCTATATTGTATACGAGATGTTAAAACAAGTTTATACGTGCCGGTAACTCGCTCAATCTTATTACGAAACGTAAACTAATTTAGAAGAGTTTAAACTGCGTGTGTGAAAGCAGAAGTGGTAGAGGCATTCTGTAGACAGTTCTGTCTATAGCATTAACGGGCTGGCTCGGGGATCGAACCCGAAACCTCAGCGTCAGCCTGTCATAACGCGTATGCATTACAACTGCACCACGGTTTGACGGTATTTGGTATTATATGGCGCGACCCGCCGTCTAACCCCACAACCCGCAACGGGAACCAAGTTTCGCCATTGACTCGTCCGTTAATCTGCAGATGGCTTTGGATAGGGCAGGGGGATTTAGGCCTCCGGATATCTCACTCACCGTACGAAACGCAGCAGCAAGCTGCTACTTTACGTTGGTTTTCTGTGAGACAGTGGTAACGACCCGGACGAGCCGGCCCATTCACGCTGTAGAAAACATTGTCTACAGCGTCGCTCTACCACTCGTAAATGATAGCTCGACTTTCATGACAGAAAAACGCAATATCACTTTACCCGACCCGGGGATCGAACCCAAGACCTCAGCACAACAGTCGTATCGCGTAAGCATTACAACTACGCCACTGAGGTAGTCAAGTACGCAAGCAAGAGAAGTACCTGGTAGAGATCACTATTAGCGATAAGACCACGTATTGTTACATTTATAATGTTGTTTTGTTTTTTCTTTACTGTAATACTCTGCATGGTGTACAATAAAGTGTTATCTATCTATCTATGTATCTATCTACCTTTTGCTGTGCTGAGCGGCTCTCCCTGAGCGAGAAGACCGCTCCACCGACGGAGGTCTCGCGCCACGGCCCGCAGGTGGCGCTGCCGCCGCAGAAGTCGCCTCGCGGGTGCATGATCAGGACGCCGTTGGTCGTCAGGCCGTCGATCTCGTGGTTCTCCGACCATTTTGTTGCTTTCTCCTGCAAGTGTACAAATATACTAGGTGTAAATCTCACATATGCCAGGGGCCGTCTGGGTTCGTACCACCACTTTGTCTATTTCTGCCGCAAAGCAGCAGTGTGTAACCACTGTTTTGTTTTAGTTTGAAGGCCATTGAAAATTATTAGGCCTTTTGAGACTTAAAATATTATGTATATAATATACTAGCTCAGTGAAATGTCTTGCAGTATTTTGTAATTAAAAGTGCTATATAACTTCGGTATAAAACTTGCTGTACTCAAATACTCTATAAGCACGCGTGACGTTTACCATCAGACAAGCAACTAGTCTTATGATTTATGCAATTGGAAAATTAACTTCGAATTAATTAACTACCACAGCAACGAGCTAACCAAGCGCGATGTCGCCCGTCTCTGTGGCGTAAAATAGCTAATATTATAATAAATAGTAATATTATGAATGTGTTCTCCCCATAGAGGTTGACGTCAGGCAGGCGGCCGGTCGTAAAAACTATAAGCCAAATCTTTCTGTAACATGAGTTAAAAAGGATTTTGCGCCGACCCCACTGCGAGTGGGATAAGGGAAGGTGGAAGACTACAGGAGCGCCATTGCTTGCTCTAGCCTAATGCTACTTACAGATACACAGTTGTATAATTTTAACGAATACTATTGTTTTAATGAAGATACCAATACAGGCAATAAATTAAAAAAAAACATTCCATAATAGGGATGCCGGGGTCAATCGGAACGAAACTTATATTAAGTCTATTACATAGATGGATAGACCAAAATGTTATCATTTGGCTCAATGAAATCTTACATAACAAATATATAGCACGATATTTCAGTAAGTACTGATATCAAAAGTACGTTAACGTACGGCAAACAACGTTTAAAGGTCCAACTGTTATTGACGTCAGAGTACGTAATCAGTTGAACTATCGCCCACGTGCTACCTACTGTATTAATGAACATCTTGGCAGCCATTTCCAGGTTTTTTTATCACAAAAATACGAAAAATACCCAAAATTCCCAGGAAGTAACAACGGCGTGGGTGACAGGAAATGATGAACCACATTCATTGGCGTGGGGTACCCTGGACAGCCTGTCTCATGTGCAATTATAAATAAATGTAAAAAGTAGTTAAATAAAGTAATGTAAGTTCCATTATGGTGTACAATTACTGCCATTGATAACAACCAAAACTGCCTTAAATACGTCTTTTGCATACAATTTGTGGTTGATTATTACTATTGCGACCAATCATTACGTATAGTGGAAAGGAGATCGACAGTTAGCCCGCGGTGGCCATTACACCGATTCTAGTAATGTGGGTGGATTGACCAAAACAGCCTCTAGCGACAACAAAATAAGCCTAATATTGCGTAGAAATACACGTTTATAAATAAATAAATACTACCCCTGTTTCACGTACATGTTCCACTGCTGGTCACACGCCTGCTCTACTAAATGAGAGGGGTTAGGCCTTAATCAACCACGAAGGCCTAATGCGAGTTGGCAGAATTCAAATACCTACAAAATTCTTATGGAGAACTTCTCAGGTATGCGAGTTCCCTCACGATGTTTCTTTCGCCTTTAAAGTAAGCGATAATTAACAATGAATACACACGTAATTTTGAAAAGTCAGAGGTGCATGCTCCTGGGGCTGGTTTAGAACCTGCGACTTTCGTCTCGACAGTCCATACCACTCTCCGCTATGTCATCATTGCTATATAAGTACACGTGGGTGCGAAATATGGGTGTACTGGTTACACCTCTGCCTACCCGTTTGGGGTTACAGGCGTACGTTGTACTGTAGTCCACGTTTGTGTTGGAAATATGTTATTGTTTTCTTTATATCTCAATTAACTTATCGGTCTGGTGGAAGCGTAACATTAATCTGAGAAACCGATGTGGTCCTGAGTTTAAATCCCAGAACGGAAAATCACATTAAGACCCGTTTTATAGAACAACACTTAAGTGAGCTCTTTGCTAAGTGTCGATTTCTGTACACGTGATTGGTCCGTTTTTGTTTAGCGCCAAAAATGTAGATTGGCTCTCAAGACTAATGATCTTCGCTCCACATTTTCAGAGCTGATCACCGGCGGTTTATACGAGCATGTAAAACAGGGTGACTCAGCAACAGTACTAAAACACAAAAATATCTAAATCTCACTTACACCCAGAAAGATGTTCCTGGAGGAGTCGAAGCCGGCGGCGTATATGCGACAGTTGTTGACGTCGTTCCTGTCCGCTATTATGCGACACGCGAACCGCGATATCGTGCTCTGCAGTACTTTAGTGTCGCCACTCTTGTCGCCAGCCACCGTGTCCATCACCACGAAGTCTATAGGGGATTCCGACGATCTGCCGATCTGAAAAAGTGCATAACATCTTTAATATGGGTTCGCAAATCTTAGCCATGGCTCGGCTAATAAACTAGGTAAGATTCGGTTTCTCTTTAAACTCTTAAGTACGGACTACTTCACATTATTTAACAACATCGTCTTACGAGTTTAGACTTCACTCAAGTTGGTTTAAAAGGCGCTTGACCTTGAGTAAGAATATAATTTTCAGCAAAGAGCTCTCCTTTATGCAACGTAGTACAGAAAGGTGTGGTCATATTGGGAATTTGTTTCAAACAACATGACACAATGACATTAGGCGTTTATGTACGGGATCTTATCAAAATTTAGGTATCCTAAAATGTCACACTAATTTTAATCACTCGTTTATTACGATCGATAAGATCGATCACATTTAAAAGAAAATGTTTTATTTGTGTCCTAGTAATGCAATCGGACTAGGTACGACGGCGGGTGAAATAATTAAATCGTTTTTTTTTATGATGACCATTCACTTGATGGTAAGTGATCACCGTACACTATAGGTATGCTGGTTAAATTTGACCACACATTTGTGTAACAAAATGTATATAAAATGAATAGACCGCTCGTAGAGAAAACGCTAATATTTAATAAAGTGCTACATTCAAATACTGAAGCCTAATGTAGAAAATAGAATACATCAGCATAATGATATTGTTGTAACTTAATTAACTTTACAATGATATTCTAATTATAAAAATTTGACGCGCATTATAATTAATCTTAGAAAATAATCTCCTGAGCATAATTGATTAAAAAATAATGTTATTAAATTATTTTTGGGGTCATGTCATGCTCGAACGTTGTATAGGGTGGAGATATGTAAATTAACATGCATACTCTTTGTATGTGTTAAATGGTTTATTAAAATGAATAGTCCAAAATAAACTATTTAAACAGTAAAGATAATTTACCTAAAGGATTAACTATTGAAAATTTTACACATGAGTATGACGCGGCGTGAAAAACCCAAACGAAAAGCCTAAAATCCATAGATATAAAACAAACCGAATCTGCCACTTGTTACGCGCGATTACAGTAATGGCCGGGTATAAACTTTTAAAGGGTGAATTTACGAGCAGGTAAAAACGTGTTTAATGTACACATATGCCCCTGGCCTGGTGGCTAGTGATTCCAGCACATCTAGGTCCAACAGATTTCGCTGAATTTGTCTTATTATGACGGCCGTAAGGATGGAACGCGTGCGTTTTTCAAAAAATCCTGATTAACTTATAAGACTAAATATTTGTTTTATAGCAGACGCTAGTAAAGAGCACAACTGGTCCACCTGATGGTGAGTGATCTTCTCCACCGATAAACAACCATAATAAGGAAAGGAATGGGGTTTGGGAATGAGGGCTGATTTGGGATTCCGGTTTTTTAAAAAAAAATTGGTATTTAGGCCGGCAAACGAGCAAGTGGCTCCACCGCCCATTTACGCCCACAATACTAAAATAATCATGGGTGCATTGCCGACCTTAAAGGAAAGGTATAAGTAAGGGATTGGGAAGGGGAGGGGAATTTGGGCCTCCGGATATCTCACTCACCGTACCAAACGCAACAGCGAGCTGTCACTTTCTGTGGTACTAACCCAGCCGAGCCGGCCCATTCATACTGTGGTCAAAACTGTCTCCAGCCTGGCTCTACCACTTGTATATTTGTATGTCCGGCGTTTTTAAGTTTATGTTTGAGATTTTCAAGACAGTGTTTGGTGTAGGCAATTGAAGCGATGCAATGGTTTGGTGGTAGGGGTAAGCAGATCGCGATCTAGCATTACCCGGCGGATGCTCGCCGTGTGTGAAGGCTACGTTACGTCAACCGTTCCGGAGTGCGCGCGCGCCGCTCTGATTGTCTCCAGCAAGGAACGCACCTTTACAGGATACCTTACAAAATAAAGCATAAATTCTGCCCACGTTTGCCAAGGTCCGTCCATTTTAAAGGACGAGACTTTCAAATTGGTTTGTAATTTGTAAATATCATTTCTTCCCCTTTATATGAGATCATTGTATGAATCTACACCGACGTTGGATCAAACTATTTTGAACTTAATTAGCTTGACCTAAGCTTAATTAGTTTTAAATATTACCTAAACAATATTTATATATTTTTTATCCAACCGCATGGTTCAGCGCTGTACAAAAAAGGAATTAAGGATAAACATAATAAATTAATAAATCCCATTTCGTAGTATGTATTTCTTAAAAAAAGCAGCGTGCGCTCAGCGGGGACTCTGCGGACTGTCGAGACAAAAGTTGCAGGTTCGAAAACAGACCCAAGAACACGCACCTCTGGCTTTTCTAAGTTACGTGTATATTAATTATCGCTTGCTTTAAAGGACTGCCTCGGTGGCGCAGTTGTAATGTGTACGCGTTACGATTGAGGTCAACGCTGAGGTCGCGGGTTCGATTCCCGGGTCGGGTAAAGTGGTATTTATTTTATTAATTTATTTTTTTATTACGGTTTTTCTATTTCGAAATGCTCAGTATCAGCCCGGAGTCTGGAATTTGTGCCCGGTATGGCGATAGGCTCGCCCCCTATCACATGAGGGACGGAAATACGCTCGGCAAAATGTGGGTGTACTGGTTACATCTCTGCCTACCCCTTCGGGGATTACAGGCGTGAATGCGTATGTATGCTTTAAAGGAGAAGGAAACCTAGATACATGAGAAATTATCAATAAGAATTTCAAAAGTATGTAAAGTCTGCCAACCAGCATTAGGCCAGCGTGATGGACTAAGGCCTAACCAATCGCTTTTTAATACGCAATATTTGTACTTAACTTCGCAGCCGAATTTCGTTCCATAAAAAAATCATACAAAGTTCAACCATAAAGAGGGGGTTTAACTTAAAATGTAAATTTCCAGAAATTATTGTTTAGAGGGAGGGCCCTTACATTACACAATCTATCATCGGACCAAATTTAATGATCCTAATTTTAGTAGATTTTGATATTTCATGATTGATCAGTGAGTGAGTGAGTGGTATTTCGCTTTAATATATAGAAGATAGATTAGCAATAAACAATTTAAGTATTACCTAAGGTTGTTATGAAAGTAATATCGTGACTGTCTGCTAGTCCCTTGAACGCTGCACGTAAATCATAAGCTCCGACTGATATTGCATTTACATCAGCAGCACCACGATATTGTACTGCAATTTTTATTCATTTCTTACTCAGTTACAATTTATTTTTATTATGTTTTTGCCGTTCTAAACATCTTACCGTTCAGAATATCGAAAAGAGATTAAAGTCCCAAAATATTGGCCAAACACAAGTATGAAATTACTGGCTACCTTATTTCTAATGGCATCCATGAGGTTATTGTTGGCCATATGAAAAACCACTTTAATGCATAAGCAAATACAGGCTCAAACGCGACGGCATAAACCGTAAAATACTTCAGCGTCCAAATTTTTTAAGTTCCAACACGGCCAAGCGTGGTGACATGCTCCTAAATTCGTTTCTTGGCATGGATATTGTTGTCTATAGCGCCAACTCGGTTGTCATTTTATTTTTGTAAGTTTTTAAATATAGTTTTATTTAAAGACAACCTCTGTGGTGCAGTGGGCGAGTAGCCCGCAGTGAAGCGAGAGGTCACAGTTTCGATTACCGCACTGAGACGAAATGTTTGTGTGATCCACAAATATTTGCCTTAGGTCTGGATGCTCCCCTGAGTCAGACTGGCGGCCGGTCGAAAAAACTACAAGTCAAATGTTTCTGTAACATGTGTTAAAAGGGATGTTGGGCCTATCCCACCGCGAGTGGGTGGAAGATTATGAGTGTGTGTAAACACCATTGCAAGCCCCTTAGAGGCCTGTATTGAGGAACGCGACCGAGACAAGGCGACCGCGACGCGTGTCATGAATCGCGAGTCAGGCGATACCGACAAGTCCCTTTTGTATGAAATTATATGAAAAAAGTTACGCGTCACGGTACCCTGTCTCAGTCGCATATCTCAAAACATGCCTATATAATTACATACAAAGCAGTAGTCCTAGTACAAGTTTTGATAGTTTTCTAAAACGATGACAGTTTCCGTTTTCTATCCATACATCGAATAGCAGTAACTACTAGTAGGAACTATTATTAATAATTAAAAGTGATAGTATGATTAATTTTCTGACAGCATGTCCGTGGCGCAGCGGGCGAGTAACCCGCAGTGAAGCGAGAACCCGTGGGTTCGATTCCTGCACCGAGACAACATGTTTGGAATAGTATACTAATATTTGTATCGGGTCTGGGTGTTGTGGGACTACAAGTACCTCGTAGTTTCTGATACTCACGATACACGTTAACCTAGTATGGGGTCAGGACTATGTGTGTGACTGTTGGGTGTATTTATATATCATACTACTAGATCTACAAATATATAGGCCTTAACTAGCACGTTTGTGTTGTGCATCATTCCTTTTTTTTCTTTTATGTGGCAGTGCGAGCAATCATTACAATGTGACAGATGACGATGTAAAAATTAAGATGAAGACACAAAATATGTGCACCGACCCACATAGAAGCCTAATGATATAATTATAAAAAAACCAGACAATGTGCATGCAGTTACAACATAATCGATTGACACATTATATTTTTGATAAATGATGAAATTGTTGCTACACCTACACCACGCACGGATCTCATTACGCTTGTTGGGTGTAGGTGGTGTACAGAGACATTGGTTATAAGAATGCAGATTAGCGTGATCGACACCGCATTGCCGAAGTTGGGTTACCATCCAGCCGCGGTCGGAGCGAGGGCACGCTGTTTACGTCATGAACACACCACACGTTACAGTGTATAGTAATAGCGTTTTGCGAGTCAGTCAGGTTATAATCTTGCAAAATAACTTGTCCGGACTGAAAATAGCCCTCTACGTCTTCCGTAACACTTTAAGTCTCTGAAAACAATACAATTCAGGCTTGCCGAGTTATCTTGTGCGTATTATTTTTGCTCGCGGCTCCGGTCGCGTAATAGGTATTTTCCGTGATAAAAAGTAGCCTATTTCCTAATCCAGGTCATGGTCTACCGAGTGCCAAATTTCATCCAAAACTGTTCAGCCATTAAGATGTGATTGACTAACAAACATCTTAACTTTCACATTTATAATAGTAGTAGGATAGTATGACTAGTAGGTTTATGTACGACCGCCTCCGTGGCGCAGGGAGCGAGAAGCCGGCTGTGAAACGAGCGGCCGCGGATTCGATTCTCGCACCGAGACAAGTGTTTGTGTGATCCACAAATATTGGTTTCGGATCTGGGTGATGCGAGACCGAAAGTCTCTCGTAGTTCCAGATACCCACAACACAAGACCCGTATCTTACTGTTCTGTGTAAAATACGGATCAGGACTATGTGTGTGACTTTTGGGTGTATTTATTTGATTATAGACTGCCAATGTGTCAAATAGTATTACAGTGTAACCTGTGATTCATTCATTAATTACTAAGTTGACGTCTGTATTCCCGAAGGGGTAGACAGGACTGCAGCTAATGTACTGCCATGGACAGTTCGCCGAGTTTATAAGTGATATCCGTCCTATAACGTAATAGGGGGCGAGCCTGCCGCAATATCAGACATAAATTCCAATCCCGGGCAAAAGTGTGATTTTTTAATACGATAACTAACATAAATTGTAGTTTACGACCTGGTTTTTCATTGGTTTTTTTAGTTTAGGTACGCTGCCACTAGAACAATAAGGGGATAACCTCTGATAAGCTGGAATTTAAACGACAATCGACGTAGATACCTATGAGCTATTTTACCGCGATAAAAATATCGACAAAACTCGCGTTGACTTCTGGCGATCGATTATAGAGTCAAATGACCTTATGTAAGAGTATCTATTGGGAACGCACTTATATACGAGGTAGGTGCACCGGCGAGCCCGAAAACCCGCAGTTTTACTCGCTGGTCGAGGGGCAAAAATATAATATTAGAGGTCATCATAAAGCCGCGCCAAATGTGTGTGTGATTCACAAATATATGTTTCGGGTCTGGTTTCTCCCCACAGGGGTTGACATCAGGCAGGTGAACGGTCGTAAAACTACAAGCGAAATCTTTCTTTAAAATGTGTTAAAAAGCATGATGCGCCAAGCCCACTGCGAGTGGGATAGGGGTAGGAGGAAGACGACACGAGGGAGGTGCACCAGAGGTTGTCTGGAAGAAATCGCTGTTTGCGATAAGACCGCCCATTGTATCACCCTTACTGTATGATACTCCTTTATAAACTACCTACTTTATTTAGTGTGCAATAAAGAATATTCTATCTATCTATCCACCAGCGAGCCCCAACTATAAACTAATAGTGCTCGGCGTGGTAGGTACATTTCATGTACATCCTTTGAAGGTCAATACAGAAAGGAAACTTGATAAAATTGTTTTACCAATCGGGTAAGTCTTATTCTATCAGCCTTTGAAGCAATACAATTACTTTCGTAAAGAAAGAAAAATAGGATTTAATTTTATTTGGTGCAACACATATTGAGTAAGTAGTATAGCTCAGCGGGGAGTGGTATGGACTGCATACTGCATACACCTCTGACTTTTCTAAGTTATGTGTGTATTAATTGTTAATTATCACTTGCTTTAACGGTGAAGGAAACATCGTGAGGAAACCTGCATACCTGAGAAGTTCTTCATAAGAATTTCAATTTAAATATTTGAATTTCATCAAATTTCAAGTATTTGAAGTCTGCCAAGCCGCATTAGGCCAGCGTGGTGGACCAAGGCCTAATCCCTCACATTCAGTAGAGGAGGCCCGTGCCCAGCAGTGGGACGTATATAATACAGGGCTAGTATTATTATTATTATTTATTAACACATATTGAAAACAATATGGAAAAATAAAGTGCATAAATTAAAATCTTTTTTTTATTAGCTTCAATGACGAGACGGGCAGGCAGGTCGGTCTCCTGAAGGTAAGCGCCACGCTTGACAACATCACACTTAACTGTCCTATCAATGATTTATTGTAACCACAACGCCTTTAACCTGGTCACGAAATAAATAATACATAAATGCTTACTACACACACGGAGAATATTGGAAATTCCCGCATGTAATGACTACTACATTTTCCTTGTCCAAATTGCTATATCATTATGGGGCCGCGAACTTACATTAACAAAAAACACTCAATTAACGTGATAAGACAATTTTTAAGTTCATAGTGAAATCCTGATAACATTAAGGGCCTATTTCACAATGTTCGTGTATGATTTAACCATCAATTAATGTGTACAGCTTTACCGAGTGGTAGGTCCCTCGTATGCGAGAGGCCGTCTGGGTTGGTACCACTGCTTTGTCTATTTCTGCCGCCAATCAACAGTGTTGACAGCACTGTTGTGTTCCGGTCTGAAGGATATTGAAGCCAATGAAATTACTGGGCATTATGAGACTTAACATCTTATGTCTCGGGGTGACTAGCGCAGTCCAATACCATGTAATGTTTTGTATTGCAGGTTCCATGTGGTTTTACTTATTTTTATGGGAAGGCGTGACGCTTACCATAAGGCGAGCGACCTGCTCGTTTCGATATTGCACCAACCTCTACATTCTGGGATACAGAACAGGAAAATAATATGATGATTTCAGCATAACTGAGCGACAGCTGCGTCCGGTTCAGGTTAAGGCAACTCCTGTACATTTTTTCTAACAAACCACAGAATGAGAGCAACGGGCGTGACGAGAGAACAAAGATTGACGCAGTCACGTTTCCAGTAATATAATACGGGGGCTATGCCGCCTCTCGACCGTAATGGCCTTGCACTTACTCTCAACAGGGAGTATTCTACACTGAAAACACAGCTGAGATTTTAATTGTACAAGAAATAAAGAATGCAGATTAATGTTTAGTTCATTGTAGTATATTTTCTTCTTATTAAAGTCGACCCATCAATTCATATTCGATAATAGTCCGAAACTTCCTAAACTTTTTGTTTTATTCATCTGAATGGCAAGACTTTAAAGCAGATTAATCGCGTAATGGTTAGCGCCACGCTTGCTAAACAGTCCGGTAATTTAGAAGAAGCAGCGTAGAGTTCATACTGTCCTATTTCTATCAATCAATTCTTAAAAAAAATTACCCACACAGGACCAACTGAGTCCGACCTGTGAGGCAATTCTCGCGCAATTCGAATTCGAGAAAAATCTCGGATTCGAACTTTTTTCGAATGAAATTCACGTTGAGCTATTCTGGGAATCTCGGGCTCGAAAGATCTCGTAGGTTGCTGATAGACTTACTTCGAATGGTAGAGAGCGTTCGAAACGTAAATGTCGAATACAAATGACAATGTCAACTGTCAAAATATTTAATTTACTTTATTTATAAATTACAATTTTCTTTTTACATTCGCTTTACGATCATACTATGTCTGAAAATGGATAAACAAAGTAAATATTACAACAATACAATAATACAACTCGCCCCCTATTACAGAATGGGACGGAAAGAATCTCGGCGAAATGTGGGTGTACTGGTTGCAACCAGTACATTAGGTAGTATTCATGTGGGTGTCCACATAAATAGAGGTACAGAGGTGTACTTCTGCCTACCCCTTCGGGGAAAACAGGCGTGAGTGCATAAGTATAGGTATTACTAACAATAAATATGCTAAAGGAAGCTAGCTTGTTTGCGTGTTTGATATTGTTGATGATTGCAATTGCTTGGACGAGTGTGTCGGGAAAAGTGAATATGGCAATTTAACAAATAATGAAAGATGTATTTATTATAAGCCTATTTATTTCCGAAGTGGTGGTAGTTTATCAAAATATATTAACTTTATGTTCTATGTTTTATTTCCTCTTTTACCCAAGTTTTACCTACGTATTTACTTGCTTAGAGAAGTTAAAATGTCGCAAGAAAATTAGATGGTTACAAATGACTGATGGATTTTATAGCAGTGAAAGTATTTAATATACTCTAAATCCTGACTCTACTTTTATATATTATATAACTCTATATATTTTTCTAACAAGTGCAACAAATTAGAATAATATCTAATTAATTGGAATAATACTTAAATAAACAGATTTTTTATAGCATAGGCAGGCAAACGAGCTAGTGGGTCACCTGATATTAAGTGATTTTCACCGCCCATGTACACACATAATACCTAGCAATGGGATAATTGAGGGATTGGTAAGGTGAGCGGGATTTTGGGTTTCATAGTACCTAATTTGGTCTGTATTTTATTTACTTTACGCCAACCCAGGCCAGTCAGGGCATTTAATTTTTCTGAAATTTATCCATCTTTTTCATCGTCACGCTTGGAAAATTTTACACTTCGCAGATGTAGATCCGCTTCCACCATTTGGAAGAAAATGCTTCTGCTGGGTACTTGGGTAGTTTTTTTTTTGGATTGTATTCATTTTGAGAGCAAAATAGTCACAACGAGAATAACATGAAATCTAAACTTAGATAGACTAGGTTTCCCTCTTAAACTTTGATTTCCATATTACGTTCCATTACTGCAAATCTTGGGAATTGGCAATTTAAAAACTTATTTAAAATCTTCTCATAATGATTATCTCATTATTTATGTTATAATAATAAAAGAACACGTATACTACACTTGTTGTAATACGTTATGCATCTAAATATATTTATCAGTATATTGTTCATGGTAAACTATCGCATGCGATTAAAAATCGCATTACTTACGTTGAACGGAACGCGTCGCGCGCTGTTTATGTTTTATAATGGCAACATTTTGCTCCTTCGAATAGAGATTTTTACGCATTTTATTTCGATTGTAGCTGAGAATACAAGATTCGAGAAAATTACTTTGACATTCGAAATTTTACAGTAGAGAATCGCTGATTCGATTCCGAGATTATTTCGAGGGAAGTGAGAATTGCCTCACTAAATGTTATAATTACACAACTTCCAGTCGGCAAACCGTTATAACTTATATTATTCTACACTTGGCTTGTGCGCCTGAAGCTAGCATAGCACCGCGACCAACTGATCTTACCATGGGGCATTAGCCAAAACCGTTGATAATTACGTACCGGGTAAAATGATAATAAGCAAGTGTTCGCGTGTAGATTTTATTTGCCTTTTTAACAGACTTCAAACAGGAATAGGTTCTCAATTCGGACTGTTTTAGTAATTAGTCAAATTAGTAGCTGGTGTGACGAAATAGCTATTGGATTGTATCTATGGATTTCCAGGTCCGGTCCTACCATAATGCGCAAGGAGCGAGCGGTGAACCCGGGAGAGGTGGCACCGCATTCCCATTCTTAGGGTTCAGGTTACTTTACCCACACCCAACCACGGAAACAAACACATTCGACAACGATCATTCGTAGATCTTCCCGTCATCCTAAACGTAGCGTCGGACCGGCACTGGGTGTTTCATTTGACGCTTCCCAGAAATTAGCATGGGCTTCCCAGACGGTATAAGGAAACAATGATTACAACGTCATTCCAAAAAGGAAAATACAATGTTTTTTAAAATAATATGCAGTACATATATGAATATAAACGATCTATGTTTTTTTATGAGTTAAGAAGAATTAGTTCCAAGGTTTTATTTATTATTAGTTTGAATGAAGAGATCAGCAGGTCACTCGCCTGATGGTAAGCGCCACACCTGCCCATAAACAAAAGCAACGCCACACATAACTTTGAATTACTAAGCACTGCATGACACTAAACTTCGCTCGTCACCCCGGACGTCATAATACCAAATCAACCGTCAAATTATGATCGGAAGCCGACCCTCCTTCAAGCCGAGATAAGGCCAAGTAGAAAGAAACTATTTCAAAATTGACTGTAGTTAAAGTAATTAAAGTTGTCTTTAAACTAGGCTTCTATTAACGTAGCCAAAAATTAGAAGAGCGACATATTTCATCACATGCAACTAGAGTTTATGGGCGCGTCCGAAAAATTACTGACAGTACCTACTGTCAGTACTGGATTTTCATTCCAAAGTTCCAGTACCACTGAGTATAATGAAAAGTATAATAGTTACGTTGGCCATTGGCGCTACGGAATTACGGGCTGTTTTTTAAAGTAAATTGTAGAGGCAACACTAACAGCAACTGTCGGTAACACCGGACACCCGTTTTCTAGCAACCTCAGCATCAGTACTATTAGTACTGTCAGTAAATTTTCCGAACGCGGCCAAAACTAACGGGGTGAAATCCAAAGTCACGCATGTCACAGCTGACATACACCAGAATATAATCATAAAATAAAAAATGTAGACAGATAAAGTATCAGTTTATATATAACTTAATGTAATACTATATGTGGGTTCAATTACAACGCTATAATAACAATCATCGGACTGTCCTTAGGTGTAGATAACGCTAAGTAACTGAGACAACGGATAGGCATTAACCGCACAAACATTTTGTGGGTCTGGTGGTCAAGACAAGACGACAAAGGACAGTCCAGTAGTGGACTAGGGGGCGGGTCTGTGGGCGGTCCGCCCAGGGCCCCCGGCCTTAGGAGGCCCTCAAATTTCGAACAATGTCAAGCTTATGCATATTATTACTCTACTCACCGGGGGTTCTAATTAAGAATTGCCACCCTGGGCCCCTGGCGGGCTTAGTCCGCCATCGGGACAGTCATTTTATATAACTGAATGAAGAGACAGGTCGCTCAACAGATGGTATACGCAGCACCTTCTCATAAACATTATTATCAGTATCACACAGACCTTCAACAAAAGATCAACCAAAACGCCTCGAACTCAAAGTCAACCTACCCGGACACCCTGCTTACCTACAGAAGAGACAATGGCGACTCACCACCAACTGTCATTGGACCAGTGTGATAGGATCCCAACTCCTCATTACAATGGGGGGAAAGTCTTTAAACCCAGCAGTGGAACAGCACACTTGACACCGCACTGTACTTAAAGAGGAGTAGAATGCCATTTTTTAGCCAAATCGCAATCTAATCTCAGTTCGGTTAAAATTCAGTCGCAGTTAAATACGAGAATTGACATTCAGATCTGGCTAATAATATTGCATATCTTTTGGTAAAATCCATGACTGCGTCTGGAATTCGAATCCATGTGCCACCAGCACTTGCGTGCTACAAACTCAATTCGTTCATTTAGTAACAAACTTCCAAAACACTAACATTCTTATCGGGAAATTCTATAATATAGAACCATTACGTGCACCGTAACAGATTAATTAAGATATACGGAGTTATAAAATTTCCACAATTCGTCATAGAAACACGGTTCTACGAATATTTTTAGAATAAAATGTATTTAATTGTCGGAGAAAAAATTCGCCGATACATTGGTCCCTGCGGACTGCAGTCCTAAAGATTTTTTGTTTCGACGCGGAAACGATTTCGATTTAGTTCGACTACGCAATTCTCACTTAATTGTAACATCTGGTAGAATTGTTTAGGCATGACCGTATAATCGTCTACGAGGAACACGCGATAAAAAAATTACGATTTTTGTCTGTTCGCTATCATTTTTCCTGGTCTTGGTAAAAAATACGTTTGCGCAATTTTTAATTGAGGTGAGCTTTTTCATAAGTTTATAAGAAGCAGATGGGAAGAGCGCAGGTGCGGGTACCAGACGCAAATGCCAACGAAACTAAGGCTCAACGACAAGCCGAGTTGCCAGATACAGTTCGAAAATATCAGAAGCAATTAGATTTAAAATCAGTAGATCAAATAAAAAAACAATAGATTCACAAAACTTACGTCTAAATAAGACAAAACACAAAACTGGACGACCTTTATATTTAAAAAAAAAAGGTTGGTTGTCGAGACAGATTTCTATTTTTATTATATTTATAGCAATTCTAAGCACATTACATTAGAACTGGCAAGCTTCATTGAAACAAATCCAGTAATTTATCTATTCTATTGGAAAATCATTAGATCTGGCAACACTATACAAGGCAATTTCCTCCCCATGAACTCAATCGCTATCACCACGCTCGGGTTGCTTTACAATCTAATTTTACGAACAGGAAAACGGATGTTTAAGACACCATTCACAGCCGTTATCTCTTCTGTCTGAATAGCATTAATTAAATACATAAGATTTTTGGAAATAATCACGGCGAATACACATAATAGTTGTATTGTACATGTTGTACATTATCGAGAAAATGTATTATTAGAAAACTAATGTATTACTCAAAAAAAAAAAATTGTGAGTAATGATTCTAGCACACATCATAATTAATAAATAAGATCTTAGCATTAAAAATATATTAACACATGCCGTTCGTAACATGTCGAACATATGGGTATCGAAACAATATTTTGCGCCTCAAATTCTTAAACGTTTTCAGTGTGTTTCAGTCTACAACCAGACAAGGATCTCTTCAAAAGCGCACCAATATGCTTAATCATCTACTTGACTCATACAATTGTTGCAACTTGCAAGCAGTCACAGATCGATTTATCAATCTGGGGAACATCCTACGCCACGCTTTCATAAAGGCGTATCATTACTTGCGAGATGCTAAAAACTAAAAGGCAGAATAATTTAACAAACCAAAATCGCGAATTTATGTCGAGTGGTGAAATATCTTTGCATGCTAAGTTCTATGACCAATTATTTGAGGCCTCCCGTCTCAACTCCCTTAGTTGTTGATAGGGAACTTTGTAAAGAGCACGACAGATATTAAAAGGCTCCTTATATAATGGTTGCTTTAGAAAGCGGGGCGACGGTCTTGATCGTTATGCAGTTTATGGACACGCATCAGCTGGTTCTTTGTTAAGTTTACAAAAGAACTGGAATAAAGTTATCTGAACAATAGATACGACGACGGACAATAAATCGACACACAAATATTATTTATTTTAAGGTTTGTTTATAGAGGTAAACTCTGCAACTACTAATCCAATTCTGGAAACTCTTTTACATAATAATATAGGAAGCTACATTCTTCTTGAATGTTATAGGCTTTTATTGTGATAACAAATAATTTGAAGTAGGAAAAAGACGTTTAAGCAGACGGAGCCGCGAGCAATAGTTTTTCACAAATAAATTATGTAATTACTAATAACTACGCATGATGTTATTTGCACATTGTAGTCTTTATTTGGTATAATGAAAGTTTCTTGAGTATAAAAGATGAACTGGTTACCTTGACAACAAGAGATAGCGTTACAATAAAACAAAATTATTGTTATTGATATGCATAGTATTATATCAATATTTTAAACATAAACTGAAGCACCACATGGTATTGCGAAATCAAAATCTTTGGCTTATAACAAAAATTGATACATTACAAATTGAAATATTCTTGTAATTTGTTACAGCATAATGTGCCTTAATTAATGTAATAGGTTCAAAGCTTCACCATTCAAGACTCTCGAACGAATACCAATGTAACAAACGAACGACTGACAATATTGGAAAACATTTAAAGCGCAACACGAATTTATTACCGTTTCACGAGTTCCCCCGAGGTGAAGTGAATTTCATTACCGTGCAATAAAATGAGGAAATAAAATTAGAATCAATTCGATTTCTATTGCCGTTAAGTTGGACGAAGGTTGAAAGGGTTTTTGAGGATAGACTTTGTTCTTTAGGGGTGTTTAATAGGTAACATATATTTAAGACGAGCCTTTGCTCGCAACTTCACCCGCGTTAATGAAGAAAAAAAACCGTCTAAGGTTTTCAATTCGATATTATTTGTTTTATTTTGTTTTGTGCATATAACCACGCATATCTCTTCACAGAATGCTCCTGTTTTAATGATTCTTTTTTCATTCGAAATTGGTCCCATTTAAAATCCAGGAATAAGTTACACTTCCAAGGGGATGAAATACTTTGAAATTTATGCACCGATTAGTTTATAAAACTTAAATATAAACATATTAAATAACCCACTCAAAAAAAAACAAATAAATAATTTAGAATCTGTGGTAACAATCATTGTGTATTAAACTGCAATAGCACCGATTATATAGCAATACGTCGTCAACTGTCAAAAAGTAGGTGTAACGTGGGCGAAATTACTATCTCTCTGTGCGTGCGAGGCTCCAAAATTGTATCAATGATTAAGGGAACATTAAATTTTAAACGTGTACCATCAATATTTTATCATCCTACTTCCTACTTTTATTTAATATAATAAATATCAATGTTTGAATGTTTGTTAATCAAACACACATTAATGGCTGAACGGATTTGGATGAAATTTGGCACACAGGTAGACTATGACCTGGATTAAGACATAGAATACTTTTATTGCAGTAGCACACAAACAAAACATATATACAAACAATTTTCTATACACATGATGTACCTTAAAAATTGACTTTTCTTAACACATTTTCGTAAATATTTATATAATTTCCATCAATGCAAACCCGTGTCACATTTCCCGCAGGTTATAGCCAAGTAAATAAGACACACTCCGACACTTCCGTCCACGTCAAGTGGCCTTCTGTGTTGTTTCTGCACAATTTTGCACTTTACAATTAAGTTTTTATGGTCGAAATTACATCGCTACGAAACGGGTGAAGTGTTGAATAAAATGAAAATATCAAATGTACAGGAAACATCTGTCTAGTGCGGATTTTTTCGATACCTGTCACGTCATCCTTACACGGGAAATATGTATGAAGTTTAACGATTTCAATACAATTCGCCAGAGGCGCTGTACGGATCTTCGTACATATACTTTTTTAAATACAGATAACGCTAAAGCAACAGAAAAATTCGCATTATAAACGGTTCGCGAATCGGCATGTTGGCTGACGGTATCCTCTGTCAATAGCTCGGTTCCCCCGAAAGAAATATAAGCCCGTGTTATGAAAATCGGCGGAATAAATTCAATAAAGGTCGAATGTGTGGATACGACACAACATGTACTTTTTCGCCGTAGAAATCTGATTTACATGACATGGGACATGTTATTTCAAAATAACAATGACAGAATTGGCCTCCAAGCTTACTGAAAGATACATTACACGATCAATTCATTTCACTATTTCTTTTTGTTCTGCTCAGCATTATCAGTAAAATGGCTGAACTAAAACGTTTACAGATATTATTTAATTAATAGTTTGTAAGATACTAATATAAATTAGGTTCAATTTTGTGTTACTGTTTTCTTGGTATCGTACCATAATGGGAGGTTATTCCAGACCTGAAGACATAGATAACGCTGCCCTAGCCGCCGCCAATGCAGTGCCATGAATTTATTGACCATTATTTAAAATACTAATTAATAAATAGTACCTTCAAGTACCAAGATTACTTAATTAATGTTCTGTACATAGAGCGTAAAACGGTTTCAAAATAAACATGCGTACTATGGTAGTGTGTACTTAAATTCGAACGTGTCGAAAATATTATAGAGTTTTTTAATGCCGGATAGAAAATAGAAATTTTCCAAATTATCCTTAATATTATAGTTCGTATGACGTGTCATTGTAAATTTCATACCTAAAATACAAATCTACACTGATTGCTAATAGTCCAGTACATCAGCCGACGCGGCCCACGCGTGCAGCCGCGAAATGGGACATCCTCCGGAATGGTTGCACGAGCTGCATTGTTCTTTCGCAAGTAGAGAGTGCAACCTAATTAATAGTTAATTTCGCGGCGCCAGTTTAATTAAAGCCTAACAATGGTTGTTCGCTTCTTTGTGGGATTTTCAAAGTTGTTTTGTTACCAACTTTAGAATTTAACAACATAGTATGACTATTGATTTTTAAAGTGTTTTCGTAAATCGCGAACAAAAAAAAACATTTATAAGTACAATAATTACCTAATTCAAAGTTCGCAGAGTTACAAAAGTTTAAATAAATTAATAGTTTCGGATGTCTATGCAGCTTGTTACTGCTTAATCGTTTAATAGAAAAAAATAATATTAAAAGAAAAGTAATTGTTATACCACAAACATTTACGTAAACTGGTCGAATTCCTTTCACTTCGTGAAAACAAGGTATTATTTTACTCACATTTAAATAATTGGTTCTTTGACTTTGCTCGTACGAAGGTTACGATGTGATGTAATAGTGTTACGAAACTTTACTTTTACGATAAAAACGATAAGAATTATTGCTAGTTTCATAGTTTTAATCAAACTCTTAGAATTATTTCATGTCACGTAGAAGGAATGTCCAATTTAGAAATACCAACAAATGTATTAACGAAAACTGTTTCGTAATACAGGATCGACATCCCTAGTGACTTGAGTAATAACGGTCAAGTAAAAGTGAGTCTAGAAAGTCATTGGATCAAAATGAATTAGAGCTGCAAGTCTTGTTTGCAGCTTCACTCGATTGATGTAATTATTTTGAAACGGTACTTCGCTGAAGTTGGAGTGAAAATTAAAATAAAGCATACAAATGTATACACAATATTATTATATATGTATAGGTTAAATATTGGTATTTATTATTTCAATAGTTGTTATTTATTTTTATAATTATTATATATACGAGTATATGTATGTACACCCCTTTCTTTTGCCACTATTCCGTCCTAAGGTTGTCTGGCAGAGTTCGCTATTAGCGATAAGACCGCCTATTGTAACACACTTTTTAAATTATTTCCCTTTGTAATGATCCGAGCATATGGTGTAAAATAAAGAGTTAAATAAATCAATTTAATATTTTCGTCTATGACATACGATTCATGGCATAGTGTCTGAGAGACATCGTTTTTGGTGGCTAAACAGACCGATGTAAGAGCGACACAGTCTATCGCAGGCTTAACAAGAGAAATTGGCGGTGTTTGATTCCGAGCCACTTTGATGTCGCGATGTCGTTTCGTTTTCTCTTGCCAGCAAGTACTCCGAAACAGACTTCATCGCGGTATTTGCGAACGTTTTTCCGCGAGCTTTTTCCAGACAAATGTATACATCGCTAATACAAATATTGATATGCAATCGTCATCTTTCTAACGTATTCTACATTATAATAAGGTTTAAGATTATCGGTTTTACAGTCCGCCACCTGCTTGACATCAACAGTTAATAACCAGTAAACCTCTTTGAAGCGTTTTTGGACTTATAGTGACACTGACAACTTCCAACTCCAGGATTTCTCCTGCACACCAGTCCATAAACCGAGCTTTGCTTGTACCAATATTTAAAACATGAACTGCTGCCTCATTTAGTACCCAATTTTAATCCTGTTTTCGCAAAAGTTTCCTTTTCGTATTATTGCATATAAAATAATTTATGAAATTGAACATAGTCAAATGCCCTATTGTTATTAAAAAATCCTAATAATCAATAGAACAATAGCACCGATATCATTGAAGCCATGTTTATTTTAACTTCAATTCCCAAACATTATCAACAAACAACAAATCCGATTAACCTGCAGGAATTCTCGACGAGGGAATTCCAATAACGCTGTCACCACGCCGCACATAAATCTGTGCAAACGGACAAACTACGTGAAATGTAACAACAGTATGAACACTGTGGGAACTGTTTGAAAATTATACATTCAGATATTCCTTTACAATGCGTCACCATTCACTAACTATAGAGTAAGGTCTATGAAGAGCATTAAGATATGAGTACTCAAGCATACTTAAAGACATTTTTCATCGACTCATCAGTCTGATGGCAGTATACGGTTGTGAATGACGTTGAGATTTCTAATACAAACGATGTACTGTAGTCTACGTTTGAACAAAACATGTGTTAGATTTCACGAGAAAATATCTGTAATAGTACATAACAATTCACAACAATCTTCATGACAGCCTGAGACCCGCTTTATAAATCCCAATATGCTGAGATCTTTACACAGTACGAGCTGCAGAGCTGACAGTGGACAGCTCCTGATATCGTTAACTATATGAGTAGCTAAGCTTGCTTGGACCGGTCACATAGCTCCTATGCAAATGGCGAGCGGCCACTTGAAACAACTGTTAAGTTCCTTATCCACCACGCTGGTTAGGAAAAGCGAGTGAAAATACAAAATGTTGAAGTAACTTGGTTGCCATATACTGACCGACTCGAATCTGACAGTCATATAATACGGCCATACAGTGCGAGTATACAGACTATCCCACCACACACCCGCCACTGAAACTCATGTGCACCAATATCGACAGTGGCACGCATTTTTGTTAACACCGAGCAGTTAAGCTCGGCGAGTCTCTGAGAATGCTGAATTGTCTATGTCCCACATCGAAATTAATCAAATAGAAAGAGTTACATATAGTGCAAGTAAAAAAAAGTAGCTGCACTGCAGGGGAAAGTCACACGCTGGCTCGCACTGTGTAACTTAGTTATTAGACACACATTCAACTGTTCTTTGTGACGTGTCCGTTAAATGTGCACCACTTCCTCTCTGTAAATGGCACATTAGAAACCTAAGCGATACATCTGTGAGTATCAGACACAAACATGAAGTATAAATTCCTGTTGAAACTCTAGGTTATAAAGTTTATGAATGAATGTCATGATACGTTTCAAGACAATAAGAAAATACATGACAACCTCGAAGACAAGGACAAGATTGAATGTTAAAATAAACGAAACAATCAAAATTACTAACCATAACCATAAATCTGTCATACTACATGGCCAAGAAGAATATGTCTACTCGCAAGTAGCAGACAAACAAATTACAACGACAATGATTCGGTAATGAGCGGCAGATTGTTTACCATTGTCCACATATTCGCGTGTATTCTTCTATCCCAATTCACGTCGCCATTGTCCACCGAACAAAAGGCAATACTACAAGATGGCAGTCGGTAATGTTACGTTCGAGTACAATCGTCCCCGAGTCATCGGCCTAGACTTTTGAGAGAAAGAAAGAAATTCAAATGACCGGCCGTTCGCATGTCGCAGACGACCCAATTTGAGCTCCCCGAGGCGCCAAATTGGATCGTTTACGTATCCAATGGACCGTTTGGAATCCGCAGAAGTGTTAATACCTGTTCTAAGAACATCGGTTTTCTAAGACCGGGTGTCGCCTCCCCCTTGGGATGCGGAGTGTATTTTATAATGAGAAAGTCCGAGTAAAGTGCTCGACAGTATACAATACAAAAATATATTTTGTGAATCTATATTTTTTGTTTGCACTAACAATAATTATTTTCTAAGGTGAGTCAGCCTTCGTAGTGTAGAGGGCGAGTAGCCGGCTGCGAAGTGAGAGGCTGAGGGTTTAATTCCCGCACCGAGATGTTTGTGTGATCCATGAATATTTGTTTGGGGTCTGAGTGTTGTGGGACTGCAAATCCCTCGTAGTTCCTGATACCCACGACACGGTTATCCTAGTATGGGGTCATGACTTTGTGTTTGACTATTAGGCGTATTTATTTGTTTATTACCTATTGCTCGGGGATCCGCCCAAGTTATTTGCCTTTTTCAAGATTAAAAGTCCTAAGCCAGCTCATGGTCTACCTGTAGCCAAATTTCATCCAAAACCGTTCACCCGTTAAGGTGTGATTGACTAACAAACATTCAAATTCACAAACTCACAAACATCCAAACTTTTACATTTATAAGAGTAGTAGGATAGTAGGATTTTTTGTTTTTGATAAAAGGGGGCAACAAAAAAATTGGAGAGTCGATTCCGTTGCAGGTGATAACGAAGGAAAATAATTTTTAAGTTTTCACTCGTAGTGATTAGAGATATGGTTACTCGTAGTGATTATTGATTAGAGACATGTTTTCACGGGCTATCGTCTTGTCCTAATTCCCACACGAATGTTGTTTATTGACACTTCGCTATCGTGACCTACTTCCGATGTAGTAGCTACACCACACTCTTACATCAGGATCCATGGAGAGTCACATGGAAATGCATTATTCTAAATTCCATGAATGCTCTTAACGGGATGCTGATATTTTAAGATGATGATATACCAATGAAGATGATTTCGTTCCAAAAGTTGAAAATGCCAAAGAAACCGATGTAAGCACTGTTCTGTTCGTTTATAATAATACTGTTATTTTCAAATATTGAATAATATGCTTCAATTAGAACACCCCCATGTACAAAAAACACGGTATGTACTAATAGGTATCCTGCGCGGTTTCATCCGCGTGCATATTACTGCTCCGCTCCTTTACTTCGTACAAAGTTCACAAAGCACTCCTGCATTACACAAACTATCATCTGATCCAATTTCATGATCCTGGCTTTAATAGTTTTTGAGATTTCGTGATTAATCAGTGAGTAAATACACATACATACATCCGATACATTTCTTTTTATAGCATAAGCCGGAAAACAAGGAAGTGGGTCACCCGATGGTAAGTGATCTTCACCGCCCATGTACGCCCACAATACCAAAAGAATTATAGGTGCGTTGCCGACCTTAAAGAACAGGGATAATTAAGGATTTGGGAAGGGGAGGAGGGGGTTTGGGCCTCCGAATATCTCACTCACCGTACGAAATGCAGCAGCAAGCTGCTACTTTACGCCGATTTTCTGTGACACAGTGGTAACGACCCGGACAAGCCGGCCCATTCATTCTGTATACAAAATTGTCTACAGCGTGGCTCTACCACTCAAGTTGACAAACGGTGAAACGACCCAAAAAGACCCATAATATTCTGGTCCTTACAGTCCTGTTATTAATACACTGCGTTGTGCATATTTTAGCATATAGTTTACGTTTCTTAGAACTAGCATATATGTTAAGTTTCTTCGAAGTGTTTTATTTGCCCAAATATTTATTTGTTTGTCGTTATATCGATCATGTCTCTGACTAGTGTTGAGTAGGACACGATTTTTAAATGAGTTTTAAGAGCAGCCTCTTTTTTGTACTGAATCAGTACAAGGTCCCACTTCAGATGGGGCGAGGCGTCTTCCAGCTCACTAGCTCGTTCTCACTCTTTCATGCACGCAGCACGCGTCATGGCAAGTATATGAAAAAAAACGAGCCACTCACAATATTTCGTAATGTACGGGACAAATGTAATGCCTCTTGTATGTCCTACTCAACACAATACTTCGCAAAACAATTGTCAAACAGCAATATAGTCCATAATGAATTGTGATAATCTTTGAAAACAAAGTATCTCTTAGTAATTATTGTTCGTTTTCAGACTGCATCAGTGGCGCAATTGTAATACGTACGCGTTATCACTGCTGTGCTAAGGTCTTGGGTTCGATCCCAGGGTTTGGTAAAGGTGATATTGTGTTTTTCTATTACGAAATTCTCAGTATTCCGGAGTTTGGAATTGTGCCCGGTATGGCGATAGGCTCGACCCCAATCACATCATGGGACAGAAATAAGCTCGGCGAAATGTGGGTGTACTAGTTACACCTCTGCCTAACCTTTGGGGAGTACAGACATGAATGAGTATATATGTACTTATAGAAGCATCATAATGTAGTTATTATCACGAACAACGTGGCATGGCAGGTGGCAGCCCTATTGCGCGAGACTTGGGGAGAAAAGTCAAGGGTCACGAGTGGCATTCATTGAGGTAACCACTCTCGTAAAGGTTTCAAACTCGTGCGGTGACATTTGAAATTTCGGTAGATAAATCCAGCCTCCGTGGCGCAGTGGGCTAGTAGCCGGCTGTGAAGCGAGAGGCCGCGTGTTCGATTCCCGTACCGAGGCAAAATGTTTGTGTGATCAACAAATACGTGTTTCAGGTCTGAGTGTTATCTTCCCAGACGGGTTAAAGTCAGGCAAGCAGCCGCTTGTAAAAACGGACTCTCAGTAACACTTGTTAAAAAGAACGTTGCGCCGAACCCACTGACAGTGGGATAAGGGCAGGTGGACAAAGAAGAGATCCAGCAAAAGGTCCAGCCTTTTTACCATATATCGTTAACTTTTATAGTCTACATGTTTATTGGAGTATCGCTCAACAAAATAGTGAAACAGGCAACAGAATCTATCCAGTTTTTACGTGATGCGCGAACAAATTAACAGAGCCCACTTTTTTATTATATGTGAACACTGTAGATGAATGTTAACAAAGTCAGCAAAATTACATACATGACTTCGTCATAAACAACATTTTAATGTTAAAGTTCTATTAAAAACATAAATAAGAAACGTGACATAAACAAGAAAATTACAGAACGGTTGTTTACCTAACTAAAGAAAACTTGAATATATTTCTGTTTACAAGCCTTGCATCGCATCAGTGCCGGATTAGCCATATAGCAGGAGGCAGCAAATGCTTCGGGACGTGCGCCTTAGGGCCCCCACACCTTTGCCTAAAAGCTATAATACACTCGATAATCAAGCACTTAGACAACGATTTGAAATGCCCGTGTTTATTGTCATAGTCAATAATGTACTGGCTGCATTAGCTATTCGGAATTAATCGGCAATAAAGTGTTAAACGGCGTAAGAGATTTTAAAAAGAAGTCCAATTACTGTTACTTCTTATCCCGATTACGTGGAAGATATTTTGAGCAATGAACTAGTGCATTTCACTGAGCTGCTCAAAACAGATGTGGCTGATATTGACAGCAAAAACCACGAGACTCTGGTTTCCTCCGTCGACGTCCCAAACATGTTTTGGTAGATCCCAACGACTCTATCACAGTCGCTATCGAAGCAGCACTTTCCTTGCCCAATCCGAATCGCAATAACAATACGCAACCCCGACATAGGACACGCCTGCGAGTCCGAAGAGCTCCCACACTGGCCCCCGGCACAATGATGTGCAGAGGCGGCCCTAAACTATACTCCCCAGAGATTGCTCAAGCTGAGGTCTGAGCCTTCTAAAAGGCGCCTCTGTGCTTAATCGCTACTCATACACTATACATATTTCTGGCTAGAGCGCCATAAGCGCCGGCGTTTTTGTCAGGTGAAGCTGTAAAAGCAATATATTTTTATCCCAGAAAAGACTTTTAAGGTACTTGACCGAGACAGAAGATTGCGACGCGTGATGTAATGGCCGTTCCCAATATTAATCTTCAATTTCACGATAGATAGCTATCGTCAAACATCCGTATTGTTCTATCTACTGCTTGGAATCGTCCCTATTTTTTAGATATGCACGTCGGATACTATGATAGCAATAGATAGGCAGTCTATCTGGGCCTTCTTGTGCGTTATGTTCATACAAGCTGAGAAAGAGGAACTATTGTTTAATTTATGTTAGAAAATATGAAGATATGATTTAGATTAGAAATATAAGTTTTAATTTAACATTTATCTATAATTCTTATTTTTTACCACTGTAAATGAAATAATAATAACGAGAAATATTTATTATGTTGCAAAACACAATGTAATAACGAAACGTTTTACTGTCAATACATTACGGCTCTGAATACAAGTCCTTTGAACAAAAATCCCAAGCGAATTTGGGGGATTTTACTGAAGTGGGGAATTATTTTGTTCGCATTAACAAATATTTATATGTCTCTTGCACTTCATTTAATTATCAAAACGGTGCATTATTTTTATTTATGGGAATTTTCGATTTTTTTTATATTTTCTTTTAGATTTTTACATAATTTATTTAGTTTTTTGTATTGCAGTGCAAGTGCCATGTAAGCCTTGTATACTCGTGGCAATTTCTTCAAAATGCGTTATTTATTCGTTTTTTTACAGCCGAGATATCTGTTTATCGGTCAAAATCTACCGATAAAGAAAAAACTAAATAACTTTATCGACAGATAGCACATAAAAACTATTGGGACGCTTGAACTGTCATTTTCATAGTGTTGTATATCTGTAGTCAGCTATCAGTCCTCTCATCAGTAGACAGCAATGAAGAATAGGATTAGCTATCATTAGTAAGTTTATTGGGACGGTAAAACGGAAAATAGATAAAATTTTCTATCGCCGGTATAGCAAAACTAGAGACAGACAGAATATAGGGAACGGCCATAAGTCGATAGCCGATAGCGGTGCAGTAGAATTATTACAGTCATGAAATTATAAAGTAAGTGATCTACGCAGTTATGTATTTCGACAACGACAATCAACAAACTTGACATTAATAAAGACAACAATTTACATCGAATAAAGAACACTCGTGTAAATTCAAAATATCAAAAACTTTCCCAATCACCAGCTTATATATTATTTATATCTACAAATAGTTTCACTATCTCTAATAAGTCTTTGTATGAAATTGTATGGAAACGGTCAAGTTTGTCTCGGTCGCATACAATTACATAAAAGCGAACGTGTCGCTGTCTCAGTCGCAAACCGAAAACATACCTTTACGCCTCATTTAATCCTCTATTTATTATACATTTATTTCAAAGGCTCATTATTTCTTCAACAAGACGTGAACAGGCACTAACAAAAAGAACATTTCATTCATTAAATTAGAGAATACTTACGATTTAAATGTTTAATGAGCGAATAATGCTGTGATAAGATTAATGCAATAGTCTACTGTCTAGACAAGACGTCGAAAATATAATGAGAGAACAACTCGACCCCACACAAGAGCGTAGTCCGATGAACCGTCTAGTCACCCCTACCCCCATCTCACCCCAGGCGGCACGCCCCCGGGTCCCGAATCCCGACGCGGGCCATTAATAGTAAAATACAATACCTCGCAGAAGGCGAAGGCTCCATATAACACAATTCCTTCCGGCTTCCCTTTGTAAAAAAGTGCAATGAATTTGTGTATCCTATAATTTTACAAATATTATCATCAGCGTCATCAGGCTTTATCCAACCACTGCTGGGCATAGGCCTCTTCTTAACTTTTGACAATATTGATAGAATACGTAACAAAAATAGTAAAAAATTTACGTAATCGGCTTTCCACTTTTATGCCTCGCCACTGGTAGCTTAAGGACTTACGTGATCAACGCCAGCTTAAATCACAAGTCAAGTTATAATCATTCATGAGAATCTATATTTTTTATCAATATTTGAGCAAATAATTTATTGAGGAAATAAATAACTTGGTATAAAAGGAAGTCCCATCACCTGCCGCTCATTAATTTCGAGAACCGCTAAACAGAATTTACGAATGGGTTTTATAGCTAAGTTTTTTTGTTTTATCCGTGTTAATTAAAAAGGACCATGCATTAATAGTGTTAGTGAATTAATTAGGATTTTGTTTAATATATAACACGATAAAAAAACAAACTACCTGTCTCGTAATCTTTTAGTGGAAACAATAACAGCTACGGCGCTCGTGACTCCTTCATAACGGCCATACTTATTGACGAGAACTTGAGACAGATCACATTTATATCATTGACGTTGTTCAGTGCCCTAAACGGTAGGTAAAGCAATTACCTGCAAAAGGTGGCGAAAATTTAATGGCTCTTTGATTAGGATAAGTGGCACGTGCCACTTAACACCAAGAGAAGATACCGATTCAGGATAAAGCTGTATCAAACGGCGAACTAAAATAAGTTAGTAATGATAATCATAACTAGTGAAATCTATATTGTAAACTTCTTTTCAATCACATTGAATGTTATAGATACAGATTAATTAATATTCGTCGCGTCGCACGCACGCACGCAAGGGGCACGTCCCCAAGCTCCTTTTTGTCGGGAGTCATAAAATTTTAACATTTAATGTCAAAGGTCTATTCATATACAATCTAATGATATGATCTATTAGATCATCATCAGCATCATTGCATCAAAGCGCATAATCAATGGTAGATCTGTGTAATATTTTGTCCCATCACAAAAAGCAGGACAACATCTATTACACAGTGTACATCTTACACAGCGTTTACTAGAAACGACCTGAATTTACGAATTTTACCAAGCACAAAACGTAACCGTTAAATATTCACCACATAATGGTTAGAACAGGAAATGCACGCAAAGATTGACGAGGGTACACGAAACAAAATACGCATAACAGACACAGCCGTACCGCGATAAGCTTTACAGTGTACATCATTTTAAGTAATTGCAAAATTGGTCGCAAAAGTATGGGAATTTGCGAACTAAGAAAGATTCCCGATTCTAGTCGATTTAACTTGGTAGATTTTAGCCTCTCGATTGAATACAAGAAGGGATCTCGTAAATACTCATTGACCAATTTGAAAAGATTCCTTACCCTTATTGATACTTGAATTATTTCTGCATAACTACATAACTATAATGGTGGGTTCGTGCGTGTACATGTGCGGCGTCGTAGGGTCTAAAGCTAAACGAATTAACTGATTCGGACCTCTTTTTTGGTATTTGAAAGCTTTGATTGGGATGAATCTTAGCCATTCTTAGCTATGTTTGAATAAAATATATTCAGCCTATTAAAAGTTACACATGTTTCTAATTGACGTTGGGTGTTTTTGCATTACAGGATGGTATTTACAACCTGAGTTTGAAGACCGCAATAGTACTAAGAAACGACCAATGACAAATGAAATACGACACAATATCGACACCGTGGCCGCCTTAAACAACTTGTAAAAACTTAGCACAGAGCAATTATTGTAGAACAAACAGAACGAACTTTGCAATGAGAATTGGGTGCATAAAAAAACAAGTTTATATACGTGAAAGAGAAATATTAAACTCAACAGAACATTTTAATAAACAACATCATAACAGTCTTTTGATTTCTGGAAAGCGTTATTTTAATTCAAACAGGTGGAGAACAAGTAAAACGGACTTGCTCCCAGTTGAGTCATGGAAAAAAGTTTTTCAAACGGGGTAATTGTTTGTATTAACTTTGATTTTAATTAAAGGGCTGATAAGGTTTCAACGTCACCCAGTTTTCATTCGTTAACAATTACTATTTAGCTACTAAATTTGTGACGAGTCTAGACCTAGAATTTATAAACGATGTAAAGAGTTTTTTTTATAAAGGTTGGGTTCGGGACAAGGGCTTGATAATGTAAAAGGGTGTCAAAAACTTGCGATAGATACCATTAACCACGATCGACTCCAAAATCCAGAATTCTGTGTCACGATACTCTAATATAGTATTTGTACTGCTTTTTCGTGAATCGCGACCAACCGAGCCAATTCCTGAAGTTATGTTCATATAACAGTAACGACAAAATAAGTACCTTCACGAGTAAAAGCGTGCAGCGTCTGGACTCTCGCCAGGACAGCACTCTCGACAGCATAAAACATTAGATTTACGCAATAACCGATTTCTATTTCTACAGATTATTAAATTACAATAGTTTAACACGAGTTAAGGTTTGGATTGTTGAAGGCTACTCATTGTTTACTTCAAAACTCTACACAAATGTCCGTCAGCCAAACAAGATAATAATTGTGTTTCGCAACAGAATACGGAGTGTCAGAGGTAGCATTGTCGTATTTATGTGACATAACAAACAGAGTACATGTGTGTCGTACCTATATACGCTGAAACCAGCTTACTACGCGGTCTTGAAGGTTGTACGATGATAAAATACGAGTGAAAGTAAAACGCGTTCGAGTTGAACACGTAGCAAATAAATCTATGAAATTTATATGAGATTGTGGCTAGCAGTTAAGCGAACCATATTGCCTGTAAACACAATTTCGCGTTTCGATGTTATTTCCCGAGAGAAAATTACTAAATTGGATAATTGACATGGGGTTGCGACGAGATCTTGAAGCTAGAGAAGTAGAAGAGGAGTTACTAGGTTGTAGGTCCTTCGTATGCGATATGCCGCCCCTTTAGGTACCATCGCTTTGTCTATTTCTGCCACAAAGTTGTATATTTCTGTTCCGATTTGAAAGACATTGAAGGCAGTTAAATTACGGGGCATTATGAGATTTAACATCTTATGTCTCGGGATGCCATTCAGTAGTACTTCATAATACGAAGTCCTGATTGGTGTTGCGTCTGTTTCTGGGTAGGCGCGACGATTACCATCAGGCGAGTGACTTGCTCGTCTCGTCATATCTTCTTCTTCCACCTGCCCTTATCCCCCTCTAGTAGTGGGGACGGAGCAACATGTATTTTAACACAACATGTTAAAGAAACATTGGGCTTGTAGTTTTTTAAGACCTGCCGCCTATCTGACGTCAACCCCTCTGGGCTCGTCTCGTCATTATCGCTAATACAAAATAAAGACGAATTAAATTTAACGAATGTTTAGATGCAGTAAGCAAGTATCTGCATGAGTTTAAATATTACGAATAAAATGTACATTTTCCACTTTCCGGCTAGTTGTCATGGATATAACATAAGTTAATTTTAAATTCAAATGAAACAGTCTAACCTTCACAAAGTCAAGGAGTCGAGCTCTCTTAAACGCAATAACTCAAGGGAACGTCATAATTTTCCGAACTATTTACATAATAGAAGGGTTTTGCTGTGCAAAAGACTATGAAAGAACAGTGGGTGAAATCGGCAGTTGATTGCAGATCACATCGCGGTCGTCAAGCGTCAGTATCGATTGCGTCGGGTGTTTCGCGCCGGTCGGCCCGGCGACGTCCTTGGCCGATTCAAGCCGTCTCATACTCACACCCCCGGGGTCTGACGTCACACCCCACCCCTCGTTGACATGCGGGTCGGGTCATCTATGACGTCATACGTCACCTTGTTACCGTCATTGGCGATGCACCAGTTAACTTCTTACGGCCGTTGATGGGCTGTCTAACTTCTTGATTTTTTTACATCATGCGGTAAATGTTTCGAAGAGTTTACTTTGATGTTGTTGTTTGTATGTTTATAAGCATGTGCACAGAATGTGTTCATGTTATCAAGAATAACAAGCATCAAATTGAGTAACAGAGAGCGTGCCAATTCTGTATCCGTTAAATCAATTCATTTAAATCACCTACTCTTAAGATACAAGGCAAGTTGCTATTTTAAGATTCAGTTGATACTGGCTATCACACTCGGTTTTGTATGCGTGGAAGTTGCTAAATCACGAACTTCGATCGATATAAAACATATAGATAAAGCATCCTAAAATATAGACATATGCACTCACTCCTCTAATACCCGAAGGGGTAGGTAGGTGTAACTAGAACACCCCCACATTCCGCCGAGCCGAGCCTATCGCCATACCCGGCACAATTCCAGACTCCGGGCTCATACTAAGCATTTCGTGAAAGAAAAACCCAATATCACTTTTATCCGACCCGGTGGTCGAACCCGAAACCTCAGCACAACTGCGCCACCGAGACCGTAAAATATAGTATTCCTTTATAGATTAATTAAGCTCCCTGATTTCATATTTCTATATTGGTGAACTGAACTCTAGTGTAGCTATCATTGGCACAGTATGCCCGTTATTAAAAAAAGATTGAATGTCTATAATAAAGAATGTAAGAAAAAATATTAATTTCGCATAACTTTATCTTTAACATCTACGTACCCAAAATCTTCTATAAAAAGCATTTTCATATAAACTGGAATATTATACGTGCATACATAAAAACTTCAATAAGTATCAAGATCAGTAGGTCGTTATTAAAATGAACATATCGTAGGCGGCGGGAGGCGCGCATTCTTCAAAAGAAAGACGAACGTTAAGCGTGCACCGTGCACCATTCACCTCGACCGCATAATAAAATACCATTTGCATATATATATTTACGTTACTATCGATGTAGGAAATGCGGTTTTTATTAAATCCGACCGGATAGAGTATTTTTATTATTAGTTTTTTAACTAAACTAGTGATTCATGACTACAAGAATGTCGCTTAAGAAAGCTTGGTCATGTTTGGAGGAAACCACGGGAGCACGTGTCGCAAATTACTACTTCAGGGGGAATTCGTAGCAGGGGTACGATCCCACGGATGGCCCAAAAAGTGCTGGATTGACAGAGTTTGAGGAGAAAATTAGACGCAATGGTCTCGCTATGAAGAATACTCAAGACCTGGCGAAGTGTAAAAGTCTGAGTAGGAAGACGGACTACGGCAAATGGCCGAGATAACACCAAGCTACTTGAAAAATGCCCAATGGTCTCAGAAGAAGCAGCAAGATTTTCAGCCGTATGTTATTTATAATGTTAGGATAGGTCAGTACAATGTTTTATTTTGCCTGTCTAATAATATGTTAGTCCTATATTATAGCCATTAGGAATCAAATAAACAAATGGTGGTAGGAAGTCAATGGCTTCAAGCGAAGAAACTGCTCCATCTAGATTAAGCTGGATAATATTAAAATTAACGAAAGTGTCAACTTTAACGGCGACATACGGTAGACCTACATTTCAGGTCAATGACCTTGGTAAACGATTTATTTTGTGGTTAATGTTTTGTTTAATTAAACGTGAATTGACATCAAGTAATCGCATATAGATTTATGATCCTTCATTTATTGTAAGATATTTGTTTAGCAGTAGTTTTAAGACTTAATTAACGCCTCATAGGTCTAGTGGCATAGCGTACTTAAACTGTGAGGTACTGAGTTCAACCCCTGGGTCGGGCAATCACAATTTTGTTTGGAGTTTTAGATTTAAAAAATTGAGACTTTAGTTCCCCAGGATTTGAACTTGTGCCACATATGGCGATAGTATCGCCACCTATATAACACGATGAGACGGAAATAAGCTCGACGGATCATGAGTGCAGTCTGGCACGGCAAAGTGACTATACTGGACCTGATGCACAGTGCAGTCCAAATAAATATGTTTAATTTTTTTTTATTTTTTATTGATTAATTTATTTAAATACAATAATCGTTAGTATATGCATTCGAAAACCACTGAGGTTTATAGTGATGCTATATCAATATCAGTGTGTTGATGTGGACCGTCAAGAGACGCTGCATCACTCGATGGTCGGCAGAATTTTGCCGGTCTTTAGCAACTGTTTGTGCGTTGTGTGAAAGTAGGCTCACTCAATCGGTCAACTTTTATCAGCAACTTTATAGATAGGATATGGGAATTACGCAGTTGTACATACGTAATACGTAGCACAAAAGACAATGGCAAAACGTAGAAGCTATTGCGTGACAATCTGTTTAACATGTTTTGAAATGATTTAAACCGACGCAAAAAACAAAGAGGTTCTCAATTCGTCTTTAAACAACGTGTTACAGAAAGGTGTATATAAATTTAAGCAATAAGTATTTCATCCCCCACAGTACCAAATCCGTACATCATCATAGGACATCGTAGGATTATTATAAAAAAATTAGACTTAAACTACAGTAGCCATCAACTCAAAATTATTTAGTATTATTAAAATTAAAATTAAGTTAAACTTTTTAGGTGTTTTTTTTTTTGTTGAATAGTTTTAATTTTCTATAGACAGACAAATTATGAATGCTTTAAAAATACTGATTGTTTTTCTTTGACATAACGATATAGATTTCAATAAGATATAAATTATTTATTCGGCTATCTATCTACCGCTTAAGCTGTCACAGTGAATAAAATCATAATATGTTATGATAACTTTCTAAATACACTGTCAAATTGTATTTAACATGGTGACCACGTGTCTTTTAAAATCGAACATTTTGAAACAATTGAACAAAGTGTGACGTCAGTATAATATTGTTAATTGCCAACTATTAGCACATTTTCAAGATTGTAATTCATCATTAATTGAGTCTAACTCACGGCACGGTGAATAAAGTACTACGCAGTAAGTTAACACGAGAGGTCGTCGTTTCCTGCGCACCTCGGTTTGATGATATTAAGGAAATAAATATTTAATTTAAATAAATATAATTTGAATCGTACGAACAGGATGTGGGGCGGTGCGTCGACCGCGGCGGCAACGAACTCCACCCGCCCCATAGGAATACCAGCAAGTGGACCGACACGTTGTGGACCCGTCTAGAAAAACATATTGCATGCCATATAAACTGCGCACCCGTCAAGGAAACACAATAAAGCCCTCATTTAGACAGAGAGAGCTTCTTGTACGACACAGGCGAGAGTGGAACAGAAAACGTCATTTACGCGGCCGCGTCTTGTACGATTCTTTTTCGGGATCCGTAGCCAAATGGCAAAAACGGAATCCTCATAATTTCGTCATGTCCATCTGTCCGTTTGTCCGTCCGTATGTCACAGCAATTTTACTGGGAGACTAATAGTACTATATGGATGGAATTTGTATAGTAGGTGTATTCTATGAACCATTAAACAAAGGTGCAGTGAAAGTAAGAAAAAAAAATCGGGGTGGCTCTCCAATCATGTAACTAAGGGATGATTGTTTGCCATTACACATAGGCATGTGTGGTATGATTGGATAAGTACTTAAAAATGGCAAAGAGGTTGCTACATGACTTTTTTTTACCAATGTATTTAGTTTGTGAGATATGCGTGTCCAAAGTCATGAAAAATATCTTCTTCCAACTTTTATAACTACGAGGTAGAAAAAACTGAAAAAAAATTGGGTAGTAATCGAACTTACGGCCTCTTGCCTCATAACCGTCTACTCGCCCACTGCGCCACAGAGGCTGTCAAGTTATTATACTATAAGTTAACCCCCCAATAACGGCTTTAAATCCCGAATCGCGGTGAGTTATTTGTTGAGTAGTTTCACATTTTCACTCGTAGTCCGCCATCGAATCTTAACCAAATTTATATACGAACATCCCCTAAGTAAACCCTATCGAAAACACAAAGAATCATTACAATCGAGCGACATTTGTAGGAAATAGCGCGTAATGTACATAAAAAAAGAAAAAATTTAAATAGAGAAATCGGTTGCAAAATTTTATCTTTTATGTTTACAATCACACCTTTCCAGGGACATAAAATTACTTGTCATATTTATTTATTAGTAAGTTTTCATTAAACGACACGTCCTTGTTCGACAACTGGATAAGGTCATTGTCACTTGGATTGATGTGTGCGGTCATGTACCAATGACGTATATTAGGGAAGGTCGATGCGAATCATCGATCGATAACAAATATATGTATAGAAATGTAAAATATACTAACATCAAAGGAGATTACCACTAGCGGATCCAAGGGGGACTAAGTGGCTCAGGCCTCCCCCCCTACCCAAAGCATTTGGGTCCACTGACAAATCTCAATAAAATCTTGATATTATCCTACTTTCATAGTATTACTTTATACAACCTACAATATAATTTTCATCGCTTATCCTTACTTATTCTATTATAAGTAGGTATAGTATATTCTCAATTTATCAAGGCTCAAGTTTTTATACACTACATCAAACGCGATAATGCGATTTACAAAAAAAGTTAACACAAAAAACAAACATTCCTCCATCAACAATGCAGGATACGTAAATGTCATTATAAACCAGTTTCGACTCTGTTATGTTAAAATATCTGCCAATGAAGCACGTCCGATATTAATCGATTAAAAATCTATGTGTATCATCAGCATGCGTTATCGATCATCCCTACGCGCATACGCCAGGCGGGGACCAACGCATTGTTCTCCCGGGGGGCACCGGGCACTAACCCATATGCGCCGATTAGATACGACGCGACGCCGACCGCTGTGTAAACAGCACGGTCGGTGCGACGCGGCGCCTTTCGCCTTGTATATTCATTCATATACTTAATTTTACACATGCACGTTTTTTTCATACCATTGCCCCCTTATTACCAAGAACCCTCTTAGAAGCTAATGAGTCAATGACATATTTTCGTCGCACTCAAATCGCCAAATGATGATTGATACCGTGGTACCGATGACTTCGAGGTGAATTAGAGGTGACAATAAAATCTTTCCACCTGCTGATCGATCACACCAAAAATACTCACACCCAGTTGTCTACGTAACAGTATCGCATTCCTGGCAACCAACTACTTTGTGTACGAGCTCGCAAACACAATTTGCGTACAAAATATCAATAATCACACAAAATCTAATTAAAAACAATGCACACATTCATATTTCAGTGGTGGCGCAATGCGTTTCGCGTCGCGTGTATTTTCAGTTGAGGTACGTTAATTGCTTTTCCCTATATTCTATTTACAGATAAATTTGCTTACTAACAATAGAGTTTTGACAGATCTTCTATACAAAATGTATCACAAATTAACTGCCAGTAAGTAAATATATCGGTAAACAGAATATTATTATTGGGAACGGCCATTCGAGGTACACGACAGAGACAGGGAGATCGCGACGCGTGGCACGAGTTAGGCGACAGCGACACGTCCGCTTTGTATAAAATTGTATGGAAACGGTCTAGAGTCGCGCTCTTTTGTCTCGGTCGCATACTTCAAAACCATCGAAAAAAGATGACAAAAAACGTAACTCAAGCAAAAAAATGACCCCACCAAAACTCTGTGCTAGGGGGCGGTCCTATAAAAATCTGTGCATTTTTTGCGCGGTGCAGAACGTCGTATCTCGATTTAGAAATTTTATATTATGACATATTAACTTTCATGAAATAAAGTTGTGTTTAAACTATCATGAATTTTTGATGCGGGATGAGTATTAAGTGTGATTTACCTTTGCGTGTTTAAGTAAGTGGAGCCATATTTTTGGCAGATTCATAAGAGAGTTATCGATCTAGTTATCTTATTTCGATGTTCAAAACGTACCCATACAATTGCACCTCAAAATGCACCATTAGATAGACATAATCCCATAATGTTGGTGAATTATTGCGTCCCCATTTGTGTGTGCGGTGATAAAACCCATTGTTTGTTCTCGTGCAGTATCATTGTTACGTCGGTACGTAGCAGTACAAACACAGCATCAGCCGGCAGATAAGAGGATCCAGAGCATCGGGGCCGTTGTTGTCTTATTTCGAAATCGGGATGCGTTCGCTATCTCCGTATTAATGTGGCAACCAACTAAACATTTCCCAATGGACTTAATCAAACTAACGTGCTCTTGTTTTTTTATAGCATAGGTTTTTTTTTATTTACTTGAGTGAAGAAACTAGCAGGTCATTCGCATGATGGTAAACATCACGACTGCCTATAAACAGAAGCAACGCCACCCACAACTAAGTAAGTGATCTCTACCACCTTTGTACGCCCATAATATTAGAAGAATCATGGGCGCGTTGCCGACCTTAAAGGAAAGGGATTATTAAGGAATTGGGAAGGGTAGTTTGGGCCTCCATACGAAACGTAGCATCAAGCCGCTACTTTACGTCAGTTTTCTGTAAGATTACGTAACGACCCGGTCGAGCTAGCCCATTCGTGCTGTAGACAAAACTGTCTAAAGCGTCACTAAAACTAAACTAGAACCAAATTAACATTTTTGTTTAATCCCATTTTAGTTCATAGTCAACATTGTTACCCGACGAACAGTCCAAAATACAATTATAATTACGTCAAAATAAAATGAATTAGATCCGTTCGTTATATATATAGGATCGATAGGATGAAGCTATATATAGTTTAGTTTAGTTTAGTTGGCGACAACAGAATATACACAACATTATTGCTACTGTTTTACGCGCAGATTAACTTGGCTAGTGTGAAGGTACAAGCCGTTATGTTTTTGGTTGCTAAAGGATGATTATGGAGGTCATCATTGCTTATCCAGTACATAGATAACCGACATGTTCAAATTTCCATTATCGAATTTTGGGCGTATTGTAGATTTACTCACGTCAGTCCATATTAATAACACTAAACCAGCAGTTACAGCTGTTATACAGCCGTTCCATTATTAACTTGAAACAGACATTCTAGAAGCTATCTCTTACCTGAAACATATCAGTGTCCGGGTCCTCCATGTACTCGACGATGACCGCCTGGCTGCGGCTGAGTGTGTATGAGATCGAATGCTGGCTGGCATCGAGGATCGCTTTGCTGCTGTGCGGGGTCTTAACCACGTAATGTTTGGAGCGGCGCACTCCGTTCGCCTGAGGCCTTCTGTACAGGACGAACTTGCTTCGTCGCCGTCCGCGCTCGCCGGCCGGCAGGTAACCATTGTAACTGTAACAAAGGTAATTTGATAAAGGTAAATCGGCGATCTTTAGGGTATTATGGGTTTTTCTGAGAAGATATCCTTTATATAATTCATGATATCTCTTTGAAACAACAATAACAGCAGAATCAGGATGGCGCCTTATACGAAAAAAGTCTGTACAGACAAAAAAAAATAACATAATGACGTGAGTCATCGTCCCCGAAGGTATAGGCAGGGGTGCAACTAGTGCTGCGGCCACGTTTCACCGCGCTTATTTCCGTCCTATGATGTCATAGGGGTCGCGCATAGCGCCATACCCGGCATAAAATCCAACCCCGGGCAATTAATGTGTGATTTTTTATGAGTTGAAATAAAACTAGTTTATACGGATTTTATCGCGGTTTAATTTTTATTTTAGTCCCGACGTTTCGAAAGCTTTTCAGCCTTCGTGGTCACGGGAGAGACTGAGGTGTAGGTCGTCTCGAAAAGTTAATGTTACAATGGCTACCTTCATTTTAAAATTATACATTTATTTCGATAAAATCCGTATAAACTAGTTTTATTTCAATGTGTAATATTCGCGTAAACCTAAGAAATTTTTATGAGTTTTCATACACAAATTGTGAGTTCCTGACATGGGATTGAACGCAGAATCTTACGGTTCTTAGCATTAGTACGACTCCACTAGAACAATGACGCGATAAAATAAGGCGACTTATATAATAGTAAGCAATCTTTAATCTAGCGAAAGTTCAAGTAGTAATATTTGCTTTTTCGTTTTACGTCCAAAGAGGATATTATTATCAAAATATTTGTATACAATACATCAACGTCTCAAGTACAGATCCTTAGAAATACTTCATTATTCGGTCAAATATAGTCAACATAGAACAATGCAAAAGATTATGTCACAGCTAACTGGTAAAAACTCAAGAACAGAGCCCATTATGTTCGATAATAATCGTCAGTGGGAAAGGTTAAACTTCCGTGAGAATTACTGCACAAGGAGAGGTAGGTGAGTGAGGTTACTAGTGTCGCTAAATGTCCCCTTTTGGTGAGACGTCCCGCTTTTTAATCCTTTCAGAACCCGAAAGTCCCATTTTTTACCGAACTAGGTAAATAAGTAATTAAAATGCGTGATTTGCCTTAAAAGTAAATTTGAAAAGTAAAAAATAAAACGCATAAAGATATGCATATATAAATACGTACGTATATGTACACACGTATGTGTTGGATCCTTTTGGCATAGTCGTGGTGGGGCATATACCGTCTACAGTAGGTGGGTTAGGTACCCACCTGCTACTTATAAAAATGGTTCTACATAAATTGTACATGTACCACTAACGCGTGCCAAAAAATGATTTCTTTCTATTTATTTAGTGTCCCGCCTTTTTCACCCTTGTCCCGCTTTTTTGCACTCATGTCCCGCTTTTTCGCAAAATGAATCTGTTGACATTTGAACGGTACCACTATCATTAGACTGTATTCCCACCACACCAGGCACATATAATAAACATTACAAATCCTTGACACTTTTATCATTATTACTTTGACACACGTATCTTTATTACGCTAACATCGCAGTAATAAAATTATAATTGCCGCATGTAAACTGTAATTAGAATTAGTAATCGCTTCGAACTAAATTACATACACTCAAAGGTTTCGGCCCAAATCAGAATAAATTATCAGTAACTTGTGTATGCCTTTGATGTTACGATAAAAACAACCTTTATGAGTTCTTCGCCCTTTGCAACTGATATACCGGAAATCACCTTTATTGAGAAAATAAGTTATAACAAAACTTAAAAACCTCCTTCAAAATAAAAACACTGAAAAGTCAAAAATAACAATTTATATAGGTCTCTTTTGCGGAGCTTATTGCGATCCCATGATGTGATAGGGGGCGAACCTATCGCCATACCGGCACAATTCCAGACTCCGGGCTGATACTGAGCATTACGTAATAGAAAAACACAATATAACTTTTACCCGACCCGGGGATCGAACCCGAGACCTGATTACAGCAGTCGTATCGCGAACGCATCATCACTACACCGCCGAGGCAGTCAATAGAGTATGTAATTAATATTAGATAATAAACCGAGGCGATGCAACGTCGCGCTCTCATCGCTTCGGTAAGAAAACGCACAATGTTCGTAACTTCATGCATGGGAAGCTGTACTAGCTACTACTGTAGAGCACAGCTTTGTCTAATATTACATCATGTCACATAACACGTATCGATGTATTGCGAACCGACTTCAAAAAGAAGGAAGTTCTCAATGCGTCTGTATAGGACTCACAAAATTTGTACCATAGCGCACTAGAAACTAAGCGCGAATACAACTCACTGGGAATTTTGTAACACACTAGAACTTTGTAAAGCATATATTTTTTTATAAGCTTGAATGATGGGATGAAGAAGTCGCGGAAATTGTAGACTAAAAGCAAATAAAAAAACCGACAGAAATTACACACGGAAATGACGTCACGAAGGGTCATTTTTTATTTACCTCACACATTGGTGTCACAACGCCGCGTCGGCCGCCTTCTGGCTTCTGAATTCTCAACGGTATTGTCATACGACATAAACATAGCAACTTCTATTAATAATTTTGCCGTCGTCGGATCTCATGAGATAACTTTTAGGTAAACACTTTTATTAGGGTTCGAATTTGCCTGCGGAAAAGATGCCGATAATATATTTGGTATTGAATTACGCTGTGTCGTCACCCGATATATCAATAAAAAAAACTCAATATAGAGTTATTCTAACGAATTAAAATACTGAAAATATTAAATTTATCAGTAAATAATATAAGAGATTTTTCTAACAACTTAGGTATACAACTTAGGTATAATAATAGATTTACCAAGTTACCTGTGATATGGCAGAAAATGAAAATACAGACAGTGTTCCCAACTTAGTGGAATTATTCCTAGAATTAGTGGATTGGACCCGCCACTAGTGTGTAAATTTTGCTATAACTACTCAGTTAGTGGAAAGGAATGTATTCATCCACTTAACAAACAAATTAACATGTCTAGGTTTTTGCATCATGGGCATACAATTACATTATTGATAGAAATGCTGTGTTTTAATATAATAAAAATGACTGCTCACGTTGAAGGTATATTATATTTGGTATTCTGAAAGTAGCTTTCATAATTTCTCGAATTTTAAATTAACAGTTATTTTGGTACATGTATACCATTAGTTTCTAAAGTGGTGCAGGTGGACCCCCAGGGGTCCACGGGAGACTCGACGGGGGTTAATAGTTAGGTCTAATCTTCACATTTTTTGTCAAGCTTTGGGAATATGGTAGAAATGTAGCTGCAGGGGGTCAACCGAGACCAGCTAAATTTTGAAAGTGGTCCATGAGAAAAAAGTTTGGGAACCTCTGATCTATACTTTGAATGACACCTACAGAAGTAATGTGACGATATACTTCATATGATAATAGGCGGCGATCTTAGAACGAAGGCTTTAACGATATATTGACTATTAATAATAATCTTTTTTATAAAATGTTATACTAAGAAGTTCTAATGCAACAATCTCAATTTTTTTTCAGACAACCTTAGAAAAAATGCTTAGTCAACAATAAACCTAATATCACGCACATTATTCCTTTTTCAGGTGGACTATTCATTAAACAGCACGTGTCTTACACAAGGTCGTTCAATGTCAGTCTCACTGTATCCTAGCCCAACCTTGGAGCCAAAAATAGATCGAACCTCGTACGTAACACTTGTAAGCGAATCAACAACGGTGATTAATTCTAGACTTTGGCATTCCTCTCCACCTTTTGTGTAGACAATTTTAACATGTAATTTATTTTAAGCGTAGCTTGACGTATACATGTCACACAGGGCATTGAACTTCCTTCGTATTAAGTGAAAATTGGACCATAGTCCATGGCCGCTCAGTGGGCAACAACACACACTACTATAATTAATCGTCACTAAGGATAATATAAAAGTAGTGAGTGGCAGCTCAGCGGGGAGTGGTATGGACTGTCGAGACGAAAGTCGCAGGTTCGAAACCAGCCTCAAGTGCATACACCTCTGACTTTTCTAAGTTATGTGTGTATTAATTGTTAATTATCACTTGCTTTAACGGTGAAGGAAACATCGTGAGGAAACCTGCATACCTGAGATGTTCTTCATAAGAATTTCGAAGGTATGTGAAGTCTGCCAAGCCGCATTAGGCCAGCGTGGTGGACTAAGGCCTAACCCCTCTCATTCAGTAGAGGAGGGCCGTGTCCAGCAGTGGGACATATTATATAATACAGGGCTAGTATTATTATTAAGGATAATATTCATTGAATAATTTACCCATGATAATAATATTATGTAACAGGCGAGACCAAATAAACATTTTACAGCCGGCTACTAACCCACTGCATCACGGGGCCATAGTAGACTAATAATAAAATATATTATACTGAGAAGCTGGTGACTAATAGGTACTTCATAATTGACTTGATATGAACTACTAATATACTTGATTGATATTGATCGTAATTTAGCAACGAAAAAATAAAAATATAATATTCAGCAGATGTGATGTGGAGTCGCTGACTTATTTAGTGAATAAATTTGTCAAATGTCCCGCAAAATTTCACCTGTAGATTACGATGTACGAGTAAAATCAAATATAAAATGTAGGAAATCCCGCTCGTATTATTTATGTGCAAGTGTTCTTTTCTTCAACAGATCGATCAGCATGACTTATTGTGTATTGTCCCCCCTGATTCACACTTCACAATCAAAATGATGTACAATTTATCAAAGTCCTCTAAATTATTTACATCGTATACTTTTAGAGATTGGGACCAGTCCAGATGAGGTTGAATTAAATTTTCATATGAAATATCCCGTACCTATTTCAAAATCGATCGCGTTTGGTTCCCACATTGACTGGCAAGAAATGGGGCGAGCGTTTTAGTGAAATTGAATTAGTGGTGGCATTGTAAGCTTACTCATATATCATGCGACCGCAGCAGGAAACCCTTGCAGGAAGCCACGGACCGTGCGCAGTGCGCCCGACGCCTGTTACTACAAGACTACGGTAATACCATACAGTGCATACTGCTACAACGCTTTTGTATTCAAATATTATAATTTGCACGAACCATCTTATATTTTTCAGGGTTGTTTAACTTAGTTGAAATTACTGCGTATGAGATAAAAAATCATGTCTCGGGGTGACGCGCGCATTGCAACGAAAGGCAGTAAGTACTTTGTATGTAATACACAGTTCTGGGTAGTGTTCAGTAGCAGGCGTGGCTTACTTACCAGTAGGCGCTTACCATCAGATGGGCAACCTTACCAGGATAAGAAATAGGGGTCATAGAACGTGTCCCACCTACCATTGTGGAGCGGTTAGCCATACCCATAAATAAATAAACCCTTAACAATATGTTATGTATACTGCAATAGACATTTCAAGTTATGTTATTTAAGGGAAGGCCTTTTATATTATAATACTGCTCCCCTCTTACCATTTGAACCCTAATATACAATAAAATATGCAATAAGGGGCCAACCGAAGACTATCGATTTAATTCCTTGTTTTAGAAAATGCTACTGAAGTACCTACGAGTACAAATATTATAAACATCGCTTCATTTCTCTAGTGGCAGCGTACTTAGGAAGTATTGTGTTTAAATCCCAGCGGGTTTAAGATATCCACCACGACATATCTAACGCGCGAGAGAGATAACTATCGACGATAAATATCTCGGGTAAAAGTGTCAACATTGGATAAAATTACGTCGTTATATTAGGGTTCGTAGACAAAATACCGCAGCGAGATAGAAAGTACTATGTTCGCTACTTTATGTCTTCTTTTGACATTACGAGTCGAGTATTCTATGCAACCATGTTAGCTTCGATAGACAAAACGAGATAACCAGATAAAACTGGTTTTTCACGACGAAATGCGTCGACAAAAATTAAATATTCTTGTGTTGCATAATAATATGCTAAGACCCCAGGTCAGTGACAATTATGGTCAACTATTGTTGACAATTTGCTGCGAGGTTTCAATCCGAAAAAATCACTCGTGCGTGGATTGCCCAGGATTAGAATAGGCGCCCGTCGAACGCTGCCCGAAAGGGCGCTAGGCTCGCCACCTTTAAGAATAAGAAACGTAAATAAGCTCGGCAAACAGTGCATCTAGCACTAGTTGCATCTCTGCCTACCCCTTCGGGGATACAGCGTGAGCTTACGTTATTGTAAAGTTTATTGATAGTGAAAGATAAATAATTCTTGGTATGTATATGGTAAGTAGAACGTTATCGGAAATAAATTTGTGTTTTCCCCGCAAACATTTACGGTGTTGTTTTTTTTAAAGTCAGACTACGTACTGCGTCACGAAATAGCAATAATGGTCGCAAACTTTTTCTGTGACGTTTTGTCAGACTGTGCACTGCGTTACGAGATAGCAATAATGGTCGCAACATTCTCTGGGGAATTTTTAAATGAGCCTACGTACTGTGTCTCGAGATAGCAATAATGGTCGCAAACATTTTCTGTGTTTAAGACAGACTGCATACTGCGTCTCGAGATAGCAATAATGATGGTTGCCTTTCACTAATGTTTTCCTTACCCTTGCAGCAATTTCCCTTCCGAATGGTAATGGAAATTTTATACCTACAGTCAACCATTTCGAGCGAACTGATAAATGTTATTTTATACCATAATGTTTTAAAATTTTACCCATTGGACTTACGTTTCTTATTTTTTCCATCTGGTATGATAAAGTGACTACACTGCGACTGATAGTACAGTGCAGTCTACATATAATGTCGACAGAATTATACCGGCCTGTAGTAATTGGATATGCGCTGGTTGACCTATAAACGACCAGGTAGACCCCTGGAACGAGCCTCTATGGCAGGTTATTCACCATCCCTGTACGCTATCCAGGCAAATGTGAATGATACACTGTATCAGGTACTCTTCCAACAATTTTAGGGAAGACTTTAAATAAATTATATTCGGTAGATTTAATATATTAAAAAAGGCTAACTCAAGTAATGTTCAATAGATAATTCGGCTGTAAATTCATAAATAGTTTAACGATTTTAATTACACCAATTTAACAGCGAATACTTTCCCAGTTTCGATTAAAAACATATTTCATAAAATTACAACGTACAAAGCTTGCTTGGAGTGTAAGTGAGCCACCAACACCTAAGGCTCAAAGCCAACCTCACCTGCACGTGGTACACTCTGCTGATTAAAGGGCGAGGAAAATGCGAAACTTGGTTCCCGTTGCGTGTTGTGGTGATCAGACGGCTGATCGCCTCACATAATACCAAATCAACAACGCAGAAAGAAAATACATCGTACAAAGCTTGTTTATAGTACACGAAGTTTACAAAACTTCCTTAATTCTCTCGGACCGGCGAATTATTGTTGGGATCTATTTTGGCGCCAACGTGTGGCAGGCTTCCGGGCTTCTGTACTCACAAACGGTACATCAACACGTATCAAACAAATCACGCTTACTTTCGTAATATACCGGGTAAAGCGGCGATAGTAAAACGCTCGTAACCTTTTTACTGGATTTTATGTCGTAAGCTTGAACAAAGCCGATCTAGGCACAGAGTTAATGCTTGTTTTACGTGCGATTGCTGCGACACGATTACTTTGGTATTGCGCAAAAATAATCGTGCATTGTGCTGATGTCATACTGCGTTCTTATTAAAATTCCATTTTCCTCGAAATTGGTGGACGTGAGCGAAATTTTGCCTGTTATGATGCCCCGGTTCATTGCCGTTTCATAATGAATTAGATTTTTTTTTTGGAAATTTTAAAATCGTATGACGTTATAAATGCTGCGGTTATTAACATACAAAATCACAGTACCGTCCAATAGATTCTCTATCATCATCATCGGACCATTGGGAATTTCTCAAGTGGGTCGCAAAAAGCAATAATGCCGTGACATTATGCCGGCGGCGAGAGATTAATAAAAACGTGACTGAGACGAAGAACTGACGACTGAGGGAGCATGATCATGACCTCTAAACACTGAGCCACTGCGCAACATGAAACCGACCGATGTAGTCAGCCACCAGTTCTTGTACTAGATAAACAACCGCAAGATGTATTCACATCGTGATTATGATTAAATACGTATAATATGCATATTTGTGACGTTTTGTTACTCCTTGAATAACAGATATTATTATATACGACGTATGAACGTCAATAAATCAAGGGCTGTTCTTGCTTTCTGCCTGGCGTTATCCCGGCTTAATGCCAGGGTACCATAGGTCTGCAGGAGCGGTACCGGCTGAGGCCGGGGCGCTTATTGCCTCGGGAATAAGCCGGGACCGTCTCTTATGCGCCAGAGATGGCCACATATAATATTTATCCGACGAAAAAACCAAGGTTCTCAATACGGCACGTGTATATATTTATTTTAAATAAGTATTTTAAGCAGTAAAACAAACACTTTCTACAAAAAAAAAAACAATTTTGAGTTGCTGTTATCAACATCAATGATCAATAAAATGGGGCACACAATTGGTTAACTTTATTTTTTTTTAAAATAGATTTTATTTAAATTGCTATTTCATAAATAGGTACTGTTGGTAGAGTTAATAATTTGTGTTTTAATTATAAAATCGATTCAACTTCAATACCAAGACGAGGCCAATACCGAAACAGGCTTTAAACATTTTTAGCACATTTACAACGTTGCAGACATCCTGATCATTTCTTTAATTTATGAATCGCTTCCAGGAAAACGAAAAAACCAAACATAAAAAAGTAATTTTTAGTGTCGTAAATGTTTATATTTTAACTGACAAAAATTAACGTGAAACCATATAATCGTATGTACATTTTTTATAACATAGGCCGGCAAACGTGCACGAAGTTCACCTGATGGTAAGTGATCTCCACGACCCATGTACATGCCTACAATACCAAAAGAATCATGAGCACGTTGCCCACCTTAAAGTTTTTAAGGTGGGATGGGGAGGGGGCCTTGGGTCTCCTGATATCTCACTCATCCTACATAAAAATATGTCAATAAATTCAACGTTTTTTGCTGAAGAAAATACAGCATATATAAGAATTTCTGCCCAAGTTACAAGCGCTTTAAGACATGAGAGTGGTAGAGCCACGCTTTAGACAATTTTGTCTACAGCATGAATGGGCCGGCTCGTCCGGGTCGTTACCACTATCTCACAGAAAACCGGCGTAAAGTAGCAGCTTGCTGCTGCGTTTCGTACGGTGAGTGAGATATCCGGAGGCCCAAATCCCCCTCCCCTTCCCAATCCCTTATTATCCCTTTCCTTTAAGGTCGGCAACGCGCCCATAATTCTTTTGTATTGTGGGCGTACATGGGCGGTGGAGATCGCTTACCATCAGGTGACCCACTTGCTCGTTTGCCAGCATATACTATAAAAAAAAAACATTAAAAAGAAAGTTGCACTTCGTGGCATCCGTCGCAAACATTCTTCAAAAGCTATGCGCCACAAGTGAACCCCATAAAGATTAAACAAGACAAGTCATGAACGTCTAATGATGTCATCTCCACATCCTATATGCACAGAAGGATGTTTGATTGGTTTTATTGCCGTCTCAGTTTAAATAAAGCTCAATATTTCAACGGATGTACTTTGTATTAGCAAGAACAAGAAATATCCTTCGTCTTCCCATCTTTAAAGATATAAAAAAAATATGATATAATAAGCATTTAAAACTTGCAAACGGTTTATAAAACACCTAAGTAGATAAGTAATAAAATTATTATAATTCAGTTATGTAAATTAAACCCAAATATATTTTTATACCTTTGCCTACCTCTATGGGAAACCGGCGCGATATTGATGTGTATATGTTTTGTATCATGGCAAGGGTGGGAAATTAAACGAAATAATGTTCCGCTTTGCCCCTTTTTTAACATACACACTTCTGCCACGTTTCCCCGATGGAAAGTGTAGAGGCTGTTCACGAACAATGAAACAGGACGCCTTTTTACACCCAAAGCCCTTGCGATATCTTGATAGTAATTCACCGATAATATCTGAAGGCATAGTCGTCTGGGTGTTATCGCGCGTTGAACCGACACGTGAAGCACAAATATTTTGGCACGTCAACGAGTGAAGGTGTCATTAACATGACGGCAAACAAAGAAATTACAGAATTTCCATATACACGACGACAAATCATGTGAAGATAATATAATAATATAGCGCCATTTAAATGAAGACATTTTCTCGTACGACACGGCGAGAATATTACAGAACATTTACATTTATGAGGAAGCCCTATGTCTCAGGGTGACAAGCGCAGTTCAATGCCATGCAGTTCTTCATAATTCGAAGTTCTGATTGGTGTTGCTTCTGTTTATGGGCAGGCGTGACGCTCACCATCAGGCCAGCGACCTGCTCGTCTCGTCATCTAAAACTATTAAAAACGGCATAACATTCTTATTTTCAAATTGCATGCGGGCACGTGGAATGAGTTTTCCACCTACCCTTATCCCAATCACAGTGGGCTCGGAGCAACATGCCATGTTACAGAAAGATTTGGCCTGCAGAATTTATTACCGACCGCCGGCGTGACGTCAACCCCTCTGGGGTCCACTCAGACCCGAAAAAAGTTCTTGCACGACCAAGTGCGATAAACTCTCTTCATCTAATCTAAATCTCTCTCTCTCTCTTTCTCTCTGTAGTCAGCCCCTCATGAATGAGGATCGTGACCATCATCGGATGGTTTGCATTTCGATCGGATGACATTTAGAAGTCGATGGAGAAATAACATCCTAATCTAAATAGGGTTTATCAATAGTGGCCCTCCATTCCAAGGGGGATGTAAACCACTATAGTTTTCTTAGTTTTCTCAACACACTCTCTACAAAAATTACAAAGTCGCGTTGTAAAAAATTACAAAATTGGTTTAGTGGCGGCGTATTTAGGCTGAGAAACCAATGAGGTCCTGGGTTCAAATCCTAGGATCAGATAAATAAAATTAATGTTTGAATTTTCGATTCGAATTTGTGCCTATATGGCGATAGGCGATCGTCATCTATCACATCATGTGACGGAAAAAATAAGCTCGGCGAACAGCGGATGTACTAGTGGCATCCATGCCTAACCCTTCAACAGTAAAAGCGTGAAGTTATGTAAAAAAAAAATACAAAACGCACAAGGCATTCAACTCGATTGCAAGGAATTTGTGAAACACGTTCGAATTCTAAACGTGCAATATAACCTCCATTGTTTTGTTTTAGTCTGCACTTGACATACATACATACAGAGGTAAATAAGTTATTGTTATTAAGACAACATTCAAGTGAAGTGGCGTACTTCCTCATCGTTATCAACGTGTGCCTTTTAATTATTATTTGGTAATTGTTTATTCAATATAAAAAGCTAATTACAAGGACGTTTATGGAGCTTATAACTTTCAATATTTTAAATTGTTAGCTACGTTACTACGTTAACTACGGATATCGTCGATTTTAATAAATATACATACGTTCGGCGAAAAGTGGGTGTATTGGTTACACTTCTGCCTACCCCTTCAGGGATTACAGGCGTCGGTGTGTATGTATTTTAATTTATATGAAGTTATTTGGTCGATGCAGCGTAAGTGTGACACCGATATGCCAGCGATGGTGTATAAATGGACCACCAATATCTTAGGCCCAAAATCAACCTCACCTGCACGTGGCACACTGCTGATTAACGGACGCGGCAGTGGCAAAACTTGGTTTTCGCTGCGGGTTGTGGAGGTCAGACGGCGGGTCGCCCCATAATATAATCCTAATACCATCAAATCTATTATACGAAAAGATGGACCCTAGCACGCCATGCAGTAAAAAAAGAAAAATTTGGTCGATGCAGCGTCCGTGGAGAGGTCAGATCACCAACTGTGATTTTACATATATCTTCTTAGAGATATATATAAAAATAAATTTATACACGCAGATAAACCAAATGCGATGAAATAATGCCTTATTGTGGTTTCTTTTACCCGTCTGTAACTGTGGCAGCGTACATAAAAAAAATGGTTAATAAATAAATAACACCCAACAATCACACACATAGCTCTGACCACACAGTAAGATACGACTATCTTGTGTGATAGGTATCAAGAAGTACGAGAGACTTTCCGTCTCCAGCACCCACACCCGAAACGAATATTTGTGGATCAGACAATTATTTATCTCGGTGCGGGGATCGAACCTGCGGCCTCACGTTTCACAGTCGGCTATACGCCCACTGCGCCACGGAGGCTGTCATTGAAAGTTTGTTTTATTTATTATTATATTAACAATACGTCAATTTTCTGTCAGCAATTGCTTCTTCTTAACGCCGCGTTGTTACAATAATATTATTGACGGTTGAACCCACGCAAAGGCATGTTAAACATTACGTTGTTTGTGAATTTTCTATTAATCTTTCAATGTTGTGATTGATTCGCCATTGAGCATGGTCGCTTTCAGAATCTTCCGTGCTGCTACGTCATAAGCATATGGTTGTCTTCCGGCACTTCCATAGTTTACGTACAGATATTAGGGCTGCCAACATTCTTTAAGTTATTTTTTTTTTCTTTTTAAGGGATCGTTTGAGGCACGCAACCAAGACTTGGAGACCGCGACATGTGACGCAAGTCTGGCGATACCGACACGTTAGCTATGTATAGAATTGTATGGTATATTGGATGCGGTCGCGCATCGCGGTGTCCTGCTCGATCCCATACTTTGAAACGTGCTTTAAAATGTAAATAAAGTCAGCATTTCGAATAACTAAGTACCTACATTGAGCTATGTAGTTCTAAAATGAAAGCATTTATTACTTACCTACCATACAAGAATTTTTGTAATAAATAAGTGTACGTAATTTAGAATTATTTACAATAAAATGGTTTAATTTATTTATTTTTAATATTACCCAAGTATTTTCTCTTCATATGGAAAATTATATCGATGTTATATAAAACATAATTGTTAAGATGGAGACATAATATATTCATTTCGGTTTGGCAACCCTAACTGAGAACTATGAAATGAAATGAAATGAAATGAAATGAAATGAAATGAAATGAAATGAAATGAAATGAAATAGTTTTATTCATCATGTAGGCAATTAAAATAGCGCTTATGACAAGTCAGTACAAAATAAAGAAACTTATGTAAGTACAGAAATCATATCAGCTAATATATACATAACATACATAGCATCGTCAAAATACACTGGGCAACTATAGAGTTTACAATATTTTTATATTAGTCCAGGATTGTTAAGTATTATTATTATTGTTATTTTTTCTCTGTTTTAAAGGTCGATATGGACCATAGGCATTACCGAAACGGCACGTGGTTTAAAACTACCACCGGATCCAAAACGACCCAAACCTGAGAAGACCCGGCGAAACAAACTCAGTGGGCTTACTTTACCACTGGATTTTACGCGGCGCGACCCAGTCCTGAGAAGATCCAGCTAGTCAAACTCAGTGGGCTTGTTTTTGGTCCGATTTATCATACCAAAATAAATTAGGGAAATAAAAAGTCCTATTTTTATTTTAAGGTGATTGATACGGACCATGTGTACCTCTAAATTGTTGTTTTAAAACTGCCACCGGATCCAAACGCGACCCTGTCTGAGAAGACCCGGCGAAACAAACTCAGTGGGCTTGTTTTTGGTCCAATTTCTATAATCTCAACAATAATGACTTGTCAATTTAAAATTGCCAATTTTTATTTTACGTGATCGGTCGTCTTTTTTATTTGGTATTTAAATTTTATTGATACATTTATTTAATATATTGTTTTAGTGTAGGTATTTAATATTATTGTGCAATTTATTTATATCGTACTTACTTGAACATATCATATATTATTTACATTTATTAAATTAAATTAAATTATTCCCTACATTGTCTACAAGCTACAGGGCCCCAGGAGGTCACAGTATGCAAGGAGGAACCGAACGCCAAACATCTCTATCCTCTAGATATTGCTTAACATTATAATAACCCCTAGTCATAAGCACACGTTTAATGTGTGCTTTGAACATTTTTTCGGGCATATCGATCACACTATTTGGGAGCTTGTTATAAAATTTAACGCTGTTACCCATAAATGACTTTTTAGTCTTAACTATTCTAAAAGCGGGTACTACGAGTTTATTTTTGTTTCTTGTATTAATATTATGAACGTCACTATTTTTACAAAATTTACAAAGATTTTTACGAACATACATAATATTTTGATAGATGTATTCAGACGGCACAGTCAGTATATTACTTTCCTTAAATACAGATCGTAAGGAATCGCGGCTACCCAGGTCATAAATAGCACGAACTGCTCTTTTTTGTAGTATAAATATAGTGTCTATATCAGCAGCTGATCCCCACAATAGAATGCCGTAGGACACAATACTGTGAAAGTATGCGAAATATACTAACCTAGCCGTTGAAACATCAGTCAAGCGTCTAATTTTCCGGACAGCAAAAGCTGCAGCACTAAGTTTACCAGATAATCTTTCTATTTGTGGATCCCATTGCAATTTACTGTCTAAAGTGATTCCTAAGAAAACTGATGAGGAGACTAGATCCAATGTTTCTCCGTTTAATTCTATGCGTGAATTTACTTTTGCAACATTTGGTAATGCAAATCGAATACATTTTGTCTTCCCTGCATTTAACAAAAGGTTATTTGCAGAGAACCAATTTAAGATTAAATTAAGAATATTGTTGGGTGTAACCAGATCTTCCTCCTTACGGTTTACTTTAAATATTAACGACGTGTCGTCAGCAAACAACACTATGTCTGTCATTTTTCCTACCATGTAAGGGAGATCATTTAAATAAACTAAGAATAGAAAAGGGCCCAGAATGGAACCCTGTGGAACCCCTATTTTGACTGAAGATCCTACTGAAGTGACACCGTCAATATATACCCTTTGTTCCCGACCTGATAAGTAGGATATTACAAGATCAAGTGATGTGCCACAAATTCCGTAATATTTGAGTTTAGCAATAAGGGTTTGGTGGTCGACACAGTCAAATGCCTTGGAGAGATCACAGAACACCCCTAGAGCATCCTGCGATCCCTCCCAGGCCTCCAACACAGATGTCATTAAAGCTGATCCAGCATCTTGAGTAGACCGATTTTTTGTAAACCCAAATTGATTCTTATGTAATATCCTATTCCTATCAAAATGCGCCAGCATTTGGTCCAGCATGATTTTTTCAAAAACCTTACTAAGAGCTGGTAATATAGATATAGGTCTATAATTTGAGGCGCTGTTTACACTGCCCTTCTTAAAAATTGGCACAATTTTGCTTATTTTCATTAAATCGGGAAAAATACCGTCACTCACACAAGAATTAAAAATATCTGCCAATATGGGAGCAATATTTACTATAATAGCTTCTATAGCTTTAACAGATAGCCCCCATAAATCTTCAGTACCTTTTATTTTAAGTTTCTTAAATGCTTTGATTATTTCACTATGAGATACCATGACAAAGTTAAAATTAGGCATATTTCGTTTAACATTATCAATTAATAAAGATTTTGCTAAAGTCGCTGATGACTGCAACCATTTTGTTGTCTCTATAGGTATGTTAGTGAAGAAGTTCTCTAAATAATTGGCAACAGAGAGCTTATCTGAAACTAGTTCGTCATTTACATTTAAAGCTATCGAGTTGTCACATAATCTATTTTTACCAGTTTCAGTATTAATTATTTGCCAGGTAGTTTTTATTTTATTATTTGATTGTTTTAACTTTTCACTAATATGTGCGGCTTTAGCATGCCTACATACTTTTTTAAATATTTTAGAATAATTCTTAACGTAGTTAGAAAAATTGACATCAGGTGTATAGGACCTTCTGTCGTACAAGTCATATAAAACATCTCTACTACGCCGTATGCCTTTAGTAGCCCAAGCTGCAAAGCTAATTTTAGGGGTATATTTTAATATTTTTGGTTTACAAGTTTTATTAAATGCATTGCAAATGTTACTAAATAAGGCATTATACATATCATTAGGACTGGCAGAATCTGGGGTAAAAGAACACAAAAATGAATTTAAATTATTACTAAATTTCTGTAAATTGTTTTTTGACAGAGGCCTTAATGTAATGGGTTTATGTTTATTACATACATTTTTATTAAGTTTGACCATCTGACATTTATGATCTGACCGAACACCTGTTGTTACACACCTATCTTTTATATTAAAATTTGTTAATATATTGTCAATGCATGTTGCCGACGCACATGTAATTCTAGTTGGCTCAGTAAACAAACAATTGAAATTAAATGAGCCAAATAATGATATAAATTTACATTTGTCTGGAGAATCAACCAGAGTATTAACATTAAAGTCACCGCACACTATAATTTTTTTATCATTTTTAAATTTCTTAAGAATATCCTCCATTATAGAAATAAAACTTAATAGGTTAGATGAAGGAGGTCTATATACGCATAATATAATGTATAATTCGGCTTCTGCACATGCGACCTCACATACTCGTTCAACAGAAAGGTGAGAGATGTCCTTTCTTTCCTTAAATGTAATATTATCTCGCACTAATATTAGCGATCCCCCACCCTCTGCTGACACCCTATTGAACGAGCTGGCGACCCTGAAGCCATTGACATTAAAATGCATATGGTGCGCCTTCAACCAGGTTTCTGTAAAACACAAGATATCAATTTCAAATTTGTTATTAAAAAGTTCTATTTCTAAAATTTTGCCAGAGAAGCGATTTATATTCTGATGAGATAAAACTAGGTAATTTTTACACTTCTCTGTTGTCATATTTAATTGTTTAAATTATTCACCACATTTATCTTAGTAATACTACTAACAGTGGTGGTCAATGAAGTATCTGTCATACTACTTATGACAGTGTTAAAACAATAAGCTACTGATGTAGCAATCAGATGCAAAAATCGTTTTGGTAGATACAATGTATCCCTTGTCAATTTACATTTGCCAATAAATATATTGGTGTCAAAATAAATAAACTTATGACTATGGTGACTTACTAGAAACTGCATGTGTCTATTCAACTCATATAGATGATTATTAACCCTATCAGACACATTGTCTAAATATGGGAAGGCACACAATATAATCCTAGGACAGGTTAAGTCCAACATGGACTTAAAACTGTCTGTTATGTCTCTTTTTCTTAAACTTAGACCATTTCCTACAAGCAAAGTTATGCATGAATTTTCAGTACATTTGTCTTGTTTTAATTGTTCAACTATTTTTGTATAGCTCAACCCTGGCAAACAATTATTTATTATTGAGTGATTAACACTTTTTTTAACCAAAATGCCAATCCCCTTGCCAACATTGTCTGAGTATATTATTGACTTATATTTAATAGTTTTATTGACACTTGTAGTATCTTGACTAGGAGGTATATTTACATTTACATGCTCCCTTGGGGACTCACATGCATTATTATCTAATATGGAGTCTACACCAGAGGATAAAATATTACTTAAATTTACTGACTGACTGACAATGTCAACTTCATTTCTTTTTACTATTTTATCATTATAAAAGCTTTTAGTTTGATTTTCATCACATATTCTAATTAAATCCTGAATTTCATTTTGTGATGATATATACTTATTGTATGTCATACTTAACGATTCCTCCAAAGTTTTTATCTCAGAGAGTAAGCGTTGAGTGTCAATTTTATAGATATTTTTGCTATCCTCCATTTTTATCTCATAATTTTCTAGCTTTGATACTAGTGCCCTACGTTGCTTCCTTAATTCTAGATTATTTTTACAACAGTTTTGTTTAATTTTTAGTTTTTTAAGTTTCTTAATAAGCCTATTTATTTTTATGTACTTTTTAATTTTTTTGTGACTCAATATTTGAATATTTGACTGGCAGGTATGTATCTATCGTAAACAACTTCCACATCCTTTCTTAAAAGTAAATATTAACTTCGCTTATCTCCTCGAGTATTTTTGAGCTGTTGGCTTACTTTCAATTATTGAGCTTAGTTTTGGCGAGAGTCGTCCTTGTGTTAGAAAGTATAATTTTAGTGAACGAAGATAATACAATATGAAATTCTAAAAACGTATCTATAAGTACATTGATAAAAGGTATATTTTTGTATACGCTTGAATGACAAAGATTAGTATGTCGCTCGCATCATGGTAAGCGCCTGCCCATACACAGGAGCTACAAAACTCATAACAACTTTGAATAACAAAGTAGGTACTTATTAAATAATACAAAACTGCGCTCGCCACCCCAAGGTATATAAAGTTAAGCCTCATAATGGCCAGTAATTTCACTGGCTTCAATGTCCTTTAAAACCGTAACACAACAGAGCATACACACTGTTGCTTAGCAGAAATAGACAAAGTGGCGATAGGTATCACCCAGATGGTGGGTAGAGCCACGCTGTAGACAGTTTTGTCTACAACATGAATGGGCCGGCTCGTCCGGGTCGTTACCACTGTCTCACAGAAAACGGGCGTAAAGTAGCAGCTTGCTGCTGCGTTTCGTACGGTGAGTGTAATATCCGAAGGCCCAAATCCTCCTCCCCTTCCCAATCCCTTAATTATCCCTTTTCTTTAAGGTCGGCAACGCGCCCATAATTGTTGTATTGGGCGCGTACATGGGCGGCAGAGATCACTTACCATCAGGTGACCTACTTGCTCGATTGTCGGAGTATGCTATAAAAAAAATAGACAAAGTGGCGATAGGTATCAACCAGATGGTGGGTAAACCCAGACTGCCTATCGTACACGAGGGACCTACCACCAAGAAAAGATGTAAACAACTTAAATTTCTGCGCAATACTACTACGCATCTGTGTTTGAGTAAAAATAAACAAGGCCCGAGGTACCATACTTTGCATAATATTTATTATTCCGTGCTAGACAGTCGTGGCGTCTACATCGTTACTATGTCCAACTAATAGGAATGCGCAAATAGTCGATGCCTGTATCGTTTTTTTTAAAATATACAACGCTATGACGAGACGAATAGGTCGTTCGACTGATGTTAAACGTCACGCCTGCTTATAAACAAAGCAACATCACAGAGAACTTCGTAATGTAAAGCACTGCACAGCGCTCATCATCCTGAAAAACATAAGATGTTAAGTCTCATAATGCCCAATAAATGCACTGGCATCAATGTACTCCAGACCGAAACACAATAGTGCTTACACACTTGGCGGCAAAAATAGGCAAAGTGGTGGTACATACCCAGAAGTCCTCTCGCATATGAGAGAACTACCATAGTAAATGTCTGGATAACCTTTTTTTTTATTGGCCTACGAAGGCAGACGAGTAGACGGCCCACCTGATGGTAAGTGGTTACCGTCGTCCATAGACATCAGCAACGCCAGTGGCACAGCCAAGCCTCTGCCTACCGAGAAAATATCTTTTTACACCATCACCACCTTGTATCTGAACACTGACATTGCACTACAGATTACCGAACATAGGATTACCAGCATAATTATTAGTCTCATTACTCACGTCATCATCGGATCATACTGTTCTCTGATCCTTGCACCTCTTGTCATGCTCATATTTGACTACAATCGGGACTACAGAACATAAAGGTGTTTAAACCTATTTCTGTGTTCTGTAATCGAGACAAAGGCTTAGGGATGCTTATTGCATTATTGTTTATTAATATTTGGATTACGATCCGAAATGCGAGATATTCTCGACTTCGAAATCTGAATTCGGATATATAGTGCGCAACCCCAACTTACTCGTGTACCCGATGCCGCGAACACCGTGTGTTCATATTTATTCATCGAAACTTCAGCACTTCGTCATCTTCCACCTCCCTGTATTCCACTCGGAGTGGGATCGGTGCAACATGCTCTTTAACAGATTTTAGAGAAAGATTTGGCTTATAGGTTTTACGAACGGCCGCCTGTCTGACGTCAACCCTGCTGGAGACACCCAGACACGAACCAAAAATTTATGCATCACACAAATATTTCTATCGGTGCGGGAATCTAATTCCCGGGTTCCCGCTCCACAACCGGCTACGTGTCCACTGCGCCAATCAAAAGTTCAGCACTTGGTGCATTGTATATACTAGTGGATTACGCCCCGTCCGCGGCTCAGCTCGCACAAGCAGGCGTCTTTTAACTGCATCCTAAGTCCATCTCGAAATGATGAGGTTTGTGTCATTAAATATTGTGCATAATAGCGAAATGGCTCGCAAGATAAATTGCTGTTCAAGAACGTCTAACTAAGCGCATTTATGCTGATAATAATCACAAAGTAACAGAACATATTTATCTGATAATACAAGTAAACAAGGCTTTATACAAGCAATCTTACTTCCTATTAAAATCAAATATCTGAAAGTTAGGATGCTTGTATGATTATTTGTTAATTAATCAGGAGTGTAAGTAGACTACTAACAATTTAGGCCCAAAGCAAACCTCACCTGCACGTGGTACACTATACTAAGTAACGGACGAGACAATGATTCCCATTGCGGGTTCTGGGGAGACAGACGGCGGGTTGCCCCATATTATACTAAATAGCGTCAAATCTATGATACGAGAAGCCGGACCTTGGCATTAAGCTGGGGAAACGCCAGGCAGAAAAAAAGAATTGTTAATCGATCACGCCTAACGGGTTTGGATGAAATTTAGCAAACAGGTAAACCATAACCTGGGTCAGGACACAGGATAGGTACTTTTTATATCTCCATAGGCCGCTTACGTGAGCTATAATACAAAAAAGACATTCACGCGGGCGAAGCTGCGAGTAAAGCTAATGACATAAAAGGAAGACACCTCAAAAGCACTTGTCTTAATAAGTAATTAGCTAGCAATAATGGTCTGAGCTCTTCCTTATAGTTTACTAAGTGCGTCTATTAAATGAAGAGAGCCGCCAAGTACAAAGAGTGAATTATCAGGAAGTGTCTATACTTCCCCGTCTCGGGGGAGATAATAAAATAAATGAGTTTGTTTCACTATAGATTGCTGCAGCCTGTGAGAGTGCCGACGACGTTTGTGGAAAATAAATTGTCTTTCGACGTATCGAGGTTCGCGACATTGGACAACATAAAACGATCATTAAATTCTTCACTCCTGTACCTTTTGTTTTTTTTAGTCTTTGAAAGCAAAAGCGTTAACGGCCTACCTGATGTTCTTTAAATATGAAAGCAAAAAAATAGTATAGGTAACAAGTCGTTTTCATATTACTCCAGCATTAGAACAGTCTTTATCAACCATCCATTATCGTATTTAGAACCTTTTAGTAAATATGTTTAATAAATGTATAATATTCATACGATTGGACGTTTTTTAAATCATTTTTAGTGGCTTAATATGATTAAAGCTTGTCGTGCAAGCCGGTCTAAAATTGGACATTTATAAAACAACATATACACAATTATAAATATTCATTTTCAAATCATTTGGATATCCTTAAAATTTTAAGCGTCTAAGTAGTAAGGCTGACCGTGACGCTAGGCCAGAGATAACAGGCAGTAAGATAGATTCAGAAATGCAAATCATCAATTGATTATATTGTAGTGGAATAATCCGGAAACCTAGAACACTCTGTGGAACCACTGTTATACCAGTTGACAAAATGACAAAGAGAAAGCGTTAGGCGAATAATTACTCTCGATAGTAATAAAGCTGGTCAGTGATTTCTACTCTTGCAACTGTACAGTCAATTGAATTACCATTGCTAAGATTTTGATATCTTAGTCTTGTCAAAGCACATAATAAATATTGTTTCATGTATTTTCCTACCTGGGTAGCTACATGAAGTGGTGCTACCAGCTACTATTAAGTATTGAAATAAAACTAGTTTATACGGATTTTATCGCGGTTTAATTTTTATTTTAGTCCCGACGTTTCGAAAGCATTTCAGCCTTCGTGGTCACGGGAGATACTCTTCCCGTATAAACTAGTTTTATTTCAATGTGTAACCACATTGTTTATTTCTCCCGACTTTATAATCAGGACTGTATAATCACTGTTGTGTTTCGCCCTGAAAGTCATTGAAGTCAGTTATTATGGGCAGTCGAGCGACCGGCTCGTCTCCTCATTCAGATGAATAAAAAAGATTAAAAAATGCCTTTGAAATTGGATGCCCGATTTCGCTTCGAAGCCATTTCTACTAGGTCATTGGTATTTCGTACCTATTTGTAATAATGTAAATATATGTGTATACACACCCTTATTCTAATGACTTTTTTATGAACACCCTGATTTCCCCGAAATTAAATAGCGGCTAAAGGCCAAAACGAATACAATACAAAATTAATACAACAACAACACAACCATGTGAAAAGATTTCGAAGCTGGTTTATCAAAACAACCGCATAAGGAGATCTAACGGAGGCATGCCATTGTAGTTAAAATAATATTTACTTACCCCAGTATTACGAGTTCTCCATATTTGACGAGTGGTTTTGGTTTCTGTTCGGAACCGCTTTCGCCGGCCTCCTCCAGTATTGGTGAGTCCGCACTGTCCGCAGCACTGTAACAATTATAAATAAAACATGATTAATGTTATGTACTCTATGCAATAAGGTATTACATTAGTTTTTTCTATTATTTAAATCAATAAGTTATGTTACCCAAAATAAATTATTGAAAGAATTCTATAAATCAAGTCAACAATTTACAAATTAGAAGCCATTTAAATCTAATGGAAGGGGTAATTACTAATTGTCAAATGTCTGATAAAGGATTCACGACGTATCTTGTGACGTCACAAGATGTTTTTAGCCTTTACGGTACACGCGTGCGAGGGAGATAGTGAGATTTTCCCACTACGCGCCACCTTTGCTCATATTAATATTTTAAATATGAGTTGCAGCCTCATTTTTAGCTCAGTTTTAATTATGTTTTTACAAAACAGTTTCTTATTTATGTTTTTTTTCATTGCATTTTTTTTTTTTATTCAAGTTTTATTTTGGAGCATTTTACCACAAAGACATCATGCTTCATTGCATATAAAATAATGTTTAAAATCAAACATAACTGAATACCCTATTGCGTACAAAGCGGACAAGTTACTGTCGTCTCTCTCTCTCTTATCTCGGCCGGGACCGTGGACCTCAAAACGTAACCATTTGTGACAATAGTACTGCGCGGTAGAATTTCAAATGCTATATATCATATCATAAACCATATCTACGGATTAAAATACAACTGGTGCCGACTGCGGACTAGTTCAGAATTTATGTATAAACCCACATAGATACGATGTTTTATTTGCAAAATACATACATTAATACGCACTCACGCTTGTAAACTCCGAAGGGGTAGGGAGAGGTAAGGGCGTGAGTGCGTATGTATTATTAAAAATGATTCAACATACATTACGGTATGTACCTGACGTTATTCATATAAACACGGCATTGTACTCGAGATTACCGCAAACCCGAGGGTGATCTCATTGCATAACTTAGTACTGACTTATGTACGAACACCAAGTCCTAGCTGTGTCTGCGCTCTAGACGGCAAAATAAATAAACAACAAACAAGCTGCGATGAATGGGAGTAGGCATTTGGCAGCGCTCCCGTGACGTCAACGAACCACTTATGGCCGTTCCTTATATTCAATTTACAGATAGATTTGCTTACTACTTACTAATAGTGTTTTGACATAACATTTCCATACAAAATATGTCAAATATTTACTGCCAGTTTCAAGTATGGAATAAGATTTTTGCATGACCTTGAATTCGAACATTTATGTAGACGCAATAGAAAATAATACAAAAAAGAAACCTATTACGAAAACAGAATCAAAATTGGTTGAAAAATGAGAACACAATTAATATTGATTAAACCCAGTGTTCGGTGTGTTATAAAATGAAACGTAGTAGGACCATCCCACTATCTCCCTCGCACGCGTGCGCCACGTTATGATCATCATCTAGACTCTAGGTGAACGTCATCTTGCATGACGTTTAATGTCATTCCACAATCAACAGTGATGCATTAACTACCCGCATTAGGCCAGCGTGGTGGACTAAGGCTTAATCCCCCTCATTCAGAAGAGGTGCGTGCGCAGCAGTATAAATAGTACAGGGTTAGTTTTATTATTATAAACCGTTTCGTTAGTGACAACAGAATAGTCTCAATTTTAAACGATTCTGAGACAAATCACCACATCCACTTTCATAAACCTCTACACGCATTCTCGCCCAAGAAATACCGGTACACTAGGTTAAGATCTCGAAAACAATACATGATATCATCTGTCGAGAGCCACCCACAACCGTTTTCCACTTCCGTCCGAACAAGATATTATTGGTACGTGGTGTCGGGTCACGCCTTTCGATCGGACTAGTCATACGGCTGTGGGTCAAGAATCAAGATTAGTGGTAAATAATGGGCGGCCGGCGGGAACCGGTTGCGACCGATGCAAGCCTCATAAATTTATTAATTATTAAAGCTGTCCAGTTATAAAACAATGAAACAAGCGTCCGCGACGCTTCCAAACCAAACGCACCGAGCGTGACTTCGAAATAATCAACGGTATTTCGCAATAATAGGATTCACTTTGTTCTATAAGAGGACTTAATGCTTTGAGTACTATCGATCGACTATAAGTTATCGGTCCCTTTGCGCGAACTAGGTCGTGCTGTGTATAAACATGTACGATGACATAGATAAAATTGAAGCCTTTGTTTTGTCTGGTCAACCGTCCCTTTAGTATTCATAATATTATGAGCCGTCGAAATCAAACAAAAGTTGGAAATTATTTTTTTTATACAAAGGGACGCGTGCTCCTAACCATAATTACGGGAATGGGGTCAAAGACCCTCATCTCTGTGTGCCCGGACCGTATGCGCGCTGGACTCCTCATATTAATGTTAGCCCATGATTACCGAATTATTCGAATCAAAAGTCCAAGTTAACTGTTCATTATAATGCATATATGTAAGTATAGCTATGTAACCGTTTATTTATTACTATTGTGTTCAACATGCTCTTTCATGCTCTTTAATTGATATTGTATCTACGTGTAACATAGTACAAAGCACTGTTAATTCCTCATAGAATGTGTTACGTAAAATAGTGCGATGACGATTCCGTGACAGTGAACAATTATCTCAATTTGCATGTTTAATTTTTCCGCACTATTTTTCCGGCTCTCGTTATCTTTATTGCAATGTTCTATACGAGATAATACTGAAGAAAACAGGTATTTACTACAATTCATAGTATTGTAAGTAGGCGCGTGTTCCACGAAATACTACGGAGGTGAATCATCACGTCATTGTAGTGACGATGACCGTACTTCGTCATTCGTCATTCAGCAAACGAAGCACGTGGCGATAAAAGACTGCGACACATCCGCTCCGCTCGACGCCAAATGCTACGAATGCGGGATCGACGGAAGTTTTCGAAGAACCACTTCCATACAAGAATCTACGTAACTGATTTCTTGTAATGCCAACAAACGTTGTTACTTTGCAAACATCACTTCCTCCGGAGTGGGGATGTCCATGTTACGGAACGTGGTCCGAGACCGGTCGGACGAGCCTTTTTCACCACTAAAAGCAACTATGTGATTTATTATATCTTGGTCAAATGGACATTTAGGACAGACTGTCTGGCTAGTTGGATGTCAAAATAAAGACGCTTATTATTTAAACTACAAACATGATTCAGTTTACTCTTTGACTGAGTACATTTATATCTATGTACTTAGGATGGCCGAGGTGGTCGAAAATCGTCTGGATTCTCTGGATATTTCCCTAGACTCTCGATAAAATACAAAAAAAATACGACAAACAGATTTTCGTAATGTTCTACATCTATAGTTATAATTTATATTTGAATTAAAAATTATGTTTGGATTTATTGTGTGTAAATAGTTAAGTATTTTTGATGGTTGTTGATTTTAAAATAAAAAGTAGCATAGTATATAAAATTTATAATATTTATTTCTTCCGACGACAACCCCAAAATGCCAAGTTTTTTTATTTCAGGACTGAAGACCTAAATAGTACTACTATAAAAACGTTCCGTGAATTGTAATTGGGGATTAATGGCAGATCGCGTAAATCTTAAGTTGACTTTCACAAGTGAAGCAAGCGGTCACGATCTCGAGCGCCTCGTGGACCTACAAGACCGACTGACACTTTCTAGCCCAACCACCCGCTGCCTTTCCCGATGACTTAATCCGCTTTTGTTCAGCAATAAACTGTTTCACTCAGCAATTGTTGTAATTTGCGTTCGAGAAATCAATTTCTCGATGCTGAATAATGATTTGAACTGTTGAAATTGTTATAATTTCCGTCTATATTTTGTGGAACAATTTCCCGTTCGGAAATGATGCTAATACACTGGTCATTGTTTATAAGGAGTGAGTAAACATAATTTTAGGGTAAACACGTTTTACAGACCACTTAGAATGTTTTAGACACATTCTTTAGCGGAGTGAACCTAGTCCCAAGAAATTCAACGTTAAAACTTCACTTCTAGGTATAAGAAACAAGTCTTGAAAATATGAGCCTAATTACTATTTCTTCATTGTGTCAATTGTTGTCTATTGTTCCTAATTTCCCTTTTAAAGTTGTGTTGTTTTAATTTTTATTTGCTGTAATCAATTCCATTAGTACTATATAATGCTAATAATAATAACAATATTTATAATAATACTTTAACTGTCATTGTAAATATAAATATTTTAACTATGAATGCTGTGGTCTCCTATAATTGAAGGAACACGTCACACTGCTATAGCTGAAAATGTAATAATATATCGTGTATCCTTTGTTGGAGGTCCTTAAATAAATAAATAGATAAAAAACTGCAGCCATTTTTACATTTGGAATCAAATCTAAGACAACTATTGGTAATTTGTTTGGTAAAGTTACGAGTTGCTGTATGTACTATGAATACGTCATACATATACGATTTGACGAGCGTTAATGATGGAACCGTTACATTTTTACCACCTACGGTTTTTAAATTCAATTTATATTCTATTGACTGCCTCGGTGGCGCAGTTGTAATGCATACGTGGTACGACTGCTGTGCTGTGGTCTCGGGTTCGAGCCCGGGATAGGTAAAAGTGATATTGGGTTTTCTGACACGAAATGCTCAGTATCGGTCCGGAGTCTGGAATTGCGTCCGGTATGGCGATAGGCTCGCCCCTATCACATTATAGGAAGGAAATAAGCTCGGCGAAATCTGCGTGTACTAATTACAACTCTGCCTAGGCCTCCTTTAAGGATTACAGGCGTGAGTGCGTATGTATTATATTCTATGCTGGATAGTGTCTGGATACAAGGTGCTTAAAAATCATCAAGTGCGAGTCGGACTCCCGCACCGAGAGGATTCCGTACCACACCCTTAAACTACATTTTTTGATATTCGCCATATATTTCTGTGACTGGAAATTTCAGCAGAAACGATTAATCTTTACATGTAAACACCCCTTTGGATATATAGACAGACGGCAGCGTGGCTTAGTTAGGGTTCAGTTAGCAGCTTAATAAAAAAGAGCCTTTTGGTACAGAACCATAAAAAGCTGGCAACAAAACTATTGTAGCATTTTGTTGTTTAATTTCTTTGTACCAGATTGAAAGAAAGGAATCCGTTATAAAGATATTAGATATACATCTATTAGATAATAAGTCAAAAAATTATATTCATACATTCAAATGAAAATGTTAAAATGCTTGACATATACGAGTGAACGTAAGGACTTGAAAAGTTCAACATATTAATTGGGCGACTGTTCAACCGGTTTCACAAAATGGTCAAGGGTTTTAAATTTGAAACACAGGATTATTTAAATTATGTTGATTATAGTGATTTCTTAGGTTTACGCGAATATTACACATTGAAATAAAACTAGTATATACGGATTTTATTGCGGTTTAATTTTTATTTGAGTCCCGACGTTTCGAAAGCCTCAGCTAACACCTCAGTCTCTCCCGTGACCACGAAAGTTGAAAAGCTTTCGAAACGTCGGGACTAAAATAAAAATTAAACCGCGATAAAATCCGTCTATACTAGTTTTATTTCAATGTTATTTCGATTATATTATTAAATATTGCTCGCAGGAGGGTACCTGACCATTTTTTACTGGATAGCGACCACCATAGTGAAAAACCCGCCATTGTGATTCAATACACGTGGCACACTATGCTGATTAACGGACGAGGCAATGGCGAATCTTAGTCCCCATTGCGGGTTGTGGGGGTCAGACGGCGGGTCGCCCCACATAATACCAAACCTACCGTCAAATCATGATGGGACTCTGGTATTAAACCAGGATAGCACCGGACAGAAAAGAGTATCCAAATGGATAGCGACAACAGTACTCATGACGTAAAACCCGCCATAGTAGCTCCTTAGCGAGTCGCGTACTGAGTCAGCCAGTACATATGTGCAGTATTTTAATTTAATTTTTTGTTTTATGGCATAGGCCGGCAAACGAGCAAGTGGGTCACCTGATGGTAAGTGATCTCCACCGCCCATGTGTACAATACCAAAAGAATCATGGGTGTGTTGCCTACCTTAAAATGAAAGGGATAATTAACGGATTGGGAAGGGGAGGGGGTTTGGGCCTCCGGATATCTCACTCACCGTACTAAACGCAGCAGCAAGGTGCTACTTTACGCCGGTTTTCTATGAGACAGTGGTAGTGACTCGGGCGAGCCGGTTCATACATGCTTTAGACAAAAGTGTCTTCAGCGTAGCTCTACCATAAAACTTTAACTTTAGGCAGGAATAATTCCGCCGACTGTCAAGGGACGTAATGTCTCTTGACGGTCGATATTATATTTGAACTGTACTTAACATCAGGTTCAAAAAAACTTTATTACAAGAGATTATATAACAACTATATGTATCATGAAAGCGATAATAGCAAACGCGTCTAAACGTGCTCATATTCTAATACTTCTGGAGCGGAGGAAATTACAACTCAATGTAAATGAGGGGCGTGTTTTTTATATCTCGAGACGAGAACATGTCCCGTGACGTAATCCATCAAATTGTCTCATTTAGTATGCCGACAGCGATTCTAACGCAAATATTCTGTCACGAAGGTCGTCTTATTATAATTTTAACCCTTTTTTTCCAAAACTGGACGGGATCAGCCGATGCCGTGCGGTCAGCGAACCGCGACATGTCGGTACTCGCATTCGTGCAGGCCACGGACCGACGCTTGCCTTACAACCTGACCAACGTGATTTAACTTTTTCATAAAGAAAACTGCCTCGGTGGCGCAGTTGTAATGCGTACGAATTACTACTGAGGCTAACGCCGAGGTTTCGAGTTCGATCCCCGGGTCGGGTAAAAGTGATATTGGGTTCTATTACGAAATGCTCAGTATGAGCCCGGAGTCTGGAATTTATGCCCAATATGGCGATAGGCTCGCCCCCTATCACATCATGGGACGGAAATAAACTCGCCGAAAAGTGGGTGTACTGGTTACACCTCTGCCTACCCCTTCGGGGATTACAGGCGTGCGTGCGTATGTATGTATGTATAAAGAAGTACAAATTCGTACGTAATAGACGTTGACTCCGCAAATCAACAGAGTTGAATCACGATACGGGACGAATGCACGTGCTCGGTTTATTCTATTTGCAAAGGTTAACACATTAATATGTTTAATCGATGTAATGTAGTAGAGCTACGTTGTAGACAGTTTTGTCTACAGCATGAATGGGCGGGCTCAACCGGGTCGTTACCACTGTCTAGAAGAAAACCGACGTAAAGTAGCCGCTTGCTGCTGTGTTTTGTACTGTGAAGGAGATATCCGAAGACCCAAATCGCCCTTCTCTTCCTAATCCAATAATTACACCTTCCCTCAAAGGTGGGCAACGCCTCCACGATTCTTCTGGTATTATGGGCTTACATTAATGATGGAGATCACTTACCATCAGGTAACCTATTTGCTCGTTTCGCTGGTCACTGCTATAAAAAAACTAATTAAGCTACGAAACCGTTGATGTCCTGGGTTCAAATCCCTGGTTAGACAAACACAATTTGTGTTCGATATAACGATAGACTCGTGAGTTACCACATACATGGAAGAGAAATAAGCTCAGCCTTCGAGCTGAGTGAACTGGTTGCACATTTGCCTACCCCGTTCGTGATACAGGCACGAGCTTGTGTATATGTTTGATCAGAAGGTCAATTCTCGTAATTTTAAATGTTCAAAATATCATTCCGATCTAGTCTCAGCGTCAAGAAAGTTGCAAATGGCATTCTCTTAAACCAATAATCAACGTCAAATGCACCTAGCATTAGCAGTAGCATTATACCGTTTTGGCTTCAGTCAACTTTTATTCTACATTCAATCTCATTACGATCTATGTTCACATTTGACGTTGATTATTATTGGTTTAAGAGAATGCCATTTGCAACTTTCTTGACGCTGAGACTAGATCGGAATGATATTTTGAACATTTAAAAGTACGAGAATTGGCCTGCTGGTAATTAACAAAGGCCGTTTTTATAACAAGATTACTTATATGAGATTCGAAACGGCATACAAAGATGCTTTTCTATGGCATCAGGAAGGGGGACCATCTGCCGCGCAGGTGTCCACCGGCGCCCGCGTGCGGCAGGTGTGATCGTGCGCCAACGTCCCTGCCTTTGTGTTGTAAAAATGCCCTGCCCGACATTTTCAAAATTCTTGCCAACGCGCGTTGCAATGCGGCGTCTTTCATAAAAAAAGATATACTTTTGGTTCTACCAATTATTGTCAAAAATCACTACAATAGTAGTGACTTAAGATTAATTTATTTTTGTTTTTTTTGTTCAATATACTAACGGGTGACATAATGGGTAGAGGGTAGGTGAAGATTCTAACTTGGCCATAAAGATGATGAGAGCTCTACATAGCAACACAAACAAGCTAACCAAGTACCTACAATATCATAGAAAACCTTAATTATCCGTTTTCTGCGTGGTTGTTGTCTTTTTTTTTTTTTTGTTGTCGCGGGGAAAAGCGACTTATTGCTACCGCCCCGCCCCGGGGGGAAACGGAACGGTTATGTTGGGTTCACCGGCCTTACGACCCAACGTTAAGCCGCCCGAGAGGGATGGTAAATCCAGGCGACCGCTGGGCCGAGTCCCTAACACTATATACACCCTATACCGGCATACCAACTAAAAACCCCGCGGTGGCCATCTTCGGCGCATTAGGAACGGCCCCGGGTTCCCGAGGCGAGAAGCGCCCCGGCTTCAGCCGGAACCGTCCCTGCGCGATGCCGCCTTGCAGCCCGTCTCCAAATATGGGGGGCTCAGAAGCCCCCGCCACCGAAGGACGCTCTCGGCGTCAACGGCAGCAACGAGGCCAACCACCCGTGCTGCCTTCTATCCCGGGGTCGCACGTACAAGAATGTTAGATACAAAGGGCGCTACGACAGCCCCCCGCTGCGCGCCCGCGACCCCCGATGGCCCCTATTAGTCGCCTCTTACGACAGGCAGGGGATACCGTGGCGGAATTCTCCAAACGCCCCCAATCCACAGGGCGGGAGACACCGGTCAGTCGTCACCCCGGCGCCTCCTACGTCTCCTCTGGCGGCGGGAGGGATCGGCTCGTTCACGATCCCTCTCGGCACTCTCCTTCTGCAAGATTACAGCCTCGCAGAAGTGGGCCACCGCACGCCAGGACCTCCGACTGTCGACCATGGCGGACACCACGGCCGGCAGCGAGAGATCACCTCCGACGACTGCAACGAGAGCGCTGCGCTCTTCGTCCCAGGCTGGACATTCCTCTAATGTGTGTTGGGCCGTATCCTGCGGACAGTTGTCACAGTGGTGACATACGGCCGACTCCTCTGTGCCGACTATTTGACACAGGTACCGGCCGAAACTACCGTGGCCAGTCAGGACCTGTGTCAGTCGGAACGTCGCCGCGCCGTGGCGCCTGTCCAGCCATTGGTGAAAGACAGGGCGCACTGCCGCGACGGCCCGATGACCCGCTGACGGGTTCTCCAGCCTGAGACGCCACTCCTCCACGGCGGCTCTGCGGAGGGAGCCGCGTACGGCGTCCACCTCTCTCGGTGCCGGTCTCTGCCCGCGTCTGAACGCCTCCTCCCGCCAGTGAAAGGTGGCGGAGAGGGCCTTAGCGTCCAGATCCCACGGTACGAAACCGGCCAATACGCATGCCACCTCGAATGAGACCGTGCGGTAGCCCCTGATCGCCCGCTGCGCCACTAAACGCTGTGGTTTGCGCAGCAGAGTGACGCATCGGTCGCCCAGGGACTCGGCCCAAACGGGACTTCCATACAGGGCCATGGACCGCACGACTCCGGCGTACAGCCTTCGGCAAGGGATGCCAGGACCTTCCAAGTTGGGCAGCAGGCTTGAGAGCGCACCCGCTGCCCGGGACAATTTTATCCCCAAACTTTTGAAGTGGGCACGAAAATCCCACCGGCTATCTAAAATCAAACCCAAATATTTCATAGTGGAGCCGATGGGAATCCGCACCCCGTTCACAACAATGTGGGCACCGGCCGGTGGCCCCTTCCGAGGCCCATGGAAACAAATGGCCTCGGTTTTCTCAAGGGCCACCTTCAAACCCAGCCGTTGGATGCGGCTCACGACGTGGCCGGTGCCGACCGCCGCCAATATTGCGGCATCTTGGAAAGTCCTGCCATTTGCTGTCACTAGCGTGTCGTCGGCGTAGCAAGTGACGCCGACGCCCCAGAGGTTGGCACCACGGAGAACCCAATCATAGCCGATGTTCCACAGGAGTGGGCCTAAGACTGAGCCCTGTGGAACACCGCAGGTCATTTCTCTACGATGCCACCCATCAGCGCCCGGATACACTACATCCCTATTAGAGAGGTACGAGTGCACCAGACGCCGAAGATAGGGCGGCACCTCGTGGTACCGCAGTGCCTCATGAATGCAGGCCCAGGGCAGGGAATTGAATGCGTTTGAGATGTCCAACGATACCGCAATAACTACCCTGCCCTGAGCCACTGCTTCCTCCGCTTGTCCTTTCACCCGCAGAATCGCGTGGACGGTGGATCGGCGCTTCCGGAAACCGAACTGGCAATCGGCCAAGTCCGGGCCGACGCCCTCGAGGTGCTCGACGAGGCGAGCGTGAATAATACGCTCGAAGAGCTTGCAGACCTCGTCGAGCAACACGATGGGCCGATAGGCCGACGGCGACTCTGCGGGTCGTCCTTCCTTCCTGAGCAGGACGAGCTTCCCGGTTTTCCAGTGCGACGGGAAGACGCCCTGCTCCAGACACGCGGAGAATAGGCCACGGAGCCTTGGACCCAGGTGCTCGACTACTAGCACCCAAACTTTGCCGGGGATGCCGTCGAGCCCCGGGGCGGTGTTCTTGCCCCGCAGCCGAAGCACTGCCGCCCGCAATTCAGCGGGCGAAACCTCTGGGATATCCCTTGCCGAACTCGACGATGGCGCCGACTCGCAGGGCGCCATCTGTGGAGGAGTGGTCTCCACGGTGGCCGGGAACAGGGCCGCGACGACTTCAGCCAGAAATTCTGGCTGGAGACCCTGCGACAGCGGGGGCGCTACTGGGCGTAGCTTATTCATCGCCAAGCGATAAGGGCGCCCCCACGGGTCGCTGTCGAGGGTCTGCAAAAATTCATTTCTCGCCGCGACCTTTGCCCTCTTGATAGCCACCTGCAGCGCTCTCTTCGCCTCTTTGTAGAGGTCGTAGAGCTGCCGCTCCTGGTGCTCGTGCTCCTCCGTCCTTAGACGACGGCGACGGTGCCTGGCATACTGACGGCGTGCTGCAACACAAGCGATGCGCAACTGTGCCAGCTCCTCTGACCACCAGTACACCTGGCGTCGGGGCGGGAGGCGTCGGACCCGGGGCATTGCGGCATCGCATATATCCGACATTGCCACCCCGAACCACTCCGCCTCCTGATCAACCCTTACCGGTCCATCCGGCACGGGGAGCCACGACATCACCAGAGCGGCAAGACCTAAGGCCTCCTTATCGAGGCGCTTCAATGCCCACCGCGGGCCATCCTGATGCGGGACACTCGGTCCACTACCGGGCAGGGCGATGGCGGACGCGGAGACGTCGAACCTAATATAACGATGGTCGGATAACGTCTCCACGCCCGCGAGGACCCTCCAGCCCTGGACACGGCGTGCGACGGCTGGGCTCGCAAACGTAAGATCGACAATAGAGCCGCCATTATGCCGCACGCACGTGTCCACCGACGCCCTATTCAGGACGGCCAGACCTGCCGAGCGTGGTTGTTGTCTGAATCAACTTCCGTTATCTTTGTAGGGTCACGCACACCGAAAGAGTTTCACGCTTACTCATAAAAAGTTACTAAAAAAACGGCCACACATTGTGCAGATACACTTTTTTGTTCTTGGTAATCTTTATCTCATATTGTATGGAAGATCTGTCAAAACACTATTGATAGTAACTAAATCTATCTTTAAAAAGTATATAGGGAACGGCCATTCGACTCTAGAATGCTCATTATAACTAGGATTCCGTATTTTTTCATAAATTCCAGTAAATCAATTTCGGTTATTACAATGCTACAGTCTTTCTTTGCCATACCAGGGCCCGCCTTCCCATCATGATGTTACAATGGATTTGATATTATGTGGGGCGACCCTACGTCTGACTCCCACAACCCGCAACGGGAACCAAGTTTCGCCATTGCCTCGTCTGTTAATCAGCAGAGTGCACCACGTGTAGTCGAGGTTGGCTTTGGGCTTAACATGTCAATGATGGCCCACTTAACTACACTCGTTTTTATAGGTAAATATAAAAAGTGACTAACTGAATGTTTTATAGATGTCTTGGTTGCAAGTAAGTGTTTTTGAATATCAAACTCTAATATAAAAATCAAAACAATTTACTTATTCATACATTCACTATAGAGAAATCCCTGAATAATTTATATTTAAACTCAACAGTGGTATTTTTACCATTTGACGCCACGTGAAACGGGTCACGTTGTGTACTGTCATGGTTAAAAAAAAACTGTTAGGACATGTTTGTGGGGACCACCAGCAGGTAACCGAGTCACACTTCTCGGAAACTTCTTCGTAGCGCCATCCGTTCTTTACAATTTGTTATGATTAATCATTAAAATCACGTTGTTGTATAAAATTGAGCAACTTGCAAGCAACGCGGAACTGTGAGTCAGTGAACATTTCTGCCAATCAGTTGAATGATGTACTATTTTATTGCATTGCATAAATGATGTACCTATTAGAAATATTTTATTTTAAATTAACGTTAAAAATCACGTATTAATTAACACTTATGCGTGTTACATTTATTTAATTCCTTCAAGACCTTTTTTGGTATAGCTGAATCCGAAACTTTAAATCGGTGACATACATGTCCTTTGCTAGGAATGTAGACTTTTTTTATGGTAGTGGCCGGCAAACGAGCAAGTGAACCACCTTTTTGTAAGTGACCTCCACTGCCCATAGAATCCACAATACCTGAGGAATCATGGGTGCGTTGGCGTCTATATAAAAAAAAAATACACCCGACAGTCACATTCATAGTCCTGACATTTTCTAACCCTATGTTCAGTCAACTCGTTCAGAGTCCAACTTTAAACTCATAACGTACCGACAACCCATAACTCTGCAGAAATTATATTTTAAATGAATTTGGTCGGTACGTCATTTTTGAGAGATAATAAAAATTACACAACCACGCACGCACGTCGGGGATGCAATCAACTAAGTGAATAGAAATGGGCGTGCGACTGGGCCCCAGCCAAATGAAAATATAATGAGCGAGGGTTAAAACTGAACAAGGAAACATTGTGCCGAATGCGGAATAAAAGGCTGAATTAAAAATAAGTGCGGAGTCAAGGGCCCCGGCGTACAAAAAATCTCACCAAAATTCAATAGGTAGATAATGTATTTATTCCTTCTTTACCATTTCAACTCCACTACAATGTAAACGTGACTTCTTTAACTTTCAAATGAGAGTGTTCTCTCATTTTTAATTTGAGATACTGGCACTTCAAGATATACTCGGTGGTATGTAGGTGGTATGCGAGAGACCATCTGGGTACGTACCGCCGTACTGTCTATTTCTGCAGCCAAGCACTGTTGTGTTCCGGTTTGTATGTCTCGGGGTGAAAAGCACAGTGCAGTGCCATGCAGTACTTTGTAATTCAAAGTTCTGACTGGTATTACTACTGTTAATGGGCAGGCTTTTGACACTTCAACAGTAGTAATTTTATAGGAATTCGAAAACTGTGAACGTATTCGTACTAGGCCTACGGGTCGTTACCACTGCCTCACAGAAAACCGACCTAAAGTAGCGGCTTGCTGCTGCGTTGCGGTGAGTGAGATATCCGGAGGCCCAAATCCCCTCCTCTTCCCAATTTCTTAATTCATTCCCTTTCATTTAAGGTTAGCAACGCGCCCATGATTCTTTTGGTATTTGGACGTACATGGGCAGTGAAGAACACTTACCATCAGGTGACCCACTTGCTCGTTTGTCGGACTATGCTATAAATAAATCCGTACGCACATTGAATATATATACTTATATTTAAATTTTATAAATAAACTGAAGGCTTGAAGAACCAGGCTTTCTCGGTTGCGTCCACACACACCGGCTCGACGTCCCAATGCTTCGAACTAAGGAAAGTCATATTACATACGACTAGATATTTTATTCCTTAATATTTTTACGCAATATCATGCGCACGGAAGATCCGTTTTCCTTGCCACGTTTTATTTGAATTTCGAGCGTAAAAGTAACAGTGGACTATATTGTGACTGAAATTTGTATTTCAGATTTGATATTCAAAGGAAACTCCAATCCGAAGGATCTTAGGATATCGACTTAAATGTACATTCTATAGCAGACAGTAGACAGGTGATCAGCTCACATTTGTGGTAGCATTTCCCCCTTGGATATTTAAGATAGACAGGCTTACCTATTTCGAAGACTTAAGAATATTAATTATTCAGTGTGACAACCTCAGTGGCACAGCAGGCGATTACATTTCGGCAGTACTCTGAGGTTTCAACAATGTACCTGCTCGCTCGACCAATAACAATAAACCTATTTCCCGCCAGCACCTCAATTGGCTGCCGTATAGAGAGTCAGTCGTCAGCTGTTACAATCACATTAAAGGAATTGTCAATCGCAATTTCATATGGTAAAGTTCGGTTTGACAAAGCCGATGGCACCTCTGAGTATTGTCAAACTGTAGCCGCCTTTTTTACGTGACGACCAGACGAGCAGGTCGCTCGCCTGATGATAAACGTCACGCCTGCCCATAAACAGAAGCAACGTCACACAGACAGAACTCTGGACTACAGAACGCATGGCACTGAACTGCGCTCGTCATCCTGAGACATAACATGTTAAGTCTCAAAATGCCCAGTAATTTGACTGGCTTCTATGTCCTTCAAACCGAAACGCAACAGTGCTTAAACACTGCTGCTTGGCGGCAGAAATAGACAAAGCGGCGGTACTAACCAAGACAGCCTCTCGCATACGAGGGACCTACCACAATGTAAATGAGAATGATTGTGGGGTTGACAAATATTTGTTCCTTGTCTGGGTGTTGTGAGCTAATAAGATCCTTGTAGTTCCTAATAACCACAATACAGATTACCAATTTTGAGTGTTAGAGCCACGCTTTAGACTCTTGTCTCACAGAAAACCGGCATAAAGTAGCAGCTTGCTGCTGCGTTTCGTACGGTAAGTGAGATATCCAGAGGCCCAAAACCTCTCCCCTTCTTTTAAGGTCGGCAACGCACCCATGATTCTTTTGGTATTGTGGGCGTACATGGGCGGTGGAGATCACTTACCATCAGGTGACCCACTTGCTCGTTTGCCGGCATATACCATATTAAAAAAAAACAAGTGTGATCAGGAATAAGTGTGTGGATGTTGGGTATATTTCTTTATACTATTATTTTATTAATAATGTCATCATGTTTTTCCTGGCACAGCAAGAATTATGATGGACTGAAGTTACTGGATATTCAAGTTAAGTTAAGTTGCCGAAGTCTTTGTTCCCCGATAAATATAATCTGGGTGTCTTAAAAGTCGCGAGTGAATCGTTTTTTGCTAGGCAAGCGTGCTTCATCTTAGGCCACATTATCACTTACCATCAGGCGTGATAGTGGCCAAACGCGAGCATATTACATATAAAAAAAAAAAATATCCACTGGCTGACCCCAGAACGCAACTCACCTGAACAAATCACTATGGTGGATTTTTCAACAAATGTATTGGTGATAGCTATCAAGTGAAGTATAAAAAGTACCAGCTACCCTCCCACCAGCAAAATGTGTTCAAATCAATTACAAGGTGGTAGGTCCCTCGTATGCGAGAGGCCGGCTGGGTTGGTACCACCGCTTTGTCTATTTCTGCCGCCAAGCAACAGTGTGTAAGCATTGTTGTGTTCCGGTTTGAAGGACATTGAAGCCAGTGAAATTACTGGGCATTATGAGACTTAACACCTTATGTCTCGGGGTGATGAGCGCAGTCCAGTGTCATGTAGTGCTTTGTTATGTAATGTTCTGTGTGGCGTTGATTCTGTTTATGAGCAGGCGTGGCGCTTACCATCCGGCGAGCGACCTGCTCGTCTCGTCATTCAAGTTATAAAAAAAAACATTTATTCAGTAATTAGGCCGCCAAGGGCACTTTTACACATCGAGTTTGGAATCTACCGATGCTTCGCAAATGCCCACTGGTCTGAGAAGAAGCACCAAGAAACTCAGCCGTAGGTCTTTTGAATGTTGTTATTGATAAGTAAATACCAACCTGTGATAACACAAAAAACTAGAATAGTCAATGCACACAAGGCCTGAATGCCATGCTGTTAATTAACTGACACATAAACCTAGTTAACTGTAATCACTAGTGTGTCAGTGAATTGACATTTACAGTTATGTACAGACTAATATTCCAATGTAATAACAGTTATATAGGTAGAATCGTTTAAAGTTTTGAGGGCTTAAATAAATAAATACAGCCAACAGTATTAATCCTGACCCCACAATGGGTTAACCTGTATTGTGGATATTAGGAACCTCACGAGACTTGCGGTCCCATAACACTCAGACCCAAAACAAATAATTTTGGTATACACAAACATTTGGTGTAGGAATCGAACCCATGGCCTCTCGCTTTGCAGCCGGCTACTAGCCCACTGCATGACGGAGGCTGTCTTAGGCTTAACTTGAATGTCTAACTTTGATTAGGGTTTCATACAAAGTGTTGGCACTGCACCTCTGAGGCTGTCTTAGTCTGAATTTAGATGTCTAATTTTGTATAGGATTTCATACAAAGGGTTGGCAAAGAAAGAAAATTTATTATTGGACTATGCACATAAATAAGATTAAATATGCATTTTATTAATGTTGCAAACATTAGAATAATAGGACTCGCCATTCAACTTTATGATGTATGACTTAACAATAGTGCAGTCTTTTCAATGGGAAGTATGTGTGGCATACTCTATGTCTGAGGGAAATTCATACAAGAACCAGAAAACCACAGAATCCTTTAACTAGCATAATAATGAGTGTAATTTGCACAGAATACCTGTTATTATAGTGGATACTCTAAAAAATAATAAAAGAAAAAAAGTGAGAATTTAATGGGATGGTCCAGAACCCTTAATGCTCTAGGTCGACGCGCAATTGGCAGGTCTTTTTATTTTGTTTGTACATTATGTGTCTTTACATTTTTCAATTGGGAAACATGATCGTAAAAGTTACAGGAACTTGGCGAGTTCTCTTGTGAACACTGATCAATAAACACGACAAAAACAATACGCACCCTGACATTACACATTCAATCGCATACCTTGTTGATATTAATGCGAAATTTCCTCTCGTCTTAGTCACATAACAACGTAAAACCTCTGTTTAACTTGAGTACGATATTTCCAGATAAACGTAAACAAACAAACATATAACTACGTATCATATAGCTATATGTATGCAGACAATATGTCTCCATACAAACCTGAACACGAGAGCATTAACTTTAAACAATCGTTATAATGAAAAGATTTTATCAACTCATATTAAAGGATGAAAGCTATGTATATACTTGTACTATTATTTGTATAAAATAAAGTATCACGTAGACAAAAACTTACCGTTTTACGACCATGATAGAATCCGTCTGCTCGTTTGTGGACCCTATGATTCGAACTAAGCTTTACAAACGGCACTAGTAATAAAGGAAACACCATGAATTTTATTATATCACCAATAAATACAATTTATTATATTCATACATCGCTAAAAAGCGATAAATGCACTGCTCCTCATTATTTCACCAACCTCGATTTTACACTTCACCGTTACAAACATGAAAATTAATGGTACGGTTACGCGTTACACAGTTCACTTATATTCGCGACGTACAAAATTCGTGAAATTGGGCGCAATAAAAACCAGCACCGCTGTATATTAACCGACAAATCTAAACACAAATTTTATCTAAAAATTAATGTATGTTTTTTATTACGTACAACAAACTTCACTTCACTTCGATTCTACTCTTTGCTTCGCAGTTGACATTACACAAAACACGCACATGTTAACCAACATAACAAAAGACAATACTAAAATAAAGCTTAGTTCACATTCAATCCCGGAAGCCACACCAATGACTCTGAAGACACAACGCGACTCCACATTTTTTTTTGTGTCATGTCAAAGAGTCCAGAGTGCTACAAAAGTAACTATTCAAAGTTTAAGCTTTCACCAACAGCCGCGATCTGTAATCGCAATCTAGTGCCCACGATCTAAGTGATCCTGCGATCTCTACACACAGCCGCGATCCAATAAATAAGGTTACTAAGATTTTTTCGGCTGTTACGGTATTCTTCGGAATTAGGTACAAAAACACAGAAAGTATATAGCCTCCCACCAACAGCAGCGATCTGTGATCGTGATCTCTGGCCGTGATCCTGCGATCCGCGATCGCTACCCACGACCGCGATCTATTCTTGCCATATGTTTAGCGTCCACGAATCAGAGGCTGTCACCCTCCCGTCAATCGTCTCTTAGGTAGGGTTGCTAAGATTTTCGATTATTACATTACTTTTCAGATTTAAATACAAAAATACAGAAAATATTATAGTTATTATAGAGAAAACAATAAAGACAAATGCATATTTGCTATTGATTTTGATTATGGATTTACTTTTATATGCGTATGCAAGATTTCACGATCAAAATACCAGCATGGGATCGAAAACACACCAATCTATTAAACAGTTTTTGTATTCAATTAAACATTGTGACAACACAATGCGGTAGATCGCTCTGTGGATCGCGATAGTGGGTAAGATCGTGCGCGTCCCCATAAATAATGTAGTAAAAACAAAAATCGTAGATCGGGGATCGCACGGATCGCGTCGCGTCCCATTCCCATCACAGCTGTTGGTAGGAGGCATAAAGTATTTTATGGAAAAATAAAGACAGATATATTTGTTATGGATTTTGATTATTAATATGAATAAAAATTTATTGCCTCGGTGGCACTCGTATAGTGCGTACGCGTTAGGAGTGCTGTTCTGAGGCCTCGGGTTCGATTCCTGGGTCGGGTAAAAATGATATTGAGTTTTTCTATCACGAAATTCTTGGTATCAGTCCGGACTCTGGAATTGTGCCCGGTATGGCGATGGGCTCGCCCACTATCGGCTATCACATCATTGGACGGAAATAAGCTTTGAAGATCAAAAGGATAGTTTAATATATTTTTATACGCCGATTGGGTCAGCAGATCAGTAGGAATTTTCTTGGAACGCTATTTCTACGATTTAAAACATAAATGTATAAATAATATTATAATAAACTTGCTCTAGTTCAACATTGTAATATTATTGTTTTGTACATCTATTTTTGTTTTGTATAAACCCTACTCCTATGTAAACTAGGCTTATTTTGTCGTAGTTATGCCAACATAATAATGCCAAAATGGTATTCTCGATATCATTATTGACTAATATCCCTACAGTACTGCGTGAGTGCCAAGACAACAGTGTTGCCAATTTATCATTTTATGTACCTTTGGCATATTTTCTTCTCCATTGGCTTATACTTTTGGCGTTTAGTGGCAGAGACCAGTGATAAATTGACGTCCGATTTCTGAAAGGCTGATAGGGCTGCTCAATGTAAAATTAACTTATCGTAAATTCTCATGTCAAGTCAAAATTTAGTTGGTAGAAGCGTGGTCAACGCCTTTGATTTAACCGATATAACACTGAATAATATGTCAGCTAACATAGCTTTCAAATTAATATGAAAAATCGTAATTAATGTCAAACACTAATAAGAACCACCAGATATTATGAAATTTTTCATTAAACTACTTTTCAGCAACTCAAATTGACAGCAGCTTCGACAGCGGTGTCAAAATCAAAATTCTGTTAATTGAATGGTGATTTGATCAGCCTTTCGGAAACCGGGTGCTAGTAATTTATTTTTTAGATCGTTTTACAAAAGATAAACAACTAAACCCTATAATTCTATAAATGTCTTAAGTAGTAAACAATTTCCACTTCGTACTAAAATTACAATTTCCGAATCAATCACACATCATAATATGTTATACGTGAACGTGTTGATCTTTGCATCAAACATATACAATACTAGCATTTACCCGCGGCCCCGCCCGCGTAAATGTCTTTATCTGGGGTAAAAGTTGCCATTGTTCTAATTCATATATTTGTCTACCTGTATGCCAAATTTTATTCAAATCCATTCAGCCGGCATGATTGATCTACAAACATCCTAAAATTCAACGCCCCCCCCCCCCCTCTCCTTTCACGAGTAGAATTTTCCAAATATATGAAACACGTGTCTCATTATTTTTATTAAGTAATATTTGTACTCAATTTCACAGTCGTATTCCCTTCTATACCAAGGTTGCACACAACGTACAAGCCCCTCTTTTACCCCCTTAAAATGTAAATTTCCAAAAATCCGTTCTTAGCTGACGTCCACATAACACAAACTATCATCTGACCAAATTTTATGATCTCGCCTTCAGTGGTTTTTGAGAAATCGTGATTAATCAGTGTGAGTGGTATTTCGCTTTTATATATACATGAATTTAACTTTGAATTGCTCCAATTAACCAATAAATTACGATATTTTTCTCAAAAACTGAATATTCTCAAAACGCATTTGCACAGATCATATACGGGAACTGTAAATTTGACATTTCGTATTGCTAATTCGTAGTGATGGGAAGAAGTGAATGAATTAATGATTAACATAGGATAATCAAGGTAAAAATAATTTAAATATTTAATAAATTAATTGTAATTTGTAATAATTAATACGTTACTACACAAATCATTATATTATTATTTCTGAAGTCATTAGAATAATGCTACTAAAAACAAAAATATTTTACACATTAGACAAATTATAGTTTCGAGCCGGCCTAGCTCAGAATTGCCACCTTAGCGATGTTTGCAATAAGTCTAGCGACTTTTGGTTTTGGCCTCATTTTGTGATTTACAAAATCAGTAAAATCATTCACTTTCCATTCAGGTTTTATAAGTTCAGTAGTTCTTTCAAGCGTTTCCCAACCCTATCAGTTGTCATCGGTTTACATACCGCCTTACTACATAAGACACATAAGAAAAAACGAATTATAATGTAGAAAAGCTTTTTATAGAATAAAACAAAAACAAATTTACGTGTCGAATTGTTTAAGCTCCTCAGTCTTTTTTCCTCGGTAAAAAAATGAAACTGACGATCGTTTTCGTTCTGTTTTACATATAGATATATTTTAAAAAACTGAAGTAGCAACACTCCTTGACCGGAGGGCCCGGCGCGGCGCGGCGGGGACTACTAAATACCACAGACTACTTAGAAAGAACTGACGTTCAGACCGCCATCTGGGGTACATTGTCTGTGAACCGTATGCAAGAATTGAATTTGACATATATTTTTTTTTACTTCCTCCACCTTTAATACGCGCAATGGAACGAAAATCATACAGCCTATCAGTATTTATTATTAATTGGCTGTATCCATGGCTGTATGATTTATGGTTATATTGCCACAAATACTGCTAACTTCTCATAATTTTAAATATTTTTAAATACTATTAGGGAAGCATGTACATGTGTAAAAAAACAACCCTTAGGGAATTATTTTTTATTTCTTCAATTTAAGTAGTTAATTAAATCCTTTTTTGGATTGGTTGTAAATTATATTTCTCGGCCTTGAGTATATCAATCCCTCTTAATATTTTATTAATTACATTGCACCAAAAAAAAAGACATTTCCAAAAAATATTCAAGATTTGTGTATTTCACAATCGAGAAATGCAAATGTATATTTGGAACTTATTTCCTGTTGAATTTTTTCACTAATGTTATTTTTATGTCCTTGTTGTTCCAAATATTCATTTGCCGTTTTTATTATGTTACCAAAACTTGTTACATTTTCGGCTGGATAGGTTAATTTTCTTGGATCTTTTATATTCTTTTTTTTTTTATTCATGTACACTACTATCTTTACTTAATAAATTATTTTTGCATTGTTTACAATTAATTTTAGCACGGAATTTTCGGGTTACCCATCCAGCCGTATATGCCCTAGAGTGTATGTTTAATTGTTGTCGTCTTGCTTGTTCTTGAATATTTTCGTCATCAAACTCAACATTTTTACACACAGGCGTCATTTCTGATACAGAGTCAAATATTGGTGCAATGTTTACATTGTCAAAAAGGGATTCTATATTTAAGCCTTGCCTTCCTCACAATTGTAATTTTCTGAATGGAAATTTATAAACCTTGTTAATAATAATGATTTAAGAGTATTTATAAATGCATACAGTTGGATTATTACTCCGGTAATTGTAAGCTCGAACTTGTCCGAAAAACTTTTCAAAATGCTGTAACTCTTCTAACGGAAAAGGTGTCTAAACATCTTGACGACGGTGCTTCATGCATCGGGGTCTTCTTAGATCTAGCAAAGGCCTTCGATACAGTATCTATACCGATCTTATTAAAGAAACTTGAATGCGTTGGAATCAGAGGTGTTGCTTTAGATTGGTTTAAAAGCTATTTAACAGAAAGGAAACAGTGTGTGAGGGTTGGTTCTTGGACTAGCAACATTGCCAAAGTAAGCTTTGGTGTCCCTCAAGGTAGCGTGCTTGGTCCAACACTCTTCCTCTTGTATATCAATGACATTGCAGCTCTCAATCTTATAAATACTGAAATCATCTGCTACGCTGATGATACGGCCATCATATTTCACGAAAGAAATTGGAATCAATACTACAATACTGCAGAGCAAGGAATGACATACATAGGTAAATGGCTAAACGAAAATCTTTTGACTTTAAATAGACACCAAAACAAAATATTTATGTTTCCACAAAACGGCGGCGTCCAATCCGGAAATCAGTTCAGAAATCACTATACACAGTAACACAAAATGTCTAGCTCCCACGGTTTCCAATAGTTGTAGATGCACTGGTATGCAAAGAGTTCAAAATATAAAGTACTTGGGAGTATCAATGGACGAAAGGCTTACATTTAGGGAACATATTGCAGTCATGTCCTCGAGAACGCGTAAGATTATAAGCACCATGAGACAACTAAGAGAAGTTGCAGATAGATGTCTCCTTAAAACAGTATACATATCATTATGCCAATCGATTCTTTGCTACTGCATACAGGCATGGGGAGGAGTAGCAGCATCGAATTTAATAATACTGGAAAGAGCACAACGGTCACTGCTAAAAGTTATGCTAAGCAAACCGTATAGATTTCCAACTTCACAACTCTACGCAGAAGCTGAAGTACTAAGCGTGAGGCGTTTGTATGTTTTGAAAGCAGTTATTACGTCGCACAAGCTTGTCCTTAACTCACCTGAGTACGAACTTATGCTGAAACGCAGGGTTTTTAAGGCAACAGTTCCAAAAATTAGGACAGCATTCGCAAGACGCTTCTCATCCTTTACATTTCCTTATATTTATAATAAAATACAAAATCTCTATACAATGAAAAATAATTCTGTACGTGAAGCTCAACTTAAAATAACACCCTTACTTTTAAACTGGGATTATGACCAAACTGAAAACCTTTTTAAAATAATCGTGTAACTGAGTGGCTGAACACACACACACACACACACTCACACACACACACACACACACACACACACACACACACACACACACACACACACACACACACACACACACACACACAACACGATGTTAATTTTGTTGTTTATTATTAATATCTTATTTTTGTTTAATTTTTCTTTTTATCTTGATTTTATTTTGAAACTGTTAATTTTAAAATGCCTTAATGTTTATCTGATGTCAAACATCATTAAAATATGTATAAATTACCATTACCCTTAATGTCCTGATGTAATCGTGTTGCAACGATGTCCACGATACAGGCATAGCCTAGTGTGGGTATCACTGCTATTTGTATTATTTGTAATACGGACAAAGATGAATAAAGTTATTATTATTATTATTATTATTATATCAGAATTAAAATATCTGGGTCTCATAATGTTGATGTTCTTAGAAGCCAAAAATAGCCACCCACACCCTTTTAAAACTATTATAGTAATAATCCAATTTTTAATGGAAGGTACACTTTTTAATTTCCCATCTCTGGATATAAACTTTGTACTCTCCAATATTTTGATGAATTTGTACCAAAATTCGTGATGAACTGATTTCGATGCTACTGCTTTGTGTAAATGTTTTCCTTTTAATTGTTTTCTCTATTTGTGTTCGCACCATTGACACTATCAAACACGTCGTCAATAAACGATACTGCTTCTGCTGTGTTCTTTATCGTTCCAGTAATGAGTCTTCCATCAGCATACAAAGCTAAAATAAAAAGTAGTATTTTAGTTAAGTAAAATAAACGTTTAGGACATACTTAAAGATTGGAAATAATGGAACAGGCCACTAACTATGGTAGCTATTCCAATGTCACCAACTAAACTTACTGAAAATAGTTAAAATTCTCACAAATAGTTGTAATAAACAATTTATATGATTATGGTTAGAAAACACTCAAATTTTAGACGATAACTTATATGTCTACAATAAAAAAGTACTACATACCACTACCTCTGGAACGTGCCACTTTATTGCCACTTTATTAGGTGTGTTTTCGACAGGTTGTGAATATGCATATTCAATGTGGCGCTTCCTTGCATAAGTGTGATCACTGTACGTCCTCTTGGAAACTAGAAACATAAATCAATTAATTTGGTTGTATTTTTGAAGAAAAAAACAATATATTTTCGGTTTAGAAAGATATGCTACCTGTTTCTTCCATGTCAACTGACGGGTTTCCTGAAGAAATCTCCAAGTTGGTGAATATACTTGGTTAAGCGTCACATTTCAGACGATTCGTCGCCGGGTTGACAAATCTTTGCTCAAAATGTTTATGGCAAACATACATATTCGTGGCGACTTCACAAATATTCCCGTAAACATAAGCACTGTAACCACCGGTCTCCGTTTTGTTTCCTTACGGGTAATTCATGCAATCTAGCGTCCTGTCGTAAACTATTCCACTTGGGTACACACTTATTACACCCGATATTACTATATTTGTGGATTTAAAGAGGCGGAATTGAATCAACGCAAGCACTTCTCATTATTAACACGAAATAAGAGATGTCATCCACTTGTCACTGGACTTGACACTCAAAATAGCGCCGGTGTTTGCGGGGGTGAAGAAGGCGAAAGAGAGGGGCGGACTGTCAATATCAAACCTTGCAGTGTCATTTTATACGGGCTGTTTTTTTTGTTCCTACATACATGGCGTCCTAAATACTAAAGTAATCTGTGGGCGGGGGATTCCGGAGTTGTTGCTGTTGGTTCCTAGAGTAAAATTGTGTGGTCGTTGGTGTGAATAGTTGTGGAATTCGGATGGTGCGGTCGTTCACTATAATTAAGTTATTTTAATTTTTTACTCACTCGCTCCTTAGAAATATGCAGCGTAACTGGTCGGCGGTACGGGAATTCCCCGCGCAAGCTAACCGTTTTACATAAATTATGTATCGATTTCAAGCAATCTGACGAGATATTGTGCAAATTAAACAGTATAAAACATTAAATAGGTACTTCTCCCCTCATGTCTACTGCCGCTGTCATTGACTATTTGTTAAGTACTAAAGGACTTTTAGGACCAAATATAAACTTAGATAAATGTAGGCAAAATAGTGTCCAGATTCTGGTAACCAAGGTCAATAAAATAACTTCTTGTTTATCTATATGCCAAAATAAATAATGTTGTACATACTACCCTAAACGCCCTAAATGTTAATAGTGATTCGAAGTTTTAATAACGTAAGTATTTAAATTATTTATTGTTATTTTATTTAAATTTGAATCCACCAATCTCCTTGACATGGCGCCCAAAGCAGGCCACGTACCATACTCACACAGGAGCACAGGCCTAATGATGATCTTATTTTATAACTCAGTAATAGGTAGGTATAATGGACGCGCCTGCTGCGTGCTAAACAGTTTTTTTCTTGCATGTGCTCGCTGTAAGTTCAATGGGAAACCGACAGTCGTAGTCGTTAGTCAGAAGCTTCAAGATTGCGCGCGTCCCAATACAAAATGTACCTACCTACTTACTAGAAACATTTATCGCTGGAGAGATCGCGGCTGTGGCTTGGAGGCTTTATTTATAAGTTGTACAAAACTTTTTTGTGGTAAACCCACGCTGTAGACAATTTTGTCTACAGCATGAATGGGCCGGCTCGACTGGGGAAGTACCATTGTTTCACGGAAAACCGAATTGAACTGGAAGTTGCTGTTGTGTTTCGTACGGAGTGAGACTTCTGGTAGCCCAATACTCCACCCCCTTTCTCACCGATCTCTTTTTTTTAAGATCGGCAACGCATTCATAACTGCTGTGGCTTTGTGGGTGTTCATGGGCGGTTGGGGATCACTTACAATCAGGTGACCAACTCGCTCGTTTGCCGGTCTCAGTTTAGCCCTCGTAATTGGCGTGACACTAACTTTCTAGCCGTCTAAAATACTGTGGATGCAATTTTCTTTTCATAAACACTTACCGCTTTAAGCGTTTTCTTGCTGCTTTATCCATCAATAAATAATAATTATAGTACGTATGGATTAAATATTTTGGTAAAAGGTAAACATTGTGATCAGTCTTCAGATTTTTGCTGGAAACTTTTCCTTTTCCCATATCCTAAACCTCACATTGAAAACTATAAATAAGTATATTGTTATCATTAATCAATAAAGAATATATCAAATTAATTCACCATATCACTAAAAAGACTAGAATAAAATACTGAGCGTGATTCGCGCTAAGACTTCAAGTACATTGAAGACTTAGGATTCGTGGATTCGCGTTTTATTCGAGCCCGAAACCAACTGCAGAGCGGTAAAACTAACGAGAATATGTTTGTAGCCAGTAGATAGTGAATACGCACGAAGTTCGAACAAGTCATCGTGCATGCACAAACATGTTCGTCTGCATCTAGTGTTCAAAATCCGAATAAATCAACCCATGCAACTACCTATTAATATTTTTGAGCAAAGTTAAAAAATATTTATGTTATAGTGTTGTAAAAATATTTGGCATAGGTAACTGTGTTACATGCACAAGGTTTGCCCCAGATTGTCGCTCCCGTAATAAGCTATACAGTTATGGTCAAAGAATTGACTCTCTGTGGAGATCATCTTCAAATTATTAATTAAATGTGGCTGCAGTATTCGCTTTAGTGAATAGTTAGGTACCTACTTGCTTGCTACGTACGGTAGAAATGAGTAGGCTGGGTGTCGCCGGCCCACCCTAGAATCTTGCTGGCCTAATTCTGAATCCCTCCACTTCCTCACAGGTGTCCTTACCTAACTACCTTTATTATTGGTAACTGGGAGCAGTACCTACCTAATTATTATGAATCTGGCACACCCTAGAACTGTACTTTTTTATTTGTAATAGGTCTTTACCTATAAAGTGGCCGTTCTGCAGTACTGGCCACTCTAAATAAGAAAGGTGATAGTGGAAGGAGATTTTACTCAATCTACGGCTGAATTAGCAGCAGTTTTCGTCGTTAACATCCAAATAATATTGGTCCATTTCCATCACATTGGTATAAGCTTGATAAGTGGGTGCCCCACGAATTCCATGATCGCCAGCGCAACGTTCGCGTCTGCGTGACCGGACCTGCCTTGCGCTGCTAAATAATCACAGAAACGAAGGAATTTTAAACCGCATTGTTACCTGCGACGAAAAACGAATTCAGGTTGACAATCGCTCGCGCTCAGCAAGTTAGTTAGATCCTGGTTCAAAACCTAACAAATGTCTTAAACGAAAAATGACTCCTAGAAAAGTGATGGTCACTGTTTGGTGGTGTCGTGCTGGTGTGATTAATCTAATTTTAATTGACTGGCAGCGACACACTCTCTCTTTCGAGTCTGTGCCTGTGTCGCTGCCTATAGAAATTTTTATTTTAGACTTTTCAGTGTTCTTATTTTAAGTTTTGTTAAAACTTATTTTCAATGTCTTAATTATCCCTTTCTTTTAAGGTTTACAACGCATATTTGAGTCTTCAGGTACCTTTTGTCATACATCATTACTTTTCTATTTGTCTATGCTATTGTGGATGTTCATATGTGGTGGAGCTCACTTACTATCAGGTGACCCACTTGTTCGTTTACCGGCCTGTGCTATAAAAGACTATAAAGATAAGCAAGTTTAATGTATTGGAATAATTTGGAAGATTTATATTCCGAATTTATTATAGGTATACGATTAATTGTGTCTGAAGTGTAGGTACCGGTTTATCGCTGAAAAACCGAATAAAGGTGCATTAATTTTCTTGTGATGTACTTCACTGCTTTTAGTTGATACCTACATACACTTCCTATATATATAAATAATTCAAAAGCAACACGCGAGTGCACTGTGGTCCATCGTACCTAAATTCATACTGTGACGTTACGCATTATGCATGTTAAAACATGTTCTAACATGTTTACTGAATACTACCGATAGTGAGTTGAATGACGCGCACGATATGTTATGTCACGCTGTTATATTTATTTAGCGCAATTTTCGTATTATCATCAGCATCTCAGCCTGTTGCCATCCTCTAGACGTAGGTAAGCCTTCATATGTGACACCTTGACCTAATTAACCTTCATTCAACGTCCATAAAATAGAAGCTCTTTTTTAAATCGGTTAAAATCTGTAAGTAGTGCAGTAAACATTAAACTGGTTGTCTTATTTATTCATAGGTTCATACTTAAGTAAGTACCTAATTATATATTTTTTGAAGAAGGTAGGTATATTGTGTTCCATTTTGAAAGACATTGAAGCCAGTGTAATTACTGGGCATTATGAGACTTCACAACCTATGTCTCGGGGTGACGAGCGCAGTCCAGTGCCATACAGTGTTTTGTACTTAATTCATTTTTGTAAATGGAGTTGCTTTCATGGACAGACGTGATGCTTATCACCAGGCGATCGACGTGCTCGTTACGTCACTCAAGCTAATAAAAAAATGTGACCCACTTGCCGCTTATCCCATTTTCTTTCGTTTTAACAAAAAAAAGATTGGGCATCATAATTTGCGTCTGTGTTTTTGATTCGAAAACATACATAGTTTTGATGAATCACACGATTGGAAAATTCCAATTCCGGGAATAAATGTGCCGGTTAAGGCTATAGACTCGCCCCTGATCACATCGAGGACGGAAATATACTTACTGGGTAAATACAGTGCAGTAATTGCACCTCTGCCAACCCTTTCAAGCATAATGGCATAATCAATAACAGGCATGACATTATTATGTTTATATTTACCGACTTCACAGTGCGTGCGATTATAATGTAACGATGTGTTACCATGGCTGGAAAGTGGGAGCATAATGAACTGGTAGTTTTCTATGCTCTCACTGCCAATACGAAGAAATGAGCCGGTACATACATACATACGCACTCACGCCTGTACTCTCCGAAGCAGAGCTTATTACCGTCCCATGATGTGATAGGGGGCGAGCCTATTGGCACACTTTTAAGGATAAATACAAATATTATGGCAACACTTTTATTTTTAAAATTTATTCATGGTTATGTATGTGGTAACATTCTCTCTCTTCCGTGTAACAAGCCGGTCAAGGCACATTGTAAGTGATTAGTAATTATATTAAAAACAATATCCAAATTCACAATCCCGTTTCATTCCACTGACACAAATAAAACCCCAAAAGGTTATGGGCCCAGTGTCCTGAGACGTGGATTAATGAGTTTGGGTCACTGTGGTAAAACAGAAAAAAGTTTGTGCAAAGTTAAGAGCACGCGTGTACAAGTTACAACAAAAAGATGGAGGGCGATTGGTTACATTTGTCTACAAATTCAACCATACAATTGAATCCAGGTAAAAACAATTGGCATACTTGGAAATTTCAAGTTAAGATTCTTCTAAAGGCAATAAATGCCTACGATGCTGTCATTGAAAAAACTTTGAGTACGGAAACTGACGAAAAAAAGATGGCGGAATGGAAAAGACTAGATGCCAAGGCTCAAGGCATAATTGTCACAAGGTTAGGCCCCGAAGCCATATTGCAGGTGCAAAACTGTGATACAGCAAAACAAATATGGGACAGATTGTGCACCATTTATGAACAAAAATCCGAAGTGTCGCTGCACATGCTGCAACAAAGTTTCTTTGAAACCAAGTATTATGAAAAGGAAACCATTGCTACATTCATTGCAAGGGTGGAAGACATTGTATCACAGATACGTCATGCCAAAGGAGACATTTCAGATGGCATGATAATTACAAAAATAATAAGCTCATTAGGGCCGAAATATCGCTATTTTGTTTCTGCATGGGACTCCGTACCGAATGAAAAGCGCACGTTAGCCGAATTAACAGCGAGACTCCTAATCGAAGAACAAAGAAGTAATATATATGATAATGAAAATGGAGAAAGTAAAAATCAAATAGCACTCAGCACTCAAACAGAAAATAAACAAAAAAGAAAATGTTTTAAATGTGGAAAAATTGGCCATTATAAAAAAGACTGTAAGTTCAAAAAATTCTGTAACCATTGCAAGAAAACAGGTCATATTGATAAACAGTGTTGGTTTAAAGAAAAAAACCAAGGAAAACAAAATGCATTTGTCATGTCAGTATGTAACATAACCTCAAAAACCTCAATAACAAATAATGAATGGTATCTTGATAGTGGTGCATCTGAGCACATGTGTAAAGATAAAAGTTGTCTAACAAGTTATAAAGTACTCACAGTTCCTAAGGATGTCATTATTGGTGACGGGACGGTAATAAAAGCATATGGATATGGAGATATTCATTTGGAAGCATATGATAAAGAAATATGGATTAAAACATTGATAAAAGGAGTGCTATATGTACCAGATTTAAAGGTTAATTTATTCTCAATGAGCACAGCTTTAGATAAAGGGTATAAATTAATGTCATCATCTACTGAATGTTTATTTATGAAAAATGGCAATATACATGCTGTAGCGAGACGATGTGGGAATATGTACGTAATGAATTTCAAACAAAATTATGAAAAAAATTCAAATGAAGTTGCTATGGTCGGAAAAATTTCATCACAACTTAAAGAGTGGCATACCAGACTTGGCCATCAAAACATTGAGCAAGTAAAGAACATACTGTCAAAATTAAATATTAAATATGAATGTGGAGAAGATGAGACTTGTGTACCGTGTCTGCAAGGAAAGCAACATAAATTTCCTTTTACTACCAGTCAAAACAGGGCAGAAGCGCCTGGTGAAATTATACACATAGACATAGGTGGGCCGGTTGAGGTAACCTCACTTGGTGGTGCAAAATATTTTCTCTTACTGAAAGACGACTATACCAAATATAGAAAAGTATATTTTCTAAAACACAAAAGTGAATCAGTTGGATATGTGAAACAATTTTTGAAAGAAACAGAAGTAAATCCAGGTCATAAAATTAAATTTATCAGAAGTGATAACGCAAAAGAATTTTGTTGCAGTGAAATGCAAGAGATATTTAAATCATTTGGCATTCAACATCAAAAGAGCATTGCTTATACGCCCCAACAAAATGGTTGTGTGGAGCGAGAGATGCGAACAGTTGTTGAATCTGCAAGAACAATGTTAATAGAAAGTGGACTTGATAAAAATTTATGGGCTGAGGCAATTAACACAGCCGTTTTTGTGTTAAATAGAAGTGGCCCGAGTCGTCTAAAAGATAAGACACCTTTTGAGCTATGGTGGAATAAGAAATATGACATAAATATATTACAAAAATTTGGAGATAAAGTGGCTATACATGTACCTGATCAAAAACGATCTAAGTTTGACAGTAAGTCTGAAATAGGATATCTAATTGGCTATGGAGAGAATACAAAAGGGTTTAGAATTTATTTGCCAAAGCAGAACCAAGTTGAGATTAAAAGAAATGTTGTGTTCATAAAAGGATCATTACAAGAAGCTATAGAAAATCCTAACAATAAAGTAATACCTGTGGAATCTGTTATTATAAATGAAACAAAGCCAGAATCTGAGATTTGTGGGGACATAAATGAAAGTAATAGCGATAATGAACTATATGAGAGTGGTGATGAACAGGGCTCAATTAATTCATTTCATGAAGAAAGTACTATACTAGAAGATGAAGAAATTGTGGACGAAACTGTAGTTAATGAAAGACCAAAGAGACAGCGACAACCTCCTCTGTGGTTAAAGGATTATGTTGCTGAAAATGATACAGACAATACATTCCTCAGTTATTGTCATGACGAACCTTTTACTTATGAAGAAGCCATACAAAGACCAGACGGAAGTTTATGGGAAGAAGCTATTAACAAAGAACTAACAACATTAGAAAAGAACAATACATGGGAAGAAGTGACAGAAATTCCTGCATGTAAAAACATAATAAGTAGTAAGTGGGTATTCAGAATCAAGGAGTCAGAAGGTAAGACTGTTTATAAAGCTCGCTTAGTAGCCCGGGGGTTCGAACAAAAGAATTGTGATAATTTAACTTATTCTCCTGTTGCAAAGTTAACAACTGTTCGAACAATGATGGCAGTGGCAACTCAGAAACGTCAACCTGTATATCAGATGGACGTAACTGGAGCATTTCTGTATGGTGATATAAAGGAAACTGTGTATATGAGATTGCCTAACAATAATATTTGTAAGTTAAAAAAGTCTATTTATGGTCTAAAGAAATCTCCTAGGTATTGGAATAGTAAATTTAACGACTTTATGCTAAAAGAAAATTTTATAAAATCTAAAAATGATCCATGTTTGTATTTTAGAAACATTGATGGTAATTCTATTTATGTATCATTATTTGTCGATGACTTATTGTATTTTGGGAGTGATAAAGATCAGCTAAATAATTTTAAAACTTCATTATGTAAAAATTTTGAGATGAAGGATTTGGGTTTGGCTTGCAATTACTTGGGAATAAATATTAAACAAGATATTAACAATGGTGTAACAGTAATAAACCAGAAAAAATATTTACAAAATATATTAAATAATTACCAAATGTCAAACTGTAAAACTGTGTTTACTCCTTTAGAGCAGAATTTTAAATATGAATTATTACACAGAGATCAATCTGAAAGTGTAGAAATTGAAAAACAGTGCAGAAGTTTAATAGGTAGTTTACTGTATGCAACCTGTACTAGGCCCGATATATCTGTAGCAGTGAGTTTTTTAAGTAGATTTGTTCACTGTGCAAGTACTGCTTTATATAAGTGTCTAAAAAGAATATTAAGATATATCAAAGGCTCACTTGACTTGTCATTAATATATAAATGTGATAATAATAAGGGAACGTTGTACGGTTATAGTGATGCAGATTGGGCTGGTGATGTAAAAGACCGAAAATCAACATCTGGTTATATCTTTTATGTGTTTAACTGTCCAATTTCATGGGGAACAAAGAAACGAATCAAGTGTATCCTTATCATCTTGTGAAGCTGAGTACATGGCTCTCAGTTGTGCTATTACAGAAGGCTTGTATTTAAAAAAGCTGTTAATTGATTTTGATTATGATAACATACAATTAGAAATATTTGAAGATAATCAAAGTGTAATTCAAATCACTAAAAATAATGATAGTAACAAGCGGTTGAAGCATGTTGATTTAAAGTATCATTATATAATGGAAAAGGTATCTCAAGGTATTGTTGAGGTAACATATGTAAATACAAATAACAATGTAGCAGACATATTTACCAAATCATTAGGGAAATTGTTATTCCTTAAGTTCAGAAATATGATGTTAAGTTCATGTTCTATAAATAAATAAATAAGCACATGTAGAATATCATACAAGTTAATTTATAAGGGGTGAAGGATAATTATATAAAAATAGCATTTATTATTAAGTATACTTAATATAATAAGTTTGTTTTAAATAAAGAATATTGTTAAAGAGTGAATGTTAACATTGAGTAAATATACTTTATATATAATAATAAAACTATATACATATATTGTTAGAAATTAAAAATATGTGTTGAGGGGGTGTTTTAAGGATAAATACAAATATTATGGCAACACTTTTATTTTTAAAATTTATTCATGGTTATGTATGTGGTAACATTCTCTCTCTTCCGTGTAACAAGCCGGTCAAGGCACATTGTAAGTGATTAGTAATTATATTAAAAACAATATCCAAATTCACAATCCCGTTTCATTCCACTGACACAAATAAAACCCCAAAACACACCGGGTACAAATTCCAGACGGGCTGATACTAAGCATTTCATGATAGAAAATCCCAATACTTATCAATTTACACGACCCGGGGATTGAACGAGAGACCTTAGCACAGCAGGCGTACCGTGTACGCATTACTGCGCCACCGAGACAGTCACAGTTATTATTAGATTGAGACTCAAAAGCGAATTTGCTCTGCGCTGCAAGCACCAGCGGCAAACGACAAATGTATGTGTTTTATATATTTTTGTCTTGCGAATATGCTTTGGGCGTTGCTTTCTTGAAACAGGTATAAGCATATTTTTAGGGTTCCGTACTCAGAGGGTAACAATGGAACCGTATAGAGCCTACGCGGTACGCCGAACTGCGCGCCGCGCCGTCCGCCGTCTTTTGAACCGTAACAAGTAGTCGACTAAGAATTTAATTACAGACACAAACTAGTAGTAGCGGCTCCAGGATTTTGGTTTAGGGGGAGGGGGGTGGGTCTTGATCCAAAATTAGAATAACTAGTGGTAACTAGTACCTAGTATCACTAGTCCCCTAATGGAACAAAGTGTGGGTACTAGCCATACAAAAGGTATTGTGTACCAAGAATAGGTAAGATGAAGTTAAAACAAACAATACACGGTATAGAACATTATGAATTTTATTATTACAAAAGATTATTTTATATACAACTAAAAGGCTATGAACAGTATTTATAAATAATTAATAACATATATATGTACATATAAAAAAGGTCCTGTACTTTAATACTGTGTGTTGTCCCGCAGATAGTACACCGAATTACCTAAAGATCACGCTGCTGGCGCGGTTGGCAATTAGTAGGCCGGCTCATCCGGGTCGTTACCACTGTCTCACAGAAAACCGACGTAAAGTAGCAGCTTGCTGCTGCGTTTCGTACCGTGAGTGAGATAACCGGAGGCCCAAATCCCCCTCCCCTTCCCAATTCCTTAATTATCCCTTTCCTTTGATGTCGGCAGCGCATCCGTGATTATTTTGGTGTTGTGGGCGTACATGAGCGGTGGAGATCACTTATCATCAGGTGACTCACTTGCTTGTTTTCCGGCCTATGCCATAAAAAAAATGGAAATCATTTTTTTCCTAATTTATGTTAAAGTGATAAAACACATAAAACTCCAACGTGTAATACATTGCACAAATAAAAAATATTCCCTATTTTTACACACGCACTTACCCACGCCTACAATGTAATCATAGTATTTAATATTGCAAATATTATTATGCATATTATATGTTACACTAGGTTTACGTTATCTTCGTCGCTTCCTTTCGTTTTACACCATAGTTGCCCCAGGTTCGAAGTCAATTCATAGCTTTCGTATCGCCTCGGGGTCCGTCTTGATTTATTACGTACACATATCACAAACTAAAAACAAGCGTATTCACAAACGTTGCTATGAAGTCTCATAATGCGCACGAACGCATAGGAGCAACTTCCGTATACATTGATTCGTTTTTGGCGCCTAACAAAAAGGGACCAATCATGTATACAGATATCTACAGGCATAGCAGAGCTTTTGAATACGGGTGTAAATCAAGTCGTCTAGCATAATACTAAAATCAAATATAAATTAACATATCTATTATGAATATTTTTTATTAATAATTCAGTCTATGAGGCTACGTGCGCCTTTTGTAGCTAAATAACGTAAGCGGCCTAAAACAATCTTGTCGAGATTAAAAATAGCGTGAAATTTCAGGATGTCTAGATTTTGAAAAGATCCGGTACATAATACTGCCTCACGGTCAGGTGTATGTAACGACCTTTAAATATGACCGAACTTTCCTGTAACACGTTGTATATATATTTACAATAAGAAATTTATAAAAACGGCGATGGCCTAGATGACATCCCGCTGGATGTGGTCTACTGTAGTCTGTCGAGACTTAAGTCACGGTTCGAAATCAGCATACCTCGAACAGTCAAGGACTGTTTAGGTGTGTCCCTGCATACCTACCTATGAATTCTCCATAAGAATTTAGAGGGTATGTGAAGTCTAACAACCCGCAATAGACCAGAGTAGTAGACTACGGTGAACAGCCTAATCCTCTGAATAATGGATTAGGCCTACATCCAGCAATGAGATGTGTATAATATACGCACATTTTTCTATAAACACTCGACCTCGCTATCGCTACTAGATTTCGCTATTCAACCTTTTTTATTCGTTTTGACAGCTTAAACATTATTATTATTATTTTCTATCACCGATTATATTACAATAATATGAATATATTGAAAGCAGTTCTATGTTAAAGTTATTCGAAATAAAACCAATGATGTAAATAAAACAATAGAATCTCTCAGCAATATCTGTGGACCTGTCAGCTGTCAAATGACATATTTTTCCAAATACAATGTTGACCGTTATGAGACATTGCTTCCTCGATGGTCAGCAGAATCATGCTGGCCCGAAGTTGGATATACACTGGCTAACCCTGGAACGCGACTCGTCTAAACGAGACACTATAACGGGCTTTTCGGTATCGAGTCGATATCCAGTAGGGTAAAAAATGATCAGGGATACCCACCCACCGTACATGTCATTTGTATGTTGTAATGTGTAACAACGGTAAAACTCTTTAATTATTATAGAATTTCTGAAATTAATCACTTCACCCACCCTCTACACCTCCTACCATCCTTTAGTCACTAAAGGCCGATTTTACAATATCTGAATAAATTTGTTTGTCAAATGACGCATTATAAAGCCAATTGAGGTAGTACCAATTTGACATATGCTTCTTTGTATTATTTATATTTACATAATATGATAATTTGATATTTTATCTGATAAAAAAATTATATGTAGATATTGAAATAATATCGGCCTTAATTTAGAGCGGTCATAAATATTGACGAGACCTCTATTATAGTCGAATCTAGAATAAGTGAAGCAGCTGATAAATCGCAAATCGCATCCTAACAGTCTTCAGATATTGCAGAAGAATTGTTAACCCAAATCAAATAATATTTCTAAAAATCGGTAGCCATAGTTTAATTATTAAATAATTAAGCGGTGGGTTGCCAATATCGATAATATGATTTTTCTATCGATTAACAACAACAAGTCCGGATCTTAATATTAAAATATTTACTGCTCTACTTGAAAGACGTAAATTAAATTAAAGCATTCATAAGCCTGCATGAACTGGCTGTAAATATGGAAATAATCAGATTCTAAGAAATAACTTTAAAAAAATGATAATTAATTTTAAATGACGTCTGACGAGTGCCGTATATAAACACACTATGCCGCAGATAGTTTATTATAATAAGTAGATGTTATTATTAACATCTACTAATTACGCAATAAACGATATTTACAAAAATACCTAATTTATCTTAAACCACTTTTCATATTATTTTGCAGTGAATAATGCTACAAGGCGCTGAAAGTTGGCGGTAAAGGCCTCGCAATGTTTATAGCCGCTCTGAAGTTAGTCACAAGCGGCGCAGCAGGGGAATGACTAGCTTCAGAGCCGCTATAGAGATCGGCATAGAATATAGAATTAATCGACAGGTTATATTCATTTAAATAAATAAATACAAAGTAAATTACAACATTTACAAATATTACGTTATTATATTATTAAAATAATCTCGCGTTCGCGATCACAGAGATTCTTAAAATTATTCGTGACACAAACATCGATTTTGTTAAATAAAACGTTTTTAACTTGGTTAAAACAGCCAAATGTCCCGTCTAAAAATGCCATATTTTTACAGATTTTCTAAATACAAATTTTACAAGTTCTTTTATCCTTTCTTTGCCTACCTACCCACCGTTATTACTATGGCTTTAAATTAATATTCGTGCTTTTTCTGCCTACCTCTTCGGGGATACAGGCGGAAGCTTATATTTATATTAGATAGTTGTAGCGGAATGCGCAAGCTTGCTAGAGTAGTTATCCGATATATATGGTTTAATCCATAATTAACCAGTTGAACGACGCGTGTAGCATGCGTCAGACGTCAGCGTCAATAACGCCACCATTGCGTCGCGTGGTCAATTGTTTTGCGTAATGTATATTGCAAATGCGCAGACGCAGCGACATTGGTGCTGACATCAACGGAAGTCTATCTTAACTCTGTCAAAGCGTGTTTTCGACCACTTATATCACGTTTTTAACGCTAATCAGGGTTTGAAATTATCGGATAATTATCCGATAGTTTCATACTATACTGTGTGAAATAATGAGACAAGCTGACCAGGGTCGGACCTTTCCTTTAAGGTCGGCGGCGCACCCATAATTCTTTTAGTATTGTGGGCGTACATGGGCGGTGGATATCACTTTCCATCAGGTGACCCACTTGCTCGTTTGCCGGCCTGTGCTATAAAAAAAAGGGTTTCAGATAATTAATCAGCATGAAATTATCGGATAACTATCAGATATTTTATACCCTGGTGCTAACCAACCAAAATTCAATAGTCTTCGTAGTCGTACGGGTCGTAATCATCATCGTGTCCGTTCTGCAACATGGCTGCTAGGGACATCTCCCCACCAGCTTCAGGTTCCGGATCTGCCTCCACATCATAATCATCATCGATGATTTCTACAAAATAAATAGGAGGCAAGGTTCATTCATCATCATCACCATCAGCTTGTATTGAACTACTGTTGGATATAAGCCACTTTTCACTTCTCTTCTTCTGCCAGTGGCCATCTTAAGCCGAGGTCCGTACCCCCTCCCCCCCATTAGTGGGGGTGTCCTCAGCGAAGGTCACTTTAATCTCAGGGTTGGAGTGCCTAAAGCATTCACCCGAAAGCCCGGTGACACTGACTAAAGCCGACTCTCGTCAGGCTATCAGCATGCGACCATAAGAAAAAACTTATTTTCTTTCTTTTTTTTTAGAGTGGTAGAGCCAAGCTGTAGATAGTTTTTTCTACAGCATCAGGTTGTTACCACTGTGTGTCTTCATACGTAGCACAGACAGACATACAGTCAGACGGCGAATTCTTAGTTCCAATCGTTGGTATAATTTGGATACGATTCTCTAACAAACGGCTTCAAACGGGAGCTATTACACAGTAAAGCTAGTTTTAGCAGTAGATGTGGCGTAATAAGTGATTTACCTGCAGGTGTGGCGGGTGTGTGTGGTGTGGGTGTGGCAGGTGTGGTGGTGGTAGTGGGCGTGGCGGTGGGTGTGGTGGGCGTGCTGTGTGCGTGCGTTTTCTTCTTCCGCTTGCGTGGTACAGGTGACGCTGGTACCGCCGGAGCTGCTGGAGTTACTGGAACTGCTGGAGCTGTTGGCGTCACTGCCTTAGGTCTGTCAGAGAGCAACAAACAATTATTTATTCAGTGAAAATAGTCAAAATAACAAATTTGATAAATAAATTATGTGTTACAGAAAGGTGTGGTCATATTTAAGGGTCGTTACATACACTGAGACAGTAAACTGAGATCAAAATATTAACGCCCTACAATTTTAGGCTAATTTTAACTACTCGTTTATTACGATCGATAAGATCAGTCAAATCCCTAAATACATCCACATATTAAATGAAAAGCGTGAGCGAAAATAACGACAACAGGTCAGCTGTTTATTATTTAGTGTTGTCCAAAATTACAAGTTGAATATCGACATTATCTTCAGATTAGACTACAATATACTTACCATCCATCAAATGTACGATGCAATGTAGATTATTTACCATACTAAAATAAATAATATACTACATACATGATATACTACCACTAAACCAAAATATCGATGTATAAAAATACAATTACCGGCACGAACCGCGAGCACAGATCTACAATTTCATAAAAGTGAACGATAGGCGAATGTCATAGTCCAATAGGCGGCGAGCATGAAGACTGACGGACCAATCGCGTGAAGTATCGACGCCATCGACTCCTACAATCCACCAATCATACCTGTACTTAGTGTTAGGGAAACGCTGAACACTAAGACTAGTGGTAGTGCTATTGATTACGGATACAATACCACAAAAAAGCGAAATAAAACTACCTATTTTTAATCTTTATTCAGGATCATGTTATGATAGATAAATACAAAACTTATTAATTTTATCGAATCGAATATCGAATTTGATAATCATTTAAATATATATTTGTGAACATAAAGTAATTGAACGCAAATAAAAAGTCACATTAATCTGACAAAAAATATATCTGACTCTCGGGGTTAACGGCCATTGGACACGCGCGAGAGGCCGTAGTTAAATATATTTGGCGAATTTTTTTACTGGTATCATCAGCACAGAATAACCATCAGCACTACCACTTATCTTCTTTTTTGGAGGCGTTTTTCTTACACCTTGTACTTTTTTAGTATTGTGGGCGTACATGGGCGGTGGAGATCACTTACCATCAGGTAACCCACTTGCTCGTCTGCCGGCCTATGCTATAAAAAAAACACCTTTTATATGCTACTATACAGGTAAAAAATGTGTCCACGATTCACGCCGGAGACTATGCCAAAAAATAAAAATGACATACTCAGGCATTGGTGCAGGTTCCTTCACCGGTGTGGTCACACCGGCCGGCGCGTCTAAGCTCTTCAGTATATCGTAGTTGATCTTGGTGCTCATTTTTTTCCCCGCCAACATTTTCTCTATCGCCTCTCCCGCTGTGGCCGCGTTGGTAACGTGCACTTTCTTCTTATAATTACCGCGGACTTTACGTTTTTTGTCTTTGTTCTCTTCTTTCTCTTTCGCTCTTAATTCTTCTTTTACTAGAATAGGGAAGTTGCGTATGTTGATACATTATTTTTATGCCACAGAAAATAATACGAAAATGAAACCCTTTTTATTAAAACACAATAAAAAAATAAATCAGTAATTATGATTTTAAAATGTTTAAAATTACGGCGCCTGTTTTTTTATTAAACAGGATATACTTAAAAACTTATCTGAATTATAATTTTGAGGTTTTAAAACCCATTAGATTTCTTATAAGCATATATATTGATCTTCATTTCAGTAATTATGTAACTATATTAACCTTGGGCCTAACGAGTGTGTCCATATATTTCGTTGAATTGGGGGTATGGTTAATTGTCCCCAAACGTTATCTTATTCTTACCCAAACCACACAATAGTAACATACGCATTCACGACTGTATTTCGCGAAGGTCTAGGCAGAGGTGTAACTAGTACTCTTACATTTCGCCGAGTATATTTTCGTGCCGATAGCATCCATACCGGGCATGATTCCAGTTTCCGGGCTGATACTAAGCATTTCATGATAGAAAAACCCAATATCACTACCCGACCCGGGGATCGAACCAAAGACCTCAAAACAGCAGTCGTACCGCGTACGCATTACAAGTGCGCCACCGAGGCAGTCGTTACAATAGTAACAATATTGATATTGCAATATGTTTCATGTCAGTTTTGGCGCACTTTACAGGAGTGGGGAATAACATTTATTTGTAGAAACCATCGGATTGCGGCAATAGTTTTATAGGCTTGTTAAATAACAGTATTTATTTATTTTATGGACGCGTTTAAAATTAGATTTAGGTCCGAATCGACAAAATAATAAAAAAATGACATAGAACCAATAGTAATATAATTTATTTTTATAGCATAGGCTGGCAAACGAGCAAGTGGGTCACCTGATGGTAAGTGATCTCCACCGTCCATGTACGCCTACAATACTAAAAGAATTATGGGTGCGTTGCCGACCTTAAAGGAAAGGGATAATTAAGGGATTGGGAAGGGGAGGGGGTTTGGGCCTCCGGATATCTCACTCACCGTACGAAACAAGCAAGCTGCTACTTTACGCCGGTTTTCTGTGGGACAGTGGTAACGACCCGGGCGAGCCGGCCCATTCGTGCTGTAGACACAAGTGTCTACAGCGTGGCTCTACCACTCAAAGACAACACATTAGTAACAATACTAACTTTTCTGTTCCTTCAGATACGTAGCATTGATTTTGTTCCACATACGAGTCTTGTGACTCGCTTCCTCGTCGGTCATGATCAGCGAGTCCACATAATCCTCGTCCTTGTCACACAGCACCAGCTCCTCAGCGTTGTGCAAGTCCTTGATGAGTTGGCTCTTCGGTTCGGGTTTCACGAACTTGTCGCCCGACTTGTCTTCCGACTTGTCTGTTTGGCCGAGACCTATCGCCGCCAGCTCTGGTCCTGTTTGAGGTAGTACATAATATGGTATAGTTATATAGATAGGTACATAAAAAGGGTTGATGCTCGATAGCGTAGCAGGGACTGAAACGGACTGCCGAGATCACGGGTTTGAATCCAACCCTATGGACTGCCGAAGTCCGAGACTTATATCTCAGGTTTGAATCCAGCCCTAAGGCATGCATTGATTTGATTGATTGATTTTTCTAATATACGTGTGTTTTGTAATTGTTTCGCTTGTTTTAACGGTGAAGGCAAACATCATGAAGAAACCTGCATACTTGAGAGTTTTATAAGAATTTCGATGGTGTTTGAACCCGCATGGGGTGGACTAAGGGCCAAGCCTTATGATAAGAACCTTACCCAACAGTGGGACAGTGTTAATATTATTTTTATTACAGTATTTATAAAACAGAGAATTAATTCATAAGTAAGATTGCCGGAGACTCAATTCCTTCCTAATTTTCTTAATCTATTGATTTCTTTTAAGGTTTTATAATATTAGTACGGATAGATTACGTACCGAGCCCCTTTTCCAATTTGAGTTTATCAGCCTTTTGCGTATTCTCGTCCTTTGGTTCCGCGTTTTTGGGTTGAACGTCATTGGCCAACTCCCCTATGAGATTTAACGTGTCCTCTGCAGCGAATCTTGTGGCGTCCGAATCCTCTGTTCTGAATTCGTCTGCAATCAAAATAATCATAATTAAATGTTATATAGTTTAACGCAGTGGCGGACCCAGGATTTTGGTTTAGAGGGGCTTGACCCAAAATGAGAATTAAAAAGTATATACTATAACTACTTAAAATGGAATAAGTAAGGATAAACGATGAAAAGTATATTGTAGGTAGTATATAGTAATACTAAGAAAATTGGATAATATCAAGATTAATTTGAGATTTGTCAGTGGACCCTTGTGCTTGTGCCCCTTAGCCCCCCTCTCTGTACAGATATCCTGTGTCCGCCACAGCCAAGCCAGCCCGGAGGGGGTGAAGTATCCGCCAGCAAGCTTATATAATGTCGTGATCGGGATCTACAAGCCAGTTCTTGTTTTTTGAATATTTGATTGCAAAATGAATCTCTGCCCCAATAAATATAGAAGTTCACAGCCTCCGTGGCGCAGTGGGCGAGTAGCCAGCCGCGCAGCGAGAGGGGTACGTTCGATTCCCGCACCGAGACAAATAAGTATTTGTGTGGAACACAAAAATTTGTTTCGGGTCTGGGTGTTGTGGGACCGCAAGATCCTCGTAGCTACTGATACCCACGGTACAGGTCTACCTAGTGTGGGTCGGCACTATGTGTGTGACAGTTTGGTGTATTTATTTATTTTATTCATAACAGTAAAATTTATTCCGGCATATATACGCGCAATAGGGTATTTGATTATGTCTAATTATACATTATTTAACTGTTTTGCGGAAACAGAATTAAAATTGGTTAACAATTGAGGTCGCATTTCATGTTTTAAATATTGGTATCGGCAAAGGTTGGCGCGTAGTGGGAAAATCTCACTTTCACCCTCGCACGCATGCACCGTTAATGGTGTGACCTGTCTTATGACGTCACACAACATGTCGTGCATCCTTTTTCCGTCATTTCACAACTACCCCTTCCAACAGATTTAAATGGCTTCTAACTTTTTTATTTTTGACTTGATTTATATAATTCTTTCGTAACAGATTTTGAGGAACGTATTTTAATGATTAAAATAATAAAAATAATCAAGTCACCGTTACAATAGAATACAATAACATCAATTCTGTTATCACGAACTAAACTTAACTAAAATGGATGATGGTAGGTAGGTCCCTCGTATGCGCGAGGCCGTCTGGGCTGGTACCAGCTCATTGTCTTTTTATGGCGTTAAGCAGCAGTATGTAAGCACTGTTGTGTTCCCGTTTGAAGGACATTAAAGACGGTGAAATTACTGGGCATTATAAGATTTAACATCTTATGTCTCAGGGTGACAAGTGCAGTCCAATATCATGCAGTGCTTGGTAATTCAAAGTTCTGTGTGGCGAGGCGCTTACCATCAGGCGAGCGACCTGCTCGTTTCGTCACTCAAGCTATTAAAAAACGGACGTGCATGTATGAAACATTTAATTAGAGCGAAGGAGGCCAAAGAGGTGTGCAAGGATCGTATCAAGTGGATATTCGTTGTCTCTGTCTACCCCTATGAGAAAAAGGCCCGAGTCTATGTATGTAAAAAGCCCCTTTCTGCGAGAAACAATTAGGGAAATACAAACTACGCAAATTTCGATAAATTGTTATTTACAACAATAAACACATAAAATGACTTGAAATACCCAACTGATAACAATAAAATTATAAATAACTCAATGCATTTATACCTATTTATAAGAATAGTCTATTATAAAGAAACTTGTAAAGTGGTAGAACCACGCTTTAGCCAGTTTTGTTTATAGCATAAATGAGCCGGCTCGACCGGGTTGGTTTTTACTTATAGCATAGGCCGGCAAATGAGCAAGTGGCTCACCTGATGGTAAATGATCTCCACCGCCCATGTACGCCCACAAAACAAGAAGAATCTTAGGACCGTTGCCGACCTTAAAGGAAAGGGATAATTAAGCGATGGGGAAGGGGAGGGGGATTCTCTGGATATCTCACTCACCCTACGAAACGCAGCAGCAAGCCGCTACTTTACGTCTGTTTTCTGTGAGACAGTGGTAACGATCCCGTAGGGCTGGCCCATTCAAGCTGTAGACAAAACTGTCTATAGCGTGGCTCTACCACTGACTGTGGTACTACTAGTTCTATAAAACTGAGGGCTAAGAATACCCCCAATCCGGAGTCCTCATTCCATTGCTTCCAAATTGGCAACGCAGTCATTGTTCTCGGAATCCGATTTTTAATCAATTCCAGAGCATTTGAAACTCCTGTATGTGTTGATACATATGAAACGAACTTAAGTCCTGTTATCGATTCATATTAAAAGAGTTTAAGTCCCCTATCATATAAGACACTTAAGCTCGTTTAATATAAGGGACACAGGGTCTTAAACTTGTTTCCTATAAGGGACAAGGGGACTAAAGCTCGTTTAATATAAGAGACTACTCTACTCGCCGACTGTGCCACGCAAACTGTCATGAGAAAGAAATAATATGACGGCAAATTGTAAATTGTCATACCCAATATCAAAGAAGAAGGCGTCCCCACTATAGCGCTCACAACTTTCTTTTTTCTAGAGCTGTCCTTCTCCAACTGTGCATCTATCTCTTTCTGTAACTCAGTCAGTTCTTTTTCACCGTCCTCTTCTTCCATTAACTAAAAAGTAAAATACATCAACATTACATTAATTAATATATTGAATCCAATGAATTTACTGGGCTTTATGAGACTAAGCTTCAACGAACTCCTATTAACATTTTGATCGGTATTTATCCTAATCAGCGTTTTGTCATTTCACTCTCAAATTATTTGAAATAACCTTATAAGCTCACATTTGTATCCCCGAATATGTAGGCAGACATGCAACTAGAACTTCTTTTGTACCCGCGTTTCACCCTGATCATTTCTGTCTGTTGATGTGATAGTTGACGAGCCACCATAGTCCATACATCGGGTATGTATGTACAAGTCTGATCCCGGGCAAATGTGTAATTGTAATGAGCAGGCCGCTTGCATGATAGTAAATGCCACGCCTGCCCATAAATAGAAGCAATATCACACAGGATCTTTAAATGATACAAGCAATGGACTGTACTCATCACCACAAGCTACAAAATGGCTTCTCCCGTATTCATAAACAGTACTATGAAATTTCATAGTACCCGTGAATGCATAGTGGCGATTTCTGTACACGTCATTGGTCTGTATTGGCGCTAAACATAAACGTACCAATCACGTATACAGAAATCTACACGTAGGAAAGAGCTCACTTGGGTGTTCCTGAATACGGCCGTGAGTCTCATAAGGCCCAATAATTTTACTGGCTTCAACATCCTTCAAGCCGATAAAATTATTATTATATCGACAGCCTCTGTGGGGCAGTGGGCGAGTAGCCGGTTGCGAAGCGTGAGGCATTGGGTTCGATTCCCGCACCTAGACAAATGCTTGTCTGATTCACAAATATTTGTCGCGGGTCTGGGTGTTGTGGCACCGCAAGTCCCTCGTAGTTCTTGATACCCACGATACAGGATAACCTAGTGTGGGGTCAGGACTATGTGTGTGACTGTTGGGTGTATTATTTATTTATTTATTTATATATTTCTCCCCAAAGGGGGTGAGGTCAGACAGGCGGCCGGTCGTAAAAACTACAAGCCAAATCCTTCTGTAAAATAAAAAGCATGTTACGCCGACCCCACTGCAAGTGGGATAAGGGCAAGTGGAAGAAGTTCATTATTAACTTGCGTACCTTATACGTTAGCAACACGTCAGTACATTTATATAAATGTGTATTTGCAAACAAGTTCTACCAAAACCGGTATAAAAATGTACCGATGATATATAAATAAACGACGTAAAGAACTTGTTATCAATTCGTTGTTTTGATTAAATTATGAATAATGTCGCGAAATAATTAAACTAGCAACACTAAAGTAAGAACAGATGAGAGTAGACGTTTCCTGTAGGATCTGTATTAAATATGGCGGTCATTTGTGCGCCGTCGCAGGAGTTGTGACAAAAGTGTGGAATCAATGTTACGTGGGTTTGAGCGGGTGAGTGTGGTCTTATTTACATACAATATTCATGGTTGGTTTTCTATAATGAGTGTGGCCTTACATATCTCCAAATGGAGGAATTACTTAATTACACGTATAGGTACACATACATTCTGGGATGCCGTAGTGTTTCAGACTATTGGTGAAGACTTTCATATTTTATAATTCAGCATAAGAACTTGTCCGCATATGTGATAGAGCTTATAGTAATATCCTACCGAGTGAGCTGGAGAGATTCCGTGTGGAGGTGTCTGGAAAGGGAGTTTGACCACATAAGCGGTGATTCAGTGCAACAGACGTAATAACTCGAGAGATTCCGTGTGGAGGTGTCTGGTAGGAGTTTTGCCCACATAAGCGGTGATCCAGAGCAACAATACGTAATGGCTGGAGAGATTCCGTGTGGAGGTGTCTGGTACGGGAGTTTTGCCCACATAAGCGGTGATCCAGAAATCATGACTCGCACTGCGTACTGTGCGTTTGTAACAAAACGTACTTGCTGGAAAGATTCCGTGTGGATATGCCTTGTATGATTACGGGAGTCTTGCCCACATAAGCGGTGATCCAGAAGAGCAGTCGCAGTGCGTACCTTCCACGAGGTAGGAGGCGACCAGCAATCGCCCGGTACTTCCCTCGAGGAGTGAGGGAGGATCCGCCAAGTACTGCCCTAACTTCAAACGCCTAAGCCCTAACGGCTAGCTATCACTTGCGGACAGGTCGGTACTTCTGTGTAGCGTACCATGTTAAAAGCCTGCATAATTGTAGCAGGGCGAGGCTGACTTAAATATATTCATGCTATGTGCGAACAATAGTTTGTCTGGGACGCTGCGGTACCCTCTCGCAAATTTTCCTCACATTTCGTATAGGAATATCACGAAAGTCTATCTGAGCTCCAGCTCAGGAATGAGACAATTTGTCTTAACTTGCTACTGTGGCTATAATCAGGAAGATCTCATTTCGGTCATTCTCCTGGCGGCCTCCTCACTGACATTGCAATAGCAATGTCATAGTTTTATTTTATCATCAACAGGGTCGGCTGCCCTCGTATTATAAGGTGGATCGACCACCACCGGGAAAGAATGACCTCTGTAAGCCACCTAGGAAACATTACGAGGTATGTCACGATGCTATTATATTCAGTTTCTTTCCGACATGAGATGAACCTATCTGAATGCGACACATTCGTATTCATAGGCAATGCGAAGCAAATTGACAATTATTATTAATTAGTCCTGTATTAACAGGCGTTATATATATCTAGCATACATCAACAAATAAATATTTTTAATTTTCGTTAGATGCGCGTTAAGCGCATGATTACCATATTTTCGCCACTAACCCCCAATTGGCGAAAACAAATAATATCGATTCATATATAAGAATAAATACACACTCAAGCCTCTAATCCCCGCTTGGGTAGGCAGAGGTGTAATCAGTACACCCACATTTCGCCGAGTGTATCGCCATTCCGGGCACAATTCCAGACTCCGGGCTGATACTGAGCATTTCGTAATAGAAAAACCCAATATTATAATTTTTACCCGACTCGATTTATCTTGGGAGGATCTCGGGATCGATCCCGAGACCTCAGCGTCAGCCTTAGTCATATTCGTACGCATTTGAATTGCGCCACCGAGGCATATATAAGAATATTGGGCAAAATAACACGTGCAGGAGAAAATGAACAGCCTTGTAGTATTAGCACATAATTATATGTTGACAAAACCTGATAAAATATGACCTTAAGAATAATATATAAATATATTCGGAATAAATTTAAATTCCTTTCTTTTTGTCGAGACCTTCATATATATTTGCACATATATTAAATTTATTTATTTCAGTATTAGCTTGAATGACGAGAATTATGAGATTTAACAACGTATGTCTCGGGGTGAAGAGCGCAGTTCAGTGCCATTCAGTACTTTGTAATTCAGAGTTCTGTGTGGTTTTGCTTCTGTTTATGGGCAGGCGAGATGCTTACAATCAGGCGAGTGACCGGCTTGTATTGTAATTCAAGAAAAAAAAGGCCAAGGGCGTCCAATACTCCTTGAACATTTAAATAAATAAATAAACCCATCAGTCATACACATAGTCCTGATCCCACACGAGGTTAACCTGTATCTGGGTAACAAGAACTACGAGGGAGTTGCGGTCCCACAACACCCAAACCCGAAACAAACATTTGTTTCGGTGCTGGAATCAAACCTGCCATGGGTTCTCTCTCTCGCTTCGCAACTGGTTACTCACTGCGCCACGGAGGCTGTCATTGAACCTAGTGCTATATTTAACCAGATACCAGTTATGTATTATACTTTTTTTTTTGCATAGGCCGGCAAACGAGCAAGTGGGTCACCTGATGGTAAGTGATCTCCACCGCCCATGTACGCCCACAATACCAAAAGAGTCATGGGCGCGTTGCCGACCTTAAAGGAAAGGGATAAATTAAGGGATTGGGAAGGGGAGGGGGATTTGGGCCTCCGGATATCTCACTCACCGTACGAAACGCAGCAGCAAGCTGCTACTTTACGTCGGTTTTCTGTGAGACAGTGGTAACGACCCGGACGAGCCGGCCCATTCATGCTGTAGACAAAATTGTCTACAGCGTGGCTCTACCACTCGTGAAAAAAACCTAAAAAACTTAAAACTAATTAACTGCTTACCCTCTGTAATCTCTCCTTATCTCGTTTCCTGGCTGCTCTAAAAGCAGGCGGGTCCTGATCTTCCTCAAGGTCCACCGTCATGAACTCCTCTAGCGTCAGAGCGCTCGAAGGTGTCTCGCCGAATTCAAACAACCTCTTGCGTAGTGTACACTCGTGTATTTTCACTATCCGAACTATATCCGAAGGTGTCCGCGAGAAGTCGTGTAGACGTGCTGCTATGAGGAGAGCTGGAACAAAACGTACATATAAGGTTGTCTGGAGGAAATCGCTGTTTGCGATAAGACCGCCCATTGTATCACACTTACTGTATGATTCGACAGCCTCCGTGGCGTAGCGCGCCAGTAGTCGGCTGCGAAACGAAAGGCCGTGGGTTCGATTCCCGCACCTAGACAAATGTTTGTGTGATCCACAGATATTTGTTTCGGGTCTGGGTGTTGTGGGACCGCAAACCTTCGTAATTCCTGATACCCACAATACAGGGTAAACTTGTGTGGGGTCAGAACTATGTGTGTGACTGATGGGTGTATTTATTAATTTATCCTCGTTTATAAGCTACCTACTTTATTTGGTGTGCAATAAAGAATATTCTATCTATCTATCTACATACATACATACGCACTCACGCCTGTAATCCCCGAATGGGCAGGCACATTTCGCCGAGCGTATCTCCGTCCTATGATGTGACAATACCGGTCCTAATTCCAGACTCCGGGATGATACTGAGCATTTCGTAATAGAAAAACCCAATATCACTTTTACCCGACCCGGTGATTGAACCCGAGACCTCAGCGACAGCCTCAGTCGTAACATGTACGCATTACAACTGCGCCACCGCGGCAGTCAAGATTATATTGAGTTCATTACGCACATAAACTTAATAGTGTACCAAATGCCTACAACCATGACGATTTGCATTATACAAAAATCTACCAAAGTCGAGGTTTCACGCGACTCATATGCGAGAGGTCGCGGCCGTCTGGGTTGGTACCACTGCTTTGTCTATTCCTTCCGCCAAACAGCAGTGTACAAGCACTGTTATGTTTCGGTTTGAAGGACATTGAAGCCAGTGAAATTGCTGGGCGTTATAAGATTTAACATCTTATGTTTCGGCATGACAACGCAGTCCAGTGGCATGCAGTGCTTTATAATTCAAAGTTCTATGTGGTGTGGCTTCTGTACGTTTCGCCATACAAAATAATAAAAAAATATAACATGTTTTATTTCACCCTCTTATGTAGAACATACACCACTTTAAGGTAACCTTTTAAGGTAATACGGGAAGCGGGCTAAGAGTTGGCTCGTATATTTATTGCTATTTCGGTTCCTGTATACGATCTGAAGGCATATTCTCGTTTTAAAAAAATGTTCAAAATATCATTCTGATTTAGACTCAGTGTCAAGAAAATTACAAATGATATTCTCATAAACCTCTCATAATTCTCATAAAGAACGTCAAATGTGAACATACTCTTATATCGAAATGAGTTCAAAAGTAGATTAAAAAGATGGTGAAAGACCACTATCTCTCCCACTAACATGTGTTATGGCATTGATTACTATTATTAATCACTATATTAATTTAATAATTATATGTATGTGTGTATTATGTAATATGGTATATATATGTATTCTTATTGTAAACTGTATATAATCTTATTTCATGTACTCTTAGACAGCCCTCTCTTATGGCCGTTCCCAATATTAATCTTCAATTTCACGATAGATAGCTATCGTCAAACATCCGTATGTTCTATCTACTGCTTGGAATCGTCCCTATTTTATAGTTATGCACGTCGGATACTATGATAGCAATAGATAGGCAGTCTATCTCGGCCCTGTTGTGCGTTATGTTCATACAAGCTGAGAAAGAGGAACTATTGTTATTTTATGTTAGAAAATATGAAGATATGATTTAGATTAGAAATATAAGTTTTAATTTAACATTTATCTATAATTCTTATTTTTTACCACTGTAAATGAAATAATAATAACGAGAAATACTTATTATGTTGCAAAACACAATGTAATAACGAAACGTTTCTGTCAATACATTACGGCTCTGAATACAAGTCCTTTGAAAAAAAATCCCAAGTGAATTTAAGGGATTTTACTGAAGTGGGGAATTATTTTGTTCGCATTAACAAATATTTATATGTCTCTTGCACTTAATTTAATTATCAAAACGGTGCATTATTTTTATTTATGGGAATTTTAGATTTTTTTTATATTTTCTTTTAGATTTTTACATAATTTATTTAGTTTTTTGTATTGCAGTGCAAGTGCCATGTAAGCCTTGTATACTCATGGCTATTTCTTCAAAATGCGTTATTTATTTCGTTTTTTTACAGCCGAGGATATCTGTTTATCGGTCAAAATCTACCGATAAAGAAAAAACTAAATAACTTTATCGACAGATAGCACATAAAAAATATTGGGACGCTTGAACTGTCATTTTCATAGTGTTGTATATCTGTAGTCAGCTATCAGTCCTCTCATCAGTAGACAGCAATGAAGAATAGGATTACCTATCATTAGTAAGTTTATTGGGACGATAAAACGGAAAATAGATAAAATTTTCTATCGCCGGTATAGCAAAACTAGAGACAGACAGAATATAGGGAACGGCCATTATTCGTACTCTTATCTCAATCCTATGGTTGCCTGTAAGAGATTGCCCTGAGCAATAAGGCCGCCAATTGTACTATGTTTAAAAGTTTTTTTTGGTCATTATAGTTTTTACTAAGTGTCTGTACAATAAAGCATTATAAATATAAATAAATAAAAGTTGTCGATTGTCGAAGCCAAAACGGCATTCTGCTAACATTTTTAAATTACACATGTCCTTATATAAACGTCAAAATTGTGACTAAATTGAGATTGCACTGAGATCGAGATGACACCATATTGAAACCGGACTCAACTTAAAGAGGAGCAGAATATCATTTTTTAATCAAATCACAATCTAATATCAGTTCAGTTAAAATTTTGTCGCTGTCAGTTAAATACGAGAATTAGCCTTCAGTAGTTCCTAATTTGCACTATAATTATGTAGGTACTTCGATTTGTTGTTTTTGAGCCCATTTGTTTCCTTAATTATTTAGGCATATATTCATATTTATAAATAATGGAATATATTTAGATTTGAATATACCTTATCTTATGAATTATAATGTCACACCTGTATCCCCGAAGGGGTAAGGGTGTAACTAGTATACCTACGATCCGCCGAGTTTATTTCCATAATATGATAGATAGGTGGTTATTACAAATTACGAAACAATTTTAGAAATCAAAATATTTATTGAATCCATAAAACGTTATACATTGTTTAGATTCCGTCAAAACTCTACCGTCCGTTCGAAAGGCGTTTTCGCTAGAGAAGAACGGGCAAGAATCTCTATAAATGGTAGAATCCTTCTGTAGAGGTTGTTACCACTGTCTCACAGAGAACCGACGTAAAAAAGTAGTTTGTTGTGGCGTTTCGAGTGAGATATTCAGAGGGGTCTACACCAGCCCCCACTTTCCCAATCCCTTAATTAACCTTTCCTTCAATGTCGGCAATCCAATCATGCTTTTAGGTATTGTAGGCGTACATAGGCTGTGGACGTAACTTACCATCATGCGACCCTTTGAGAGACTTGCTCATTTGCCGACCTCTGTTATATTAACATTATATAAAAGTTACAGACATCTTATGGCCAACAAGGGATTTACATTAGACAAACATAACTTTTAACAAGCAGTCCAAAGTGAAACTAAAAATCTAAAACAGTAAAATAAATAAAAAAAGCAATAAAACACGCCTAATTAGAACCTCCACCTTTTTTAAGTCGATTAAAAAAACACTATATATCGGGCATAAGTCACATTTTCCTTTTTCAAAGTCATGATCTGAGATCATGCGATTTCATTGAGCGCCGCAATGGAAACAGAGCGGTTGCCTAATTGAAATGGACTTCGCGACAAAACATCGACCTCCAACGCTACGTACCGTGTGGCGTGTACGTTTAAACAAACAGCAGTCCGACACTTCCTTGAACACGTACAATCGGTTTTATTAGCTTCCGTATTATACTCTACTTCACTGACAGCATCCGTGCCGCAGTGGGCGAGAAGCTGGCTGTGAACCGAGAGGCCACTGCTTCGATTTCCGCACCGAGACAAATTTTTGTGCAATCCACAAATATTTGTTTCGGGTCTGGGTGTTTTCTCCCCAGAGAAGCTCACGTCAGTCATCAGGCAGGCGGCCGGTCGTAAAAACTACACGCTTAATCTTTTATTTAACATGTGTTAGGAAGCATGTTGCGCCACACCACTGCGAGTGGGATAAGGGCAGGTGGAAGAAGACACTGATTTACGGATGAGGCAATGCCAATGGCGATACTTGGTTCCCGTTGCGGGTTGTGTGGGTCAGACGGCAGGTCCGGGATATTATACCAAAATACCGCTAAATATATGGTACGAGAAGGGTATGAAGGCTATGATGAAGGTATGGTATGGTATGTTTTCATAACAAAAACAAACTCCGCATTTAATATTGATATTTCGCAAATAATAATTAATTTATAAACAAAACTTCAGTGTGATATCTAAAAACCACTAAAGCTGGGATCACGAAATTCAGTCTGATGATATTTATTGTAATGTAGGGGCTCGATAAGAAAATATTTTTGGGCGGGTTAACCTTTGTATGAAACACGGGAGCGGAACAGTACCTAATATGCACGCGGATGAAACCACGCCATACATCTAGAAAATAAACATACCGTCACATGACTAACTCATTTTTGAAAGAAAAATATCGTAAATAAAATTGCATCATAACGTCGCAATCTTCAATAAACACGTCGCATCGGTACGAGCCATATTATCATAATTAAATTAAATAATGCTAAAATAATACGTCAAACTAGATTTACAGTTAAAATTAATGATGACGGATACTTATTTTTTTAAATATGTTATGTATTTTATTTTTGTTTAAAATTGGCGCAAGAGTTTTATTTGTTACCACTTACAATTATAATACTATCTTTTGTTCGCGGCTCCGCCCGCTTGAAAGTCTATTCCGGGATAATTGTGAAACATGTCACATTATTTTTAAGTGACATTTGTACCAATTTTGTTTTTATTAGCGTTAATGAAGAGACGAGCAGGTCGGTCGCTCGCATGATGTAAGCGTCATGCTTGCGCATAAATAAATATAAGCAATACTAATTAGAACTTTGAATTATAAGTACTGCATGGCACTCGTCACCCCGAGACATAAGATATCTCATCATGCTCAATAATTTCACTGGCTTCAATGTCCTTCATACCAGAACACAATAGTGCTTACACAATATCACTTGGCGGCAGAAATAGATAAATCAGTGGTACCTACTCAGACGGCCTCTGGGATACGAGAGACCTACAATCTTTCACAGCCATATTCCGTTCCATAAAAAAGTATCATTTAATCTTCCCCCATAAAATTAAAAAAACTAAATTCCTTTTTTTGCGGTCTAAGCATACACATATTTTCTCGCCAAATTTCATGATCCTAACTTTAGTCGTTTATGACATTTCGTAATTAATCAGTGAGTGAGTGAGTGGTATTTTGCTTTTACTGCTATACAATTATTTGATACATAAACACGTGTATCTTTGCAATAATTATGCACATTTAAAAATGTTAATTCGTTTTAAATTTAATTTATGTGATATCCCTTTTCTATTAACGATTTATAAGAAATAAAAACTCTTAAAATATTAATTGAATTTAAGATGTGTATTATGTTTATTTTGTTATACAAAAATAAAATAACATAAGAACGCGCCTTTAGCCCCGAAGGTGTAAGTAGAGGTGCATTAAGAGCACCCACGTATCGCCGAACTTTTTTCCGTTCCATGATGTGATAGGGAGCCAGCCTTTCGCCCGCCAACCGGGTGCAAATTCTAATCCCGGGGAATTCCCGCCGTAAAGCAATGATGTGTAAGCACTGTTATATTCCGGTTTGGAGGACATCTAAACTCGTTTAAAGGTGTTAGGCCTTAGTCCAATACTAGTCCAGGACGGTTATTATTTTAATAAAAAAATACATTTTGGTTAAGATTGAAAGTGGTAGAGATACGCTGCAGGCAGTTTTGTCTACATCACGAATAGGCCGGCTCGATTAGGTTGTTACCACTGCCTCACAGAGAACCGACGTGAAGTAGCAAATTGGTGCTGTTACGGGAAGTGAGATACCCAAATACCCCCTCCCAATCCCATACTCCTTTCCTTTAAGGTCGGCAACGCATCCATGATTCTTCTGGTAGTTTGGGATTTCATTGGCTGTGGTGTCTGATTACTATCAGTGCTTACCAACCTATGCTATATAAAAAATGTGATACCCACTTCGAAGGCAAACAAAATAGTTAAATAAACACCTTACCAGCCCCGCATATGCCGGAGGGTCGTCGGCCCGAGTGTATGGAGTCCCTTTTCATGCGCTGAACCAGTCTGAGCGCGGTCATTGTTACGTCGTGCTGCTTTTCGTCGAATTGCAACTGAGACGCGAAACGAAGTATGTACAAGCATGGATCTGTAATCAAAAGACACTTTAGATATACAATGAAGCCAGTTTTTATACAACGTGTTACAGAAAGGTGTGGTCATGAGTGTATGTACCGAATGTTATAGAAATCTAGACGTCCTAAAATTTCACACTAATTTTAATCAGTCGTTTATTACAATCGATCATAAGATCAATCACATCCCTATAAATGAAGTGCGTGAGCGAGAATAACAATGCTGGAGTGAGAGAAAAGCTCAGCTGTTTATCATTTAGTATTGTACAAAGTTGTAAGTCTAATATCGACATGTTAGAATTGGTAGTTTGCTGTTGCGTTTGACATAGAGTGATACAGACTGATATTTGATATTATTGTAAAAATATAGAAACTAGTCATTGACATTTTCAATTCGGATCAGCAACGGATCACTGACCTGCGTATTAACACACAATACGTGTTGACCTTAGATTTTTAATGTAGTGTCATCGGCTCATTGCTCTAAAAGCAGGTATACCTAGCAGAAGAAACCAGTGTGGTTTGTTGTTGTGTTTGTTTTCGTTTCGAACAAATTACACGAGATTTCCGAGATTAGAACTCGTACTCGACATGGCGTTAGGCTCGCCAGTAATCTCGAACCTTTGACCCTTTGAACCTTTTTGTTTAAAGTAGGGACTCGACTTTGTATGAAACACGGGAGCGGAGCAGTAATATGTATGCGGATAAAACCGCGGCGGGACAGTTAGTCAATGAATAAAAATACTGATTAAAAATATGCAATTTAGCAACAAAATTATATACACATCTTCATCATACAATGATCTTGGTTTTAATGCAAAAAAGCAAATAAAATATAATTATTTGGTGAGGCACTTAAAATTTAAAAGGTCAACGCTATAATTTGAAATCAGAATCAAACCGAAAACAAAGTCATTATTAGAGCATCTTGTCTTTAGTATACACTATCGGTTACGATTATCTTTTTTTTATAGTATAGATCGGCAAACGAGCAAGTGGGTCACCTAATGGTAAGTAATATTAAGTGGGTCACATAATGGTGTACAATAAAGATTTAATAAATAAATAAGTGATCTCCACCGCTCATGAACTCCCACAAAATCAAAATAATCATGGACGAGTTACAGACCTTAAAGGGAATGGATAATTAAGGGATTCGAGATCAATAGCCACTTGCACGTATTGCCTTTGCTATAAAAAATCTCGAGATACTACATTTCGTATCATATATTTAATAAATCTGCGAATTTACAAGGTGGTAGGTCCCAAGTATGCGAGAGGCCGTCTGGGTTAGTACCACCGCTTTGCCTATTTATGCCGCCAAACAATAGTGTATAAGCACTGTTGTGTTCCGGTTTCAAGAACATTGAAGCCAGTGAAATTACTGGCCATTATTACAACTTATGTCTCAGGGTGACGAGCGCAGTCCAGCGCCATGCAATTCTTTGTAATACAAATTTCTGTGTGGCGTTGCTTCTGTTTATGGGCAGGCGTAGCGCTTACCATCACTCGAGCGACCTGCACGTCTCTAAATTCATTATAATTTTAAAAAAGGTAACAATCGGTCATGCACTTCGAGATGAGGAAAATATTATTTTTGCGGTAAAAATTAAACCGCGATAAAATCCTTATAAACTAGTTTTATTTCAATGTGTAATACTCGCGTAAACCTAAGAAAATATTATTTGCCCAGAGATCAGGCTAATGGACAGTTATAAAAATCTTATATTATGCCAAAGAATTTAATGTATACTACTAGACCGGCTGTCTAGTACACAGAAAGTGCGCACTTAGTTACGGTCAATTGACCGCAACTCATTTAGTCAACAGCGACCGAGCGACAGGAACGGTTGTTGTCATTTGAGGCTATTCGAACGTTGAATTCGACAAAATAACAAGAATTTGTTCATTGTGACCCATAAAACGTTGCCAATAATTACGTGCATATATTTTAATGTCAGGAACCTTATTAAATCTTTATTTTCTTCGAAAATAGTATTTATTGTGAACGAAAACTAATACAAAACCAAACGGCTGACTCACTGTTACCATCTCGCTTACTCATAACTATGTAAATGTAATGTAGAATAGTAAAACACAACAAAAACGGATAGGCCAAAGTGGGAATAGGTACTTACTTATTTAAAGTGAATTTTAGTAGGTGAAAGGTAAGTGTGATGTTAGTGTTTCAGATGTTGGATGGAAATAGTACATTTACGAAAATGCTGAATTACATACTAGGGTATTATAAAAATTATTCTCAAAGAACGAAGGTCTTCTGAGGGCATAAAAATAAAATAAAAAATATAATTTTTATTTATTTCTTGTTTTCTTACATAAATTCAACACATATGGTAAACATAATGTATAACTATTGAAATTCACTTACAATAAAAACATCGTATAGTTACTCTCAGAGACAAACCGGAAAAGGGCAAAAATCATTTTAGTAATGACACTTCTTCGTAAGCATCTAATACTGCACTAGATCCCTCTCCCGCTTGAGCTGTCAAACTCGCGCGTTTGGTGACACGATTTTACTTCTAAACAGCCCGTCTAGTCTTTGTATTATGCAGTCATTTTTGACGGCCTTCATGACTCAGCGGCTGAATATCCTGCTGTGAAAGGTTACCCCTTGTGTGTGTGTGTGTTGTGGTACGCGCCACAGCACAATACTACGTGGTCACCTGGTGGTGGTGGAGTGGTCACCTACATGTCACATTTACGACGTCCAAATGCGAAAACGATCAAGCGTTTTGTTGAATTTGTGCCCGGTATGGCGATAACCTCCGCCCATATCATATCATGAGACGGATTAACTTCTGCGAAACCCGGTGCAGCACGTCTAGTTGCACAGTGCATTACTGTCTACATACATACATACATACGCACTCCCGCCTGTAATCCCCGAAGGGGTAGGCAGAGGTGTAAACAGTACACCCACATTTCGCCAAGCGTATTTCCGTCCCTTATGTGATAGGGGGCGAGCCTATCGCCATACCGGGCATAAATTCCAGACTCCGAGCTGATACTGAGCATATCGTAATAGAAAAACCCAATAGCACTTTACTTTACTTTACCCGGGGATCGAACCCGAGACCTCAGCGTTGACCTCAATCGTAACGCGTACGCATTACAACTGCGCCACCGAGGCAGTCACTACTGTCTATTCCTTCAGTAATACAAGCGTGAGCTTATGCATGTATTTAATATCCAATTTATTTCCTATATGATATTAAAGGAAGTCGGAAATGATAGTCGTGAGTTATTTTGAGTTATAAGTCGTTTAACCTTAAAATGTCAAAATTTTGCTGTTCACTGGTAAACTACTCGAATGTGCGACCAAGACAAGTATATGTCTGAAAATAAACTTCTAATACTATTTTTATTCTTGTAAACCTTACAAGCAGTGATAGCTTAGGGGAAAGTGTTACGGACTGTCGAGACGAAAGTCGCAGGTTCGAAACCAGCCCCAAGGAGCACACACGTCTGACTTTTCTAAGTTACGTGTGTATTAATTGTCGCTTGCTTTAGATAGATAGATAGATAACACTTTATTGTACACCACAAAAATAGAACATTAACAAGAAATACATTAACTTAATCAATAGCGAAGTACAATGGGCGGTCTTATCGCTGTGAGCGATCTCTTCCAGACAACCTTCAATGGTGACGGAAATATCGTCAGAAAACGTGCATACCTAAGAAATTCTCCATAAGAATTTCGAAGGTATGTGAAGTCTGCCAACCCGCATTAGGCCAGCGTGGTGGACTAAGGCCTAACCCCTCTCATTCAGTAGAGGAGGCTCTGTAATACAGGGCTAATATTATTGTTTTTAGAGTAAGAGCATATTTTTATTGACATATATTTACTAACGGATTTATTCGCATGACGATAATTATCTTTGTGAATATTTTCATTTTCCCACGATAAAAATCAATGAGTTACTCATGCAGACACAAAAGCCAATTATAATAGTTATTACTGTTTTTTTTTCCTTTGACAAAAAAGGGATGAAAGAGTTTGACCCTGTCTGTTTGTGTGTATGTGAGTGGCATTTGACTGATGTGGATGTGGTCAATTTAATCGACATCAAAATACATCAAAGGTTTTCAATTCGGCGCGGTTTTTTGCTTACGATATACCTACTTTTTACGCGGATTGCCATTTGCAGGCCATCAATTGAATATTCGTACTAATTCGTAAAAACGGATATTGACGCAGCGCATAATTCGATAGATAGATAACTTTTTATTGTACACCAATAATAAAAATTATACACTATGAGCCTTACAACTAAATTATGTTACAAAAGGCGGTCTTATCGCTAAAAGCGATCTCTACCAGACAACCTAATAATTTTAATCATAGTACTTTAAATAAATGCTAGATCCATTTTTTAGCTCATGCCAACAATGCGAGGGTCATACACATCCATTATTATTACAAATTACAACCAATTACCAAACAAAACAACAGCTAACAACGTTTGAAACAAACTGCAAACAGCATTTTGAGCGGCTGAGCCACACTGTAAACAGTTTTGTCTACAGCACGAATGGACCGGCTCGACAGGGTGTCTCACAGAAAACCAGCATGAAGTAGCGGCTTGCTGCTGCGTTTTGTACGGTGAGGGATATCCCACTCCCTTTATTATCCCTTTCTTTCAAGCTCGGCAACGCGCCCATAATTCTTCGGGTATTGTGGGCGTACATGAGCAGTGGAGATCACTTACCATCAGGTGACCCATTTGCTGGTTTTCAAGCCTGTGCTATTAAAAACTCTCGTTAAGCATGGGTGGCGTCATATAAGTTGTACCTACCTCATGCGATAACTGTTTCATAACGCAATCATTGTGTTCAAAAAAATTGTCAAGTGCGAATGAAACCCACATACCGAGGGTTCCGGCCAACCGCCTTAAATTTTTCCTTTTTTTATGTTTATTATTATATGTTAGTATTGCCTACTTATTGATATTGGTAATGGTATTATTATTGGTCACACGATGGTTATGACGTCACACTATGTTTTTTTTACACTCAACCGTCACACACATAGTCCTGACCCCACACTAGGTAAACCTGTCGTGGGTATCAGGAACTACGAGGGACTTGCGGTCCCACAACACCCAGACCCGAAACCAATATTTGTGGATCACACAAACATTTGTCTCGGTGTGGGAATCGAACCCACGGCCTCTCGCTTCGCAGCCCGCTGCGCCACGGAGCTGTCAAATTGATTGATTTGATAGTTTTTATCGACGGCTAATACTCATGATAATCTCTGATTTATTTAATACAAAAATAATAAAAACAATATTCAGAGTGATCGAACGTGTTCAATAATAAATACGATTACTATGTTAAACTTTGTAAAATGGTATAAATAAGGTGAAATATGTATTATCAGCGGTCAGTCGGTTGGTAAACGGAATATGAAATGTTACTCTGACCAAATAAATGCAGAAAATCCGCCATGCTAACGCACTTTTTTCCGTGGTCCGCATTCTCGTTCCATACATTTGACGGTATTTGGGGCGACCAACCGTCTGACCCCCCACAACCTCCAAACGGGAACCAAGTTTCGCCACCTCATCCGTTAGTCAGCAGAGTGTACCACGTGCAGGGGAGGTTGGCTTTAGGCCTAAGATCTTGATAGGCCACTTACACATTCTGTGAAAATTTCAGCCGTCTATCTATAGCGGTTCAAAAGATGAACCCTTTTAAGTTATGTCAGACAGAAGTCCGCAGCGTAGGCTCTATAATAGGGTTCTTTTTGTACCCATTGGGCAAGGAACCCTAAAACGAGTTAAAGCGTGAGAGTTGATATTTAGCAATCATTTATATATAGTTGGTATTTTCAAGCCAGAACCAATGTTTCAGCCAAGGCTACTTCGTGCAAATGTGGACTCCTTTTCAATAAAGGTCAAGCCTGGTCCTAAAATGTTGCCAAACAATTTACACAAGAAAGTATGTCGTTGTGAAACATACCTTAAAGCGGATAATTCGATTACAGCAATCGGGTGCTTGCAACTGTCGGTTAATAATCAATTTAACATATGTATGAGCAATTCAGTTTAAGTATTCATTAGCCATTTATTAGAATTTAATTATTTTTCAGAAAGTTCAACCACGTTTATTTGTCAATAACTGATCATAAAGCATTTTTTGTACCTACTCAGTTTTTTTATTGCATAGGCCGGCAAGCGATCATTGGGTCAAATGGGTAAGTGATCTCCATCGCCCATGTACGCTCACAACACTAGAAGAATCATGGGCGCGTTGCCGACCTTATAGGAAAGCGATTAAGGGATTGGGATAGGGAAGGAGATTTGGGCCTCCGGATATCTCACGCACCGTACGAACCGCAGCAGCAAGCTGCTACTTTACGCCAGTTTTCTGTAAGACAGTGGTAACGACCCGGACGAGCCGGCCCATTCATGCTGTAGACAAAACTACAACGTGGCTCTACCACTCTAGTATGGGATCATCAGGCATTAACTGGCTCTGAGTGTAAATATTATTGACATACGCACTCACGCCTGTAATCCCCGAAGGGGTAGGCAGAGATGTAACCAGTACACCCACATTTCGCCGAGCGTATCTCCGTCCCTTATGTGATAGGGGGCGAGAAAATAAATAAATATTATTGAATTCTAAGAAATTACTAAGTAACAATAAAGATATTTGGCGTTTTTGAGTACGGCAGTGAATAAAGATGGCAGTCATACATTAATATACATATGAACCCATGTAATAAAATTTTATACTGAAGAGTGAAGCGCCGGTCTGGTTATGACATTCTTATATGAAAAGAAGTGTTCGAAACACACAAGCACTAGGGCAAGAGGCCGATAGAGACTAGAGACCTATTCCTATCCGCCGAATTACGACAAATCTAACAGAAAAGGCATGATGATTCAGCGCGACTTTAGTCAAAGGCAAATAGAGATGATCACAAACATCTTTTGCAACCACAATAAAGAAAAAAAAGGATGCCTCCCTCGGGATTTCAGGTCAAACAAGGTATCGGAAAATACGAAAATATTAATTTGTTACATTTAAGCGTGACGTAATCCATAAGTAACGTATTTTTTCTAGGTAGTGTTGAGAGTAGTCGAGATATTTCTTTACGTAAGAGATATGCGAAGATTCCGTCATCAATCACCGCGCCGTCTATTTCTGCCGCCAAGCAGCAGCGTGTAAAGTACCGTTCTATTCCGGATTGAAAAATATTGTAGCCAATGGAATTAGCGGGCATTTAAAATAATTTTATCATCTTATCATATGGTGGCCACAGCGCAGTACCATGCAGTACTTAGTAATTATTTCTGGCTGTTGTCCTACTGTTCGTCATTCAGATGTATAATAAATGCAAACTGGGAAACTCGACTGAGAAATATCCAGGAAAAAAAATATATATATATATATATATATATCGAACCTTGGGTCAATGACGACAACTGTATTGTATTGAAATGCAACAATTTCAATAATATGAATTAAGATAATATTTCAGTGTTATTGTTTTCATTGGAAAAAAATCGACTCAGAAAACTAAGAAGGTAATAATAAAATTAATTAATTTTGAGTAGGTGCTATTCGTTGGCCAATAAACTGTAATTATAGTCCCAAACCAAAATTGGTTAATTTTGTTTTTAATTCTTATGTTAAAACGTATTTATTATACCTATATTAATAATCTCAAAAAAGACAACACGCTATTTGCGATATTTTTGATTGGTTCATATCTACCTGGTATGGTTTTTAATACATATAAAAATAAAATAATATAATCTTTAAATTTAAATTAATGAACAAATAATTACGTACCTACTCAATATGTCAGTTTTTTATATATCTGTACCTAGTGTTTGCTTACAGTACTAAGGAATTTCTTTCTTAACGAATGAGTAACAAAATGTCGATATTCAACTTGCCACATTGAACAACACTGAACCTTCAACCAACGGACGGGATCCTGCGATCTGCAATCGCTACACACAGCCGCGATCTATTCTTGCGAGTTGCTAGAATCACGATTAAGCGCGATCTATTTAACGTCCAACAATCAAAACCCCATCAGTCGTCTTAGGTAGACTCGCTAAGATTTTTTCGGCAGTTACAGTATTTTCCGATTTAGATACAAGAATTATTAATTAGATAGAGAAAATGTAGTATTTTATGGAAAAAGTAATAAACACAAAGGTATATTTGTTATTGATTTGCTTTTATTTACGTATGCAAGATTCCACGATAAAAAGCATAGCATCGAAAATCCAATAACCAATTATACATTCTGGCAATATAATTCGGTAGATCGATGTGTGGATCGCGGCAATTTCCCCATACAAAAAGTACTAAATACTAAAATCGCAAATCGTGGATCGCACGAATAGCGTCGTGTCCCATTCGGATCACTGGCGTATAGATGGCGGCAATGTATAAGATCGCCCGCGATCCCATACAAAATGTACTAGAAACATTTATCGCGATCACATATCGCGGTTGTTGGTGGAAGTCTTGAATCATAAACGGCTGAGCTTTTATCTCACTCCAGCATTGTTATTTTCGCTCACGCACTTCACTTAATTTAAAGATGTGATCGATCTTATCGACCGTAATAACTAATAAACGGTTAATTAAAATTAGCGAGTAATTTTAGGATGTCTAGATTTTTATAAGATACGGTACAAAAACACTCATCTAACAAGATGTATGTGATGACCCTTAAATGACCACAATTTTCTGTAATATGTGTACATTCAGACGTGAAATTGGTGTAAGTGTAAAATTGGAATGCATAAAGTCACTTCTCAGAAAGTATAATATGGAGAAAGTTATGTCAGAGCAATTTGCGACAAAGGTGAGTCTTCAAGTTGATAAATTTTAAGAAGCATTTGACCTATAAAGCAGGTTAGTATCGATACAGAATAATTTTAACCAACGAAAAAATGAAGACTTTTTGTTCATTTTCTAAATTGTATTTTCACTACGTAATACGATTTTGGTCGTTTGTCCCATTTGAAGAATTGACCTAAATTTATCTGGTTTACAATTTTTTCACATTGATAAGCTCGGATTATCTTTATTTATGGGTCAACACTATTAAAGCAATGTTAATATATTGCAATATTTCATAACGATATTAATAAAAATTCATTTACTATGAAATAAACAGAGTCAATTACTAATAATTATAAAACGCATTACGGTTGCAACAAACAATAAGCAAACGTCATGGTCGACAGAGCATGAAAGTTGGAATGTAATATAACCACAGTATAACGTGGTATTACTATGGAGTGGTATAACTATGGATTCCTGGTGGTATAACCAGGAACTCGTTAATTTACGAATGCACTGCAAACCTAAATTAAAAATATTCCATTAAATTAGCATACATTTTATTCTACACACTTAATACAAGTTATGTATGGGCGGACTTAATGCCGAAGGCATTCTCTGCAAATCAACCTAACGTGGTGCTGAGATAGAAGAAGCTATAGGTGCAAAAATAATGAGTCATGTTAGAGAAAGACAACAATATTCAATATAGGTATTAATACATTCAAAAATTCACACACTCATTCACTCACTCACGGGCACTCACGCCTGTAATCCCCGAAGGGGTAGGCAGAAGTGTAACCAGTACACCCACATTTCGCCGAGCTTATTTCCGTCCCATGATACTGACTCCGGATTGATACTGAGCATTTCGTAATAGAAAAACCCAATATCACTAATGACTGGTACGATGCTACAGACCGGACGGCCTAAAAAGCAGAGGGCGGCAGTAGAGCCAATGGTCTCACCACAGATGCGTAGATGCGATACGCAAGTCACTCAATTTATTTTTTAGCCTTTTCTTCAAAAAGATATCCGAGATTAATATGTATCCAAAGATAGATATATCACAGGTACATACCACAAACTCCACCTGTGCAGTAATTCATGTATAGGTCCTTATTCTGACTGGCGGAATGTAAGAATGCGGGACGCCGACGCTTAACACGATTTTTTTAGTGTCTCTTTCGTGCCATTTTAAGGCTTGTTTTAAAATGCGCGACCGAGACAAGACACCGCGAAACACGACGCCAGCAACACATCTGCTTTCCAACCAATTGTCTAAGCCAATTGCACAGGTGCGTTTTGAGGGCATAAAATGTCCTTTTCTCGAAATGTCCTATCTCAAAATAATCGATTCAATACTACAAACAATAGTTGGTTTAGGCGCAACGACTGTTTGTTTGCATACTATTTCATACAAAACGGACTTGTCATTATCGCCTGACTCGCGTCACGCGCCGCTGTCTTCCTGTCTCGGTCGCGTACCTCAAAACTGGCCTTTAGATTAAAAGAAGAAATTTTTTATGGTCTGGGTTATGAACCCTTGGTGCGCGATTCCGTCTCACACTTGGACGGTTTTATTAAATACTAGCTGTCCCGCGCAGCTTCACCCGCTTGTATATTACTGCTCCGCTCCCGTGTTTCATACAAAGTTCAACTCCCCTTTTACCCCCTTGTAATGTAAAATTCCAATAATCCTTTCTTGGCGGGGCCCCTAAATTGTATATCTTATTCAGCACACCCCGCGCCCGCCGACCGCTTCCAACCGGGACGGACGTACGGCCCGCCAGCCGCTCTACCCTGCTTTTTAAGTATCTGATATCTTCTAAGATATTCATTTTAATGATATGCTGTAAAGGGAAATTTTGATCTATATGAAATGCACAACGTTTGTATTGAATTTAATTGGATAAGGAATAATACTCTATTGTTTAAAATAGCTTGGTAAATAAGCCATATTTATTTTGTAATAATAATATGTAAAAGATAAAAATGAACATATACTATAACTGACTTTTTTATCAATCTTTTAAAGATATACAATTCCATAGTATATTAATTTGATCTATTTCGTAAGGTTTAGTCAGCGTTTGCAATGTCAGCGCACAAAAATATTTTTGTTACGACATCACATTACAAATCTTTAAATTTCACGGCTTTTCTATAATATGCATGTATATTGTATACTCATATAAACCTTCCTCTTGAATCACTCTATCTATTGCTGAAATCTGCATTTAAATCCGTTGCGTAGTTTAAAAGATCTAAGCGTAAAAACAGCGGGCGCGACTTTGTTTAAAGATTAATGTCTGACCAAGATATATTTGACTCGCGAGCAGTCGCAAACAGCCATCGAGCTAAATATCAAAACGAAAACATTTTAACATTTAAACTAAATTGCGAAATTTACGTATCAAAGCAAATTCAAGGCAGATACGTATAATCGTTGAGAATTAATTCAGCAGACGATTGCATCACAATAATTCACAACCTTTCACAAACTGTGCGGTTCGGTTGTTTTTCTGTATCAACGACCTACGCGACGCGATCGAGGTGCACTGTGCTCCCATAAATACTAATTCTCATACCTCCACGAATAACAGTTGTCATTCTATAATTATTATTTAAACGGGTCTTGATCACGTTGTATTTGAAGGTATAGATATAATAGATATAATAGTATAGGTTTATTTATTTATTTCAGTCATCCAAAGTTTTTTTATTTTTATTACTAGCCTAGTTATGACGAAACGAGCAGGTCACTCGTCTGATGGCCACGCCAAAAACAAATAACGTCACACAGAAATTTGAATTACAAAGTACTGTATGGCACTGGACTGCGCACGTCACCCTGGTACATAATAATATGTTCTCATAATTAGTTAATTCGACCAACCCAGACGGCCTCTCGCATTCGAGGGACCTACCACCTAGTAAATCTAAATCGTAAACTTTCCAAATCGAACAAAACTAATACATCCAATTAAATCACTTGCAATTTGTAGTGTATTTTTAATAGCTTCTCCATTAATTATTTTCAGTGTTTATTATAGCAGAACCCGGAAAACGAGGAATTGGTTCACATGATGATAACTGATTTCTACCGCCCATGGACATTCACAATATCAGAATCATGGACGCTTTGCCGACCTTAAAAGTAAGGGGAAATTAAGGGCCAGTCCCGTTGGGAATTGGGCCTCTGGATATCTTACTCACGCACTCACATATAAGCTGCTACTTCACGTAGATTTCCTGTGTGACAGTGGTAACAACCCGGTTCAGCCAGCTCATTGACAAGACAAAACTGTCAACAGCGTGGCTTGACTACCTTAAGTGTGCAGTCTCAACAGTCAACACTATTTAGTGAATGAATAGGATTTAAAAAAAGAGTTCAACCAATGCTTCTTACGAACGCTTTAACTATTACTGACGATTTGAACTCACACACATTTAATAACTTAATTCAAAACAGCTACAGCTACTTGTATATCTATTATTAACATATTACCATTATTTGTGAAATATAATTTAACAAAAATACATAATGAATCTCTTTAATTTCCAAAGGTAAGATAGCGGACAAAGTGACACGATATACTGAGCTCAAATATTTACTCTTTCAAAAGTTCGTTAAAAAGTCTAAAAAGGTAAAAAGAAAAAAAATATGAATGTAAACCAGAGATTCAGATGTGCCTTCAGTTTAGTGTCTGAAAAAATCAATGGAAATACAATAATGCATAGAACAAAAAATATTACATAACTTAACAATCAGTTTACATTTGCTCCTTTTAATCTGGCTTACATATCCCAGCTGGATACAATCAATTGGTAGTGAGGTTTAAAAGCAGCAAACTTTCAAATTTTAAATACATAAATAAGAAATTAATGTAGGTAAATTTGTTCGAATTGCGAGGTCACTAAACATTAAACCTTAGAAACATTTTGTTAACCAAATTTTATAAAACAATACATCCAATTACGGCGAGTATTGCCTTTTTATTTATAGTACATTCATTTGGTTAAAGGAGGTTACCTGGAAAGTGTTCGGGGAGTTTTAAAATGGGTAATTTCATAGATTTTGATATGCTCTTTCCGAATTTCAACTATGCCACCTGTATCTTTGCCGCTCGCGCCGTCATATTGGATACATGGCGTCTAATAGCAGTTTTTACGATATCTCCTTTCCGACTCATTCAACGATAAAAAAAAATATATGTTAAATTTAACTAGAGAAAATTTGCTATAATTCATGTCCTAACAACTGTTTTCGTAAAATCAATAGTTTCGGCGTACGAGCGTCGCAAAGTGTAACACGCGTTTTCGCTGAATAACTCGTTTGCACACTACCTTACACTAACTGACTAATTTACAATATTTAAATAACTCACATTTTACAATGAATAAGTGAAGAAATAAGGAATGCATAATGTGCAGACGAAAAAGTTAGGCGAAAGTAGACTACGAGCGACATAAGATAAATTACGAAATATTATGTTCTTCACCGGATCATTATGAAAGATGGAATATTATAATTTAACAAATATTCTTAAATATTATTGCTAATCAAGTAACAAGAAAGTTTATTTGAATATTACAAGCAGATTATATAGTATGGATAGTAGACAGAGGTAGGTATATCAGTAGAGGTTTAACAAACGAATGGCGATCACAAAACTGCTAAACGGTGTTAAGATTGAAACCAAAACTGGCAAGAATTTGACGAGCCAACGCATATAGCAACAGTCATTGAACGTCGGTCGAACACAATAGAACAAAGGTGTCTGATCCTATGAACAAGCATATATATGGAGTGTTTAGAGACGGAGAACGAGATCTGAATGCTGATAGCGATATAAACCACCCGTGATCAGGCCATTCTACCTCCTATGAATATAAGTTGTTGATATAATGGACGACAAATACAAATTGCATGCATGTGACAGTTCGATGAGACCTCGACTTACTTTCCAGTTGGTGTAATGCTTTCGGTGGAAACATTGCATTCGTTACGATTTATGTGTATCAGTAACCGCACAGCGTTCTGATGTTTACAATAATTTTATTTATTTTATGTTATTATATTCGGGTGTCTCACAGCTATCAATAATGGAAAAACATATATATAACGAAGTGAATACAATAAATAAGCCAATTACGAGCCAGATAGGAGGATAGGATAATGGATAGGAGGATATGATTTGTCTTTTTTGTATTATATACCGGCAAATAAGCAAATCGGTCACCTGTGGTCTTAGCATATGCAACATGAGATAATTTTTTCGACTCGAAAAAGACCTTTGAGTTAAAGACTCACTAGTCGAGTTGGTGTACTAAAGAATTAAGCAATGACAAACTATTATTGATTTATCTTAAAACACGATACAATAAACCGAATCTTAATCAATAGTTTTCTTGTAAGTAGATGTTATACAAGCTGGTACTACACTACCGGCTCCCAAAAAACAAGTTTAACCGATCAGATCACCATTATACTTAAAATGTATTACCAGGCATACATTTACATTACAAACATTAAATGTGTTCGCAACGACAAGTTTCATTCCAAATATTGCAACAGTAGAGTGACTGCTATCTAAAACAAATTTTATCACCATTGAAGAATAAACAGTATTTGTATGTGTGACAAATACTAGAACGAAATTTCTTCACTTCACTCTTCTGCGACTTGTTAAATCTTTCAGCTATCATGAGTAAAACCACCAACGTTATTGTATTTAAATAAATGTTGAAAACCATTGTATTTAGCTATTTAGAAATAGTAAATAGTAACAATAGCGGAGTTCATAAAACTATCAATTAATATGCGGTATGTGTACACTAACATAGATACAAAATGCTGCTACGTGCTATATTAATTTATGCCCAATAATGTAAATCTTATAAAACTACAAGCCAAATGTTTCTGCAAAATGTGTTGAAAAGCATATTGCGCCGACCCCATTGCGAGTGGGATAAGGGCAGGTGGAAGAACAACTAGGAGAATGTATATCTCAATAAACAGTTTATAGAAGAAATAAAGATGATACCTCGACTGGACGGACCAAAAAACGCTGGCGGTACGTACTAGAGGGTTTTCTTCTTAATAGCATAGGCTGGCATACGAACAAGTGGGTCACTTGATAGAAAGTGGTCTACACCTCCCATGTATTCCCACAATACTAGAAGAATCATAGGCGCGTTGCCGATCTTACAGAAAAGGCATAATGTAAGAAATTGGGAAAGGGACGGATATTTGGGCCTCCGAATATCTCACTCACCGTACAAAACGCAGCACCAAGCTGCTATATACGCTGGTTTTCTGTGAGACGGTGGTAACGACTCGAACGAGCCGGCCATTCATACTGTAGACAAAACCGTCTATAGCGTGTTCTACCACTCAAGAGATTCGAGAGCCAATGGTCCCACTACAGAGGATGCTCGAGACCGGGCGAAAAGAATACGTCTTCATAAGATTACCCTGGCAAAAGGCCGATATACACTAGGTAGAAAGAAAAGTTAAATAGAATTTCCAACATAGACCGAATTTGTCAATGCAGTGGAGTTCGTAGCGCCAAAAACGAACATGTTCGGATAGCAGAGCCTATTATAAATTATTCACCTGAAACTTGTTTAAAATAAATTGATCTCCTTTACACTCGTTTGCGTCACAAGACCAGTATTAGTTTTTTTTTGGGTCACGGCAATGCAAATTGAGATATGCTTGTACATATATTTTTACGAATATTGTACGACCTTAGCAAATCATGAATAAAATACGTAACTGAATATTTTGTTTCTTCCAAAGAAGAACCTATTAAATTCTGTAAATTATATCAATTACGTTTTGTTTTTATTATTATAATACAACTGATATCACAACCCGGAATTCAATAAAGTGTAAACCCATATTATTATTAACTGCCTTGCCTAGAAGATCAATAAATCCACAATTCTTATATGAGACTAGATGTGCCCAGCATGCGTTGTAATGCTACGTTTTATTTATTAGCATAGATAAGTGTTTTCGTACAACCCCTCAGCGCACGAATCGTTTTTTTTATAGATTAGGCAGGTGAACGACCAAATGTATTATTACCTGATGGTAAGTAAATTTAATCTCCACCGCACATACAACACCAGAAGTCCAAAAATTCATGGCCGCGTAGCCTATCTTAAAGAAAAGAGATAATTAAGGGTTATCTCTTTCCTTTCCTTTTGGAAGGGGAGGTGGATTTTGGCCTTCCGATATCCCAGTCATTGTTTGAAACGCAGCAGCAAGTCGCTCCTTCACGTCGGTTTTCTGTGAGACAGTGGTAACAACCCGGTCGAGCTGGACCATTCACACAACATTTTTTCTCTACAACGTAGCTCTACCGCTCCTAAACATACCTACATCTTCATACTTGTATTCCAGTCTCTCACACTATAAATATTTCAACAGTTTTGACAAAGAAGTTATCGTGAGGAAACTTAGTTGAATAACAATTACAATATACGTGTGAATTTAGGAACGCTTCTTACCACACAAAATACACACGACGTAAATAAAAATGAATCTAATATATAAAATTCTCGTGTCACAATGTTCGTTCCCATACTCCTCCGAAACGGCTCGACCGATTTTTATGAAATTTTATATGCATATTCAGTAGGTCTGAGAATCGGCCAACATCTATTTTTCATCCCCCTAAATGTTAAGGGTGGTCCACCCCTAATTGTTTATTTTTATTTTTTAGACATTTTTTTTTTATTTTTTTTTTATGATACAGCATTAAAAAATACATACAACCCTAAATTTTCAACCCTCTACGAGCAACCCCTATTTTTTAATAGCGATATTAGTATTTTTGTCAAGCGCCTTTCTCACCGGGGGCGCCCACTAGGGTACTTTAATCCTGGAAATAGGCATTCACGCGAGCGGAGCTGCGGGCAACAGCTAGTAATATATATAGTAGATAGACACTTGTACTCTACTTGTAACTACTTATTCCCATTTTACATGTATGTGGGTACGCGGATGGTGCCATTGTCCATAGAAATAATGTGTCACAAAATTCAATCACGTAGAAAATTCTCGATACTGTAAAAGCAGCCTAAATTAGTAAAAAAATTAATGCGATTCAGTTATTATTGAAATAGAATCAAAATATAAACTTGAAACGTCAATCCATGTCATGATATCAGAATATTAGCATATTGAATCAAAAAGCAAATAGGTTGCCGCAGCAATCGTCCAATGAAATCGTGTAGAAGCATTTAGTCCAATCTATATACAACGTGTTATAGAAAGGGGCGGGCAAATTTAAGCAATGTATAGTATGGGTATAAGTATTTTATCTCCCATAGTACCAAATCCGATTGCTTTGGTAGGACAATAATTATAGAATTATCTTTTTTATCGTACGAGTAACATGTCGATATCGGCTTTCAACTTTGAACAACACTAAATGATAAACAATGATACTATAGATCTCCTTGCATTTAATTATTTTATAATTAAAAGAACATTAAACAGTTTTCAAATGTCAATATTTATTTGACGCAGTCAGTTCGGCAATTTGTGATTTTTAGAACTAATTACGAGTTCATATTATGTTGTATTTGACTAAAAACAAGTAACAAGTATTATGTATTGGTATTTTGTGTTGGTGTAACTAATAACAGCTTATAAGAGGATCGTCGACTGTATTAAGCCAAATACAGAGATGGAAGACTCGAGAATGAAGTCTTTAACATGCTTCTAGAGGATGGTACCTATATTGTTTTCAGCACACAGTCTCTTTCAAGTGTTAATTTGTGTTTAAATTACAAGTTAAGTACGTTTCCGTAGAATAACGTAAATCTTATTCCAGATTATTAAAAAGTGAGTGTCGTTCATAATAATTAATAGTGATGTTATCAATCTTATCGATCTTAATAAACGAGTGATTAAAATTAACGTGATTTTTTTGGATGTCTTGGTTTTGAAAAGGTCAGGTACACAAGTACGCATTGTAAGGTGCATGTAATGACCCTAAAATATGACCACACCTTTCTGTAACACGTTATATATAAAAGCGAAATACCACTGACTCACTGATTCATCACGATTTCTCAAAAACTACTGATGTTGGGATCATGAAATTTGGTCAGATGATAGTTTGTGTAATGTAGACATCAGCTAAGAACGGATTTTTGGAAATTTACATTTTAAGGGGGTAAAAGAGGGGTTTGTCCGTTGTATGCAACTTTTTTATGGAAGGGGATACGACTGTGAAATTGAGCGCAAACATTGCTTAATATGAGGATCATATTTTTGGAAAATTCCACTTACAAAAGGGGGGACGGGTGTTGAACTTTGTATGAAACTTTTTTAATGGAACGGAATACGACTGTGAAACTATGCACGAACTTTGCTTATGACAATTAATGAAATATGTGATTCACATTTTTGCGAAGTTTTATTTGGGAAAGGGAGGAGGAGGGGTTGAACTTCCTCACTCCCTCACCGATTAATCACGATTTCTAAAAGACTACTGAAGCTGGGATAATGAAATTTCGCTAGATGATACATTGTGTAATGGCGAGGCGTACTAAGAACGGATTTTTGGAAATTCACATTTAAAGGGGGTAAAGGGGGGGTTTGAATATTATATGAAACTTTTTTATTAAACGGAATAGGAGTGTGAAATTAAGCACAAATATTGCTTATCATAAATAATGAAATATGTGATTCACATTTTTGTAAAATTCCACTTGTAAAAGGGGAGAAGGGGGGTTGAACTTAGTATGAAAGTATTTATTTTAACTTTTGAACAACTTGACCGATTGGGATCATATTCACACTGTATATTTGTTTTGTGGTGACAATGGTTTATAACTATATATCATCACGCTGCGACCCATGGGAGCGGAGCAGTAATCTATATATAAATCGAAATACCACTCACTGATCGATAAAACACGAAATCTCAAAACTACTAAAGCTATGATCATGAAATTTGATCAATATTTTAAGGGGTTAAAGGGTTAAAGGTTTCTATGAAAAGAAAAACGGCTAGGAAATTAAGTACAAATATCACTTATTAAAAATAATGAGTAACGTGTTATACATATTTGTAATATTCAACACACGAAAGGAGAGGGGGGGGTGTTGAATTTTTGGATGTTTGTAGATCAATTATGCCGTAACTGCTGAACGGATTTGAGTAAAATTTGCCATACAGGTAGACAAATACATGAATTAGAACATAGGCAACTTTTAACCCAGATAGCGACATTTACGCGGGCGGAGCCGCGGGCAACGGCTAGTACATAATATATGGCATAATAAATAATTTTATGCGACTTTGCCATGTATCAAAACAATGAGCAATGTTAAAAGAACGTCGCCTCGTATAGAACGATGGTCCGAGATCGCACAGTATATGCTTGTAATGATTTTTTATCCGTTCGGCATTGTGCACTACTACACTGCAAGTACAGTGCAGTCCACGTATGATTATGCCGGCCTGATGTAACTGTATCTATGACTTCAAAATGCGACTCATCAAAACAGAGTCGCTATAGGCGGCTTTACACCAGCTTAGCATGAGCCCACGAAAGATCTCTCGTTTGTACCGTAACGTGAACTCCAACACATAAAGTAAATGATAGAGATATAGCGCGAGAAAACGAGACAACAACATTTCTATATCGCTTTTTTATAGCATAGGCCGGCAAAAGAGTAAGTATGTCACCTGATGGTGAGTGATCTCCACCACCTATGAATACCCATAATAACAGAAGAACCATGGACGCGTTGCCGACCTTAAAAGCAAAGGATAATTAAGGAATTGGGAAGGGAAGAGGGTATTTGGGCCTCTGGATATCTCACTCACTAAACGAATCTGCAGCTTCACGTCAGTTTTTCTGTGAGACAGTGTAACAACCGGGTAGCGCCGGCCCATTCATGCTGTAGACATAACTGTGTACAGCGTGGCTTTACACGACAAAGATGTCTTCATGCCGTGAATACCAAACTGGTATGTCATGTTAGCTTTGATAGACATGTAAAGATAGCACGAACTAGTCGGACAAAATTTTCTCGAAACCCAGATGTTACGGTGATCGCTATCCGGTCGGGTACATATATGTATCAGCCCTGCACACCCACCAGTAAATCTATCTCTCTCTTTCTCTCTTATTAATGATCTCAGATAAAAATAATAATAGAGCCACTTCGTATCGTAGATGTCATAAATAATTTGGCTCAAGACCTGTCTTTTAAATCATTATAATCTGCGATTTCGAAGTCATAATGACACATACAAGCTAATTCTATGGCACCAAATTATGAAATCAAACGATATTTAAAAAAAAAATGTTACGTTTTCCTTAACTGACGCTGGCCTTTTGTTCAATCGCAATGTCTTTTATGGATTCTTCCAAGACATTTTTTAGCTCTGTTTCCAATTTAAAAACGATGTTATTGTTAAAATGAAGCAAAAGTTACGTGCTAACCAATAGTTAAATTAGTACCTATATCAAATTTAATATTAGATAATAAAAGAGTCCGTTTACCTCTCAATATAATATGTGGCCAGTGACTCTACAAAATCTGAATTAATAGAATATTTGCATCGAAATAAGATGACAAGATACGTAAGTCAAGCAAAAAATTACCCCACCAAAACTCTGTGCAAGGGGGCGGGGCTATAACAGTCTGTGCATAATAATCTCTAGTTGACACTTGATAAGTCTAATTATTTGCGCGGTGCAGAAAGTCGTATCCCGATCTAGAAATTTAATATATAGACATTAACTTTTATGAAATAAAGTTGATTTTGAACGTACATAAATATTTGATATATAAATTATGAGAGTTATCGTTCTAGTTATCTTATTTCGATGAATATTTGTCTATATTGTATTTTGTAAATTATTTTATAACCAACAGCAAATAGAATAAGAAAGAAAATTTTCTATCAAATAGCACCAAAGTGGTTGAAAAACGAGGTAATTTAAATCTCTAAATATATTTCGGTTTGACGCAAGGAGCGTAGAGGGAAGTAGCGCTATCTCCCTCGAATACTATATTATTATACAACGTGTTATAGAAAGGGGCGGGCAAATTTAAGCAATGTATAGTGTAGGGTATATGTATTTTTCCCCCATAGCACCAAATCCGATTGCATTGCTAGGACAATAAATATAGAATTTTCTTTTTTATCGAATGAGTAACATGTCAATATCGACTTTCAACTTTGAACAACACTAAATGATAAACAATGATATTATAGACCTCCTTTCATTTAATTATTTTATAATTAAAAAAACATTAAACAGTTGTCAAATGTCAATATTTATTTGACGCAGACAGTTCGGCAATTTCTGATTTTATGAAGTATGATTACGAGTTCAAAAAATATGTTGTATTTGCATAAAAACATGTATTATGTATTGGTACTTTGTGTTGGTGCAACAGAAAACAGCTTTTAAGAGGATCGTCGGCTGTATTAAGCCAAATTCATAGATCGAAGACCCGAGAATGAAGTCCTTAAAATGCTTCTAGAGTATGGTACCGATATCGTCTTCAGCACACAGTCTCTTTCAGGTGTTAATTTGTGTTAAAATTACAAGTTACGTACGTATGTCCATAGAATTACGTACATCTTATTCAAGTTTATAAAAAAGTGAGTGTCGTTCATAATAATGAATAGCGTTGTTATCAATCTTATCGATCGGAATAAACGAGTTATTAAAATAAACGTGAAATTTTAGGATGTCTCGGTTTTGAAAAGATCCGGTACATAAGTACGGATTGTAAGGTGTATGTAATGACCCTAAAATATGACCACACCTTTCTGTAACACGTTGTATATACTATTTATTTTTTTTCTATTTGTCTGTCGTAATAATGTAATACTAATTATTACATTATAGTATTATATATAGTTGCATCTTTTACCAAATCTGAAAACTTATTTGTTTCTGAACGTATTGATAAAATTGTTTCAATTTTAAATAATGTAAATTACAGATAAAATAATAAAAAAATCGAGCCAGCCACCTTATTCTATCTATTTGGTTGCACGTTGAAGGCTGTAAATATTATACTTTAAATTTTCACCACTTTTTGGCTGTTGCATAGACTCGGTATGTTTACACAAAAAAACATTTACAGCTTATGATACTGACCGAAATGAAGAACTTCATTTTTACGGCAGAAAATAAATATAAAATAAAACGTTTATAACAAACATAAACATTTAAAACAAATATTAAATATTTTACGTTACGTAAATCATTTAATATTGCATTGGAGATAAATACGTAAGATTGATTAGAAAAAGTAAATGACAACTACGAAACACACGGAATCGATTCCAAACTTACAACAATTCAAAACTCGATAAACAACATGTACGAAAGTAATGAATAAATCTAATATTATTGCATTATATGCTCCAAGTAAATAAACAATGACATCATTTACTTTCTCGATCCTACTTGGTGTGCAAGCGTCCCTTAAGGCGACCTTGCGTAAGAGGCGGCCGGCGCGGCGCGGCGCCCGAGCTCTGTTTCTGACTTCTGCTAGATCGCGCGTTGGCATCGGAGCGCATTGACGCGGCCGAAGCCCATAAAAAAAACAAAATCCACGTAAACAGTTTGAGAATGCCAAATCGTGTAGTGATATGCTGTGACTTGTGACAGTTTCGTTCTAAACCTGTGGACATGTTGCGCGGACTTGTGTCCCAAGGATGAAATGAAGGGAAGGCCTCTGAGAGCGCCTAGTAAATTGCCTGTGATATTGGGGAAAATTCTCCTGCGTTGGATCTTCACCAAAGCCGACTTGGTGTTCTTTGTTTATCGGTTTGTTATTTTATTACATGCATATAACACAACAAGACAGGAATGCTGTCCCATTAAAATACTTTTGAGCTGTATTTAAAGCTTGTAGGTGCTTTTTTATATTTTATTCCAAGTGTTCCATTTCATAAATTGAGTTGTTAATTATGAACATTTTATTTATTCAATTGCCCCTCATAATATTTTCGTCAATGACGTAATCGGAAAAGCCATTTTGAATGGTCAGTTTAGTCGATAACATTTTCGATGTTTCGTTGTTTATCACAATGACATAAGGCGATGTTAATGCACTAAAAAATATTTTTGTATTATTTATATTACATACATACATACATACGAACTCACGCCTGTAATCCCCGAAGGGATAGGCAGAGGTGTAACCAGAACACCTACATTTCGCCGAGCGTATCTCCGTCCCACGATGTGATAGGGGGCGAGCCTATCGCCATACCAGGCACAAATTCCAGACTCCGGGCTGATACTGAGCATTTCGTAATAGAAAAACCCAATACCACTTTACCCGACCCGGGGATCGAACCCGAGACCTCAGCGTTAGCCTCAATCGTAACGCGTATGCATTACAACTGCGCCACCGAGGCTGTCAGTTCAAATTATTTTATAAATAAAAAAATAAATACTGAAACAAAAATGAAACTGATACAATAGAATAAGCACAAAAACACTGAGCTCTGTGGAGAGTAGCATAGACGTGAATCAGTTGATACAAAATTGATTGCAATGACTTTGAGACCACACAATTCAACGCGATACAAGCCATCTATTTACATACAATAAGATCACTAATATAAAATATGTATTTTTTAACCTTTTTTGTCCCACTGCTGGCCAAAGGACAAAAAATATATATTAAGGAGTGTACCTTTTATTCGACAGTGGAAGGAAAATATGTACTTATACTTAATAATAATAGCCCTATATTACACTCGTCCCACTGCTGGACTCGGGCCTCCTCTGCTAAATGAGAGGAATTAGGCTTTAGTCCTACGCTGGCCTAGTACATGTTGGCAGACTACGTATATCTACCTACCTACCTCCGAAATTCTTATGGAGAATAGCTCAGGTATGCCGGTTTCCTCACGATGTTTCCTTCATCGTTAAAGCAAGCGATAATTAACAATTAATACCACGCAACTGAGAATAATCTGAGGTGCATACTCTTGGGGCTGGATGCGAACCTGCGACTTTCATCTCGCCAGCGACGCGACGGCCCGTACCACTCCCCGATAATCTATCACTGCTTTAGAATAATATATATAAAATAAAGAATAACATATTTTCATGGATGGCCGAAGCGGATGTAGCGGGTTCGATCCCACGCCACGGGTCACGCACTTCTGACTTTTCGAAGTTATGACTGTATTCAATATCCATGGATAATTATCGATCGCCTGTGAAGGAAAGTATCGTGAAGAAACCATAATCATTGTTTAAGAAGACAGAACGAAGACACCAACTATATAAATTTTGAAGGTATCTGAAGTATCCCAAACCGCATTAAGCCAGCGTACTGGACTAAACCTTCTCATTAGTAAAGATGGTCCGTGCCCAGCAATAGGACAGTACAGTAAGTAATACAGTGCTTACTTCAATTCAAATAAGTTAGAATGTCAAGATGATTAAACAATACTGTTGCACAATAAAATATCGTATTATGTCAAACTACGCCAGAAATTGGCAAAAGCAATAATTTAGGCAAACAAAATTCGAGAACAAATTAGTATTCAATAGGCGATTTAATGTGTAGAGCGAAAGATGGGCGACTAAATACAAAACTATATATCGCATAAACACCGCGAACGAAAATTCTATTTCATTTATATTATACTTTATCGAATTGAAATACTGTTAGCTCTGGTGACATTTACAGCTTCAATTAACAAAAAATCCGGGCTTATTGCGCTCTAGTCTCAAAAATAAGTATTTGACATAGACTGGGCTCAAAGGCACCCTTAAGATTTTAGAATGCTCGGACCTCGACTTCACTTCCCGTCTCCTCGCTGGGAAGTGTAAATTAGAAGGCTCACTCACGACTTGATATTGTACCGAAAGCCAGAAATGGGAACTCTTCGGACTAGCCGGCAAGTTTGAATGTCGTGGTCAGTGGATGCGTGTAGGAGATTGGCATTACTATTTCGATTGGCGTTGGACGAGGACATTACTGCGACCGCCATTAAAAATAATGAAATAATTTATTATTCATAATGTTTATACCATCTATAAATCAAATATAATTTACTTAATTCAAAGAATTTAATAACAATAATAAAAACAAAAAATCATGAAATATAAAAAACACAAAAAAATGCTTCAATCATAAAAGGCTCTTTTATTTTTATTTTAATGCCATCGTTTGGAACTCCCAAAAAAATGTTTTAGGGGCGACGATGTGAACAAGTTCTATAACATATGATACATACGCACTCACGCCTGTAATCCCCGAAGGGGTTGTCAGAGGTGTAACCAGTACACCTACATTTGGCCGGACTTATTTCGATCCCACGATGTAATAGAGGGCAAGCCTATCGCCATACCGGGCACAGTTCCAGACTCCGGGCTGATACTATATGCTTTTAAAAATTTACGTACCTACTTAACTCAAAAATATTAAAACAACAATGTTATCAAAGTTAGGTAATGTGCGTACCTATTTTTGAAATAAACTCACCTTAGTCATCACATAAAATAGCAGGTAAATCGTAAACATACTTGAATCGATTAAATAAAGCAAAGATTACGAAAATACCTAAAGACATCTGTCCCATACATTTTTAGAGTTATTAAGTTGGTTGTTAACGATCAAGACATAAACATACATGATAACATTATGAAACGATTCCGACAAGTTTATAAACTAACAAACAATATAAGTTAAACTTCAATAGCAGATTTAAAAACTAGAATTTCCTAAATTCCCTTGCACTCTGTCACAGATCTTGACTGAATTTATATGGGACCACTGTGGGGGTAAGTCCTATTGAACACACCATCACTTGGGGTAGGTCCCTCGTATACAAGAGGCAGTCGGGTATGTATAACTGCTTTGTCTATTTCTGCTGCCAAGCAGTAGTGTGTATGTACTGTTGTGTTCCGGTTTAAAAGACATTGAAGCCAGTGAAATCGCTGGACATTGTGAGACAGTCCAGTGGCATTCAGTGTTGTTTATGGGCAGGCGTAGCGCTTACACTTAGGCGACTGACCTGCTCGTCTTGTCATTAAGGCTAATATAAATAAACAGACAAATATATTCAATATTGGTTCACATTTGGCGGAGATATGGCGTACCATATACTAAAATGATGAGTTAAAACTTTAAAATCCAAATCGTGGTGTTAGGATAGCGTAATCTTTTTGATTCAAAGTCTCTAAATAATTAAAGAAAAAAACCTGGTGCGTTTTCTGTTGAAAAGTTGCCCATTTTTCCTTGTATTCCGTCATCAAATCTTAACCAAATTTATATGGGATCACCCCTCCGAGTAAAATAATCTTATCGAACACTAAAGAATTATCAAAATCAGTCGAGATTTTGCGGAAATGTAATATCGATACGCATTAAGAAGCATATAAAGTCGATTGAAATAAGTTTACAAAAAGAAAAATGATTATTTCTTTCTGCCTGGCGTTATCCTGGCTTAATGCGAGGGTCCGCTTTCTCGTTCCATAGATTTGACGGTACTTGGTATTATATGGAGCGACCTATCGTCTGACTCCCACAACCCGCAACGGGAATCAAGTATCGCCATTGCCTCGTCCGTTAATCAGCAGTACCACGTGTAGGTGAGGTTGGCTTCAGGACTAATAGTTCAGTGGCCCATTTACAATGACAAATTAATTGTAAAGACAAATTCTTGCATATCGATTTGCTAATTTTAAACAGTCACCGCTCGTGTTATGCCTAGTTGGCGCTATAAAGGTCATTTGAGGCTAATAGAGCAACTCGATTCAAAAAACCAACTAACTACCTATTTTTGTAGAACCTGTATATGACTATATATCAAGTCCTTGTCTGACTAATTCATATGTTTTTTTTCTTTAATGTAGGCCAAAAGTAGCACCAGTTTGAATTAATATATGCATATTATATTATATACTGGCAGCCTCCGTGGCGTAGTAGGCGAGTAGCCGACTGCGAAGCGAGAGGGCGTGGGTTCGATTCCCGCACCGAGACAAATGTTTGTGCGATCCATAAAAATTGTTTCGGGTCTGGGTGTTGTTGGACCGCAAGTCCCTCGTTGTTCCTGATACCCACGATACAGCTTTACCTAGTGTGGGGTCCGGGACTATGTATGTGACTGTTGGGTGTATTTTTTTTATATATGATATCAAATAATTATAGTTTATTTTAGATTTTCGGAGGCCCACATTCTCCTCCCATTCCTTTCCTTTAAGATCATCAATGCATCCATGATTATTCTAGGATCCTTGTTTACATGGTGGATGGAGATCACTTAACATCAGGTGACCCATTTGATGGTTTGCCGACTTCTGTTATTTTATGGACGTCATGCATGCGAATCTAATACGTCGATATCACTTCTATGACTACTTATTGATATAAACTGAGCTGCTTTAATTCCCATTAAATATTTTAAAATCTTTATGTTCTTAATAATAATTGTAAACTAGTTTTGAAAAGAGCAACGCTGGAGTTTCTTGACCCTTAATTTAGATAATGGGACGGAAATAAGCTCGGCGAAACGTGGCGGTAGCACTATTTGCACCTTTGAGCTGAGCTTATGTATGTAGAAATATACAAATGTGTGAGTTTTTCGACTTGAAATCTTTGCTTGGTATTTATATCAGAAAGAGCGATAGAGTACTTCCGGCATGAGAGGGAACACCGCATGCACAGTGTATAAACACTATCCTGCCCATACACTCGCCACTGTAACACCTGTAAACCAGGATCGACAATGGCATGCATATTTCGACACTGAGCCATTAAGCTAGGCAAGCTTTTACTAAGTGATAGGCCCCACGGAAGCGAGACCGTTTGGGTTGGTACCAGCACTTTGTATATTACTACCGCCAAACAGAAGTGTAGTAAGTAGGGACCGTTGCGTTTCGGTTTGACATTGAAGCCAGTGGAACCACTAGGCGTTATAAGACTTAACATCTCCGTGGCGCAACGGGCGAATAGCCGGAGGAAGCGTGAGTACTTGGTTCGATTCCCGCACCTAGACAAATGTTTGTATGATACATAAATATTTGTCTCGGGTTTGGGTGTTGTGGGACCGCAAGTCCCTCGTAGTTCTTGATACCCATGATACAGGTTTACCTAGTGTGGGGTCAGGACTATGTGTGTGACTGTTATTATTTATTATCTTATGGCTTGGGGTGACGAGCGCAGTCCAGTACCAAACAGTGCTTTATAATACAAAGTTATGTGTGGTGTTGTTTCTATAGGCAGGCGTTACGCTTACCATCACGCGAGCGACCTCTTCGTACAGTCATTTTGAACAATAAAAAATGCCTCGTAAAAGTATGATGCTGTCTTTATACTGCAATGGACAGTACCTGCGATATAAAGACGTCCTCAAGCGGCACCTTACATCTTGTGGCATACATATTGGCATACATATTGAGGAAGAATTAGCTCGTAACCGGCAAGGCTGGCGCAATAAAATTCACGAAGCAGTCGAAAGATTTGAAGCAAAGCGTCTCGAAGATCTGGACAAAAAGCGCTGCCTTTATAAAAGTCGCCCAAAACCTTCATACACCTATATATTTAATGATGCTGGTCGGCTCTTCTGTGCACAGTGTGATAGAGATTTTAAAACCAAATTTAGCTTTCCTAGTCATCTAAGAGCTCACGCGAGAAGAGAACTAGTCCTGGGTCGCTGTCACCGGAGACGGTGAAGAGGACAACATATTGCAATTACATCAAATAGAAAGATAGGACGGGGTTGGAAAAGTACATATTTTTTCCATTTCATTCCATAATTTCCATAGCATGTGTATTAGTTGCATGTCTAACTACCTCCTCGTGGATAAAGCGTGACGGTAGCGACTAGAGAGGGGCGACGGCCTATAATTAGTAACTGCCCGGCCCCTTATCTCGACGGTCATAGTCGTAAGTCGTAACATTCATGAGTGAGTCAGTTGAGTTATCCTGAGTGACCCCACATCTGCACAGCTTGGTGGCATAATACCTATACCCGATTGTACAGGTACCATTATTGATCGTATACATGGTTATAATAATAATACTAGCCATGTATTACACACGTCCCACTGTTGGGCACGGGCCTCCTCTACTGAATAAGAGGGGTTAGGCCTAAGTCCACTACGCTTATGAATTTTTTGTGGAGCACTTCTCAGGTATGCAGATTTCCTCGGTCTCGGTCCTTAACTTGGGTGGAAGTCTGGTGAGTTTGGTAGAACCATCCCTGTTTCCCCCAGGTTAATATAGTAGGTATCCGTAAAAAGGATTTTCGGTTACCATATCAACAAAAAAATCGAAATATTATATTTCGGAATTTCTCATAGTTTTGAGTTTGAAGCAGATTTGAAACATTATTTTTCTAGATTGGACATTTATGGCACAACCGCACTAGAGCCAAAGAACCGTATGCGGCTAGCAAGGTGCGGTTAGCCTAACATTTCAATTTAGTCTTTTTCTTCTACCTGCCCTTATCCTACTCGCGGTGGTGTTCGCGCAACAGCTTTTACATGTTACATAATGATTTAGCTTGTAGTGTTTACAACCGGCCGCCTGCCTGGCGTCAAACCTGGGGAGAAAACATCCAGATCTGAAACAAATATTTGTGGATCACACAAACATTATGTCTCGGTGCTAGAATCGAACCCGCAACATCTCGCTCGACAGCCCTACTATTCGCCCACTGCGCCACGGAAGTTTAATTAGTTTAATTTAGAATGTTTCCCCTTCCAGGTTTATATGGTATGCGTGTCATATACACGTTCGGTCCTCGATGAATAGCAGCGTGGATTTTTTCGAGAGTTTAATTGATGAAGACGGCCGCTTCGCCGAGTTGAATTGTCAAGAACCGGCACAGAGGGGACAAAGACAGCGACCGCGACAACACATTCAAGGTACATTACGCTCGACTTTTTTTTATTAGCCTGAATGACGATACGAGCAGGTCGCTTGATGGTAAGCGCCACGCCTGTCCATAAACAGATGCAACACCACACAGAACCTTGAATTACAAAGTGCTGCATGGTACCGGACTGCGCTCGTCACCCTGAGACATAACATGTTAAATCTTATATTGCCCAATAATTTCACTAGCTACAGTATCCTTTAATCCGAAACAACATTTATTACAGTTTATAGCACAGACCGGAAAACGAACAAGTGGGCCACCTGATGGTAAGTGATCTCCACCGTCCATGTACGCTCACAATATCAGAAGAATCATGGACGCGTTGCCGATCTTAAAGGAAAGTTATAATATAGAAATTGAAAAGGGGAGGGAGATTTGGGCCTTTGGATATCTTACTCACCTTACAAAACACAGCAGCAGGCTGCTACCTACTTTACGTCGTGTCGGTCATGAAAGACATTTTCAATTAGTTCCAACTTCCAAAACTTGCCACCGCCAATATAATTATCATTTTATGGTCACATGACAGCATTTTTTTACTAAAGTACAAAAATAAGCAAATTATTTCTGAACGAACAAGAACGACAAGATTTACAACTTCGTGCAGCTTGTTCCTGCGATCTCGTCTCAGTGTTGCCCCATACAAATTAATTAAATACATAATATTCATTTTAACAGAAAAAATACGGAACATTGGATAAAAAATAATTATTCAGATAATGTTCTTCGCAATGTACATATACATCTAACAGTAGCCAGTAGGCTGTCTGTCTGTTAACGTATGTTAAAACAGTTTCAACGGATTTCCATTGCTATTTATCTCAGAAAACGTTTCATAGGGACGGAGCCGCGAGAAAAACGAGGAATATATCAGTTATTATAAACATGATAAATGAAGACACCTTAATATTAATAAATATTCGTCTAGCCTTTTGATAGTTATGATTATGTTATGTTCTAAACATAAATCAATAATATACTTAAGGTCTGTTTTACAATGTCCAAACAAACTTTATGTACATAACAGATAATATATCGGACACCTAAATACCAAAATTATCACGCTGCCGATACACACGAAGAAGTGGATACTAAATTGCTACTTCTTATATTGGCTGTTTAATGCGTTTTCTAGAAGATAAATTGTAAACGGCCGTTGTGAAACAAATATATAATCTTAATAATTTAGAGTGATCAGACAATAAAAATTATTTTGTTAATAGATTATGATCTAAGAACATCTTAGGGAAAGTCCATTTAAATTAATATTACTAATGAAACTGGTCAATATATGGAGAAGTCGAATTTGAAACATCGCGTACGTACCAGAAATGTAATTTTCTCCCTCTGCTGTAATTTATAAAATATATTATGTATTATTGTCTAACTTTTCATATTTTTTCAAGATATTTCTAGATTTGTTTATATCGGAATATTTATAATTTAATCATTGCAACACCACACAGTCCACCATCAAACAAGATGGCTGACGTCACATTCTAAAAGTTCGCGGCCCAAATGTTTGGATTAGAATTTTAAAAATATTGTAAGGTCATTTGTTCATTATGTCGAATTTGTGCTCTAGGATTGTGTCAAAACCTCCAAAAAGGTTGCAGGAAACTAGAGATAGTATGTCAGTGGCGCAAACGAACACTTGGATGAACGGTGAGCGTTTAGTAAATATTGATTCATATGTGCGATATAAAACAAGACAATTTGCGAAGTATCAAAGGGCAACAAACAGGTTCATCCGCTGTCTAATAATTATATTACGTTCTATCATGCTCCGGGGATGCTGAGATATAATTAACCACATGACCTGGATTCGTTAAGTGTTTCAATGCACGAGTAACATAGTATAGGTAGGTATGTAACGTCGAATTAACTTTTAAATTACAGCTGAAAACATCAATAATGGCGGAGGATTGTCGCTATCGCCGCCGCACACTGTGTCTCAGCGCGAGACAGGCACCCAAGTGTCCCAATGTTATAGCGGACCTCCATCACCATGCGGATCTAACAGCGCGTCGCCCTCACCTACGACATCGCCAGCTCCACCACCGGGCATGGGCACATTAGATCCTAACTGGCAAGCAACTAAGCCAACTGTACGGGAAAGGAATGCAGCTATGTTCAATAACCAACTTATGTCTGATATCACATTCATAGTCGGAGGGCCAGGTGCGTTTGTTACAACAATTATTCGTTTTGAGAACTTCAGTAGTTAAAATCAAATTTAAAATTTATGTATATGATCATAATTAATGTATGCCTCAGTGGTGCAGTGTTTATGCATATATGTATGGTATGTGCATGCCTGCTGTTCTGAGGTCTCGGGTTCAACCCCTGAGTCAGGTAATGTGATATTGGGGTTTTTCAGGCAGGCGGTAGTGTGATGTATGTATGTATGTACCATCATAAAGTTTTTCAACATTTTATTTTCAAAGGTGTCTTAAGAATGCCCATTCCTATTGTTCGTTGCTCATTGTAAATTGACGTGCAGGCCAATAATGGTGATGATTGACATTTTTAATATCTACAATGATTATTATTCATTGTTTTATTTAAATCAATATTCTGTAAATTCCAGGGCATACTAAAGTGATACCGGCCCACAAATATGTATTGGCAACAGCCAGTTCAGTATTCTATGCTATGTTTTATGGAGGTTTGGCTGAATGCAAACAAGAAATTGAAGTACCCGATGTGGAGCCTTCAGCGTTTTTGACTTTATTAAAGTAAGTATACATTTTAAATTGCACTGTATTTGACCAGTTTACAGATTGAATTGTCAACACACTTAGAACAACAGAATAAACATAGACGTTGTTCTCAAAAGGTTATAATAGTAAATCTGAGCATATAAAGAATATTAATTTGCATATTACTGCTATCAAGAATAACCTAATCATTTAAAACCCCTGACATCAATTAGAGAAACATCTATAACTTTTAAATGGCTTAACACGATTATTGCAACGTAGCTATGAACCACCTCTATTATACCAGTGTTCTATTTTTCCACCCATTTGTTTAGGTGCTATGATGCCACAGATAGACATACAAGGAGGTCAAACTTATAACACCCTTCTTTAAATACACACACCCAACAGTCACACACATAGTCCTGACACCACACTAGGTAAACCTGTATCGTGGGTATCAGGAACTACGAGGGACTTGCGGTCCCACAACAACCAGACCCGAGACAAATATTTGTGAATCAGACAAACATTTGTCTAGGTGCTGGAATCGAACCCACGACCTCACGCTTCGCAACCGGCTACTCGCCCGTTGCGCCACGGAGGCTGTCATGATGGATGTTAAAAACAGCTAACAGTGACATTTCATTTTCAGGTACATCTATTGTGATGAGATTCAATTAGAAGCAGACACAGTATTGTCAACTCTTTATGTTGCAAAAAAGTACATTGTACCGCATTTAGCCAAAGCTTGTGTCAATTATTTGGAAACTAGTCTGACAGCAAAGAATGCATGTCTACTTTTAAGCCAGTCAAGATTATTTGAAGAGCCAGAACTGATGCAAAGGTGCTGGGAAGTGATTGACGCTCAGGTATGTGTGTCCACTGAGAATTTAGCAACATTATGCCTTGAGCCCTCCTCATCATACAGTAGCCTACTTATGGAGTTGTCTGAATGTTCCAGTCCAAATATTTCGAGTCCAGAAAGTAAAGACAGCATTGAAAACCTTCACAGTATTTACAATTAACCATAATCTGACATTAATATTAAGAAGCTACATGACGCCTACAAAATCTCAAGCATATTTATAATAATCTATTGTGACAGATCTTATTGTATTAAAAACAATGTGTGCCACTAAGATAAGATGTATACTCAAATTTAGGTTGTGATATAGATGTAAGTGTGGAGTATAACCATTTTTTTTATTGCTAATGTGTTCATAATATTATGTTCGTATAGTAATAAATAATAATTAATTGCATTCCATTAACACTCCCTGTTATACTTCTAGTCAATACACAGGCTGTATAATTGATGAAATAACTGCAATACAATTTGCCAATTTTTTGTTTCTATTGTAAATATTGTGTGACAGCATGCAAGTTTGTATACTATATATCCTTTATAATATTACCTTGTATAGATCTGAATAAAGTAAATAACAAATTGTATTGCAGTTTTAATGATCCCATACCTTAAATAACTTAATTTATTTTATTATAGGCAGAGATGGCATTAACTTCAGAGGGATTTGTGGACATTGATGTTTCTACACTTGAGTCTGTATTGGCAAGAGAAACACTGAACTGTAAAGAGATAAACTTGTTTGAAGCTGCCTTAGCTTGGGCGCACTCTGAATGTGTACGCAGAGAGATTGACCCTACCCCGACAAACAAAAGAGCCATGCTCGGAAGTGCCATATATTTAATAAGGTTCCCGACAATGTCATTGGAAGACTTTGCGAACAGTGCTGCGCAACTTGGTATATTGAGTCCTCAGGAAACAATAGATATATTTTTGCATTTCACCGCATCAAGTAAGCCACAGCTGTCTTACCCCATCAAGTCTAGGGCTGGACTGAAAGCTCAGGTAATGCCATTAAATAAGTATTTAACTTCCTTTTGAAAACTCTATGCTATTTTAATTAACCAATATTTGTTACTTTTTCAGATATGTCACAGATTCCAGTCCTGTGCCTACAGAAGCAATCAATGGAGGTACCGTGGCAGATGTGACTCAATTCAGTTTTGTGTGGACAAAAGAATATTTGTTGTGGGTTTTGGGTTATATGGCTCTTCAAATGGTGCAGCTGATTATAATGTTAAAATAGAATTGAAGCGTTTGGGCAGAGTGTTGGCAGAGAACAACACAAAATTCTTCTCTGATGGATCCAGTAACACTTTCCATGTGTACTTTGAGAACCCAATACAAATTGAACCAGAGTGTTTCTACACTGCATCTGCAATCCTCGATGGGAGTGAACTAAGTTATTTTGGACAGGAAGGTTTGAGTGAAGTGTACATGGGTACAGTAACATTTCAATTTCACTGTTCGTCAGAGAGCACAAACGGTACTGGAGTACAAGGAGGACAGATACCGGAACTCATCTATTATGGTCCTACAGTCAACACTTCTGCAATGACCAATGCAAACACAAATGAGGACTGACAGTTCACTAGATCCCGTCCCTTTAATTACTACTCAGTATGATAAGAAAGTCCAGATGCTGATATCTCAATTGAATAAAAAAATCTTTTGATTGAGAGAATATTTACCATTCCCAAATGTTGAATTGTTTTGTTAAAATTTTAAGGTTCTTGTGTATATTGTTGAATGTGACTAGGGATTAAGATATGTACCTTAAGAATGTGATATGGGTGTTGTAAGAGCTCTCTATAAATTCCTAGGTTATACTTAAAATTCATTGCAATAAATAACTATGCTAATATTGTAAACATTTTAATTACTTCATCGCAAATACAAATAGACATTATTTATAGTATTCCTTAAAAAGATGGCTTATAATTATTACTACAATATGGCTTTTTATTTCGCCCTGTTGAAAACTGTACTGCATTTCATCAAGTCAAGGCACTTTATCCACTGGTTACATTTTTTATTCCAATATATCTTTGTTCAATGCCCATTTGATCTATAAAATTGGATTATTTTATTATATTTTGGTGAAATGTGTATAAAGTGGATTTATTGCCCCTATTGCGTTCACATGCACTATGAGACACAATATATAAATTTGTAAAAATAAACATCCCATCAATAATCATCCCACAGTAAGATATTATTTTCTTGGGATATGGGTATCAGAAACTTTCGAACTTAACACCTAGAACTGAAACAAATATTTGTGGATCATACAAACATTTTCTCGGTGTATGAATCGAACTCGCGACCGCTGGTTTCATAGCTGGCAACTGGCCTACTGTACAATGAAGGTTCTCATCAGAATATGGGAGTTAGAATGTTTGAGTGATCACAATCTAATTTGAATCACTTACCTGTTGGTGGAATGTTGATACACAAAGCTCTTGAAAGTTTGAAGTAGCTGCGGCCGAGTTGATAACAGTAAATTGGAACAGCATCACTCACATCAATCAGAAGATCTGATATTATAATTTATTAAGGAAAATTATAAAATAAATACACCCACCCTATAGTTACACACATAGTCCTGTAGGTCTAGCACAAGTTTTAATAGTTTTTGAAAACTATGAAAATTTTCGTGTTCTCTCCATACGTCGAGCATCAGTAGCCACTAATGGGAACTATAATAATATGGTTAATATTATTTCATATGAGTCGAATATTAAATTTGTTTTAAGCAATTCTTTCCTTTATTACCATTTGAATTACTAGTGTGACACTTCGACGGTAGTAATTTTATACGAATTCGAAAACTGTGAATGTATTTGTAACTCGTACTAGGCCTACTGACCTCACTAGGTTAACTTGTATTGTGGCCTGTGGGTGCCAGGAACTTCCCTGGTAGAGCCATTCCCACAACAGCCAGAGCCAAAACAACTGTTTGTGAATCACACATACATGTATCAGAAATTGAACCTAAAGCCTGTCAATTACAGCTAACTACTGACCTACACCATGAAGGCTGTGTAAGAATTAGAAAAAAATAGGACAGTATTTCACTGGACAGACTATAGAAATCATGTAATTCTGTATTTAACTAGTACAAAAATTGATCATACCACTAACATGTGCTAAATGTTTAATTTAATACCCATTGATGTACCATGAGTGGGTGAGCCACCTTCTGAATTCTGCTAACCACCTCCCAGGTGGAACTGCCTCGTCCATTTGTTAGCAGTGCTTTAAAATCTTGCCCACCAATGATAAAAGCTTATTCCTATGCCCTTGGCACATATCATCTTAAAAAATATCTTTAATAACTATGAGACATTTACAGCAGAGTCAGTGACTAACCGCTGTATTCATAAACATTACTGTGAGACCTCATAGTAACACAAAAGGGTGAAATGGTTCAACTTAAGTAAGCTGATCACCCGTCTGTGCTACTCGCAGACGTCCCCACCATAAATACAATAATAGTAACACAAACTCATAGTGGTAATTCTTGTACATATCATTGGTTACTTTTGGCACTAAATACAAACAGACCAATCATGTACACAGAAATCTACACTTAGCAAGAACTCACTTGAGTGTTGTTTGTGAATATGGGGCTAAGTATTTAATAGGTTTCTGGCAACTATATAAAGTAAATTTATTTATAGACTAGTCATAAAAAAATCTATCATGTTGCAGATTATTTATAGGATTAATAGCAAATAAAAGGATACGGGCTGTGCCTTCAGTCCTGCATGTCATATATACACAAGCAGCCTGTGTGTGACTCGCTGGCCGGCCGATGGTGAGATGGCGAGACAATGCCATCTTATAAAAGTTACATGCTATATCAATACATTGCTGGTTCAAACGAAGTTGCTGACACAGTGCTGTTATACTCTCTCTAGCCTTTCTCAACGTAATCTCTCTTGACTCTTGCCCAATACCTGCATTGAATGCTGTGGAAAATAGACAAAAAATATTTTATTCAACTTTTAACTCAATTATTGAACTTCAATGTAATTTGTGAGCATATTATAATGTAAAGACAAGCATTTCAAATTAGTTAATTTTTAGTACAAAAGAGAGGTGCTCCTAGCCAGTTGCACTTAATAATCAGTAAACAATTAGTGAGTTAGGCAACCTTTGGTGCATTCAATCTATGGATGGGTCACCTCTTAGTGGTATTTCAACTGAGCATCTCCATGCTTCGGAGGGAACGTAAAACACGGTCGGGCTATTATCAACTGAAAAGTCGCTAAGCCAAGTCGTAGGCCTTCGGACGGCTTGAAAACTTTGATACTAAGACACCACTAACTATTTATTCTATATAGAATAGAATTAAAAAACCTTGGTTTTCTTATGTATTTAAAATTATTATAATTAAGGAATCCTACTCACCTCTACCGAAACCAGTAGCACCTCCTTTAGTATCAGCAGATACGAACTGTCCTATCGCCGAGGCTCCACCGTGAGAGTTCTCTCTGAATTCTACTTCGGCGACGATTATGTTGTCCTCGAGAACTGTGCCACAGTTCGTACATACAGCATCTCCACGCGCTGGATCTACCTCGATTTCTGACGAGCCACAGTGCTTACATTTCTTCCCCGACATAGTGCTGATGCAAAAACATTACTTTATAAACAAACAAAAAATAGGTTAGACGGTCACGTCTATATGAAACAGCTGTATACCTTATAAACAGAAATGAATAACTATTTCCTAAAGTCACTTCTAACAATAATAGGAATACATATAAAATATTTAAATTAGTAAAAACCACAAGTTCAAATGATAATTATTGCACGAAAGAAAGTGCCCAATGGTCCGGACGTCATTCGTGAATATTCCTTTAGACAGAGATAAATATATGATATGACGTAGGAGGAAGTGAAACAGATATTATTTTAATGCTGTAATTCCCAACATATTTTGTTATTGGTTTTCTTTTTTTTAGAACATTTATTAATGGAGTGGAGATGTAAGGACTAAATATGTAAATATAAAACCAGTGACAGACAGCACGTATATCATAAAGTATGAATATCGCAAAGTTTACACATCTTAGAAAATCATCTTAATAATAAATTACTAGCTTATATTCACCGCTCCGCTCGCGTGATATACTTAATATGGTCTATCTCTATAATTTCATTTAAAAAGCACTTCAGTTACCTATTCATTTTTTTTTTTTTTTTGGAACGAAGTTCCTTATCGCGCGTTGTGAAAGGGGGCTAGACGGAAAAAATTCTTACGAAAAAAATTGTCACGACACTTTTTTCCATTTTTGAAATTATGTAGACAGTTTTAACGACTAAAGTTGGACATAATAGTGTTCGATTTTCAAAACTTTTTTGTGTTTAAGTGGCCAGTGTTGTCAATTTGTGAATCAAGTGAAAACTAGTTGGATGAGGTTGTTAATCGATACATCTTGGATTCAGTTTGGTAAGATATTAAATAATATCTAATTGGAACGAAGTTTTGGAACGAAGTTCCTTATCGCGCGTTGTGAAAGGGGGCTAGACGGAAAAAATTCTTACGAAAAGTTGTCACGACACTTTTTGCTATAGTAAGCTATTGTAAGCTGTGCGGCGTCGCATGTTTCTCTGTCTGTCTCTCTCTCTCTTATAGAAAGCAAGCCAGATATTGGAACGAAGATTACGGCCTTGGTGTAGCACCATCCAGCCTATTCTTTAATCATGATTATAGATTACGTTTGTACTCTTTGACTTTGTTGATTAACAAGGCGACGGAAACTAAGAACACAGCCATCTCGCGAGTTTTTGAGTAATTAACCCTTTAACCGGCAACACCGTAATATTATGAGTACATTCAGCTAATTGTAAAAAAAATTATGATTTTTACCAAAACAGGAAAAATCGAATATTGATTATCAAGGGTGAAATATCGATTCACTGAATCAATTCAGTACGACATATCGATTTTAAAAATCAATTTATTTGATCTGATGAATTAATTCTTCGATTAATCGATTTAAGATCGCCATGCCTAGTACTGGTTGAGAATAGAGAATAATAGAGATCACAAACAACTGGTCAAGAATTAGAATAATGTATAAAATAGCAAAATGAATATTTTCATTTCTATTTCGCATTGAACAGTGTGGTGTCACGACGATTATTTTTGTTGAGTGTATACAGGTTTTTTGTAAACAATTCCTTCACTAATTAATCGAAAGGGACTTCGTTCCATCCGGGTGTCCCTTGACACCTCTCATTATTTTTTTTTTACTAGCCCTTTATTATTTACGTCCCACTGCTGGGCACGGGCCTCCTCTACTGAATGAGAGGGGTTAGGCCTTAGTCTACCACACTGGCCTAATGTGGGTTGGCAGACTTCACATACCTTCGAAATTCTTATGAAGAACTTCTCAGGTATGCAGGTTTCCTCACGATGTTTTTCCTTCACCGTTAAAGCAAGTGATAATTAACAATTAATATACACATAACTTAGAAAAGTCAGAGGTGTATGCAACGTTAATAACACGTTGTATATACCTATTCATAGACAACGTGTTATAGAAAGGGGCGGGCAAATTTAAGCAATGTATCATAGAGTTAATATGTACTACGTACAACTGGAGTGCTGACTGATGCTCGGAAAACGATCTCGAAAGAGAAAACTTTTTGGTAGCGGGGTCCTTGTCTAATATGGTGACCATTAAAAAATTTAATATAGGACAAAATTCTACAGATATTTTTGTACAGGTTCTTGACTGCCATGTAGATTGTAAATGTTATAGAATTTTTCCAGTATTTCCGGGGAGCCATAAGTAAATACAACATACGTACTTGCAACACTGAACTTAGGGAAATTAAGTCCGAAACATTGTGTTGTTTAATTTTAGGTAAAATAGGTATTTTTTTGGGAAACCCGTATCTTTTATTGAGTAAATTAATCGACTACCAAATGGAAAAATATCAGCTCTAAAACATACAATAACAAGTGCGAGAAATCAAACTCAAAGTCAAAAATCTTTATTTCAAGTATTTATGCTATATAGTCATCATTATTAAAATGCAAGCTACAAACGCATGCAGATTTTGACACATTACTGTCAACATTCATGGAAGTACCTAATCCACAAGGCTATCCGCTCTGCATTAGCTGGAATCCTGAAAACAGGACGAGAAATTTTGACAATGCTATAACAACCAGTTAGTTTAAGTGGTAAGTATACACTTTATGAAGAAGCAAAAAAACAACGTAAAGCGACAGTTTGCTGTTAAAAACCAAATCAAATATATTAATTGATCTAACATAAGACAAATACAGTTCAAATAAAACACGTGACGGCTCTTACATTAACATTGCCAAGTTGTAGTTTCTTACGCTTGATTTCTCATATTTAGCATACGGCATAGACTAATTACAATTACCAGACAAACGATATGAAATATAAGATTATAAGAAAATTTTATCCCACAATAAAAAAATATGCTCACACTATTATCAATTAATCAATGAATCTTTACTATGGAAGGATATTCCGCAAACTGGATAGGATTCTCTCTTACGCCCACTTACAACACAAGTATTCACCATGATTACACTGAAACTTCCACGATTTTCGAAAAGACAAGCTACAAACGTTAACAATCCTCTTTTATCTCCGAACGACAAACGTAAACAAACGCCATTTTTCAATGATGTCCAAAAGCTTCGATCATAAATACTCTAGATCTTACTTCTCATACAAACTTGACGCACGAAAATGTCTTGAGTTTCATCTGTCTGGTCTGTTTCGGGCTTCTAGTAAAATTTAACTTTATATGCGTAGAGTTAACGCTTCAAATTAAATTAGTCACGTGGTTGTCATGACGATATTAACAACTAATCTGTAAAAACAGTGACAGAACATGGAATCCCATGGAGTCGATTTTTTTTTTCAAGTAGTTAAGTTTTGCTCTATTAAATATCACTTTTTTTAATATTGAAATAAATATATTTTTAAAATAAAGAGTCACCAAGAGCCACCTCTAACACTTCATAGTTAAAATTTACTGGTGCTTCGGAAATGCTCATTAATCTGAGATGAAGCACTAAGAAACTTAGCCGTATGTTTTTTCCCCCCAACAAAAACAGGGGTGTTCTTAGCTAGGTGAAACTGAGCTGATGCTGCAACAAGCCCTCTGCAGCTTCCAACTCTTCGGTAATTAATAGCAAATGTATTGTGTTTGGGCTCATTGAATAGGTTTTGAAGAGTATTTGACTTCTTGATGGTATCCAGGGTCTGATGATAGAGTAGGAAGGTGTCCACGGGAACGCAGTTTCGTGTTTGGGCTCACTTAATAGGTTTCGATGAGTAATTGGGTTTCCAGATGGTGGTCAGGGTTTGATGATGCGAAACGAACTGACAAAAACGTAGCTAAGCGATAATTTTTTTTATAGCATCGGCCTACATAGGCAATGGAGCAAGTGGGTCACTTGATGGTAAGTGATTTCCACCACCCATGTACGCCCACAATGCCAAAAGAATCCTGGGTGAATGGTCGACCTTAAAGAACGCTTTCCTTAAAATATAGACATATACTGTAGCGGGCTTTTTTAGAACATTTTAAGGGGAAAATTCTGTCATACATTCTTTTACCGAAACTTTAACCGTTTCCGCAGCGCACGCAGCGGAAGCTCTCAAAAGGAAAAAAATCCCGATTTTGAAACATTCTTCATTAGTGGTCCGCCCGTATTGGTCTTAGCGTGATATTATGTAGCCTTCTTCAATATCTAACAAACAAACTCTTCAGCTTTATAATATATATTATAGTATAGATTGCGAACCAGACGTCATTGTAGAAACGGCCGCATCTGCGTATACCTACTGCTATTTTATTAAGTTTATAGTCACATTTAAAATTTAAAACACTATTACTTGAAGATATTATGTCACTTAAAAATAAAAGTCATTTCACTATCTGGTTAAAAATTATTTATTTTAAAAAGAAACCGCATAACAATAAAAACGAATACGTTATGTTGGTTACACTGTTTCAGAGTTAGATAAATTATGATTTCAATATTTTTTTTAGGATTTCACGAAGGCGAGTATCAAAGTGACACGAAGTAAAAGCGCATGTTGTAAATGAAACCTGTGATGAAACCTGTTTAAACACAAGCGATATTATAATTAATAAGTGGGCTCTATAGACAAATTATTTGTACGATTTTACATAAATGAAATATAACAAAAAAAGAATTATATTGATTTAGGTAAGAGTAGTGATTTAGGAGTAAGCTCAATTTGAAAAGGATTTGATTGGGAACAAGACACAATTTCTATGTCATTAAAAATATGAGGATTTGGGATTTATTGGAATTTGGACTTTATAAACTGGACGTAATAAACTAATGTGCATCACAATGACGAGATGTATAATGGGAAACCTTTTGATTTCGGTTTGCGCTCCGGGGGTCGCTTGTCACTTAAGTATAATAAAGATTAAAAAACAAACCTATTTTTATTTAATTATTAAAAACACAAGCTTAAAATAGAACATTAACGTAAAAGATACAAATATATTACAACACTTGATGTCGTCGTTTCTGCTAATACCGGTGTTGCACTTTTTTTGTTGAACGTGAATCTGCAATTTAAATAATTACAATTACAATAATATTATGATACATCCTGTTTAAAGCTTCATATTTATTTCATCTCTCATGACTTAATTTATTATACATATTATAAATACCTGCAGTTTGGAAATAGCACGTTTTTAGTAATCTATGTCTTTGGGAATTTCCAATTATATTGCTATTGTCAAAATACATCGAACAAATATTAGAATTTTTACAAGGTATATACCGTTCTTCTCCTCTTTCTTTTGCGACAACAGATATCCATTCTGCACAGCGAAATGGATTACTAGGAAATGTATAAATAATAATTTAAAAAATATTTTTAAATTATAAACTACTCAATGTATATCTTGTTCCATAACAATCAATGTTTGCGGAAATAGTTGGTGTATATTGGATGATATTGGCCAAGCAATGAGATATTTGTGAAATAATGTTTAAATACTGTTTTTAGGTACTTATAATAATAATACTAGCCCTGTATTATACTCGTCCCACTGCTGGGCACGGGCCTCCTCTACTGAATGAGAGGGGTTAGGCCTTAGTCCTAGTAGAACTTGTACTTACCGAAAGAAAAATACTCCATCCGAAACCTTGCTATTACGATGATTATTTTTGGTTGGATGGTTAATTTGTATACGCGCACCGCGGCATTTTGACACGTCTTCATGTTGGCTATGGCTGGAACATAATAATCTGAAATAAGAGCACAAAAAATTTTGTGCTCTTATTTCTCCGGCCGTTTTTTAAGCTGTCATGTTTATTTAATTATTTATTTATTTATTACAGTATCAATACAATCATAACAGGATTTACACCGAATGCGATATATATTGTTATACAATTTACATTATATAGTTGATACATTAGTGAGTATTTCTATATTACCTTTAGATGTTCAATCTGGTAGAATACTATATCGATGTCCAATTGCCATTTTTCAGATCTTAGTGTTGCCAAAACGTAGACTTCAGTAATTTCTGTGCTATGAATATTTTAATAAATCGTAACTCTAATTAATAACATTTTAAATATAGAATCGTATATTTTTATCGTATTTTATTTATTTTTTATTACTCTAGTCTTAAGTAGATGTATTCGTTTATGTACAAGAACTGTTGTAAGTGTTACTAATTTAGAAATCAATGAACATTGGCAATGTGTGCGAGAGGGACACCGCTACCAAAAAGTCGTTCTCTTTCCAGACCGTTTTTCCTTACACCTAATCCAAAATAAACTTTATGACATACGGATAAAGTATATTTTTAGTTTTTATGAAAAACGTAGTAAGCACTCGAGTTGTACGTAGTACATATTAACTCCATGCAATGTATAGTGCAGGGTATAAGTATTTTATCTCCCATAGTACCAAATCCGATTGCATTGCTGGGAGAATAATTATAGAATTTTCTTTTTTATCGAATGAGTAACATGTCGATATCGACTTTCAACTTTGGACAACACTAAATGATAAACAATGATACTATAGACCTTCTTTCATTTAATTATTTTATAACAGTTGTCAAATGTCAATATTTATTTGACGCAGTCGTTCGGCAATTTTTGATTTTATGAAGTACCTATGATTACGAGGGTTGTGAATTGAGCATCTTTTTAAAGATGTCTACGTTTTAATCTTTATTTTTACATATTGCTATTATAATACTTGACATTGGCGAAATCATCGAAAATCGATGGGGCCATAATCTAAAAATAGAATAGAATGATTACGAGTTCAAAAAATATGTTGTATTTGACTAAAAACAAGTATTATGTATTGGCACTTTATGTTGGTGTAACTGATAATAGCTTTTAAGAGGATCAAAGGTGGGGTTTTTAGCTGGTAAAAATTCGGTACACCCCGCTCAAATCTATATCAGTGCTAACAATATATTTCTATACAAACTCGTCTGATTGAATATATTAATTTATTATTTTATTACATTAGAATAATAACTTTAAGTTATTATTACTCTAAGCATTAAGGTATTTTCATTTTATTTTCTCGAAAATCGTGCATTACCAAGTTCTAGGAGCGGAACAATTGCACTTGTTTTGGTCTTCACATCCTATTGTCGCAATATAATCTGTCTAGATTTTACTATCGATCATAGTTTTTGTCATCGATTATGACTGATTGTCTATATAAAAGATAGCGATGACAATCGATTATTGATAATCGAGTATCAACATCACTAAAAATAGTATAAAGTCCACTTTGGCCCATTATTTTAGCTTTCTATTTAATAAGCAGATATTTTAAACGACCTAATCTTTAATTTTATTTTAATTTAATCAATAAAAGCAACTTTTCTAAATAATACGTAAGTATATATGTACCTACCTATAATTATATTATTACCTATTTATTTCTGAGTACTTAGTTGCTTGAATTTTACACGAACTACCTTCAATACCTAAAAAAAATCAGTACCTATTACATATATCACAACCTACATTTATGTATACGCTACTTAACATTGTCGATGTTGATTTCATAATCCTAAATAATGGAAGTTACCACTTACCAGAAAAACGATATGAATGCGAGTTTACATGGTAGTACGTGGTAGTAGTAAGTATTTTCTTGTAGGCAGCCGCAGCCGCGACGTGATTCGCCAGCCAACAACCAGGTATTCCAAAATCAAGTGACGTCACCGAATATCGTTCCTCTCATTGGTTAAATATCACGCGATACAGTATTTTTAGGCGGTGAGGTCATTCCTGAAATTGCTGAGGTAGAAGTATGATGATAAAAACAAAAAGTCTTGTCGCCTGCGATAAATGTAGGCAGTTACGACATTTCGTAACACCACATAAGAAATTCTAAGGAGAGAAGGGCATCCCCAAAGCGAGGACTACGTCATCGCTTGTGTGCAAACTGCAAATGATGAGTCATCATTGTTGTGTTCGCGTTCGTGGATAATCTTTTTCAAGGCGCTTTATTTTGATTTCGTTGCTGTATGTCACAAGTGAACTGTCAAAAGAAACTTCGCAGTGTTTGTATAGATACGCAGAACTCTGAAACTTGTTGATCATTTAGATAATAAGTACGTGTTGTGCAATTACGTAAATCACATTCTCGTGTATCGCGGACTCTGTGAATCTGAACTGATGACGATGAAGTTGGAAATCAGTGATAGTCACTCGAACCAATCTGATTTCTCTTGCGACAGCCAGTCTTCGCAGGGGTCCTCAACAAATGATTTTGTTTCGTCAGTTCCAACGTCCAGATCCTTGCTTACGGTAAGTTAGAATACTTACAAGTAAACTACTTATTTGACGATCTTTCAAAACTTTGTTGTTGTCAAAACCTTTGAATTATGATAAAAAGTTCGTAATTCAAAACTTTTCTAGCGTAACTTTGTATTCACAGCTAGTTTTTTTTTATTGTTTTACAATATATAGTTTTGTGCAATAGACCAAAGAGCAATAGACTGAGTTATTTACTAGTTGGGCAAATAGATTACAAGTAAGATAAAGTATTAGCATATCATTGTATTTAATCATTGAATAAAATATTATATATGAAGAAACAAATGAAACATGTGATCTACAAAAATACCAACATGCTATTAAACTATTTATAAACTCACATGCATGGTATACTTTATAAAGAAGTAAAAATTAAATTTATGGTTTCCTTATGCTTAAAAAGATCCTTAGTTCATTATACTAGAGTCCACATTCACCCTGTAGTCCAGTAATTTCACTGGCTTCAACATCCTTTGAACTGAAACACAAGAATGCTTGCACACTGCTGCTTGGCGGCAGAAACAGGCAAAGCGGTAGTACCAAGACTGCATCTCGCATATGAGGGACCTACCACCAAGTAGATGATATTGTATCAATACAATGCACATTAATATTCTATTTTAATACAATGTTTTTGTACAGTACAAGTTAATCCACACTTTCAGAGGGGTTGACGTAAGGCAGGCTTGTAAAAACTAAAGGCCAGATCATTTTGTAACACATGCTAAAAAGCATGCAATAACCCTACTATGAGTAGGATTTGATTTGATTTGATTGTGATCCTTTTCTCCGCACTTAGCCCGTTGAATGTCGGGCCATTGTGTGTACTATGAGTAGGATAATGGCAGGTGGAAATGAGAGAAAAGTTGATTCACCGATTTGGCTATATATGAGAACTAGGTTTTGTTTATGGTTCTGCCCATGTGAATATCTTTTTCCAGAATAAAAAGTAGCCTATATCCATCCAGGTCATGTTCTATCTGTGTGCTAAAATTCATCAAAAACCATTCTGCTTTTAAGGCATCTTTAAATAACAAACATTCAAACTCTCACAATTATATTAGTAGTAATTAGTATGTATAGTAATTAGTAATGTATATTAAATTGATAAATACCCATCAATACAGGAAAAATCTACTTCCAGCAGAATATTGTCCTTGTAGCTTGTAAATGTTAAACGTCTAATTAGAGCGATCAATTAACAAACACATATACACAGTCATGCCTGTACTCCCCGAAGGGGTAGGCCCACATTTTGCCGAGCTTATTTCCATTCCATGATGTGGTAGGTTGCAAGCCTATTTTCATAACGGGCACAATACCAATACTAAGTATTTCATGATAGAGAAACACTTATACTTAATATCACTTTAACAAACCTGGGAATCAAACCCGTGGCCTCAGCACAGCAGTACACATTACAATTGAAACACCGAGGCAGTAAATTTACAAACACCACAATGAAATAATCATGATTCTGATTCACAAACATTTACTTACATTGGTCTGGTGGTAGCTTACTTATGCTGAGAAACTGTAAGATCCTGGATTAAATTCTAGGCCAGTTACAACACACAGTTTTATCACAATTTTTGTTAGAACATTCAATTTGAATTAGCATACATTTGTTGCCATTAGAATTTCTGCAATGTTTTTATAGGCTGGTCACATTATAGGACCGAAATAAGCTTGGCGAGACATGGATGCACTAGTTGCACATCTGCCAGCTAACCAAGTATGAAAACATTTACCACACATTTCTTCATAATTATATTCATTTTTTGTCATTTATAGCCTGTGGAGACTTATAATGGGGTTCTTTTTAGGTAAACCCATAAAAATACACAAATATACACCACATTCAGGCTATGGGGGCAGACAGAGTTTATTGAGGGCCACAAGCTATGAAACTGTAATGTCTTTTGCTTCCTCCACATCTTGCCATACATTTTCTCCAGCTAAGAGTTGTGACTTGTCCTTTTCCAAGATCATTTATTGTATTACTGAAAATTCTTGTTCATAATTCCATTTTGTTCCTAGTCTTTTTAGTGTCCCCACTGGTGTTCAAAGACCCCCAATGTTTACCGTACCTTGTGTGAGGATTGAACCCTATTCACCAGCTCTGCTCATTTCTCAGTGCCAGTTGTATAATAAAAAGCAAATTTTGTTTGTTTCGTGATTTGACAACCAGGATGGTTGGTCTAGCTAGCTCAACTGAGGTGGTAATACTGTGTCACGGACCTATGTGTGCTACGTGAATAGGCAGTTTTTGTTTTATATAGTTGGTGAGATTGTCAGATACCGAATTCTTCGATTATAAAAAAAACATAATATAAGCTAAAGCTGTATGCCCAAGGACGTAGGCAGATGTGCAAATAATATACCCACAATTCGCCGAGCTTACCTACCGTGTTTCCGTCCCATGATGTGAAAATTGTCGAACCGATCATATCGGTATAAATTCTAACGTGGATAACTCATATGTGAGTTTTGTAATCACATACTTCCTAATATCAACGATACAAGTTAACCTTGTGTGGGGTCAGGACTATGTGTGTGACTGTTGGATGTATTTATTATTATCATAAAGATAGCAATTGACTGCCTCCGTGGCGCAGTGCGCGAGTAGCTGGCTGTGAAGCGAGAGGCCATAGGTTCGATTCCTGCACCGAGACAATTGTTTGTGTAATCCACAAATATTTGTTTCGAGTCCTGGTGTTTTCTCTCCAGAGAGGTTGACATCAGGCGAGCGGCCGGTTTTAAAAACTACAAGCCAAACCTTTGTAACATGTGTTAAAAAGCATGTTGCGCCGACTCCACTGCGAGTGGAAATTGTTTTTTTTTATTAGCTTGAATGACGAGACGAGCAAGTCGGTCGCCTGATGGTGAGGTAAGCGCCACGCCTGCTCATAAACTAAAGCAACACCACACAGAACTTAAATAACAAAGCACTGCATGACACTGGACTGCGCTCGTCACCCCGATACATAAGGTGTTAAGTCTCATAATGCCCAGTAATTTCACTGGCTTTAATATCCAACCGGAACACAACAGTGCTTACACACTGCTGCTTGGCGGCAGAAATAGACAAAGCGGTGGTATCAACCCAGCCGGCCTCGCATACGAGGGACCTACCACCTTGTAAATTTGTGTCACTATATTTCTTGGAAATACATATTTATCTCTTTCCTGTAACAGTAGTACCTAGATTATAGATACTCGTAGATATATTTCTTACGAACTTGATATGCTTATCAAATATCTGTTTGATAAGACAAAGCTACTTATCATTATTAGTCATGTTTTAATAAATTCAGCAACTGAGTAATACGAAGCGAAACAAATATTACGTCTTAACTTTGACAAAATCCTTGAAAAAGTTCTTTGGTCTGCATATAGCGTTACCTTCTAATCCTTGCATATAATGATTACTTTCACTTCAGAGAACTCGTTTATGTGAAACAAATCACTCGATTTATTTCATTCAACCTTATTTGGGAGTAATCAATGTAGTATTAGGATAAAAGTTATGCGCTTTGGCGATATTCGTCTATTTAAGAAATACGAACCATGATCTAATACATACTTTTTAAATCAGATATTGCTAAACTAAATTAATAAGTAAAATAAGATATTGCTTAGATTTTGTACTTATTTCTGTCTCGGGTGACTAATCAGGTGCGGATGGCCAGAAAAACGAAGATTGCCAAAGCGCATAATTTTCATCGTAGTTCTGTGTGCCTAGTGCGAGTACTGTGTTACAATACCTGTCACGTCATACGTATAAATACGAGAAAATGAAGTTAATACATTTACAATACAAATACGCTAGGATACGGATATGGTATACGTATTTTTAACCGGTGAAAAAAAAACGGTGGGCGTTCTCAATTCGACGCGTACCTACATTTGATTATGACTGTCTCTGTGGTGCAGTGGGTGAGCCGGCTGGCTGTGATTGCTGTGAAATGATAGGCCGCGGTTTGGATATCCGCATCGAGACAAATATTTGTGTGATCCACAAGTAGGTATTTGTTTTGCGACCTTATGATTTTCATAGTCATAATGTCAACTAAAGTTATGATAAAAAAACGTTAGAGCAAGCTATATATATGTCAATGAAAACATGCTCAGAAACAGTTATGCCACATAACAAGCAAAAATAACTTAATGTCAAAGTTTAGGACTTTTGAACATTATGACAAACAATTAATACCGTCTTCTCAATAACTGCATTCGATTTATCTTTAATCTTCGTAAATATGACCACGTTTCCTCTTATAGTACGCAATTACAATGGCTACCGATTCGCCAACGCCGATCTCTGCGAGCACTCACAACTCTCTTCTCGCTACTTACATCCCCTACGCCGCCTTTTTATTTATCTTCTGACTTTATTTATCTTTCTGATAGCCATGATAGGAATCTTCGCTCTTCTAACAATCTTCTCCTCAAATGTCCTCCTCATTCCTCTGACTTCACCCACTCTTCTTTCGCTATTCAATCTATACTTCTCTGGAACGCACTCCCAATGGAAATCAGGTCGTGCACCACACGAGTGGCTTTCAAATTGAGAGTTCGTCAACTATTGTTGGACGGATTGGTAGAATCACATTAGTTTCTCCTACATATCGTATATATTTATGTATTGTATTGTATTTTATTGTATTTATTATATATTTTTGTATGTTTATATATATTTTTTTTTCGGCATTGTACGTTTTATGTCATATTTTTATATTTTGTATCTTCCTTTTTTTTTGCACCTACTTTGTTCATCTCTGCATCGCCCTAAGGTTGACTGGTAGAGAATGCCTTTGGCATTAAGTCCGCCTTTATACATTGTATATAAAGTGTAAAAATAAATAAATAAAATAAATTATGTGCGAATTTGGGTGCACGCCTTATTTTTCAGGGATTGTTATCAGCTTCTAAACTCCTCGGACGTGTACAGGTCAGTAAATACCAATAAAACAATTTAGCTTCACTACAATACATCTTTACTCCAACGCTCGTCGTATTGTAATGGCAAAGGGCACATGATCATTCAGCCACGGATACATGGATTCAGCCAAGACACTACATCTACCTTTTACAAAAAACTAAAAGAAATAATAGTTTACAATTTGCAGACGCATTGTATAAAACAAAAAAACTGAAACATAAATCGTATTGTTAGCAGGCACCAACCATTTAACTTTGCACATACTTTATATACATAAATTGACATTTGACGGCGATGCCCACCCTAGGCTATCTTGGCATCCCAGCTATCTGATTTATAGGACAACCAATATTAAACAAACAAAACTATTTAACAAGTACATAATTAATAACAAATGTACTATTATTATTATGCCATCCGTAAGATTAGCTACTGCTGCATTCTTCCATTATGCCACAACATCCATCAAATGTATCGCGTTCCTCCTTAGTCATAGTCACCATTCACAGTGAACATTCCATTTCTACATCATTAGTGTGGAGAGCGTCACTTATGACAAAAGTAGGTATATCAGACTGTTTATTAACTCTTGATATATTGGTCACCTTTTGTTCACATTTTCCCCCATATTAAATGCTAAAAGCTGCAAACCTCCTCTTCGTATCTGCCTATTCTTCCCTCTTATGTTAAAATTTTCATTGGACCTTAGCATTTTCCTAGATTTCCATAGTTTATATAGCATCTGTGATATTAGCGTCTTTGATTTATATTTACCAACTGAAATAATCGACAATTAGTACAACATAATACAAGTGTTCCTGCAAAACCAATGCCTATATCAATCAAATGTTAAAATGTGAATGCCTGTTCATCAGCTTAGGTGGATTGGGAGCAGAAACAGCTCGTGCAGTCTTTACCAGCCCATACAAATTCAGCTGTTGACGCTAGGCCAGCACATTATGAATCGCAGCCACGTTTCCTTCGCTACGATACAATACCATACCTTCATACACCTTTGCTAGTAGGTACTATAGATGAAACTCTGGAATGATTTACCATTTTATTCTTGTGTGTAAGTAACCTCTCCTGGAAGCACAAGTATATGATAAACTATGATATATTACTGGTATATTTAAAATATCGCCTCAACTGTAGATTTATTTTCTCAGCAGGCCCAGGTCTTCATCACAAGCCCCTTTTAAATCGCTCACAATAGAAGACAATAATAATTAGGTATATTGAATAATAAAATTGACAATAGAATTGAAATCAGGGAACCATTTACTTATTTAATTTACTGGAGCCAAATAGATTTGAACGCCTTTAGCGACTTCCCATTTATTATCTTTTAACATTTATATGAATGAGTTTTAACTTTTAACACATAGAATAAATTATGCCAATCAAATTATATTTTCTCAATTCTAAAACTTATTTGGCATTATCACGTAAAGCAATACATACTTAAGCCAACCATGCCAGCAATCCCAGAAGGGGTAGGCAGAGATGCAACCAGCACATCCATATCTCGCCCAACCCATTTCCGTCCCATGATGGTATAAAGCCGAGTCCATCGCCACACCGGGCACAATTCCAGACTCCGAGCTGGTACCTACCATTTCGTGATAGAAAATCCCAATACCACTTCTGCCGGACCCGGGGATCGAACCCGCAGATATCAGCACAGCATTCGCACCGCGCACGCATCACAACTGCGCTACCGATACAGTCAATGTGTATCAGTCAAGAAAACATTGTGACGTTGAACCCAGTAAAGTTTTGTTTAAGTGCCCTGTTTCATGTCTACACAAATTTTAATATGAATGCCCCTATTCACAAGTTTTCCTGTACTTTCACAAACAACAGGATCTACGCTAAAGGATGAAATTTCCAACACCCGTAAGTAATTTTTTAAATATCTTATTTGAAAAGTCTTCCACGTGATGTTTAGTGAACAATTTAATATAGATTTCTACACAAATATATTTTAATGGCGTTAATTTCCGTTTGTTTACTTGATGGAACAATCTTTACGGAAATGTGTGGCAAATCCACCCTTAAAACTTTCCATTTCGTATTATCAGATATTATATTCTTGGTGGAACAACGTCCTAGTTGTCTATTGAATCTTTACCCTAGATTCTAGTGTTATCTAAATTGTAAATTATAAATATTATTAACTATAACAATAATAATATTGTCGTTATTATATACGCCACCAGTGCTTCCACTTTCTTTTCCTCCAATGTTAACTTACCGAAGTTGACTATCTTCACCGTCCAGCAACTCCATAAATAATAATAATATTGTTGTTATTATATACGCCACCAGTGCTTCCACTTCTTTTCCTCCAATGTTAACTTACCGAAGTTAACTATATTCACCGTCCAGCAACTCCATAAATAATAATAATATTGTTGTTATTATATACGCCACCAGTGCTTCCACTTCTTTTCCTCCAATGTTAACTTACCGAAGTTGACTATCTTCACCGTCCAGCAACTCCATAAATAATAATAATATTGTTGTTATTATATACGCCACCAGTGCTTCCACTTCTTTTCCTCCAATGTTAACTTACCGAAGTTAACTATATTCACCGTCCAGCAACTCCATAAATAATAATAATATTGTTGTTATTATATACGCCACCAGTGCTTCCACTTCTTTTCCTCCAATGTTAACTTACCGAAGTTGACTATCTTCACCGTCCAGCAACTCCATAAATAATAATAATATTGTTGTTATTATATACGCCACCAGTGCTTCCACTTCTTTTCCTCCAATGTTAACTTACCGAAGTTAACTATATTCACCGTCCAGCAACTCCATAAATAATAATAATATTGTTGTTATTATATACGCCACCAGTGCTTCCACTTCTTTTCCTCCAATGTTAACTTACCGAAGTTGACTATCTTCACCGTCCAGCAACTCCATAAATAATAATAATATTGTTGTTATTATATACGCCACCAGTGCTTCCACTTCTTTTCCTCCAATGTTAACTTACCGAAGTTGACTATCTTCACCGTCCAGCAACTCCATAAATAATAATAATATTGTTGTTATTATATACGCCACCAGTGCTTCCACTTCTTTTCCTCCAATGTTAACTTACCGAAGTTGACTATCTTCACCGTCCAGCAACTCCATAAATAATAATAATATTGTTGTTATTATATACGCCACCAGTGCTTCCACTTCTTTTCCTCCAATGTTAACTTACCGAAGTTAACTATATTCACCGTCCAGCAACTCCATAAATAATAATAATATTGTTGTTATTATATACGCCACCAGTGCTTCCACTTCTTTTCCTCCAATGTTAACTTACCGAGTTGACTATCTTCACCGTCCAGCAACTCCATAAATAATAATAATATTGTTGTTATTATATACGCCACCAGTGCTTCCACTTCTTTTCCTCCAATGTTAACTTACCGAAGTTAACTATATTCACCGTCCAGCAACTCCATAAAAAATAATAATATTGTTGTTATTATATACGCCACCAGTGCTTCCACTTCTTTTCCTCCAATGTTAACTTACCGAAGTTAACTATATTCACCGTCCAGCAACTCCATAAATAATAATAATATTGTTGTTATTATATACGCCACCAGTGCTTCCACTTCTTTTCCTCCAATGTTAACTTACCGAAGTTGACTATCTTCACCGTCCAGCAACTCCATAAATAATAATAATATTGTTGTTATTATATACGCCACCAGTGCTTCCACTTCTTTTCCACCAATGTTAACTTACCGAAGTTAACTATCTTCACCGTCCAGCAGCTCCATAAATAATAATAATATTGTTGTTATTATATACGCCACCAGTGCTTCCACTTCTTTTCCTCCAATGTTAACTTACCGAAGTTGACTATCTTCACCGTCCAGCAACTCCATAAATAATAATAATATTGTTGTTATTATATACGCCACCAGTGCTTCCACTTCTTTTCCTCCAATGTTAACTTACCGAAGTTGACTATCTTCACCGTCCAGCAACTCCATAAATAATAATAATATTGTTGTTATTATATACGCCACCAGTGCTTCCACTTCTTTTCCTCCAATGTTAACTTACCGAAGTTGACTATCTTCACCGTCCAGCAACTCCATAAATAATAATAATATTGTTGTTATTATATACGCCACCAGTGCTTCCACTTCTTTTCCTCCAATGTTAACTTACCGAAGTTAACTATCTTCACCGTCCAGCAACTCCATAAATAATAATAATATTGTTGTTATTATATACGCCACCAGTGCTTCCACTTTCTTTTTCTCCAATGTTAACTTACCGAAGTTGACTATCTTCACCGTCCAGCAACTCCATGAGTTACTGGACAATAAAGATAGTAACCGCAACTACCTTTAATTTTGTAGGTACCGTCCAGCTTTCGCCAAACTACCACTTTTTTGGTACCGTCCAGCTTTCGCCAAACGACCACTTTTTTGGTACCGTCCAGCTTTCGCCAAACTACCACTTTTTTGGTACCGTCCAGCTTTCGCCAAACTACCACTTTTTTTTTGGTACCGACCAGCTTTCGCCAAACTACCACTTTTTGGTACCTCTATTTTTTATTTTATTTTATCTTTTGACATTGGTCATACTATGTGCAGGCGCGATTTGACCAAAGTATATAAGTATTATCTTTATATTTAAAATATAAAACACTCATAAATTTCTCACGAAAACGCGGTATTACTCGGGATAACATAATGAGTGCCTATCCACTCATTATTACATTAAAATGTAACTTGCATAACTATGCAATAATTTAGTTGAATTGTCAATTAATTGGAATACCATCTAATTTGTTGCTATTTATAGCAATCCTTCCTTATTACAACAATCGCAGCTTTCGATACATATCGACACTATCCGCCATTAATTTTAAATTTCCGAGTTCCGCTGCTCCGCCCCAGGGACTCCAGACACACGGTAATTACCGTAGATGCACGGTATTTTAGCCCAATCTACGGCAATCTTGTATTACCTTGGCCATGTCAAAACATTTTTTTCTTTATACGCTTAGGCTTTATTTCAACATTTACTCCAAAAATATGTTTCATTTATGCAATAAATCGTAAAATTAAATTATTCAGCTGCATCTCGTGATTACTCTGGGATAGAATAATATTCTACTTTGGTCAAATCGAGCCTCAGTTGGTTATTTATACAACCAACATATTTAAGTACAATTTGATTAACTAAATACTTTAATGCTAGATGCATTAGCATTTAGCATTCTTATGACCAAAACAATATGGAACCAGTTGGTAATATCTCAATATAACGATTATTTTGTCTCAGTACTTCAGTAGTATTTACATGTAATTTTGCTCAAAGGTTCCTTTAATGACGGACGTGAACACTAAGAAAAGATTTTTAAAAATGCATCATTTAAACGTGTAAAATAAGGGATGTAAGTTTGTAAAAAGCAGTGATAGCCCAGCGGGGAGTGGTATGGACTGTCGAGACGAATGTCGCAGGTTCGAAACCAGCCCCAAGTGCATACACCTCTGACTTTTCTAAGTTATGTGTGTATTAATTGTTAATTATCACTTGCTTTATCGGTGAAGGAAACATCGTGAGAAAACCTGCATACCTGAGATGTTCTTCATAAGAATTTCGAAGGTATGTGAAGTCTGCCAACCCGCATTAGGCCAGCGTGGTGGACTAATGCCTAACCCCTCTCATTCAGTAGAGGAGGCCCGTGCCCTGCAGTGGGACGTATATAATACAGGGCTGGTATTATTTTAAGTTTGTATGGAGAGAAAATATTAAATAGACATTTCGACTCGAAACTTCGTAGGATTACTCCTAAAAACAAATAAACAACTAAGTATTCGCAATATCTCGAAAATCACCGTTTTAGGGGGTGAAATGCTTTAAAAGGGCGGAGGTTATCAGAGACGGCGTGGCGTTAGACCTAACGTGGACGTCAGCGATATCAGCTTTGCTAGGCCTTTCATTTCCCAATTGGAAAGATAACCTAAAAATAACTCGGTATACTATCGCGAGGCCCCCTATGGCGCGAGGGCGTCGGCGACGACGCCTAACTTCGCCACTGGGTTGTTTCGGATAAAGACATTGATGCGGGCGGAGCCGCGAGTAAAAGCTAGTTTACTATCTAGATACAGATGGTTTTAATTTGTGTAATAAAACACGTGCAGTGGTGCATGTTACGTAAATACCTGCTGAGTTATAATAATAATTTTGTTATCAACAATGGTGTTTCCTCTTATTGTTTAAATTGATTTTGTAATTTACCCGTTCATATAAGTACACGTTACGACATATGTAAAATATAAATGTTAAATATTATCAATCGATACATACACGTATACATGTATACGATCAGCAAGTATCCCCAAAGGGGTGGCAGAGTTGTAACTGGTACACCCACGGTTTGCTAAGCTAATTTCCGTTCCATTGTGTAATATGTGACGAGCTTGTCCCGGGCAATTCGTTTTTTTATTTTTTATTTTTGAATGACGAGTCGAGCAGGTCGCTCGCCTGATGTTAAGCATTACGCCTGCTCATTAACAGAAGCAACCTCACACAGAACTCTGGATTACAGAACACGGCATGACACTAAACTGCGCTCGTCATCCCGAGACATAAGCTGTTAAGTCTCATATGCCTGTAATTTCACTGGCTTCAATGTCTTTCAAACCGAAACACAAAAATGCTTACACATTGCTGCTTGGCGGCAAATAGACAAAGCAGTGGTACCTACCCAGACGGCCTCTCGCATACGAGGGACCTACCACCTTGTATGTTTCGAATTAAACCTGGAAACACAAATTTTGACAGCACGACCTGGGATTTCAACCCAGGACGTCATCGGTTTCACAGCCTAATATGCTGCGACTAGATCAATAAGGTGTTTTGTACTCCTCAAAAGTCACACACATAGATCTGACCCCACACTAGGTTAAACTGTATCGTAGGTATCAGGAACGTAGTTCACCGTAATATCACCGTACGAAACGCAACCGTAAACTGCCAGTTCACTACATTTTAACTGTGAGGCAGTGGTACCGCCCCGGTTGAGCAGGCCCATTTATGCTGTATATGTAACTGTCTACAGCGTGGCTCTACCACTACCAAAACCTCTGCCTACCCCATCGGGATACAGACGTGAGCTTTTATATAAATAAATAAATACACCCAAAACATAGTCCCGACCCCACACTATGTAAACCTGTATCGTAGGTATCAGGAGCTACGAGGGACTTACGGTCCCACAACTCCCAGACCAGAAAGATATATTTATGGTTCACACAAACATTTGTCTCGGTGTGCGATTCGAACCCTCGGCCTCCCGTTCCGCAGCCACTCGCCCACTGCGCCACTAGGCTATTTAATATAAATCGTTTTTTTATTCATTTTTCCAAAAGCTTATTCCATTGTCAAATTAGTTTGGAGGTTATTCGGCCTAATTATACCTATACTGTAGGAAAATGCTGTCCAAAAGTAATATTTTATGTGAGACTTGGCTTATTGAATCGATTGGCAAAGTATAGAATGAGTCATCGTTGTTGGGGATGGGGCCGTCTCAGAAAATTGTTATACAACGTGTTACAAAAAAGTGTAGTCATATTTTAGGGTCATTGCATACATCTTACAGTTATGTACCCCGAAATCCTAAAATTTCACGTTTATTTTGATCACTCGTTTTTTTTAAATCGATACGATCGATCACATCACTAGATTATTTCCATTTGCATGTTCCATCTAATAATGCAATTAGATTTTAGTATCAAAGGTTAGGTTTAGGTTTCAAATACTTGTATCATAGAATATACGTTGCGTATTTTTGACTACACCTTTCTGTAACACGTAGATAGAAAGAAAACCTGTCTTGGCGGCATAGTTGTAACGCGTACGCGTTACGACTGAGGCTGACGCTGAGGTCTCGGGTACGATCCCCGGGTCGGGTTAAAGTGATATTGGGTTTTTCTATTTCGAAATGCTCAGTATCAGCCCGGAGTCTGGAAATGTGCTGGGTATGGCGATATGGCTCCCCCCTATCACATCATGGAACGGAAATAAGCTCGACGAAATGTGGGTGTACTGGTTACATCTCTGCCTACAACTTCAGGGATTACAGGCGTGAATGAGTGCGTATGTATAGAAAGAAAGAACGGAAAACATTTATTTGGCAACTTTTTGGTGAACCACTATTTTATAACAGAGGCCGGCTAACGAGGAAGTGGGTTATCTGATATTTCATGCTGTAGTCAAAACTGCCTACAGCATGGCTCTACTACTTAAACACGCGTGCTATAAAAAAAGATAATAGTTGAATATTTTTATTTATGGTTGTAGTAAAGTGTTTTGGGGTGCGCGGCCGAGACAGGAGACCGCGACATGCAACGACAGCGACACGTCCCCTTTGCATATAATTGTAGAAGTACGTTTTGAGGTATGCGGTAGGGACAAGACGTTTCATACAATTTCATTTAAAGCGGACTTGCTATCACCTGACTCGCGACACGTATCGTGGTTTCCATGACTCGGTCTAAGTACCTCAAAATAGGCTTTAAATAGTAAACCCTCGTATTATTGATTGATTCATTTAAATTTTCCAGCAGACTTAACACAAATAATACTTGAAATGAAATGAAATAGTTTTAATCATGTAGGCAATTCAAATAGCGCTTATGACAAGTCAGTATAAGCAACTTATGCATAGAAATCATATCAACTAATGTATATGTATATCTTATGTTATACAATCCAATTTAGGAAAACTCATGCACTTAGTATATGATACATATTTTACATGATTTAATATATGACGTTGAATTTTATTAGGAAGCTTTTTCTTATGTGTTTTTTTACAAACAGACAGACGTAGATAGCGACTTTGTTTTATACTATGTATTGATATATATTTGTTTATGCCTCGTCATTAAGCCGTCGTCGTCGTTTATCGTGGTTTTGTGGCGACTTGATGCGGTTAATAAATCCAATAAATATACAGTACAGTTTTTGATAAACAATATTATTATCCGTTCGTAACACGTACATAAAGCATATGCAGTATCAATTAAATGAAATTTATTTAAGTCGAAGGAAATATTCAGTCAACAGCCAGCCAGCAGAGCAACAGGCTAAGAAAAAAATAGTCCCGAGTTTGATTCATACAGTGCAGAGGGATGAAAGTTCTGCTATCGAAAAATAACTGTTCCGGGTGTTGCGGAACCAAAAACTTCCTTCATGTATCTTATTTTTACTAATCTTAACGACAAAACGAGCAGGTCGCTCGCCTGATGGTATGCGCTACGCATGCCCGTAAACAAACAGCACCACACAGATCTTAGAATTACGTAAAAAACACTGCATGATACTGGACTGCGTTCATAAGTTGTTAAGTATCACAATGCCCAGTAATTTCGCTGGCTACACTGATGCTTAGTGGAAGAAATAGACAAAGCGGTGGTACCAACCCAGACGGTTTCTCGCATATGCGGGACTTTTTTCCGCAGAGAAATCCCATTTACGGATACCTTCCCTGCCTCGGGGGAGGACAGTTGGTTATGCCGGACTTGCCAGCCTTCCGACCCAGTTGTCCCGAGCGACCGCTGGATCGGGTCCCTAACTATAATCCCACCATTTGTGACCTTTTAGAATTTAAATTGACCTCGTTAATATTTTTAGATGGTCGATTCGTGTTATATTCCAATCTTGTTTATACGTAAAATAAATAAATAATTTTTTTTTGTTAATAAATATTTTATTTTTAATTTTTTAGTGGTAGTTACAGCAATAGGATGTAAATTCTAATACAATAACACGATCACGACGAGTGTACTGTTGTCGGTTGAGGAGTTTCATTTTTTTACTCCGTACTCCGTCATCAGATCCTAACCAAATTTATATGGGACCACATCGCAGCTATGTTTTTTCCTACAAAATTGGTCCACAGTTGGCGGAGAAATCGATGTGCATACATAAGCAAAAACCACCTCTTTTTTGGAAGTGGTTAATTACTGTTTATTGTGACGTGGGTTTCTATTTTTAGTGTTTATCAATGAAACAACATCGCAAATAGAGTTTTTTTTTATTACCTTGAATGAGGAAACGAGCAGGTCGCTCGCCTGATGGGTTTCCGTTCCCGGGAAATTATTATTAAAGCCATTTCCCGGGAATCTATTGTCGGGAAATTCCAGGAAATCGGGAACGGATTTGTAAATATACTATGTAGAAAATTAAATCCACAACCCACGAAATGACATATGGCTTTGGGCCTAAGATGTTGGTACCCTACTTACACTCTCAATTAATTGAGGTTTTATTTTTTATTTATTAAATTAAGACTGAGTCGCTCTGAGACTATGGCGACCCTATTGCACATAAATAATTACATAGTTATATTTTAAGTTCCTGAGTACGAACATCTAGCTATATCACACATCAGTTTTGCCAGTATAATCTTGTATCAAGAGGAATAATTAAGGTTGCATTTATCGGAATTCGGAGCATATAATTAGTGGTTTCCGTGAATCTAACTGAGTAATTAGGGAGTTTTTGCTTGAAGTAATATAATTAATAAATTAAACGCCAAGCAGAACTGAACGAAAAGTTTGAAACAACAAGGTTGTAGCAGGAAAACATTGGCGCGAGCCGATGACCGCGCGCGTTGACGTCAGCGATTCGAGGAAAACTCACAGGCCGCCTGCGCGGGCGCATCCACAGCTCTACCGACTAACACGATTATAAAATTATAATAGGCAATACACCACTTAGCGAATCATTATTTATAATTTACTACTTATTTTGATAACTTATTTTGTTTATTTTCCAGCTCAATATACAGCGATAAATAAAATACATTTTATTATCTAACACAAAAGTGCGTTTTAAAAGTGGTTGTAGCATTTGTTGACGTGATTTCGCTCGAATAACCTTGAATAGTGACATGACGACTTGGCTCAAGGCAACGCGGCGTAAGATATGAACACAGCCGACCTAAAAATTATGCGACGTGAAGTTGGTACCACGCTTCTATACGTAGAAACCATTCTGAAGTTACGTAACTCTAGATCTAGACGTTTTATGTAAAATTACACCTACCCGATTATGTTTTCCTACTAAATATTTCTATTGTAGATTCCGGCAAACGAAATCTGGGGATCTGGGCCTCCGGAAATCTCACTGTACGAAAATCAACAGCAACCTTTCACTTCATGTCGGAGGTTCTGTGAGATAGTACCCCAGTCAAGCAGGTCCATTTCGTAGACCAAACAGCATGGCTCAATAACACTTTAATATGAATACCTAACACTAAATTTGAATTAAGTCTTCTGGCACCAAAAAAAACTAAACAAAGTTTCAACTAAGTAAATATTTAAACATCTTTGCACTAATATGTGTTAAAAAACTAAATCACATTAATGTCTCTATTTAGTTCAAATTATACTTATTTTTGTTGGTACAAGTTAAAATGAAATGTCACCTAATTTGCCAGATATTTTAATGCCTTCATTGATCGTAATTTAAATGCATGATTGCTTTTTCGATACATTTGAAATTCAATAGGGGAGTGTTAAGTCGCAAACGGCGGGCGCGCGAACGTTAATTAGCAAGTCAATTAACACGGGTTCAGGTTAGGTAACAATGGACGCCTCTGATTGTCCTTATTAATACTCCAAACAAATAATTCCCTCTACATAAAAGCTCACGCCTGCGCACCCGAGGGGTAAGCAGAGTGCAGCTAGCTCACCCACGGTTCAGCGAGTTTATTTCCGTCCTATATGGTGCGTCTATCGCCTATTCGGGCACAAATTCCAATGCTGAACAAATTATGTGTCATTCTTCGAATCGAAAACTGAAACAAAAATTGTGAAAACAAAATGTTAGTTTTCATAAGCAATAAATAAGATTGTTTTTATGTACTCTCGACATTCAGATTGGATTCAATCGATTATTCGGATTAAACCTGTGGATGAAACGGATTAGCAATTGTTTCGGAATGTTCGCATTCTTGCTGTAACCGTCATGAACTTGAATACTAAGCGTTATTTAAATAGACGCAATGGATAAATTGGATGTCGCATTACTATTGTATTTAGTGGTAGAACTACGCTGTAAACAGTTTTTCCTACGGCATGAATGGGCCTGCTCGACCGGGTTGTTACCGCTGTCTCAAAGACAACCGACCTAAAGCAAAGGCTTGCTGTTATATTTCGTACGCCGATTGATATACCGTAGGCCCAAATCCCCCACCCCTCCTTAATCTCTTCCCTTTAAGGTCGGCAACGGGTCCATGGTCCCATATTTTAGGCGGTTATGTGTGGTGGAGACGGCTCCAGGTGACCCACTTGCTCGTTTGCTGGCCGTTATGCTATATAAGAAACCTAACTCAAAATATTCGTTCAGATTGAATTCACTGCCTCGGAGGCGCAGTTGTAATGCGTACGCGTTACGACTGAAGCTGACGCTGAGGTTTCGGGTTCGATCCCCGGGTCGGATAAAAGTGATATTGGGTTTTTCTATTACGAAAAGCTCAGTATCAGCCCGGAGTCTGGAATTTGTGCCCGGTATGGCGATAGGTTCGCCCCCTATTACATCGTGGGACGGAGATACGCTGGGCTAAATGTGGGTGTACTGGTTACACCTCTGCTTACCCCTTCGGGGATTACAGGCGTGAGTGGGTATGTATTGAATTCAATCGATTTTTTTGATATAAGAGATTGTTTCGAAATGGCCGCATTCCAACGTGACTACTAGGCGTTATGTAAATGGTATAAATGGATATATTACATGGATGTCATATTACTAACTCAAAATGAATTATATGGGAACTGTGGAGCATGCCAGTAAAGGTATATCTTATCTCTGCTTGGTGACCTTCGGTAGGTCACTGACCATGGATTGTAATCGCATTATTTCTGATTGTAATCACTGAATCACTGACAATTTAACTCATTATGGTATTGCCTAGTCAATGTTGAGTTCTAACACATTATCTAAGATGTGTGATAAAGAATCTGAATGTTTATTTGTTTGTTCGTAACCTTTTAAATCTGCAACGGATCAATGACCCGTTATGAAATTCGCTGTGCATGTTCGTGTGCATTACATACGTAGTTTTTTTATTAGGTTGTATGACGAAACTAGCTTATCGTTGGCCTGATGGTAAGTGCAACGTCTGCCCGTAAACAGAAGTAACACCACACAGAACTCTGTATTACAAAGTACCCTTAAGACGTTACATGTCAAGTCTCATAATGCTGAGTAATTTCACTGGCTTCAATGTGCTTAATTTGTCTCAAAATAAAACAGTGCCTCCACATTGCTGTTTGGCGGTAGAAATAGACAAAGCGTTGACACCCACCCAGACGACCTCTCGCATAGGTATAAGATATTTGAATGTAGCAGGTTATGTAGGCACATTATGTAATTTTTTTGTTTAGTTTGTAGGGAAAAATAATTTATTTGTTTATTTATTTATTTATTTAGGTTTTCCAGCAGACTTAACACTAATAATAGGTACAATAAAACTTACTAAATATCTTAAGTTATAATGCAAGTCCAATTTAGGAAAACTCATCATGCACTTAGTATATGATACATATTTTCGAGCGGAACTTATTATGTGAGCATATATACATGTATAAAGCACATGTATATATATATATATAGTACATACATACTAGAAAGGCTCACGCAAACAGCGTCCAACAACAAACAACCCAATCTCTCGAAGCAAAGTAGAAAATTGATATGTAAAATATAGATGTAAAAAGATATGCAATAAGAGCATCCACTAACAACTATTACAATGTTTTATACTTAAACATCAAGTTTTTAAAACTGAGCAATGAACAATTTAATACGTCAACCTGCAGAGATTTGAATAGGATATTATGTTCACGACTAATTCTTGCGATAAGACTGTGGGTGCCAACATTTGTTCTATATCTCTTATTTGTAAACGGGTGAAAATTTACTATTCTAGCACCCTTCCGAGGAACAGTAAAAGAAAATTTTGAGATTAGCTCAGGACAATCAATTGAGCCAGTCAGAATCTTGAACAATAGAATTTGATCTGCAATCCAACGTCGACTTTCCAAACTTATCATATTAAAGCTAGCTAAACGGTCAGCATACGATGTAAGCTGGTGTTTTTTCTTTTGGTGTACAGTAAGAAAGAAAAGAAAGCGTTTTTGAATTTTTTCAATCCTATCAATATGACATTGGTACGAAGGATTCCAAATGCTCGACCCATAATCCAGTAAACTACGAACTAAAGCAGTGTATAAGAGCTTTAATGCCAATATATTTTTAAAATGCTTACAATTGCGCCAGATAAATCCCAACATTTTAAAGGACCTGTTTATTGCACTGTCTATATGGAGAGTATAAGAAAGTTTCTTATCTAATATAATGCCTAAATCTTTTATATTATCTACTTCTTCTAGTACTTTTACACCAAGCTTATACGAGGTGGGAATAGGTGATGTTTTTTTTGTGAATTTAATATGCTTACATTTGTCGATATTCAAAGGGAGTTTATTTCTGATTGTCCAGTTCAAGATGCTATCTAAATCGAGTTGAAGTAGTTGAGAATCTTTAATATCACGTATACTCTTGTAAAGTTTTAGATCATCAGCGAAAAGTAAGAATTTAGAATGTTTAATTTCATTAGCAATGTCGTTAATAAATACCAGAAACAAAATCGGACCTAAATGTGACCCCTGAGGTACTCCAGTACTGGCTACATAAAATGACGACTCATAGCCACAAACTACAACTTTTTGATTACGATGTGACAGATAAGATGAAAACCATTTAAGAAGACTGCCGTGAACTCCCAGCGAATTAAGTTTTTGGACCAGAAGTCGGTGGTCAACTCTGTCAAATGCCTTACTTATATCTGTGTAGATAACATCTGTCTGATAGCCATCGTCAATAGCTGTAGTTAAGTCTGAGGCAAAACAAGCAAGATTCGAAATTGTAGATTTTCTACTACGAAATCCATGCTGTTCAGGTATCAGCAGGTGTTTAAGATGATGTGTGAGATGAGGGCAAATGAGTGATTCAAAGACCTTACCCAATATTGAGAGAAGTGATATGGGACGATAATTTATAATATGATTGGGGTTACCACTTTTAGGAATCGGTATAATATTAGCTTCCTTCCAAACAAGTGGAAATACCCCTAATGACAACGATCGGTTATAAATAATGTTAAGTGGTACCGATAGGCTTGCAGCACAGTTGATGATAAAAATGGCAGGAAGGCCATCCGGACCAGCACCAAGACTAGATTTCAATTTTAAGAGGGCTTTTTTGATGGAATTTGATGAAATGTAGATGCTGCTTAGGGTATTACAAATTGGAATATTAGAGATCGACGGGATAATGAAGATAAATATAAACTTATCTACGTAATAACGTGGCCGTAGGTAAAACAGTCCATAACAATCTTTGAAAAAGTATTTTTAATAGGACTTGCAGTGTAAACAATTTATTTATTTCACCATGAGCTTACGCCAACATGTGTTTTAAATTAGAATGTTCGATTTTCCTGAAATGTATATCTTAAAATTTACAAAAAGCGGGTCCATAAACATACCAAATTAGTTTGCTTAAACTGTTTAAAATATTTGTTGAAAAATACCTTACAAATCAGATACCGTTGGTTATATGCGTAAAAAACAAAACGGTGCAAATTCTGAGTACCCGCAATCCCATATACATACTAGCCAATGAAACGTGTGAAATAAATCAATACTTAATTTAATCAAGGCATAATATCAATGTCGAGGCGACACAAACTTTTTGTAAGCAGACATGCCCCCGTCGACCTTTGTTCTCGGAAAAGGGGACTAAACAAATGAAAAGCGCCGATCGCGTGACAGCTAGTCAAGTGCCTGCCCTTGAACTGCTATAGGTCTGGTTAATGACTCCACTCTAAGGACTCGACAAATGATGTATGAATAAATAAATAATACTAGCCCTGTATTATACACGTCCCACTGCTGGGCACGGACCTCCTCTACTGAATGAGAGGGGTTAGGCCTTAGTCCACCACGCTGGCCTAATGCGGGTTGGCAGACTTCACATACCTTCGAATTTCTTATGGAGAACTTCTCAGGTAGCTTTTCTCACGATGTTCCCTTCACCGTTAAAGCAAGTGATAATTAACAATTAATACACATGTAACTTGGAAAAGTCAGAGGTGTATGCTCTTGGGGCTGGTTTCGAACCTGCGACTTTCGTCTCGACAGTCCATACCACTCCCCGCTGAGCCACCACTGCTTCATATGTGGTATGAATAAAACACAACAAAAATTCAGACGCCGATGCAGACTCAAAAGAATATGCAAAGATACACTTGTAGGTCCAGACGCTCCGCATGATAAGTCGCATCACTTTACAATGTTTTATACGTTTGTTATTTTTGTTTGTTTGAGTATTACATAATTATGAAAGGAAAACGCTTTCTTTGAATAAATTAAAAAGTTTTTAGTATCAGAAGGTGTTGAGGAAAATTTTACGTTTTACTACGATTTTGAAAATCATAACAGGAAACTATTACTGATGTAATCGATAAGGGCTTGTGCTCGTATGTTGTCATAATTGGTGACACATGACAATTGTCAAGACTATTTGCTAATCATATCGTATAGCAGACAGCCTGGCGAACGTACAAGACCTCACGTAACTAGTGATTTACTGTAATACCTATAAGTGACTATTAGACGTAGAGAAATGAATAATGCAACCTATATTTCTTGACTAGGTTGTGTTGAAAGGAGCCAATATAATGTATGAAATCAACCAAAGCGTTTTTGAGGGCAATGATAAATATTGTTGTTTCAAGAACTGTTTTGCTCTTTCACTAGCTTTTGTTCGCAGCCTCAATGTCTTTACTGGGATACGAATTACGAAGTAGTTTGTGTCCTTTATTGAAAACGATTTAATTAATCACGTCCAAGAACATTAATATCAAGTTTCAAATAATATGACCAGATAAATATTATTTTCAAGGAAAATTTTCCACCTCTTTCACCCCTTTAGGAAAATAATAAATGCCTTTCTTAATGGTTATTTATACATCACAATTTGACGGTACATTTGGTATTATTTGGGGCGACCCGCCGTCTGACCCTTACAATCCGCAAAGGTAACCAAGTTTCGCCAAATGTCTATCATATTCCAAAAATTATAAATCATTACTCTTATAAATGCGATGTATTCAGAAACAGCACGATTGAGACTTTGCATTTGCCATTTACCGCATGTAATAGAGTATTTGACTTGATTATTTTTAATATCTTAATTTAAAACTTACGTTCTCTAAAATCTATTATCGAATTTAGACATTGTCAAATACGCTATTGTTAAAATAATGTTGCTGCGACAATCTGGTACTGGTTAATCGATAGAAACGGTGGATAAGCTGTACACTAGAGTAGCAGCTGCGAACGGTTGTCACACAGTAACCTCATTACTTGCGATGTTTACAATGGACGCTGATTTATCGATAACACTTATTTATTGGAAGAACGTATTGTTTCATTATTTTAAATACTTATCTTTTATCTGTTGTTTGTGACTTCGATTAGCAAGGATCATGATTTTGATTGCATAAATTATGGTGTCACTGTTTATTTCTTTTGCTTACTATTTGTGATGATTCTTTAAATTAAGACGCAAAATATTAGAAATTCTATTTTGAGGTGCACAACCGCGACAAGAGACAGCGACGCGTCCGCTTTATATGCGATTATATAGATACGTCTTGAGGTACCTATATACCGACCGAGACACCGCGACCATTTCTATACAATTTCATACAAAGCGGATGTATCGCTATGGTCTTACTCGCGATTCTAGTCGTGGTCTCCCTGTCTCAGTAGTGTACCTCAAAATAGGCATTTATTAATTCCGAAATAACATTTCTCATCAAACGATAATCCTATCAAATATATGACGAAAAAAATAAAGTAAAGTTTTGATTAAAGGATGAAACTATTATTTTAAATATACTAAGTTCAGCTAGCTCAACTCATTTGTGCACGCGTGGCTACATATGTGACCTTGTAAATAAGTTGTTTTTGATTATTGTCACAGTAATGCGCCTGTAATTGTGTATATACAAACACATCACACATATATAGCACCGCGTGCACAAATGATTTGAACTATGAAAATATTTTAATTACATAATTTGATTCATTAACAAATGTAACGTGGCGAGTTTATTTGTTTATTATTTTTATAGCGTAGGCCGGGAAACGCGCAAGTGGGTCACCTGATGGTAAATGATCTCCACCGCCCATGTACGCCCACAATACCAAAACCATTATTGGCACGTTGCCGACCTTAAAGGAAAGGGATAATTAAGGGAATGGGAAGGAGAGGGGATTTGAGCCTCCGGATATCTCACTTACCGTACGAAACGCAGCAGCAAGCTGCTACTTTACCTCGGTTTTCTGTGAGACAGTTGTAACGACCCGGACGAGGCGCGCCCATTCATGCTGTAACAAAAGTGTCTACAGCGTGGCTCTACCACTCGAGTAGCAGCATTGTAACATAAGATTCTAACAGTAAATTAATTTATATCCTTGTTAAAGCGGAGAACGGTTCGGACAAGGTTTTGAAAGGATCGATGGTGTAACAAACTCTGAACATTTAAACTTTTCAGTTTGCATGTTACTTCGCCTCTTATGTTATATGATTCATATTTGCAGTACATGTATTGATTTTGCGCTGTTAATATAGTTTAATGCCTACACATTGTTTGCTGTTCCTATTGTCTACTATCTAATGAATGACCCACTTCCTACGCTAGTATAACTGAGCAGACATTTGTTATAGACACGCCATTATGTGCGAAATATTGTTACGTGCTCACTATTCAGTAAGATCACTGATCAGGACTTGAACTTTGCTAAGATATCATCTTGTCATATTTAAAAAAAGAAATGAGGAAATCCCAACGTTGTTTGTTAGCTTTCCTCGCATAATGTTTTTGTATGGGTGCCAAATGATACAATTTTCGAATACACAAAATATTTACATCGCAGCTCATACTGAAACTATTCATTGAATCATTGAAAGTTCTTTGGATGCGTTTAAATTACTGTAAAAATGTGCTTGGCTTGGTGGACGAAATTATTCGAATAGTTTCCAGTTACGACGTTTCGTTTCTGAGAGGTGTTATTTGCGCGTGCGCCGTGCCGTTGTTTGCGACCGTACAAAACCGGCCACAAGCGCGCCAACTGACTCAGTCTGATATAAAACATTCTAGCTACATGTACGTTCACAGTTGACATAGAACCTTGCATGACTCATGTTCTTATCAAACAGCGAATAGTCACGCTGCACCTGAAACATTTTAGTTTGTTGTGTGAACTTTTAAAAACACCCTTGGTGAATAGTTGTTTGGGACGGTTTTAGTGGAACTTCGTCTTCATGTCTCAGCTGGTGCCGTACCACCTCCTCAGCGGTGAGCAGGACGACAGTCTCATGTTCGCTACCATGTTCGACTACCAGACAGATGAATACGCCAAGCCAACCGTGAGTACTTGTTCTCGTAATGAGTTTTGTGTGTTTTACTGGAAGTACAGTAGTTGTCAGTTTTTAGGCAGTGTGTCGCCGCGTCCCGTGAACTGACTTCATAAACAACTTTCTAGTGTTCCGCGACCGTATGGTGTAATTTTTTATGTATTTATGTAATATTTTATTAATGTAGTTTTATTAGAAAATTTAATATAATTTTATTCAACGTTATTTTATAACAATGAATTTTTATAATTAAAAAATTGGAGACGTTAAAAGCAGTCCATACATCACAGTCACTTTGCTTTAGTTATTAGATATTAATTTGAAGTGATTGGCATCATTGAATGACCGACAAGGATAAATAATTCTGGTTTCTTTTTGTCAACTTCTTTTTTTTTGCTTACATAATGTTAAATAATAATTTTATTTTTTATTATGTATATCAAACACTGTATACAACAGGACATGCTGATAAGTTTATCAATAAAAAACTGACTCAGAATGCAGAATATCCAATATAACTCTATAAATATTTAAATTAATTAGATTTCCTGCTCTGAATACTTATTTAATCGTCGTTGATTTAATCCAATATATAAATAAATTATGACCTCATAAAGTACACGGTAATTGACGCAGAATATTGTAAATGCTAAAACCAAGTTGTCCCTCATAATAACGAGTTTCGAGCTGTAGGCGCTAGATGGCAGTGTGAAGCAGAAAATAAACTATAGTTGCAACGACTGTTATCTGTGACGTTGATAGATTAAATTGGATCGATATGATAATGTGTGTAACACGATGTGTAACATCTGCATATTCCGGCTATTTGCAATTGACAAAGTTATATTGTATAATAAGGTTCTTTAGTAGTGGCCGTTGACGTCACATATCGCGCGACTTGGATGACGTCATCGCACGACTCCAGTAGGGCGAGTTTTCAAACGCGCGACTTCCATTGAAACTCTATCTCTTTTACTGTGAAACTAGTTGTACGACGTACGCAGTTTTGTTATAATCATTTATAGTAAGAATTTTTAGCTGACTACCCACTTTAGTAGTATTAGGTACTAACCTAACTATTAAACACTCCAAACGTCAATAAGAAAAATATCTGTACGTTTTAAATGGCTGACCATTTTGATTGAACCAACTTTGTAACAAAATCTTTGTGGTATAGCCACACTGTAGACAGTTTTGTCTACAGCATGATTGGGCCGGCTCGATCGGGTCGCTACTACTGGCTCACAGAAAACCGACGTAAAGTAGTGGCTTGCTGCTGCATTTCGTATAGTGAGCGAGATATCAGGAGGCCCAAATTCTCGTCCCCTTCCTTATCCTTTAAGTCCTTTCCCTTAAGGTCGGCAATGCGCTCATGATTCTTATGGTACTCTAGGCGTACACGAGTGGTCGAGACCACTTACCATCAAGTGACCCATTTAATCGTACATTAGTTTAGACTTTACAAAAAAACAAAGAGTTAAAACTTATAACATCCATCTTTCTTCGGGATTAAAAATGTATAGAGACAGCCTCCGTGGCGTAGTGGGCGAGTAGCCGGCTGTGTAGCGAGAGGCCGCGGGTTCGATTCCTGCATCGAAACAAAATGTTTGTGCTCTACTAATACGAGTCTGGGTGTTTTCTTCCCAGAGGGGTTGATGTTGGGCAGGTGACCACTCGTAAAATGTAACATGTGTTAAAAGCATGTTGCGCCGAACCCACTGCGAATGGGATAAGGGCTTATGGACGAAGAAGAAACAAAATGTATAGAGACTGCTTAATTTTTACGTGTTCGAGAACGTTTACCACGGTTCATTGAATATAGGTGGATATACAAACACAGCCGTCCGAGTTTCACTTATAAATAAATTATTACATCATACTTCTTCTCTATCGTTTTGAATATGTATTAATCTAAAATTTGTGTTAGTATGCATACGAATTATACTTATTTACATAAAATATTTCGTATATCAACTATTAAATTAACTGCCTCGGTGGTGCAGTTGTAATGCGAACGCGTTACGATTAAGGTTAACGGTGAGGTCTCGGGTTCGATCCCCGTGTCGGGTAAAGTGGTATTGGGTTTTTCTATTACGATATGCTCAGTATCTGAGAGCCCGGAGTCTGGAGTTTGTGCCCGGCATGGCGATAGGCTCGCTCCCTATCACATCGTGGGACGGAGATACGCTCGGTGAAATGTGGGTGTACTGGTTACACCTCTGTCTACCTCCTTCGGGGATTACAGGCGTGAGTGCGTACTATTAAATTAAATCTACTAAGTAGGTTCTTGTGTGTGTAGATCACAACATGAGCGTGGATTACTTAATATAGATTCGTCCAAAGGTATAGTAGAGTAAAGAAAAATAAGTAAGAGTTGGACCCTCACACTGAGACTGCGAGGGTTCCGTACCATGGCTCTTAAATTGTTAAATTGTTTTTCCGGGACTAAAAGTACCCTATGTCCTTCCCCAGGATAGAACCTATCTCCTTACCAAATTTCATTAAAATCTGTTGAGCCGTATAGCCGTGAAAACATAACAGACAGACAGAGTTACTTTCGCATTTATAATATTATAGTATGGATAATAAAAGTACATTTTCATGTTTAGTATATGTTATTAGGTACGGTCTTATTAAGACAAATATTAAATACTAAGTCCACATAATTGCGCGAGTGATAATATTAAATGAAGAGGCAAAAACAAGTTAGTGAATCAAAACCGCAGTGGTGTTTACTTTCAATTCGTGTTACTATCGCTATGCATGAATGAAATCCTTGGATTTTCCCAATGTAGCGCAATGCCACAGGTTCTACCTACAAGCTGGACGTAAACCAATTACCTACAATGTACAGACACATATCTACACCGCATGGAACTCTCTTTGTCTCTACAACATTGCCACGAACGTTCTAGAAACAACTGATCTTTTAGGATCTGATAAACAAGACTATCAGTTGCACAAATAACCGGATTTGTCGGGTTGCAGCGGCGGCGATGGTAACCTTTACGAGGCGAAAACTTCAAGTCCGGCTGACTTGACCCACATACATCGCGCCGCTTGTGAAATTTCTCCACCGCCCGACTACTTCCAAGAACGCACGTACGCCTAGGGATTCCCCACACGCCACTGGCTAACGCAATACGTTTACCTGTTTTTAGTTTTTTGCTTCACTTAAAGCGTTTAGTTCCCTGATGACGCAATCGTCGTGGACTATATAGCGTACTAAACAATAACAGATGTAGATGTATTACAATGTCAAGCAGATTTTAAGTACTTATTGACCTTGTTGACATCAGCAGATGGGTTCTATTGACCGACACCTAAATGCAGCGTCGTCGTCGATACGCTCCGGATGCGGACAATTTGTATTAATTGTAATCAACTGAATCGGCACGGCTAGGTGGTATGGTTCAAGGAAAACGTCTGTCTGCTCGTTGTCGTCGTGCTTAGTTATTATTTTTTTCCAAAAAAGTAAGCGGAAAATGAAACCAGTTTATCGAGTGCTAGTTCTGTGAAAAACGTATTAACTTCATTACCATCTGGCTCTATATCATATAACTATGGATTAGGTAATACTCAGCTCTCGACTTCTCGAGTCGACACAGTGAATACCAAGAAAACAGCGTGACTCATCCTTGATTGCCTATACACATCGGAAGTGAAACAATTTTTTACCAGCGCGTTTATGAGAACGTATTATAGTTGTCTTATTTGACATTTGTCTTGTTTATGTGCCTTTACACTTGGCAACATTTGAAGGTGACGTCATGCACGATTTAACTACTATATTTTGTAGGAACAAAGCCGTTTATTTTTTGTATGTTTCAACTTTTGTAGTTTAAATATGAGGTTTATTGTACCAGCGTGTTATAAGACACGTATGGTACGTATACAGATTGATGTTCTGATGCAATTCTTCAATGTGGGTAAAAAATTTGCTCGCACACCTGCGGTCTCCGAATGACGTAATTTTAAAAGAACGCGTCGGCAATGTTACTATTGTTTCAAACTCGTACTGCTTTAGCATTTTTACTAGAAAACTGAACCTGTTGAAAAGAGCGATGACTACATCAACGACCTACATAATGCATGCCACCAATGTCATTTTTAACATTAACACCCCATTATAATATGGCAAGTGTTAATATATTTTACATATATTTAATACCATTCGCTTTACAGCTTCAATACAAATCTTTCTTGAAATATTAATAATACTAGCCCTGTATTATATACACATCCCACTAGTGGCACGGGCCTCCTCTGCTATTTGAGAGGGGTTAGGCCTTAGACCATCACGATGGCCTTATGCGGGTTGGCAGACTGTACATACCTTAGAAATTCTTATGGAGAACTTCTCAGGTACCTATGGTATGAAGTCATGGTATGGTCTTCTCAGGTTTCCTCACGATGTTACATCCTTCACCGTTAAAGCAAGTGATAATTAACAATTAATACACACGTAACTCACAAAATTCAGAGGTGCATGCTCTTGAGGCCTGTAACGAACCTGCGACTTCGTCTCGACAGTCCGTACCACTTCCCGTTGAGCTATCACTGCTTTTACTGTTATAATAACTAAACTAAAATAAAGATTTAGTCGTTGATAGCTATGAAGAACCTTATAACATTTGTCCATTTGATACACGTTGCGAAATCATGTTAAACCGTTGTACATTTCAAGAAGTAATTGAAGTTGAAAAGCGACACAGTTTAAATAGATTACATCGGTTCTCTCTGTTTCCAGTTTATATTGGACGTTGTACAGGACAATAGTAGATAATAAACGTATTTAGTACTCGATATTTTTTCAAGAATATTGATTTTTTGAACAATATTACTACCATGGTCCAATTTATCTAAAAGTAATATAAATTATATCAGTGAGCAATTAAAATGTTCTTAACGATACAATCAATGTATCCAGCAATCTTTATTTGATATTAATTAGCCGTGGGAAAAATATAGTCAAAATAACAAAAATAGTAAAAAAAAAATCTGCTTAAACAGTAATCTTACAAAATCGTTACCTGTTCACTTTAAGTGAAACAATACAAAGCACTTAGAAAATGGTAGCCATAGGTAAGCCATAAACAAAAGGGATTTCACATAGTTGCACAAGTAGCCACTAGCCACTAGCCAGCGACAAGAGGCAATGTGACTTCTTTATTGTCGGCTAGAGATAACATGACCAATGTTATCCATTTTAAACCATTACCATAAAGTGCTCACCATTGTGTCAGACCCGTTACCGTTTTAGCGTTTCGCTTCTCGGAAATTTTAAACAATATATTTGTGTACGTAAAAAAACCTTTTGGACAGAATTTTATCATTAAGAAAACAGTAGAAATCATCATATAAATGTTATATTTAAATACACCTTCTAAATGAAATCAAATAAATACTAAGAACCTCATTAGGGAACTAGTTTTTTCTTCGACGTAATAATTAGTATTGAATAAAAATCCACACATTTATCAGCTTATTGACTTTACAACATGTATTTGGGTTTTTGCTTAATTAGTTCATGTTTTATTTCCTTTGCAAAATAGTTTGCTCTGAATCGGCGACTATAGCGGCGATAGAGACGTAATAACATAAATGCTTAGATTGGTTGTTTTAATATTGCGTATATTGGCTTCAGTTATAAATATTATATGTATATCTTTACACCTTTAAATCACACATGATGTATATATATATATATATATATATATATATATATATATATATATATATATATATATATTAAACACTAGTTGATTAGGATTTAAACAGCTATAAATATATTTATCTATTGCAGTACAGTATATATATATATATATATATATATATTATACATTCTTGGAAAGTAGCATCTTGGAACATTTTGAATAGAACCCATCGCAATGTTTGATGGGCTCTTTTCAAGTGGTTCGTTGCATAGTAATTCGGTGCGGGCACTCCGTCAAACATAGTGAGCTGTCAGCGGCGGCAGTTTGTCACCGCAGCGCGGCGCCCGCGCATGCCTTGTCGCTACCAACCACCCACGTTGTCGTCGGGCCCTCAAAACTATCGTCCAACGCAATAATGTACTATGTTACCCTATTACTTTCACTATTAGACGTTTTGTATTCAAATGTGCATTCTCACTTCTCGTGTTTTGATTAACAAGAATTGTTTTTGAACGAACCGATAGGCATATCCAATTAGGCCATCAGTTGTTTCATTAATACAGGAAAATCAGGCCTACGACACAATAGTTGTTAACAGACACATTTGTATCTCAAAATATAATGTTTAAACGTTATTAATGTACACATTATTGTCTTTTATCCTTCAACGATTAAAGCTTCCTGTTTGTTCAAACTCATTTGCTACAAAATATTTATGGCATTATGGTCGTGATAATATTATGTAGAATATAATAAATGGCCTCACACATTCCAATGGTGGATGCATAATGCACAAGATACTAAAGAGCCTAATAACACAAAATTTGTTGATTAATGCCGTCTCGTCTATCACAATGTATCTTAGTAATAGCTCTATATTACTTTGAATTGCTTTGGAGCAGCATTTTAATGTCGTAGTATTCTTGGATTACAATATTAAAAGCTCTTGTGTGCTATTGCATTTTACCACATACTCTTAATAGTTTTAGTAATGAGCAATAAAATAAAGAGAAGTATACAAAACACGGTCCGATTGAACGGTATTGCGTCCGTTGAGGTGAAATAGTTAGGATCCCGTCTCCGGGCTCCATCAGGCACGGTCGCACTGTGAGTCACACATTCCGCCGGACATTCTCCTCATACCGATTTATATATCTTGATAACTGGATCCGAAAGTTGTCGATAATCGTCCATTATAATTTCTATAAACATGAATGATGTCGTACCTAAACAAAGGGCCGTGCGAGCCTAGATTTTCTTTGTTTCGCGAGCCAATAATAATTACGTCACAGTAATAATCATGGAGTTGATATTTACAACAGCTGCTTAGTCCTTGTTCCGATTATGGACAAGAATCGTGCTTGCAGCTCTTTAGATTACTGACATTTTTCACGTTTCCGCCTCGAGTGGCATATTAGATGGCTAGTGCCTACTGTATATTTGCACGTGCGTATTTATATAGTTCGCTTTGTTCGCTATACTGACACAGATTTTATATTCTAGGATTTTTTATATTCTAGGTTTAAAATCTATACTCTTGTTGACAGTTTATTGAGGATATGTTTAACATTAAATTACACATTTTTCCTTATGAAATTTAAGTGTTACATATTTGGTAAAATACATATAATAAATAGCTAATGTAAACAAAACATAATTAATTTGTGTTTGTATACATTTCTGTATATAAAATTCTTTGTGTGTATAAATATATTCATATTTTAAAATGCATTTGATTATAGATTCCTTAGCGGAAAACGAAACAGATTTTTATATCTACTGTGACATTATGAATATAACACTAAAAAAAAAAATTTTGCTAAACAAACACAATATTATGTGTAGTCGCTAACGTTTTATTCTTACATCGAAGCTAAAATAAAATGGAGGTTAAAACAAATCAGTCATGTTAGACATTTTAATCATTCATCGGATTAGACCGTTAACAGTATGCTTGGTCCGCGGCTGCGAAGCGGAGTGTCGGTGGCACAGTCTACGAAATAATATGACAGGGTTGTGGCGGGAACGGAAAGCTCCCGCCCACCATAAAATATTTGATGGACGGAACAATACACACTACCGATACCGACGCCATTATTTAATGAACCCTCGTCATGTGAAAAGGTCAAATTATTTGAAAAGATTAATCTCGTAACATATTATGTGGGTCTCGCGCATCTCACCGGCCACGCAACGACACTGATTTTGTGTAACAAAGAAATTTTAAGGCTCCTTTTAAACCGGCGTACACAATGCATTTTTTTATTGTATCTTTAAATATTTTGATACACATTGTAATGTAAACATGCGGGTTCATAATTCACAGTATGAAATGGGCATAATCAAGAGATACAATTCCGTGGCGCGATATAAATTGTCGGGCGGCTAATTTGCGCGGGTTTGCCAGTTTACTGAGTAGAGAGTAATGCACTCGTAAATGTTTACGACTGTGTATACGTTGAGTCTCGAATGTGATTTAAATCATTTTTTTGAGATTCCTCCTGCAAGTCCATGTGGGCTCAATACAGATTTTATTAACTCTCAATAACAATATATTATTAAAGTTTACGGCACTGCTCGATTTATGCGAAAATTTATGTAGAACACATCAGAATTCTCGCAACAAGTATTATGTATAAATGTTTTAAGGATTTTAAAATGTTAAACCATAATTGAATAACATAAGCATGTAATTTAGTTCACTCACGGTGCGCCGAGTTAATTTCTGTCCCATGATGTGATAATCGGCGAGCTTATCGCCATATCGGCCATAATGTCTTATGTATTTTTTTAGAATCAAAATCTATCATTAATTGTAATTGCACGACTTGGGATTTGAACCCGGGACCTCACCGGTTTTCAGCCCAAGTACACTGCGACGAGCCCATGAGGCGATAAAACATAATGAGGTAAATAATATTATGTTAAAAGCATTTATAAAAATAATTAATACGCTATTATTGTATTCATATAATTTGACTAAAAAGTTCCATTTTGACTATCAGACTCTACATTTTGTTTAATGCAATAAAGAAAACACTGCTCTAATAAATTATTATTTCTTACTTTATATTATGATCTTCCTAATATCCTACTACTATTATAAATGTGAACGTTAGGATCTTTGTCAGTTTATGAGTTTGTGAATTTGGATGTTTGTTAGTCAATCACGCCTTAACGGCTGAACGGTTTTGGATGAAATTTGGCACATGACCGGGATTAGGATATAGGCGACTTTTATCCCGGAAAAGGCCATACACGCGGGCAGAGCCGCGAGCAGAAGCTAGAATTTTATAATTTACTTAATCTAACTTTTCTGAAAGAGTTTCTATAAACAAATTTACTGTCACAATATATCCAATAAGACCAATCATTATTATAGATCCTAGCATGCCAAACATGAGATTGACATTGAAACTTATTCGTTGAAACTAGTTATTAGAATTGCCATATCAATGTAATTAAATTAATAAAGTTTTCATATAACTTAACGGTATTTCAGCAAAATTAACAATAAATGGCAAGTCAGTAAATAAACGAATTAATGGGTTTCGAATGACTACTTGCCGCAATTCTTCGAATCCAATTTTGTATTTAGCCGCTCCTACGCATTTCTTAATTCTTTTACATCTACAAAAGGTCACATGTGCTACAGTATTTTGCTTCTTTTTCATTTGCGTATTATACAGCCAGTGTATTTTATTTCAACACGCTGATTTTAAACTCAGATAAAATTGCTTTCGATTTTGTCGCATTCAAATGGGGAATGAATAGGTATTGCATCGGCGAGTGTCGTGTTGGTAAACTATGTTAATGTAGACTTCCGATGGTCACGTCAGTGACGCTGTCCTTTGTCAATAGCTTGACGCCATGCGTTAATGACGCTACTATTGAATAGTCTCCCATAGATTTACAGTGCGTAGTACTCATGCGCAGACACGGCATCATTGACGCCCGTGACACGTCAGTCGCAAGTCCGCCTTTAATGAAGTTTATTTCGTCACAGATGGATGTCGCGTGTGTTAGATGAGTGGTCACCACTGTGTTGATTATTTGGAGATCGTTGAACCCCTGCGTACGGTTGATCAAACCGTGAAATGTCGTGCTGTTGCTTTTTTGATTGATCGCCGTGTTTGGAATATTTCATATTTTCGATGATTGACAGGTGCTCTCGCTGGTGACCATCTTGGATACATTCACGAGGATAAAATGTTGTAATGTTTTTTTTTCCTCAATCTTTCTCTATCCGATTTTCTCTATTTGTGGCATACGTTGCACGCCTTTAGGCAATAATGCAATGTTACCGCAGTTTCTGCACAGCCATGCATGCATGCATGTTACAACGAAACCACGCTGTGTTGTTATTATTTACATTCATTTGGAAAAAAATACTTTGCTCTCAACAATTGTTAAAATATTTAATGGAATTCTGAGATTTCTTTATCTAGTAAGCATTTTAAATGACTGCTTCCCATACATTTTAAGTGACTTGTGTCTGGAATCATAAAGTTAATTCCCTTTTTACGATAGAAGCGATAAAAACTTAATATTGTTATACACAAATAGTCGTTATACGCTAAAAGAGCAACATTGCCTCTGTGTATCCTATTTTAATAGACGTGGTTAAGGAGCAAGTTATTCAGTCGTGGGCAGCGAGTTCATGATCAACTTTAGTCTCCGGGGCAGAATGTATCCTTGTATAATGTATTCTTGCGGGGGTTGTAGCATGCGTGTGTGACGTCACTATTGTACATATTTCGCCACTCGCTACATTGGTGGCCGGCGTGGTCGCCACTCGCCGCTCGTGATCAACATGCTTGCACTAATTCAATTATTCTGTTTATGTAGCGAGCCGATCGCGTTGCATATTGAATTTCTGCTCGCTCGAACTTCCATCCCAATTAGGAGGACACTAAAAAGGTTGTACGTTTGTTTGCGCCTCATTGTTCTAGCAATATCTGGGCCCCCGCCATAGTTTCGTCACGGTATGTCTTCTTTTCCTAGTCTTTTTAAGGAGTCGAAAGTTATCGTTTTAATGCAACATTTTAAGGACCTTGCAGTTGTGAAACTGCGTAGGTGCAGTTGTCGAGGCGCAGGGGCCCGTCTGGCCGGCGCGGCGCGGCGGTGGCGACGGCCTCGTCGTCGACGCCGGGTGCTGAGGGGCGGCCGGTGGTGTTTACGATGCACCGGTGCGACGGCGCCGAGTGGGGCGTAGGCGTCGCCGGGGGGCGTCGCGCCAGGCTTATCAGGCGGTGGCGGGGTCGGCGCGCGAACCTCACTCCACGTTACACCGCTGGCCGTGCGGATCGTGTCGTGCTCGCTCGCTGTCACCGGTTTTAGATAACAAAACCTTTGTCCAGACCGAGCAATAATATTTACTCGCTGCGTTTGTACATCGCGTAATTACTGAGGGCTTTCCCGACGTCGACCGGCTCTATCGACCGAGAATTTCGGTGGTGCGCGCGAGTGTCTCGTTTGATACAAGTTTCGACAAGTTTTATGAAGTTTTTAATTGAAGTTTCCACTGTTGTTATTGTGTGCAATATTTGGATTGCAGTTAAGGGAACTTGGTAAGGTTCAAATTAATTACTTACTGTGTGTTTATTATTCATTGTTTTGGAATTATAGGTGTCTCGGAATTCCGAATATCTTAGCCGAGATTAATTAACATCAGCTGCATCAAACTGGCTACATATGCCATTACATGTCGTTGCGTCATCAATATAATTAATAAGTTTAATTTAACCGCGACACGGTGCGATGGTCGGTAGCCGGTGGTTGGCGGTGGACGGTGGGTACGGAACGTCGCGTGAGGAATGTTAATGTATTCAAGAGGACGATCCTCATTGTAGGTACGTTATCAGTAATGTAAGATCGATCCGAGATCGGTGTCCTCTGCATCCTGACAGGCGGTGTGAGTCGGTGGCGCGGGCGGCACGGCGCGGCGGCGTGGGGCGCGCGTGTGACGCCGCGACGCTGCGCGCGCGCACCGTGTCATCGTTCGCGGTCAGTTGAACGAACCCTCTGCCGACCGACGTCAACCTTGCCATAAACGCAATTATTTGCATCGCCATTGTACCCACCGGGCCTTGTAATCGTATCTCAAATTAGTGTCCCCGCCTCTACGGATCAACATTAAATCCGCTCCGAAGGGTATCCTGCCCCGTCCTTGGTCGATTCGTTGCTCTTCAAACTCGCACATAACTATTGGTATGATGATAAGCACAATGTGGTACATTTGTTTGCTTTCTATATTATCTTGTTTGCTTGATGTGCTTTATTGAATATTCCATAATTCCTATTCGTTAATGTTGATAAAGTTTATTTGAAGTGCATAAATTATTTGCAACCAACCAGTGACGCGCAATGATTTTTTACAATAAACAATAAGGAGATTAATATTCGACTATTGTTTGTTTTTTAATTAAGTACTTCTAACGATAAGATAACATAACTTGGGTCGATTTTTATCGAGATACCTGTGACGCTTATAATAAATATTAACAGTACCTTTGTTTGTCTATGATAAAGCAGACGATTTCCAAACTATGTAGGCTTGTCACAAAATCTTCTGTAAACAGATAGCGGCTATCGCGGTGGGCATATTTGAGAGTTGGTCAAGGTACTACACCTTTTCGGGTGCAAGATTTTCAAGTCTTGATGATTTAAACTCGTAACCTATAAATTAATAAGAACGCTGTCGCAACACAAATAAAAACTATTGACTATGAACATCGTCAAATAGTAATTAATCAATTACTAAATATAAAACGCCACAATTTAGTTGTTATCAAAATTGATAACGACGCGACGCGACGCGCAAATGTCCTAGGGATTTCCTAATTGACCATTGACTGTATGGAAAATTAAATACATAAGATAATTTTTACATTGTTTACATTTAACACAACGGTCTGTTATAATATGTTGAAACTTTTATAATATACTTAACGAAATATAAAAACCCATTTAATCTTGTCAAAAAAATTATAACTCGGGAAGCAAGAGAGGGTTTGGGATATGGAAAACTTGTAATTAAAATGTAATTATTAAGTTATAACCACCCATATATTATTGTAATCTAAATATAAACGAATGATACGAGTTAATTTTATTACAATGGTGGAGTTATCGGTTATATTTACTGTAGTTATACTATATTCAACGTAATATCTGTACGTACGTACAGAACGTAATATAATAATAACTGTTAAAGCATTATAACAAGTAAATCGAGATTTATTTTTATAGCATTGATCCGCAAATGAGCAATTAGCTCACTTGATGATAAGTGATCTCTATCGCCCATGAACATCCAAAACACCAAAAGTTCATGGACGCCTTGTCTTAAAGAAAATGAATAGGTATTTAAGAGAAAAGGGCGGGTTTTGGACCTCCGGAAATCTCACACACCAAACGAAACCCAACAACAAGCTGCCACTCCAGTTTTCTTTAGAGAGTCATAAAATCCCGGTCAAACCGTCCCAAAGTGTCTACAGCGTGGCTCTACCACTAAAAACTGTAACAATTTATGTTCAGTACAAATTACTCGCACAGGGGCATCATCATAATCATTCTCCGCATCATATAAAAATAAGTTTTACATGTATTTATGCGGGTTTATTATTCTTTGTGTGTAGTTTGTAATGCGCCGCGTCTCTTGATGGAAAATATAAAGACTATAATCTGTCGTTTTATGTACGTAGTCATTTTGTACCAACTTACATTTATGCGGGCACATATTAAACATAGCGGTATATTACTTAAAACTATATATATATTTGTTGCAAAGTGTTTGCGCAATCGAGGCGCAATGATTGGTTTAAGTAAACTCTGGTGGAAAATACGTCGCAGTTGTAACATTTGACGCAGTAAAGGACATGTGTAGTATTAAGATTTAAAGTATGCGCTTCGGTAATCTTCGGATTGGATGACGATGATCTGATACTAACCTGTTTCAACTTACAGTATATAAAGTTACTAAATATGACATTATCATAACACATTACTGTTAAATTTATATTGAAATTTTAAAACAATATCACAGAAATAAACCACACGTTTTAAACTGAAATTACTTGTATACTATATCACACCATGAGTTTTTCTTAATATATCAACAATAGTTTTAAATTAATATATTCCTCTTCCAATTATTCCCCATTAAAATATCAGATGAGTTTATTTACTTTGTCTGCAAGATTCGATGAAAAATAACGTTACTCTACGGCTCTACATTTTGAAGAAATAACAGTAGTTATAAACTAATTGTTCGTTGCACGAGGGACGGCATTACGTTCAGAATCCTTGGTCTGGTGCCAAACTGATGCCAGTTACGTCACTTTACACTTACACTCTCTGGCCATTGTTCGTCCAGTGTTGTCACATATGACATATAATAAAATGTGGTAGGTCCCTCGTATGCGAGAGGCCGTCTGGTTTGGTACGGTGGTACTTAGTCTATTTCTGCCGCCAAGCAGCGGTATATGAGCACTGTTATATTTCGGTTTTGAGGACATTCAAGCCAATAAAATTACTGAAAGATTTAACAACTTATGTCTCGGGGTGACTACTGCAGTCTAGTGCCATGCAGAGCTTTGTAATTCAAGGTTCTATGTGGTGTTGCTTCTGGTTATGGGCTGCAGGCGTGACGCTTACATCGGGCGAGAGACCTGTTGCTTTCGTCATTCAGGCTAGTAAAAACGAACCACGCGTCCTCTACTCCTCCCGCCACCGTTTAGCCTCTAAAACATAAGCAACGCTCGCGTCTAACTTAACGGCCAAGTAATCTTGCGTTGATTGTGATATATCGATATTTTTGATTCATATTGGGCTTGAAAGACTGGTAATTGAGATTTTAAACATAATTTATATAGAAGATATGTTCATAATGCCTACTTATACTATGCAATACGAATTTGTGATTATTCCGGGAGAGAGAGGTCAATATGACATTATTTATGCGGTACAGCTGGACAATAATAAATAATCATTATCGCAATATTGTCTGTTAGGCATTGTTTTGGCGCATTCAATAACTTGATGTATAAACCAGAAGGCGATTTCTTGTATTTGACTGACACTGCGACAAAATTTTAACCGATCTGAGATTATATTGTGATTGGATTAAAAATGGTATTCCGCTACTCTTTAAGTTCAGCCCGGTTACAATATAATCTCATCTCGATTACATTTCATTCAGTCACAAATTTTCTTATATATAGAACATGTGTCATTTAAAAATGTTAGCGGAATGCAGTTTTGGCTTCAGTCAACTTTTAATAAACTTTCGATCTTATTTAGATCTATCTTCACATTTGACTTTGATTATTGGTTTATGAGAATACCATTTGCAACTTTCTTTACACTGAAACTAGATCGAAATGATATATTGAACATTTAGTTACGAGAATTGGCATTCAGATTAATGATTACAAAATTTGTAACTAAAGTTAATTGGATGATTCGTCTACATTACTACCGTGAAGGAACTAAGCATTTATAAGGTGGGATTGCTTGACCACCTGTTGGTTCAAACCCATAAATAAGCATTATAACAAATCAAATTACATAGAAACACTATGTTTGCGGTTAGTAAACAAACATTTTCAGTATAAAACTGATTGTGAAATATTTCACGATAAATGTAAGTGTTTGTATACGTATTCGTGGAAATGCGATAAGCCGTCAGCCGCTCCGGTGGAGACGATTCGGATGCCGCTATCTCTTACTGATATCGGAGCGCCAACTGGCCCGTTTGTACTTGCCAAACCGAAAGGGGCGATTATGTCCGAAGTCCGAACAAAATTGGGATTAGTGGCATTCGAGTTGTTTAAAAGTTTTTTCACAACGCGGCGTCTGTTTTACTGTTGTAGCTGTTATTTTACTACCGGTTACAATATTTACTGTCCATTATTAAGTAACAATGATAGTTGTTGGAAAACGATTTTGGAACTAAATTCATTGTAAAATTTGTTCGTGAAGTAAGTGCTGTTTAAATAATTACAGCTCAATTACCTTATGTTCACAATATTGCAGAGTCTTGTTTTTTACTTACGAGTCCATTGTGTACCTATTTACGAAAATATGTAAGTAGATCCGTACAGCGCCCCTAGCGGAGTGTATTGAGAGCATATAGTTTCATACATATATCTCATATACCGATGACGTAACAGATATTGAAGAAAATCGCACTAGCCACTGTACAAAATTCTTTACCAAACTATAGCCGCGTATAAATTCTTTTGTTTTAGTATCGCTTCTTTAATTAACGTCATCATTGACGTCTGCTAACGGGTTTTTTATGCTTGGTCTCTAATACAAAGGAAAAATATAGTATGTCTATATTTCTAAACTTAAACGTAAACTTTCCGAACAGGATAGCATTATACCAAATTTTTTAATTTTGTTGACCTGATCTATTCGTATTTTTTTATTAGCTTGAATGATGAAACGAGCAGGTCGCTCGTCTGATGGTAAGCGCAACGCCTACCCATAAATAGAAACAACACCATATATCGATGTAGTTTCGAAACGACCTTTTCGTGCGTATACGTGTTTATATTAATATTACTAAGGCCAAATATTTCCTTGAATGTAAATACCAGTAACTGTTATGGCGACAGTATCACGATGGGCGTATTTATCTCGGACGGTGCTAGGCGGTGCCAGCCAGGCGCTAGCGAGCGGGCTTTTCCGCGCCTGCTGATAAAGCTAAACGCTTTCAACTGCGCACGCGCCGCTTAAATGATACTAAACTTTTAAACATATAAGCTGGGCGATAAAAGTCCGTGCCTTTTCTAAAGTTTATAACACAACATACAACAATATCCTATATTGAATGTGTAACAGTTTAAAATTCATTTTGTTAAATTGTAGTGTTAAAGTTCTTTAAGGTGCTGATTTATGGTTTATTTTAAGTACTGTTCCTTAAAACACTAAAATAATTGCTATTTGTGATGTAAATTGCCGCTTTAAACCTTCTAATTACTATGCAATGGACATTAAGTACATAAATCTGGGAGCGAAAGGCCCAAACGGTGCTGTTTCACAAACGAATACCAATTTGGCCGGTGTACTTACACGGGTAGTTATTAATTATTGTAATCGGCAGGCCGTTGCCGCCGCAATTGTCTTTTGTTAAAATATTGCAGGTAATAAAGCATTTGTTAGCCAGTAAAGGAAGGCTGGATCGTACCTCAAAAGAAATTAGCATAAGTGCCGCCAAACACAGCGGCTGTTGAGACAATGGCTTTGTCTGTCTATCCGTCTGTGCGTCGCCTGCTAACTGTTTTGTATTGTACGAACATTGTGGCCACCGCGCCGGCAGGCTTCGTTTACTGGACGTTACTTGACAATTTTAATAGCCGGTTATGATATGATATCGCCATATACATAATCTTGCCACAAAACAGAGCCTAGAAGAGGCCTTTATTTATATTAACGTGGCAAAAGGCATAGTTCACAACGCCTACTAATGCGCATTTGCTTATAGCCTTTATATTTCAATATAAAACTTTAAAACATACCCACTGTGAATGAGGTTCTCTGTTGTTCATACGCGCTTAATTTGTTTGTGTTGTGTGTGTTTGTAGAGCCTGTGATCTGAGATTGTCTCAGATGAACTCGTAGTGTAATAAAATTAGAAACACGATAAAAGCGGCAAAAAAGTGCTGCGCGAGAAACTTGACTTTTAAATTAATTACGAAGGTTTTTGTGTCGGTAGTTTATCGTGTACATAACAAAGAGTTTTTAACGGTTAGGATATGAGGTTATATACGGAGATCAATTATACATAAACGATGCTAAAATACGCGGAGAAGTTTAAACTTTAAACTGTGGGCGATGTTATTTATGAAAAAATATTATAAACGTGTACAATGTACATGTTATGCATGTGGGCGGTGTACTTCGACCGATGTCGAATGCGCTACCTTGGCACATTACACTTATACCTAAATATATGTTTGTGGAATTATCCGTTTCGAAATAAGATTTAAAATGTAATTAGGGTGTACGGTAATTTAAACCGACAAAAACGGTCAGCAAAGTTCGCGACTTTTGGCAAAAAATAAGAAAATATTCCATTGCATTTCAACGCGTGTAACGTTTCGAGAAGAATTTAAAATAAATCGCGAGTAACTGTAAAGTCGATGTATAAATACTAATTTCGTGAGATAAAAGATGAAACTATCTTAATTTGTACTCCATATAAAATAATTAGTGGTAGATAGATTTTTCTTTATTGTCAATCGTCATTATTCAATTATAAGATCGTGTCATGTTTGGTTTGTATTTTAAATTTTGATAATATTTACGTAGAGTCGTTTTTAAATATAGTAATAATAGGTTTATTGCTAGGCTAGCTAAAACTAACGCGTAATTTTCAGTACAAATGTTTATAATTACGACACTTCCCTATTAATGCGCATAAGTGTACATAATCTGACCATATGAAGTGTCACTACCATCAGAAGAGCGAAAATATAATTTGTATTGCTATTCAACTCGTCAGGGTTATAACTCTTTGTTCTACTGTGCCGTGCAGCTGTTGTTTCTTATCATAGAACAACAATAGAGGCCGATTTAAAACACTTCCCAGTACAGATAAATCGTAATCGTGCTTTTACAATATCATATTTGAAATTGAATTCTAATGTAGGATTCGCATTTGATTTGAGGAAAAGAAATCGCCGCCAAGGTCGCAGTCGACGCATTTGTGTGCTCGCGTATATATTATACGCTACATAATGCGATTTAATAACAATCGTGTTTTGCGTGAATCACAAAAAAACATAAAAACAATGTAATATTTTTTCGGCGAAGTGTGCGAGTTCACTGCGGCGCCGCGCGGAATGCTCGCCATTTCCGGACGATATCCGGTCCTCGACTCGGCGCCGCGTCGTAGCGCGTACGCCATGCATTATCTTACTTCGTTTTCGGAGACAACACTTTAATTTTCATACACAAGGGATAAATAATTATTTTAATTAGCACTCGAGCAGTTATCCATGTTCGGCTTCGTACGATAAATTTTCCTCGTTTTTCCTGTAACGTTATCATTTCCTTGTTCTCAACCTTCAGACGTTCATTCCGGAACCCGGTGTGGCTTGCGCACATTGTTCGAAAGATTGTAGGCCGTAGTATCGCAGACACTTTACGAAACGTGTCGCGCCTCATAATGTTATTCAGTATCAGAATTTTCACCAATGTCGCGTGCTGATTCATAGTTCGGCATGAATCATTCATCGTAATCGAGTTTTTGAATTGAGCCGACGACGAATGTAAATACGCGATCGTAGTGACCCGCGATGTAGAGAGCGTGCGGCGCGGCCGCGGCGATGACTCACGCGGGTTTTCCGAGAAACGTACAATGGTACAGTTTTCGTGAAAATGAAGGTCGGCTCCGCTTTGCCAACAGACTTAATGGCCGCCTCGTTGGTCAGGACAAGCTTTCTTTTTCAATATAAATACTTTTTCGTGTGTATATGTAATTTGAATTAACAAATGTAATTGTTCAACGAAGGCAATTTGGAAGGGGTGAAAGTGTTCGAGCGCGATATCGATCTGGTGCAGCACGTTGGCTATGGTTCATGAGGTGTCCATTGTTGTCTGGGTAGCGAGTTCACTTTTATCTGTGGCGGTTGTTGGCGCAACGATGGCGGGTGCGTTAGTGTCTCTATAATAAAGGTGAAGTGAAGGGACGCTGGCGCGGTGCCAGCACGTCGATTTGTTTTATTATTCGTTTGGTGGCGGTCAATGTCGCGACAGAGCCGACGGTACTCGGCGCCATGCGACGCCTGCATCATGCATGTGCCGAGTGCTCCAACTCCAGTACAACTTCATTTCAACATGAACACATGTGTCCGCTCAGTTTATCGTCTTACATACAAATTATATAAAGAAATAACTGATGAATTTTTATCAATGAAATTATTTCTCTTACAAAATCAATAGGGATATTGCACTTTTAAAGTGAGTTTATATAAAAATTACACTTTAAAAATGCTTTCGATGCTTTGAACTAATTATGCTTTATCGCATTAAATTCACACGAATTCAGCATAGATAATAACCGTATCAAATCAAAACAAACATTTCACACGAAGCGTTTAGAGGTGCAATCACATAAAACAGTGCAAAACAGACACATCTTTGTGTTTAAATCCAGTTCAAGGAATTTTCTATATCGACCAAGTAACGCATTAGTACCAGCAATTAGCGCTTCGTTAATGAGCTTCCAGCCAAGCGGCCGCGTACAAAACGACCCATACGTCAACACCACTCCGCACACAGATGACCATTTCGTTTTGATAGCGTTATATTCTATAAGTGCTTTATGTGTAGGGCTGTCTACTTTTTAATAATAAAGGAAAGCATTGAATTAACTAAAAATTATATTTAGTATTAATTATATATTTTACAACGCGCTTATTGGATTAAATTTTTATTTGTACATTTAGCTTCAATACCGACCATATAAGGCATTTTTAATAAATTAATCCAATTGTATGTAACCAAAATAAATTTCCGCCTATTTTAGCCTTATCTAATAATACCTCAATTAACACGATAAGCAATATTAGTTGGCAGCCCTATCTATATACGTGGTGTTATGACGTATTTCTAAGGATTTGTGATCTGTTTTCGAATAATGGCTTTAGTATGGACTGGAATTTAATACCGCTTCTGCAGTGTTAATTTTATATTAATGTTTAGTGGCATCAGGCGTAAGCATTGTTGGCATTTGTTTGGCTGTTTCAGTAGCTTTTGTGTTAGATTAATTTGTTTTAGAGTCGTTTAATGATAAATAATACATCATTTCTCAAACATTTACATTTGGTCGGTATATAGTCTTTGTTACGTGAGTTGCGATGTATTTTGTACTTCCACGTAAATGATGAATCTGAAAAACTATAGACAATTAAAAATCAAAAAGAAAGCCTGTAGTCAGTAGTCAACATTTGATTTGATCGGGAATCGAATCAAATCACTATCTATAACAATATTAGCAACTATAGTTGGACTATTTGGTTGGTCTCTCGTATACGAGAGGACGTTGGGGTTGGTACCATCGTTTGTCTATTTCTGCCACCATACAACAGTGTGTAAGCATTGTTGTGTTTTGGTTTAAAGGCCATTGAAGCCAGTGAAATTACTGCGCATTATGAGTCTTAACATCTTATTGTCTGAGGGTTGCGAGCGCAGTCCAGTACAATGCAGTACTTTGTAATTCAAAGTTCTATGTGGTGTTGCTTCTGTTTATAGGCAAATGGCGCTTACCATCAGGCGAGCGACCTGCTCGTATCATCACTCAATCAAATAAAAAAATATAGAAACATTTAACCCAGTAACCCAGCCGGTCATTCCGCAAATCCATTGCCCAACTGATGTAGGCGCGCCACACCTGCGGGTTGCGGGCGGGCTGCGGTCACACGGCTGCCACGTGCGCACGAGCACACGCGACTCGCATGTCACACCAAAACAACCATTGTCTATGGTAATTACGCACCATAGAGTTATCGCCCGTCGGAAGTTACAAGTCCTTTGTCGAGGTAAATGACATCTCGTTTATGGATCGTGAAGGTTGTGACGTTTGATCGGATCAATGTTTCTGCGTATTTATCTATTGTACGCAGATTATAATGCCTTAGATTATGAAATCAGTATCAGTTGACGATGATGTATCGCCTTTTTGGTCCAGTGGCAGCATACTTACATTTAAAAGCCGTTGAGTTGTGAGTAGTAGAGCCACGCTGTAGACAATCTTGTCTGCAGCACGAATGGGCCAATAGGCTCGTTAGTACAATGATTATCATGCCCTATATTTCACTGCGCGCTCCCCAAGGCCGTATTTCGTATTCGCTGTCGTGTTTTCCATCACTCACCAGTTGTTTATTCCAATGTTGTTATATTTAATAGGATTGTTTTGATGTAATAAAGTCTGAACAGTGTGCAGGCCTGGCGTATCAGCCAACGTTCCCGGAAAGATGTGATATTGCGCTAAATAAAGATATGACGGAGTTCGGATTGCGCGACGAATTTTACCGTTGCAAAATATGAGTGCGGAATTACACGGAATTGTTTACCAGATGAAAGTAATCGGAATTCATTTATTTTTCTATAAATACGGAATATACATACCTTAACATAAATATTTTTTTTTTTTTATTTATTGACGTAAATAACGATGTCGTCAGAGTGGAATAAAAATCCCCCATAAACAATACAATATAGATCATTTGTGGATTTACGGATGTGTATTTAGGTCATGGGAAAATTGAAGACATTGTATTAATAAACATGTTTGTTTATTTAAAAACTAAGAAATTCTGTGCATATATGGACAGATAGACAGAACACACCAAATAAAGTAACATAAAAACAAGGATAATACAGTTAATATATTAAATTGTATTTAAGTTATATATAATGATCATGTAGGCGATGAATTATTCGATTTACAGGGATTTTATTCTTGCAAGAGTAAGATAGAGTCACTTACATATTACGGCTTAGATATTAGAGCATTATACCCTCATCTGATGCGTACGACATGTCATTTTTATAATAGCAGAGACCGACGATTGAGCAGGTGGTTCGACTGTAAGTGATCTACTTCCAATGAATACCCAGAATACCAAAATAATGGGTGCATTACCCGACTTTAAGGGTAACGATCGGGGATCGGGGAAGGGAGGAGATTTTGGAGCATCCGGAAATCTCACTCACCGTACAGCAATTAGCCTCTTCACGTCGGTTTTCTGAGACAGTGGTACAACCCCAGTAGAGCTGGCCCAATCATGGTGTTAAAACAGTACATCATGGCTCTATCACTCAGATACACACAATCCCACTAGTGATGCGTTATTTATATGTCGATTACAATAAACATAAGTTTGGAAACACTCTGAAATCAATGTAGGTCAGCTTTTCGATTGATTTGCAGTCTTGAATTATGAACTAAAAACGTGTGGCATATGTTATTAGATAGGACATGTACGTGGGCGAGCACACGTGTGGATAACGGTTGTTATCGGCGCTTTGTGCGCTTGCGCTGGAGTCACGCCGTGCATACGCATTTCACGAAAAACTGACGGGGACCGTCCGCGTCATGCGTCAGGAGTCTGCTGCCGCACTGCGGGTCATTTGATGATTGATTGCGTATTGTATTCAATGTGATTATGGAACGTATAATGATATAAAATTGGATACGCTGCCGCATTTTTTTATTTGAATTTGAATCTTTGTTAATATCTTTAAAAATATTTTTCGGATTGACTCCCGACTGTTGTATTGACAGATATTTTAAAAAAAATAATTTTAGCCTCCATGGCGCAGTGGGAGAGTAGCCGGTTGTAAAGCGAAAGGCCGCGGGTTCGATTCCCGAGACAAAATGTTTGTGTGGTCCACAAATATTTGTATCGGGTCTGGGTGTTTTCTCTCAAGAGGAGTTGACGTCAGGTCGTAAAACCTACAAGCCAAATCTTTCTGTAACATGTGTTAAAAAGCATGTTGCTACCTACCCCACTGCGAGTGAGTGAGTGGAAGAAGTATCTTTAGTGGAACATAGTAAATTCAAAATGTTCCTTAATTTTCCCTCCAATACTGTACATGCACTTGTAGTAAACGTGACTGACGCGGTGCAGTGTGTTATGTGTTGTGTAGAGTCGGCAGGGATACCACGCACCGCACTGCGCCCGCCACTTCAAACAATACGTCACAACTAGATATAGTGATGATCTCATTGTGAGTACCGAGTACCGAGCACCGAGCACCGAGCACGCGGCGTGATAACACTACCAACAATGCGACCACGTACTCCACTCCGCGCCGCGCCGCGCCGACCCTCAAGGGCTTCAGATTTATGCGTACGCGATGCACACGCACTACGCCTTCTTTGAATGTCACAGATAACTACGGTAATCCCTTTAGGAATTGGGAGTATGGATTATCGATTTTAATGGCTATGTTTATTGTTTTTGTAAACATTTTAAATTACAATGAGGGACTTTTTGAACGTTTTCCTCTATGAAATATAATGATATTGCGCGTAAGTTACTTAATTTTAACTTCTATTGAAATATTATTTCCTACTACTATTATACATATGTGAATGTTTGGATGTTTGTGAAATGAAATGTTTGTTAGTCAATCACGCTTTAACGGCTGCACGGTTATGGATGAAATTTGGCACACAGGTAGACTATGATCTGGATTAGGACATAGGCTATTTTTATCCCGGAAAAGGTTATTCACGCGTGCGATACTGCGAACAAAAGCTAGTATCGGAATATAATTTGATTTCGTAGATTTTATCAAATTTTATCGAAGCCACGATAATGCTGCATACTGCTAATTAAAATGTTATCTATAAAATCTGTACCAGTATTTGCGACAAGTCTCGTTTTCTCTATGCAAATGTCCTTTGTTAACAATTAGCTTATAGAAGATTGTTGTGGTGTAACAAGTAAATATGTGAGAGATAATATTTAAAACGTCGGATAATTGTTAGGTAAAGCACCGTGACCAATTAACGTTGATGTTGGAAGCACGGGGCTGCGCATTGAGACGAATTACATTTAAGCAATTGTGGTAATTGACTGGCCCGCTCGCCTTCCGGACCCGCCGCGTCCGCGCAGCCGGCGGAGTTTTACCCAGCTTCGATCAACTTTATACGGATTATCGCGTGTGTCGAGCGATAATGCTATTGCTTTACACGACGATTAAGTGTTTGGAGTGGTTCTATAATAATTACCGTGTAATAAATTAGCAGAATGAATTTCACAGAAATTATGAGATACAATAAAATATTCATTGTTACGGTATTAATCTTTTAAATTCTTCTTATTAAGGCATAATTTTGCATCCGTTACCACTAGATTCAATAAATTTCCCATATAAGGCAGTATAGGTAGAGACTAATCAGCGTCGCCCACGACGATGTGGCGTCCTTGCCGCAAGGTCCGACCAGGCCTCCCGCCCACTGGCACCGTTACCGAACATGATTTGGCGATACTCATCATAAATTCACAAATTGTTATAGCCTTATAAGTATTTTGCGCGAGGGAAAATCACTACGCTAGCTTTACATAAGCCTTTTTTGTGTTCACTTTCCTTTAACTCAAATCGAAAGAAAGTTGATTTGCGGTAAAATGCAGGGAGATTGATTCATATACAATACAACTCGTAATGAAGCATTATAGTTGTGATGACGGTGCGGCGCGGCGCTTAACACCATGAGTACTGTATGCGCGTCTGTCGGTCAGTCCGTCGCGTCGTTGATGCGCCATGGCTTTCAGGCCGAAGACCGCTGCCTCGGATACTAACGGCAGCCGCGTGCGAAATGATGCGAAATATTTCCGGAGTTAGAGGAGTATTCTATTAATAAATGATTGGATGTCGCTCGTGGGCGAAGATTTCGGGCGAGGCGAGGCGAGGCGCGAGGAGCGCGCGGCAGTAGCGCGCGATCCGCCGCGGCCGGCCGCCGTACGCGCGCGCGCAACGAACGAACGAGCCGCACTCCCGCGCACACGACTCTACCGCGATCTATCGCGACCACGACCGACGATCCGCCCCTACCTCACACCCATCATCCAACCCGTCACCCTCACCGAACGAACCCATCACCCGGTGTACCGTCGGATCGACCTTTGTAGTCAATACCCACTGCACTTTGCGAGGGCGGATTATAACGAACAAATCGACTAACAAACTCGAACCACACGAAGGTGTCGCGCCGCAAAAAGCGCAACACAATAGAGTAAGCGTCTAATTATAAACGTGGTTGAGTTAGCACCGCCGAGATGCAGAACATCGATCCTCTGGAGATCGCCAACTTCCTCGCCACGGAGTTGTGGTGCCAGCAGGTACTACACACCCTCGTATGATCTATATAACCTGGTGTAGTGACGTAGCACCACCGCGCCGCGCCACCTGACTAGGAATGTGGACTCATGCGTCAATCAACGTAACACTACATGTGACGAAAAGTATTCAGGTCACGCCTGTTACTATGAAAATATCAAACTGAAAACTATATGTCTATTTTATTATTACTATCCAAATTAATTTGCACTGTAAACTATCACTAGTGGCACGTTTGCGTAGTTTTAATTTTGTTTGTGTAAAGCTGCCAGAGGTGACAGATTTATGGATGCGCTCTCATCGCACGTGGTTTTTAAACGTTTTTATTGTACCAGACACTTGGTTATTACGGAAATTAAACGAAGGTAAACGGCTTACGGGAAAAACTGCAAATAGATATTATCGTTCGCGGCTAAACCCAAAATTACCGCATTTAACGATTGTTATTTTGTTTCAATGTTTATTATTATGATATGCAAACATGTTGCTGATAAATTTATCGATTGGAATGTGGAACCGCTGCGACTGCCGAACGTAATAAAAATATGTTGCAATAATATCAATATTACGTGCCTCCGGCGTCACTTAACAATACACAATTGACGGTATCTAACATAATATATGGTCTGGTTCGTTTTTCGGTGATACGTATTTACACACTTTCGTATGTATACTGGTCAAAGAAATAATAACACATCAAGTCAAAGCACGCAATCATTTATCACAAAGAAACAAATTCCACCTTCATTAACTGTTCTTGATTACAATAAAATTAGTCTAATTTAACATATGCATTTTACCAATCCTAGAACCACACACATTTGCAACTACGAGTAAATTCCAAAATTAAGTGGTGAGGCTATTGGGTGGGGCGTCTTTTTATATATCACAAGATATCTACAAATTTATACTCTAAGCATTAGTATTAACAAGAATGTATGTATTGTTTCCAGTTGGCGAACCTCGAGGGCCTCCAGTCGGGGGTCCCGACCCGCACGACGGCCACTATCACGCCGACGCAACTGCGCAACTTCGAGCAAACATACATCGAGCTGACCAACTGTCGCAGTGAGCCCACCACGCACGCCGGCTTCGTGCCGCCATCCGTCACGCACGCCAACAACTACGGTAAGTTTTATTCTTCCACCTGTCCTTATCCCACTTGCAGTGGGGTCGGCGCAACACATATTACAGAAAGATTTGGCTTGTAGTTTTAAGATTATCCGCCTGCCTGACAGCAACCCCTCTGTGGAGAACAACTACGGTATATACTATCAGTATTAACGTACTGCATCTAAACCGAATCCGAGATTGTAATCCGAACGAAATTTGAGACTTTCGAATACGGGATTCGGAGCCAGTGCGTAACTTCTCGTACAAATAGTACTACGGCTGCTGCGTATCGATATTTATCGGTTTCGGGTCGGATGCAGTGCGTAAATACAATAACAGTGCTAGTAGCCATATTACATAGCTAATTACACTATAGCAGGGATGGGCAACCGATCGATTGTGGCTGCTTTGCCAGTCAGTCGTGACAAGGCTAAGGAATTACTCGAAAATACCCAAATCATCACACCATGCTTGTAGTGATGTGACACGGAATACCTTTTTATTAGTAGGTTGTTGATCATCATATGTTCAGTCTACTGCCCGATTTTTGTAAAGCTCTAGTGATACTATTCTTCATCATGTTTAATTAATGCCAATTATTATTTCGTTAGAGCTAAATTTACCTACTTATATCAATGGAATAGGTATTCACATATCACTGGCCTCATCAAGGCTACGTTAGCTACACGTATTTCAAAAGAACATCAAGTAATTAAATATTTGTAGATTCTCAAAACATTATACAACATAGTTCGCCCCCTATCATATTATGGGACGAAAATATGCTCGGCGAAACGGGGGTGCACTAGTTGCACCATTGTCTACTCCTTCGGGGATATAGATTCACACCCATAACGCTCACGCATATGTTATGTTTACAAAACATTGTCGTCAGTTACTTATATTCTGCCCCCATCGCGTAAACTTCAATGCGTTTAACTCAATTGACTGATTGTATACATTTGCAGGCATCCTGAATTCCGTGGCGTATTGTGATTCGGGCCCGACGACGGCGCTGCATGTGTCGCCGGGCCCACTCTCCGCCAGCGGCGACAGCAGCAGCAGCCCCGGACTCCCCACACCCAAGCGACGCAACATGGGCGGCCGGCGGCCCAACAAGGCGCCGCAAGAACTCTCGCCTGAGGAAGAGGAACGGAGAAAGATCCGACGCGAACGAAACAAAATGGCCGCCGCCCGCTGTCGCAAGCGCAGGCTCGACCACACCAACGAGCTGCAAGAGGAGACCGACAAATTAGAGGAAAAGAAACAAGCTCTCCAGGAGGAAATACGAAAACTGAACGCCGACAGGGAACATCTCCAAGTGATCCTGCAGAACCATATGATATCGTGCCGACTTAATAAGAGGTCCACGAGCCCGCCTGACGTGAAGCCCTTTCATGACCCGTACGCATACCCTGAGATGCCTGAGGATGGCGTTCGGGTCAAGGTGGAAGTAGTCGACCCCTCTGTAGATACGGTCGTAGTGTTGGACAATATCTACACATCGCCGCCGACTGACAAAAAGTGAGTAATTGATTAACTACTAATTATTATCAGTTTATTGAAAAAAATAAAAAAAAATCTTACGTTTACGCCAATATTACCTACACTTTGAAATAAAACTAATTTATACACATTTTATATGCATTGAGACTGACAGCCTGCCCCGTGACCATGAAGGCTGAAAAGCTTTCGCGTCGGGACCAAAATAAAATTAAACCGAGACAAAATGCGTATAAATTAGTATTTCAAATAGTAGAAAAATACATATATTGACATAAAACTCAAGTATAATTGTTGGCTTAAGGCGTGTGCAGCTGGACAGTAGTGGGGGCAGTTTAGAGTCCAGCAGTTGACAAGTATCAACTATTGAACAAATCGCGTGAAGAGGGTATTTGACTATGTAATTTTATTCATTATTTTATATGCAACCGACAATAACACGGAAAATAAATTGTTTTGCGAAAACAGAATTAAAATTGGGTAATAAATGAGGCCGCAGTTCATGTTTTAAATATTGGTGTGTGCAAACGTGGGCGCATCATAGTGGGAAAACTCACTATCTCCCTCCCCTGGGTGCATCATAATGGCGTGACCTGTCTTGTGACGTCACACGACATATCGTCCATCTTTTTCCCGTCATTTGACAAATACCACTTCTAGCAGTTTTAAATGACTTCAAACATATTTATTTTTGACTTGATTTATATAATTCTGTCGATAATATGGTTTAGGGAACGTAACTTATCGATTAAAATAATAACATTAATCTAGTCAAATACCCTAGTATAACCGTCTTGCTTTTCCATCCTTTCATTCCGCCAATCAGAACTATAAAGAAACAGTAGTTTTAAGTTAATGATTCGTGCGTACAGTGTGTTGATATAGTTACATTTGTTTCCAGAATAATGCTGTCGTCGGCCAACCCAGCCGTAGTGACGAGCGGGTCGCAGGTCACCTTGGAGACTCCTCCGGCGATCATACGCCCCAACAGACCTAACTCCCTCCACGTGCCGCTCAGCGTTACACCAGCACAGGTAAAATATACAACGTCTTACAGCAACCTGTGCTCAATTTTTAAGCAACGTATAGTGTATAATACAAGTATTTTATACATCCCTCCACCCCAACTCCCCGTACGAAATCCGATTGAATTAGTAGGATATGATAAAGTTTTTTTTCGATTCGAGTAATATATCGATATTCTACTTGCAACTTTGGGCATCACTAAATGATGAATAGCTGAGCTTGTGTCATGTCCCACCATTTGTATTCTCGCTCACGCACTTCACATAGTTTATAGGGATGTGATCGATGTTATCAATTGTATTATTACGAGTGTTTAAAATAATAGCGTGAAATTTTTGGATGTCTAGATTTTGTAAGAATCGGTTCATAAATACTCACTGTCAGGATGGGGCCCTCAAATATGACCATATTTTTCTGTAACAGTTAGTTTAATAATGCAATCAACTATTATTTCGAAATTAATTTTAATTTGAAGAATATCTGAATTCATATAGATATCTATCGGATTTTTAATCAATTCCAATAAGATCGTGCCTTGATAGTATTCGAAAATATAGATTTTTGCGGTTGATAACGTGACTAACTAAAAATTTTAATTCCAGTTGCACAACAACAAGGCGCTCGGCAACAACAAAATAGCGGGAATAGAGATAAGCACGCCCAGCAACGGCATCCCGTTCAACTTCGACAGCCTGATGGAGGGCGGCACGGGGCTGACGCCGGTGCACCCGCACCCGCACCCGCACCCGCACCCGTGCGCGCACCAGCAGCGCGCGCTGCCGTGCGCGCCCGACGCCGCCTCGCCCGACGCGCACGGCAGCCTCGTCAGCCTCTGAGGGCGCGGCCGAGGCGCGTGCTCCGCCTCACGTGGCTCGTGCGCCTCGCCCGACTCGCCTGACTCGTGCGCCTCGTTTGTCTCTCTCGCCTCGCCCGACTCTACCGCGTGTTCGCTGTTCCCGGCGCTGTGCGAGTGAGACGGACGCCGCCGGTTCGTGTTCTGAACGAGTTTATTAAGGACTGCGCCTATTTATTCGACGATTCGGTCGTTTCCCCTCGTTTTCCGACCTTCTCGGTTCTGTCGTCTTTCTTCTGTATTGAATCGTATTTATTGAACTGTACTCTAGTGAGTGACGTCTTGCTCACATCGCGCTATCGTATTTATTGTATTGTCTCGTAGTCTGGTTATAAATCTAATGTTAGTGAAACGGCCCGAAGTCGCCGGCCTGCCGAAGTCAATTCGTGAGCTGTTTTTTAAAGTTCTACAGAATATTTTTATATGAATAGATGTGTATTCAGCAGATATGATAATAATAATTGTGATGTAAAAAAATAAAACAGAGTTTTATTTGAATCGTTTCGAGATTGACGTTCGTGTTGTGCATATGGTCATATCTAGCGACGCTAGACTTAGTCGGTGCGTTTTTGTTGTGAATTTTATAAATCAATCTCTTTTACGCTTGGACCGTAGATATTCGGCACAGACCGTTTTGTATACCCTCGAAATATCTTGTCATAATAAACCTCGTGCCATTTGCTAAGTCTACTTTCGGACATACGATATCGAGTATGAGATAATTAGTTAACCATAAACTAACAGCAATACTTAAATGATTAATATATTGAATATAAGTTAGCTCAATGTCGATGTAACGTGTTACCGTTCCACGTACTGGTAGTGTTACGTTAATGTTAAGCCTCTTGTGATACGTCCAGTGATTGTCAGGCGTAGCGCCGATGGTCGCAGCCACTTCGTGTTTAAGTTTTGTATTACTCATGCCTCTTGGTACTGTGTACTTGTTTGTGCATTTCTATAAACCCTTCCGAACATTGTTCATTCATTGTTTACCTTTAAATGTTGTACCCGTGTACTGTAACTTTATATATTTTTGTATAAAAGAACATTGTGTCTTAGATACAATTGCGTCCATGGCATGAGTTTAGAAATTTTATATATTATATGGTGAAGACCAGGTAATGAAAATATATTTAGTTTAAGGCAATAACTAGAATAAGACACTTAACATTATTAATATGCATAACTTAGACCAAATTATTATCTTATGTTTTTCTCGTAGTTTTAAATTAAAAGTTAAGCCAAAAATTCATTTATGTTAGTCTTAGTTTAGATATTTCCATTAAAGTATTACTGTTTAGGCGTTGACGTGAAAGAAAGTATTTATTTAGTAATAAAATGTATTCTGTGTTGCACTGTCCAGTGTAGTGCAGTAGTGCAGTAGGACAGTGCACACTGCGAGGCGAAACCAATGCCTCATACTTTTTATAAACGATTTCTATCTGATAGTACTCAAACGAGATATAATATGCATAATATGAACACATTTATATGTAAGGGTGTAATTTTTTCTAGAAGAATTTTTCGTAACGCGAACATATAGACTACTTTTGTATTTTTTCATGAAATAACTTGGAAGCAATATATTTGATAAAAATATTTGAAATTGTAGCCAGATATAGTGAAATATATTATTATGTAAATCAGAAAATATAAATTTGTTCACATACTCCGGAAGCTGTGTTTTTATTTCCTTTTGTTTATTCGTCCCGACTCTAAGGGCAGGTGTCCAACAAGAGGGGGGAGAAGACCAAAGCTAAACGTATGTTCTCGAGATGTGAGAACAGTGGCGGATCCAGGATTTTGGTTTGACACAAAATTAGAATAAAAAATTGAGAATATACTATACCTACTTAAAATTCAATAAATAAGGCTAAGCGATGACAATTATATTGTGGGTAGAAAGTAGGATAATATCAAGATTCATTTCGAGATTTGTCAGTGAACCCAAATGCTTTTGGTTTGAGCCCCTTTGAGTTGTGTTTCTACTTGAAGAACATTGAAGCCAGCGAAATTACTGGGTATTATGAGACAATAACTTATGTCTCGGGGTGAAGAACACAGTCCAGTGGCATGCAGTGATTTGTAATAGGTACAAAGTTCTGTGCAGTGTTGCTTTTGTTTAAGGGCAAGCTACCACCAGGTGAGCGACATGGTAATTTCGTCTTTAAGACCAATAAAAAAAACATTCAAAACAGTCCATCCGAGTAGGCGTGACGTGCGGTGGCTCGGTGGCGTAGTTGTAATGCGTATGTGTTACGACTGCTGTGCTGAGGTTTTGGGTTCGATCCCCGGGTAAAAGTGATATTCGGTTTTTCCATCACGAAATGCTTAGTATCAGTCCGGACTCCGGGGTCTGGTGTGTGCCCGGTAACGCGACAGGCTCGTCCCTATCGCATCATGGGGCAAGGAATAAGCTCGGCGAAATGTGGATGTGCTAGTTACCTATAGTATAGGTCGGCAAACGAGCAAGTGGGTCACCTGATGGTAAGTGATCTCCACCGCCCATATACACCCACAATACTAAAATAATCATGTGCGCGTTCCCGACCTTAAAGGAAAGGGATAAGTTAGGGATTGGGAAAGGAAGGGGAATTTGATTGGAATTAGCCGACTTTCCTTTTTATCGGTTATTTTGAGAGTGGCCGAGAAATGTAATGTCGAGTGTATGGAAATATAATATAGTAAATAATCATGAAGGGTAGACAAACTGGATAACTCCGTTTGGTGGGAGTGACAGTTGCAGTAAATATATGAAGATAGTCGTCTCCATAGTTGGGGGCAGTTCACTCTCCTCAGTTTCCTGTGGTCTGAGTGTGAGTGGTCCGTACGTGTGCTATTAATTTCTAATAACGGTCTGTACGTATGATATCAATTAATTTCTAATAATATTATTACTGTTGCAAGTACCTAGGGCTGCACTGGTAGTATAAGTAGTCACTCGTACTAGTTACTGGCTCCCACACGTTTCGACCTAGTCTAAATCGGTCGCGACGAGACAGGTGCTTTATTTTTGTATCGGCTACAAATTATACACGCATTGAAGTAACGTTCTATTTATGTCATGACAGATTTTCCTTGTTGAATTGATATATATATTGATATATATGAGCGAACTAAGATAACTTCAATGTGCAACCACAAATAAAATAAAGAAATTTTTAATTCCATTTTTTTTTAACTAGTATATTATAATACATATCATTGTTTTTTTACGGTAGGCAGCGGCTTTGCTGTGCCCTGGCATTGCAGAAGTCTATGGGCGGCGGTGACTACTTACCATCAGGTGGCCCGTTTGCTCGTCTGCCTAACCAGGCAGTAAAAAAAACAGACATTGCAGACTAATCAATTACGTTTTTATTTATTATCGATTGTTTTATTAATTGAAACACTCAAAAGTTAGAAGGAATTCTGTTATAGATGTGAATAGCTATTATTATGAATGAATTATTATTTAATTATTTGATTACAAGAGGCTTCTGGGTTTGTACCACCGCTATGCCTTTTTCTGCCGCCAAGCAGCAGTGTGTAAGCAGTTGCTTTTTTGTTTTTTTTTTTTACTCTTCATCAGACGAGTGACCTGTTCGTTTTGTCACTCAGGCTAATAAAAATAATATCGGAACCTTGGATTCTCGGGCAAACCGGGACCTGTTCTGTGCGGGATTTGAAGAGGGTGCTAAATTCATGTGTTTGTAAAAAGACAAGAGCCTTGCATCCAAAGCCTCCGGGGATGTACTTACCTTAGGTATAATTATAATTTACATATATTTTATGATTACCATCTAAAGTAAATAAAACATAATAAACATAATTCACGGATGAAATATTTATTTCAAGAATAATAAATGAATTATTGAGAGTGAATTTCTCTACGTTGGTGCAACCAACGACGAATGGAATTCTTTACAAGTAGGTAGAAGAAGAATATAATTTCCAACACACTGAAGACACTGAAGCCCAAACACAGTCCGAACACGCCTCCAAGGTTAGCTGCAAATAAAACAAATTGGTAAGTACGTATTTAGTAGGTCCTATCTGTAGTGTCTTGGCTGAATCCGTGTATCCGTGGCTGAATGATCATGTGCCCTTTGCCATTACAATACGACGACCGGCGGAGTAAAAATGTATTGAGGTGAAGCTAAATTGTTTTATTGGTATTTAATGACCTGTATAAGTGGCGCTCCTGCCAGGATAAAGTCCTATCGAGGTATGTACCAATAAATAATAATACATCACAAAACTTAACATGAAATTGTTAATAACGTTAATAAACTGGATATAAAGTTTATTAAAAATAATTATGTCGTTTTGATGAAAAGTAGGTAATTGCCTAATATATCAATATATTATTGATGTAATTACAAAAACAATCATTTGTGTCCAAGTTGTATTCACGGGGGCGTAATGCAACAAGCGGCCGATTGAAAAACAAACGAGTAGAATACGTTGTTATACCGTGGAAATATCATGTTGTACACATCCCACATGTGGGATAAGATTAGAAGCTGTTTATTACAAGCACTTTACTATTGCAATTTTAATTTCTATAGCATAATTCAGCTACTTAATAAAAATAACAAAAGGTAAAAGAGTATGGAATCAATTATGGTACCTATATTATACTTATTGTTCACATATTGGGAGGGTTCTGGAATCGAATCCCGGGTAGACAGCAAGTGTTAAATGTACCTACCCTACATTTAAAAAACACTGACATTTTGACATCTTGCAACAGTTACCCAGTTAAAGGATTGGGTCTAGGACCTGATGAAACGCATACCTACCTACGCTATACGCTGCGTGATATGTCCGTCCTATGCGACATGCCGTCTGGGCTGGTATCACTGATTAGTCTGTTTCTACCGACATGGAGCAGTGTGCCAGCACTGTTATGTTTTGGTTCGAAGGGCATTAAGGCCAGTGGAGTTGCTGGCCGTTGTGACACCTCACTACCTATACTCATTAAGTAATTAAAAGATCAAATGATAATTCTGAAAAGACAAATGATCCCGAAGTCAATCCTCGAATCATTCAATTTCATGTGTAGTAAGATTCGATAACGTCCGTATTCAACAACAATCTTGACAGCCGCCGTGGCGTAGCGGGCGAGTAGCCGGTTGCGAAGCGTGAGGCCGTGGGTTCGATTCCCGCACCTTGACAAATGCTTGTCTGATCCACAAATATTTGTCTTGGGTCTGGGTGTTGTGGGACCGCAAGTCCCTCGTAGTTCTTGATACCCACGATACAGGTTTAACCTAGTGTGGGGTCAGGACTATGTGTGTAACTGTTGGGTGTATTTATTATTATTATTTATTTATTAAGTGAGCACTTTGCTAAAGACCCTTTTTCTACATCGACAGCCTTGGCTCGAACCCAAAAACTTAAATCTACTTAAGTATTACGAGTATCCCAAATAACAAATAATCAATTTTACGCATTAAATATATGCCTTCTGTAATTTATATAAATACGACATATAAATATTAAATATACGTTGAAAAGTCTATAAAATATATTATATCAATATATGAATGTATCGACTGCCATACATCTATAAATACGGCGCCGAGAAGTCTAGATGTTTGTTAGCAAGGATTCCTAGGGCTGCCACTTGGATATACCCCTGCATATCATACATGACATATTATAATGGAATTTCGGAGATCATATATTGATCAAGGAAGAAATAATTCACTAAATCTTTTGACTTTTATTCAAGACCAAGTGATATTTTAGTGGTAGCCTCTAGGCTACCACGCTACGAAATAATGCGTCGTATAAATTCAAGAAATGTCACCTAAAGTACTCGTAGTTTGGGTACGTTATGCGGAAACTGTAGGAGTAAGTCGCGATTGCTTTTGCGAGATTCTTGCTGGGCTGCGATCTCGCGATAGTCCATTAAGCGTTGGCATATTAGAGGGAGTGGTGATAGTCAATAATTTAACTACAGAGGATGCTCAATAACGGGCAAAGTCGAAGGGTCTAAGTAGAAAGGCGGACGCTGCCGTTCAGACTGGATAATGCTAGGCAGAAATAAAGAACCGGGGATTTCTTAAGTAAAAAAGGTAAGCTAAACTTCACCCAGAGTGTTCTAGCATAAACGTATTTAAAATTTAATGTTATGTCGATATTGCAAAATTGGTAACCCTAATACGTAAAACGATAGTTGGAAAAATGCCCACTAATGACGCATTAAGAATATCATACACAATATACCCACACACACAACACTTACATGCCAAACTGATCAAAGACATCACGGTTTCTTGCTTCTGCTTGACATACCCAGCGTTTGCGAAGAAGAAATGCATTATGGACGTGCTTTTGTTGATGGTCAGTCCTGAGCTAAAGAAAGAAATCAATTAAATGTGTATCTCGATTAGCATTGAGCCAACTACATTGTTTACTTGATGGCACTCACGCCTGTAATCCCCGAAGGGGTAGGCAGAGTTGTAACCAGTACGCCCACATTTCGCCAAGCTTATCTCCGTCTCATGATGCGATAGGAGGCGAGCTGATAGCCATACCGGACACAATTCCCGACTCTGGGCTGTGACTGAGCATTTCGTAATAGAAACACGCAATGTCACTTTTTCCGATCCGGGGATCGAACCCGAGACCTCAGCGTACCTATGCATTACAAGAGGCTAATTAACTGGGGAGTAGGTCATCAAATAGTAAGTGATCTCCAACGCCCATGTACACCTTCAATACTAGAAGAATCATGAATGTATTTCCGAGCTTAAAAGAAAGGCATGTGGATTAAGAAGGGAAGCGAGGATTTGGGCCTCCGGAAATGTCATACATCGTACGAAACGCAACAGCGGGTTGCCACTCCACGTCTGTTTTGTTTGAGGCAGTGGTAATTACCTGATCGAGCCAACAGTGGCTTAGTTGTGACTTGGCATTGCTGAAGTCCATGGGCGGCGGTGACCGCTTACCATCAGGCAGGTCGCTTGCTCGTCTATCGACTTGGGCAATAAAAATATTTAAAGAGACGGCGGGTTTCTTTGGGTACTACGCCAGTCTAGACATTATCTAGAGAAAATTGACTACAGGGTAGTTCTACATACGAATAGCTCGTGTAGATATAATTTTATAAGTATAAATAAGAGTTTATATTTTACTTACTAGGGATGATTGACGACATATTGCAACCCGTTTAGGTTGCCGATACTCATGTCTACGCTGAACCGTAAAGACTCGCAATCTCTCGGACAATCACACTCCTCTGAATGCAACCATTTGCCAAGTTGTACTAGAAAGTATGAAAAAATATACATTAATCTTTCACTTTTCTTTGTCTATTTCTGCCGCCAAGCAACAGTGTGTAAGCACTGTTGTGTTCCGGTGTGAAGGACATTGAAGCCAGTGTAATTACTGGGCATTATGAGACTTAACACCTTATGTCACGGGGTGACGAGCGCAGTCCAGTGTAATGCAGAGCTTTATTTAAAGTTCTGTGTGGCGTTGCTTCTGTTTATGAGCAGGCGTGGCGCTTACCATCAGGCGAGCGACCTGCTCGTCTCGTCATTCAAAGTAATAAAAAAAAAAAAAAAAAAAAAAAACTTCAAAGATCAGTGATAGTAATACCAAGTTTAATATAAGATTTTTAAACTTGTTCTTGGTTCCCATGATCTTTACTATAAAAACGTGTCTGCAGTTCTTTTAGAACACCGAGTATGTCGTTAACCTTGAAAGTAATTATTTTTGGAGACAGTGCTTATTCAACATTGCATGACGAGATGTTGCATAACATTAGGCAATCATATTCGAAAATACCTAAGATGTTGTATATTATATTATTTATATAATATATTATGATATAAAGAAATAAGAATAATAAACATCGTATGAGTGACACGTAGACACTTTTGTCTACAGCATGAATGGGCCGTCTCGTCCGGGTCGTTACCACTGTCTCACAGAAAACCGAAGTAAAGTAGCAGCTTGCTGCTGCGTTTCGTATGGTGTGTGAGACATCCGGAGGCCTAAATCCCCTTCCCAATCCCTTAATTATCCCTTTCCTTTAAGGTCGGCAACGCGCCCATATTTTTTTGTGAAGGAAAAATCGCGAGGAAACCTGCGATGTTTCCTTCACTGTTAAAGGAAACCTAAGAATTCTCTATTAGTTTCAAAGTATGTGTTCAAAGTTCAAGGTATGTGAAGTCTGCCAACCCGCATTAAGCCAGCGTGGTGGACTAAGGCATAATACGTCTCTTTTGTAGAGGAGAACCATGTCCAGCAGTGGGACTCTATAATACAGGGCTGATATTTTTTTATTTATATTAATTTGACTGCCTTGGTGGCGCAGTTGTAATGCTTACGCGTTACAATTGAGGTCAACTCTGAGGTCTTGGGTTCGATCCCCGGGTCGGGTAAAGTGGTATTGGCTTTTTCTATTACGAAATGCTCAGTATCAGCCCGGAGTCTGGAATTTGTGCCCGGTATGGCGATAGGCTCGCCCCCTATCACATAAGGGACGGAAATATGCTCGGCGAAATGTGGGTGTACTGGTTACACCTCTGCCTACCCCTTCGGGGATTACAGGCGTGAGTGCGTATGTATTATATTAATTTGTTATGACATTTCAGGCCGATCGTAAAAACTACAAGCTAAAATGTAACTAACATTATGTTGCGCCGACCTCACTGAGAGTGGGATAAGGGCAGGTGGAAGAAGAGAGAAGAGGAAATAAATTGTTAGGACATTTGCCAAAATGGCACACATAGGTACTGTGAAAATTTCAACTTGCAGAACAGACAGACATACCTTCCGCTTCGACTTAGTAATAGGGTGCTATGAGTAAGTAACCTTTGGGTACGCCGTACGCTACGCATAACGCAACCCTAAATATTAACTACTCACATTTGGTTTCCATGATACAAGGAATATTAGTAACTGTACAGACTTGGGAAAGATGCACATTAGGGACGTATGCCATTAAGCAATTGCAGGATTTCTCCACAGCACTCACGACGCAGATGTGGTCGCAGTCAGAGTTGTGGTAGCTCATGAAGAAACGTAATGGGTGCTCGTCTTCGAAGTAGCATTTACGACTGAAAGAATAGTTTTTCGTACCATAACTTCGTAGATAATTCTTTAACATTTCTTTAATGGACTGACTCCACCACTGTCTTACAGAAAACGGGGAGTAAGAATCCCAAACATTTTCTCCCCTTCCTAATTTCGATCCATTTCCTTTTAAGGACAACAACGCACCCATGATTTTGCTGGTATTGTGGGTGATCATGGGTAGTGGAAGTCACTTGCCATCAGGTGATCTATTTGCTTGTTAACCGGCCTCTGCTATAAAAAGCATATCCGTACTTTATTCAATCCTCTTCCCTAATATCCCTACTATCATCAATGCCATGCTTTAGGGGAGACTTTACACCCTTCACCCTGCTGTGGACTCAGACAAGTTAGTGATAAATCGAAACCAAATTATTTTCGGCAGTCTTCAAGGCACAGTGGGCGAGTAGACAGCTGTAAATCCAGAGGCCGCGATTTCGATTCCCGCATCGAGATAGATGTTTGTGTGATCCGCAAATATTTGTTTTAGATCTAGGTGTTTGTGAGACCGTAAGTCCCTCGTAACTTCTGATACCCATGGCACAGGTTAACCTAGTGTGGGTCAGGAAAGTGTGTGAATGTTAGGAGTATTAAGTATTTATTTATTTTACCTCCACGAAGGTAGAACTTTAACATCGTCGGAGCAGTAAGTGTAGGTGGCATGTATAGTATGATAAGACTCAGAGTTTGGCTCAACTAGATTGGTGTCATCGTCGGCAGGGAATTCCTTCCAATCCGTGAACATTACCTTGAATAGATAGTTTAAGAATAAGTTAGTCATTCGTAAATTATATTATTTTAAGGTATTTTTGCTTGTTGTTGCGCTAACCCGTATTGCACCAGCGTTTAATACGGTACCGGTAACAGCATCGTTAGGATTGTAATCAGCTACCACTGTCAATGATTCTAATAGTCCGGCGTGGCGTACCATACGTCGATGTGATTTTGGATCAGCCTCGTTTCTGCAAGGGTACAATGTAGTTGTAGTTAAATTCAAACTATAAGGTGCTTGTCTCCTTTCATAGCAAAATGATTGGTAAAGTATACTACTATTTTACTTTATTTAAGAACTTTAAAGATACGTTAATTCAGCGGTGAACTACCGGCTTGTGAACACACAAGTACACGAACAATGGAAACATGCTGAGTTACCTTCATATTTAAGAGATTGTTAAATGCTATGAACGACGCATTAATATACTGATATCCACTTAGCATCAAGTAGGCCTTCAACTCATCTGCCTTCGGAGACCATTTTCTTTATTTTATAGATATTTTTATCCAGTCACGGCAGTGATTACACTGCACCTGGTGATTACAGTGCAGTTGAAATGTAATATTGACCGTAGAGAGACATTGCATCCCTCGACGGCCGCAGAATTATGCCGGCCTGAATTTATTGGATGTACGAGTACACTGGCTGACCTCCAAACACGACTTGCAGGAACAAGCCACTATGGCGGGTTTTCTACCATGTGTACGGTGGTTGCTATCCAGTTGGGTATAATACAATTATGTTTCAGGTACCCACCCACCTACAAGGATTTTTTTACAAGTAAACTAATTTTTGGTTAAACTCATAATAATCATGCCTCTTTTTATCTTTCAGATAATATAAACTGTTAAAAATGCAGCAAAGCCCATGCGGTGTCAGGATCGGACGAAATAAATTCTCGCAATTAGGATACCGCTTGTGTTCGAAGATACAGAGTTTGAGGAAATCATCGCAGCTTTGTGGTAATGCCTGCATTACTTCAGGCAGCTGAAAATAAATATTATATAGGCGTAAGCCCCATCTAGATGCAGAGATTTTCTCGTACTACTCAGGCGAGAATATCACAGAACACCGTCATTTACGAGGACGCATCATTATATTATTATTTTCAAATTGCATTACGCGGGTTCGTGAATTACAGTTTTCTGTAAATTTCTTGCCTTCATGTGCGATAAACTCTCTCCATCTAAATGTGGTTTTAACGTTAAAACATTAATTTGTTAAACTAACAACTTTGTATTAAGTAGTAAACACAAACAAAACAAACTTACCTTATATCTGTTAATATCTAGGAGATTTTGAAGATTTACCAGTTCGTCATTATTCCACTCACCGAGGAGTTCATAGAAACCCAACAACTTAGGCATTACGTACTCCAATTTGAGCGGTACTTTACCGTCGCTAAAACAGTTTTTTTCTATACCTACTAATATAAAAGTACATACCTACCTAGTACCAGTGGCGGACTAAGCCCATCGGGGGCCCAGGGCGGCAAATCTATTTGGTGCCCCCGGTGAGCTTTTTTGCACATAGGGTTGATATGGCCCGGACAGAGCGCCCCCTCTTAGTCATGGGGACGCGCCACCGCTACTGCTTAGTAGTTTGTAAGTTTGTGTCTGATTTTGTGATTGTTTCAATTTTCAATAAATAGTAACCCTGAATGATATCTCTGAGTGATATATATGCTATTATACATTGCGATGAAAGTGAGTTTCCAGTAAGAACTGGGCCTTTGGAAATCTTACTCAACATAAGATACGCAACAGATAGCGGCCATTTTACTATGAGACAGTAGTATTACCCCACTCAAGCCGGCCCTTCATGCTGTAGACAAAAATATCGACAACGTAGAAAAGTTACATTGTCAATACTCACACCAATGTTTTATTGAAATGACTTATAGCGCTGTAAGTGATTTGATTGGGAGAACAAATGGTGATGGCGGGTTGGGATAGACTTTGTACTGGTTCGTATTGGTTTTCTAAGGCCATACGAGTCGGCATGTCGTTGAAACGGTTGTATAACAACCACGATAGCTGGATAGCTAGTGCTGCAACTGCTAAAATGTTTGTAGCCCAAAAACATCTGAAAAAAGTAATATCAATGTATCTGTTAGTTAATGTTAACTAATTAACTGACAAAAATGAAAAAAAAACACTTAAGTTAAGGTACACTAGTTAAGGCAGATGTCGAATGGTCGCGTCTAGCGTCAGATGAGTGACGCCGCACTGCGTGATTCTACAGGAGACAATTTTACGCGTAATTTTACAGCCTTTAGTGTGGGGATGACGGATTGAACAGTTGACAGATGATGGCACTAACGCTCGCATCTGACGCTTGACGGAACTATCGCAAGCCTGCCTATAATAGGAACAATGAATTGCTAAAATAATAAGTTTAGGTATCTTACCGATTCTGCTACATAACCTAAAATAAAATAAGTTTATTATTTTACCTCGATAATAGATCAGGATACAAATAAAAATATTTGAGTCCTGCTATAGTACTTTCTAAGCAGAATTTTCTTAATAGTGATCGAAAACTGCCCTCCATAGGTATTCGAAAACCAGTATTATGGCGTCAAGTTTATAACTAAAGTGTTTTAAAATGTTAGTTTAAATTAATTAACCGCCATGATATTGTGTTGTCACGACACTAGGAATTTAAGGTAATTGTTATAAACTGTTAATTTTATATGAGTGCGTGTTAAGTGGATATGTAGCTTATTAAATATGGCCTTGTTGAATTATCGTTTAAAACCACCGTCAGTCCAGGCATGGATTCACGAGCTATGGGGTTTTATGACCCGTCAAGAACATATAAATAGTTTTAGTTTTCCCTGTTTGTAACACGAAAAAAGATCTTCTACCTATTCTTTTCTATATGCTACTGGCATGTTAGTGAAGAGTCGTAGAGTATAAAAAAGTTCCAAGTGGGAAAAGCATTAGGGAAAAGAATAAGGGGAGTTTTTAGATAAGTAAAAGAAAATTTATGTTGTAACTACATATTGTGATGCAAATTGTTTAACTTCCTTGAAGTAAATCCTTCCTTCCTTAAATCTTGATGTCGTTATCTAGCGGTCCCCAAAATGGTTGATAACAGCCAGCAAAACTATAGCCCTGCTCGAGAAAGATTTTATTCAATATTCTTAATCTTAATATAATTCGCATTTTTCCAATATATATTTTGATCTATAAGGCAGTGGTCGGCAAGCCGCTCCTCAAAACGCGATTTCGCCACCAATGCCAACCAACTATTCTAGAGTTAGGTACTACTTAATCTTTAAGTAAAATTTAAAATTACGAAGAATAGTAAAAATGATATTTTAAGTGTAGCCCTCAAAAGATATTTTAACGAGTGCGGTGAAATCGACCTCGATGTAAGGGTTCATATGCCCCCGTTTGGGCTAAGTGGGAGCTCAAAGACGTTATTTGCGACCGAAAGATGCCATCATATATAAGACCATTCGGCCTGTGCTACTGTATGGGTGCGAAACGTGGCCTTCCCTTGGGCGCCACCACTAAAAATCGCGAAATAATCGACTTTCTTTAATATGTCACTTTTAGTCTTGTTTGGACCCATAAATGCAATGACGTTTCATTAAAATAATAATTAAAATCGTATTTTTCTTTATAACGTGATGCAAATATAATTTTTCAATAACAGTTGACGCTCGGATTCATCTGCGGAGCAAGGCGCACGGTGCGATGTGTCTACTGAATATTGCAGCGCGGTAATGCGCACGGATCACTGACCCCGACTTTACATTTACCCCCACTTAGTAGTCTTTACATTGCGGGCATATGTGCCCAAATTGGTAAGTAAACAACAAAGGAATAGTGTTTTCCCTTTATGTTATGTTTTATTACCGATTCAGCTTCGGAAGCGGTCCCCTTACACCCGGTATTTGGCTCTTTTGAATTAGTTTGCCGACCATTGTGTCAGGACTATCGAGAGAACATACCTATTGTATGAAATAAAACAATAATTAGGAAAATGTATAAAGTGATTTTTATTGAGAAATCCTCATTAAGTACATTCTTTATAATATTGTTAACAATTTCAAAGGTTTTTCACATTACAGTTTTGTATTTTGAGAACGATTCATTTTCTACAGGTAGACAATAATTTTAAATAATGTGCAGCACTCCTGTCGGACACAAAGACAGTGCAGTGGTAAGTAAAATTATCTTCACACATTGAAAATAGGAAAACATTAAAACAGACACGAATTTAGCGATATTTATTTACTAAAACGAGCGTCAAACATTTGAATTCAAATTACATCTAGAATATAGTGATAGAATCAGACAAAGCAAATTCAACCAGCTGTACTTGTGGTTGTGTAAGCATTTACGCATTTTGCAAAACAATATCCATGTTTACTAAAGCAAAAATTTCAAAAATTAAAAGTTTCTCTTTATGAGACGACTCGTGTTAATCACTAAACAAAGACTTATTTTATATATATTTCAAGCCCGCATTACATTAAAACTTCTACAACTATAGTTTTGAAATATGTAGATATCTTTGGAGTAAAGTACATACCTGTTCGCCACAGGGGTAGGTAGAATAAGTGATTAATTAATTAAATAGTTACGTATTATCCACGGTAAATATAAAAAGACAATAACGGTGCCATAATAAACATATAATTAAATTTCTGAGTTATGGATACTAAAAATGTAATTCTATTTAATTATTAAAAAACAAAATCTCTAAGTTCGTGCCTGTAAAATTTGTATAAATATTTCTTACTTACAAAATAATATAAATGGGTGATGTTTATGAGTATTTTAGCAAATATCATATAATGTCAGTTTTTTTCACATTTTACTTGGGCTTTATATATAACGCAATTTTAAATATTCTTACAACAGGTACTTCTATGGTTTGGCATTTATATTGTACGTGTCTTATGCAAATAATATTATATTTGTATGTAATAACTAGTTTTAATTATACACAAATGTTAGTAATTTTTATAACAAAGATAAATATTTTATTCATACATAATATCTCAATTTAATATCCATAGTTTAAAACATAATCGACGTTTTTAAAATACTGCATTAATATATTATGTTACAGTAGAACAAAATAACTAGTATTTTAACAAAATCGCCACTGTATAAGAAAATGAGACATTTCATGTCCTTTCCCAATATATGGGAAGATATATAATTAAATATCATTTTATAATATAAATATATCCTTTATTTAACACAAGAATAAAAAACTTAGTTTTTACGCTACTATTTTTGTTGTGTCATATAACGTTGATTTCAATTTTATATAAAGTGAAACACCAAACATACATACATATAACAATAATTAACAACTAAATTAAATAAATTTAATAATAATTTAATTAAATTCACAATTTATTATAATATAAATATACCGTTGGTCGATATTTATAAAGCACTAAATTAATGGCGTCGAAAGCTAATAGAAATGTTACTCATATCTAAGGTAGCGTACTTCGGTAACTAGCTATTAGGTACAAAATGGGTTTCCACACTTTAAAAATAGTCAAACATTTGATAATTAGATTATAAAATATAATATATAGTTTCTTATTAGGAGTATTTATTTGTTAGAACTCAAACAAATATTTTTAAGCGTAGCTCTTTTGAGCCTGGCCGCATCAAGAATAAGATAGATAGACCCGTAGCTAGATATCCAAGCAGTTTTATGCTTTGTTAAAATTTCTAAATATGTAGATTTACTTTAAATTTATTACTTTATTCATTTATTTTATGTTTCAAGCCAATTTCAATCGACTCTTAATAGAATTGTTAAAACTATTTTAATCTTTTTGACTGTGAGTCACAAAAATAGGTGTTATTTAAAAAAAAATGATACACAGTCTAATCTATCGGTCAGTTTGTATATACTCAAGTTTGGAGATTCCAATTAATTATTAATTTGCAAGTAGCTATTGCCTATCACTAGTTACAAAAGTACGTTTTTTCGATATACAATGCAACGAATTATCTACCCATTAAGAGTTATTATGCACTGCATCCGATCCGAATCTGAGAAATGTCAAATCGAAGTAGCCTCTGTGCCATTTGTGTGAGGTGTAGATTTGAGTTCTTTTTTCCAAAGTCGAGAATATCTCTAGGTCGGATCATAATCCTAGATTCAGACCGGAAATAGTGCGTAAACACTCTAAGGCTTCCAAGAAAAAAATATTTTATTAGAACACACATCGCAATTTGAAACCATTGAGCAATAATATCTACAGAATAAAACTTTATTACAAATAGGTATACCTAATATGTCAAGAGAAATAGTCAAAATATATATTATGATTTGATAATAAATGCAAATATACCAAACGTTTTTAAAGTATCTAAAATTGACTAAATTCATTAAAAAGTCAATAGGTATTTCGATTTACTTAACGAAATGACTAAATAATAATATCTTGTTCATAATAATATCGTCTTCATAAAAATATCAGTGGTATAACATAAAACACATTTTAAATAATAGCGAAGATATGATTAGTTATTGACCAGAATTTTAATTGCATGAATAATATGTATTCTCCGAAAATTAATAGATTATTTTAGTATAGCAGCTTATATCTATGTACAAATTTTAATCGAAAGAATTAAATTTTTAATATCCATGGAATAGCGGTGAAACCTATTATATAAGTATTCGAGAATGGCTGAATCGGCCGTTTCATAAATATTATACAAAAATTTTAATCTTAAAAATACAAAGTAAATATCAGACATACTATAAATATTTAATATCGGTATGTGTTGGTATGTCAATGTTTAATAAATATCCTTCTACAACATTATCCTATCTCACATGTATTGTGCGCTCCAAGTCTTTATCATCATTATACAAATATATGCTACAAAACGTTTGTGTTCCATTGTCATTAAAACTCTACCTAGAACACATTCAACCCAAGACGAAAATTGTTACAAATTATCGGAATATTACAATTCCTCGATAACGCGTTCCTTTAATCTATAAAGCGTTTAACGTCTTCAAAACATCTTCCTCCGTACATTTTACATCGATACATTCAGTCATAATGCCTTCCAAGAAACTCAGTGCATAAACGATCAAACATCACACTGCATCGTATGACAATCAAGTCGTGAAAACACGTGCAAAGTCGACAAAAGCGAAGTGCCGTGTCGCGGTCAACGCCAGTGTTGCCAACTTATACTTTTCAAATCCACCAAAAACCCACAAGATCAGGGCTACCGGTATTTTCCCGCCAATCTCCAGAAACAACGAAATTGTTTTTCTGGATTCCGAAAATAGTGAAAATTTATATCGAAAACATGTTAATCGAATTAGTGGTTAAAATATTAGCTTTCCACTAACTGAAATTTACCAAATCACAAAATCCAAAAGATCGCAACAATCACCCACTAGCGGGGGCTCGAAACCACCAGACCTAGTGGTAATTCCACTAAGTTGGCAACACCAGTCGACGCACACCGAAACAACTTGAGAGTGGATGTGTTAGTGCGAGTGAGGGCCGGCGGCGCGGGTGGGAGGTCCCGCGCGAAAGCACCGCGCGGTCCGGTGCGGCCGGTCGGACCTCGGGGCCGAGTCCGCGGATACAGATTACAGAAGCTCAAGCATGCGCGTCCCCGCGCTAAGTCAGAGATCGTCAGGAGTCCAGCAGCACGTGCCAGCGCTGCACCTGCACGCGTTAATTCAAGTGTATTTTATAGCATAGGCCGGCCAAAGAGCAAGTGGGTCACATGATGGTAAGCGATCTCCACCGCTCATGTACGCCCACAATACCAAAAGAATTACGTGTAATAACCACTGACTTTAATGTATGGATACTACTAGACCGGCTCCGCGATAAGTAAAAATTGCATCACTAAGTTCAATCAATTCACGTAACTCAATATTACTATCTCGTTTACTCTTAGCTAGAACTCCTCTCCCGCTTTCTGTCTATCAGCTGTCAAACTCTGTATTATATGGCGCAATTTTACTTCTAAGCAGCCCTTCTAGTAGGATACCTACATTCTTTAATTGCAGCAAATGAATTCGACGTTAAAGAGGAATCGAGCAATCAAGAGACTGTAGGATGCTCAGAAAATCCTGTTCTCTACAGTAACAGTACTGTACGATGCCACTTGGGACGACTTGGAATAGTGTAATACACTATAGTTTTGCGATAAGTAACTATTGCGGTTCCTACAATAATTAACTACGGCAATTGTACTTTCACACGTAGTTGCCAACATTTTCGCACTTTATAGAGGGTGCATAGTGCATACGCCTCAAGTGTCGCTACAGTAATACGATTGTTATACAGTGATTGATCAAGTCTCTTTCTGAAATTTAGGTCCATGTTCTAATATGATTGATATTGCGTTAGATGGTAGTTCCCTCATAGGCGAGAGGCTGTTTTGGTAGGTACCACCGCTTTGACTTTCTGTCGAAAACCAACCGTGTGTAAGCACTGGTATGTTTTGTTTGAAAGACATTGGAAGGCAGTGAATTATTGGACATTATAAGACTTTAACATCTTATGTCTCAGGGAGGCGAGCGCATTCCAATGCTTTGTAAGCAAGCAAGCTTGTCAAGCTTCTGTGTGGTTTTGCTTCTGTTTATAGGCAGGTGTGGCGTTGACCATCAGGCGAGAGACCGGCGTGTTTCGTCATTCACTTCCTAATTCTGAAAGTGTCTGACGGCTAACCGCTATTTATTGTCATACATTTTGACAGTTATCCTTAACATGAAACGATCTTAAATGCTTGAATACGGATGTTAGGCTAAAAAACACATACCTGTTCGCCCTGACGCTCACACAATTCTTTCCAGTGGCGTTCCTCCTCCCGGCCAGACGGGCTGTGTCCGAGGGAGAACCAACCCACCATCTCATTCCGCTTCACACTGCGTCGCCACCACACTGATACCATCAGCGTCACTTCACTCAGTTGGAATAACGCCACCTGGTGAGTGAATATTGAAACTTGTATTTATGTTTACGTTCTTGTATTTTTTTTAATACCAGATGTGACAAACGAGCAAGTCTCATCAGTGAAAGAGCAATCATTATCATCAAGAGCGAGTTCTCATCAGTGTTTATGGGCGCTGTGAAATTAGTCACAGTAAGTCCCAGGAGATGTTCACAAACACAATTTATTTTAATAATTAACATGAATAGAACCTGAAATATGAAGAGTTCCTTGTACAGCGGGTTGGACTGGGCTCGGCGCGTGGTGGACTTGCAGCGACCCATCTCCATGCCCAGCGAGCTGATGAGACACAGCTTCACATAAGTGTCCGGCGCCTTGTTCGGCGATAGCTTGCGGAAATGAGTGCCTTTTATCACCTGCAACAAGGGATTAGCACTCTTATGTTTTTTTATAGTAGAGGACGGAAAACGATTTAACGAGAAACACATTTCTAATCGGCCAACATCTTACTTCACGTTTTTGTGGAGGTTATATTCCAGTGCTACAAATTCAAATGCATTAATTTGAAAATAGATTTGGTCTTGTTGTTTTTTTTGTCCTGTCACAACGTGTAGGTACAGTGCAGTCCAAATATAATATCAATCAAGATACATTGCATTCCATGACAGTTGGCAGAATGATGCCAAGCTGAAGTAACTGCCCGTCTCGGATGTACTCGTACCACTAACCACTCACCTCGACAGAGAGATGTCCCGTGGTGGAGTTGTACTGCAGCCCCAGCAGCAGCTCCGGCGCGGACCTGGTGCTGCAGCAGGACGAGGCAGAGTCAGAGCGCGCCAGGCTGCACGCCTCACCGCCACCACCTCCTGCACCTCCTGCACCACCAGAACCTCCAGCGCTGCTCAGACCCACGGCAGACGGCGTCGTCACCGTTGTCAGAGACGATGGACTCGCCAGGACGCCTATTATGGACTGATTGAGGTCCAATTTGGGAAGCTGGAAATTAAATACGAATGTGAGTACGTTGGCTATGTAGCTAACATTAAACAGTTTCGATTACAAACATTTACGTTTCATTTAAACTATACGGAAACTCGAAGAAAACTATAGTTGATACAAATGAGTATCGTGGACTCAATGTCGCTCAAATGCATCGACTCATAACTACTAGGATCCTACAAACATTTGACATTGTCTAGCAGAGTATCTCAATAGGAACAGGCGTATAGTCTTAAAAGTTTACAAAATGTTACCTGCAAGCTAGTCTGATGGTGCTGACGCGGTTTAAGTTGCAGCCAGAGACTGTTCTCGAGTTCAAGGTTGAGCGTGGCGAAGGAGATGGCCGCCTCGCCGAGTAGCCGATGACGGCGCATGCGCTCACACCCGTACACGCGGACGCGCAAACCCAACCCGTACACATCCTCTTAAATAAGATGTTTTTTTCACGGAATTAGAAAAAAAAAAGTTTTTTATAGATTTATTATTTGCCATTTTTTTATGATATCTTAATCTTTAAAATCATTATTCAGAATATTATCATTAATCAGAAAATCATTTGTACCTTTTAAACTACTGAACAGATTTTCTTCAAATATAGCTATGTATCTTCGCAATTTAATTATCTTTAATACAAAAAAACAAACTGTATTCAATTCAGTCTATTCGTTTAGGCACTACGGTGCCAAAAGTTCATGTCCATCGGGAGTATCACGACTTTTAATATTGGGAACATCTTTGCTGTAGAAACTATTAACTTCATATATCTAGGATTTTACTAATTTATTGTTTCATTTGCTAACGAAGTGTGATGAAATTCGTTTCACTGGTTACATGTTTGAGGTTGTGAATAAATAAAGCTCAAGAAATGTTAAACAGACGAAACCACAATCTCACCCGGATTAATCTTGTGCAAAACAAAGCTTTCCATGTATTGAGGATTTTCACCATTCCGTATTTTTGATTTGAACTTTTGCTTCTTTAAAGGCAGAAGGACTACTCGAACCTGCAAATACAGAACGTACTTAGAATCACAATAAACTAAAGTAAACTAGAAATCTCGCATTTCTAACAATATTGACCTATTTTATTTCTGCTATAACATTTCGTTTATGTCTCGTCGCCGAATGCATGTGAAATAGTCACAATAAATTAAATATCAAAATAAATCTTGTAAGAGTACCTGGCTCTGCAAGATTTGTCCCTGGTTCTTTTGCGGTAAGGAGCGCGCCTGTAGGACATGCAAGGTCATGCTCCGAACGGGAGCGTCGTAGAGAATCGTCAGTTCCACGGAACCCCGCTCTTGTGAGCTGCTGCTCTCGCCACAAAGCAGCGACGTGTCCTTCAACATAATAACAGTCTTAACCAAATAATGACAAATGTTGTTCACAGCTTTCACATAATCCAGATAAAAATATACTTGTGCTTTTAAATTTCTACAATTATACACATTTATATAATTCGATAATAGTGATATATTCAGCAGTGATAGCTCAGCGGGGAGTGGTACGGACTGTCGAGACGAAAGTCGCAAGTTCGAAACCAGCCCCAAGTGCATACACCTCTGACTTTTCTAAGTTATGTGTATATTAATTGTCAATTATCACTTGCTTTAACGGTGAAGGAAAAACATCGTGAGGAAACCTGCATACCTGAGAAGTTCTTCATAAGAATTTCGAAGGTATGTGAAGTCTACCAACCCACATTAGGCCAGTGTGGTAGACTAAGGCCTAACCCCTCTCATTCAGTAGAGGAGGCCCGTGCCCAGCAGTGGGACGTATATAATAAAGGGCTAGTAAAAAAAAAAAAAAAAAAGTGATATATTATGCTTATTATAGTAAAATAAAAAATAGTTACTTTGATAATAGGTTTAGATGAAAGTACCTAGGTAAACTCCTTTAATTTCCTAGAAACGACGACCAAGTTTATTTAAAAATTAATTTTACTAGCTAATTTAGTTTTTATATAACGATTATTCAATTTTCTGGGAAAGAATAGTAATGAATAAAATTGTGCCTACCAGATTTCTTCAGACGCCTGAGAAAATTCGTTGTCTCTCTCCTTAACTACTTTCTTCTTTCTTTCCTCGCCTTCTTTATTTCTTTCGTATCATACCTTTTAGAAATCTAAATACCTAGATCAGCGTCTCATTTGAACAATCACGTCAGATCTATACTTATACCTTATACAGTATACATAGGTATACTAATATGGCAGTGTGAATACGCCAAACAAATCTCCATCGACGATAATATTAAAACATTTCCTAATCTACTTGCAAAGAATCAATATCCTTACATTATGAGCGATGACATCGCTATCAACACTGCTCTGAGCCTCCAGTGTGTGGATATACTCAGCTCGCTGCGGGATCACCTCATCGATCTTGGTTTCTCGGATCGTGGTCTCCCTCAGGGCAGTCTCCACCAACTCCACCTCCACCTTGGTCGGTTGCGACACGTTCTCATTCTTCTCCTCATAGTGGCATTCAACTTCTTCCTTTGCCTGTCCCTATGTAGATGGCGGGAAAAAGGTTACGGTGTTGGATCTTGTTGCTAAGGTTAACTCTTAACTATTTGGTTAGCTGCATGATGTATTGAAAATATTTGTTTTCGTAGAATGCACGCTTAATTTATTTTAATATTATTACACGTACTTTAAAACAGCATTCATTATCTTACAGTGGAAAACAACAGATTGTACACCATTATATAATTTCTATGAAACCGAAAAATATTATATAACTCATTTAATTTATATACATTCATAGATTCAAATTCTGCATTCAATAATATAATTATTATATTAACAATGCAACTCTTCTACTTCTACGATCTAAATTCTACACAACACAATGGCGCGATGACTAAATATGAACTATACTAATAAGTATTGGGTACTACGATACCTCGTAAGTCGTAGGCAAGAACCGAATGACGTAGTACTCTGTGTGTATCGGTTATCTTATTGAAATGCCCAAACGGGGGGTACCTATTTATAGTCCCTCAGTCACTGGAATTTTACCGAATCATGCAGTAGCCACATGACGTATCCTGCCGCATTGCTTAAATGCAATTTGCATTTCGTAGGTATACGTCTATGCGATACCTACCAAATCTAGTCATTCCACGCAACTGGTCAGTTGGTCTCCCGATTAGTGATCAGTTACTATGGGGTTATGAGATCCACACAAAAATCTATTTTATGGTCATATTTGTTGCTCTATCTCAGGTAATCTAGAAATCCTCTAGAGATTGGTTGATTTTAATAACTCCCGAATTATTAAATAGCTTTCGTTTCGCTAGTACGATCTTATAATAGTTAGATCGTTACCTATTAATAATGTTAATGCATTCCAGTGTGACTGTAAAACAATTGCAGCTGGGCCGAGTTTAATATAATAATAATTACAGTAAAAATTATACAGCACCTAGGTACTTAGTTAAAAATTTCATAAAAATAACTAATATGAAAAGCATCGTGATTCGTGACTTTTATAAGTTTTGATTTGGATTGTAGATAATCTCACCTGTTGGATGCGCAAACGCAGTTCCTCATCCGAGTCGGAAGTGTCGAACGCGAAAACGCGTTCGGGGTAATGGTTCGGTTTCGACAAAGCATCTATAACAACACAGACGTATCGACATCGTCAATGTACTTTACGCAGTACATAGAAACGCTACATGTAACGTATAAAACAAGCCCCTAGACACTAATAAACACCTAACTCTAACAACTATAATAACTCTGATGATAAAACATAAAAGTTAATAAATTCTTACTCGGCATGGGACCTTCGTGACGCACTCTTCGCCCTTAAAGCCACATTAAACACTACAAAATACTATCACTTTATCTATAACTAACACTAAGGCTTTCACAACGCGTTTACTAACGTCAAACAAAAGAATGAATATTTAATAAAGACAATCGATATATCTATGTTTGTGAAAGTTCATAGTTTGATGTAAAACATTTTTACTACTCGTACAGTACTAAATTGTTGATATCGAGGTTTGTTAGTGGAAACAAAATATACAATACAAATCGATAAACATATCTAAGTATCAAAAATACAAACATTGCTTACCAAACTGAGCATTGTCGATCGGTAGACAAGGCGCCGCTGGTCGAGGGTTCACATCGAGTATCTCATCGCAGCACGACTTGCGATTAGCGACAGCGGAGTAGCACCAGCGTCGACCCAGGAACAGCAGCACAACCAGCAGCACGACAGCGAACGCCGCTACCGCGCTTATATACGCCGTCGCCTCCACTACAGAATCCATCAACACTGTATTAATCCGTCAACAGCTTACCTACTGTCGTCACTGTGACAAAAATGTTTACCATTTATTGGGTTGACGACGCCGACGTTCGCCACCATTCTGGCTCATTCGAGCCCCGCGGGGCGCATAGCTGCGCTTTTATACACTCAGCACGGCGTTTCGCGAACAGCGTGAACAAAACATAAGATTAAATCCGTGTGGAATATGCTACAAAGCAAAGCGAAGAAAATTAAGACGTGTTGGCACGGTCGGGCTGTCAAAGCTGCACATGCGCGGTATGCGAGGGGCACGCCGGGGCGTGTGAAATTTTCTGCGCGACTATAGGACGAAGGACCTCCTGTACTTATGAACCTTCATAAAATATAACTATGTAGCTACAGACATGGCTGCCGTCAAGGCCGAGGGCGGCACGTGCCTCGCTAACAGCGCTCTTAGTTATGATATTATAAATGTCTGTCTATAAATCGACGAGACATGAAGCGTAATAAATTTTCGCTACAACAGTTATGGAAACAAGATATTCGTCTATTCATTACCCGGAATAGATAGCTAATATAAAGTTTAGTTAGGACTTTACACTCGGATTTACACGGAACTTAATTTATGAGGACTTTAGAAACAGCACATTATAGGTATAGAAATTTGTGTAGGCAGGAGTACGCGCAGCTTACACAAACAGCGAAATTAGGACGTTGGAGTAGTGCCAGGGCTACTGAAACTGGGTATTGAAACTGCATCAAAGACACTCGTCACCTGGTGTATATCTCTAACATTATACCGAAATAAGTCAAAAATATGATACATACTTTTATTACCTACTTGACTACAATATTTTGTGACATCGGAAATTCTTCAATAATATAGTTACGCTTTATCAATACACAATTTCACTCTCGATCACTGTTATTCTTTCAACTGTTATCTATGTATGAAGTTTGTATAAAAGAAGAGACCATATCCTCGTAAGGAGGGTACTTACTTAATATTTTCCAATTAAATTCTTGCTTTGACGGGGTACTTAATATTTATTAATTTCAATGACGTCTTGTCAGATTAATCATCCTAATTAGTGGTATAAAATAATATCACGGGTTTAGGTAGAAGGAATTATGTGAATTCTTAGGCGTACCTAGGTATCTCGTACGCAGGTACAATCTAGTTACACATACTTATACGTAACCTCCTACGTTAGTACTTATATTTGTAACAAGTACAGGAAACTGCTCGGAAACAACATGTAGTAAATGTATCCGCAATAAAATGTTCCTGATGGTTTGTGGAAATATCTTTCCCGCATTGTTTTCACTTATGAATTTATTATATGAAGTTTTCTATTGCTATATCCACTGAAAACTGTAATATTTATGGTAATATGTATATTTTAGGGATTCTGTACTTCGAAATGGATTTTTTTGTCAGTCTGTCTCGTCTGTATATGTTCAAAAGATGACATGTTGTTTGGCAATGGAAAGCATCTTGGTTCTTTTGTTGCTGTTTAGTGTTCCTCACATAAGCGACTCGAGATAATTTTGTGGAATTATGTCTACATTCACGCCACGAGAAAATGTTGCCGTCTTGTTTTTTCGTGCTATATCTTCTCTCTCTCTCTCTCTCTCTATGTCGTTATGATACAAACGCGAAACTATTTGATGGTGACGAAAATTTTCTTACTCGTATCTGGACGCGACATATCTCGTGGGTTTATGCTAGGCAAGCGGCATGAAATTGATTTTGAACAATTATGTTTAAGCGCCATCTATTGACCTTTGTCAACACTATCGACACAAACAATTTGCTAAACATGGCTAAACGCAATACAGTTTTTGTTATTTGGCAGCATTAAAGTCGAAGATCAGCTTCATCTCGCTACACTTTGCCAATAGATGGCTTTGAATAAAACGTAATTCAATTTCTTTATTTACGAGGCAACTTTTTTATTTTTAGGGAAGATTTTGATATCTGCGCAAATAACGTAATGCATTTTATTTAACTGCATATTAGTTTTGATTTCAATGTAACTAATAACAACGGGAACGTTCAGTATACGGGGAACATTAGGCCATTTGTATAAGCATTTTCACTCATACACATATAAAGTAAATTTTTAGGCCACTAGATGGCGTTAATGCAGATGTGGTGATATTGAATTTTTTGAAAATCTGGCTCATCGCAGAAAAAATATTCATTCGCTTTTGGTACTCTTGGCGGTAAGTGGTAAGAGTGGTAGAGCCACCTTACAGCTAGTTACATTGAAGTATGAATGGTCATTGAGAGAGCTAGACGCGTATTAGCCATACTATCTCAGTGAAAGTCGACGGGACTTTGCTATTGCGTTGTAAGGTCTATACTCGTAAGTTGGATATTTGTTTTTCGAAAAAAGTAAGTTGAGTAAAAGTAGTTGAGTACGATAATCTACCCATACATTTCAATATAACTTATTTATTATTATTGTTATGTTACGCGGATATAGACTTCCTAGATAAACTACCTATTATGTCACGCAGTTTCTTTCAAATAAGACTCGACGGAGAAATCGATCGCCGCCATCACAGGCATCCATGAATGGATTTCTGAAGGCCGACGTTCCGAATCACTGAAGCGCAGAAAGTGTCCCCACTTTAACCTTACACATGTTCACTCGGCGTAAGTGATTAAAATTTAGAATTAAGGTTGATAATAAATGTTCAAACCAATGAATATTTCGTAATTTGTTGATGCAAAGACTAATTAAAACAAAATTATAAACATGGCCGTTCTAAACTCATTTAATAGGTACCTATTGTTTAAATAGGAAAAACTGGTGAAGTGGAAGGGGGTCTAGGACATTTAAAAGCGTCCACCATTCTTTTTGTAACGTGACTAATGTCACTCCCACAATGAACGAGCGCCACACCCTATTTCATAAAAGGAGTGATGTTTGTATGTAGGTACTTAGTAACTGAGCATAAAGAATAAACTGGCTTTAAGTGTGGAAATAATCTAATTCTAAGAAATTACTTAATGATAATTTAAGTTAATTGACGTTTCTGAATGTGGCAGTTAATACTTCGACTGCGGCGCAAAACACCTACTGTGTTCTCTTATATGCGCATCTTTTAATCGGTCGGCACATGCCAGGCGTGTTATTACCTATAACGAAAATCTATGGTAAGTAGCTACGCAAGCAAGAACGCATGGGTTGCTCAACTCGCAACTCATACATTTATGTTCTAGTACGCGGCGCGGCGGTACGCACACACCGTATGTGTTGCGCCGCATGCTCGCGCTCGTAGCGTTCATTTCTACCACAGAACAAAATACCCTAATGGGATTTCTACGCGCTCTGCGAGTGCGGAAAACTAGCCTAGCGTGTTGCGAGCAGTTAGGCTGAATATATAAGTCATCGTAGGACTACAGCCAATCTGTATATTGTTTTACTAAAATTGTACCTAACCAATAGAAATTTTATTTCTTTACCGAATTAATTCTGTTATATTTTTCATTAACCTACGTAATTTTTATCCCGTTTCGACCACATAGGGGTCAAAACTAAACATATTTCATCTTATTTATTTATTACTAATTAAATGTATTCCAATGTTGTTAATTGCATCCTACAGTAAAGAGAATTTTAAGAATAGATACCTACTTAAAAAAAACTATAATTAAAAAAGAAGAATATTTAATGCGTTATATTTTGTAGATAAATTAATGAGAATTAAGAAGTAATATTCCCGCCAATAATCGCATTTATTTTTAAATAAAATACATGTTTGATTTATATCTTTATTTAAGCAATAAAACACTCATAATAATTTATTACATTATAATAGAGCATTACAATTATATTCGTCATTACATAAGTAAAGTAACACTATAGAAGTTTGCACATTGCGCCTTACAAAAATTTTACAAAATCTGTCGAGAACCTATGCAACACAGTTATTGATAATTTTGGAACCGCTCTAATCATTCAAAAAGAGTTTTATAAGATCCGATAGTTTTTTTAACAATTGTTTTTCTTACACCTATATCTTAAAACATTTTAAAGCTGGATTATAAAACTATTTGCGCTGCGTTTTCAACTAAAGGCAAAACACCCATGGACATGTGAAGCGGACTAGGGGAATGTCATATTATTCAGACATACATTTGCTCTTTGGTAGAATATTCTTTACGAATGTAGTCGTGGTTATAACTTATGTACAAATATAACTTGTAACTGGCAATTGCTTTGTCTGTTGTGAATGATTCAATATTATTTTGTCGACGGTACATGTTAGCTTAGAGAGTGTATCAAATACTGTTATATTATTATCTCATATTAAGTCGTTATAAAGTAATTTACGTGGGCAGTTTAAATAATAAATTTGAACTCAGGTAAATAAATCGAAAAATAAACGGGCATTGAAATGAAACACCACAATAATATTTTGAAAATGTTTTTTTATTAACACTTACATTTTTACAGCATTCCTAGCCAACAGAGTAATACTATAAAATAAATCGGTGTAAAGAACTGTCGAACGCAAAACAATGTTAGATCTACAGTGTACGTCAAACAAACCGCTCACAAGGATCAGATCATTACAATACAATAATATCATCAACGACTATTGTCAGTGAGATGTACATCGTTCTCAACAAACAAGCACAAAAGGTCATCCTAAAGAAACGAACCTCATTTAAATCTATAAACATTTCATATAATTTAGATTTTAGTCGCTATAATGTTATATTTTACTTTTGTAACCATTATTATAATGTTATATGTATTCGTTACGAAAAATTGAAATGAATCGCTCCACTTGGTCCTTCTACTGGGCCTTCTCCCGCACTGACAGTGGACGGCCGCGCTGTCGCCCGTGACTGTCACGCATCGCTGTCAATGTCACCCGTTACTGTCACTGTCATCCATGACTGTCACTGTCCACCGTGACTGTCACTGTCACCCGTCGCCGCGCAGACACTCCCGTAGAAGAGCCAAGTGGCGACAAAATAACATGACTCTATGATAACTGTATAATTTTAAAAAGTTCTAATTACGCATCCCTACGTTTTGTTATTATCTTTTAATTAAGAAATAAAATCTTACGATTTACCATGAGCAGCCTATTTTAATAAAATTTGACGAAGTTCGCTATTAATCTGATTACGTTTATAAAAGAAAAGCGTCGCGGCCGGGTGTAGCCGGGTATAGCCGGATGTAGCCGGGTATAGCCGGCCGGAGCGACCGACGGCAGTGCTGAGTGAACGTGCAAACTGCAAGCCCAACGCTGGACCCCACCACTAAGCGTTCGCGACTGTGTATGCTTTATTTATCTACGTTAAAATTGAGATTACGGCATCAAAATTTCAACTACCTACCTAACAGTAAGCGGTAGTACACTAAAACTCAGGCACTCCACATCGACCTCTCATACACCATGCACCCGTTCGAATCGTCAACTGAACTTTATTCACTCGAAAATTTCAACTTAAATCTAATTCACTTAAATTATAATAATAGTGGCTTCTTAACTGTTAATTTTACAACAAATGCTTTCGTTGGCCGCCGAGCACGGGCGCGGCGGCTGCCCGCTCCACTGCCAACGATCACCAGCCACCACCACCACCACTGATGGGTGACCACCACACTCAGTCACTACGGCCAGTGGAGCGGGCGTGGGCCGAGTCGGCGGCCGCGGGCTAAACTGACTCGGAGGCAGAGATTCAACAGATTCATAAAAAAACTCATCCACTCAACCCGTGACGGGCGAGGTTCGCGTTTTGAACGATCTCAATATAAAAATAACACGATACACAATTTCAAAATAATATGTGTATAATAATTTTTATATCATCACAAATATCAAACTTCATACTCCACTGTGCATATATACATACATAGTTCGTTAAATTAATAATATTGAAGAGCTCGCGTGTGCGGCTCACTCTCGGGCACGTAATAATATATTATAACACGCGACAGGTACATACAACACACACAAGTGCCCTTGTGACCTGTACGGAGCGATGCGGTAACAAGCGGTGAGAAGCGTACACGACAGCGATTACACATATACCGGAACGGCACCGCAACCTCTGTCAGTCTGATATAAGAACACAAATGAACGTTATGTACGCAGTAACTAACTGATGCACGACGGTGTGGACAGTGGTCGGTGCTGCTTAGTAGTAAGTCTCTTGTTCGAGCCAGCCGCCAGGGTTGCGGCGCAGGTAGAAGCGTCGGATCTCATCGTAGATGAAGATCGACAGCATGAACGGGATGGCGGGCAACCACCACACGAACCTGTCGAATGATAACAAACATTACATGTTGTACACGAAACTGACAAATTTGTAAACCTGCTAACTAAAAACAAATTAGCTTCATTATAGTAAGCGTAACTCACTTGAGAGGGTACATCCTCAGGCCCTTGTCCATACCAGGCGTGTACGACAAGAAGGCGGCAAGGGCAGTTTCGAAAATGAGACCGAAGTTGAGAGCCCAGTTGCGCATGCCCTGGTGAATGATGGAGTTGCGGCGGGTCTTGCAAATGATCAAGTCAGCCCACTGCACCACGACGATGGACACGAAGAAAGCGGTGTGACAGGTAAACTCCAGGGCTTTGCGGTCGCGGTACGTCTGGAATGTGTTACATAAAACATTAATGCTAATATTGACTAAAAGAAACCCTTCAGGATATATTTCAAAGTGTTCGTTTGCGCAGTGACAGTCTTAATTAATTACCAAAATGCAAAGATAAATGTCAAAATAAAAGGAGACACATACCCATTCCTGTCCGTACGAGTCGGTCAAATCGTTGATTGCTTTCGAGTCCCATTGCTTCCTGATGCCGAACAGATACATCGGCAAGAATCCGTTCTCAGCCATGATCACGAAATATACGAAGAATCCAGCGGCCGCTTGGATCATGCCGATTTGTCCGTAAGCCATAGAAATCAACCTGTCAACCCCCACACACAAATATGTCAAGAAATGCACTTCAAAAGCATCATGTCAAAAGCGTCAAGAGTTTCAAAAGCTATTTCTCAAATATTGCAATCATATACTTTATTAATTTATTTTGAACTGCATTTTTACAATATCTCTGATTCGATTGACATTACTTCTGCAACATTATCTAATGTGGTATTCTATAAAGCAGTGGGTTTTGTGGGCATAGAAGGTACACACTAAATATACCAATGTAGACAAATGACTAGAGAAAATGCTAGAGTACAAAAGTACATTATGTATTTTTTAAGACCAGAGTTCATATTTTATCTACTTTGTCATATTTAGGAATTTTATCAATGACATAAAAACTAATACACATTTCTTGACTGTCTTCTTGAAAAATGATTGCATATTTTCATGCCAATGATTGTTTTACAATTATACAGAGTGACGTTAGTTTGCATGCTGTAGGGTCACATGCAACAGCTGGAAATATTTACGGCAAAGGAAGCTAAAGCGTTCGTTATATTTTAAGAAGAAATGTCGATAGATATAAAGTTTGAAATAATAAAAATAGAATAGAAGTAATACAGCCCTACGCATGAATGTGATGTGTCTGTCTGCCATGAAAGCGCTACAGCGAAGTGGTCTCTGCTTTAGCCTCGTGCTTCACTATACTTTACATAATATGTACAATACTTTACATAAAAAAATAATACGTTATATAAAAACAATATAATATTACTATAGATGCTCCATGACGCCTAAGTCATTCCTTAAGAAAATAAAAAGTTTTTGGCACCATTATTGGCACAAAATAAACTCTGTCTCTATGCACTACAATGACTAACACGTCTATCCACACACAATTTAACCACTAGTGCGTAACTATGACACTCTAAACAATCCTCTAATTCGTTCACTAAACGTGCATTTGTCTCGTAACAGCGTCGCATCGCTCAATTGAGTCACTAACTTGAAACATGGAAGAGTGAAGGTTACAGAGAAATAGATTAAGGACTAATCCCTCTAATTCTATTATATTGATTAGATTTCTAGAAATATTTATAAAAATCTAAAATTAATATAAAGTTTTAGAAACTTTATCTATATTTATTTCTGAATGTATTGATCGTGAATGTATAGTATAGTTTAGTATTAGGTCGAAGGTCTAGTTTTAAGATCAACGAAGGGTTGATCGGCGATTGCTAAATATTTGTTTGTGCCTAAATGTAATCACTCTTCCACATCCAATTTCAATTGGCATTGTTGAACCACAAGTAGCCGCACCACTCAGATTTGTCAAATCTCACCAAAATGCGCTGATGTAAATGCATTTTATAGATAGTGGGGCTAATCATTGTGTTAACACCCAAATGATAAACTAGTAAGCGTCGCCAGGTGACGTCGGCGCGGTGCGGGGCCAACCTTCTGTTGACGAGATTGTCGCGGTAAGGATCCCGCGGCTGCCGCTTCATGATATCAGACTCGGGCGCCTCGTACGCCAATGATATAGCAGGTACCTTCGGTAACACCAAGCATTTAGACAAACTAACACAGGCGATCCGACCGAGCTGCGCTCGCGTCGTTCACACTTAACATACTATACATACAAATACACATAACATACAAGTACTAGTGCGTACAGTTACTGCGTACACACACCGCTACACCGTTGCCGCCATCGCCACGGACGCGGCCGCGCGCTCGTCTCTACCCACATGTACGTGGCACGTGGTACACATTGAAAGACATCGTACACGGTACACCATATAGTATCGCTATTTATAATATACATACTTATTATATTACGCATAATTTGCTAATAAATGTTGATATAGAAAAATTGGCGTGATGAAACATTAAACTATTGTAGCTTCTATACCGACCTTTAGAAGAGAGAGTAATAAAATACAGACGAAATATTATATTCTACTCTAATGATAGTAAGTACAAAATATATAAGCCCTAGCAGCATATTGTTACTGATATTATGTATTAATATAATATAATCATGTGTTACTGCCGCCTAGTATACGTTGATGACAGAGACCTTATCTGGTAATATGCTATATGATGTGGTGTCATGAAGCCAGTAGTGTGACGTGGTAAATATCGAATGATAAAATATGTAATCTGTGAAACAATTAGTGTGTCATGAGTGTGCATGGAAATTATGAGACGTAAGAACGTATGAGAAGACGAAATACAATATAGAAATAAATAATATTAGAAGGCGTGTTAATAAATCGACAACATGTCGTTTCATGCACGATAGACAAATGACAAAGACGAAATAACACCGAACACTTACCTGTTGCAAGGCCACACATATACCACAGAGAACGAATAAGTGTTAACATTAAACAGTAAAAAACGACAAAGTCAACGTTGGAACAACGCGTTTGCGCCGCGGCCACGACACGGGTCTGTCGAAACGCGTTGTTCCACTACGACACCAAGCTACATACGTTAGTTTAAAGAAGGAAGGAGATTCGTTAGTTAGAGCAAAATTTAAAAAGACAACGCAAGCCAGAAAATTAGGAGCGGTGCGTTGGTCGCCTTCAATATATCCACACATAGAACTATCGAGCGGTGTTCCTACGGGGCACCGTCCACACACTGCAGGCAACAACCAAACCTTAATATTGAAGACTATCGTACACGTGATAGCAAGCAATTAGCGTATAGATAAATATCTTTGAACGAGTCGGATGTTACTCGCTATGTTTTACCTCTCGTTAACTAGTTTATCTGTGAAAGGGTTACGCGGCTGTCGCTTCATTATGTCAGATTCGGCCTCCTCGTAAGCCAGGGAAATGGCGGGCACCTACACAAACACTAGCCATGTGAGCGCACGCCTGCGTACGCCCGCGCACGCGCGCTTGTCCGCGCACGCACGCACACATTCCGTGGACACAGGCGCGCCGCTCACACACGCTCCGCGAAAGCGAGGTGCATCATTGTCACGTGACACAACACCGAACACATAGCAAGACCATTACAATCACACGCCACCCAATCAATTATGACTTACTCTAATTTAACCGACTCTTAGCTCGCACAACATGCGCGTCAAAGTACCAGTATTGATAAAATACTCGTATACGAAGCAAGGTAGCGTTTGCTTGCAATTACTTGACGCTTAAAAATTATTCAACAAAACATAATTAACACAAATTTTAAATCATGGAATGACTTCGGTTATGACAGGCACCGGAATTCGGCCACAATGTGAAACTTAAGAAAATTAACCGAATGACTTGTGAATGAGTATGGCAAATTATCCTCACGACAACAGTCGTATTCAATTTGATGATGGAGGGGTGATATGACGATGGTTGTGGTTACTCGGTGTGTTGTGTCTGTCTTAACTGTATTTGATCGTAACCTGGGTATGCGACCACCTTAATGGTATCCCGTACCGTCCCGTACAGTCCGTCGAATGTACACACACATCATTAGAACAAACAAAACACATATAGGCGTTGTTACTCTCCTCCCCTAAGTCGTTGGGACGTCCAACTTAACATATTATGAATGTTATTCGGTACACTTTCAGCAATCGTTAGATATTCGAAAACATTGTTTAGTATAAACATGCACGGCTTCACATTTTAATACATTGTAACTGCTTTTTTTACCTATTTTACATAACTATAACGTCATGGAGGAAGGCTGAGGTAATTTTCTATATGTTAAGTTGTTCCATTAACGTTATGGTTATATAAAATAATGTAAAGGTTAGTTGTAAACACCCCAATCGTCACGATATCGACAGCATCAGCGTTATTAGCTTTTATCGTTAAGACTTTTGGCAACACATTACGTAATATACAATAAAGACCTCTCATTGACAAGTTTGTCGCAAAATGGATTCCTAGGGGGGCGTTTCATAATGTCCGCTTCGGCCTCCTCGTATGCGAGAGCAATCGCTGGTACCTAGTATCAATAACTTATTAAAATACAATATATTTACGTGCTCCTCATTGCCTCTGAAATTACTAAGGAAAATAAACATCTTATTTCCAACTAATAGCAGTAACACATTTCGTTTTACTTTAAAGATGCTATCAATTTCTCAGTTACTGATAATAGCTACAAAATGTATTATGTCTATTTATCTTCCTATCTCTCTTAGACTATGTTATATTTTTCGAATTCTAAACATTAAGTTGTCGCATTATTATACTGCAAGATAACCGATTGCAGATGAATATCTTATATTTTACATTCTCAATTTTAGTAACATAGAACTTGGCCATCGTTTAGTGATTTATGAATTGAATTGTGGACAGTGTAGGACCAATAATAATCGGTTCTTTATTCTTCACATTGAATATCAGCAACATTTTTTAGAAACCATTTTGATACTTTAAAATGATCTTTTAATTACACACTGTACACTGATCTGCACTTAAGAGTAAGATTTATTCTCAATCTAGTTCTCTTGCAGTATAATACAACGAACAAATAAAATTATAATAAAGCAAAAACATATTCGAACTTACCATGTCAGTTCCAAGATCGATGCAGAGGATAGTGACGGTACCGAGGGGCAGAGGGATATCGCAAAGGATGAAGGCAAGGAAGGGCGAGATTTCGGGAATGTTCGACGTCAGGGTGTAAGCGATAGATTTCTTCAGATTGTCGAAGATCAATCGTCCTTCCTCAACGCCAGTCACGATGGAAGCGAAGTTATCATCGAGCAGAATCATGTCAGCAGCCTATGAGACGAATCAAGATGTTATGAATTTTTTACCAGGCCAGATAAATAATAAAATTAATACTAGATGTTCAGTAGCTTTATTTAATTTGCAGCCTAATAAGGTTTTTTTAGCATATAATTTTACATTAAAAAAACTACATCCAGTAGCAAGGAAGTATAATTTAAAAAATCTATAAGTATAAGTATTGATTAGTGTCTACTAAATATCCTGCCCGAAGGACCATTTTTTTCTAGTCACAACCAACCCCGTTTCTCGGAATAACTCACCTGTTTGGACACGTCAGAGCCAGCGATACCCATAGCAACACCGATATCAGCCTTCTTCAGGGCGGGGGAGTCATTGACACCGTCACCGGTGACAGCCACAATGGCGCCCAGGCGTTGGCAACCCTCGACGATGATCAACTTCTGTTGCGGGGACGTACGGGCGAACACGATTTCAGTGTGGAACCTGTGTTGAGGAAGGAAGACATCGGTCTCTTACAATGGAGTTATTGAGAAGTTAAATGGATTTAATTTTAATTGGTATGGCGTTTTAATGTTTTTAAACAATTTCGGACGCTTAGTTTCAAACAAAGTAGGTAGTCTTGAAAGAGCAATTCACGTACTTGAGAATTTCGTCAAGTTGGTCAGAGTTGAGTTCCCTGAGTTCAGTTCCATGGACGACGGCAGCTTTGGCTTCACGAGGGTTCACTTCGGATACGGGAATGTTCAAACGTGCAGCAATATCTTCAACGGTTTCGTTACCTTCAGAAATGATTCCTACAGATTTGGCAATAGCCTTGGCAGTGATAGGGTGATCACCAGTAACCATGATGACCTGGAAAGCATATGATCAGTTACAAGGTGGTTTCTTAAATTTCCCATATGAAATAAAATTACTACAAGTTTTTATTACCTTAATTCCAGCAGATCGGCACTTAGCAACAGCATCGGGTACGGCAGCACGAGGAGGATCAATCATACTCATCAGGCCAACGAAGCGAAGGTTTTCCAATGGGAAGTTAGGGTCATCAGTATTGAACTTGTAACCGATGGGGTATTTGTCAGATGGCAGTTGTAAGTCGCAGAAACCGAGCACACGTTCGCCGAGACCGCCCAATTCCAAGTACGCGTTGTTGAAAGCTTCCTTCATTTCCTCATCTAAGACCTGACAAAAGTATTGAAAGTATGAAATAATATTACTGATTACTCATGAATCATTCCATGAATGATATTATTACCTTCTCCTTTCCGCCAATGAAAATAGTGCTGCAACGTTCCAGAATCCTTTCAGGGGCACCCTTCATGACGAGCAAGTGACGAGGATCACTAGGGTCATCACTCTCGTGGATCGACACTTGGTACTTATTGGTGGAGTTGAAGGGAATTTCGCACACTTTCTTGTTACGTTTCCTGATCGACAAAACATCTCCGAGAGCAAGTTCCATACATTTCAATAGGGCAGCTTCAGAAGCATCTCCGGCGACTTCCTTCTTCAGAATTGGCACACCTTCCTGACCACCTTTGAACTCGGCTCGGTTGCAGAGGGTAGCGATTTTGGCAAGGGCTTTGAATCCAGGGCTAGTGCGGTCTGACAACAAAAGGCAATATGAGGCATAGCCAGAGTTGGTATACGAAAAGGTAACAAGCAACTTTGATGAAGCCAATTTTTTAAGAAGACTATTTATACCCACCATACTGTACTCCAGATTGGTCCTCAGTGGTATCAGCTTCGATGATCTGGTTATCAAACCACATGTGAGCGACGGTCATCCTGTTCTGGGTCAAAGTTCCGGTCTTGTCTGAGCAGATGGTAGACGTAGAGCCCAGGGTTTCGACGGCTTCTAGATTTTTAACCAGGCAGTTCTTTGAGGCCATTCGTTTGGCAGTGAGAGTTAGACATACAGTTACAGTGGCCAGTAAACCTTCGGGCACGTTCGCTACAATAATACCTGTCGAAAAGAGTATTTTGATAAGTATCGAAACTTTAATATTCAATAGGAATCACTTTGAAGTGGAACTTACCAATCAAGAAGATGACAGCATCAAGCCAATGGTATCCGAGGATAAAGGCAATCACGAAGAACGTTACACCGAGGAACACAGCAACACCGGTAATCAAGTGAATGAAATGGTGAATTTCTTTGGCGATTGGGGTCTCTCCAGTGTCTAAACCAGAAGCTAAACCGGCGATACGGCCCATTACCTGTTCAATGACAAGAAAACATGTTTTTACAGTACTGAAGAAGTGTGCTATCAATATAATAGCTAGAAATACTCACGGTATTGTCTCCACAGCAGATTACGATTCCTTTAGCAGTACCCTCAACAGCGTTGGTGGAGAAGAATGCCAGATTTTTGGTTTCCAGTGGATTCTCATTAGTGAATTCAGCTCCACGCGACTGGGGTTCCGACTCGCCGGTTAAACTGGAGTTGTCTACTTTGAATCCTCGCGCCTCAATGATGCGGACATCAGCTGGGATACGGTCGCCAAACTTCACCTATAGTTAGTAAAATATGATCTTAGTAACTGTGTTTATGAGACATGCTCATTAAATCAAAAAGAAATATAGTGCTTAATACAAACCTCAACAATGTCACCAAGTACCAAATCTTCTGCTCGGAGTGTAAGTTTCTCACCTTCGCGGATGACAGTGGCAAATTGAGGGACCATGTTTTTGAAGGATTCCATAATCTTCGATGACTTGCTTTCCTGATAGTATGAGAAAATGCCCGTAACGATCACAACAGCCGCCAATACAATGCCAAGGTATAAGTTATCGTCGGCGGGTTCTTCTACCGTACTCGCCTGGAAAATAAAGAACTCAGATTATCCTGCTGTTAAGAGGAATTCTTAGCTAATATTTCACATGTTCATTGCAGATGAAATCTTGAACGTACAAATAGTAAATGAGTAATTATTTAATGGTGTAGATACTGTAATTAGTGTAAATTGCAGAATACTCATCTGGAGAAGAAGGTAAGATGTAACATAGTATCCAGCGACAACAGTAAGGATTTCACTTGATCGTTTAATTGATACGTGACATTCTGGAGTATTATATTATTATGCTTCTTAACTTACCTGGATTCCGTATGCAATAAAGCAAAGAATAGCACCAATCCACAGTAATAATGCAAAACCACCGAACAGATTTTTACAAAACTTCACCCATTCGGGCGTCTGTTTGGGTGGTGTGAGTGCGTTTGGACCGTCCCGTTCAAGGTTCTCTTTCGCTTTTGCGTGACTAAGGCCCTGTAACAAAATCATTATGTTGTACTTATACAATAGAAACTGTATTGTATCAAAAGTTACATCAGTTAACGGCTGCCTTACATTTTCTGGATGTGTCTGAAATCTTTGGTATAGTTCTTCCGGTGTTACTTTGTGATAATCGATGTCCAACTCCTGTTTAAGATCTTCTAAATCTCCTGGTTTCCGCTTTTTCGCAGGGGGTTTCCGGCGGGTCTGCAACATCGCGTTGTGAAACAGACATGTTATTGGGTGCAAGTTACTAACACTGCTTAAAAATGTATATTTTTATTCTTAATTCTAAAAGCAAAATTAATCATAAGGATGCATTACAATGCTCTCAAATATACATGCATGCGATGTGACAATGATTACAAATGCTTCGCGTTACAACGAGCGCTGTCTTCAAACTTCATTTTGGTGGTACATAATATGAAAGATGGTAACGTAAATAAAAACCTTGTACTGCCCGTCAGCTGTTCTATTGTCGTCCTTAATGGGCCCGATGGTGGCGACGCGGTACGAGTCGGTACGGCCATGCTGTAAACACAACTAGGGGCTAGACACGTTCTACAAGGCGGCCCTATGGGCCATGCGATAGATGAATGGTGACGTCGAGAGTTACGATGTCGCATGATGATCGATTTAAATATTAAGCTAATGAACAATTATAATTTGATAAGTCGTGCGAGATCGAAACTCAAGGAAAGAAAAATGAATTATGAAAAAACAATATGATAAACGAACGATAAAAATCTCAAATGACATCTAGTATCTTTACGTAATATTTGTTACAAAAAAATGTTGATTGTAACTATTAAAACAACGTAACAAGTAATATTATGTAATATGTATATGAGTGTTGCATGATCTAATTTATTTTTACAATTATGGTGATATAAACGTGCATTGGGTTTCAATTCGCAAGCGAACAAAGGGGAGCATGGAGCATAACCTTGTGAAACACAAATGCACAGAGATGGTAGGGACCAGCTCAATGGCATTCAATTGATCTGATCTAGTTGTGCGTGCGAACTTCACGACACGTAAGCACACCCCACAAAACATATATCTACGCACGATTGATTTAACGCTTTCAATAAAAAATTTACGGAATCCGAACTTCCTACACTTCGCATATAGAATATTGAAATACCTATTGGCGAGCCAATCCTTTAAACTATTCAAACACAAATAAATAGCATTAATAGTTACTTCGAACGTTTCTTATGTATGAGTGCTAAATATTCCATGTCTTGCTAAGCAGCTAAATATGACACGGCTATCTTTGCCTTATTATAACTCGGTAACTATGCTACTTTATTTAGTCGGGAGTAATGTCCACTATTTAAGTGCAATGGAGACTAAAAGGTAGTACTTTTACAATAGAATATTGTAAATCTGTTCACCCGGTACTAGCACACCTGCAATACAAGTACAGAACTATAATGATTTAAAGCAGACTTTATAGCTACAGATTTCAAGGTGTGTCAAATAAAGTAAATTAAAGCATTTTAATTAAACATCACTGTAATAGTAGGTCTTACCATTGTTGGAAGGTTACCGGAAACTTGAAAGTAATAAACTTGATATTCTGTGCAAAAGGGGAGTAATGTCGGCCGGTTCTAAATGCGTCCGCGGTGCCGTAAACAAGTCAACCGTCGCCGTCGCTAATTGACAAACGTTTTCATAGCAGGCCTCATTAAACCGCGCCCTGAATTCCCGTGAAGGTTATCGGGAATTACGGGCGCGCAGAACGATCCTGGCACATTACGCGAACACCGTAAAATTCACAAAGGCAACTTACAGGCGACGACCGCCCTTAGATGAAAACACCAACTAACACCACGGAAACTAGAGATGGAACTACAATTGAATAACGATTTAAACTGAAAGACGTACGGGAGAGGCGGACGTCGCAGTCATGATCCTCCAGTTACATAAGCGGCGCGCTCGCCGGGCATGCGCACTGCGGATTTAACCCCCATTCGCTACCCTCGACATAAATAGCTAAAAGACAAGGTTGCCTCCCCGGTCCCCGGCGACCGCATTTATAATCTTTATAAAGGTTAAACCGGAATATCTGATAGAAAATCGAAACTGGTCTCGGCGCGAATAAAACAGCTCGTCGCTGTGGGAACACTTAACCCACTTTAGAATATCCACGGACATATTTGGCAACGACGACTATTATAAAGGGAGAAAGGGTGAAGTGCGATGAAAGGATTAAAGTGGTGGTGATTTACGCGAGTACAATTTGAGATTTCGGTATAAGTGGATGAAACTTTATATGAATCATTGTTGATCAATTAGTTTGAAAATCTGTTCAGACGGTTCGAATCGTATGCGATTTAGCAATTGGTCAACTAAAATCGAACCGTGTGACTCCTTATTATTGATCTCAATGAAGCGGGCCGTGAACGTCAGAATCGCGACTGAGGACTCATTGCGTCGATTGCGAACTGCTTTATGCCGAAAAAAATGTGGTTACTATCGTAGTAAACGCGTCACATGTGAATGGGCATTTATTTACACAGCGCCGCCATGTGACGCGCCCGACGGGCTTTCCCGATGACACAATTCTGTGCCAAAAATACTATTATTATCTGGCATAGACTCTCTACACACCTATCCATCTATGCAGGTGGAATATATTACAAACCAATTGTATACAGTGAGTGACAAAGTATGTCATAATAGTTGAAAAATTTATAAGTTGCCGATTGTGAACCGTTAATTCTATCTGTGTAAATCAACGTGATTTGTGAATGTGATATATCCCATATTTTTTCAGTGAAATCTTTTAGTGCAAACCTTGAATTACATTTAAAGATATTGCATATTTTGGCAAGTATAAATTATTAGCAATATTTAAATCAACTGGTTCATTTGCAATGCTTTAAAATGCTTTGAACTGTTATATTGAGTGTTTATGCATCGATATAAACGCTAAACGTTGCATGATATTTATAAATGGAAACGTAATTGTTAATTACACTATTAAGATGATGCTATTCAACTCGTATTAAAATTAAAAAGTACAAATTTAAGACAAGCATACAATAGATAAGTGTGAGAGTCGAAAAACAATTTGGATAACCTTTGGTTGCTTTGTATTGAAGAACACAAAGTCAGTTATTTAAAGGAATACGATTAGATAAACAAAAAACGAGTACATAAGTCAGATAACGTTTAGAACAGAAAGGGACTAAAGCACTGTAGTTTTGTCAAAGTCTACAATGTTACGTAATGCACTGTTAAATGCACTTTGCTATTTTCAAACACTATCACACTTTCAAGTCTTTTCAGTTAAAAATGAGGCTGGAGCAGACACTTTTCTACCCGAAATCCGCGAAGCTACTGAGCTTTGAGAGACCCCGCATGATTCTCTAGACTGGCGCTATCGATCCAAGAATTTCTCAAAATTAGGTCGACGGACGTAAAAATTAATTTCATCATAATCGAGAGATTTAGGTCTTGCTAATGCGTTATTGATTGTTGACGCAGTGCGCAATAATTAGGTATATATTATGTAGCTCAATTGTATTTATCCATTGGTCGGGGAATATTGCAAAAGTATTATATAATACTTTTAAGGGGATGGGGGGAGGCGGTGAATGACCTGTACATTATCGTATCAAAGCGGTTGTGTGATAAGCACCAAAGATGTCTAGAAAACTATAGGTGGATCTTTTGTATAAAAATCTATCGATTAAATGTGAAAAGAGCCGATTAATTCCAGATCAGATAAAGAATGACATAGAGAACACGCATTGTTAGTGATATTCGCGAACACTTACCCCAAAGTCGAGGTCTAATATCCTAATTGATGCGTGCTGTCGTCATAAAGGATAAAGGAAATACACCAATAGAGCGCCGGTACTCTATGCGATTTAAATGACATAATGACAAAGCAATTTTCTAATAAACCTTCGGTGCTCTTATAGTTGTGTCCGAAGTACGGTCGACTCCCGCGACAACCTGTTAGCTACTTCCTTCAGATCACCCAGCGAGGTCTTTTCACCTTCAAGATAAGACACACGCCCAGTCCGACTAGTCTTTGGAAGCAGACATGAATTGATGACTGATGATTTTAGAATAAATCGCGAAATAGAGAATACTGATTTAATTCTGATTTCGAGTTGAAATAAAATGGAAATTTTGTGGAATATCGAGGACGACCCGCACAGGTGCTGATCCCTGGTACGACTGAACTGCAAGACGGGTGAAGTGAGGTGCATCCAAAGCACCTGGCATGGATGAGCATAAATTACCTAATTCGCGATATCCTCAACGCCCGTTCGGTTAGTAACGTTTGATTTATACCTACTCGAATACTCATGCACTTACGCCAACAAGAGCCGTTAAAAATCTCAATACCAATAAAACATTTAAATTCCATATTCATTTTATAGTTTTGTCAAACACTTGATGTGATCCTGATTTAGACGCATTTGAATTTGTTCAATTTCATTTTGTGAATGGAAAACTACGTTTCCGTGTAATCGGCGTGAGTAACCCCACCGAGAGTAATGGATTTGATCAGCTAATATGCGAATCCGATGTACTGTATCCCCACTGCGTTCCGCTATGACAATATGTAGCGACAATTGAAGCAATTTAAAAAATCTATATCAGAATTATGTACAATTTAGTTGTGATTTCCTTTTAAAACCCGACAGATTCGTCCTGAAGTTGAGGAAGTGGTTCAGCGACATACAAAAGTGTGTCCTGCGCTTCGCACAGATCGATACGGGCGAGTTACGCAATCCGGCGGGCGCCGTCTCCAATACATTGCTCCCTCTTCCCTTTATTCCTTTAAATTTCGGATCTACGTGCTATTCAGATCTAGATTACATATTTGAATAAAATGCTACATTACTTAATTCACAAAAATGATTTTGTAGAAAAGCGTTATCACAAGGTAAAGCGATGACATAAATTTTACATATGAAAAGAAATCGCAGGAGCTCTACGTGCGCAGGATAATGGCTCAATTTTTTTTTATATCTCAACAAAGGATCGTGCATAATTTTTTTGTGCAAAATTACTGCATTATGGTTTAAGTAACAAAAACACCGTTCTCAAGCAGTGGGGCACACCAGTCGCTGACTGCGACCACGTTACCTTTCCGCGCTCTTCTCTGTGACATGCACTTAACACCTCACGAAAGCACTGTTTCGCTGGACGGTGCTCGCGACTACAAAGATTAAGGCAAGCACTACTGCAAGCACTGCACTCACCTCGCCCATTTTCGCTAGTCTTTATGTAAAGGCGGATAAAAGTGAACAAGCCGCCTCTGGGGGTCTCGCCTTTTTCCCTCAACGAAACGGGGTGGGTCGTAGTTAGTTCTGCAACAACGGGAACCTTTGGTTTCCTCGACCGAACGAAAAAACTTAAAAATATGTGCGCTTCACGTTGTTCCCGTCGCACGGCACTAGGGCTATGTCATCGTGGTACTAAACTAAAACCCGGTATGAGAGAGCCAGGCGCAGAGAGCGCGACGTTCTGTGGCCTGCTTCGGGTGGCGACTGACGGTGGGGCCGGCGCTTATTGAGCCGACGGCGCACTGACGTCACACTGCGTCACGACGCCAGCGCCGCCGCTCCAGCGTCGCGCGCACCCCGATGCGCACGCCGCGCCGCGCCGCCCTCTGCCACCGCCGCCTTCCCCGCCAAAGCCGCTGCTCCCGCCCCGCTCGTAACCTTCCACAACCGGTACGTTGACAGCCTCTCCTGATCGACAAGCTTTCCGTCGATGCACGGACACTGCCGACCCTCCACGCCCGAACCCCCCACATAAAGTTTTATGGTGGCCGATGATAGCTTACTTGCTTTTATGATTAATTTGGTATCTACGACTATAGCTGTTGTATCATACATTGAATATACTATCAGAATACCCACATGTTATCTACGCATCTACTTTGCTTTTGTCCTTAGGAGTACCTCGTACCAAGGCGACCGCTGTTAAACCAATGAGGCACGCCCTACGCTACACTCCGTATTGATAAAATGTTGCTTGGTGGGGTAATACAATGTTCTAGATATGAGCAAATGTTTGAACGCGCTATATGCGTTTGGTAGCATTGTTATGGAGATATGAACACTATTTAATTTCCATAGCCTTCCATTTAAACGCATATAAACTCGTAAAGCTTGTTTAAGTTTACGTTTTGGTGGCCAGTAATCCGCCATGATGGTGAGTGTACAATGTACATAGTTCGCCGGTTTTATTGCATTCGCATGATGATAATGTCATAACCTCCGAATATAAATAAATTGGAAGACGTAAATGTTTTACGAGTAGCCGTCTTCTGACCAAATGACCACTAGGTACCGTCAGTTGAAACTGGCGCTGAGTTATTACTACAGTGTAAAGCAAAAATCCACATAGCACCTGAAACGGCACTTCAGTACGCTTACTTCAAGAATATTAAATGTCCCGTCCGCATGGTGACAGAAGCGCATACACACAAGCCGGTGCAATGAATTTTTCATTGCAGTGAACTGACAATGCATTTACAAAGGCTATATTTAGATAATCAATAAAGTTAATGCCTCTTAGTGGTATATTTGATATGCTATTGTATGCAAGTGGTCATTCTGGTAGGAAACTTTATCTAGGACGATGACCTAAATCGAAAAGATGTACCAAAAGTAACAAGAAAACCGGGTTAGACCGTATTAAAGCACTTAAATCCTCGGTGAAAACATTTTACGCTTTTGTAGATAATTTTAACCCAAGATCAAAAGGATATTAAAAAGTCTTAAAAATGTAGTGCAGCATATTAGTCTTTAATCAGTTTACATCTAAGCTCTCTAAAATACATGGTAAACGTTTCGATACAGTTATTAATCTTTTATTTCAAACACCAATGTTTTTACTACAAGATATTGATTTTAATAATAGCTGAGCTGTAAATATTCTTACATATTTTTATTTATTCATTTCGTAGTGTACAAGTTAATGTTCCCTCTCTGCAATGTTGTACATATAATGATATCACAAGGTGTTTGGATACATACAACCGTTCAAAACCTAACCGGTAAATAATTAAAGTTATACAAGGCAAAAGTTGTAACATGTTTACCCGTGGAACTTTAATCCGCCGTTTTATTAATCCGCCATTTTAATACCGTAAAACAAAAGTGGTTCATCAAAGAGCTGAAACGTTACCGACGCGTTATACGCGTGAGCAACACAAACCAAACTTTAATGAGATTTCAGTAGCACGGTTAATTTGCGAGCCTGTGCAATCTGAAACTAAATGAGATGCTTACACCCTATAATATTACCGATTTTTCAAGCCATGGTATAATTAAATGTCAGCAATTTTCAAGTGGATACTTCTGCCATCGTGTGACCATCCACGACCGCCTTACTTCTACTTGAACACGAGCGCGCATACATGATAAGAGCGTTTTTATGTTTGAATCTGCTTTCAATAAAATAAAAACATCCTACGGAAGAACTCAGTTAAACGCGGCCTGTAAAAATGTACATTGTATTTTACGTTATTTTTACGGTAAAATGCTTTAAAGGCAGTCGTAAATGCAGTGAGGCAATGGTGGCTACATTTTATTCGCAATCTCCTGCAGTCTATGCCTCCGGTCTCCTCGGTACAATAAAACGTAAAGTTGCACACTTTTCAATTTCGCTGTGCGCTTATTTTTCATTTTACCAGCTCTGGACTGGAACGTTTAAACAAAAGGATTTTTCTTCTCATTGTTTGCAGACGATCTGCGGTCGAGGGTCTCATGTGTTTGCAAGATAATGTGCTGTGCACTCATCCTATCAAGTCGTTACTCGTTACATATAATAATAATTACGAGTACAGCTAGAGTAGCATCAGCGAATGGTGTCTACTTAAAAGTAATCAGTGCCCAACAAATTAAGTTATAGAAACGCATCCTATTATTGCATATGAGCATTCAACATTAACTGCACTACTGAATATAATGTATGCATTAACACCATATTATAACCACTCGAGACTACGATTTGCCGACATTGATAAAAGAGAATACTCGAACAAAAACCATAAAAAGAATTGCATTAAAAAGTAGGTGATTATAACGGAAATAATTCAAAGCGAACATACTTCATATATTATGGAAAGACATTTGTATCAGGAGTAGAGGGCAGCGAGCCATTCCTCCTTTGTGAAGGATCGGCTGATATGAAAATTCGTCGTCGTGCGGTCGGCAGGGTGGTGGCTCTACCGGGCGGGGGCCGGGGGCTGGTGTCGGCGAAGGGGTGCTTGGTTTGAGGGCGGAGGGTGCACGAGGCTCTATTTGGGTCACCCCGGGCGTCATTCCCCACGATCAATAGTGGAGTCGGCGCGCGCCGTCTACCATCTCGCTCTCACGCCGCCGGTTACCTAACGCGTCTCGCACACTGTTCCATCGGAATTAATTATATTCCAAATCGCCTTATACGATCTCCTAAGACGAGACTGATCACTCACATAAAACAATTATTCCTATTAGTCTAATGCTATACACTCACTAGCAATGCCTATAACACGCCCCTATTTCCAAACAGAATCAATGAGCGCTGCCTTTCCTTTATCCGGGACGATTTTATTCACAATATTTACTGTTACATAATATAATAACTAGATCGTGTGAACATTACACAGTTCGAGGAGGTACTCAAGAGAAGTAACATAATTATATATTCAAGAGAGTATTCAAGAGAGAATATATTCAAGAGGTGTCTTCGAAGTTAGATGTATGATATAATACATTGCCGGTGATTCGTCAGTTTCCAAACGATTCATAATTATAAAAGTACGCTGCAAGCTTATAATGAGGTGGTCCGAGTCGAGGAGCGAGTTGAAGTGGGCGCATAAATATTACACAAGAGTAGAGTCGATGAGGCGGCGAATGCTAACTAGTTGGAAAATCCAAAAGATGGCCCAACTCACTCAGGCAATACATTATACATGCTGTAATCCTAGTTTAAGTCAATTCCACAAACACAACCCTCTATTACAAACGAAGGAAAAAAGGAAATTGAATGCTGGTAACAAAATTTCGAACATTTGCATTTTGACTGGATCGCAATTGGCAAACTTTTTATATTAAGCTCCAATGGTTGGAAAGCTTTTGCCTGATGGAAATTAACGAAAATAAAACAGACCCTATTTTGATTTCATGGTCAAATAATGATAAAAATCACCAATTCAAAATTCGTTATTTTTAGCTCTTTACTTTATTTTTGAGACACCATTATTTTGATTTACAAAGGAATTGTTTTACTGTTTTTATCAGTGAAGGATGATCAACAAAACTATCTCTAATTAATCACAAAGTTTTAGTCTTTCATCGCCGGTTTCACGCCCTTAGGAGTAAAATTACTTCTTTAAATTTAAATGAGACCAACTTTGAACTATAACCCTTTCGAATATATCTATCATCAAATTCGGACCGCTGCGAAAAGTTATACGTGGTGATACATACAAAAGAAATGGAACCTCCTTTGTTTTTCGTCAGTTAAAATAATCTATTGACATTTCTGTTTGCCTTTATTTCATTTCCCGACACAGAAGTTTTAACAAAACTTACCAATATTTTGACAACGTCTCCGTAACCGTCTAGTCGTTTCTTTCACCTCTCATAGATGTTTCTTGTTGCTATAATAATGCACCGATACATACTTCTGTCTGCGTATACGAGAATACTAAATCATCTATTGTTAGGTAAAGCGCTTATACCGCAATCCGTGTATTTCAGAAATAGCCTAGCCTAGAAAGTGTTGCGTCGGAACATAAGGTAAACGTGGACTACGTAAAGTAAGAACGTGGCGATGTGCGCAACCAATCATATTCGTTGCCAAAATGCTTCGATCATAAAACTCCAAAAGTTATTATAAACCACTACAACATCGTTGTAGAACGAATGGTTCATAATGAGTATATCGAAGTGTAAAATAGTATCTATATTGTTAAAACTAACGATATTGACTTCGATATTATTGGCTCAATATTTGGACAACCTCTTTTGGCATTTCATAAAATGTATAATTTTTTATAGTGGATCATTGCGAAGTTTTGCCGAACACAATACAATAAAAAACTCCAGTTGCGTAAATTACTTTTTACCTACGGCAGGTACAACAGCACCTGGCAAAGGCTACCTGTATTTAAACAGTAAATCAATTTTTGCATCGATGAAAATAACCGATACTTAAAATATAAAAATGGTACCACAGCAACAACGAAGTTGGTTGAGTTTAAATATAGATATTCACATTTTAAAGTGAACAATATTTTATGATAAAGCGGAAAGTAATACTCCGTGAAATCGACCAGCTTTCAAATAGAGTGCTTGCTTTACTATGTTCTGTAAAGGCCATTACAGACAATAATAAAAATAAACATGAAGATGGTTCAACGAGATCTGCTTTTTGCTAAATGTAATGTTTGTTACATCAAATAAACCGAGCATGTAATTATTTGAACAGATACGCTCATTTGATTAGCTTATATATCTGACATGATCCGCACGCAGAGAACATTATTTTTTCAATAAGCACATATATTATCCGAAATTAAAGATAATATATTATTGACTTTTCAGTTACTTACGTAGTTTTAAAATAAAATAGGAAAGTTAGTTTTAACAACGTAGATTACCAAGATTTCCGAATTATCTATACAAAGCAGATTTTTAATAGGTACTGACTTATAAAAAATAATTTATATTTTCAGGTAAAAACACAAATATGCAAATCCTTGTGACAATAAAATCATGCATTGCTTTATCAGAGTGCAGGCTGTCAGACCCAAGGTTGGTCAAAGTGGTCAAGCACCGCTTTAAACCGCCTCAAAAAAGATCATACGACCGTCAGTAATCGATATCAGATTTTTTAATAAGTACTGACTTATAAAAAATAATTTATATTTGCAGGTAAAAACACAAATATGCAAATCCTTGTGACAATAAAATCATGCATTGCTTTATCAGAGTGCAGGCTGTCAGACCCAAAGGTTGGTCAAAGTGGTCAAGCACCGCTTTAAACCGCCTCAAGGAAGATCATACGACCGTCAGTAATCGATATCAGATTTTTTAATAAGTACTGACTTATAAAAAATAATTTATATTTGCAGGTAAAAACACAAATATGCAAATCCTTGTGACAATAAAATCATGCATTGCTTTATCAGAGTGCAGGCTGTCAGACCCAAGGTTGGTCAAAGTGGTCAAGCACCGCTTTAAACCGCCTCAAAGAAGGTCATACGACCGTCAGTAATCGATTTTAGATTTTTTAATAAGTACTGACTTATAAAAAATAATTTATATTTGCAGGTAATAACACAAATATTCAAATCCTTGTAACAATAAAATCATGCATTGCTTTATCAGAGTGCAGGCTGTCAGACCTAAGGTTGGTCAAAGTGGTCAAGCACCGCTTTAAACCGCCTCAAAGAAGATCATACGACCGTCAGTAATCGATATCACACACTACAGACTCGTGTAAATATAACAGTTCTACATTAAACACGGCATGTGAGTATAGACTTGCTGGTTCCAGCACAGGGCAGTTACATTCTCAAGGACATGTGTCATAAATGGAATTCTATGTTCCTTCCTTCTTCCACCTGCCCTTATCCCACTCGCAGTGAGCCGACGGTATTCCGGATGTGGATCTATTTTATCTTCTTGCAGTGCATTCGATCGAGGTGTTCACTATAATTGTTTCAACGTTATTCAACATTCCGCTCATACGTTCATACAGTACAGCTCGTAAACAGCTAATAAATACTTATGACATTGTAATTTTGACGTCTCTTTTTATATTCAATGATAAGTGTTCGAGTAAATTGCTAGCAGTGGGTGTATAATATCATGTCGTCAACAGGAGTTTAGTCGCGTGAGGCAACACATTTTTATTCTCAGAAAGAATAAAGACAATTTTTATTACACCGGCACGTGTGGTAGAGCAGTCTTTTCCCCTAATTGGAGAACGCAAATTGAATAAAGACGCCTTATATGTACAGAAATATCCTAAATGGAAACCCGATAAAATCAAAGAATTTCTCTGTAATGACATTTACAGCGGGAACTCTGGGAATGGTGTTAAATTTCATATCCTAACGAGATTCGAGTTGAATCTGGAACTGTTTTGTGGAGGATACCTCGGCCTTCGTGAAGGACGTCACTTCACTTACTGGGATCTTGAAACATTTCAGTCAATGAAATTATTATAGAGTAAACAAAATATGAGCAAGTATAAACATTTGGCGTCACGGCCGTTGCTACGGCGGCCGCTGTTGATTCACACACTTCTCGCGTACCAGCTGAAGGTGAAGACGAAGGAAGTTTATTGGAATATGCATGTACTAACAGATAATATTTATAGTTCCCTGAATATTCTAAAAATTAGCCGCATCTCGCTTCTAACTGTTGGTTCAAACGACTACATAAAACGAAACGGTTTTACCCATACAAAACTAAGTATGTACCTATTTTATTTTACTTAAAAGCGGCAAAGTGTAAAGGTACTATTTAAACCGGACACAAAAAATCAGATATTAACTGGCATTTCAAATTACCAAGCTAAGTAGATCAATAAAGATGATTTGAAACAAAAAGAAGCTACAGGACAGGTAAGTCTGTTGGATTATTCACAAGTGATAATCAAACCCTTTGTAAACAAGGCAAAGAAAAATGCAGCGTTACGTAACACACCACGTAGCTTAACAGGATTACGAAAAACGATATCGTTAAGTAAAGTTTTGCAGTAAAGGAGGATTAGTACCTTAATAAACGTAAACTAGATAGGTTAAAATAAAGGAACATAAAGTGTTTTGTAATAAAAACTGGAACAAATCATGGACAAGACAGAAACCGCGCCCAATTTTGTGATCTTAGGTATTAAAATGTGCGTTTATTTACACGCAAATACTTTGGTATTTTCATAATGTATATCAAAAAGTTTAGTTTCTAACGAAGCTTGTTAAACTAAGACTACCATCCTTTGCCGGTTCACATGTATATTTGGTCTTCACAAATAGGAATCAATAATTTATATTCAATTATAAAATATGAAATAACAAATTAAAAAAAGACACAACCTCCAAGAATCATCATTCGAGATTATAGATAATGAATAAGTATATTCCCAAGACAGGGTTACACGCAGTGAGAAATAAGCGCAAGGGTATTTTAATTTTAAATATCAACCGTGAATAAGGCAGCGTTAAGTGCATGCGAGAATTACTGTGCTCAACATAATTCAATTATGAGACTGACAGCTTGACACGAGTACGAAGATTACTTACAGCGGAACATAATAATATCGCTAAACATAGTTTTAAATCCAATTACCAATTTACGTTTATTTTTAAAGCACTAGTCCACTAGTTACTAGGTGGTAGGTCCCTCGTATGGGAGAGGCCCTCTGGGTTTGTACTTGGTACCTACCACCACTTTGCCTAATTCTACCGCCAAACAGCAGTGTATATGTACATAAGCACTGTTGTGTATCGGTTTAAAGGGCATTGTAGCCCTTGAAAATACTGGACTTTATGAGAAGTGATAATAATAACCAAGTTTATACTCTGAACTTATAAAGATCAGAATATACTTTTATTACTAGCGTTCACGTTTCCATTGCAATAGTTATCAAAATCATTATATTGTTTACCGTTTCATTTGTTCAGTTGGAAATATCTGTTACTAAAGGCGGTTGCATCAACACAATCTATGACATCGTTGGCACATGTGATGGATTATATGAATCCACAGAAACTGACCAACTGATCAGTTCCGGCCGTCGGCGATACGAACTGGCGGAGGCGAGTGCGCACCGGTCAGTTCAGCCGTTTCACAGTTCACACAGACTTCCGTCCACCACCCAGCTAGCTAAACTACACGTTGCACTAGCATGTACCTACATATGAATTCAAGAGTGGGCGCGTACACAAATAAATCATGGTATACTGAAATAAAATATGATGAATAGACTATTTGTAATAAAATACGTCAATGGGAAATGGTAAAAACGATTTTTCCTGTGACAGTGAAGAGTAATTTTTGGGTCGAATATTTCCAGATGACAGCCTCCGTGGCGTAGTGGGTGAGCGGGCTGCGAAGCGAGAGGCCGTGGGTTCGATTCCCGCACTGAGACAAATGTTTATGAATATTTGTTTCGGGTTGTGGGACCACAAGTCCCTCGTAGTTCCTGATACCCAATATACAGATTAACCTAGTGTGGGGTCAGGACCGTCAGGACTATGCGTGTGACTGTTGGGTGTATTTATTTATTATAGACCCGAAAGTTCGGTTAGACCCTACAAATTGTTTCATTTAGGGCTCAAGGATTTCGTGAAAGATGGCGTGGAAAAGTTCGGTGGTGTTTCCTCATTACACAGCGTGTAACATAAGAACTGTGTACAATTGCGCGTGGGCGTGTCTCATGAATGAGAATTCGCGCACAATCCTGATATGACAATGCCCGCTGGGCCTGTGCACTCCGGATTATACGTGTTTGTAATTCAAATCGGAATCCTCCAATTGTAATCAATGCTAATTGCAGTAAAGATTATAGGATAATAGTAATTGTATCCGTGATTCAACATGCATGGAGATTTCAATCTTTTTATTCTAAAAAAAAGTAACTGCCGCCGCCGCTGCCAAAAGCTTGTCACGCTATCTCCTCCGAAACCGCTGGGGGTATGGGGTCGAGGCCGATACCAATCGATGCAGAATAATGTGGGGATATGAAAGAAAAGAAATTAAGATATGTCTCATATTTGTCGGACTTTAAGTTTATTTTATTTTATTTTGTGTTGTGGAAAAACATGGGCAAAGACCCTAGTATCATTTAAAAATACTTGTAGTCTATTAGGAAAAAGATATTACTTATGTTCCTTTATATTGCATCAAATTTAGTTTTTTTTTTTATTGTATTAGTGAAGTTTAACACGTTTGATTTCATCGGCATATAATGTCGATTGAGAAACAGCAATTTCTCAAAAATCAACTAATTTTGAGAAAACACTTTCCCTTAAATACCTTTTACAACTAACCTAGCTTTGCCCGCGGCTCCGTCCGTGTGAACAGTTCCATATATATCTGTACCAAAATTCATCAAAATAGTTTTAGCGATTTAGACGTAACAAACAAACTCACTTTCGCATTTATAATAGGTATAAGTTCGGACTAAAATAAGTTTAATGCTATATTGACATATTGACCAAACATAAGAATCATTAAAATTGACGAGCAGGTCGTTCGCCTGACGTTAAGCGTCACGTTTGCCCATAAAGAGATACAACACCCATCACAAATTCTATTTATGAAGTACTCTGCATGGCACTGGATTGCGATCATCACCCCAAGACGTTAAGTCTCATAACCTACCACCTAGTAACTAGTGATCTAGTAACCGCTAAAGTGCGTAGTGCAATAAGATATATTGCTATTTTTTTACGCGTAATTCCCAACAAGATTTAATACTGCAAGCTTCGAATAAAATTTACGCGTCATGCTATTTCAACACATTCTCAATGTACGTTATTATTTCAATATATGAAATGTGGTTGTTCAACAGAGCTGCGCAGTAAATCAAATGAGATTTATAAAAGCGCCACTGCTGCCTTGAAGAATTGCAGATTTAATTTCTCCCATGGCTTTGCCGCATTCTCAGCAGGTTTTAAATGAGAATATTTAAGCAAGAATTCTTATTTTTATTTTTTTGAAAATGTAAAGGAAATACGAGTAAATGATGCTTTCACATACATATCAATCGCTAAGTGTAAAACAACGTTTCTAATTTCACGCAAACATTTGAGTATGACGCTCGATATATTTATTACATTTTCAGCGTAAATAAGCGAATTTCCATAAAACTAATCAGGCAATAACTCTAACACACGCTATACTCACGTCACACTTTTTCACGAAAAGAGAATGCAGAAAGAATGAATGGCCAGAAGCATTACGACAATCACAGCGTCGAGCATTCACAGGAACATAACATTTCATGAAAATGCTTTTTGGAATAGTTTTCGCTGGCATTGTATTATTGATTAGAACGTTATATTACAATGCGCATACTCTAATCAAATCATATACTTTCAAATCGGTCAAACCGTCAACGACGACTTCAAAATCGTCAACCCAAAAATATCCGCTATATGTCTAAATATTCTATTTTTTTATTATTAAAAACAGCGATGGTCTAGCAGGGTGATACGGACTATCAAGACGGGTTCGAAACCACCCCCAGAGAACACACCTCTGACTTGTCGAAATTATGTCATTGCTAATTATTATTGCACGCTTTAACGGTGAATGAAAACATTATGAAGAAAGCTGCATACCTGAGAATTCTGCATATCTGAATATTAATAGAATTGGTATCTCCGCAAGGTATGTTGCAATCATGGCAGAAAAAGTAAAAATAATTATACATGTATTTGAATTAATTCAATTAAGAATTTAAAACCATTATGGAGACAAACAGTAATGGCCTTAATCTGATTAAATAGTTAAAATGTTACGCTACTTCAAGCTGTCACCAAGAGATAAAACCTCTCAAAGTCGCTAGAGAGCTTCAAGCAAGCCCTAAATTGACAGACGGCCCTCGACTAATTTAGGACAAGTGAAATTTCCCAAGGACGACAAAGGTCACGCGATCCAACCACAAGAGGGTAACCGACGTCCTCTCTTATACAATATGTATGTTCGTGTTTGTGGAGGCCATTAAAAGCATTTTAAGGGCAAACGAGAAATAAATTTTTCCTCCTTTCAAAGTGATTTATATAGGAATTTTTAACAAATATACATTTTTAGTCGCGTCACCCGATAACATTGCGGAAAAGTGTTTAAACAAATTAATAGTAGGTACATTCTAATTGCTTTACGAATTGCGAAGTACAACAACAAATAATGACAATCATTTCTTTGCTCTACAGTGGCTCCTCCGTGGCACAATGGGCAAGTAGCCGGCTGTGAATCGAGGAGCTGCTGGTTTGCTTCCGCATCGCGAAAACGTTTGTGTGATCCACAAATATTTGTTACGGGTCTGATTGTTTTCTCCCCAGAGAGGTTGCCGTCAAAGGCGGTCGGTCGTTAAAACTACAAGCAAAATCTTACTGTAATATGTGTTCAAAAGCATGTTGCGCTGACCCCACTGCGAGTGGAATAAGGGTACGTGAAATACTTCATTGCTCGACATAGTGCCAGTGGAGTTTACTTAAACTACGAAACCGGTGATCATGGGTTTGTTCCCCTGGTCAGACATTTGAATTTTGTCAGTTCACCCATCTTGAAATTTGTATTGTGATAGGCTCTATTTATATATCATGGAACGGAGAATTTCATAATTGTTTTGGTATTGTGGGCCTACATGGGCGGTGGAGATCACTTACCAACAGGTGACCCACTTGCTCGTTTGCCGGCCTATGATATTAAAAAACTGCTCGGCGACTGATGCACGTACTGGTTGCAACATCTGAAGAGATGTAGGCGTAAACTTAGGTTATGTAAATAACAATTGTAATAGACTCAAATGACTCTACAACGTGCTTACTTTATCTACTGAAGTCCTAATTAAATCAGTCCGGCACTTTTCCACGCATTTAATCAAATTAATGTCCCGTTCATGTGTGAGTAGCAAAACATTCAATTATTTCCAATTTAACAAATGTATTAATTCAGTTAATCTACTTTCTGTAATTTCTTATCAAATACCCAATTAGCTTCATTCTTGATAATCTCACGTTACATAAAATACAACATAAAAAAAAACATACACAATTCAGTATTGAACATGTCTGGTAGTAAATAAAACGCAGTGTAGTCCTTTCACATGTCAAGATTCAAATTGGTACAGACGGACAAAACGTTAGTCACAATCGCCAGAGTGGATAGCGAGCACGTTGCAGTTAAAGCTGGATTTAATATCGGCCTTTGAACCTCTCCATCATGGTAATCTGGCACAGGCGTAACTGGTGACTCAGAGGAAAAGGACTGTTTAGCTTTGTTAATTCAAATTAACGACATTATCCTAGACTTGTCAAGTTGAGTACAAACAAAAAATCGTCTCATGTTTCGCATCCTGCATTTAATTTAATGATGCACGTGTGAAAACTAAATAGGGTTTATTTTATAAGAGCCTTCCCTATAGTTAATATTTATAGTTTGATTGATGATCATATTTATGAAGTAGGTATGATCACCATATTTTTTCCCGAAATGTAAATAAATATCTGCACATTATTCAATTACCTATTGATCAAATAATGTCTTATTCCACCTGCCCTGATCCCAATTAAAGTGGGGTCGGCGCAACGTGCTTTTTAACACATATTACAGAAATATTTGGCTTTTAGTTTTTACGACCGGCGGCCTGCCTGACATCAACCACTCTGGGGAGTTCAACATTGTCAAATATTGTATTGGTCCTAAATTATTTGTAAATTGAGTACATATTTGAACAAATGTTAAGGAATAAGTATGGCCATTAGACCCTTCAATATTTAAATTTTGTAAGACAACCAAATTAATGCATATTTCAGAAGTTTTACACTAAAAAAAGTGTGTAAAGTAAATATGTACCTAACTAAATAAATCACGCTAGTCTGTCTATTCACTCATAACGAATGTTGTAGATATTTTAGAGGTTACAACTACATAAATAAATGCAACCGATACACAGCCGGACCGGATATAAAATAAACATTTCATCATTGATTATTGTTTTAGTGTTTGCAATAGCAATTTAAAATTGCTAGTAGGGGTGATGGTTTACTTTATTATTGCACCCGATTACATAGATCACCGTACACAAGGTGAAAAGCTCGCCATTAGATATAGTGAAGTCACATTGCCGTGGCAAGATAAAAAAACACTAATTGGGATAGACCATCGGGTTATAAGTCTCGCAAGGGATACTACCGCGTGTATAGATTAGTTTACTTTTACACACCAGTTGGACAAATTCACTTTATTTTTAAGGACTTATCTAATGATAAACATACCTATGTGGAATGAAAAAACATCCCTTAGTTAAATGTATGGAGAGCCACCCTACATATTTTTTCCTAATTTCACTACAGCTTTTTGTAGTGGTTCAGAAAATACTACTACCATTCAAATTTTATCCATTTAGTAATAGTTTCCGAGCAAAATGGCTGTGACGTACGAACGGACAGACGGAAATCTCGTCTCGTCATCTCAAGCTAATTAAAAAAACTAAATTATAATTATATTAGCTACGAAACCTTAAAAATAAATGCTCCGGCATAATATCTGAACGTCGCTTTAGTATAAATTAAAACTGATCAACGCAACAGCTTGCAGCGAAAGCAATACCACTCAGAGGAGATTTCCTCTGACTTCATTAAAATGGTGAAGTGCAGTCGGTACCAAACGTAACTAGTCTTAAACCGACTCTGGTTTGCTTTACCTATTTAAGTTAATGAAGTTTGCTATGACTTAATGTTTATTTATTTTGTAATAGAGTATTGACTGGATAACGTTTCTCACTTCTCAATTGCAGCAGTATTGTACGTAGAGAAAATTTAAGAGGAAAATCAGTTTTGATAAAAGTAGTTGCGTTGATATTAATGTATCTGTGGATTCAAACAATCTTACATCAATCACCTTTAAATCTGATTCATGATGCAATTTGATGAGAAATCATACGTATGTTGAAGTTAAACGTTTGTATTTGCTGATAAATAATCTAAGCACTCGTAAATAGGAGAATGGTAATAAAAATCATATTTTTGAGATACTTGATTCAGTGAGATTTAGTTTAGTCTTTTGAGCCTAGTAATTTTGAATTACTGCCTTTTTACCTAAAATATTCGGTCTAATAAAAGCAAAACACAAATATTAACTTAATAACGTGATTTTGTTAAAGAAATTAAATTTAACTATAGGTTCAAAATCGTTTCATATTCATTTATCGAAAATTCTAGAATCTACATATGTTCTTGTTAAAAATATGAATCCAAAGTTAATATTCAATTAACTTAGCGTGGATAGTTTAAAATTCACCGTAATATTTAGATGGTTCGTAACAATGATTAGTTTTATTTGCTTTATATAGTATTCGTACGTCAATTACTGTAGGTTTCGTGGATCATTGTTTCTTACACACGTTTAACTATTACTGAAGATTTTAAACATCACACACCCAAAATGTGTATTTGAACTATGATTCTTCGAATGCCTTTGATCATCCTTATTTGTTTACTCGCACGCCTAACGGGCAATATATTTATTCATACAAAAACCAGACTCACTATACAATATTATTGGCATGTTAAAAACATATTAAATCGGTTACTGTATGTAATTTGTACGAATTATAATTAGTACAGGTTCCACGGGCCATTTTTAAACTTAATTACTATCAAGCTAATTTTCCGTGAGTAGCTTCATTTTGATGAGACGCCCAACAATTACCTGTACGCAAACTCTGATTGTGATAAAATATGTAGATTTGATGATTCTAAAAAATGTATTACTAACTGGCTTTTTTTTGTTAAATCTCGAGATAATTATCTAAATTATTCGAAAACATATTTGTCCTACAAAATGTGTGGTATGATCAGAGTCCCCCCCCTTCCAATATGTATCGATAACGAGGTCATCAAAAATTATTACTAACCAGCAGTTTTTTTACTTAGTTAATATCTATATAATTTAAGTCATATTGTCCTACAAATTGCGTGGTACGTTATCGCGGTGCTCCAATTGAATACATATTTTAAATTCATGAAATTAAAATTAATTTATTTTCTGTATTTTGCTACTACAGCTGAGTCACACCGGTACGCATACGCAGAGCATTGCTTACTTACCAACTTAAAAAAACCTACCATTCCTACCAAGCAGTTGTCAGCTACAATAATAGAGACGATCTGTGTCTACTATATAGAGTAGATTAAAATATCGATATCGGTATATAAATATGGATACGGTCGGCCAGACCCTATTTTATTCAGGATTTTAATTAGATTATAAAATAAACCAAACAATAAGTATGTGCAATATTATTTTTTATTTGAATTACAACATCAGAGTAAAGTTTCACAATTAACAGTATACATATTTATTAATCATATTTTAATAATATTTTCAAAGGAACTAATTGTAGTCTATAACACATTAGATGACTAAAAATAAAAAAGATTTACTTGTAAACAACGAACGTAGGAATGGCACGTTTTTACCCGACTTATGGCAGTCGTGTTTTGGATTTTGTTATGTCCCTCTTTTCAAAGTGATATCTGCATGCATAGCGTAAACCATGCAACCACATACTTTGTATACTACAATAAGTGCAAAACGTATAGATTCATCATATAAGTGCATTTAATTATTATTATTTAATTGTAGTGAATAATAAATAATGACAATATTGAGTGTGAATGGTACAGTTGGGAGGGGAAGGCCTCGGCGAACTTTCATAGATCAAGTTGGAGCTATTCTCGAGAAAGGCCAGGCCAGGAGTACCCTAAACCGACGTTCATGTATGAACAATTTAATGAGGGTGAATGACGCCAAAGAGGTATGCAAATATCGTAGCAAGTGGAAATCCGTTGTCTCTGCCTGCCCCTATGGGAAACAGGCGTGAGTCTATGTATGTATGTATGTATTATATTATTATTAGATAAAAAAGAGGTCTTCACTGTATCTTATGTTACAAATAGGAAAACGAAAAAATGAAAAATTTAAATTCTGATGAGGCGTACGCTGTTGTACATTATTCAGTACCTATTAAACCGAACTACCTAGTTACAACACTTACAACTTACAACAAGTAACAACAAACATACAACAAAATAAACCAATTAATAGTATAAGTGAATACAATGTAAAAGTAAAACTGTTTATTGACGTCAGAAACAATTAAGAAATAGATTTTCATGCCATATTTTATGAGATCCATTTTAATAGAAACATACTAGAGCAATTACATTTATTACTGTAACTAAAGAACACAGTATATACAAAATTAATAAAATACGGCTTCGTCTTAGAACATTTAAATCTTTCTTTCTGCCCTGGCGTCATCCTGAAATAATGCCAGGGTCCGCCTTTTTCATCATGATTTGACGGTAGATTTGGTATTACGTGAGGTGACTCGTCGTCTGACCTATACAACACGCATACGGAACTAAGTTTCGACATTGCGTGAGGTACGCCACGTGCAGGGGAGGCTTAAGGCCTAAGATATTGGTGCTCCACTAACACTGGAAACACATCTTAGAACATTTAAATAGTTCACCATAAAGATGTTTAAGTGCCAGACGTTTAATCATAGTAGATATGCGCAGTATCATAATCTATGAATTACAGATATAATACAGTATCGCTTGTTGGATAACAACCAGACTTTATACAAAAAATATATTGGGAAAGCCCACACATCTGGCTCTAAGGACCAAAAATAATAATATTAATACGAGTCCTGTATTATACACGTCCTACTGCTGGACACGGGCCTCTTCTACTGAATATGAGTGTTACAATGTTAGGCCTTAGTCCATCACACTATCCTAATGAGGGTTGGCAGACTGCACATACCTTTGAAATTCTTATGAAGACTACTGCTGAGCTATAGCTGCTGGACCAACAATTTAATATCAAAATTAAACACTGCAGCTTTGTATAATCATGACCAAAACTCAACCAAAAATACAATTCATTTTTGTAAAAGGGAAGGCATGAGTATACATATAGTACTCGTATGTGTAGTGTGTAGTGTACACATGTCACATAAGACGACAAGGAGGACGGTTTACGCCACGTTGAGTATGCATTTATGAGGTCGTCTCCGACACGACCAAATGCAAACATAATTACGCTCACTATGTTGACTCTACCACGTTTCAATGTGTAGTAAACTACTAATGCTATGTAAGAACCGCCATATTTCATTAGTAATAAATGTATTTTTTACATTACCGTATAAGGGTGCACTGGACTCGTCGGTGCATTTGTAATGCGTATCTACGCGGTACGACTGCTGTGCTAAGATCTCGATTCGATCCCCGGGTAAAAGTAGTATTGAGTTTTTCTATCACGAAATGCCCAGTGTCTAGAATTGTGCCCGATATGATTCCCGTTGCGGGTTGTGGGAGTCAGACGGCGGGATGCCCCACATTATACCATATCGACCGTCAAATCATGATGGACAGGCCCCCTGGTATCAGGCCGGGATAACGCCAAGTAGAAAGAAAGACACAGATGGATCGACCAAACTGTAGTCTCAAGCTTAATTTTTGTCCAAAATTTGTAGAAGTTTTTTATTTTTTATTTGATAACAGTTAAGTCAGTTTATGTGTAAAAATAACTAAACTAGTTTTACTCCTATTTACCCTTACCATCCTCCTGTATTTATAATCCATGCATTCATCAAGTATAAAACGACCAACAATGTGTCCAATGAGAAAACTGATTATATAAGAAAACTTCTACTATCCCGGCGGCGCATTGACCCCAAAATGGGCTAACGCCTCTCATGCCATAACACGTAATAGCTCTCTATCTAGCACCACCTCGAAAACAAAACTAATAAAAAAAAAACTTCTGGTCATATTTTATAGACATAGCAATTTAATCACAGCATTTATATCGCATAGGTCATGTAAGCTATCACCTAAGAAAAAGTTATCCCTAGTGTTACGTATTACTAATACTTCATACCAAATATATGTTAATGGAAACAAAGAATCTCATTTAAACTCCACTATTTCTTTATATCTTTACATTCAACCGTCTCGAATAAATTGAATTTCTGTTCCCATCTCCTTGTATATGACATTTTCGCGTGTATTCAATTTGGTAGCTCGGAGCGGATGGATGTCACGCCATGTCAAAGTGGTCCGACAGCCGACCCTATACACACCAGACTTAGTGTCGTCTTCCGATATTCAATTAACTAGACATAAGACGCCAGGGACTCTATGTTAAATATATGTACTTGTATTTATAAACTCCCTGCCCAGGCTTAGATAAACACATAACGGAATATACAATGCATTATGAAAGATATAACGGAATATACAATACAATATGAAAGATATAACGGAATATACAATGCAATATGAAAGATATACCGGAATATACAATGCAATATGAAAGATATAACTACACGACTGCCTCGATGGCGCAGTTGTAATGCGTACAGTAGGTACGGATGCTGTACTGAGGTCTTCGGTTCGATCGGGTAAAAGTAATGCTGGGTTTTTCTATCACGAAATGCTTATTATCAGCCCAGAGTCTGGAATTGTGTCCGGTATGGCGACAGGCGCGCCCCAATTACATCATGAGACAGAAATAAGCTCGGCGAAACGTGGGTGAACAGGTTACACCTCTGCCTACCCCTTCGGGGAATAATACAGGCGTGAGTGCGTATGTATGTATGAAACCAACATTGTCTGAAATAGGATTATCTAGGTCTACAAGTAACAACAAACTAATTTCAACTTTAAAATGAGTACGAAAGATACCACAATATTCCGTAGTGTTAACGAACACCGCCTTCATAGAAAAGTTACATAAGACGTCCAACTGTCTGGTGACACTGATACGTGACACAACCCAGTTAAATTTCCGCAAACCTTATCAGAGATAGTTGAAGAAGTTCCAAAGTAATGTACAAGTAGGATTGTACGGGTACAATCAATGTACTTTTGCAGTCTGCGAGTCTACGAGCGAGTCGACTTATGTAACATTCAGCAGTCCTGTCTAATCAATACTAGGACGGCGGCGGGCACTCCATGCTGTAGCCTGTTACAACAAGGCCAACGTACGGGCAAAAGCTCTACGCTCGTACCCTCCGTAGAGATATCTAGGCGACCATCTTGGCACACGTTCATATATAAGAGACATTATAAGTTCATCAGGATACGTGTGAATTCGAACGTTTAAATTCAATAAAGTGTAATCGATTTTATTAGGAATAATCGATACCACCATAGCAACTTCAGTTACGTAATGTTCAGACATCCATCCATTTTATGCGATCAATATAGACTAAGGTAAGTTTTAGTTCACTACAACGATAACATTGTATTATGTGATTTTCCATGGAGTACGGCCAATATTAAAAACCTCTCAGTTTCCGCATTGCATTACTTCAAATGATAATCCATATTCTAAAGTTTTTATTGGCTGAAATAAAAACTATTGCCAATGTGTTTTGGCTCTATAAAGTACTATAAAAGATTTACGATATGTACAAATGAAAATGTCATACAATGCTTTATAACAAGTGTTGGCAATACAATTTTTGGCGGAATAATAAACTGTTTCATATATAATAAGTTGGTGGCTCGTATGCGAGAGGTAGGTACCACCGCTTTGTCTAATTTTGCCGCCAAGTAGCAATGTGTTAACACTATTGTGTTTCGGTTTGAAGGATATAGAAGCTTGTGAAACTGGGCATAATGAGAGTAATAACCCTAAATCTAGTGACATGGAGTGCTTTGAAATTCAATGTTCTGTTTAGTGTTTATGGACTGGTGTGACTTTACCATCAGGCGAGCGAACTGCTCGTCTTGTCTTTGACGCAAATTAAAAAGCATGTGGGTAATGGAAGAAATTACAATTTGATACATTATTATCGTCGAGTTAATTCAATTGAAAACCTATTTATCAACATAATCCGCTTATTTAATAGAGATTATTAAAGATCTGAATAGGACTTTCAGATCTTTTTCACAAATAAAAATGAACCCTGTACATTAATTGCTTATGCAAAAAATATATAAACAACCGAAATTTTGTCCTATGGAGTTATACTGTAGATATTTTTTTTATATCATAGGCCGGTAAACGAGCAAGTGTGTCACCTGATGGTAAGTGACGTCCAGCACCCATGTACGCCCACAATACCAAATACTATATATACTATCTACTTATATACATACGCACTCACGCCTGTTTCCCCGAAGGTGTAAGCACAGATGCAACTAGTACATCCACGGTTCGTCGAGCTTAGTTCCGTCCTATAATGTGATAGCAGGCGAACCCATCGCCATCTTGGGCACAAACTCCTACCTCGGGAAATTCATGTCTGATTATTCCAATCGAAAAACTGCCCGACCTGAGATTTTAACCCAGGACATCACGTTTTATCAGCCTACTTGACTAACTAGACCAATGAGGCGGTCAATTGGTCAAACCAATGAGTTCATGAATATATTTAGTAAATCAGCTTTTACATATAAAACCATGCTGCAAAATGTATTGTCTTTGGATAACTAAATTCTGCTGACAGACACAGTCAAATGACTATGTTTTGAAACTAACAAAGAAAATGAAGCAAAAAATAACAATGAAAAATCTTGAATAACGTAAACGGCAGAGAAAAGTATTCAGGAAAACAAAGGAGTGAATAAATAAAGGATAAAGTGGCGGTTTTATTTCAGTTATGCTGGAGATTGAACACCGTACGTTCGTACCACATATACTCGTGTTATTTGGTAATAAATTCATTTGCTTCATAGGCCACGGTCTGGGTCGTTATAACGTAAACTACGTGAACTATATTTTCAGGGCCGAAACAGTAAAAATGTCATTGGTAGAACGGGGCAATCAAAAGAAGGAAAATAATTTACAAAACGATCCACATTTCACTTCAATATCAAGTTTCACTGACAAATATAGCTTTTGGTAAATTGAAAATGAATCTATTGAGCCAAGTGATTCTGTAACGTATAATGAGAAGTATTGATTGGTTTGGTTATATTGAGTGTAAGTGGGTCACCAACTTCTTAGACCCAAAGCCAACCTCACCTGCTCGTACATTGTCTGTCTGCCTGGATGAACACTCTGCTGATTGACGGACGCGGCAATGGCGATACTTAGTTCCCATTGCAGGTTATGGAGGTCAGAAGGCAGGTCCCCATATAATACCAAATACCGTCAAATCTATGGTTCGAGAAGGCGGACTCTGGCATTAAATTTAAATCGGGGTAACACCAGTTAGAAAGAGAGAAAAGGATTGGTTTACAATATTCCTAATAGCATGATATCGTAAGTATAATGTATATTACGACAGCTTTCACCGGTGAAGAATGGAGGTGCAAGAAACAAGGAACCAGTCAGGGAGCCTCGAGAAGCGAGTATGTGCGTATCACTGATCGTATCGAGTGATCAAATCGCAAAATGAGTGTGATAGAGCATCTTTTTATACTCCTTGTGACGACTTGTGTGTGAGCACGTGCTTTCCCTGGCAGTGAAAAGCGATTAACTATTAATTTGTGTATATCTTTTGCTGACTTGGAACCGTATATCTGCTGAACGTTACTTGAGCGAGAAAATTGATCGCCACTCGTTTACTCATTGGCGATGGGACAAGTGCGTAATGGTGAACGAGTGAAACGCAATCGTGCCAACGTTAGACACGCACGTGAGCCCGATCGTGTCATGCACTGTGTACCTAGTGAATATCATCTCAAGGACGTTACCACCCGGCAGATAGCAACCCGGTAACACGAAAGCATTAAAGCGATGATGCCCACTACCCTCGACAAGCGCACGTCGTTACGTAAGCATATCAACCGTAATGGGAACGTCGATGGGGAAATAAACAACGTGTTCAAATATAATTTCCTTTACCGATTGCCGATGCTGTTGTAGCGTGATAAATGGTCTTTATATCTTCGCTTAATCTTTGGGTTCAGTTGTTTATCTTCTAAACTCTTTTAAATATTGGGGGTTTTTAGCTAGTGGTCTTTAAAAACTTTGAATCGTCATTTCTGTGTCTAAAAGAGTTGAAAAGTGACAAATCTAAGTTGATCCCTGAATAACAATATAAACTTTTCGTTTTATGATGGTAGAAAACGTCATAATAATGGCGGTTTTGATAATACATACCCTGGTAATAAGAAAGGCATAAAATATAAAGAAGACGGTTACGAATGCATTATGTTTGGTAATAAGCAGATTTTATATTCACTTATTGAGGAGCGATTCGCGTAGAGTCTTCTCTCAAGGCTAATGGCAGCGTTCATTTACATTTAAATTGTCAATTTCGACGTTCGAAATGTCTTGATCGATATATACGGAGAAGAAAAAAATATTCCGAAATATCAACAGCGAGACTCAAATTGATAAGACGTCCTCGAGTCCTACATTCCCACGTACCCGTATAATCTAATAAAGAAATATTCGCCAACACAGAAAGAATACCCACGCGACTTTTTTCATCGTAAGAAAGATTCGTTGTAACGTATGCTTCAATTCGTAATAAAATAAGTGGGTCTTAGATCCTCGAGAGAAACTAAATCCCTTAGTTTCATAAGTACTAGTTCAGTTTGGCAATCCGCGACTCTACTATGCGATTCTACCACGTAGATAAAATTATGGAAATAAATTTTCCCCGGAGGTCTGCAGGTGTAACATTGATACATCAGAGAATCACGAGGAGTAACAATTACTCTCAGCAATTACTACGTTTCATACATCTCTTCGAAGTGATGGTGTTATAATGATGTCATGCATTATTTTATTTTAAATTGATATTGACTCATGAGTTCGTCGACCAATGTACTAGCACAACGATCGACGTAATTTTTGGACGGTACCAAATTTGCTAACACTGAGTCAGTCATCCTAGGCCTAAGAACGTGTTCCCACGGACGTCCAGTATTGCAGGATCGGATTTTTACTGGATTCAGACACAGTAATTTCTTTCGAACGTGCGTATTGAACGATATACCGCCAAACCGGATCATGCAAAAATCCGATCCAGTAAAAAAAAAACTGGATGTTGCTGTGAGCAGCAAGCCGGCATAAAAAGAAAATTGTCGTTGTATACTCTCACCACCCATTTCAGTAATGGAACAACCATAAAAAAATGTGTTATCACGGGTGCAGGTCTCAATGACGTCAGACTTTTGCGGAGGCCACTTGCATAATGGGATGATGCTATTTGAATATAATCGTGTCCACAGTCCCGCAATAACCGAGGGAGCCGTATCTACGAGTAAATCCACTTATATAACAGTTTAGTGTCTAAAACCGTAATTGAGTTTCACGGGGCTTGTTTAAAAGTTGGCCAAGCGTGAGTCGGCTCACACTGAAGGAGGTGAGACGTGTAGTGAAATTTAAACTTTTTGTATTTTTTATTGACTCGGTGACGCAGTTGTAATGCGTACGCGTTACGATTAAGCTAACGCTGAGGTCTCGGGTTCGATCCGCGGGTCGGGAAAAGTGGTATTGGGTTTTTCTATTACAGAGAGAAATGCTCAGTATCAGCCAGGAGTCTGGAATTATGCCCGGTATGGCGATAGGCTCGCCCCCTATCACATTATGGGACGGAGATACGCTCGGCGAAATGTGGGTGTACTGATTACACCTCTACCTACCCCTTCGGGGATTACAGGCGTGAGTGCGTATGTATTTTTTATTTGTTGTTTTTTTTAGTCTCAGTGGCACAGTGGGCGAGTAGGCAGCCGGCTATGAAGCGAGTGGCCGCGGGTTCGACTCCCGCAGATAAAATGTTTGTGTGATCCACAAATATTTGTCTCGGGTCTAGCTGCTTCCTCCCCAAAGGGGTGTGCTTGCCAAGGTGGCCGCTCGTGAAAACTACAAGCCAAATCTTTCACATGTTACAGTGTTAAAAAGCATGTTGCGCCGACTCCTCTGCGAGTAGGATAAAGGTAAGTGGAAAAAAGAAGATTTGGGATGTTCGCCATATTCTGCGAAAATTTCGGCAGCTACCTAATACGGTAAAAAATACCGAGCCCTTTAAATGTAGGACTGACAGGACAGGCGCGGCGTTGCCTTCTTAGTAATAAAGTTCCGTTGACATTCTTTGGTTAGATAACCCTAAAAATTAACTTCTTTTTCATCATATTTCTCTATTGCTAGTTATTACGATATTCCCGGGGGATTATTGTTTGATTAATAGAGAGAGGCTTTAGCCAACAGCGGTTGCTGGTCTCCTGAGAGTTTCGTCAGAATTTCTTTTTCCTCTTTTCATCCGACTCCGCAGATGAATGTTCTATCATTATCTATCTATTTGATACAAAATGAATTATATTTAACCGAGTAATACTGTAATATGCCTACTACCCAGGAAAATTCTACAAAATATGACGACAAAATTAACTAACAATATCGGGGTTTTACCCAGTAGTTTTGCGATTACTGTTCCTAAAATAATACCGGAAGATAAAACGTTAGACATAATACTAAACTACAGTTTCAATATTCACCTAAAAACATGAATTTCAATTCATTAACACATTGTAAAATTCGACGTTCAAGAGTTTAAAACGTAAATTAGAAAAAAATATTTTTGTGAAAATAGCACCCACTTTCAATGGCAGTTCCAACAAAACGACATAGCGAGATACCAAAGAAAACATCCAATATTGTTCCAATGTGATTGGTATACAATAATTCGGAATGTGAACCAATATAAGAACGTGGCAAAGCCCATTGTCTTCACATACTGACCATTACACAAGTTCTCCAACATCATTAATAAATAACTTGATCAGACGTACTTCAAGCTGATGGCGCGCCACACCCTCGGCGAAATTAATCGGGAAAGTAAACTGGCCTTCATGGCTTAATTGGTTCCGCTGTATTCTACGATGAGGTACTTTATTCTCGTCAACAAAGCCTTAATTGCACTAATCTTTTATGAAGGCAAGAATGGTACGTGTTGCAACCTACCTTTGATAGCTCGAGCCAAATAAACTCGCCTCCACTGTAGTGAAGTCGGGTACTTGGTGGTATGCGACAGGCCATCTGGGTTGGTACCATCGCTTTGTCTATTTCTGACGCCAAGCAGCAGTGTGTAGCACCGGTTTGAAGGACATTGAAGCCAGTGAAATTACTGGCCATTATGGGACATATTTTCCGGTTCCGGTGTCACAACGATAAACAGCTATTGTTAACGCTCCTACTTACTCCAAACTGAGACACTGCGAAATCCATCGAGACGTTTATAAAACTGCTTTAGCGGACACAAGCGACGCACATAGTAAGCATCCCACGGTTTTATTCAAGACATACGGCGGAAAAGAAGGAAATTTACACAAGCAACAAATACCATTGAGGTTAGGAAAGAAGTTGTGAAGTTAGCGACAAGTCGAGTGAGTATTACCAACAAAACAAGTCCACTCTGAATCTGTCAAAATCAACTGACAGATTGACAGCTGCCGCTCGCTACAACATCAAACGTCAAATTACAATCGAGTTGCCAGTAGCAAATAAACAATCGGGCTGCCAGCTCTGGAAATTTCCCCAAAACTATGGAAAATCAAATGGAAATATTACTAACCAAAATAAAAGAACAAATGATAATACAAACTAAGGAGATAACAGAATCAGTAACTAAAAGTGTGATGAAAAGCATGGACGAAAAATTAGCGGCAGTATTAGAAGAAAACAAAATTTTACAAAATAAAGTCGATTACATGCAACACAAAATCAAGTCTTTGGAAGACGAAAGAAGAAAAAATAATTTGATATTCTTTGGAGTTGGTGAAACAGACATGAACAGCTCTCTCATAAACTGCATAGTAAAAGTAATTGAAAAAGAAACCAAAATACAAATTCAACCACATGAAATTAACAACGCTTATAGATTAGGTACAAAAGGAAAAACAGATCGCCCTATACTGGTAAGCTTTAACTCAATGTGGACGAGGAATACAATTCTTAAAAGCAAAATCAAAACAGGCTCAAACATATACATAAAAGAAGATTTTTCAAAAGAAGTATTAGAGAAAAGGAAGGAATTGATACCGCAGTTAATACAGGAACGAAAAAAGGGCAAGATCGCATACATAAAGAAAGACAAACTTGTAATCATAGATCCAACAGATCATAACAAAGTAAAAAGGAAAAGAGACCAAACGGAATCTCTTAACGATTCACCAAACCAAAAAGACATATCAGTGCCAAAGAAAACGATTAAGACCAATATGTTCAACTACGTATCACGAGGTAGATCATCATCGCTCTCTGAGACAAAAAACTAACAGTCATCGATAACCGGAAAACAAAAACCAAAACAAATAATAACAAAACAACAAACAAAACCACCCTAAGCCGGCTAGTCACCGTGGGGAATAGAGACTATTACCTTCCAACTAAAATAACACACAAAAATATACCAAAACTAAAAGAAAAAGAAGAATCGCTATACTACGTCGCTACATACAATGTACTTTCACTTAGAACAGAAGAAAGCCTACTGGAACTTATATCTGCACTTGAACACGTAAAATGGACCATTATAGGTCTCAGCGAAGTACGACGCTATGGAGAAAAAATAGAGGAATACGACAAGTATGTTTTCTATCATAAAGGCGAAACACCAGGCAAATATGGTGTAGGGTTTTTGATAAAAAATGAGATACGAGACAATATAGAAGAAATAATTGGTGTCTCAGAACGCATAGCTGTTTTAAACTTGACTTTCGATAAGGAAAAGTGGTCCATAGTGCAAATTTACTCACCCACAGAACAATCCACTACTACAGAAATAAACGCATTTTATTCGAACCTTAACACCGTGATTAAAGAATATACGCACAAAAATCTTATAGTTATGGGAGATTACAATGCGCAAATAGGCAAAAGACAACCAGCAGAAGACTTAATTATGGGGCCATATTGTTACGGGAAAAGAACAAGAAATGGTGAAAAACTAATCGAACTTGCATACGAAAACAATTTAAAAATACTAAATACATTGTATCAAGGCCGCAGGCAGAACAGATGGACGTGGATTTCCCCTGGGGGTCTATACAAAAATGAGATCGACTACATTTTATCAAATAGGGATAAGGCGTTCAAAGATTGCAGAGTTATCAAAAACATAAACTTCAACAGTAATCATAGAATAGTCCGAGGTATTTTGACTTTGGGAAAATCAGCAAAACATACTAGACCATTCAAAGCAAAACCAATTTCAAATAGTGGTTTAACGCAATCTGATAAATCACAACTAAAGAAACAACTCGAAAATGTTGCATACTCGGCAGAAGAACTGCAAGCAAAATACGACAAATTCTCAGAAATTCTCAAAACGACACTGAATAAAAATATAAAAACCAAATCTAAAGATAACATATCAGATAAAACAAAGGAACTTTTGACAAATAGAGCTGAGCTACTAAAAACAAAAAATAAAACGAAGGATGAAAGAACAAAAATAGCTAGCCTCAGCAAACAAATTAAAGAAAAAATGAGAAAAGACCGACAGTCGCATAGACAAAAAACATTTGAATCCCATATAACAAAGACCGGAGGCATAAAGAGGGCTCTACGTGAGTTGACTAATAAAAAAGAGTGGATACCAAAGCTCCAAAATATAACTCGAATATGTAAAACGAGGAGGGCCGATATCTTGGCGACAGCAACTGAATTTTACCGCGATTTATATTCACAAAAGACACCAGTCGAAAAAATAGACCTAACGGAAGACGGAATGGAAGAAACAATCCCCGAAATATTACCAAGGGAAGTAGAAAAAGCCATCGAGACCCAAAAGAAAGCTAAATCACCTGGTCCTGACAATATAAGCAATGAGCTTTTGTTAACTTGTAAAGAACTTATTACCCCGATATTAACGCAATTATTCAACGAGGTTGTAACAAAGGAATCAATTCCAAAACAGTGGCTAACATCTTCAATAATACTGATTCACAAAAAGGGCAACAAAACCGATATAAACAACTACCGGCCAATCAGTCTTATGAGCAACATATATAAAACTTTTGCCAAGGTAATTCTAAGCCGAATAACTAAAAAGCTGGATGACAGCCAACCAAGAGAACAAGCAGGATTTAGAAGCGGTTTCGCAACGCTAGATCATATACATGTCATCAAACAAATCATAGAAAAGGCTAAAGAATACGACTTACAATTTTACGTTTGCTTCGTTGACTATTACAAAGCTTTTGATTCTCTTGAACATGGAAAAATCTGGCAAGCACTCAAGGCGCAGGGAATCGAGAACAAGTACATCAGAATTATTAAAAACATATACGAAAACAGTTCCGCAAAAGTAAAATTGGAAAGAGAAGGAGAAATAATAAAAATAGAAAAAGGAGTACGGCAAGGTGACCCGCTCTCTCCAAAACTATTTTCGGCAGTATTAGAAGAAGTCTTCCGATCATTAGACTGGGAAAACTATGGACTAAATATAAACGGGGAAAAACTAACCCATCTGAGATTCGCTGACGATTTAATAATTCTATCTCCCAATAAAGCCGAATTAGAAGAAATGCTTATCAATTTAGACAAAGAAAGCCGAAAAGTAGGATTAAAAATGAACACTTTTAAGACGAAAGTGATGACCAACAGTATCAAAGAACCGATTAGAATAAACAACACTTCAATTGAATACGTCCATGAGTACACATGTCTTGGCCAAGTTATCTCACCAAGGGGACAAACCTCAACAGAAATTGAGACAAGAATAGGCAATTCCTGGAAAATATATTGGTCCTTGAAGGAAATTATGAAAAATAGAGGAACAAGTGTAAAGCTAAAAACCAAGTTGTTCAACACATGTGTCCTTCCAGTGCTTACTTATGGCTGCCCAACTTGGGCCCTTACCAAGGCTCACTATCGAAAGCTCGAAACATGTCAGAGATCAATGGAAAGAAGTATGTTGGGTATTAGGAAATCGGATAAAATAAAAAACATAATAATAAGAGGAAAAACAAAAATAAAGAATGTCACATACACTGTAAGGAAACAGAAATGGAAGTGGACAGGGCATACGTTACGCGGATCCGAGAAGTGGAGCAAAGCTATTATAAGCTGGTACCCTAGAGACAGGAAGAGGAAACGGGGAAGACCATTCAGAAGATGGGAAGACGAAATAAGAACAACAGCAGGACCTATATGGTCAAGAACAGCTCGAGAAAGAGACGAGTGGAAGAAGTTGGGAGAGGCCTTTGCCAACATTGGGCAAACAGATACAGTGGTCGATGAGTCTATAGGGTAGTACTAAGATTATTTATGTAAAAAAAAAAAAAAAAAGCTATATCTGAATAAAGGCTATATTATTATTATTAATATTATTATGGGACATATGTCTCGGAGTGACGAAGGCAGTCCAGTGCCATGAAGTGCTTTGTAATTCAAAGTTCTGTGTGGTGTTGCTTCTGTTTATGGGCAGGCGTGACGCTTACCAGACGAGTGACCTGCTCGTTTCATCATTCAAGCTAATAAAAATACCGCTAATTATGTTTGTCTAGTGTATTTTTGCCGAACTTTAATTAATTCCATAGTACGATTATTTAGTCTCAGGTGTTAAGAACATCTATCCTTTTTAGGATTTACCTAAATCTGTCTGTCTGCCTGTCTATCCTAACTTTCAAGGTGAAATTTTCACAGAATGTGTGTTATTATGGCAGAGTTCTTAACAAATGAATTAAAAGAACAAAAAATATAAGGTTGTGGGTACGGAATCCACGGTACGCTACTCGCATTTGACTCGGTTTTTAAAGTCTTGTCCTATTTCAAGTTAAGTAACATCATTTCATAATCATTTAACAAAGCAACCTGAAAACTCCGTGCAGACGCAGTCGAGTTGTCGTTTTTTTTATATATAAGGCCGGCAACCGAGCAAGTGGGTCACCTGATGGTGAGTAATCCCCATCGCCCATAAACGCTAACAATATCAGAAGAGTCGAGGAGGCGTAGCTGAGCTTAAAGGAAAGGGATAATTAAGAGATTGGGAAGGGGAGGGGATAATGTAATGTATACATGTTATTAACATGTTATACGATATATGTAATACAATTACATGAATATTATATAACGCATATATATGGGGTTCGCAAAGGTGCACTTCACCCACATTTCACCGAACTTATTTGTGTCCCATGATGTGATAGGGCGGGAGCCTATAGCCATATCGGGCACAAACTCCAAACCCGGGCAATTCATGAATATACTATTTTATTAATAAAAAATCTATATAAAGGAGAATAGGAAGTGTACACAAACGATACAATCTGCATTGTAGATAAAGAGTACTCTAATAAATTAAAAGCTTTTATACATCTGCTGATGAAATGGTCTATTTATTACTGCTGCTTTCTTTTCCTTTTTGAAGACAGATGAGCTGACTGACGGTCCAACGGTCGTCGATGGTGACCAGTAATGGTAAACCATTATCATCGCTTATGCACATCGGATTTTTATAGCAAGGGTCAGCTAAAGGGCAAGTGGGTCACCTGATGGTAAGTGATCTCCACCGCCCATGTCACAATATCAAAAGGTTCATGGGCGCGTTGTCGACCTTAAAATAAAAGATTGGGAAGGGGAGCGGCATTTGGGTCTCCGGATATCTCATTCACTGTACGAAACACAGCAGCAGGCTGCCACTTTCCGCCGGTTTTCTGTGAGTCAGTGGTAACGACCCGGACGAGCCGGCCCATTCATGTTGTTGACAAAACTGTCCACAGCATGGCTCTACCACTAAAAAACAGCAGGATAAAAAGTAACCTATATTCTAATCCAGGTCATGGTCTGCCTGTGCTGCAAATTTCATCCATAACCGTTCACCTGTTAAGGCGAGATTAACTAACAAACATCCAACAAATTTACGAGTGGTAGACAATTTTGTCAACAGCATGAATGGGCCGGCTTGTCCGGGTCGTTACCAATGTCTCACAGAAAACCGACGTAAAGTAGCAGCTTGCTGCTGCGTTTCGCACGGTGAGTGAGATATCCGGTGAGTGAAATCCCCTCCCCTTCCCAATCCCTTAATTATCCCATTCCTTTAAAGTCGGCAACACGCTATAACTCTTTTGGTATTGTGGGCGTACATGGGCGGTGGTGATCACCTTCCATCAAGTGACCCACTTGCTCGTATGTCTCGTAGGCCTATGCAATAAAAAACACCAACTTTCACATTCATAATAGTCGTAGACTAGTAGGATATAAAAAGCACCTTAAACACAACAATATACATTAACTCAGCCATATACTAGGTATATTAGGTCTCTACAATTCGCCCACCGTCAAACAAAAATAAGGTAGTGATATTTCATATTCCATTTCGAAGAACAAAATGTTATTTTAGTAAAATGCCGCGTCTATTTCACCTTTGACCTTTTCCACATAACGTGTCTAAATGATAAAACAACAGTGGCAGGTACATAGTACAAAAAGGTCTCGGAAAGATATATTATACAAGGTGGTAGGTCCCTCGTATGCGAGAGGCCGTCTGGGTTGGTACCACCGCTTTGTTTCTGCCGCCAAGCAACAGTGTGTAAGCACTATTGTGTTTCCGATTAAAGGACATTGCCAGCCAGGACACAAGCCAGTAAAATTACTGGGCATTATGAGACTTAACAACTTACGTCTCGCGGTGACGAGCGCAGTCCAGTGCCTTAACTAATTAATTAACCTCTAACTTCTGGTAAAAGTGATTGATTCGATTTATCGAAAGTCGTCTATTTTACGGCCATTTTCAATAAACTATGTTAGTTTCAGCTCCAGATAAATTGCGCAAATGAGCCAATCAGGATACAGTTTTTTGCGTGGTAGAGCCATGCTGTAAACAGTTTTGTCTACAGCATGAATGCCGGCTCGTCCGGGTCGTTACCCTAAAACGACGTAAAGTAGCTTGCTACTGTGTTTCGTTCGGTGAGTGAGATATCCGGAGGCCTAACTCCCCCTCCCCTTCCCCCTTACTTATTTCTTTCCTTTAAGGTCGGCAACGCGCCCATAATTATTTTGGTACACGGGCGGTTGAGATCACTTACCATCAAGTGACTCACTTGCCCGTTTGCCGTCCTATGCTATATAACAAAACGTTTGAAGGTCATACGTACAAATTACTTAGATTGATTAGTTGATTTTTGGGATCTCTCCGGATAACCAAACTAAGATTGTTTATTAAAAATGGCCGTAAGTCATCATCAGTCTAAATTCACCAGAACGCTACGCATCGCTCTATTCCGCAAACACTACAAAATTCACCTCTAATGGGACAAAAACCCGTCGTCCTACATAACTCGATCATGCATGACCTATACAACACCATGCAAATGTATGCCCTGAATAGCGCTTGGCAATTGTTAAAAATAGAGCTGTGAATTCTGGAATATAAAATTGCTCAGCAAGGCTAAGCTAGACGTGTCCATTTTTATAGCTTACTAGAATTTTGTAAAAATGTCAAATGGCGTGCTTCCGAAATAGCCAATATGCAGTAAATCAGCAAGGGGTCAAAGGTGACGCGAGGCTTTCGCCCAACCATCGTACCGTGTATGTATGTAAGTACAATACGAGTACTATACAACATATGGCGAGAACTTACGTAACATTATTATTAAGCTTTTATATATTACTAGCTGTTGCCCGCGGCTCCGCCCGCGTGAATGCCTATTTCCAGGATTAAAGTAGCCTAGTGGGGTTAATCGTAGAGGGTTGAAAATTTAGGGTTGTATGTATTTTTTGATGCTGTATCATAAAAAAATAAAAACAAAAAAAAACTTTTTTTTTTTGGGGTGGACCACCCTTTACATTTAGGGGGATGAAAAATAGATAGTAGCCGATTCTCAGACCTACTGAATATGCATATAAAATTTCATAAAAATCGGTCGAGCCGTTTCGGAGGAGTATGGGAACGAACATTGTGACACGAGAATTTTATATATTAGAAGATAGAAGATTCATAATTTTGTTTGCCGGGTTTCCATGGCAATAAAAATGTAGGCTTCATAAAAGTTTCCTATCGCCTACTGTTGCATAGATAGATAGATAACACTTTGTTGTACACTAAAAAATAAAACTATACACTATGAACCTTACAACTAGGCGGTCTTATCGCTAAAAGCGATCTCTACCAGACATCCTTGAACTTTTGAAATTAAAAAGAATATTTCAGAACGAATATTTTATTTCGATGAAAACTTTTATATTTATAACTAACAGATGTTACTAACCAGTACGTTCCCGTCGCACTTTTTAAAGTCAAGGGTTAGAGGACGTACTCTTAGGCCCACTTGCATGACTAAACCAGTTTAAGAAACGTCAAATCGGATGAAAATTTTACATAAGTAAATAAGGTTAGTGGTAAGTCTCGATTTAGGATCGTTGTGCAAGTAGGCCTTAGTGAAAGAAGTTTACACACAATTTGGACCTCGTTCAAATCGCGCATTAACTTGTCAGGCTGAACGACCGGGCGCATAAACAGAAATCGGCTACATTTGGCGCCAGTGCACCTAAGTTATGAAACTGGTGTCGCGACCCCTCCGGATCGATGGCGACCCCCTTACCGACCAATGCACCAAGTCAACTGTCCGGGAAAGCCGCACCGTACCGTATATCACTCACTTTACAAAAATAAGTCTGACGAGGGTATTACATCTATTTTCACTCTGTATTTTACAGTAAACGACTTAAAGTTTTATATAGGAACGCTTGCAAGTTTTATTCGTCAGGACAGGGACTGTGTTCTTTACAGTATAAATAAAAACAATCTAAGTACGGCTTCACTGAAATCTTCAGAAAGGTACGTAGGTATTCACTCACCACAATGCAGATGGTCATGACACTTGGCTTGACCTCATCCTCACGTCTGCTCCCTCCCTGGTTTCCTCACATGGCCAATATCCAGCCCCTGGCTTTTCCCGTCACGACCTCATCTATGTCTGCTATGCCCTTAAACCCGCCAAACTCCCCCCAAGGTTTTGCACTTGCGTTGTTTTGCTCGCGTGGATATGGATAAGCTTTGCGGGGATGCTGCAGATTTAAATTGGGACTCTTTATCGGCGGCCGTCACAGTTGACGAAAAAATCGACATTTTTAACGCCAAAGTCATTAAACTTTATGACATCCACGCCCCAATTAAGAAAATTAAGTTAAAGCGTCCTCCCGCGCCCTGGATAACGCGAGGGGTTCGGATGGCGATGAGGCGAAGAGACCGGGCCTTTCGTAAATACAAGAGAGATCAAACTGATGAAAACTGGTGCCTTTTTAAGTCTGCAAGGAATCGGTGTAATCAGATGGTGCGTAATGCTAAACGCCGACATATTCTTAATAATATCTCCTCGTCTACCCCTGCCAATATCTGGAGATTCCTTGGGACCTTAGGTATTGGCAAAGGGAAGGATCTGTTTTTTCATGGGCCGACTATTGGTTGGGATGACATTAATCGTCATTTCTCCAGTTACCTTAATTGATCACCAAACCAAGTGTCGTACCATGGAATTCTTAGCTGGACTCCCCAGGCCTGATATAGACCCCTTCAAGTTTTCTCCAGTTCCTCCGGGTGAAATCAAAAAGGTAATCCTCTCCATTAAGTCCAATGCGACCGGCTGCGACAGCATCAGCCGTCGCATGATAATTTCTACCCTGGACCATCTCCTCCCAGCTATTTCTCATATTATTAACGCCTCTCTTTACACTGGCACTTTTCCGTCTTTATGGCGGAAAGCCTTCGTTACTTCTCTTCCCAAAATCCCAAACCCTTCACTCGTGAACCATTTTCGTCCCATATCCATACTCCCTTTTCTTTCCAAGGTGCTGGAGGCGTGTGCTCACAAGCAGCTGTCTCGATTCGTACACGTTCATAACTTGATGTGTCCACTACAGTCTGGCTTCAGGCCTGGCCACAGCACCGTTTGCGCACTCCTTAAGGTAACTGGCGATATTAGGGCGGGCATGGAGAATACCAAAGTCACTGTACTGGCTTTGGTTGACTTCTCGAACGCCTTCAATACCGTCAATCACGCTATCGTGCTGTCAATCCTTTCCCATATTTCGATTTCTCCCGCGGCACTGGAATGGTTCTCATCATATCTTCAGGGGCGCCAGCAGTCGGTGCGTCTTGACGATAAGTCATCGAAATGGTGTAATATCGACTCTGGTGTTCCTCAAGGCGGTATACTCTCCCCATTATTATTTTCTATTTTCATTAATCTCATAACTCAAAACCTTCAGTGTGCATATCATCTGTAAGTATGCCGATGATTTGCAGATTTATTCTCGGGCTGGCGTCGATTGTGTGGCCGAGGCTGTCGATAGGGAGAACAGGGACTTGGCACATATCAAAACATGGTCGGACAACTTTGGTGTAGCTGTTAATCCCGCCAAGTGTCGCCAAGTATTATAGTGGGTAGCTCGAGGATGTTAAGCAGACTGGAAACCTCTAACGTTCCAGCGGTAGTATTTGATGGCTCAGTCATTCCTTGGTGCCCGAATGTTAAAGACCTTGGGCTACACATCGACTCCACACTGAACTGGCGATCCCAGGTAACTTTCGTCAGTCAGAGAGTCACCGGTACTCTTCGTTCTCTTTACCACCTGAAGAACTTCTTACCTTTTAAAACCAAAGCAATGCTTGTGCAAGCCTTAATCCTTCCGGTAATCGACTATGGCGAAGTGTGTTATTTTGATCTGAATGCAGATCAACTCAACAAACTTGACCATCTTCTCAACAACTGCATTCGATTTATCTATAATCTTCGCAAATCTGCATTCGATTTATCTATAATCTTCGCAAATATGACCACGTTTCTTTTTATCGTTCGCAACTGAAATGGCTTCCCATTCGCCAACGCCGTTCATTACGTGCACTTACAACGCTTTTCTCGTTTCTCACGTCGCCTTCTCCTCTTTATTTATCTTCCAACTTTCAATTTCTGTGCGATACTCATAATAGAAACCTTCGCTCCTCTAGCAATTTTCTTCTCAAGTGTCCCCCTCATAGTTCTGATTTTACTCATTCTTCCTTCGCCATTCAATCCATACTTCTATGGAACGCGCTCCCCCTCGAAATCAGGTCGTCCACATCCCGGTTGGCATTCAAAATGAGAGTTCAGCAGCTACTGCTGGGCGAGGTGGCAGAATCATCACATTAAGATTATTTATATATATTTATTTTATAATAATAATAATAATAATTTATTTATTTGTCAGAATATTGTGTAAAAAATGATACCAAAAAATATAGTTGTCCAATATTCAGCCGTTTCCGACGTACAAATGTTTTCATAAATATTATATATTTTTTTAATCGAATTCCATCAATGTCACAGTATATTATTTTAAAACAAAACATGTCTATTTAAACTATTAAAATACAATCCTATATAAATGCAATAAAAAATTATTATAAAACTTATAACATAATTATGTAATAGAAAAAAAAAACGATAAAATTATATGTTACTTATAGGACCTTTAATTTGTCATTTAAAAATTCTTCGATTGAATAGTAACATTTGTCAATTAGGTATTGAAATAGTCTGCATTTGAATATTCTTAAAGTTAATTCTTTATATAAGTCTGGTTACCACTGTCTCACAGGAAACCGGCATAAAGTAGTAGCTTGCTGCTGCGTTTCGTACGGTGAGTGAGATATCCGGAAGCCCAAATCACCCTGCCCTTCCCAATCCCTTAATTAACGCTTTCCTTTAGGGTCGGCAATGCGCCCAAGATCCTGATCATGATGATATGGTATTGTGGGTGTAAATAAGCAGTCTCCACTTACCATCAGGTTACCCACTTGTTCGTTTACCGGCCTATGATACAAAAAAAAATGTATTGCACGAATAACGTTAACGTTAAAAAAATGGTATGCTAATAATATGACAATATTAACACACAAATTGTCCGTAACAACCCGCGTACCAATGGGTTTTTTTATAAGCATGAATGACGACACGAGCATGTCGCTCGCCTGATGGGAACACTTGTCCATAAACAAAAGCAACATTGAATAAGAACTTTGTAAGTACTGCATGGCTCAGGATTGCGCACGGCACTTCGATACTAAAGATGATAAGTTTCATATTGCTGTGTACTGGACTTTCACTGGTTTTAATGTCCTTCGCACTGAAACTCTACAATGCATATATAATGCTGCTTGGAGGGAGAAATAGGCAAAGCGGTGTTACCAACCCAAACGGCCTCTCACATGGTAATTTATAAGTTGTCAATATTACTCTAATTAGGAAAGGAAAAATACAACAAAAACAAACGATAACATAAAATATATTTACGATATGGGGGAAACGTAATGCGTACCGTTTCAAATTTAATTAAAACCGGTCTCATGCGTACCGGATATGTTGCCTATAAACCCGTAATTGTAAACCAATACTTGTTTATTTGTTCGTCAATGGGGGAAAACAAATTTCGTATTTATATAATAATAGATGGCACTCGCGGCTTCCCCCGCGCGCATGTTACTCAACTATCTTATGTCATAAACCTTCCGAAAGACATTATCTAAATGCTAGCGAAAACCGCATCAAAATCTGCTTTATTTAATGCTGCGGAGTCTTGAAGAGTTAAACGAACAGATAGACATACATACTACTGTATAACATACATTGTATTAATTGTGAATGATCATTTTCTTTAATTAAAGGTGAAGAAAACATCGTGACGAAACCTATCTTCTTCTACCTGCCGTTATCCCACTCGCTGTGGGGTCGGCGCAACATGCTTTGTAACACATGTTACAGAACGATTTGGCTTGTAGTTTTTACGACCGGCCGCCTGCCTGACGTCAACCCTTCTGGGGAGAATACCCAGAAACATATATATATATCTGAAAATTCTTCAGTATAATTTCAAAGGTGGGTGAAGCCTGTCAACCTGCATTAGGCCAACGTGATGGACTAAGGCCTAACCCCTCTCAATAGTACAGGAGGCCCGTGCCCGGTAGAACAATATAATACTGGGTTGATATTATTATTATACATACATAGACTCACGCCTGTTTCCCATAGGGGTAGGCAGAGACAACGGATTTCCAGTTGCTACGATCCTTGCATACCTCTTTGGCCTCATTCACTTTCATTAAATTTTTCATACATGCACGTCGGTTTAGGGTACTCCTGACCTGGCCGTTCTCGAGAATATCTCCAACTTGATCTATGAAAGTTCGCCGAGGCCTTCCCCTCCCAACTGTACCATTCACACTCGCCATGTATATTTGTCTTATTATTATAATTTAATTTAAACCATTTATTTTTCTACACACAAATGCATATAGCACAACAAAAAGATGATAAAACACACATTTATAAAACATAAATTTGCTACAATATATGCGGTAGAAACAAACTAATGTTAAATAATATTAAACTAATTGTTTAGGCGTCAACCATTATTTCGTAATTTATCTTGTATTTATTGTAATAGCGAATAATTAAATTGTTAGTATTATTTGTCTATGATTACCCCGAGCCATCTAGTGGCAACATTTAGAAATCTTGTAACGTGTCGATGTTTCCTTGTCGGCCATTTTGGAAGAACACTTGCTTCCTCGTACTGTTACCAATAACACGCATTTTTTTACAAAAAGGGTATTTTCATTCATTCCAACATACACAAATTCAAAAGTTAGCTCAAGCCCCAACATTGGTCCTTCGTTGCCGAATATTCATTTGGACCTTCGTCGGCGAATATTCATCGGAGCAGCGTCAGAAATCTGGAGATTCGTCACTGCATCGGCGTGGGAACTTCGCCCCGTATCAACACGGATCCACACACGCCTCAGAAGACGGTCAGATCCATCCTTTCTCTTCCCCTATTTCATCGCTTGTGCTAATATCGTGTTATTTCCTGGTTATAGGTTCAACCACCGTGAGTCGCTCTGGGTCATCACGTCTCGAGTGGTAACTGTAAGTACGTAACTTGCTTTATATCAGGCCATTGCGATGAGTGACGACGAAAATAAAATCGTGGGGAAGCATTTGTCAGTTCCCAAATCACCTTTAAGGGACCGTAGTCCAACGAGTGCGGGTGATTTGAGAAAAATGAGGGGTTCGTTAAAAAGTCGGTTAACTTCATTTGAAAAGTATATTAGTAAATCAGAAGATCTTTCATTAACTAATGTTCAAAAGGCAGAAATAAACTTACGAATACAATCTGCCAAGGTAATATTAGAAGATTATTATAATATTCAAAATAAATTAGACAAATTAACCGATGAGACTGAATTAAGTTTAAATTGTGAGTATAGAGAATCATTCGAAAATCAGTATTTTACAATAATGGCTTCTGCAACATGTTTAGTAAGTGATAACATTGGTGACGATTCTCAATGTTCGAAAACGGGAAAATCTAAAAATAAACGTTCAAAATTGCCAGACGTTAAGTTACCTGACTTCGACGGTAGTTATGACAAGTGGCTAGAATATAAAAACTCATTTATAACAATGATACACACACGCGATGACCTAGATGAAACTGATAAATTTCAGTACCTCAAATCTTCGCTTAGTGGTTCAGCCCTTCGAGTTATAAGTTCATTAGAGTTTACACCTTCTAACTACTCACACGCATGGGAACTACTTGAACAGAGATTTCATAACAGTCGCTTATTAGTACATAACCACGTAAAATCTTTGTTTACTGCACCATCGCTTACCAAAGAATGTTCTGAACAAATTAGAAATCTTATAGACACTGTATTAAGGAATTTGCGATCTCTAAAAACCTTGGAGGAGCCTACAGACATGTGGGATACCTTAATTATATATTTAATAAGGTCTAAGCTCGATCAAATTACCAAGCGCGAATGGGAAGACCATAAAAGGTCACTGAAACTTATTTCCAATACAGGTTCTAAGTGTAATAAAATTAAACTAGAAGACTTATTAGATTTTCTCAGAAGTAAGGCGGATACTCTCGAAACAATACATTACAATAATACAAAACCTCATCACACTAAATCCACTTCAGATCACAAAAAACATCAAACACATAGTTTCGTTTCTACACGCAACACTAAAACGAATAAGTTTGAGAAACCTAAACAAGTATGTGTGATTTGCAACAGCAATCATGCATTGTACGCTTGTATCAGTTTTCTTAATTTAACAGTCGAAGATAGGATTAAACTTGTAGAAGTTAAAAATCTTTGCCCAAACTGTTTACGTGCAGGTCATACAGTCGTTAACTGTTTATACGGACCTTGCAAGCAGTGCGGGGAAAAACATAACAGTTTAATTCATATTAAAGGCAATAGCGTAAACACATGTACAACTATAGATACCCGAGTGGCTAGCGCATCGCCGCCGCATGAGCGAAATAACAAACCGGTTCCTGCGAACGAGTCGGCGATGCGTTCTACGTCACAGTTATATACTAGTACATTTCATTCAAATAACGACACCGGAGTGTCTGCATTAAATCGAGTTATTTTGGCTACCGCTTTAGTGGATGTCGCGGATAATAACAACACGTATCATACAGTTCGCGCCCTGCTCGATAACGGGAGTCAACATTGTTTCATTTCTGAAAGTTTAACAAAACAGTTAAACGTTTCAGTTATACAGTCCGCTGTTCGAGTCTCGGGTGTGGGACATTCGGTCACACAGTCGAGTCAATCATGCGATATAAACATACGCTCTAAGTTAAACGATTATACCACGAATATTCGTTGTATTGTTTTGCCGGAAATTACGGGTAGTATTCCGACAAATAATATTAATTGCAATTCAATTAATATACCAAAAAACATACGTCTTGCAGATCCCTCTTTCCATATACCATCAAATATTGATATATTAATCGGAGCGGACAGGTTTTGGGATTTATTAGATGAAGGCCGTTTCAAATTACCGTGTGGGCCATATTTACAAAATTCCAAAATGGGTTGGTTACTGTCCGGTCCCATTGATGCGAAGAATTTACGAATTGATCAGGTTGTCTGTAATATTTCTCAAACATTAGACAATCAATTGAGGAAATTTTGGGAGCTGGAGGAAATACGTTTTGATAATGATACCTTCACTGCAGATGAGCGTCAGTGTGAGGATACATTTATACGTACCACTAAACGTGACGATAACGGTAGGTTTTCGGTTCGAATCCCGTTAAAGGAACCTCCTAGCACGCTTGGTGATTCTTACGAAATGGCTAAAAGTCGGTTCTTAGCCTTAGAACGTAAATTACATAAAATGCCTAATTTCAAAAATATGTATTGCGAATTCATGCGAGAATACATTGAATTGGGTCATATGAAACTTTTACATAGATATGATTCACCTAACTATTTCCTTCCACATCATGGAGTGTGGAGAAATAGTAGTACGACTACTAAATTACGCGTAGTGTTTGACGCCAGCGCCGTCACGACGTCAAACAAATCGTTGAATGACATACAGCTGGTCGGACCAGCATTGCAAAATGATATTTTTTCTATTCTGTTACGGTTTAGACAGTATAGGTACGTAGCATGTGCCGACGTAGAGAAAATGTTTAGGCAGATATTAATACATAATGATCACCGAAATTTACAACTTATATTGTGGAGAGAAAACTCATCCGATTCACTAGACATTTATCAACTTAATACAGTTACATATGGCACTGCATCCGCACCATATTTAAGCATGCGTTGTATCCGTCAATTAGCCGAAGATACAAGTGATGACGTCATAGCTACAGTGATAAGAGATGATTTCTATGTAGACGATTTAATCACAGGTCATGATAACTTCGAGTCATTGTTGAGTATTTGTGAAAAAACGTCCCAAGTATTAAAATCGGGTTGTTTCCCATTACGCAAGTGGACTTTCAATCATGACTCAACAACTCACATCCAAAAACGGTTATCAATAGACGAACATTGTCAAAGTAAAACCCTTGGTTTGGGTTGGTCAAATGTCAGTGACGAGTTTCATTTTACTACAGAGTTAGAAAATACCGTTACAGTCACTAAACGAATTATTCTCTCTATAATATCTCAGATATATGATCCGTTAGGCCTTTTATCCCCAACCATAATAATTGCAAAGATAATTCTGCAGCAATTATGGTTACAAAAAATCGATTGGGATGATCCTGTACCTAAGGATATTTTAATTAGGTGGAATCGTTTTATTATTACTATTTCAGAAGTTCTAAAACTATTACGAATTCCTCGTTACGTCATGAGTGAATGTTCACGGAGAATTGAACTTCATATTTTCGCAGACGCCTCACAGGACGCATACGGCGCCTGTGCTTATGTGAAAACGTATGGAGAATCAGCACAATTTACTGTTAAATTATTGTGTTCCAAAAGTAAAGTCGCCCCAGTAAAAACAATTACTATTCCGCGGCTCGAATTGTGTGCGGCACTTGTGGGTGCAAAATTATATAAAAAAATTGTAAAATCATTAAGATTGCAAATTAATGAAACATACTTTTGGACAGACTCGACCATAGTATTAGGTTGGATTAGGATGTCTCCCCGTATGTTAAAAACGTTTGTACAAAATCGTGTCATACAAATTAACGAATTAACAGGTGATGCTTTATGGTGTCACGTAAATGGCAAGGATAACCCGGCGGATTACGTTTCACGTGGTCTTTATTTAGACGAATTACATAAATGCGATACATGGTGGTACGGGCCAGAGTTTTTACGTAATATTGAGTTAAATTACATAACGGATATAAATTTAGATACTTCTTTATTGCCTGAAATAAAATCACAGTCTCATATTACAATAAATGATAATTCAAGTACTGAATTATTTTATTTCAATAGATTTTCTTCGTTCAATCGAATGAGACGCACTGGTGCTTATATATTGCGTTTTATATATAACTCGCGGACGAGGAGTAAACAACTTCGTAAAACCGGTTTGTTATCTATAGATGAACTGAACCAATCAGAGCTAGTTCTAACGCGTCTCGCTCAGGTGCAGTCATTTGGAAATAATTATATTACATTAGTACAACGTCGTTCGGGCAAATTGACAGGACTTAATCTTTTTGTAGACGATAACGATATTCTGAGAGTTGGTGGTAGATTAAATAATTCAAGTTTCGATTATGATAAGAAGCATCCAGTGTTATTATGCAGTAAACATAGATTTACAGTGTTGTTATTTAGTTCGGAACATAAACGTTTATTACACGCGGGACCTCAGCTTCTTCTGTCGAATATTCGTGAGTGTTGGTGGCCATTGGGCGGTAGAAACCTAGCCAGGAAAACTGTCCATCAATGTGTTATGTGTACCCGGCTGAAAGGTGTTACTTTAAAGCCTATTATGGGAAATTTACCGGCTAAACGACTTGAAGCGAGTTTTCCATTTAAATATACGGGTGTGGATTATGCTGGCCCTGTCATGATTTTAACCCGAAAGGGCAGAGGAGCTAAACTAGTGAAAGGTTACATTTGTTTATTTATTTGCTTTTGTACCCGTGCGATGCATTTAGAACTCGTCACTAGTTTATCAACCAATGATTATTTGCTTGCATTAAAGAGATTTATATCTCGACGTGGTAAGCCAGCAGAGATAATTTCTGACAATGGTAGGAATTTCGTAGGTGCCGAAAGGCAATTTTTAACATTTCTAACTGAGAACTCTAAATACATATTTGAATACGCTACAGATAAAGGGATAAAATTTAGCTTCGCTCCCCCTTACTCTCCTCATTTCAATGGTTTGTGTGAAGCGGGCGTTAAATCCTGCAAGTACCACTTGAGACGTGTCATAGGAAACGCTAGTCTAACCTACGAGGAGTTCAGCACGGTATTGGCACAAGTCGAAGCCGTCCTGAATTCCCGTCCTATATCCGTTTTATCCACAGATCCTGACGACATGCTCCCTCTCACACCAGCTCACTTCCTGATCGGCCGTCCTCTGACTGCGCCCATGCAAGCAGATGTATCTGACACTCCGAGTCACACACTGCCCCGTTACGACCGCATCGAGCAGCTGAGACAGCATTTTTGGCAGCGATGGGCAAAAGAATATGTCTCAGAGCTCCAGAGTAGATCGAAGTGGAAATCCAACATAAGCGAGATTGAAGTCGGTACGGTGGTACTCGTTAAAGAAGACAACGTTCCCCCATTAACATGGAGACTAGCTTGCGTTTCAGAAGTATATCCCGGTAAGGACGGCGTGTCAAGAGTGGCAGATCTTCGCACAGCATCAGGCGTTATACGGCGTTCCTTCTCGAAGATATGTCCACTGCCTGTATCATCTGAGTGATGTCTACGCGTCGCGCAACTCAAGCATACAAGACTTCACGTTGGAGCCTGCGGCATCCAAGGCCGGGGCCATGTTTAGGCGTCAACCATTATTTCGTAATTTATCTTGTATTTATTGTAATAGCGAATAATTAAATTGTTAGTATTATTTGTCTATGATTACCCCGAGCCATCTAGTGGCAACATTTAGAAATCTTGTAACGTGTCGATGTTTCCTTGTCGGCCATTTTGGAAGAACACTTGCTTCCTCGTACTGTTACCAATAACACGCATTTTTTTACAAAAAGGGTATTTTCATTCATTCCAACATACACAAATTCAAAAGTTAGCTCAAGCCCCAACACTAATGTTTAAATGTTCAGATTGAGTCTTAGTTTTGCGCCAAAAAAGGACTAATCTAGTGCACAGAAATCGCAATTATGCCTTCACGAGCACTATGAGACTCATAAAAGCTTTATGAGCAAGGGGGTTTAGTCACTCTCCGGCTGATAAACTATCTCTATGCAAAAATCATGCGCCGATCCTTTCAAATCAACAAACATGCTTTCGCATTTAAAATATTAGTATAGATTTCATACTAATGGAAACGTGGTTTGAGAAATGCTATGCGCGCCATCTAGTGGAGATTGTTGGAATCGACACAAGTAAGACGGAGACGAAGAGATTCATGTTATGACACCATACAAACAGTTTTGTAGACAGTCCACTCTAATTTACTCACGCTGTAGACAAAAATCTATCTATGTGTCTATCGTTGGTCGACAGTATTCATGGATTGCGCTATACTTACCATCAGGTGTAGCGTAGTCACTTTGCCGAGCCAGGATAAAAAAAAAAAAAAAAAAAAAATGTACAGCAAGAATGGGTCGGTTCGTCCGAGTTGTAACCACTATCTCACAAAAAAGTGCTGCAACGTTTCGTAAGGTAAGTGAGATGTCCGGAAACTTCCCAATCCCTTAATTGTCCCTTTCCTTTAATATCGGCAAGGCATGTATGATTCTTCAGTTGTTATGGGCGTTCATGTGAGGTAGAGATAGCTTACCATCAGGTGAAGCACTTATTTGTTTGCCGGTCTATGATATAACATAAACACGTAAAGAAATTGCGAGACCGAAGTTAGTATTGATAATTTTGAAAGTATAAAACAGTGGATGTTGAACTAGGTGTGCGCAATAGATCCTCGCGAAAGTAGGTTAAGCTCGCGTAACACCAGACACATGGCAGGCTTGGGCACTAATGGTTTGGATTCCAAAAACGGGTAGTATATTCTTCGTGTTGCATCAGTGAATAATAGCTACGTGACTAAGATCTTACAATAAAGTTGTATAATATAATATAATTCATTCCTATAAGGTTTGATAAAATCCATACGGCAGGCTCTGAAATGCGCGCGCATTTACATAAGGATTTTTGTTTGTCCTTTTTTGGTAAATCATATTCAACATAGCTTCTTTCTTTCTGCGCGGTGTTATCCCGGCAGGCTGTAAACCATAGATTTGACGGTATTTGATATTATGTGGGGCAACCCGCCGTGCTGTCTGACTCCCATAACCCGCAACCAACCAAGTTTCACATTGTCTCGTCCGTTAATCAGCAGAGTGCACCACGTGTAGGTGAGGTTGGCTTTGAGGCTAAGGTGTTGGTGGCCCATTTGCTTACACTGCACACTTACATTCTACATATCGTGACTAAACGAAACATTCAATAAAGAAATTAATTAGCAAGTGATAATACTCCTGTTTTTTTTTGGGTTATCGTTCTAAAAGCAAAATAATTGTTTTAATATATTTTCCTTCAAACCAACTTGTAACAGACTTTTTCCATACCTTATGATGGTACATCATAATTAAACCGAAAAATACAAAAAGCTCACTCATTTTACAGTACAGGCTACAGGGTGCTCGCTCGTATCTGCAAGCCCCATTAGCGCATGCTACGGTCCAATTTCCGGTATTTAAAATGAGGCCGTCTGCTGATTGACTATTCACCCCTCTACATATACTCTACAACTTATCTTTGTAAATCACAGCGCTTAATTAGTTGACAAATAATGAAACAATACCGCACGCAAATGGAGTTACGGTTTATGAAATTACGTAATGGCGAAAATATCGATATCCCGATATCTATATGCGGTTAGGAAATGGGTCAGTGTTGTAAGCTGTTACCGCGGTAACATAGGCAATTTTCTTTAGAAACCTGCGTCTTTTTTATATATTATTTTGCTGAGCTTATCTGACCCAGCTGTGAGTAAATGGTGGCTATTGTGTCTTCTTAGTTCCAATATGTACGTACCTAAAATTTTCTATATACATGGATATATTACACAATTGTTTATTTATCTATGTCTGATGTCATATAAAATTATATGTCTTGACTGGCTCGCTAACTGATTCATCAACGCCCAGACCAAACCTAAAACCTGGGCTGAAATTTTGTCAGTATATCTCTTTTATTGATATATGTAATAAAGATTTTTTTATATTCCATCTCTAAATGGGTGGGTAATTTTGCAATAACGGTTTTAAGAAATCGTTGAAATGTTAAGACATTTTAAAGGCTAAGAGTCACAGTAGGGTTATTATTGTTATTTCATAAACTACCATAAAATATATCACCGATAGAAATATGTTCAATTTTCTTGTCCATTTTGGCCTTCCAATTTAATTTAGCCAAGAACATCTTCATACAATAGAGGTAAGCAAAAAAAACCTGGTCTACATAAACTGAAAACGTTATAAGGATGACCTTCCAGCTTTAAAAAGATTTTAAATTCCACCGCCGTCGTGGAATATTCACCCTAAAAGATCTTGTTTTAAGGTAGCGGTTATTATGAATGCAATAACGACGTTCGACAGGCTGAGGCGAGATATTCACGCTTCAGTAGGGAAACTCTCCAATGGACCCTGTTTCGGATCGTCCTTGGATTATATTTAAAATAATAAATTATCGCCGGTTTTACATGCCAACATAATATTTTGGTGAAAATCTAAAACTAAGTCGAGAGGTTAAGTCCGACACACCTAGGCTAATGTGCTAGTGTTTGTGTGATCCACAATTAATATTTGTTTCAGGTCTGGGTGTCCTGGAAAGTACCTCGTAGTTCGTGATGATACCCACGATGCAGGTTAACCTAGTGTGGGGTCAGATCTATGTTTCTGAATGTTGGGTGTATTTATTTATATTTAGGTACAACCGCTTTTTTACTTCCATGCCACACATTCGTTAAAAGACGTGAAAAATAAATTCAAATACAATTTTGTTTCTTCCATAAATATTGTTTATTTATACAGTTGTAGGAATCGAACCACTTCTTTTAAAAACGGATTTTTATATTTACGCGCATATAATCCAATGACCATAAAACGAGCGAAAATAAACAACACTCCCATCATTGGAAACTCAGCATAAAATATTTAGCGGAGAACGTCGAGAATAACAGCATATTTAACAATAGCAGATGATTTAATTAACGACACAATCCGTCTACTGTTACGTCGAGCACTAACGAGGTGGCCGCTTCGACGGCGTAATTAAAACGCCTCAAAAGAAACTCTGCGTACAGCCGCTGACGTTTTAGACGCGGCTGAATAATATCCTCATTAGGACGTTGTTACACAACGTCTGCGTGTGCCACCCACGATACGCCAAGAATTATTAGGACATGCTCTCATTCTCGACATCCTGCGGGATGCTCGTAGCTCGGTCATTTGCGTCAACGGTGCAGAGCCTTAGCCTCGGTCGTGCCTGTGCGTAGACGATGTGACAGACGACTGCAAGTAAGATATATGACCCGCGTCACATTTGCCATCAAACACTTAGGTATCTTATGAGTAGCGCATACTGTCTAGCGATATCGGTGTAGATTTTACTATGTGGTAGGTCGTATGTGAGAGGCCGTCTGGGTTGATACCAAAACTTTGTCTATTTCTGTCGCCAAACAACAATGTAGAAGAACTGTTTTGTTTCGGCTAAGGAACATTGAAACCAGTGAAATTACTGGGCATTATGAGACTAATATCTTATTTTTCGGGATGACGAGCGCAGCTCAGTGTCAAGGATTGCTTTGATATTCAAAGTTATCTGTGGTATTATTATATTATTGGTTATATTGCTTCAGGCTTCTGTTTAGGGACAGGCATGACACTTACCATCAGGCGAGCAAAGTGCTCGTCTCGTCTTTCAGGCTAATAAAAAATGCACACAACTTCAAAGAGAGTGCATTAAATAAGTATGAAAGTAAAATCTTGAGGTAATTTACAAAACGGCCAGATATATTTTAAAAAGATATGATAATAAGGAAGTTCTACATTCTCAAAAAGAGGTTTTTTTGAAATCTCTGAAATATGATTTGCGTCCTCGTTATTATAATGTACAAGATTTCCAAATAAACTAAGAAAAAGTGTTGACGACATAGAACAAACGGCTTTTGTCAAAACGTGTTCCGGTCCCGATAATGAAGATTAAATGATTTCTGGAATAATAAATATTTAAAGGAAACGTGTAATGGACGACATTTCCCGCTATTCAAAGATTCTTTTCAACGCGGCCAGGAAATGATAAAACTACGTGTGTAAAAAAAACTGAATGGGCAATGGGCCCCATTAATGATGCTGAAAAATGAAAAGCACAAGTTATTCAGGCGCAGTTATTCATGCCATAATGCCAGTGGCACAATGTTGGTATGGGCGTGGAAGGCCGCCCATGTACACAGAGTGCCAATGGCGTTCGCTTTGTGCTGGCCATATCTAAATCATTCAATATTACCTCACGTTACGTTCATATCGTATCATTTGAGAATGAATCGAGTGTGTTCGTAAATTATATTTATTTGATACGTAACGATTCTAAGAGGAATGTAAGTGGATCACTAACATCTTAGGCCCGAAGCCAACCTCACCTGCACGTGGCACTTACACTCTGCTGATTAACGGACGAAGCAATGGCGAAACTTGGTTCCCATTGCGGGTGTGGGGGTCAGACCCAAATAATACTAAATCCACCGTCAAATCTATGACATGAAAAGGCAGACAGAAAGAATGTAACTAAGAGTATGTGCAGCGAATGATGTAATTCTTGCTTGAGGAGTGCTATAACGGTGCCTCCAATAAAAACTAATAGTGCCATGCTGGCGAGTAATCGGTTTATCAAAGATCTCAGTAGACTCATTACCGGCGCGTAAGGTCGTGAAAATATGCGTAGTGTGATTTAGCCGCAATAAATCCGTCCTACTCAGTATAGGCACTGGTGGCTAGCAGTTAGAGACTAGCAAGCGGAGTATTTTGCCTACGGATGTGTATGTAACCTTGGTTTGAGATGAGACCGTCTTGGAGCGCGTGCTGTGTGTCCTTTGACACAAATGCGGATGCGCTCAATTGGCGCGACGACCGCTATCGAACCGCGCTAAACATCACGCAAGGCTGCAGGGCCAGTTTTGCAATGTTTTGTATCTTATTCTACGGTAAGATATAGTCAGAATAGTAAGGTTTAGAAATCAAAAAGTTTTGATTAACACTTCAATATGAATGTGTCGAATAAGAATGTGACTTCTGAAAAAATAGATCATAAGAGGTAATTATATTTATTCTTTTTATTGCTAAATAAAAATACGAGTGGTTTCCTAATTGTTTATAATTTTGTTACTGAACAAATCTTGCAACAATAATAATAATGGATCATTATTTCATTCATAATATGTCTAAGATGGAAAACTGCATCAGTAAGTGGAATGAACTCTCCATGAATGCAGATTGCTTTACATAATTTTTAACTGTATATATATGCCGACACTACCCTCTTCACTGTACATAATGAATATAATATGTGAAGAATCAACATAGGAGCCTATGATTGTAACCTCTGTATTGTTTTAGTATACATTTCAATTCTATTCTCCTCTATTCCATCTTCTTTATCCACTCCAATTTAGGGTTGTTGCGATTTGCGAATTAGTTTTTAAAAACATTACCCAATGAATTTGGGTTAGTTTTATGACATTAATTATAATGTAAAAGTGTGGTCTGACTTGGTGGATGCCTTTAGACCTATCCATAAGCTACCACTAAACCAAGGAGTTACTGTAGAAGCATAGGTATTTAATTTATTCCATTCAAACATTTTTATCATAATCAGAAATAATTGATTTACTTATAATCTAGATAAAAATTTAGGGTTTGTTTATTATTATTAACAAATATATAGTTCTATGTTTTAGTAACCTTCCTTAGTTGTAACCGCACGGCATCATATTTATATCACCTTCAATGACCTTCAAGTTAAATGACCTAAGTATACCTAAACATATTATTTGGTTATCACATTAAATGATACAGGGGTTAACACTAGTTGAAATAAGTGGTTATTAAATAAAATAAGCATTTTTACCATAAATAAACAATTGCAACTTTGTAAGTTGTAAGTACATATGTATACTTATGAAAATTACAAATGAATTTTTAGCCTTATCTGCATTTTATTTGACACACCCAAAGGGATAAGCAGAGGTATAACCGGTACATCCACATTTCGCCGAACTTAATTCCGTTCCATGATGTGTTAAGGGGCGAGTCTATCGCCATACTAGCCACAATTCCAGACTACAGGCCGATAATGAGCATTTCAGGATAGAAAACCCCAATATCACTTTCACCTGAGCCAGGGATCGAACCCGAGACCTCAACACTGCAGTTGTACCGCGTACGCATTATAACTGCGTATATGAGGCATATTATTTGATTAAATAAATGGTAATAATAATAACATATATAATAGTATTTCCCAAGTTTTAGTTTTATCATGGAAGGAAAATAAAATAATAATGTATATAATTGGGAAGTATATACTACTTCCAATTGCTTTATCACAATTTAATAAAAGAATAAACATTTATGTACAAGTGGCTTTTGCTCACAGCTCCTCCCGCATGAACAGCCTTTCCGGGATAAAAAGTAGCCTATAACCAGGATAAAAGTAGCCTATAACCAGGATAAAAGTAACCTATAACCAGGATAAAAAGTAACCTATAACCAGGATAAAAAGTAACCTATAATCGTTTCCCGAGTCTCATCTATCTCTGTACTAAAATTCATCAACATTGGTTCTGCGATTTAGGCATGAAAGTGTAAATAAAAAACAGTCACTTTCGCATTTATAATATTAGTTAGAATATGTGCAAAATAACTTGACCAGGTGAAGTTAATCACAAGCTGCATCATAAAGTTATTTGACATGAATTGTATTTATATCTAAGTTCTATAATCTGATTTGTTTCATAAATATAATATCAAATAAACAGAGGGGTTGACTTCAGGCAGGCAACCGGTCGTAAAAACTACAAACCAAATCTTTTTATAACATGTGTTTAAAAGGGATGTTGCGCTGACCCCACTGCGAGTGGAATAAGGGCAGGTGAAAGAATAGAGTCATAAACATTATAAAGTAAATTTTAAGATTGTTATTTTCAGAACCTTCAAAACTGACAACAGATAACATGGTGGCAATTTGTACTAGATTTGTTAATTTTGAAATATGAACTAAACTCAGATGACCAAATTCACAGTGAAGATATTCCCTACTAGATTCTGTAATTCTGTACGTGTGTAAAGCATACTAAGGGACATAATGAATTAATAGCATGGTGATAGGCTCTCCCCCTATCACATCATAGGACATAATAAGCTCACCGAAATGTGGGTGCAGCACTAGATGCACCTTTTCAGGGCTTACCCCTTCAGGGCTAAAGGTGTGAGCAAATGTTATGTTATAATAATAACATACATACATACGACTCACGCCTGTTTCCCATACGGGTAGGCAGAGACAACGGATTTCCCCTTGCTACGATTCTTGCATACATACCTCTTTGGCCTCATTCACTCTCATAAAATTTTCCATACATGCACGTTGGTTTAAGGTACTCATGACCTGGCCTTTCTCAAGAATATCTCTAACTTGATCTGTGAAAGTTCTGCAAGGTCTTCCCCTCCCAACTGTACCATTCACACTCGCCATGTATATTTGTTTTGTCAATCTTCTTTCATCCATCCTCTCTACATGCCCAAACTATCTTAGTATTCCTTTCTCAATCTTCATCACTACATCCTCTCTCACACCACACCTCTCTCTTAATAATAAAGTACTGTGATTACAAGAGATCAGCTTATGACCCTTGGTAATCTTCATCTATTTCAAAAATATGAATATGTGATGAAGAGGTCAATAAGGTCAATAATACAGCATTAGATTATGTACAATTTTTTTCTGTTTGACTAGGGGCGCACGCCCGGAAATTAGAATGTTATTTTACTAATTCTTAAAAAACAAAGATTACCAAAGCGATACTTTAATCATAGTAGGTACTGTCCAGGTAGGTGTCACTGGTGTTTTCCCATATTGGCCATATACTGACCACGCCTATTTTTTAATCTGGAATTTTCTTCTTTCATTTTTTTACCATTACCAGCTTTCTTTGTTGTTTGTAACAAATAATATCTATATTTATATATTTTATCTCTATGATATAGTTATGGAATTATTGTTATAAAGAAGTTAAAACCGTATATTGTTTAATAATAACAATTTGTTTGTGTTTTCCCGGCGTATTTTCCTAATCAGAATAAGACATTTATACCATATTTTTGAATAAAATGTGTATGTAATAAAAGTTACAACTGCATAAAAATGATTGTAATTCAAAAAGGAATAAATAGTCACGCAAAATAAAATGAAATAATTTAAATTTCTTTGAAAAACGTTAAAAAATAAGTAGATTTAGAGACTGAATGCAGGGGCGTGGTCTTCTCTGGTGAAATTACAATTAAGCCTGCATTACTAGTCGAGAAATACCAATGCAAAATGAAAAATAACATCTACTACATTAAACAGAGACAAAAAGAAGAGAAATGTTAACGTAATTCATGAAAACAAATTGAAAATAATACTCACATCTAGAGATTCCTTTGACGCCATCTTTCACACACAAACAATTTGACGTAAATTATTGACGTTTGTCGGAAGAATCGATAACAAGACGCAGTTGTTCGGATACATTTACCAAGTAGAGATCTTATTTGAATTAATAATTAAAAGTGTATTATGTAATAAACATACATTCATATGGATTTTGTGTTTCTATCAATTGTAACTTGGCTCATTGGTCGATTTTAATTTTTTATAGCTTATTAGTTACGTACAATATACATATATAAACCTATTTACATAAACCCAACATCATAACTGTTAGAAATTACTGCTTATAAATAAATATACTATGAATTATTCCAACAAAATCTAAACACAAGCATATTTGACTATTTTTTAAATTATGAGTAAGGATAGGGTGTTTGACTATGTTTGATTTTATACTTTTATTTAATAAGCAACCGACATACAAGAAAGAAACTGTTTAGCGAAAACTAAATTTGCTAAAAAACTTAGGTCGTAGTTTTTTAAATATTAGTATGAACTTTATGCAAAAGTGGACACGTAGTGGGAATTCTCCGTGTACTGTAATTATTTCCGTGGTTGCAATGGACTATTTAATAATGGTCCTTCATATTGTTAGCCACACCTGCGTAGCATCTCTATAGTAGTCTGTGGCCACACCACATATGCACCTATTTATTGTTCGTAGATGCATGCACATCATCTTAAACTCCAATGTCTTTCACATAAAATCAAGTGTCCAGTCTCCATGGATATTATTAAATGCGAAATATATTTTGTATTAGGATTTAGGACGCATACGATCCTAAATACCGCTGCCTGATGACGAGATAGGTTATGATAATGCCTTCAACCTTCCATTGGCAAGTGGCAACAGCCGGGATCTGCGAAAATAAAGAAATAATACGTATGACGAGACTGTATGGACTAGAAGCTTTTGCCTTCCCAAAAAGGGAATATTAAAACAAAACAAAAAGCAAATTACTCCCTCTACGGCAAATTAATGTTACCTCACATATAAAATAGCTGGATTTGTTTGTATACGTTAAAAAAAAAAACTTTATTCATTATACGTTACTATAATTAACGCAAAGCAGATTTTTATGCATAATGATTTTAGAAATTTGGCGTTGGTATTTCACGAAGTATTAACATAATACGGACATTATGGTTACCTAAGTCCTAAAGTACAGAACTATTAAAAAAATAAAGTATCGTCAATAACATCGATATGTTTATTTGTATGTTACGTCCGGTTACGTCACATCCTTGTCTCTTTCCCAGGATTTCACTTTGACACTGACAACTGACAAGTGACAGTAATTTGACACATGTTTATTTAGAGCAATCAGCTTTCGGCCCGTGTACCTAACAATTCGAGTTCATAAACTATGTGTTTAATTTAAAAAGAGAAAATTACTTACTGTTTATTCTCTCAAACGCACAGTTGGAAAGGAAAAGGTAAGTCTGTTCATTTGATTACAACATTTAGGTTGGTATGTTCTTAAAATGATATTCGCACTGTGACTGTCGTAAAATGATTAAGATTGATAAGGAATCGAAGATCTTTCTACATTTTGCTCCAATTTGCTGTAATTATGTTTATACGGTTTCTTGAGAGCAGATCGTTTTGGTACTATATAATTTATTTCCAATATATTTTGCTTTCGTTTTAGGCTTCAAAATGAGGATTCGGCGATTGTCGGCATTCTTTTGGGCGACGTGTATTATAGCGTTTATTTTTATTTTGTACGTGGTCACGGACTTGAGTTTTAAACTGCCCAGCATCAAACCAGCTGTGGATATTGATGAGGTATTTATATATTTATGTACAATTACATAGACATTTAAATATTGCTTTAATAGGTTTTTTTTGTATAAAAATAGCCAATTGAAGCCATTTTTAAACCATTTATTATAATGGGAAGTGTATATGAATTTGTGGAAAAACCATAGGAGCGTAATTTAATATGAATTACCAAATAACTGCATAATGCTCTTTGCAACAATTATTACATTCTATTTCAATAAATTAAAAAAAGGTTAATAAAAATAAAATAAATAAAGTAAGATTATTTATGTACAATGTCGCAGTGCACTCATTTAACGTTTCATTGTTTTTCTTAATTATGAATTAAAAGAATACTACAAATTAATAATGTTCATTTTCCATTGTGTACAGGGAAAATGGTCATCATTTGAATCAAAGTTACGTCATATTGAAAATGAACTAAGCCAACATCATGTGGTGGTGGGAGAGATCAAGTCTGCGATGGATCAGATCGTGGAGCACTCTCAAGAGTACCATCCGCCGCAGAAGAGACCCAGGGACTACATCAAGGAGCCAAAGTTGAGGGAATTCAAAGCGGTGGGTGATGAACCACCGAGGATGCATGTGAAGCTTAATACGTCAACTTGCCCCATACAAAAACACATCGCACCAAAGACAGATGTTCAGGTATCGCCTTTTTTCATGCCAGTGTTTTTTCTTTTCCCTCCTAAAATATTTTACTAGGTCGTAGGTCTCGCGTATGCGATAGTCCGCCTAGGTAGGTTCCACCACTTAATCTAGTCTGGTGGCAGCATTGTGTTTGGGTTTAAAAGGCAGTGTTAAGCCATTTATAACATTAGGACTAGGATTTATGAATATATGAGTAATGTTGCTATCCTAGTCCTAACTTATATTATAAAGGCGAGAGCTAGTTTGTTTGTTACGATGTTACACCTAAACCGCTGAACGATTTTGATAAATTTTGGTATAGAGATAGATGGGACCCTGGAGACAGTTATAGGTTACTTTTTATCCCAGTTATAGTCTACTTTTTTGACGTTGGAGGCATAGTTATTTGTATTCATTTTAAATTAATTAAACATTGAATTTTAACATATGCCATTCCAACTCTTAGTTGGGGGCCCATAAAACCTCCCTTTTCTTTCAAAGAGTAATGCCCTATAATTCCTGTAGTATTGTGGGTGTTCATGACCTGTGATACCTTACCATTAGGTGACCACAAGTTTGTTTGCTATAATAAAAACCTAGCATATTATTGACTGAGTTATACATTTTTTTTTTTTTTTTACTAGCCTTTTATTATTTACGTCCCACTGCTGGGCACGGGCCTCCTCTACTGAATGAGAGGGGTTAGGCCTTAGTCTACCACACTGGCCTAATGTGGGTTGGCAGACTTCACATACCTTCGAAATTCTTATGAAGAACTTCTCAGGTATGCAGGTTTCCTCACGATGTTTTTCCTTCACCTATAAAGCAAGTGATAATTAACAATTAATATACACATAACTTAGAAAAGTCAGAGGTGTATGCACTTGGGGCTGGTTTCGAACCTGCGACTTTCGTCTCGACAGTCCATACCACTCCCCGCTGAGCTATCACTGCTAATATATATGCTGAGTTATACATAATTAAATTAATTGCATATCTTACTATAATGTGTGGGTGATGTGTTCGTAATTTTTATCAAATTAAACTACACACTTACGTGCATATAGCGAATGTTCACAATTGAATCAATCTATCTATACATAGTTCTAATGAATTTACATTTTTTTTAGATGCTATCAATGTACGAGCGTATAATGTTTGACGACAAAGATGGCGGCGTTTGGAAACAAGGCTGGAATATAGAATACAAAGAGGATCAATGGAATCAAAAGAATAAACTTAAAATCTTCATTGTACCACATTCACATAATGATCCAGGTGAGATTGGAAAAAAATACTGCAAGACCCACCTATGACTTTAGCCATGGTATACGGCAGGGGTCACCTAGTGCAGGACTGTAGGTCGAGTCCTGTCTGCTGAACTATTTCGTTCGTAACTTAAATTTCTATCAGTATGCTTGTTAAAGCTTAACTTTTTTTTTTTGATGACTACCGTTCATCATCTACATTCTACTGTAATACTGGGTCCCTGTACAGGAGCACAGGCCGAATAATGTATATTTATTCTTCTTCTTTCACCTGCCACTATCCCACACGCAGTTCGGTACAACATACTTTTTAACATATGTCACAGAAAGATTTGGCTTGTAGCTTTTACGACTGGCCGCCTGCCTGACGTCAACTCCTCTGGACTGAAAACACCAGACCACAAACAAATATTTGTGGATCACACAAACTTTTTTATCTCGGTGCGGGAATCGAACCCGCGGCCTCTCGTTTCACAGCTGGCTACGCGCCCACTGCTCTACGGAAGCTGTCAATTGATGTGTATTTATTAATACGTATATTTAATATCGATACTTTTAAAAAATATCGTATCGATATATTTCGATACCTTTTTGCACTACCGACTGTGTCATGTCTAGCGTAAAGGGGGGTGAAGTGACTAACTTTAGACCGGCCATAATTATTGATATTAGCTGTACTTCCCCGTATCACCACTCGCATACGTCAGGAAGTAATTAGAACTTATATGCGTACTATACTGAAACACACTTCAATTAAATTGTCTCATTGGTCTAGTAGCAGCCTATTTAGTCTAATAAAAACCATGCGGTCTTGAGTTGAAATCCCAGGTCGGGCAATAACAATAAACCATTCATGAGTTGACTAGGATTGAAAATTTGTGCCCAGTATGATAGGCTCGTCCCCTAACGAAAGAACGACGAAACATGGTGCAACACTAGTTGCACCTTTACTTACCCTTTCGGGGTTACAGGCCTGATCTTATAATTATGATACGTCAATCATCCGAAATATGCGTAAACAGGTATCAAAACATTATATCAACATTGACATTACAGGATGGATAAAGACATTCGAAAACTACTACAGAACGCAAACAAAAGCTATATTCAACAACATGGTGGAGAAACTGACCGAAGGCGTGGGCAGGAAGTTTATATGGGCCGAGACTAGCTACTTGTCGCTTTGGTGGAACACTGATGCCACGGAAAAAGACAAATCTACTTTTCAGAAGTAAATATCACATTCAAATATACAGTTAAAGATGGTTTAATTGACGCATTATCCTGAACAGTAACCAATTTATTTTAGAATATATATTTCCAATTGAAATCACCTCATTACATCATCAAACTGCGGGTCGCCCCATATAATACCAAATATCGTCACATCTATGGTACGAGAAGGCGGACCCTGGCATTAAGCCGGAATTACGCCAGGCAAAAAAAGAGTACTGTACATAAGTACTTTGCGTCATTTTCTTAATAAGTTATTCGATAAAATTACGTGCTGGATTTAATAACATAGCATTACGCGTGTACAAATTTTATTAATAAAAAGAAAATATTAAATAAAAAAAATGACAATCATTAAACACTACGTTATATTTCGGTCCTTCGATCCGGATAAATATGTATTTTCATTTACAGCTTATTAAAATCGGATAAAGTGGAAATTGTGACTGGCGGATGGGTGATGAACGATGAAGCCAACTCACACTGGCTATCTGTAGTCCAGCAGTTGACTACTGGCCATCAGTGGCTCTTGGATAATTTGGGTTATATACCGAAAAATGCGTGGGCCATCGACCCTTTCGGACATTCTAGCGCACAGCCGTACATCCTCAAATTGGCTGGTTTCGAGAACTCTATAATTCAGAGAGTTCATTACAGAGTGAAGAAGGAATTGGCTCTCAATAGACAGTTGGAATTCAGATGGAGGCAGTTGTGGGGTATGGTATAGTCTTTTTTTAAAATTACAGCTTAGGCAAACAAGCAAGTGCGTCGCCTAATGGTAAGTGGTCACCACCGCCCATGATTACGAACACCTATAATAACAGAAAATCATGGATGTGGTGCCAACCGTAAGGTTGCCTGTAAAGGTAAGGAATGGAGATTGGGAAGCGTGTGTAGGTTTTTATAATCAATGTTTACAAAAATATTCACACGGGAAATATAATATTTTCGAAGAAATTTTGTACCATCCTATTTGGGTTTTTGAGTTTCTGAATTTCTAGGTTTGTCAATCACGCCTTACCGTTGAACTGATTTTGATGAAATTTGGCACACAGTTAGATCATGACCTAAATTTTGACAATACTATATTTCCCGGAAAAAGACATTCACGCAGGCGGAGATGCGAGTAAAAACTGGTTTGAAATAATTGATCGTAATTTCTTCACTTATGTTGCAGATAGCGTCGGCAAAACTGACATGTTCACTCACATGATGCCCTTCTATTCATATGACGTGCCTCATTCCTGTGGACCAGATCCTAAGGTAACACTTATTATACCAATTTTTATAGCTGACTCCAAAAACGTACTCAATTCGAATGTATTTTTATATGGTTCCGTACCCAAAGGATGCCAACGGGTTGTAGTAATTAGCCCATCGAAATAAGATGCCAAGAAATGTAACTCAAGCAAAAAATTACCCCACCACAACTCTGTGCAAAGGGAGGGGGGGGGGGATAAAAGTCTGTCCATAATAATCTCTAGTTGACACTTGATACATCAAATTTTTTGCGCGGTGTGGAACGTCGTATCTCGGTAGAAATGTTATATTTAGACATTAACTTTTAGAAATAAAGTTGATTTTTAACATTAATTAATTTTTGTTGCGTGTATGAGTGTTACGTGTAATTATACTTTTGCATGTGTAAGTAAGTGGAGCCGTATTGTTAGGCAGATTCATATGAGAGTTATCGTTCTAGTTATCTTATTTCAATGAATTAGCCAACTCTTTTCTTTCTGCATGGCGTTATCCCGGCTTAATGCAACGTGTCGCCTTCTCGGACCATAAATTTGACAGTATTATTATATGAGGCGACCCGCTGTCTGACCCCCACAATCTGCAACGGCAACCAAGTTTCGCCATTGCCTCGTCCGTTAATCAATCGACTGTACCACATGCAGGTGAGGTTTGCTTTGGGTCTAAAATTTTGGTGGCCTGATACAGCCTTATTACAAACCGTAGACTAATTTTAACACTGGCTTTAAACCATCTAGTTACTACCTACTATGGGATAGTGATTTCTTAGGTTTACGCGAATATTACACATTGAAATAAAACTAGTTTATACGGATTTTATCGCGGTTTAATTTTTATTTTAGTCCCGACGTTTCGAAAGCTTTTCAGCCGTCGTGGTCACGGGAGAGACTGAGGTGTAGGTCGTCTCGAAAAGTTAATGTTACAATGGCTACCTTCGTTTTAAAATTATACATTTATTTTTAATTATTTAAAAAGTGAGTTGACACTAGTCCGATCTACGCAGAAAGAGCTCACGGTGTCTTGAGGTCTGGCAGTTGGTCTTTTGGGTTCCGATTTAATTAAATGTATAATTGGATCCCAGGCTTGTGCAAGCTTCCAACCATCTTCTCTATTGAAATTTGGGTGTTTCTTAATTTCAATAGCCTCGCGAATCATCCTAGGTAGGAATCGGTGTTCTTTGGCAAGGATTTGTGGTTTGTCAAATCTAAGGTAATGTTTGGAGCCTTCATCTGAATGTTCAGCAACTGCAGACTTCGTAGAGCGTCGGTGTTTAACATCAGCTATATGTTCTTTTACGCGGGTCCCTATGCTTCTTTTAGTTTGTCCGATATAGGAGAGTCCACAGTCATAATCTATTTTATATACACCCAGTTCTTGTAGAGGTATGTGACACTTGACAGATGGTAAAAATTGACTAATCTTCTTGGCTTGAAATAAGTTTTAATAGAAGCACGCTTCAGTATATAGCCAATCTTGTCTGTGACACCTCTAACATATGGTAATACAACAGGGGCACGTTCAACTGTGGCTGGTTTCACTCGGTTTCTGTGACGGCGGCGTGGAATTTGGAGCTTATTGTCTCGCAGTACTCGCTTGACATGCTGTAGCTCAGTAGCCAGATGTTCCTCGTCACAGATTCCTTGTGCTCTCTGAAACAAGGATTTACCCACGGTAGCTAACTGTTTTGTATGGTGGTGAGATTCACCGTTCAAGTATTTATCAGTATGGGTCATTTTCCGATACACAGTATGGCTTAAAGACTGATCAGGATTACGGAAAACCAAAACATCTAAGAAGGCTAGAGATTTATTATGTTCCGACTCCATAGTGAATTGAATTTTATTGTTAATGGAGTTGAGATGATCTAAAAATGCAGTTGCTTTGTCAGATGGTAAAATTGTGAAAGTATCATCTACGTACCGTTTATAAAATCTTGGTGAGACAGGGGATGTGCTTAGGGCTGTCTCTTCGAAGTCTTCCATGAAAATATCGGCGACTACTGGAGATACGGGTGAGCCCATAGCCACTCCATTCACTTGTACATAGAATTGATTGTTCCACAACATATAGCTAGATGTGAAGCAATGTTCAAGCAATTCTGCATATGCTAAGGGCATGTTATTATCCGCTAACTTCTTAGAAACAATTTTGACGCAGTCTTGTAATGGCAAGCTCGTAAAAAGCGACTGGACATCAAAACTGACCAGGTTTCATTGTCAGTTAATTGTAGGTGTTTAATATCACTGACAAATTGATAAGAATCCTTCACAGATGCTCTAGTGTTTCCTCTGAGTGGTGAAAGCACTTTTGCTACGTGCTGAGCCAATCTGTAGGTTGGTGTGTCGACCTGACTCACAAAAGGACCTGACTCATAATACTATGGGATGTTATATTAACTAATTATATACCAAAAACAATGTTGGTCTACATTTTCTAGTAAGGCCAATTTTTTTGTTACCACATACATACATACGCATTCACGCCTGTAATCCCCGAAGGGATAGGCAGTGGTGTAACCAGTATACCCACATTTCGCCGAGCGTATCTCCGTCCCATGATGTGATAGAGGACGAGCCTATCGCCATACCGGGCATAAATTCCAGACTCCGGGCCGATACTGAGCTTTTCGTAATAGATAAACCCAATATCGCTTTTACCCGACCCGGGGATCGAACCCGAGACCTCAGCATCAGCCTCAGTCGTAACGCGTACGCATTACAACTGCGCCACCGAGGCAGTTTTTTGTTGCCCTGTTTGAAATAATGTTTGTTTTTAGATCTGCTGTCAGTTCGATTTCAAGAGATTGCCAGGGAACGGTATCACGTGTCCGTGGGGTGTGGCGCCGCGGAAGATCACGCAGAAAAATATTGAAGAAAGGTACAGGAATCATTCAATACATTTTTGATTAATATTTTATCGACGAATGTACTGAGTATCAGTACATCATTCATCACGAAAACTAACGTGAGGAACCAGCCTTTGTTGCGTTTCGTACGGTGAGTAATATATCTGGAGGCCCAAATCCGTCTCCCCGTCCCAATCCTTTAATTAACCCTTTCCTTTAAGGTCGGCAATGCGATGATTCTTGAGGTATTGTTGATGTTCAAGGTCGGTGGAGATCACTTACCATCAGGTGACCACACGTGCTTGTTTAAGGGTCTCTGCTATAAAAAAATCTCATTCGAAATATATGAAGATTGCTGAAGCGCATAGTTTGGAGTGTAAATGAGCCACCAACATCAAAGCTCAAAGTTGGCTCAAAGCCAACCTTACTTGCACAAGCGCACAGATGGAGTATAATAAATAAATAAATATAAGTGGGCCACCAATATCTTAGGCTCAAAGTCACCTGCACGTGGTACACTCTGCTGATTAACGGACGAGGCAATGGCGATACTTGGTTTCCATTGCGAGTTGTGGGAGTCAGACGGCGAGTCGCCCGGATAATATCAAATCCACTGTCAAATCATGATGGGAAGGCCGACCCTGGTATTAAGCCGGGATAACGCCAGGCAGAAAGAAACGGAAGTGCATAATTTTAACTGTAGCAATATCTGTAGCAGTCAGCGGGGAGTGGTAAGGACTGTCGAGACGAAAGTCGCAGGTTCGAAACCAGTCCCAAGTGCATACACCTCTGACTTTTCTAAGTAATGTGTGTATTCGTTGTTAATTATCACTTGCTTTAACGGTGAGGGAAACATCGTGAGGAAACCTGCATACCTGACAAGTTCTTCATATGAATATCGAAGGTATGTGAAGTCTGCCAACCCGCATTAGGCCAGCGTGGTGGACCCCTAACTTAACCCCTCTCATTCAGTACATGAGGCCCGTGCCCAGCAGTGGGACATATATAATACAGGGCTAGTATTATTATTATATATGTGTAGCGGTAAGATATCTTATTAAAAACGATAATTTCAGAGCGCAACTAATCCTGGATCAATGGCGTAAGAAAGCGCAGTTGTACCGCAGCAACGTGGTCATGTTCCCGCTGGGTGATGACTTCAGATATGATCGCGCCAACGAGTGGGACCACCAGTATCAAAACTACGAACTGCTTATAGACTACATCAATAGCAACGATGCTCTGAACGCTGAAGTGAGTATCGGAGAAAAATACTTAAAAATATTGAAATATTCGAAAAATATATTCCATACTAGGTTGTGCTTACGATTTCGTCTGCTTGAATGTCTTTTTTCCGCATAAATGTAAATTCACTAACATTTGACCTTTCACATTTATAATATTATTAAGATAATATGGACTAGTATAGGATAATCTGATATTTTATAAAACGGAGCGTGTGTGTTAACATGTTTATTCTATTCATGACGTATGTAGTGTCAACAGTGTTGTCACGTGTGGACCCCTCCACCCCTCACGTACCGCTCCACTACCACAGGACCACCTACTCAGTTGCGACTTGCGTTGTACATATATAAAATATGGGGCGTCTATAGTCCGACGCATTGTTGCTTTCATTTATTTGACGGAACGTGTTTACTGACGTCCTATACTTATTAACGCACGTACGCACGCACGCACACTTACGTACACACGCACGCAGAGGTAACAACTAAAATCAGTGCTGACAATAACCTCGGCTTTATACTGAGTAGGTATCATTTCATGACATTACACTCTCTTATTGTTAAATAATTATTGTTATTGTCTTTGTGTTGTGTTAGTCAAAAATAAATCAGATTTCCTTCTTCTTTCTAACAAAGTACCATTGTAATCATTTGTACACAAGCATTTTGTACTTATTATTTAATTGTACCTTCAATCACTTAGGTACAATTCGGCACCCTCCAAGATTACTTTAAAGCTGTACATTCTGAGATGAAGTTATCAAACTTCCCGGTATTGTCGGGAGATTTCTTCACGTACGCCGATAGAAATCAACATTACTGGAGCGGGTACTACACTTCCAGACCATTCTACAAGAATATGGACCGAGTGTTGCTGGCTTATGTCAGGTAAGAATGTTTTATTTTGTACATTACTCCATATGCAACAGTAAATAATAAAAACAATCTTTCGTGAACAAAGAATCAAAATTGTTTTCAAATGAGGCTATTATTGTTATTATATGTAAGAGCTAAGATGGCAGCACATGAGAACATCTTACTATCTCGCTCGTATGCATGTGCTGCGTAATAGCCATAGGGGTCGAAGACGTCATGAACTAAGTCATGCCTTATTTCTGTAATTTGACAATTACCCTTTACACAAGATTTGAATGGCTTCTAACACATTTATTTTTGAGTGGATTTACAAATGGATACCCACCTGCTCCTTGCCAGCCTATGCTATATTTAAAAAAAACACGCAAGTGGGTTACCTGATGGTAAGTGATCTTCAATGCCCATGGACATTCACAATACTTGAGGAATCATGGATGCATTGCCAACTTTAAAGTAAAGGGATAATTAAGGAATTGGGAAGGGAGGGGTATTTCAGCCGTCTGATATCTCACAAGCTGTTACTTCACTTCGTTTGTCTGTGAGACAGTGGTAATAACGCACTAGAGCCGACCCATTCATGCTGTAGACATCTATGACTTTACCGTTTGCTATAAAAAAAGAGGGTGAATGAGTTCAGTAGTCAGTAGAGTGTTTGTACAGGGCGGCGGAGCTGATGACGGCGCAGGCGACGTCGTGGGGCGCGGTGTCGCGCGTCGTGTCGCTCACGTTACGTGACCGCGTGCAGGCGGCGCGGCGCTCGCTGGCACTGTTCCAGCATCACGACGGCATCACCGGCACAGAGCGGGACGACGTCAGGGAGGACTATGCCAAGAAGTACGTATCGATGCTCCACAGCGATTCCTGAACTGGGTTCCGCGAAACCTGGACCTGATGTTAATTACAGTGCGGTACAAATATAATGCGACCGTCAAATGTGATTTTATTTGGACGCACTTAATAACAATTATATAATTAATAGATATCGAAGAGTTTCCCCAGAGGGGTTGACGTCTTGCAGGTGGCCGGGCGTAAAAACTACAAGCCAAATCTTTCTGTAACATGTATTAGAAAGCATCTTTCGCCGACCCCACTGCGAGTGGGATAAGGGCAGGTGGAAGAAGAACTTCAAGTGACCTTGAAAGTTTAGGAACCGCTGCTTTAGCAGCCAAGTACAAAGTAATTGAGTTTGAACATTTTAAGGCAAAATGTGTTAAATGTGTATCATTTACACTCACCAGAATGCAGATTTTTCATTTCCATCTTCTCAAATCAAAGCTGCCTATTTATTATAAGTAACATGAAAACAAGGACAAAAAAACAAAGTATTTTATGTAGCAATAATATAATAAAAACCGTAAAATATCAAAACAACGTTACTTATTCACAATAGACCATCAGCATATTCATGTATAATCCCTGCAGTCATTTAATAAACAGTCACAGAAGAATCATGGATGCGTTGGTAAGTTTGAGGAAAGGTATGGAGTAGGGAGAAGGAAGAAGAAGAGTCAGTAATGAGCGTCTGAAAATTACATCTAAGCAATAAAACCCCCTTTTCACAAACCTAATGAATTTACAAGAAAATCTGATATCTCAGGTTAGTTGCCGAACTTGAGCTTCACATCATGGCCTACATTTAGACTGACAACCTCTTGATAGGCCAGATAAAAACAACTAATTACAGGTGGTTAGATCTTATTATCAAATTAATTTTTCTCCACAGATTGCTGACAGCCATCAAAAATAGCCAGTCAGCAATCCAACATGCGGCGTATTACCTCCTCAAACAGCCCCAGATCCAAGACCAGAGCCAAGAAGACATATACTTCAACGTGGACGACATCTGGAGAAGGCACGACGAGATCCCCACGAAGATCACGATAGCGCTGGACGTGGTGTCTCCGTCCAGGCGGCTGGTGCTGTACAACGCGCTGCCGTTCAAGAGGCAGGAGATCCTCACCGTGGTGGTGTCCACGCCCCATGTGGAGGTAAGATCATGTCAACTGGGAACGATATGATAGATCCCCTCGAAGATCACGATAGCGCTGGACGTGGTGTCTCCGTCCAGGCGGCTGGTGCTGTACAACGCGCTGCCGTTCAAGAGGCAGGAGATCCTCACCGTGGTGGTGTCCACGCCCCATGTGGAGGTAAGATCATGTCAACTGGGAACGATATGATAGATCCCCTCGAAGATCACGATAGCGCTGGACGTGGTGTCTCCGTCCAGGCGGCTGGTGCTGTACAACGCGCTGCCGTTCAAGAGGCAGGAGATCCTCACCGTGGTGGTGTCCACGCCCCATGTGGAGGTAAGATCATGTCAACTGGGAACGATATGATAGATCCCCTCGAAGATCACGATAGCGCTGGACGTGGTGTCTCCGTCCAGGCGGCTGGTGCTGTACAACGCGCTGCCGTTCAAGAGGCAGGAGATCCTCACCGTGGTGGTGTCCACGCCCCATGTGGAGGTAAGATCATGTCAACTGGGAACGATATGATAGATCCCCTCGAAGATCACGATAGCGCTGGACGTGGTGTCTCCGTCCAGGCGGCTGGTGCTGTACAACGCGCTGCCGTTCAAGAGGCAGGAGATCCTCACCGTGGTGGTGTCCACGCCCCATGTGGAGGTAAGATCATGTCAACTGGGAACGATATGATAGATCCCTCGAAGATCACGATAGCGCTGGACGTGGTGTCTCCGTCGAAATCTACAGAAATGCAATCATTACACCTATCTTTAGCCAAATAATGGCTAAGATATCCAGGATTTATCACGTTTTTAAATTAATAAGAATGACCAAATCTGCGCATGAGTTTTACGAATTTTTAAGATTTTAAACACAAACTTTATTTTTGTTATTTATACATCATATTTTTTATATTTGTAGGTGTTCGATCCGGAAGGCAACCCGATGATGGCTCAGATCTCGCCGGTAGTAGCGGGTGAGAAGCGCCTTGGCTTGGCTTCCAATAAGTACCAGCTGTCGTTCCCCGTCATTGTGGAACCGCTGGCTCTCACCACATACACGGTTTCCTTGAGAGATGTCATGAGCATTAACAAGTAAGTGAGTTGTGAATTTGTTTGTTAGTCAATGATGCCTTAGGGGCTGAACGGTAGACCATGACCTGGATTAGGACATAAGCTACTTTTATACCGGAAAAGGTCTTTCGCGCGAGCGGCCCCGCGAGCAAAAGCTAGTTATAGGTAATAAGATTCTGTTGTTACCCATTCAGTACAGAACCCTAAAAAGGTAATTAAATATACGCAGTCACGCCTGTAATCCTCGAAGGGGTAGGCAGAGGTTTAACCCAAATTTCTCCGGGCTGATACTGAACATTTCGTAATAGAAAAACCCAATATCACTTTTACCCGACTCGGGAATCGAACCCGAGACCACAGCGTCAGCCTCAATCGTAACGCGGACGCATTACAACTGTGCCGCCGAGGCAGTCGACATAGTCAAGTTATAAGCTGAGAGGGATTTATAAACATCGATGTTTCTTATTTTCAATTTTGAACTATAAGTATAGGGTAAGTGGTATGAAGATTATGCAGTGCATTAGTACTTCCAGTAATAGCATGTAAACAGTAGATTTGTATACTCACACAGCTAGATCCTGATTGCCTTACCAGTGCCCTATAGTAATTGATTTTTTCAGTATAATCTCGTATTGACTAAGAAATAATTATTATCATTAAAATTTTACCATTCTACTATATCCAGTTTACTTTAAAAACTTTTAATTATTTTTTAGATACACATCCTACTCTCACATACGTGTGTTTAACGCTGACTACTGGACCCTGGACCTTCCCAAGATGTTCCCCGTGGAGCAGCCGACAGCCCGGCTGATGGAAGACATCACTTTCCAAGCCAGCAACAGCACCAGAGTGGTCGCCAATCTGAACGGATTGATTAAAGCCATTGTCTCAACAGATGGCACCACTGTACCGGTTCATATGGACTTTGTACAGTAAGTTATTGAGTCGTAGAGCCACGCTGTAGACACTTGTGTCGACAGCACGAATCGGCTGGCTCGTCCGGGTCGTTACCACTGTCTCACAGAAAACCGGCGTAAAGTAGCAGGTTGCTGCTGCGTTTCGTACGGCGAGTGAGATATCCGGAGGCTCAAACCCCCTTCCCCTCGCAATGTCTGAATTATCCGTTTCCTTTAAGGTCGCCAACGCACCCATAATTCTTTTGGTATTATGGGCGTACATGGGCGGTGGAGATGACTTACCATCAGATAACCCACTTGCTCGTTTGCCTCTGTTATATAAAAACCAAGGCATTAAAAACATTACATTTCACAAAATGAGCACTTCAACTATTACTACACCACAAAAGATTTTATACTTAATTAAAAAATATATATTAAAGAAAATTATCTAGAGCCATAAACACTTTACACGGCTGTATGTTTCGTGGTTCCCTTATCGACATTTTTTTAATAAAAAAAATATCCCCTGCACAGATACGATACAGCGAAGGGTAAGGACAACAACAGCGGCGCTTACCTGTTCATCCCGGCAGGTCCCGCGCAGGAATTCAAACCCGATGCCTTCCCGGAGATGGTCGTCACGGAGGGTATCTACAAATCTACGTTGTACACCGCGCTCAGTGGACCACACGCGGCTGAGATAGTTCTGGCGGTTAGTTGATGCATTTTGAACTTTAAGTCAACGGGTTAGGGATGACATTATCTTACTATATTTGTTTATTTTAAAAACAATCAGCCAAACGGCTACGGCTAAAATGATCTCGTCTTGCATATGCTAAGCCCCATGGCATTGCTGAAGTCATGGGCGGCAGTACACGCTTACCATCAAGCGGGTCACTTGCTCGTCTGTCTACCACGACGATAAAAAAAATAAAGCATCTAACTGCTTTGATAGCAGTGATAGCTCAGTGGGGAGTGGTATGGACTGTTGAGACGAAAGTCGCAGGTTCGAAACCAGCCCCAAGTGCATACACTTCTGACTTTTCTAAGTTATGTGTGTATTAATTGTTAATTATCACCTGCTTTAACGGTGAAGGAAACATCGTGAGGAAACCTGCATACCTGAGAATTTTTTCATAAGAATTTCGAAGGTATGTGAAGTCTACCAACCCGCATTAGGCCAGCGTGGTGGACGTGCGGCCTAACCCCTCTCATTTAGTAGAGGAGGCCCGTGCCCAGCAGTGGGACGTATATAATACAGGGCTGGTATTATTATTATTATAACTGCTTTGTGGAGTGTGCTGTTTGTGGAAATAGATATTTTTTTATCCCCTTACGAAAAATATGTGTATTGTAAGTTTAGACCTTTGTCTGGATCGGACTTAATCGAAAGGCCCGTTTTGAATGCACTTTTGAAAGAGAAATCCATTTTTAGCTATGTTTAAAGAAAATCTGTTTAGGTATTTAGAAATAAGATGTTTTTTTTAATTGACGTCAGGTGTTAATAAGAGTAACGTTTATTTAGCACTACTTTTAGCTCGCGGTTCCATCCGCGTCAATGTTTTTTCCGGAACAAAAAGTACCCTATTTCCTTCCCCAGGATATAACCTATCTCATTTACCAAATAAAATTAAAATCCATTGAGCTGTTTAGTCGTGAAAACGTAACAGACACACAGACTAGAGAGTTTCTCTCACATTTATAATATTTGAATGAATTGTTGTTTGCCGTCATAGTCACTGATATTAAACTTATATTTTGTCACAGATCTCGGTATACAACAACCCATCGTTGCCACAAACCGAAGTGGAGATCAGCAATACTTTACTAATAGATCCACAAGTGGATGACATCGAGCTGGCTATGAGGTTCTCAACAGGCGTGAAGAATGGAGACGTTTTCTACACCGACTTGAATGGAATGCATGTAAGTTATATATTATTACTGCGTTTGTACCGTTTACTAATCGGTAAACAATTTTTATTGACGCGACGAGCAGGTCGCTCACTTGATGATAAGCGTCTGCTGTCGATATTAGACTTGCAACTTTAAACAATACTAAATGATAAACAGCTGAGCTTTTATCTCACTTCAGCACTGTCACGCACTTCACTTAATTTATAGGGATGTGATGAATTTTATCGAGCATAGTAAATGAGTCACTAAAATTAGCGTAAAATTTTAGGATGTCTAAATTTTGATAAGATCCGGTAATGAAAAAGTTACGGTATTGTAACGATCCTTAAATATGACTACACCCTTCTGTAACACGTTGTATAAATGTTTTTTCATAGCTGATCAAACGTCGGTACTTCGACAAGATACCATTGCAAGCTAACTTCTACCCGCTGCCTGCCGCTACGTATATAGAAGACGATACGACAAGGTTTACATTGCTCACATCCACGCCGCTCGGCATGGCCGCGCTACAGCCTGGACAAATCGAGGTAAATATATTATTGTAGTCTTAACTTTTATTAAAGTAGTCTAGCTAGCACAGTTTTATCTATGGCGTGAATCGCCTCGACCTGCGAATCGGGGTATGGGGGTTTGGCTACCGTGTTTCCTCCTTCCTGTAACATGGAATCCTTTAAACGGTATGTGAAGAAGCAATTAAGCAGGCCGGCATAATTCTGCCGGTCTACGATAGATACAGTGTCTGTCGTTGGTCGACAGTATTCTTGCGCTACGCTTACCATCAGGTGTAGCATAGTCACTTTGCCGAGCCAGGATTAAAAAAAAACCACTGTCTGATAGACAATCCACATGTCCATAATCACCAGAATTAATTACCACCCGTCTTATTTTAAAGCGGTTCCTTTATCCTCTTTATAAAAATATATGTTTAGTTTAATATAACAGGGATAATTCAGCGGGAAGTGGTACGAACTGCCGAGACGAAAGTTGCAGGTTTGAACCAGCCCCAAGAACATGCACTTCTGACTACTTAAAAAACTAAGTTACGGGTGTATTTATTGTTGATTATCGCTTGCTACAGCGGCGAAGGAAACATCGTCAGGAAACCTGCATATTTGAGAAGTTCTTCATAAGAATTTTGAAGGAATGTAAAATTTGCCAACCCTCATTAGGCCAGCTTGGATGACTAAAGTCTAACTCGGCTCATACGTTGACGTGGCCCGTAGTGGGACGTACATAATAGAAAGCTGGTAATATAATTATTATTTTAAAATGTCATCTTTTGATCATTGCCCGTGATTATATCTATAAGTGTATACGTATTTATAATGTAATGTACAGATAATGCAAGACAGACGTCTAAGTCGTGACGACAATCGCGGTGTAAATCAAGGCGTGTTGGACAACGTACGTACGCGACACGTGTTCAAACTCATCGTCGAGCCCGCCGTCAAGAACTGTCAGGTAAATATTCATTTTACAAACATGGACTTTAGAAATATACGCAATAAGCTAGTTGTCTCATTTTTTATTATCACCCTAATCAATAATAATTTTGAATAGGCTCATTCGTAGATACTATGGTGCCACAGTGTCACGCACGCACGCACGCATGCACGCACGCACACGCACGCGCGCGGGCTATACACAAAGGAGTGTCATACTTATAACCTATAACACCCTTCTATTTTGTCGGGGGTTAAACATATAATATCGATGGCGTTTCATTTAATCCATCCAAAGTTTTGAGAAAAAGTAATTCCAAATTCCTAAAACAAAATAATTCTACCATTAGCATGATTATGTGATTACACTAGTTTGTATTTTTTAATACTTTTTATACATAAGTATAGGTGGATTTGTTTTGTTCCGACAGAAGCCGTTATCAGAGCAGACAAGTGGTCAGCTAACACTTGGCGCTCACATATCCCAGCAGTTCCTCCTGCAGCCCATCATAGTGATGCAGTACACGGCACGCGAGGACTCCGGCCGTCCTGCTGCTGCTTACTCACCATCTAGTACCAACGCCGCGGATCTTGTGCTCGTTTCTTGTCAGGCTCATGTCTCCGCTAAGGTACGTATTCCCATCCCATTATAGTTATGTACACGGCACGACGGCATCTGTAAATGAGCTGGTGGCTTGTCTGATGATAACTACCACGCCTGCCCATAAACAAAAGCAAAACCACGCAGACTGCGCTCGTCACCCCGAGACATCAGATATTAAGTCTCATAATGCCTAGTAATTCGACTGGCTTCAATGTCCTTCAAACCGAAACACAACAGTGTTTAAACAGTGTTAATTGGCGAATGAAACAGACAAGGCGGTGCTACTAATTCATGGGCTCTCACATACGAGGGACTTACTACCTAGTTAAATTTGAAACCTAAAAGCAGAGAAACTGTTTTCTGTTCTCGCGTCGTTGAGACGAGAATCTCTCTTCGTGTATGTAGGGCTTTAGTTATATACTTACTTATTAATTCGAATAATATTGTCATATATTATACACTCATTTATCTGAGTAATTAATTCTTATGGTGAATAACTTTTGCATGATTTCATTATTTTTTCATTTGTAGACTAAAGACGGCAGCATACTGCGAGGTATAGGCGTGACGGTACAACGAGTGTATCTCGAAGAGTGTTACGGCAATAATAAGGACGTGGCCAAATCATACCCCATTGGTGACGGAGTGGTAAGTAGAAGTAGTTTACCCGACCCGGAGATCGAACCCGAGACCTCCGATTTATCCTAGTTCTTGATACTTTTTAGTTTTTCTTGATACTAGACGGGTAGGTATTTAGACCTCTGGAAATCTTGCTCATAATACGAAACGTTACGCCATTCATGCTGTAGACAAAGTTTTCTACATCGTAGTTACAACTTATCAAAAGAAAGAGGTGACTAGCACTTGCGTGCGAACTTATAACAGTGCTCTTTACCGTATTTTCAGGTTCAAATATCAGATTTACTAGACGTGCATCGCGACCGCGTGTTCGACAGTTCACTAACGTTCGTGAACTTGCACAACGCTCTGCCCGACGGCACTATCACGCTATGCCCCATGGAGGTGCGGTCAGTATTCATAAACCAAACGCTCAAGAACGGCTGAACTCGCCACTGAAACGTGTAAAATATTCGACTGATTATAAGTAATTGTTGCAAATTTGCAACATTTCAACATTGTATTTTGAACTTGTATGTGATACAGCTAGAATTTTTGAAAGTTAAGTGTGTTTCTTTCAGAAGGGAATATGCTTGTAAAAAAGGTTTATGATATTTATGTTATGAAGCAAAGCAAAGCAAGTTTGTAATAAAACCCATGTTGTTCCTTTCAACTGTGTTATTAGAATCGATTTTCAAACAAGGAAATATTTCAATTGAGAAAATCAACCATAAATTTAGTAATTGGCTGGTGCCCGACATCTCAACAGAAGTGGTATTTTAAAAGAAATTTTAGTAAAATCTTGAATTTTAACTAATTCACGGCTGTATTAGTAAAGTGGCGACTCGTCGCAATAGTCATAATGTGCCGCCGCATGCGCCACCTAGTAACTATAACTTTTGCTGGCTGGCTGGAGGGCACCGGTCGCTTGTCAATCGACATTTTTATTATAGTTTTGACAGTTGATATATTTTCTTAAGGTCACAACTCAGCATGATCCCGCTACACTTTGCTAATAGATGGTGTTGAATAAACGTAATTTAATTTTTTTATTCACAAGGTAACCTTTTTATTGTTAGAGAAGTTGGAATATCGATTCTGATAACGTAGTTAAAAGGAACTACAGGGTTTTTGTTATATGTCGTACTCAGCCTGATACAATACGCGTATAATTTAGCTGACCTTTATTCCCTATGACCGTATAAACTCGTACTATAATATGTACTTTTTTCTTTGACGTATTATAATATATGTACAGTATTCTTTATTTAAAAAGGGTTTTTACATTTTTAAACATTACATTTCTCAAAAATAAAACATTTTAACATATAAAAAATATCACCCTCCAATGACGAGGCTTGGGACCCAAGCCACCGGTGGTTAGGGCCCCAGTGTGAGGAACCGCCTCACAATGCGTGCCGTGTCCACTGCCTTCTGCATCTGACTTCTGACCCAACCATCAATTGAGGGCCTCTGAAGATGTTGGTCGAGACTCTTCGGTGTCAACCCATGGACGGAAACGACTATCGGGACAGTATTAATGTTACTGTACTTATAATATCGGCTGCCATATTTAATGTTACAATATTAGCTGGGTCTATTTTAGGTGAGTAGTATCTTAAGATAATTTTGTACATTATCCTTGTTAGCAAACTATTATATCATTTGATGGTGGATCAATAAATAAAATAAATTTCACGAAATCAACGTACGTGTTAAGAGTTTATGGTCATAGGAAATAAGTTCTCTGAAGCTAGTCACGAGTGGCGTTGCGGCAATCGTTTAGAGACTAATGCTGGAATCTATAGTTCGCATGTTGACTTTGCTTAGACTTATCTTACGCTAAACTGTGCTGAGTATATTCTTAGCACTAACTTGGATTTCGTATTTCAGCCTATGAGGTTATGGGAAGTGTAAAAGGCGAATGAAGTGACTAACTTCAGTTCGGCCAAGTTATTTTGCGCGTATTGTAAGAACTGATTAAGTTAGTACCGTTAACGCAGGGGCATCTTTTTTTAATAAGTATTTTTCTTAAACTTGTCTTATTTTATTATTGTTATTTTTCTCAGGCCGTAGGGCTCGTAGGTTACCTTTAGGTTAACCTGGCTCTTATTATATTATTCCTAGTGTATAAGGTCTCTTCAGGGTCCTCAAGTGTAATCTACCTTTTGCCTAACTTATTTTTGATTTTCATTATTTCGTGTGAACTCCCGTTTTAGTTGTTTATTTATTTTGACTTTCCCATAAACTTAAGAGAGCTTCCAAATATTATTTATGCGTTTTTTTGTCAGGAAACCATTACATGATAGTTTAAATTTTTTTTTTTTGCTGTAATAAAAAAAAAAAACAATTCAATTACAATACTATAAGCCTCATGTAAATGGTTATCTGCTGTAAATGCGAATTGTTTTGGAACAATATGTCACATTTTTTATATTATGTTAAGTTGGCGGTGGCAAAAGTTGGTACTAATTGAAAATGTATAGAATAATCTGTCACAAATTGAATTAGGTCAACTTGCACGACGATTCTAAATCGAGATTTACTACTAAACGTATTTACTTATTTAAAATTTTCATACGATTTGCGTTTCTTAAACTGGTTTAGACGGTTAAACTCAATTTAGGATCGTAGTGCAAGTGGCCCGTACACGGTCTCAGTTTAGACTAAATCGAGTTTGAAACTTTTATAATTTTTTCCTTTATCTTTTGTACATAAGTTTTATTATTACTTGTGTACATAATAAGATATTCTTCTCCAAGAGTAACTTAGTTTAGTTATATATAATACAAGTGTTGCAGAAATGAGGTTCAATACTCATGGGCGCAGCCACGGTGGGGTGTGACACTCGCCCATATTATTTTTAAACTACATAATAATATTACAATACAGCCTCCGTGGCGTAGTGGGCGAGTAGCCGACTGTGAAGCGCGACGGCGTGGGTTCGATTCCCGCATTGAGACAAATGTTTGTATAATCCACAAATACTTTATTTCGGATCTGGGTGTTGAGGGACCGCAAGTCCCTCTTAGTTCCTGATATCCACGACACAGGTTTACCCAGTATGGGGTCAGGACTATGCGTCTGACTGTTAAGTGTATTTATTATTATTTATTTATGTACAATATTAGCTGGCCGGCCCAAACTTAGTCACAAGTGAGTCGCAGCTTTATTTTTAAAGACTGATAAGGGATGACCGGAGAAAGATTTGTAGATTACACGTGAAGAACACCTCCAATCTTATTTAGAAATATCCTGCTATTGTAAGCTCTGTATGTTCTTTAAATTATTCACCTCTTATCCGTAACACTTATAATAGGTATTAATTTGTGTGATTTTTTGTAGCATAGGCCGGCAAACGGGCAAGTGGGTCACCGGATGGTAAGTGATCTCCACCGCCCATGTATATTCACAATACCAAAAGAATTGGGCGCGTTGCCGACCTTAAAGGGATAATTAAGGAAATGGGAAGAGGAGGGGATTAGGGCCTCCGGATATCTCACTCACCGTACGAAACTTAGCAGCAAGCTACTACTTTACGTTGGTTTTCTCTGAGACAGTGGTAACGAGCCGGCCCATTCATGCTGTAGACAAGTGTCTACAGCGTGGCTCTACCCATAAAAAAATGTGTGTGTATATTTATTTTGAACCTACTATTTATATATAGTGCTTATTTTGTATATGAGAAATGAAAACGATGCAATTTTGAATTGTGATATTCAATTTGATTTTATTGGTGCAAAAATATTAATAAAATGAAAACCACATTTTATTTTATATACAATGTTTAATTCGTTGTTTTTTATTTGCTTATACAAATAAGATATTCCAAAATATTAAGGGCTCTAAACAATCACAATGTCCAAATCAATATTATTAAGCAATTAATTTTAAGACAACAACGGGCTTAACATACGATGCGCCTCGAGAGAGAAAATGTTGTCGACTAGTCTTGTAGTGTACAAATCCAGTTTTATCTTGTAATCTCTCTGTCTATCGAAGCTAACGTCGAATACTCGAATCGTTATGTCAAAGGTAGTGATCTTCAACCTCTGTGTTGTATTTTGTCTGCATACTCTAATAGGAGGATGTAATTTTATCGAATGTTGCCACTTTTTATGCGAGAAATAATGTCGTCATTAGTTATCCATCTCGTCCGTGAGATATGTCGTGTTGCGTATACTAAGCCCCAAGGTTGCACATAAGACTCTACTCTTACGTTAAAATAAGATATAAAATAGAGAAAACAGTAATTTTACTCCTCTGTGGTATTTTGTCACGGAGACGCGATATCAAAGGACCAAACTTCCTAAATTGGCTGTTTAAAGAGTTATCTGGCGGATAAAATGCCAAAGGATCACTGCGACATAGGCCTTTAGTATAATATCCTATACTCAAAACGCCATCACAAATAGTTATATAAATGTACATTAAAATGGCTTGTTCGCATCTGAGTTCAAAGCCTATCTATAAGCTAAGTATTACAACTATATTTATATCTAAATGTATACGTACATAACTTGCGAGGAAACTGTTCTCCCTGTGTGCGCCATTTCCCCGCATTTGTCAATAATTAACAAAAGCCCATACAGCGATAGTCATCTGATTCATATCATTATTCATAAGTTAGTGTATGCATAATACCGGGTGTAAGGGAAACACTTCCGAAGCTGTAGACGGGTTGTAGCCTTGGTGATTACAAACACGATTCCTCTGTCGTCGTCCCAAACATGTTTTGGGAGATCCCAACGACTCCATCACAGTCGCTATCCAAGCAGAACTTTCCTTGCCCAATCCTAATCGCAATAATAATACGCGATTCCGATATAGGATACGCCTGCGAGTCCGAAGAACTCCCACAACTGGCCCTCGGCACAATGATGTGCAGAGACGGCCCTAAACTATACTCCCCAGCAATTGCTCAAGCTATGGTTTGAGCCTTCTAAAAGGCGCCTCTGTGCTTAATCGCTACTAAATACATTATAGGTACATATTTCTGCCTACGATAGCACTAAAAAAATCGCGAAATAAGTCGTCATATTTGTTTTTCTCTTCTTTGGACCAATAAATACAGTGACGTTTCATTCAAATAATAATTCTTAATAACTTAATGAAAAGCCGTTAAAAACAGTTGACGCTCGGCGGAATCACCTGCGCAGTGCACGGCGCGATACGCCTGCTGAGTACTGAAGCGCGGTAACGCATGTGGGTCATTGACTCCGGCTTGAGTATCTAACCTAAATACTAATACTAAAGTCCTAGTAAATACCTACACTTTACATTGCGGGCATTTATATTTCCATTAATTAATTTCATTTACATTTCCAAAATGGCAAGTAAACAGCATAAGAATAGTGGTATCCGTTTATGATAAGACAGTGTTTTATTACCATTTCGGAAGCTGTCCCCTTACACTCGGTGTATAAAGTGCTTAGTATATCTATTTATAAACAGGCTATAAATAAAGGACTTTCTCAATTAAACGTTATGTATTTTTGTTTTGTCACTTTGAGTGACTATAGTAAAAACAGGACAAAATATGTTTTATCCTACTGTATGCAGTAGCGGCACTGTACACTGGCACACATGAAGTTCTGAATATTAAACGACAACAGAGATATACTGCTAGCTATGATGTATCGAAAGTAAAATGAATTACAACACTATTCTAAGTTCTCCCAACTGAAATCGTACGATGTCGCTACTGTAGTGAAGAGCTATATAATATTTACTAGCACGTCCCTTTTTATATTATTTGATACTTTGAACAGAGGGGCTAGCACGGAAAACTCGAAATCGTAATGTAAAGGTATCGAGGGCTCGATAGATAATTCCTTAAATATAATTTGTCTATATTCCATATATATTAGTTTCTTTTACGTACGATAGAGGCGCTGTACTAAAATCTCATCGAAATTGTTGTCGATGACAGCTCGAATAACTATTCGCAAGTTTCCGTGCTAGCCCCTCAGGTGTTGTGTAGACTTCAGCTTTAGCTGTAAAAAGTTTTGTAAATAAACACGCTAATAAATACATTAATTTGTTTATTTAATATATACGTTAGTTAGTTATTTTTCAAATATTTAACAAGTGAAATAATAGGAGTGCATACAATCAAGAAACATGATGTCAATGGATTGCTCATCGCTTTTAGTGCTGAGTCCCTAGTACTGACTGCGCACGACTTGAGTAAGTCTATTGTTTCACATGTTCCAATCAGAGCACACGCCATTTGTTCGAAGCGCGCCAATTTCGAAATACTAATTAAACCCCGCCCATCTGACCATTAATTGGCTAGACAAGACACACCTCATTTAAAGTGCGCCTACCCTGGCATGCGCTGCAAGTTCTCTAAGTAGTCTGTGGCGCTGCATCGCCGTACAAAGCCCGTACTTGAGGTATTAGTTGAACTCCTTAGAATACATATTCCCCTGGTAGAATGATCACTGACGCGGAGCGTTTTGAATCCTGATATGTACGAATTAGGGCATGATAACCCTCCGCCTAGTAGTTAAATTTCTACCCGCAGCAAGAAACAAAAAAAACACAAACATTAGAATTAATTAATTTTCAAGAAGGGATAAAGTCTATGCTATCGGCTCAAGACAATTCTTTTTTACTTGCATAATATTGTAAGAAGCAAGCAAAAATCTTTAGTGATTTATATATTCATTGATTCTGTATAGAAACCAAGCGTGCCAACCGCAGTATGAATGTAAAAGTTTAAATATGGGTATATCGATGTTTGTTAATCAATCTCGATTAACGGATTTGGATGAAATTTGGCACTCGGATAAATCGGAAACTGGATTGATATATTGTGTTACATTTTATCCCGGAACAACACATTCACGCGGGCTTAGCCGTTAACAAAAGCCTGTTATAAAGTCCATTATGTTATGCGTAGCTAAGAGCAAAGAATAGGTGTATAGTTAAGTACTAGAAATGGAAAGTATTTTTTTATCCTAATATTAGCGAGTAATATAATCGGAAGGCAAAAAGTCTTAGAATTTCATTTCTTAACTAACAGGTGCGGGGTATAAGTTATAAGGTGTATATTACGGAGGGTACAAATTTCGATGGGTACAAAGAAGTAAAAAAACAATACCTTACATACGTATTTATTAAAAATGTAAAATATAACCATTACATTTCCGCATAATTAAAAATTTAATACACTGTAAAGTAATATCCACAGATAAATGTTTTTCTTTTGTCATTTTGTACATTTTTAAAACATACTGAAATAACAATACTGTTGATGGTTGAAAGACGAACATAAAATAAAAATATTAATTATTAAAATACCTTCCACACGGCTGGAAAGACATGACTAATAATTGTTCAACATATGGATATTATTATATGAGATTACAGAAATAAACATTTTTACCAAATATGTAGCAGAACTTTAAAAGAAAATATTGAAATTCATTGAGCCCCGATTTAAAACTAAATAAACCATATGGTAGCAAACTTTAGTTTGTAAACTTATTTATATGGCACTATGATTAATTAAGACATTTTAATTTATGTGACTACATACTGATATTATTGAGACCTTAAATTCATACTGAGCATATACCCGTTACTAAGAGATTATTTGCATTACAGTAAAATTCGCTCGAAACAACTTGGCCGGGCTGAAGATAGTCACTTCACCCACCCTCTACCCTCCCCTTACCAGTTAGTCGCTGAAAACAACAGCAGCGACACCGCTCGTGACCTAACTTCAGGGCGGCCAATTTATTTCGCGCGTATACACACTGTACCACTATTACAATACTATGGAGAATACTACAAAATATTACAGCACTACAATTTAAATTTAATGCTTCGGAAATCTTTGTTTTATTACGAATTAGTACAAATATGCAATCAATGAAAAAAAGCACATCTAATGTTGTAACAAGTCTGTACTTGATCATCACCTTGCATTCGAAAATATAAATCGTAGTACCTACTATGTGGTTACGTGCTGGGTAACACGTAAATTATGGCAAAATACATTTGTAAGATTATTAAACTGGTATCTGTATGTCACTATTTGGTACGATCAATACTTTTAGTAAGTGGAGATTAACCATATTTAAAACTAAATTACAATACAGCCCATATACAAATAATATTAAAAAAACAAACAACAAAATAATTCTCACAATACTTCATAACAATATTATCGATAAATTTTGTGGAATGTAAGTATTACGATTAAGTAAACGTTTCTATATAATTATTTTCACAAAAAGAACTCACAACCAATTACCAAACTTATTTTACCTAAGGAAATAACAAAAACACATTGTCAAATGGTAGGTAACTCAATATTTACAAACAAAACTTATAATGAAATAAATTCCAACAAGAATAAATAAATATCATTATTTCATGTAAAAAAAATAAGCATATTAATACTATTTTTAAATAACCACCTTATTTTAGAAAGTATTGATTGATCTAAGACTTAGCTGTGACGCGATAAACATACTGTTTATCACAGACTAGAACTTTATAATTACTATTTATTATAGATTTCCTCGGACACAAAAAGCTACAGTAAATGACATTTTCCATGAAAATAATACATGTACGCAACTCATTATTCAATTAGTGCTATCGCTCGTATTTCTTCTAACATAGTTATTGAAGTATACCGCGCGTTCAAACTTAGATTAAGAACAAATCTACGCCGGTAAAGGCGCAGGGAATTTCAAGATCTGAATGACGCCACGGCCACATTAAAAAAATCTGAGCAGATCGTGCGGAAATTTCGCTTCAGTTCAGCGTGCCAACGTACTGGACACGTAGATATGGCGCTCTAGAAACATTTCTACTTGCTGAGACAGCGCGGTATTACGCGAATTCAGAAGCGTTTTTCCCTAGCCTTAAATGGCCAGTATTAAATGATAGAATGTTATTTGATATTGATATGTTTTATACAGTCAAAATTAATCGTAAATTTGAGTACCTAGGTTAAAACCAAACGCAATCATAAAGAAGTTTACGTTTTACATAAACAAGCCCTAACTAATTTATAGCTATTTGTGTTAATTTGGCCTTTATTTCAACATATTATCGATTTCATATAAATTTTTAATAATAATAAAATCGAATCATGAATAAAATGAATGGGGGAATATCGTAGCAAATGTGCTACTCAATGGAGTAGACATTTTATTTCAACATTGATCTTTGACTTACATTGTAACTCCAAGTCACAAAGAGTTTTGAATTTCTACCACAGGATAAATGCACCAGTAACATTAAATTAAAGACTATTAAAATAAATGGTTGCTTAATCTATACAAACACCTGGTTTGTACAGTCATATTATTACTAGATTGAAAAATAATAGCAACTATCAGTGAGACGAAAGTGGGACTAGTTTATATTAATAGTAAATTTACTAAATTAATTATAAAATATGTTGATATAGTATAAATAAAATGTTCCAGTTTTTGACATTCTGTTGATACATCAATTTGATTTCATATACCTGGGAGGTCTACTTTTAGGTTAAATGTTACCTAATCTGTCGTTAATATTTTAGTACTGGTATCACAAACCACGGATAATATTATGATGGATTAGGTAAGTACTATGGATGCGAGTTATCCAAGACCGAGATGATTGGGGCTTAGGGATTTTTACGTCTGGGTGGCAACATGCTGAGATGGGGTAAGTATTACGATCTGCATAGGAACCAAGCATGCCAAAAATGATGAATATGTTTGTATGATCCACGTATATTGGTTTCGGGTCTTGGTGTTGTGAGACCGAAAGTCTCTCGTAGTTCCTGATACCCACAACACAAGACTCGTATCTTACATGTGGAGTCAGGACTAAATGTATGACTGTTGGGTGTATTTATTTATTTATGTTATCCGTGACCTGTTACTGGTACATTTACCCTTTTTATTTCTCAAGTATTATTTAAAGTCGAGACACGGTGTTTTCGTCCATCATTACAGAGTTGTTTCGGTTAAACTTGAATATTGGTAGTATTGTGCTGACTAGAGTATAACACTTACGCATGATGTCTGGTACCACCTTGTACGTTAAATCTTGATCTCTGGAAATAATAAAAAACATCCATATTTGAGTCATATAGAATCAAAGGCGGATATCGACTATTTTAAAAAAAAAATGTGATGTAGTAAGACAGGTATAAATCCAATAAATCTTGTTACATAAATAACAAATTTTTCTCAAAAATGGGCGATGAGACCCGCCTTTCATTCTACACTATTCATTTCAAATTTCCATGTAGGTTCTGAGCAATATGGTAATAGACCTCTACTTCATATAAGCCTCAATTACATATTTTGTACATTTTACACACGCAAGCTAAATACATGTTTTATATAGCAGAGGTCGGTAATCGCGGAAGTGTGTCACCTGATGGTAAGTGATCTCCACTGCCCATGAATATCCACTATAACAGAAGAATTATGGATACTTTGCCAACTTAAAGAAAATGGATAATTAAGGGATTATGAAAAGGGGTGCGGGAATCCTTTTACAAATTACTACTGTCAACAGCAATGTTACTGTAATTGACATTAAAATACGTAAGTTGAAACATAATATAGAGGGGTCGTCCAACGGGCTTAACATCGACTCGAAATGATTTTGTCGACTCGTTTTGTCGTAAAATATCCATTTTCATCTAAAATCTGGTTACCTCTATAAGTCTATCGAAGCTAACATGTTGGTTAACATACCGAAAATATCTCGTTTTCTCGTAGTATCTGTATATTATTATATCGTGGGGTACATGTTACAGTACATACTAGAAACTTATCAATATGAAAAAAGTTTTCTCTGGCGCGCAAAATATGTTATACTCATGCTAAGCGGGCAGGTGCAAACGTATATTATGTAAGCCACTTATGCAAATATTGCTTAAATCCGTAAGTGAACTTACAAATGTGACTGTACTGTAAGTTTGAGGAAATCCCATTAGGGCAGATCATGATTTTTTTATTTTTATTCGATATGTCTAGTGGGGCGGGTAGTTAATTTCGGTTCAATAAACAAAGGAGGAAGGGGGGTTATACTATGCATTTTACGTACTTTACTTTCTGTAGAGCTCCAAATGTCGTGAGTCCCTGTAGACAGTTCGCCGTGGCCTCCAAACTCAAGCTGTAAGGGTGACAACCATTCGACAACAACCTCTGCTGCACCAGTTTTAATACTTGTTTGTGGTCGCAAGTTTTTTCCTAAAACATTTTTTTATCCTGTTGTTATACATGTACTTTTGTTTATTACAAAACGAGCAGGTCGCTCACCTGATGACAAGCGCTACGCCTTTCCATAAACAATAAAATAACACCACACACAACCCCGAATCCAGTTATGATTAATTTTGATGGTAACACCACTTAAATAAGCTCGGCGAAATGTGGATGTACTCGGTGTTTACTCGTACCTGAGTACCCCTTCGGGTACTACAGGCGTGAATGCGTATGCAATATACAACGTGTTACAGAAAGGTGTGGTCAAATTAAGCAATGCATAGTGTACGATATACGGATTTCATACCCGTAGTACCCAATCCGATTGGACTGCTAGTACCCAAGTAAAATATTTTCTATTTTATCGAATTAGTAACATTAGAAAATTCTAAATGATAAATAGCTGACCTCTTGTTTCACTCAACACAATATTGTTTTCTCGCTCGCGCACTTCTCTATGTGACGTGTGTATTCATTGTTAATTATCACCTGCTTTAACGGTGGAGGAAACATCGTAAGGAAACCAGCATACATAAGAATTCTTTATAAGATTTTCGAACACATGTGAAGTCTGCCAACAAGCACTATGCCCACTAGCCCTGTATTATATACCACTGCTGGGCACGGGGCCTCCTCTACTAAATGAGAGTGGTTAGGCCTTAGTCCACCACGCTGGCCTAATGCGTGTTGGCAGACTTCACATACCTTCGAAATTCTTATGAAGAACTTCTCAGGTATGCAGGTTTCCTCACGATGTTTCCTTCACCGTTAAAGCAAGTGATAATTAACAATTAATACACACATAACTTAGAAAAGTCAGAGGTGTATGCACTTGAGGCTGGTGTCGAACCTGCGACTTTCGTCTCTACAGTCCATACCACTCTTCGCTGAGCTATCACTGCTTTTTTTTTGTTAAAAATGTATTACCTGAGTCATAATTTCCGCACACGTTTTCAGCGTCGTAAGGGCGGGAAACGCGACCCATCTAAACAATAACTGAAGTTTTCCATTACCACCCTCTGTGGTATAACAATCATTGCCGATTGTTATTATTCTGTATTGTAAACAGTATTCAAGCTCTTCGTGAAATGTCTGCAAATAAAAAGATTTTTCAGGTAATTTTTTATAACTTGTTATATATATGACTTTATTATTATATATATTGTTGATTGAATTTTAAAATTAGTAACTAGGCAATCAATCTATCTAGAATGAAATAGATATTGTATAACAAGACTTAAATAGGTGGCAATAAGATTCAATTTGAAATGGAAATAATTTATTTATATATTAATAATAAGCTGAATTTGCTATAAAATATACTACTACGGTAGTCACTTACGTATCTGGCAGATTTGTCTGTGTAAAAGAATTCATAACGCAACAGTTTCCGTATTATCAGGTAATCTGTAGCCAAGTCATCTGAAACAAAATATACATTATACTAGCTGTCCCGCGCGGTTTCTCCCATAACTACAGCAGCTCCACCTACCGGGTCCAATTGTGAATCTAAGCCATCCAGGGCGCCAACCAAAGGCATACAAAAAAAATTATTCAAATCGGTCCAACCGTTTAGGAGGAGTTCAGTGACATACACACGTACAGTAGAATTATATATATAATAAAGATAGACGACATGATTAACTCGTGTATAGATGAATTACGATTTTTTTCATCCTACCGACATCCCACTCGCACATATCGATGGACGTACACGATTTTTAAAAACATGTAATGTTTTCAAGTGGTAGAGTCACGCTATAGGCAGTTTTGTTTGGGCTCGACAGCGGTGTTATCTCATCGAATATAATGCTGATGTGAGATATCCGTAGGTCCAAATCCCCTCCCTTTCCAGATCCCATAATTTTCCGTATACTTTATGGACGGCAACGCGTCCATGATTCTTCTGATACTGTACATGGGCGGTGGAGATAATTTACCAGTTGACCCGCTTGGTCGTTTGCCGACCTCTGTTATAAAAAATCTGCTGTATTTATTTCTCATCATTTTCGTTAATTTAAAAAATGTGCTATTATAAAAAAAAACATTATGTTCACATAAATTCAAGTATTTTCGGACTGTTTAAATTGTTTCTCCTATGCATTGTTGTCCACGCTGGCCTAATGCGTGTTGGCAGACTCTACATACCTTCGAAATTCTTATGAAGAACTTATGAGATATGCAGGTTTATTCAGAATGATACATACGCATACGCACTCACGCCTGTTATTCTCGAAGAGGAAGGCAGAGGTGTAACCAGTACACCCACATTTCGCCCGAGCGTATCTCCGTCCCATGATGTAATAGGGGGGCGAGGCTATCGTCATACGGGGCACAATTCTAGACTCCGGGTTGATACAGAGCAGTTCGTAATAGAAGAACTCAATATCACTTTTACCCGACCCGGGGATCGAACCCGATACCTCAGCATCAGCCTCAGTGGTAACGCGTACGCATTACAACTGCGCCACCGAGGCAGGCAGTATTGACAATGAATACACACGTAACTAAGAAAAGTCAGACGTGCATTCTCTTGACGGCTGGTTTCGAACCGGCTACTTTAATTTCGGCAGTCCGTACCACTTCCCACTGAACTATCGCTGCTAATTTAAAAATAAATAATCAGACATTTATTTACTAAATAATACGTCATCATAATATTATGTTATTTTACATACATTCATTTATAGGGCCTCTGGCAGTGACTAGATACAGGATGGCCGAAGGTATAAGCCAGTTTAGTGTTGAATTCACGTACAATTGTAGTTGGATGACGGGCAACGCGAACGCTAATGTCGGCGCATCGAATATGTGACCTGTAATGAATAATCATTTATTAATAACTAGCTTTTGTTAGCGGTCCCATCAGTGTAGAAATCTTACCACTAATATTTGCGGGATAAAAAGTAGCATACGACACTCTCCAGATCATAAATTATCTCAAAAAACTTTTCAAAAAAAAAACCGCCTCAAATAACTAAAAATTAAAGTAATTAATCTTGAGTCGGTGCTTTTGCACCGTTTAATGGTCGGTTGATAGTTGATAATTGATGCCACCGACGCAAAAAAGCTTAGTTTTATTTTCAGCTTATTGGTTTATTTTTGAGTCTTTATTTTGTTGAAAAGATTGTAAATGAATCATTTGTCTCACTCCAGCATTGTTATTCTCACTCACGCCAAGCCATTCAAGTTCACTTAACTTCAATAGCACCATTCTAGCAAAATGATCGACGTATTAAAACAAATGTAAGGTGACACCTTAGACATCCTTTTCAATTCTGTATTATGACGCAGTCAGTTAGTCAGTAGTCCATTCAGTATTTTCTGAATTTATGAAGAGACAATTAATTAAAAAAATTTTTTTTTTTTTTTTTATAGTATAGGCCGGCAAACGAGCAAGTGGGTCAGCTGATGGTAAGCGATCTCCACCACCCATGTACGCCCACGATACAAAAGAATTATGGGCGCGTTGCCGACCTTAAAGGAAAGGGATAATAAGGGATTGGGAAGGGGAGGGGGATTTGGGCCTTCGGATATCTCACTCACCGTACGAAACGCAGCAGCAAGCTCCTACTTTACGCCGGTTTTCTGTGAGACAGTGGTAACGACCCGGACGAGCCGGCCCATTCATGCTGTAGACAAAATTTTCTACAGCGTGGCTCTACCACTCGTAACTAATGGATACTTTATGTACACGTGAGCAAAGAGCTCACTTGAGTATCGTTCTGTAATACGCGCCTAAGTATAAAATGAGATAACCAAAAAACTGCCAAAACAAAAAAAAAATATCTTCGATTTGAATCAGATAAAATATATCTTTGACATTAACTCGCTGGGGGCGCTGCAACATCAAACACAAACATTCACAATGAAAGATCGCTTATCAACTCTTATTATCTTGCACGTGTAGTAACAAGGTATTTTGAATTTTTATACGATTAGATTAACATTTATTAGAAATTATTAGGAAATGGATTATCCGAACTTTATTGGAGCTAATAAGTTTTGTCATTGTATAATAGTTATCTTAAATATTTAATGCTATTTCTTATTAGTCTCAATGACGAAACGAGCAGGTCGCCTGATGGTAAGCGCTACGCCTGCCATAAAAAGAAGCAACAGCACAAAGAACTTAAAATCATTTAAAGCACTGCATAGCATTGGACTACGCTCGTCACCCCGAAACATAAGCTATGAAGTCTCATAAGCCAAGTAATTTCACTGGCTCAATGTCCTTCAAAGCGAAACCTAATAGTGTTTACACTGCTGCTTGGCGGCAGAAGTAGACAAAGCAGTTGTACCAAGCCAGACGGCTTATTGTGCATGAGGGAACTACCACCCAATAAACATTAAAATTCTACTGAGTAATAAACTGATAACTATTTCCAAAAGATTTCCGTTCTAATGCCAATATTAATTTTATGATGTCGCTTCCAAAATCTTATAACAATATCCACATAGCTGACTAAAACATACATCAGTACTGTATTATACGTTGTCCCAGTACTGGGTATCAACCTTCTCTACGGATGAGGGATTACGCTTTATACCAGATTAGCGTAGCGTGCATTGGTAGCCTTCACATACTATCGAAATTATTATGTAGAGTTCTCAAGTAAGCAGGTTTACACAAGATGTTTTCCTTCGCCGTTAAAGCGAGCGATAATTAAGAAATAAAAATTTCGATAAGTCAGAGGCGTATAATCCGAACTCATTTCGCGACTTGTTTCGGTAGTCAGTTCCACGTCCCGCTACGCTATTACATACATACATACGCACTCACGCTTGTAATCACCAAAGGGGCAGGCAGAGGTGTAACCAGTACACCCACATTTCGCCGAGCGTACCTCCGTACCATGATGTGATAGGGGGCGAGCCATCGAAATAAGATGTCAAGAAACGTAACGCAAGAAAAAAAATACCTCACCAAAACTTTGTACAAGGGGGCGGGGCTATAAAAGTCTGTGCAGCTCGTTCATTCTACAATTCATAAAAATGTATTCATGATCTCTAGTTGACACTTGATACGTCTAATTGTTTTGCGTGGTACAGAACGTCGTATCTCGATTTAGAAATTTAATATTTAGACATTAACTCTTATGAAATAAAGTTGATTTTGAACGTTCATTAATTTTGTTGCGTGTATGAGTGTTACGTGCAATCACCTTTGCATGTGTAAATAAGCCGTATTTTTTGCAGATTCATATCAGAGTTATCTTTCTATAATAGTTATTTTATTTCGATGGGGCGAGCCTATCGCCATACCGGGCACAATTCTCGCTATACTATTATCGCAAAAAAAACTGACCTTTCATCTTGCTCTTCATATCTGCGGACACTTCCATCATGGGCTCAGTCAACACTCTCAATTTATTATTGCGATCCAACCGCATCAGTTTCCGATGCACAAACAACACTTTCTCGACACTAGTCTTGTAATCATTCGCGAACACAGCAGCTCCACGAGTGAGCAACACTGACGTCATAAACTGCGTTTCGTTGCATATATCCTCCAAGGGCATCGGGTAGTCCACCATGAAACATTGCATCAACGACATGGCGACCAAATTCGACACAGTCACAACAGTGTATGACTGTTGTAAAGTTATAACTTCCTCGGCGACGTCTTGCACTTGTTTGAATTGTTCTGTTGTTAATTGTTGTAAGTCTGTAGGCTTGAGATGTTCCTCAGTGCGAGGTACGTCGTGATTTAAATATGCTTTGAGTGACATCGGCTCGCCTACGTTTATGTATATGTCGCCGAAGTGATCGTTTAAACTTTTTAAAGCTTTTAGAAAACCCTGGAATAAATAAATACATGCTCGAATTGATATTTAAATATAATAATAATAATATTTATTGAGCAATAGGTGTACAATTTTGCCTTAAAAGGAATACAATCAACATATTATTATAATAACCATCATATAAAATTTATGGCAATATTAAACAGTGGGACCCAAACTTAGCATATGCTTGTATCTTGGAGCCTATAATAAAAATTGTCATATTGTTGCTATTTTTTATTAGAAGTAAAAGGGATTTGGTGGGAGTATACTTGATACATATCTGGACCCTACTGAATAAAAAACACTGTACACATGGTTAAGTTCTCGACATAGTCACATGTTCCAGGGTCAGCCAGTATATATTCAGTCATGAAATAATACTGGCTGACCACAGCCGGCATAATTCTGGCGATCATCGAGCGACACAATGTCTCTACACGGTGGACACTACATATTATACGTGTCAGAAAAATAAACAATTTTTATAAATTATCATGGTTTTGTCAATTAAAAGTTTTTTTATTGACCTTCAAAGACAGACGAGCTGACGGCCCATTGTGGTTAACGATATTTATGGACATCAGCAATGTCAGGAGCGCTGTTAACTTGTTTTTTTAATTGACTCGTTAGAATAATGGCATTAATGTGCAGTGCAAAAAATTGCATATAATTTACGTTGATGAAAAAATTTATGCACTATCCAAATTGTGGTGAGAAAATTGTGAAAAAAATACCGGTTCATTCATGCTGTAAACTAAACTGACTCTACCAAAACTGAAGTTTGTAAGATTAATTAAAAAATCATTAAAACGAACTGACTCGTCATTATTGTCGAATACACATCTCAGGTAAAAATAATCTAATGAAGTGTCCAGGATTTATTGTACCACAAAACCTAGAGATAAGCCGGAATTCTGTTTTTACTGAAACGCAATTCAAGCATTTAAGAATCTGTTAAACATGTAAAGATGCTCTTATCTGTCAATTTAAAAAAATACGTAGTCATAGCATTTCTGTATACGGGCGTAAAAATATCAGCCCTTCTCTCTAACGAAAAACCAGTTGTATTGCCAACTATGTTACTGGCAGTTTATTATTATGATAACATATTAGAGTCTATACTCTAGTAAGGACGCATCATTAGTCTATACTAATGATGCGTCCTTCACACTAATTGTAGTGTGGATAATGAATGTACCGGACAAGTCTACCTCGAGATAATATACTAATGAATACTGTTTCTATGTATTACGAGATTTACATAATGTTTATCAGAGACCAAAAACAAAACGACAAAAATTAAATTGTTCTAATAGAGTATTATCGTACTATCTTTTTCTTCTCTAGTTTACTCCTAGTTCTTCTAGTTTACTAGCATTTGCTTGCGGCTACGTACGCGTGAATATCTTTTTCCGGGACAAAAGTACGTATGTATATCCTTCCCCAGGATATAAACCTATTTTACCAAATTCCATTAAAATCTCTTCAGCCGTTTGGCCGTGAAAACATAACGGGCAGACAGACAGACAGTTACATTCGCATTTATAATATAAATAAGTATGGATCAGTCATCTCATATTATTAGTGCAAAGAAACACTACTGCAGCGAGTTACGTTACTCAAAATCTATTGCAGAAAGAATTTTATAAATCGGATCAAAAATAAATAAGTTAGAAAGAAGCCATTCAAATCCTGTAGAAGGGGTAATTGTCAAATGACAGACGACGCGAACTTTGACGTCACTGTGTAAAATGTTCATTATTTTGCACTACTAAAAAATAGGTTCTCGTTAAGGCGAATCGCGTACCAATCAGCCGGTGTATTTCCAGTTACTTCAGGCCGGTATAATTCTGCCGACCATCGAGTGTCGCAACATCTCTCGAAGATCGATATTATATTTGAACTGCGCTGCACTGCACTTACCATCAGATGCAGTGTAGTCACATTGCTCACAAGAAAAAAATGTCATACCCCAGTGGATTCCTTCGGTTTGGGCACCCCGATGTGCTCGTAAGCGAAGAGTTTGTGTTCCATCAGCCGGTCGTAGTTGATGCTCACAGGCACCAACGTGATGTCAGACACTTCCCGCGCAAAGTACGGCATCAACGCCATAGACAGCATACCTGAGCATACAGAATATCATGATTCAAAACGAGATAATTTTACCCAACGTCAGGATTTGTCCTAACTTTTTTTTATGGTACCTATAGGCCGGCAAACGAGCAAGTGGGTCACCTGATGGTAAGTGATCTCCACCGCCCATGTACGCCCACAACACCAAAAGAATCATGGGTGCGTTGCCGACCATAAAGGAAAGGGATAATTAAGGGATTGGGAAGGGGAGGGGGTTTGGGCCTCCGGATATCTCACTCACCGTACGAAACGCAGCAGCAAGCTGCTACTTTATGTCGGTTTTCTGTGAGACAGTGGTAATGACCCGGACGAGCCGGCCCACACATGCTGTAGACAAGTGTCTACAGCGTGGCTCTACCACTCAAGACATTTCAGAATTTTCGAATGATGGACACGTCTCTTTCTTTTTGCCTGGCGTTATCATGGCGTAATGCCAGGATCTGCCTTCCTCCATCATGATTTGACGGCGGATTCGGTATTATTTGGGACGATATACCGCCGTCTTAACCCCACAACCCGCAACGGTAACTACACTTCGCCATTGGCTCGTCCGTTAATCAGCAGAGTGTAACACGTGCAGGTGACGTTGGCTTTGAACCTAATATGTTGGTGGCCCACTTACAATGATGGACACGTGTAATGAAAAGTATATATATATGAACGAACTATCTTCTTTTTTGAGAGTAAATCAATTTTAATTTGATTTATAAATAAAAAACAACCTAATGAATATAATACGTGTTATAGAAACGCGCGTGTTTTTGGCATAAGTTAGAAATTTGAAAGAAAACAGCCTTTTGTAAGGACTTTTAAATTTTCCATCTGGTAAACCTATGCGAAAACTTAGCATCCGACTACTCGCCGAGGAGATCCACTGCTCGGTGGAAACAAAAATCCGTACTACTGTTGAACCTGGTTCTTAGGAGATACAATTGCGGGATAGGCTATACTGGTAAACCTATAACGAGACCAAAAAAACGACGTCACTCAAAACACCAATACTTTTATTATGTGTAGCTTTGGCATTATTGGGTAACTTTGATCCAAAGTAGGACGAAATTAAGTAAACATAGCATCTAGGAGTGTCACCAGCCAATGAGCCTTCCTAGAAAGGAATTAATGATAAGTTAAATGTCGACAGAGTGTGCCAGTAATACTACAAAATAGGTACAAATCGTCATTTGGCATGTCTGAAGCGTTGGCAGGGCTGGGCAAAATACATGCTTTGCTTTAATTGAAATACAAATTACAAAATACTGTATCGCAAGTAATTAAAATACGAAATACAAAATATATTTAGGTAAGGTATTTGAAATACAAATTACAAAATACAAAAGTGGTGGTAGTAGTAGTTTGAAATGTTGCTACGTTACATATATTTGCCCATTTCATGTTTGGGAAATTGAAAATTATCACAAACCCTTTCAAATTCCTGACATATAAGTTTAAAGTAACGAAAAACACAACTATGTCCAGCATTTAAAGGAAAGGCGGATAATTATGGGATTGAGAAAGGGAAGGCGATTTGGGCTTTCGGATATCTCACTCACTGTATGGAAAAGGTTTCTTTATTGGCAAGATCTATAAATGGATGAAAAAAATCTAATAATGCTTGTAGCTTATGAACCCGAACTATATGTATCACTCAGATGGGTATCTAACATAATTAATTTTACTTCTTAAGGATCGATTTCAATGCAGATGGACTAGGTTGTTCTGTCATGGAAACATCTTTTGAAGTACCTGGAGGCACCATTAATTAAATAAATAACAATTAACATATTTGCATATAATGCCAAAATGATAATAACATCAGTCGGCAATTATAAATATTTAGCCTGCAAGAAACGGAATACAAACTCAATCATCAATCTCAAATCCACAGGAATTTCAATACAAAAATCAACTATTTAAGAGCAATTTAATAGGGCGACCTGTAATATGGACTACATGTAGTTACAAAATTTATCCAACATAGATTTCGATCAGTAATTAGCAGTTTTTGTAAAACGTTCAGGCCTTCTGAGCTCACAACCTGTAATATTCAAAATCTTTTTATGTGAACTCAACACTATGATAATACTAGCTTTATTGAGGATACTAAGGTAAACAACCGCCATACAAATATCTAACACCCAGACTTACACCCGAAACAGCTATTCAAATATACCATAGCTGCATGGCTGGGAATCAAACCTAAGACATTGACAATGCTCAGAGTACAATTACAATACCAACTAAAACGGGGTAGCGATCAACAGCTTAAATAATCAATACTCACATGTACGAATATGTATATGTTTTGTTGGCACTGCTTCGGCATGTAACATAACAATTAAGTTTTTTACATATAAGTTATCTTTCACTAAAAATTTTCAGAGCACAGTTTGGTATATTTTGTAGGCTCCCAATTCAAACTACAGTGAAATACCTGACATAGTAGAATAAAACATTGTTTGAATAAATCTAGCTAAATAAAATTTACAACCTGGCAGCACCAAACCTATAAACGATTTTAAGTTTTGAGTAAAAATACTCGTATTAATCTCTATAATCCTAATAGATTCGACGCTAAATCTTTCTTCAGAGTTTACTAACTTTACATCACATGGTCATTACAACAGCAAATTAAGATCATTTTTATCTATTTACGAGTGAAAGGTTATGCCGGCAATTTTTCATGAACTACGGCTTTTACATCCTTTTTTTTTACTTTGGGAAACCTTTTATGGGTACTACCCCACCGTATCGTCGCGTCGGCCGGATCGGTTATGTCCGACTCCCACGGACTAAAACCCAACGATGTCCCTCCGGGTGCGCTTGTTCGGTCAGGGCTGCGGGGACGCTTTTATACTCTTCCGCGGCCCTTATAGAGGGCCTCTCCGGTTGTTGGGTGACGGGAGAGTCAACCCATATGGGTGCTCCTTAAAGGGCCATGGATCGCACCACACCCAAATACAAGAGGCGGCTGCTTGCACCCGGCCCCCCGACGTTGGGAAGCAACCGCTTTAAGGCGGCCGCCGCGCCTATCAACCGAGGAGCCATACGGCTAAAATGCTCGTGGAAATTCCAGCGGCTGTCGAGTACGAGCCCCAAGTACTTCATATGTGGACGGACCTCAACTCGAGCCTCTTCGATGAGAATGTGGGACCCCTGCGGTATCGCCCGGCGGGGACCATGAACACAAATGGCCTCGGTTTTCTCGAGCACTACCCTGAGCCCCAACATCTCAATTCTGCTGACAACCTACGCCACCGCCTGCGTGGCAAGATGGGCAGCGTCCGCATAGTTGTCCACCAGGGCTGTGACCAGCGTGTCGTCTGCGTAACACGGCTTTTACAGCCTAGCACACTACACCCCACTATTGTCTTCTTTCGTCAATCAATGTATATTTTATCTTGTATGCGTCTTTATGTCCTTTTGTTATCTCAGAAAACCTAATAAAATAACATTTTCTGCCAAACCGTCCTACTGAAGTATGACAAACAAACGAATCTGACACTTTGACAAACAACATGACGACGGGGACAAAAAATAAGCCTTTTGTCTCTCTCTTTTACAAATGTTTGGTATCTCGCGATCTCGCTTTCACTTTGCGAAGTAGAATAATGGATCCATTTAAAGGTTTATAATCTAAGGCGTACAGTATACATAACAGGTGCAGTGTTGCCATCTCTAATAGCTGCTTAACCTGATCATTGCACTCTCTCCTCGCATTCACACTCACGATCGCTAAATGAAGGCTAAATGTATTTTAAAATGTATTTTGAAGCCTCGGGTATTTGAAATACTAATTACAAAATACCTCGGCGTCAGGTATTTGTAATACGAATTACAAATTACATTTTAAGGAAGTAATTGAAATACAAATACCAAATACGTATTTGTATTTGAATTACGTATTTCAATTACAAGTAATTCAAATACTGCCCAACCCTGAGCGTTGGATACTATATTGCATACAAGACATAGTACCTATTTACATAATGATAATGCTAATTGTTTAACAATTTGTAGTATTTGTGGTTTATGTCGTCATTGTGAGGTGATTTTATAATGCTATTAGGATGTTGTTATGCAAAAAGGATTCGAACAACAGCAAGTTCAGATGGAGATATTGATTTTAGTACCGTACTTTTTTTTTCATTTGTACATGGAAAATATTTCATATACGAGTATTTAAAAAAAACTCTGAAATAAAATTAAAAAGTTTTTATTTTATTATTTTTAGTTATAGAATCATCAAAATCGGTGCATAAATGATTTACTCAAGCCGACTCTCGCATATAGGAGACATACCACATAGAGTAGATTAAATACATATTTTGAATTACTACATCTTTACAACGGTAGTTAAAATTATTATTTACAGTATCCTTATATAAAAATGTTTTAATACATTATTAAAAATCCGTAATGAGCTTTTTCCATCTTCAGTGTTTTTAAAATATCATTTAATAATAAAATATGAATAAATCATTGATATCGTATTCAGTGTTGCAACATTTTAATGTCAATAGCCTTTTATATTATGCACAAACAAAGGCCTGTTTGTATTCAACGTTCTAATTATACGACCAAAAATATGAATATAATTAAATCTTTTGTTATGTCAATTTCGATACTTGCTTTAATAAACAGTTTACCATTATGTAGGTATTTTTTATACCCTACAGTCAAACACACTATGTGCTGACCGCACACTAGGTTAACCAGTATCGTGAGTATCAAAAACTTAGAGGGACTTACGGTCCCACAACACCCAGACCCAAAATGTTTGTGTGTATTATAAACACTTCTCAGTACGGGAATCGAACCCGCGGTCTCTCTTTATCACAGGCGGTTACATGCATCAAGGCATGGATATAGTTTTAAATATCATGCAGTTTAGAGTAAAACAGTTTTCTTATATCTTTTAATGTCTAGATAGGCAGATGAGCAAGGCGATGATGAGCTTTTAATGTCTAGATAGGCAGATGAGCAAGGCGATGATGAGCTTTTAATGTCTAGATAGGCAGATGAGCAAGACGATGATGAGCTTTTAATGTCTAGATAGGCAGATGAGCAAGACGATGATGAGCTTTTAATGTCTAGATAGGCAGATGAGCAAGGCGATGATGACCTTTTAATGTCTAGATAGGCAGATGAGCAAGGCGATGATGAGCTTTTAATGTCTAGATAGGCAGATGAGCAAGGCGATGATGAGCTTTTAATGTCTAGATAGGCAGATGAGCAAGGCGATTGGTATTGTGGGCGTTATTGGCGTAGATATCACATACCCTCAGGTGACCAACTTGCTCGTTTATGGCTTCGTGGCTATGTTACAAAAAAAACCTACTTACCATATTTCGGCGGCAAGCTCTTATTGCTTCTACTCCTGGTGCCTTCGAGGAAGAACTCTACAGGTGCCCCATTCTTTGAGACCAGTGTCCGTACGTATTGCCTCAACGTGGCCGCGTATAGAGGCGCGCCGGCCAGCGTGCGCCTTATGTAGAAAGCGCCTGTTTCTCGCATACGACGCCCAATTACCGCCATCGAGTAGAAATCTATAGACATTAGACAAACTTATTATTATTCCTGTAAAACAATAAATACACCCAACAGTCTTACACATAGTTCTCAACCCACACTAGGTTAACCTGTATCGTGGGTATCAGGAACTACGAGGTACTTGCGGTCACACAACACCCAGACGCGAAACATTTTTTTGTGGATCATTCAAACATTTGTCTCTATGCGGGAATCGAACGCACGCCTTCTCGCTTCGCAGCTGGCTACTTGCCCACTGCGCCACGGAGGCTGTTTTCGTTCTGTCTTCTTTCTACCTGGCGTCCGCCCAGCATAATGCCAGGGTCCACCTTCCCATTATGATTTGTATTTAGGTGGAAAGACCCGCCTTCTGACCTCCACAATCCGCAACGGGAACCAAGTTTCTCCATTGCCTCGTCTATTAATCAGCATACCATGTATACATGTGCAGGTGAAGTTGGCATTGGACCTAAGATGTTTGTGGTGTGCTTTAAACTCGCATAAACTTATTACTATTAACATAATAATGATTAATCATGACAATGCTGCAATGAAAATAATAAAATAAATATAACATTAGGAGGTCTCTCGTATGCGAGATGCCGTCTGGGTAGGTACCACCGCTTTGACTATTTCCGCCGCCAAGCAAAAGTGTGTAAGCACTATTGTGTTCTGACTTGAAAGACATTGAATCCAGTGAAATTATTGGGCATTATGAAACTTAACATCTTTGTCTGGGGGTGAGGAGCACATAATCTATCCAGGATATCTCAGTCACCATACGAAGCGCAACAGCAAGCTGTTACTTCGCGTTAGTTTTCTGTGAGACAGTTATAACAACCCGGTTGAGCCGGCCCATTCAAGCTGTAGACAAAAATGACTACAGCGTGGCTCTACCAATATAACCATCTACCATATCTACTATATGTTTATGTTATGAAGTATTTAACAAGTCAATGTTGACACGATTCGAAGGTGAAGAGGCGCGTTCAAATAAGACGTTATCCAAACGGACAGATCACGGAAGGCACAGTTTATACAACGTGTTACAGAAAGGTGTGGTCACTCTAAAGGGTCATTACATACACCTGAGTGAGTGTGTGTTATGTACCGGATCTTGAAAAAAAAAACTAGTTTATACGGATTTTATTCGCGGTTTAATTTTTATTTTAGTCCCGACGCGACGTTTCGAAAGCTTTTCAGCCTTCGTGGTCACGGGAGAGATTCTTCCATATAAACTAGTTTGGTTTCAATGTGTAATATTCGCGTACTGGATCTTATCAAAATCTAGACATCCTAAAATTTCACGCTAATTTTAATGATTCGTTTATTATTAGAATCGATCGCATCTTTATAAATTAAATGAAGTGCATGTGCGAGAATAACAATGCTCGAATGAGACAAAATTTAGCTGTATAGCATTTAATGTTGTCCAATATCAGTCAAATATCAATTTTATTTATGTCAATAGCATGGATGTGATTCAGGAGAGGGGGGATACTTTTATCGTACACTATATGTTGTTTAAAATTGACCACACCTTTGTATACCATGTTGTATAATATGTATACCTAGTCAGGGAGACTCACTATTGATTAAAATAGAGTACATGTCAGCACAATAATACATTATTAGCATGAAATTCTTTTAATAATACATTGCTAGTATTAATAATGCGAAAAAAACTGTTTTGCGAAAACAGAATTAAAATTGCGTAAAAAATGAGGATGCAGTTAATGTAGTGGGAAAATCTCACTATCTCCCTCACACACCGTAATGGCGTGACCTGCCTGTGCCTTGTGATGTAACTTGCCATGTCGTGCATCCTCTTTCCGTCATTTGACAACTACCCCTCCAGCACATTTGAATGGCTTCTTCTAACTTGTTTATTTTTGACTAGATTTATATATTTCTTTCGATAATACATTTTAGAGAATGTTACTTATTAATTAAGATATTAAAAAAAAACCAGTGTAATATACTATTTTGCACACAACATAATAGAACTGTATATGCTATATGTATGTATTTCTATAATAATATACTGGACAAATTCCTTCTGCCAAGGCTTCTCAAAAAGCTTTAGGGCATTTTCTGTTTTCTGTTGTTAAGAGATGCTCACCCATTCCAGCAGCCACAGCAGGCAATTCAATGTCATAGTGGTAGCAGAGGTACGTCATCAAACAGAAGTCAGCGTAGCTTCGATGCGTTGGGAGAAACATCACTGGGTTTGAACCCATCATTGATTTCAGCTAAAACATACACAGCAATTTACTATAAAAATATTTTTATTTTATTCAACAAATCACATTGTGTCAATCAGACAGGCGGCCTGTCATAAAAACAAAATCCAAATATATATTTTTTATTGCATATGCCGGCAAACAAGCAAGTGTGTCACCTGATGGTAAGTGATCTCCACTGCCCATATACATATATATCCAATCAGCCAAATCTTTCTGTAACAATGTGTTAAAAAAAAGCATGTTGCGCCGACCCCACTGTGAGTGGGATAAGGGCAGGTGGAAGAAGACTGTCTTGGATCTAGTATTAGCAAAAATCGCGAAGTGGTTGTTTAAATACCCAGCAGTGGGATAATATAATATAGAACTGATATTATTATTATTATTTACCTTGAGAACCCTTGGTTGGCTGACAAACATTTTAATGTTCATCATAAATGCTATTTTCAAGAAGACTATACCCATCCATCTAATCACATGCATTTTCTTATCATATCCCATTTCCTCTAAATACTCCAACACTTCTTTGTGCAGTTTCTCTTTGCTGACACCACTTCTAGCACTCTCCTGTTGCGGAAAGCCATTCAGTAAAATGAATCAGTTAAATAAGGTCATTTATTAAAATAATTAATTAAACTAAAATAAAATGATTTTTATTTCAGATAAAAGGGCCCAGTGTATAAATACAATCACAACAATAAAAAGATTTCATACATTCATTAATGTATTCATAATCCATTTAATAACATAAGCATATTGAAAATCAATTGTCATGAAATAACCAGTTATAACTGGTTATCTCTTTGTCTATCAAAGCTAACATGGTTTCACATAAGACTCTGCTTATTTGTGAAAAAGGAAGAAAAAATAGTATATTTTCTATTCAAATAATGCTAAAAATGGATCATCACACTCAATGAATTGGCCTGTATAAGTGGTTCCTTACAAAACCCTAATGTCTGATAAAAAGTTTGTTATTGGGAGGGTATTTTAATCATATTTGAACTCCTGGTAACAACCACCATACATATGGTGAAAAACCCACAGTAGTGGCTTGTTTTGGCGATACATCATTTGGGCTGGCATAATTCAACCAGCTGTTTAATAACTTTATATTTGGATTAAAGTCTACTTACCATCAGATACACTGTGTAGTTGATCCCAGGATTTAAAAAAAAACTATAGATATTGAAAGGATGCCTACCTAATATTAAAATACTTATAGATGATAATATTCTATTCTGAATTAATATTGTTCTTAAATATCATAAGAGCTGATTGTGATTCATATTTTACTATAAAGTGAATTCAAATAAACATAATTATATCTCACAAGAAATTTAAGATCTAAAAACTTTAACCCTGATTTCAGAACCAATAAATGTTAAAACTGGAAGATTTTTGGAAGATAAATTGTTACCACTCTTATTCATTACAGAAATATTTTTTCTATTATAATTCATTTAGATTTTTGTAATATACTCACCGCTTCTATTAAAGCATCCAAATAAACTGATTTTGATACAATCTCCTTCAGATCTTGAGGGCAGTAATTTTTGTCCAAGACCATTGTCTTTTGAGGTTTCCAACTGCGTGTCATAAAACTAAATATTCCCGACTCCTGTTTCCTTGGCTCCAGGATATCAGAAAAATACGTAAGCTCTTCAGACATTTTCGTGTTTATTTTGATATTAATTTTTAAAGCATGTCTCTCCAAGAGGTTATACTATTAATGGTTTGTGCAAAGATAAATAATCGTTAAATTGTCTAATATTTTTTAATTGTCTTATCACATCAGTCACCACAAATCAATGTCACAAAACAACTTCTACTTACAAAACACAATACCTTTCACCAACATATATAAAATTACACTGATAAAATTAAAATAATGCAGTTCACTTCAATCGCCACTAGACCTGTGTGGATCACGATCGATAGAGTCATTTTGATTCGATCACAACCCAAACAAGTATGATCAGGTTATCGAATAGTAAAAAAATCGATCTGTGAATTTTAGTTGTACAGTGACTGGCTTTCAATACGCGCCGGAGATTCATAGTCTAGTTAACTACATTAGGGTGATAAAATTAAAATATGTATTGAATCCATAAAATGTTATATGATCCACATAATGTAGGTGGCGCTATAATCGGGTTCTAGGTATTCCTTATTTTATTTTTTCAACACATCGATATTGATATCATTTTCGAGGTTTCTTATGGTGCTGATTACGAAAACGACATCTGTTTTCAAATCCAAGATGTACAGTACATTACATTATTATATTATACAGTTCATTCTTTCTTCAACCAATGACTTTTAGCACAGCACTACGGGTGTTATTTATTGCGAGCTGTCAAACTTGATTCCAGTAGTAGGTATCAGTAGGTATGGCAAAAACGCCGGAATGCACAGAAATTCCTCCGTCTCTCAATTTGTATCAATAAACAAATAGTTATCGTAAGATAATAACATAAGTGACAACTTACAACCAAATGACTCGTGATCGAAATGATCGAATCGTTTGACTAGATCATCTTGCCAATGTGTCGTGATCGACTCGGGTTGCAAAAAATGGTCGAACGAGCGCTATTACATGGTAGGTATGTGCTATAGGAAAGGGATATTTAAGGGATTGGGAAGGGGAGGGGGATTTGGGCCTCCGGATATCTCACTCTCAATTTAATTCAATTTCAATTTATTTTATTCTGCAATCCACATTTAACATAGGTGGTAGGTATAACAGTTTGTAACGATTGTGGACCCAATTGGGCACAGCAAGAATGTAGGAGAGAGGACGATAACTCATTATTTATATTTATCCTTATCTCACTCATAGTACGAAACGCATTAGCAAGTTGCTGCTTTACATCGGTTATCTGTGAGACAGTGTTAACGACCCGGGCGAGCCGGCCCATTTATGCTGTAGACAAAAGTGTCTACAGTGTGGCTCTACCACTCAACATTATATTAGGTGTTTACCCTTAGAGTAATATGACAATATGTTTACCTATGAGAAAGCCGTTCTGTTATCGATGCATCTTTGTCAGCGCAGTGACAATTTATCGATGCCCTTCATGAAAATATCGGCTGGACGGGAGGCAACATACTTTTCAAAGGCATTTTGTACTGCCTCTTGAGTATCGGATTTTTTACTGTATTGAACCCGCGGCCTCATGTGTTACAGTCGGCTACTCGCCCACTACGCCACAGAGTTTTGAGACATTGTGGTCACAAATTACAATAAAATATAAGCTATATTACTCATAGATAGTGTAGCTTTCTTTCTATTGATAAATGATTTGTTACATTCAGATCAAGAGTTCTAGAGAATAGGTTCTTCCCACATCGACTTCTAAATCGATATCTGGGGGGCACAGTGACCACAAATCACAGTAAAATATATAGTAGAGTCGGTAATCGGAGTCGACCGGTAGAGTCCTAAACGAGTGTATCTTTCTATTCTATTTGTGAATGATTTTTTGGAATTGGTTTAATAGGTACCTACTTCCAGATTGAACCTTAACACAAATTGACTACAGAATCGATATATAGCTATGATAATTTAAAAATTTAAATTATTATTTAAAAAAATGATAATTTATAGAATGGGGTAGACAAGCTCATATCGTTGTACTATAAATTTGCTTACTACTTCGGGTATACAAGAATGAACAAAAGTATAGCAGAATACAACAGACGGTAAAAATAAAACCACTATTTCATAAAATGCGTATAATAATATAACTATAAAAATATAATATTTAAACTTACTTATTATTATTTTTTCTAGTTTTAACAACTTGGATGTCAATATGTTTTACTGTTATCCAATTTTTTGGTATTCAAATTTAACATTGAGTATATAATTTAATGTCATGTCAAAGGTATATAAAAATATAATAACGAGTATTGGTCCTTACTAATTTTATTATTCGTCATTCTTTCAATATTCTTCTTCTTCATTATACTCATAACCGGAATAAGTGGCGAATTGTCGACACAGTTTTATATATTCTCGCCATTTTATATCTTTACTAAGGCATAAAGGATTCCCTATAATAATGACTTTGGCCTTGGCACGAGTTAAGGCGACGTTGAATCGCTGGAACAATATCAAATTATATTCTTCAAAGTATATATAGAACTATGTATGGTAGATTTTTAAATAGTAAAGCCACGCTGTAGGAAGTTATATCTGCAGCTTAAATGGGCCGGCTCGACCGGGTCGTTACCACTGTCTCACAGACAACCGACGCGAAGTAACAGCTTGTTGTTACGTTTCGTAGGGTGAGTGAAATATCGCAATATACACGCAATAGCACAGTTATAACAACCAGGTCGAGCAAGCCTATTCATGCTGTGGAGTATAGACAAACCTGTCTATAGCGTGGATCTGCAACTTAGAAGACAGTGGCAACAATTCAGTCGAGCGGATGTTCATGGGAGGTGCCGATCACTTGCCATCTGCATCGTAACCGCTCGTTTGCCAGCTTATGCTATAAAAAAGTTAAAATTGTATTCCTTACCTTATCATCTACAAGAAATCCCAGCTGATATTTTACGTCATGATTGAGCATGTCAGAATTGGCTCGAACTGTAGATATTATGATGACACGTTTCTCCTTGCCTTGGAATGCTTCCACTGTCCCAACTTCTACTTTTTCATAACCTTTTTCGAGGAGCCACGATTTCACTTTAGAGGCCTGCAGATACAATACGATTAGGTACACAGTTTAAAGTTGGTCGATATCTTAAAAATAAAGACCAAAATGCTATGAAATAATTTTTAGATTTTACCAATTTAATATGAATAGTATCTGCTCTTTACACACCTACGCACTCACACCTCTAATCCTCGAGCGTATCTCCGTCCCATGATATGATAGGGGGCGAGCCTATCGCCATACCGGGCACAATTCCAGCCTCCGGGCTGATACTGAACATTTCATAATAGAAAAACCCAATATCGCTTTTGCCCGACCCGGGGTTCAAACCTCAGACCTCAGCATCAGCCTCAGTCGTAACGCGTAAACAACTACGCCACCGAGGCAGTCCAACTTCAATTCAATTTAATCTTACGGCTAATTTACTCACCTGTCGTATATACGGTGTTACCACCCCTATATCTTCTAGTTTTACTCCGTGGTGTTGAACTAACTGCGATACATACATCTGCACTATCTCCAACTCCATATTGTTAAAAAAACTGCAAAATTTAATAACACCATATAATAATAATACTATCTCTGTATTCTGCATTACACACATCCCGCTGCTGGGCACTGAATTATAGGGGTTAGGCCTTAGTCCATCACGCTGGCCTAATGCGGGTTGCCAGACTTGACATACCCTAGAAATTCTTATAAAGAACTCATTTTCTCACGATGTTTCTTTCACCCGTAAAGCAAGCGATAATAATTAACAATTAATGCACACATAACTTAGAAAAACCAGAAGTATATGTTCTTGGGGTTAGTTTCGAATCTGCGATGTTGGTTTCGACAGCCAGTACCACTTCCTCGCCAGATAACACTGCTTTTACACGATACAAGGTTCAATAATTTTTGAGCTCAATAAAAGTTATAGGTGAATATACACCTATCCGCACGGCCCGCACGCGTCGCGTCGCAATTATCTAAGTTTAGAAGTCGTTCATATAATGGGTTTAGTCGCAGAATGACCTCCTTTCTACATGTTACACAATCCTTCTTTTTTTTCTTTATTTCCCGCCATGATAAATTCTTTCTTTGTCAAGGTCCGCCTTCTCGTACCATAGATTTGACGGTATTTGGCATTATATGAGGCGACCTGCCGTCTAACCCCCAAAACCCGCAACGGGAACAAAGTTTCGCCATTGCCTCGTCCGTTAATTAGCAGAGTGTACCTACCACGTGTAGGTGAGGTTGGCTTTGGATCTAAGATGTTGGTGGCCCACTTGCACTCCAAGGCCAATTCGTGAAAAGGCATATGTGTTGCACAATAGCTTATTCTCAAAATGGCATATTCTTGGAACCGCTAAATCTCAAAATGTCTAATCTATACTTATAAATATAATGTTATTTAATAATTCATGGTATGTATATTCGATCGGATTTCACCACCGAAAATCATTTGACCGACTTTACTACCCGCTGAATCATTTTATAGATTGAGGCGCTCATATAGGCACAGTTGCGTCAATGATAAGTAAACAATTAGCGAGTTAAGCAACACTTGGCGCAGTTAGTATATGGATGGGTGAATGCTTAGTGGTATTTCAACTGAACGTCTCCGTGCTTCGGAGGGCACGTAAACAAGTCGGTCCCGGTTGTTGTCAACAGATACCAATCGTTACGCCAAGTCTGAGGCCTTCGGGCGGCTTGAAAACTTTCGACACTAGGTTGGCCACTAACTATTCGCTATAGATTTTAATTTTACAATTCATATATTTGTAGCAGAGAGTGAATGTAAAATTAGACAATGACAGTACACTGCTGAACCGATATTGATGAAGTTGCCATATGAAAATCGTAGGACGATGCAGCTCGTGCGGCGCGGATAGGGGTGCGAGGTTTTTTGAGACTATCCCGCCCACACACCTGCCACAGTAACTCCTGTGCACCAGGATCGACAGTGGCACGCATTTTTGTTGAGCAGTGAAGCTCGACGAGTCTCGGAAATGCTAAATTGTCTTTGTCCCGCAACGAAATTAATCAAATAGAAAGTTAAGGAGTTGGAAATAATAATTGTCCACTTCCCTCCATAGCAAAGCGGAAGACAAAATAATGAACTAAGGAGGCATTAACCTCAGGCACAAGGACATTTACAACTGGAGAAGCCAGATGTAAAGCACCACTAATGTCATTAAGTGGGTCCTATCACGCGAGCTGTTAAACTTGATTGCAATAATAGGTATGGCAAAAACGGTGCGAGGTTGTATATATAATTATAAATTTTACATATTTTTACGCCCGTTACAAGCGACTGACGGCGTAGGCTTAGTAATAGGTTTCCGTTGGTATCCCTTGGGTACGGAACCCTAAAAACCGGCCAAGTGCGAGTTGGTTACGCGCCCCTAACCACACTTTAGATTTTTTACTTTGTTGTCTTTATTATTGTTAGGCATCGGCCATTACACATATATAAAAACTTCAGCCTTACAAAATTAAGGTTCAAAAGAGCCCCTATTAACGGTAGGTTAGGCAGACAGATAGGCATAGTGGTCCGTTGGTACCATGGCCCATGAACGCTCATAATACCAGAAGAATCGTGGATGCGTTGCCGACCATAAAGAAAAGGGACAAGCTGCTACTTTACGTAGGTTTTCTGGGAGATAGTAACAACCCGGTCGAGCCGGCCCATTCATACTGTAGACAAAACTGTCTACAGCGTGGCTCTACCACTTACAAAATACCAACTTACCTGGGAGATGCGTTTGTTTTCTGCTCCTTAGACAATAAACCATGGAAAGTAATAGCTCGGCTTGGATGCCCCTCGTGTAATATATCAGTATGACTTATAGGATCATAGACAGCTTTCGCCTGTTAAAATATTAAATCGTTTTGTATATGTCACTGCACCTGTACACTAAAGGCAGACTTCCAATAGCCGCGTCAGTGCGTCGGAGGACCATTCAGCTGTAGGGTCACTATTTCACGAACTGTCAAGCTGATAATTAATAGGCAAAGACAGACGAGACCGTGGCTTTCGGAAGAGTGCCTTAACTATAAGTTTAAAGGTGGAATGGAATTCTCTGAACCTATTACTAAATAAATTAATTTAACCATACACATTCGCAACTAAAAACACTTTGTAACAAAAACTTTATAAATTAAAAATAACCGTCACTCTATCCGAGTATCGTATATAGGATATGACGGAAATGAAGTATTATAACAATATTTATACCCTTAAATTACAACGGATTAAGTTTCTCTGCATAAAATGTATGCTGATTTTCTATAATATGCTTTACAAAAAATAGTTTTAAGACAATTTCATTGATAATATTAAAAATTTTACATACTTTAAGCTGTTGGTTATAGAATAACGCGTTCGGAATGAGCAGTATGTCGGAGTTGGATCTGAAGTTATCCCTCAGCATAACAGTGTAGTCAGGATTACTATCCTCGGGGTTGTACATTGGGAATTTTTGTAGACGCTCCATCAGTGACATACCTTAAAAATCATACTAATATTATAAATGTGAATGTAAGTTTGTTTGTTACGCTTTCACGCGAAAACTACTTAACCGCTCATCATGAAACTTTGTACACATATTCTTGGAGGTATAAGATACTTCTTAGTATCTTATAGTAGTATAGTATGTAGTATCCTATGTTACTACATAGAATACTTTTAATTAAAAAGAAATGATATATTTTTTTGTTACGCTTTCACACCTAAATCACAGAACCGATTTTGATGATATTTGATGTAGAGATAGATGGGACCTTGGAGACGGTTATAGGCTATGTTTTATTTCGGAAAAGTCTATTCACGCGGGCGGAGCCGTGAGCAAAAGCTAGTATATAATAAAAATACCATAAATCTAAATATATGGGTAAGTGTAAGAATTTTAAACCCCGATTAAAAAGGTGCATTATAATCATGATTCCTTTGTTTGTGTTAGTTTTATAGCAGAAGTCAACAAACTACCAAGTGTATCACCTGATGGCAATTTTAGTAGACAAGTTTGTGTCATTGAAATAAAAGCAGTTAATACGGATTTTAATCGCGATTAAATTTTTATTTTAGTCCCAAAGTTTCGAAAGCTTTTCAGCCTTTGTGAACACGGGAGTTTTTTCTCAGCATGAATGGGACGGCTCGACCATGTTACCACTGTCTCACAGAAAACCGACGTAAAGTAGCGGCTTGTTGCTGCGTTGCGTACGGTGAATTTAATATCGAGAGGTCCAAATCCCTCTCCTCTTCCCAATGCCTAAATTATCCCTTCTCTTTAAGGTCAGCAACGCGTCCATGATTCATCGAGTATTTTGGTCGCAAATGACCGGTGGAGATCACTTACCATCAGGTGGCCCACTTACTCGTTTGCCAGCCTATGCTATTAAAAATAAACTTGTCGTATACTCACCAAGGCCGTGTTGTCTAGCAGAGTGGGAAATTATGACGGGCCCCAATTGTAAGGGATCTCCTGCTAGTATTAAGCTTCCTTTAACTGAAAGCAATCCACAAATAGGTATCAAGCACACCGGCTCACTACCCTGAGCTGCCTCGTCGATGAACAAATGGGTTATATACTTCGCCGCTTTTTCAGCTTTTAATCGTCTGTAAAAAAATATTATTATATTATGAACGGCACTAGATTGTGGACCTTTTTACTAATCTAGAAAAGGAAAGAAGTTTCTCGGTTGTTGGCCATGCAAATAACTGTCAAACTTCAAGCTGGTTTTCTGTGAGGCAGGGTTACTAACTCCGTAGATTCGGTCCATAAAAATTAAAAATTGAAACATATGGCTCGACTACAGACTAAAAATATAATATAAAAGACATCGCAAGTAGTTCGCGTGCCAAAACTAAGTATGTAATCTTGCGCACGCGTACGTATTATAATCTGAAGCCGTTCCAGTTATCCATTCCATCCGTTCCATATTCAGTTTACCGACAGATTTACTTACTGGCAGTAAATTTTTGACACATTTTGTACGGAAGATCTGTCAATACTCTACAGATAGTAAGCAAATCTATCCGTGAATAGATAGGGAAAGGTATATAATTACCGTAAGTCCTACGTAGTTCCCGATACTCACGAAACAGGTTAACCTAGTGTGGGGTCAAGATTATGTGTGTGACTGTTGGGTGTATTTTTTTTAATGTTTTTTTTTATTTTATTTTATTGCATAGGCCGGCAAACGAGCAAGTGGGTCACCTGATGGTAAGTGATCTCCAGCGCCCATGTACGCCCACAATACCAAAAGAGTCATGGGCGCGTTGCCGACCTTAAAGGAAAGGGATAATTAAGGGATTGGGAAGGGGAGGGGGATTTGGGCCTCCGGATATCTCACTCACCGTACGAAACGCAGCAGCAAGCTGCTACTTTACGTCGGTTTTCTGTGAGACAGTGGTAACGACCCGGACAAGCCGGTCCATTCATGCTGTAGACAAAATTTGTCTACAGCGTGGCTCTACCACTCGTAAAACCAACCACTCGTTTTTATATAAAACCAACTTAACCAACCTCGGAGTGAACATAATCTAAGATCATCATCATCACCCAATAAGAATCATTAACATCGGTCTACATTTATGGAAAATATCGCATTACAAACTTGTGTTGTATTGAAATTATTCGTATCTATTTTGTAATAGATACGAATTGAGAACTTCTTTTATAAAGTCGGTTGAAAAGTAACTCACGTGGCGAATGTGGCAGAATGTGACAAAGTCGTGATGGTAATGTTATAAGACCTGAATTCCTTCAAATTGACCTCCGTGTAATCCTCGCGGCACGTACCGTTGGAGTACGGCACAACACATTCGGGCAATGTTTCCCTGTAAATAGACAATTTTTTAATTTTTTTATTGGCTTGAATGACGAGATGAGCAGGTCGCTCGCCTGATGCTAAGCGCCACGCCTGCCCATGCCAAGCACTGCATGGCATTCGATTGCTCTCGTCGTCCTGTCATGAGACATAAGATGTTGAGTCCCAATGTCCTAAATTTCACTGGCTTCAATGTCCTTCAAACCGGAACACAACTGTGCTTACAAACCAACCCAGACGGCCTCTCGCATACGAGGGACCTACCACTTTTATGTGTATCAATATAATCAATGGATGACAGCCTCCTTAGCGCAGCGGGCGCGTGGCCAGACGTGAAGCGAGAGGCCGTGGGTTCGATTTCAGCAGCGAGACAAATGTTTGTGTGATCCACAAATATTTTTTTCGTGTCATAGTTATTTTTCGACGAAATTCAAACAAATTGTGTGTGAAATTGTTGAGTATTATAGAAAAATGTCATCTATCACCAAACAGTAGTGTGTAAGCACTGTTCCGGTTTGACGGACATTAAAGACGTGATATTACATTGCAGTAATCTCTCAACATTAATGCACTGACGAGCGCAGTGCAGTGCCCTTGCAGTTCTTTGTAGAGAGCGCGAGTGTCTCATCATCAAGGCGAATAAAGAAACATAATCCAATACCCCAGATCCAGGGGTGAAATCCTTCTCCCCTTCCCACAATGTCTTTTTTTTTTTTATATTTAAATCATGCAATCAGTCAATGACTATGAGCAGATGTGTTGTATTTCGTGCCAGAGAATGTCCCCACTGGGACATCTCTATAAGGTGTCATAGGCTAGTATCCAATTCTAGAATATGCCGTCTTTTTAATCTGCGGATTGTATCTGGAATTGTTAACTGGGTCGCTAGTTGGTTCGGGTGCTTCTCCAGTCTTATCTTGTATTTCGAGCACCAGGATTTTATCTCGTGTTTTATCGTCCCGATGTTCAGGTGTTCATGAACTTCCGTGGTCCTAATGAACCAGGGTGCGTTGGAATGCTGCTTTAGTATGGAGTTTTGTGCTCTTTGTATAATGCTTAGGTTTGCGTCGCATGCCGATTCCCATAGTTGGATTCCATAGGTCCAGATTGGTTTTATTAAACTCTTGTCGATGAGTAGCTTATTATCTATGGACAACTTGGAATTTCTGCCTAGTAACCAATAGAGTCCTCGATACTTCATATTTATTTCATCCCTTTTGGCCTGTACATGTTTTCTCCAGGTAAGCCGCCTGTCCAGATGCATTTCCAGGTATTTTACGGTGTCTTTTTGTGGAAGTTGGTTGTTGTTAAGGGTAACAGGTGGAAGGTTGCCCTTCCGTTGAGTGAAGGTGATATGAGCAGACTTAGCTGAACTAGTTTTGATACGCCATTTGGTTAGCCACTTTTGAATTTTGTTCAAGCCACTTTGCAGAAGCCTGGAAGCTTCCAAAGGGCATTTACTATTTGCCAGTATGGCCGTGGCGTCTGCATAAGTTGCTGTTGTGGTACCATAGTTTTGTGGGAGGTCGCATGTGTAAATTGTATAGAGTACTAGTCCTAAAACTGAGCCCTGGGGAACTCCAGCCGAGATGCGATGAAATTAAGATGTACATTCTTCTTCTTTAATTTGGAAGATTCTTTCTGTTAGATATGACTCTATTATGGGGAAGAATGTATTTGGCAGATAGGCTTTTATTTTATAAAGAAGCCCTTTGTGCCACACTCTGTCGAATGCCTCTTGAACGTCAAGGAAGACGGCGGAACAGTATTCTTTCCTTTCTAATGTACTTCTTATTGTATTCACAACTCTGTGTACCTGTTCCACGGTTCCATGACGTTGGCGAAAGCCAAATTGGTGATCTGGGATTAGGGATCTTTGGGAGGTCTCGTACAGTAACCTGTGTAGGAGTATCTTCTCAAACATTTTTGACATTACTGGTAGAAGGCTTATAGGTCTGTAGGAAGTAATTTCATTAGCTGGTTTCCCTGGTTTGGAGATCATTATTACTTGAGACACTTTCCATAGAGCTGGAAAATGTCCAGTTCTTAGGATACCATTAAATAGGGTTGTAAGAAATACAATGGCCTTCCTAGGTAGCGCCTTTAGTACATTTTTGTCTATCAAATCGAAACCTGGCGCTTTCTTTTCTTGCATATTTAAGATAATTCTTGTTACTTCCTTTGTGGTTGTTGGCTTGATTGGCAAGTCCAATTGAAAATCTTGACTAAGGACGTTATCTATGTCCGATTCGTCAGATTGTAGATCAGCTTCGTTCGGAGTAAATACTTTGGCTAGATAGTTTCAGCTTTTTCCTGCTTTGTCCTTGCCCATTTATTGTTTTGGATTCGTATGGGAGGCTTGGGTTCTATAGGCCTATTGGCACTTTTGCAGGACCTCCACAAAGAATAGTTGGCATCAGCTGTTGCCGTTAGAGATTCCAAGAAATCTTCCATTGCTTGATCATTAGCCTTACCGATCGCGGCTTTAAGATTTTTAATAGCTTTCTTGAAGGAAGTTTTATCTACGCAGTGTCTGCTAGTTTGCCATACTCGTCGTAATCTTCGCTTTTCTAGAATTAAATGCCTTACTTCTGTCGATACCCTATTGTGTCTTGGTTTCGGGTTTGAGATTTCTGGGGTGGATTTCCAGCAAGCTGCTTGAATGGTGGTTGTGAATATATTGGTGGCTTCGTCTATATCGGCTTTGGTTTTAAGGGCTATATGAAGAGAGAGATCCCTGTTCACAATTTCTCGGAAGGCATCCCAATCAGTTTGGTTGTTGTATAATGACGGTTGTCTTTCTTTGAGTAGTACAGTAACGCTCACTGTCAATATAACTGGAATGTGATTAGATGATCCATCTAGGCACGAATCAATACTAAAGAATAGTCTTGAAAGTCCTTTTGTAATGTAGAAATCTAGAACATCTGGCAGTCTGTTTGGGTCAGTGGGCCAGTGAGTTGGTTCCGGAGTTGAGATGGTCATTAAATGGTTTTTGTCAACACATTTTTTTAATTCTCTTCCACGTGTGGTTATCAGCCTGGAGCCCCAGTGCAGGTGCTTGGCATTCCAGTCTCCACCTGCAATAAAACGACAACCCAAGCTCTTAAAGAATTGAGTGAGCTGTCCCTCTGTTAAGATATGTTTCGGGGGACAGTATACCGCTGCGACGTTAAAGTGCCCATTTCTATCAGCTAAGAAATGGTGGTTGCTTGAGTATAGTCTGTACAGAACTTAGGTAGTTCGTGGTGAGCGATGGATGTTTTTACGATAACAGCTGTCCCTCCATGGGCTTTCCCATCAGGGTGATTGGTCGAATATATATTGTAGCTTTTTATTATTATACTACTGCTACTAGTAAAATGAGTTTCTGAAATTAACAGAATGTCTAATCTATGTAGAAGGAGTAGTATTTCTACTTCATCTTTGTTGGGTGCTAAGCCATTGATGTTCGAAGTTGCCATTTTTAAAGAGGTCATGGTGACAATTTGGAAATCAGAGTTGTTATTAGTTGTAGTAGGATACTCATTTGTTGTAAGAGATGGTCCATTTTTCCAGTTTGCTTCATAACCATGTGTTCTAATTTTTTCGAGAATTCTTGTTGTCCGTTGTATTGTGTGTCATTTCCATCTTTTTCATTTAAAGGCTTAATATTATGTTCTTTTCCATTTAGTATATTTCCCTGGTTTTTTCTCTGATTTTTAAAGAGTTCACCAGTTTTCTTCCAAGTCTCTCTAAGAGTTTTCTGAGAATTCTGCTTATCTGGGTCTAGAGTCTGCTATTCATTTCTTGTTCGCGGCAAGCGATGTGTTTTTCTTGATAAGATTTCTTTGTAGACTTCACATCCCTTGTAGTTAGCTGGATGTGGACCCAGGCACAGGGCACAAGAAGCTGTCGTATTTCTGTCCGTTTTTGGGCACTCTGCTGTTTTGTGTGTTTCAGCGCATTTGACACATCGATAGGGTTTCATACAATAATTTTTTGTATGACCATATTGTTGGCATCTATGGCATTGGACTACAGAGTTTCTTTTTCTGGGATCTTCTATGATGACGACTTGATGGTAGATGGTTTTTACGTCTTTAGCTGCTTTGTTATTAGGGCATGGGGACAAGTTCACAAAGAATGTTGACGTAGGTTTTTTATCTGGGCCAAACCTTGCATTTATAATTTCACCCACAACCTTGTTACCAGTTTCTTCCATGGCCTCCTGGATTGCGTTAAGTGGAGTCGTTGGATGGAGGTTTCTTATGACAATTCTAAAGCATTTTTGATCTTTACGATTGAATGTGTGCCCTATTAATCTATGCTCACGTATAATTGACATTATTGATCTATAGACTTCAGTGTCAGTTGCCATTATTTTGAGTTGATTTCCACTAATATTCTTAAAAGTGAATTTATCTCTCTCTGAGACGGACTCTAGGAGCTCTGTGAGTTTATTCACGTCTTTTGACACCATATAAAATAATTGGGGGTGGTTTGCTAGGGTTCCTTATTCTGGGCTGTTGCACTATTTTTGGATTCTCGTCGGTCAGATCTACTGTCAGTCCGCTGAATCTGTTGGTGATTTCAACCCTTTCAGGAGATGGCGAGGTGACCATTTTTTTCCTTTTTGGATTTCGTATGACGGGTACTTTTTGCCATGAGGGAGGTTGTACAGTTGTTGTGGTTTCCCTTTCAGGTTGTGGGTTTCGCAATGAGCTCGGATCATTAGAGCTCAATAAGCTGCTCGTAGACATACTCCTATTTCTGTTTAGAAACAAGCCTGGGTAAAATGCCTGTTGAATGAGTTTCTTTTTGTTTCCAGTAGCATTCACAACCACTGAAGCCTGGTCACTCGCTTCAGCAGTGTCTTCGGTAGTCAATTTCACACTCCCCGGCCCGGGTACCGGAGAGCGCCGGGGGTTAGCCGGATCGCATTCTATAATTTTCGACATTTCATAATAAGTGTTTTGGGAGCCTGTTCGATCGCGCTTTCCCAAGGCGCATCAACCACTCTTTTATAGGTTTTTTAGTTCCTACTGGCTTGTGGTAGCCGTGAATACAGGTTAGATATCCGCCGCCTGTTGTTCGGCGTTGTTGCCTGTTTAGCACCACCCGGGGATATGTGTAGGGTAGGCCTATGAGAAGGTGGTAAACCCTACGGAGGTGAGCAACATCATCCCCCAAACCCACAATCTCTAAATTATCCCTTTTGCTTAACGTCGCGTCGACTACGCGATTGACTGTTGATGGTATTGTGGGCATACATGGGCAGTGGAAATCACTTACCATCAGGCGACGTACTTGCTCGTTTGGCGGTCAATGCTATAAAAATAAAGATTATAATTACCAGGCCCTCAGTTTGGAATTGGCACGCAATAAAAATTTCTCTTGCGTGAACCTCGATCTATATTTAATAATTGCAGCTGCTATGTGGTCCGCTGCCATGTTGGAGTCAGTACACACTAATATTCGGTTATTATTGCTCTTTTTCACCAACTGAAACCAAGTACAAGTTAACACATACGGTTATTACTGTTCAAAAGACAGAGCCCTTTAAATGTTGACTTAAGAGACAAGAGGGCTTAGTACATAATACAGTCCCATTGGCACCCTTCATGTAAGAAACCCTAAAATGAAGTTCGACTGGATACCATTCTATCCACTAGCGGATTCAAGGGGGGGTTAAGGGGCTCAAGCCCCTTCCCCCACCCCAAAGCATTTGGGTCCACTGACAAATCTCAAATTAATCTTGATATTATCGTACTTTCTTAGTACTAGGTACAATATCATTTTCATCGCTTATCCTTACTTATTCCCATTTTAAGTAGGTTCATGCATTTTAGTTTATTCTAATATTGGGTATATCCCCTCAAAACCAAAATCTTGGATCCGCCACTAATTATATCATATCCGGACTTATGTATAACAATCAACAGATGTGACTTTTGTATGTACCCGGCTGAGGCACCCTTGTGCGCAGTCGGTTTTCTACAACTTTCAGGGATAGATATTATCCTATGGCTAAACTTATATAAAGTATTTATTTATAAATAAATAACACCCAACAGTCACAAACATAGTCCTGACCCCACAATAAGATACGAGTCTTGTGTCGTGGGTATCAGGAACTACGAGGGACTTAAGGTATCACAACACCCAGACCCGAAACATATTTGTGGATCAGACAAATATTTGTCTCGATGCGGGGATTGAACCCGCGGCCTTACGTTTCACAGTCGGCTACTCGCCCACTGCGCCACGGAGGCTGTCAATTATTATGTGTAACAAGTAGTATAATTACCAACACGTTTCGTGAGCACATATATAGATAGTATTGGGGGCAATTAAGGGATCAATAGACGACAAGCATCGACTGACGAACCAATCGTGTGGAGTGCCTGCGCCCCGCGATTGGCTGGTCTTTTATAGCGTAGGCCGGCAAACGAGCAAGTGGGTCACCTGATGCTAAGTGATCTCCACAATACCAGAAGAATCATTGGCTTGTTGCCGACCATAAAGTCGTCAAAGGGGTAATTAAAGGATTGGGAAGAAGAGGGGATTCGGGCCTTCGGATATATCACTCACCGTTTTTTACGTCGGTTTTTTTGTGAGATAGTATCGAATAGGTCGAATTGGCCCATTCATGATTTAGACAAAACTGAATCATTCCACCAATCATGTATATTAACTACTGCATAAGTAAACTCAAGATTCATGCCGCTACCTGTACAATACCTGTAATATAGCTTCGACAATGGTGATAGTTTTGCCAGTACCGGGCGGGCCGTGGAGTAGGTAAGGCGCTCTACCGCTCGAGTTACTCACAATACGTTCCACAGCTATACGTTGTTCCACATTGGTTGCGATCAATTTATTAAAAAAACTAAAACAGAATTAGTTCCATTTAAAACACGTATACAATAACGTCGCAGCTTCTGACGACTTTCATGAAAAACATTGGCAATAAAATATAGATACTTACGCTGTAATCGACTGTATCTTTTTACTTTTTTTACTTTGACTGGGAAACGTTTTAGATTCTTGTTCCATATTTTTTACATTTTGGACAGCGTTGTGCATACGTTCAAATGAAGACCGAGATAAAATGAATCTTATGTCAAATTTTGTAGTTCTGTCGTAATGTTTCTGAAACCTGTAATAGATGGAAGGAAATGAAACAAAGAATTTTATGATGCAATGACAAAGCCATCGCGGACGCGAGTGTTTTATCCGTATCCGTATTTAGTCCGCCACTGGCTATGGCATCCTTTTTCAAGGGTGGATCCCTAAATGCCATCTTACCATGATCGGCGGCGTCTAGTGCCATCTTACCGTGGTTCACGCATCGATCGCACCCTTAATTTCATAATTTTAATTTTGTCCCCGGACTACCTAGGGTAGGTTCGCAGAACCCATGTTGGGAAACCTATTGCTAGAGTTATATGAGATTTACTTACTCCTTATGCAGTCCTTGAATAGTAACGTTAACATCAGAAATTTCATTAATTACACCTTCGAACACAGCTCCTTCAGAGTTTTCCGGTATAACTAATATAAAATCACCTAAAACAAAATTCATTTATGAAGCTGAGTTGTAGAACCACGCTGTAGACATTTATGTCTACAGCATGAAAGGGTCGGCTCCACACCACTCTCACATTAAACCGACGTGAAGTCGCAGCTTACTGCTGCGCTTCGTTTGGTGAATGGGATTTCTGGAGGCCCAGTTTCCCTCCCCTTCTGATGATCTGATGGGATTATTGTGTATAGAGACGCATCTGCGGATCGAAATCGAACCAGTGTTGATTCGTCTGATCCGATTGGCATGTATGAGTCTCTATTTGGAATTTTCACCATCCGTCGAGTGGTAGAGCCACACTGTAGATAGTGTTGTCTACAGCATGAATGGCCGGCCCATTCATCCGCTTTGTTACAGAAAACTGACGTAAAGTAGCACCTTGCTACGTATCGAACAGCGAGGAGATATCCGAGTTCCAAATTCCCCTCCCTTCCCAATCCCTTAATTATCCCTTTCTTATAAGGTCGACAACGGGTTCATGATGCTTCTGGTATTGTCGGCGTTCATGGGCAGTGCAGATCACTTACCATCAGTTGACCAACTTATTGTTTTGCTGGTCTATGCTATAAAAAAGCCTAGTACGGTGGTTGCTATACTATAGCAAGTACAAAAACATCAAACACCCTCCCACCAGCATCGCGTCTGCCCTTAAATACCTAACGACGAACAGTGGCGGCAAAAAAATTGTAGGACCAATACATGCAAAACATTTTAAGAAATATTGAGAAATCAATGAATCAGACTATCATGTATTGGTACCAATAAATAGAAAAAGGAAGAGTGGAAGGCAGTTCAGACGTTAGGAACAGGAGATAAGGAAAACATGAGGAAAATCTATCAACAAGAACAGCAAGCAACCCCTCGCGAAAGTTGGGCAAACAGACAAAGTTGTTAATATCGAATAAAACAAAGATCAGTTGTAAAGTTTAAAATATGATTGTAAACTTCTCTGAATAAAGGTTTTTATTAATATTATACGTGCAAAACAACTTGGTCAAGCTGAAGTTAGTAATTTCCTGAAGCATGCACGTCACCTTTCAGTTTATGATAACCAGTACTGCCACATTATTTTTTACCGAGCATAATCAGTTTAAAAAATGTAATAGAATAAAGTAAAAAGTCTTTGTAATCAGTTTCTATTTAAACAGCATTGAATTTACACATAAAAAAATCACTCACTTGTTACTCACCAATCAAAAGGGATGGCCTCTTTTCTGCCAAACCAGGTACATTAAGGATATAACCACCAGGCGCCTTTGTTAAATGTACACCGGACTTGTTATAGTACTGAAAATAAGAATATATATCTACAACATAACATAATTAAGCTATACGTTACGTCTATATCTCGAAGGCGGTGGTGCAAATAGTGCACCCACAGTTCACTTATTTCCGCCCCATGATGTGATAGGAGGCGAGCCTATCACCATACCTGTCCCAAATCCCAATCACGGGCAATCCATGTAAGCGTTTCGAAATCCAAAACTCAAACAAATTGTAATAATATGTAAAACACTTTTCTTTCTGCCTGGCGCCGTCCCGGCTTAATACCAGGGACTGCCTTCTTGTACCATAGATTTGACGGTATTATGTGAGGCGACCCGCCGGCAGACCCCCCACAACTCGCACCCCGAACCAAGTTTCGCTATTGCCTCGTACGTCAATCAGCAGAGTGTACCACGTGCAGGTGAGGTTGGGTTCGGGCCTAACATGCTGGCGGCCCATTATATACTACAATACTACCATTTTTTTTATTTTGAATTGAATTTCATACAAGTACATTTAGTAATAGTTTAAATATTAAAACAAAATGTATAATGTTACCTTCATGTTAATTCTCAAAATAGTCTCTTCATACCAGAGGAGAGTATGGAAAAACCTAATATAATTTTCTCTTGTGGGGCCGGTCGTCAGAATATCCCTGTGAAGTGAAATTATATTTTCAGCTCGGTGGTAAATTATTGTGGGTAATTTATTTCAACAAAAGAAAAAAAAATCTAGAAACTTTATCACAATTTTAAAATTGCTGTCGAGAATTGATAGTAGGTCTTACAGCATTCTAAGCGACTGTTTTAAGCAGTAGGTACTTACTTTACATCATCTACTATTGCTCTATATTCCGCAGTAACATTTCCATCAGCTCTAAGATTATTAGCAAATATTTGTTTGTAGTTTTTCGGTATTTTAAAAACGTCATTGCCATTCCTGCAACAAACGAATACAGTCGTTTATATATATTTAAAGAAACCCACAATACCACTATTTAGTTTTATGTCCGCAATACACTTAACGATAAATCGATCCATTTATCTGTATACACACTCTTCGCTAAATCTGCGCAGATACGATCGATAACGATTGTCGACTACAAAATCCAACTGCCTGTCAATGTGTTGTGCTGATCAACATGAAATAATGTACTTACGACGTTTATCACAGATACACGCCAGATCGATGTCCACAGATAAGTCGCTCCGATTTATCGTTACGTGTGTAGCTAGCATAATGCTTCGGTAATCTTTGTTTTTATTTTATTTTTATTTCGTTATTTGGATTGCCAATGGATTTTATCTTGGAACACACCAAGGACGATGATTATGAAGGAATATAGGGCAGTTAAAGCATTTTAAGTGGTAGATCGAAACTGTAGACACTTGTGTCTACATCACGATGGGCCGGCTCGTCGGGGTCGTTACCACTGTCTCAAAAAAAAAAACGGCGTAAAGTAGCAGCTTGCTGCTGCGCTTCGTACGGTGAGTGAGATATCCGGAGGCCCAAACCCCTCCCCTTCAACACCTTAATTATCCCTTTCCTTTAAGGTCGGCAACGCACCCATAATTTTTGGTATTGTGGGCGTACATGGGCAGTGGAGATCACTTACCATCAGGTGACCCACTTGCTCGTTTGCCGGCCTAGGTAATAAAAAATATGTATTATTATAATCTATAATTATTTTTCTATTACTTGTCTGAACAGGTCGGGAAAGCAGTTGATTACAAGTTCATCTTAAAAAAAGGAGATTGCCGAAACTCTTGAAAGCACTGTAGTACATAGTTTCTCTATTAAATTTCGAATCTTAACGAAAAATGTGCCATACTTATGAGATCATAAAAGTTAAAACTTAAAATAAAAAAAAAACATAGTTGACCCAGTTTTATGACACACATTCTACATACAAGTAAATAAACTATATAACACGAGAAAAATCTTAAGGTGTTAATCCCCTTATATTAATTGTATTATTATACTTTGACTTTACGTTGGTCTCATTTCCAGTGGGAAAAATGCGTTATGTGACGCAGTAAGTTTAGTAGGTTCTATTTATTGTACCTTACTGTATCATGGTGATCTACCGAATATACCAGCGACCAGGTATATCGCTTATCATTAATTGTTTAACTTATTGTACCTACTTACCTCATCTCATTAACTAGGTACTGCACTCAAATACTTACTTGGCAATAGTACATTTGTAATACTGGTCCATTTTTAATCGACGCAAAAAGTATACAGTCTTTAATTTGAGGCGTAATTATATTATATTTCTTGTTTCTTTTCTTGCAATCTTATTTTTATTTGCTCGTCAGTTATTTTCTCCTTGCATCTAAAATTAAAAACGTAATGTGAATACCCTCAACTTTAAAATGTTTCATTATCTATAGGTACCTGTTTTACAAACATAACATACATATTTTTTTAGTTTGGATTTTTGGTTAAAAATTGTGCAGAATGCATTAGCCGAAGAGATAAAAGACTGTGAAACGAGAAGCCGCGAGTTCCTCCATCCTCCCTCCAAGTATTCACAAATATTTATTTCAAGCTGGATGTTGTAAAACGGTCTGAGACGAAAAAAGTATCTCGTTTACCCTGATAACGACACAAGATAACTGTATCCCGACGTGAGATCAAGACTTTGTGTCTGTTATGTGTTATTTAATTATTTATTTGCTACTCAGTTGAAATATATAATCATAAGTAGAAAATAGTTTTGACGGTAAACATATTTATATTGTATGTTAGAACTAAAACTACAGAACACTCCTCTACAGGAAACTATCTTTATTTTTATTTTTGCACCAATTTAAAATCCATCCCTGTGTTATAGTTTACTTTATAGTATCCGGTATCATCATCGGCGCAATGTGGCGCAGTCGTAGTAACTAACAATGTTTTGTTCATTCAGTTGCTCTTTGTTTACAATAGGTATAATACTTATCGTGATTAGTTCTAGGAAATATGTAAATATTATGATAAATATTTAAAAAAAGAGTTATGATCATGCACCGGATTCCACCATAAATGTAGATTTCTTCATTAGTTACGTCTTATTGTCGTAGGACGAAATGCCGTGGGTATTTAGACTTATTGTATTGTATTTATGGCGGCGTCTGTGAGTTGCATTGGGGGTGATCAGCTCACGTTAGAGGAATCATTTCACCCTTAATCCTAGTTTGGGTGGCACTCCAATTTCGGTTCGGATCGGCCCGATTCACCAGCAGCCCTCTGAGACGTCTCCACCGTTGAGGTTTCGAGTCCAGTTCAGACAAGCCTTTGGGGCATCGTGGTACTCTTCCATATTTGCACCTTTCAGAGTTGTCTACTTTTGCCCAGCGCTATGGCCAGCCTGTACGTACATAAAGCGTACCTGCTGACTGGCGTTATCTGCCTGCATACTCTCCCACCAACCGGCGGCAACCCCCTGGTTAGGATACAGGATCACTAACCTTACCTTGGGTGTTCGTGGTAACCACCACCCTGAAGCACAGGTTTTACTGGTGCTACTGCATTAGACCACCTTCTAACCTTGAAAACTTCTTTGTTGCCCTACTGAACCTAACCATGTCTCCCAGTTTAACATTCTGTAGTTGATCTGATGCTATTCTGTTCATCCCCAGTAACTCCCCACCTTGGCAGAGAGTACCTACACTGGACAGTCTGTCAGAAAATGGAAACTAGTTTCCTCCTCTCCACATTCCGGGCACGAGGGGTCGACGGTCTTCCTCCTTCTGCGAACGTGTCATGTCGCAGAAGGAGAGCGCCGAGCGGGATCGGGAACGAACCGATCCCTCTCGCCGTCAAACGAGAAGGAGGCGCCGGGACGACGACTGACCGGCGCCTCCTGCCCTGTGGACTGGGGCATTAAAAGAATTCTACCACGGTATCCCCTGCCTGTCGTAAGAGGCGACTAAATGGGGACATCGGGGTCGCGGCCGCATAGCAGGTGATGTGCGGCCTATGTATGTATTTATATTTTCTAATGCGACCCCGAGACGGACGGCGGTGCCAAAACATTAGGTGCCATAGGAGACGGGCCACAAAGGCAGAGCGTAGGGGTGGTACCGGCAGCAATCCAGGTATACCAGAATCCCCCGGAATCACTCCACTAGCGCCGAAGGAGGCCACTGCGGGGTTTTCGTTTCGTTAGTCGGTATACTGGCGTAGGAATTGGTTAGGGTCCCGATCTAGCAGTCACTCTGTGAACTAGGTCGGAAGGCTGGTGAGTCCGACATAACTATCCCTCCTCCCCCGGGATGGGAGGGTATCCGTAAGATGGATTTCCCCCGCGGCAAAAAAAAAGGGGTCGTCGGTCTTGCCTATTATCTTTAAGTCTAATATTATGCATTAACATATCACTAAACCCCTGCAACTTAAGCTGCACAATGTAATTAACCTCAGGCTGCAGCGTTCACAATCCTTAGTTAGAAATATATTATATATTATTATTATATTATTTATTGTTATACTCTACCTGAAGTCACTAAAACACTGCACTGACGTTTAAATTTCTGGAATCTTTTGAGTTAGCTCTAACTTTAGCACAACCGCCTGTGTCAAATGCACAGTACGAATTATGAGCTACGATCAGCGAACATAAAACTTATACACATTGTCAGGAGGAACTAATTATAATTAGTTCAAAATTACAAAGCACTAATATGCCGAGACAAAGCAAATTCAATAATTTCTATGGGAATCCCCTCTTTATGAATCATTACCAGAAACAGTGTTACCTAGTGTTGCTTAAAAATCGATAGTCAATCGATTAATCAATAGTATTTCAACTATCGAAACTATCGATTGTTTGAGAAAGGTATCAATATATCGTTTATTTTTGTCCCTAGCATTTTTTTATATTGAACGCACCCAAACCGTAGAACGAATTGATGTCTCTACTGGGGGAAATCCCGTCGACCCATAAAGTAGTACTAAGGGCAGTGTTGCCAAATTGTAGGGAATTCCGATAAATACGGGTAAATTCAAACCTATAGTGTAACGTGTAGGAAGAGTTTAGAGTTAATTTTTTAAAACAAAATTTTGATTTTTGTTTAAATGTTTTCATTTGGTTTTTGTTTAGAAGATTTGCAGTTTACCTATTTACATAGAAAATGTTACTATTACTATTTATTTTTTACTTTTTTCTATCACTAATTCGGCGAAGTTTTTGTGTAAATTTTAATACTGGTATTGACAACACAGTAATTACAAAAGAAAGAACAACGGGAGGAAAAGTAAACTACAAAATACTGTTGTTATTTTACTTGTACGTCTAAAATGGATAGAAAAAATAAATCATCGGTGTGGAAGTTTTTCAAAAAAGTGGACAATAGTAAATACGTAAAGTGTGAGTTTTGCAATCAAGAATATAAACATTCAGGAAACACGACTAATTTAAGAGATCATCTGAAAAGAAAGCATAATGAGAAGTTGGTGGACTTGGAGGTGAGGGATCATCTTCTGATTCAGACCCAGTTCAATCCAAAAAATCTAGAAATACTATTAAAAACTATTTTAATAGAAGCCAGTTCTATGATGCCAACTCAAAAATCAAAAAGGAACTAGATTGTCTTTATGCAGAGATGATCGCTATCGATATGTTACCTTACAGAACTTCTGAACACAAAGGCTTAAAAAAATTTGTTCATGCCTTAAACAACAGATATGAGTTGCCAGATAGACACACCCTAAAACGTTCACTAATCCCTAAGCTATATGACGAATTGAAAAATAAATTGGAAGTGGCTCTGTCAAGGTGTAATTTTTTAAGTATTACAACAGACATGTGGACAAACAATGCAAATGAAGGTATTTTGGCTTTAACTGCGCACTTTATAGCGGACGAAAAATTACTTTCACCCTTATTGAAGGTCACAAAAATTGAAGGTCATCACAATGCCGAAGCAATGGCACATGTAAGTTTTTTTATCCTTTATTCCACATCAAGCAAGCCTTTTGATATTAGATAGGTATGTAGCTGTTGTAATTTTTAACCGACTTCAAAATAGGAAGAGGTTCTCAATTAGACCGTATTATAAAATTATTGTATGTTTGTGCAGCGATATTTTCCGCGATTGGGAACCGAATTGATCGATTTTTTAAATTTGTCACTTGTTTTTAACGATTTTAGCGTCACAATTATTTTATGTTTGCTTTAAGGTCATTAATGAAATATTGTTGGAATACAAAATTCGCGAGAAGGTTGTTGCAATGATAACAGACAACGCTGCAGCTATGAAGAGAGCAGCCGAAATTTTAAGAATTCGGCATTCACCCTGCTATGCCCATTGCATTAACTTAACTGTTCAAGATTGTTTTAAAGTGGAAGCATTTTCCCAGATTTTATCGAAAGCGAAGGCCATTGTGAGTTTCTTCCACAGCAGCACATTAAGTAGTGATAAATTGCGTATGGCTCAGAAAAGAGCAAATAAAGTAGAACTGAAACTTAATCAAGAAGTTTCCACTCGTTGGAATAGCTCATACTATATGTTGAAAAGAATTTTGGAGGTGCGAAGTGAACTAGCGATTGCGATAAATGAATGCCCTAGGGCACCTCCTCCACTCACAGCAGAAAATTATACAGTCATTGAGGAGATAATAAGTCTCCTAGAACCTTTCGAAGTGGCAACAACCACGATCTCAGGAGAGTCATACGTCACTGCATCTTTGATAATACCTCTTACACGAGGTATTTCTGTAAAATTAGTACACATTGGTGCAACTGTATCAACAGTTGAAGGACGACAGGTTCTAAATTCATTACTTAAATCTGTAGATGAAAGGCTGAAACCGTTTAATACTAGGACTGTCAACAAGCTTGCAACAATGTTAGATCCAAGATTTAAAAAAAACGGGTTTAGGACCCCTCAAGAAGCTGATGATGCAGCACAACTCCTCCAAAGTGAACATGCGGATCTCATTGCATCGGTACCAAAAGAAATACCCGAAATTCAAGCTTTTCCAAGTACGTCTGCTACAGAGACAAATTCGAAATCAGATGATTTGCTTTTTTTGCCCAATAAGGTACATCATACAACACCAGTCGTTGAATCGATAATTGATGTTCGTCAATATTTAGAAAAACCACTGGTTGATAAACATGATTGTCCTTTAAAATATTGGGAAAAATCAACTAATGTGTTGTGTATGATGGCAAAAAAATATTTGTGCTGTGCAGCTACATCTGTTCCTTCAGAACGAATATTTTCCAAAGCAGGGCTCATTATGAATGAAAAAAGAAACCGGCTGAAGGAAAAGAATTTAAATACTTTAATTTTTATCAATCAAAATTTAAATATGTTTTAAAATTAATTGAGTGAAACAATTGTTAATATAAAAGTATACAAAGTTGTATTTCATTTTATACTATGAAAGTCTACAAAACTATTGATTAACTATCGATGTATCGATTGTTTTTTTTAACAATCGATACTATCGGAATATCAAACAATCGATGTTTAAGCAACACTAGTGTTACCAGAAGCCGATAGTTAAAAGTTACACAAGATTACTCCAAAGCAGTGTCTCCATGCGAAAAAATAAAGTTACCGTTAGAGATGTAAACTGATTACAAATTACAGAACCGGTTTTTATTGATTACTTTAGAAAAACTTATTACTTTAAAAACCTTTGTTTTAGGTTTTGATAGGTTTATTAAATTTCCTCTAAATATACAAACAAAAAATCATTTTTCTTTTTAAAGAAAAACAAACAACATTCCTTTTCACTTGCACTGCAATCTTTGGATGATTATTTTTTAAATGAACCAACATATTTAGAAGAACTTCCTTCATTTTTTTTACATTTCTTGTACTTGGAAGTTTCACTATAATTGTTTTTCGAAATTGTTACCTCTGATAAATATACATTTTACTTTCGGCATCCTGTAATGAAGAAAATACGATTCGTAGATACAATTAGTTGAAATTTATAACAAAAAGTGTGCCCGGTATGGCGATAGGCTCGCCCCCTATCACATAAGGGACGGAGATACGCTCGGCGAAATGTGGGTGTACTGGTTACATCTCTGCCTATGGGGAACTCTGCCTCTCTCTCAATGGGGAACTTGCACAGTTTTATTATATTAATGTATTATAAAGATTATAGGCGTGAATATTATTTACCTACCACGGATACAATATATTTGCAGTTGTAGTAAATAAATTATACTTTTCACGACGATGGATAATCCAAATACAAATTGGTTCGTATCATGATGTAGTATGGTTTTAAACTACATCTATCATTCAGATAAATGTTACGTTCGGATACTTACTCTTGATATTTAATTTCAGCATTTAGTAATTTGAAATTGAATTTTAAAAAGTAATCGGTATTTTTAAATAAAAACCAGATATATGGTTTTTTACAGGTTTTTATAAAACCAGTTCACATCACTAGTTACCATGTTACCAGGGTAAAAATACCGTGTTATTTTAAAAATACATACGCACTCACGCCTGTAATTCTTGAAGGGGTCGGCAGAGGTGTAACCAGTACACACACATTTTGCCGGACTTATTTCCGTCCCATGATGTGATAGGGGGCGAGCCTATCGCCATATCGGGCACAATTCCAGACTCCGGGTTGGTAGTAAGCATTTCATGATAGAAAACCCCAAATAAAAGTTATTATTCAAAATTAAGACTTTATTACAACTTCAAACAAATGGTAAGAAGGTAAATAGTATAGTTCAAAAATAGACTACTATAAATTTACCTAGTGCGCTATACCATAATCCCAATTTACTTCCTACTTTCTTATGAAGTACAGGTAATTCCCTTCTTTTAGATAACATATTTAACGGCTCTGGTTATAAGTCTTTTAAACCGTAATTCCCCTCATTGACAAAATGTTGCCAGTTCAGACTCACACAGATATAGATTACGTTTCGTTCACAGACTACTTAGATACTACGTATGTTTCGTTCGGTTTCGTTAAACGCAAACCCGAATATGTTTTGGAGTAAATGTTTATAAATAAACACTTTTTAGCACTATTTATTGACATTGACATGAATAAAAATTAAATTATAAAATAAGTACAAGGTTATTTTTATCTTGAGACGGCAATATGCACTACACTGATACAATAAACTGCACCTGATGGTAAGTACAGTAGGTACAGTCCAAACTCCAAACACAATGTTGACTATCGAAATTCGAGAGACATTATGTCCCCGGACCGTCCGCGTCAGCAGAATTATAAAATAAAAACAGGTACAGTAGATAGGTGCCTAAGTATTATGAAATGAAATACCATTTTGTTATTGCCAAGCAATATATTTTATTATACTGTTAAAGATAACTACATTATGAGATCAACAATTGGAATGTTTTGATAAAAAAAACCGTTAGTTATAATATTTGACTAGATTAAATCGAGATCAATATAAATATTTAATATATTAGGTAGATATTACATATTTCAAAAGTATTTTTATTTGATAGATGCCTAGTAGTTACTTGCGTTTGTTCATGAGTTTAATTTCTGATCGTATCCAAGAATCGGTTGACAGCCCGGGTTTTGATTCCGCTGCGCTGCAGGGAGTATCTGTGATGAGGGTTCAGGAGGAACTGCTGGTTGCTGTCGGGGACGAATTCCAAACCTTGGCAGATTCCCATGAGCTTGTTGCAATAATATCCAGCACCGCATTTCTGGCCGTAGATGTCCACTTCCATTTTCTCAGTGCACTGTTCTTCCGCACCCTATAAAAGTTTTGTAATGAATTATTGCACTAATTCTAAAGCTTTTTATACACAAAGTACTACAAAAAGGTGTGGTCATAGTTAAGGGTCGTTACATACACCTGACATACATTTTAAATACCGGATTTGGTACTACGCGGGGTGAAATACTTACCTACATGGTACACTATACGTTGCTTAAATTTAACCACACATTTCCTTAACACGTTGTATATACATCAGCCACATAAGAAATGTTATATTTTCCCTGAATTTTATATGAATAGTTTGGGTATATATAGCCCATACGGTGGCCACAACTGCAAGTTGGCGAAATATATTCTGCTGTTACACCCAATAGCGTGCCTACACCTAAGGCTCGCCCACTGTCTTTTTTATAGAAAAGGCCGGTATACGAGCAAGTAGGTCACCTGCTGGTAAGTGATCTCCACCGCCTATTACATCCACAATACATAAATAATCATGGACGCGCTGCCGACCTATAAGGAAACGGATGATTAAAGGTTTGCGAAGGGGACTGGGAATTGGGCCTCCGGTTATCTCACTCACCGTACGAAGCACAACAGCGAGTTGTCACTTCATCTCGGATTTCTGTGAGACAGTGGTAACAACCCGGTCGAGCCGGCCCATCTGGATCTGCATACTACTAAAAGCGACTAGCTCTTACTTGAACTATAGAGTATCGACTGCCATAGATTATAACATTTAGGTTGTTTTTTTATTATCAAATAGGCCAAAATAACCGCCTTAATGGGTAGCTCTACTAGCTCTCTTTCTTTCTCTCTCTCTCTATAGCTTATTAGCTCTACTAGCTCCGATATGTAAATATGATAAAATAAAATCGATACCCTGAAGCAGTCTCGTCGGTTGCCGCAAACTTCGTTGATGTAGGTGCCGAGCTCGCACTTCTTGTACCTTTTGTTGCCTTTGAGGATGGTGCATTCTTCGTTGCTAGGCAACCAATGACCGGAATCGACACACACGGGACATTCCACTATTTCCCTGTGTATATGTAACTTGTTAGCTTACTTGCAACTTAGATTATGTAATGATCAACGTTATTAATAGGTATTAGCTTACCTAGATAAGTTTTGGTACCTACAAATAATTAATTGCAACTTGAACATAGATAAGTAATATCTAACAAGTAAGTATAATTTGCATTTGATGCACTTAGGTATTCTTTTTTATTAGCCTGAATTAAAGGACGAGCAGGTCGCTCGCCATAAAGTAAGCGCCTCGCCTGCCCATAAACAGTAGTAACACCACCCAGAACCTTGAATTATTTAAAGTTACAAAGTACAGCATGGCACCACTGCGCTCGTCACCCCAACTCCCAAGATATAAGACTATAACGTTAATGATACACTCACGATCTCCAATTTCTGAGTCAAGGAATATAGAGATTAATTTAAACGGGTCTTAATCGCGTTGTATTTGAAGGTATAAATTTAGTCAACCCGTGAGTAGCCGTAGGGCCGATGCAACTCGATCGAAACGTCGGGAAATAAATAAATAAACAGTTATCTATACCTTCAAATACAACGCGATTAAGACCCGTTTAAATATTATTATAGAATGTACTTATACAAATCGCGAAAGTCTAAAAACATATAAATAGAGAATAAACTAATCAATAGATACATACATACGCACTCACGCCTGTAATCCCCGAAGCGGTAGGCAGAGGTATAACCAGTACACCCACATTTCGCCGAGCGTATCTCCGTCCCTTATGTGATAGGGGGCGAGACTAAGGGGACTAAGACTAGGGGGGGGGGTCGTAACGCGTACCGCATTACAACTGCGCCACCGAGACAGTAATAAACTAATCAAGTGTCTACTTATTAATTAAAAACTCACACATCGCCTTCGAACATACGTTCTTCTCTTTCGATGAGGTTGTGAGAGTCGTAGACGCCACGGTAGTGGCCGAGGCAGCCGCCGGCGAGCACGAGCATGAGGTACATGAGAGAATGCATGGCGGTGGGACTGATTCTGTTAAAAATGAATATATTTGGCTATAAACAAGCGAATGAAAGTTGGAGTAGTGTGATTGAGTAGAAGCCCAATGCTAGGCAGAATTTTGAATTAATTAGGTGTAATATTTGTTTTATGGAAAACGGTTTTATGCTTCTGGTCTGGGTATTACTCAAAATCAAATGAATTTGAGAATCATACAATATAAACGTAATTTAAGTAGGTACATTAATTTTGGCGAATTTTATTGTTTACATCACTTTCTAATTGGTTCAATGGTGGTTCTAAAATACTTCGCAATCAATAATATTACTAGTAAGATTAATTTCCCCATTGAACTTTGCCATCTCGTGCAAAGTTTTAATGCGCTGTGCAATTTTCTATACTCATGGTGTCCATTCACCGTGACATTGCTTGATACTGCAAAACCTATTTAGGTATAAGTATTACTACGCAATGAAACATCGAAACAAGATTATTTTTCGGAGCAATGAAATGTATTATTAAACCAATGTGATGTTGTGTATTTCAACTATCTGATACACAGCTCAGTAAACCCACGTGAAGAAATTGGCGCATACTTCTATCTATACAGGCAAGGATTTCTTGTTATTACAAATATCATAAAATATTTCAAGAGGTTTGAATAATCGCTATGTGTCACCAAGCCAAATTATTTTCCCTATACCAAACTTATTCATAATGCTATATTTATTTTCGATGACAATATTGACGTTACATTCTATGGCCCTAACCTCCCACGAATACGCCAATGATGCTATAAATACCTAAGCTTCTAGTTATTAACCTAGTTCCATTTCAATTAGTAATTGTAGCACAAACTGCTTATACTTAAATCATTGCCTATATGAAAATCAATAATACTTTAAGTAAAAAAAATACTGTGTTATTTGTGTAATGTGTCCTACGTTCGAATATTTGTGTAACACATTTTTGTAGAATACTGACTAGTTATAAAATAATTGCAGTTTGTCTATCTACACAAATATAAAAATGGTTGAAGCCATGTACATACATTTAAAACGTGGGTAGGTACCACAAAATGAAATAAATAGCACAATCCGACTCTACCAAAAGACTCTACATATTTGGAAAGTGAAATACGTGAAATTGTATGAAATGTCGTTATATGATTCGTTATATCTGTATAACGAATCGTATGGCCTTAAATTTCTTGTTTTACGTTTTAGGGGTTAACAAAATTATTTCAATGTCAGAACATATTCATGTAACGTGATTTCTTGCACGTACTCGGAAGTACACTCTATTTTACATCCACTGATCGGTTGAGGTTTACAATATATTTCGGAATCATAAATAGTTGGTTATAATGGTGTCTTTATCAACTAGACATTTATCTCTCATTAATACAAGGCCTATAGTACGCTTAACATAAGATCTGCTCAGTATATCACTGATTTTGCATTGAAGACATAAGGGCAAGCCAATGTGAGCTTTCTTATTCTGAAAACTGTTCACGCAAAATGGGCGCAGTGTAACGGTAACCCAATATTGTAATGTAAAAATAATGCAACAAGGAATTAAAATACATGTAATAATTTAATAATAAAATATAATTCAATATCTGTACAAAGTGTTCTTATAATTACGATCAAAACAGGTTTTTTTTAGGTAATAAGAAAAATAAAATTTGACGTTTATTAATACTGTTATTGTAGTTTGTACTATTGTAGAATAATAATATTAAGTAGGTATATACATTTTTGGTCACAAAAGTCAGTGACTTTAATTATAAAAATAAATCGTCATTTCGGAGTCGTGATATGGAAATGGTAAATTATAAATCTTGATTGATTTCATCACAGCGATCCATATACCATTACGCGTTTTGTTTTATAGTAACCAGACTTGTTTTAACAAAAACGGTAATGAATGACAAACAATTTTCATTCGAGTATTTTCCGCAAAATGTAATGTGCAGAGAAGCGCGCGCGCCGCCCGCCTTCGCGGCTTGCGCCCGCGCCCGCCCGCCGGCGTTCGGTAAATGCGCATTCAAGTGACAGAAGTCGAACGGTACAGAGGTTTACATTGCTAATTACTTGTTTATTTTGCAAAACAAATATTGTTTACAATAGTGGTCCTCATAATTTGTGATTATTATTATTAAATTTGTACTTGCACAATGGGCATGATCTCAAGAGTGCGAGGGAGAATTAGAAGTGATTCGTTCTCGAAGATTCACACTATCAAATCAGAAGATAAAATCGCCAACATTGGTATGTATGCGTGTTTATTTGTTTATAATAAATATGCTTTTTAGTGCAACTAATGTTTTGTTTATTTTTTATATACATATGCTGTCGTAATTATTGTATTTCTATATGTATCCTAGTGTTAGGTATATCTGAAGTTCGTTTTGTATTTACTTTCTTTATCCCATGAGTCATTTGTTTGGGTACATACACGTGTTTGCGAACATGTGGAACTAATGTAATTGCGCATTGAGCACCCTATTGCTTGTACTAAATTATTACTAGTAAATAAAATTTGATAAACTCAATTTGATGTCAGACGAAAAAGTATGAATAAACAAGGGGTAAATTATTAAATTCGCGAAGTTTCTGTGTCGAAAATATGGAAAATCGAAAATGGATATCTGATAGCAACCCGCTGCTTGTGAACATATGGTAGTTTAAAGCGGTAATAAAGGAAATAATATATGTTTCATCCGTTCCCGAATATACTTACTTTATGTGTGATATGTAGCTATTACTGACGTCCGAGGCGACATGAAAATAAAATGATGCTATAAAACAGTAATAAACCCCATTATAGAAACTTCTAGTTAAATGTAATTTTAAACTTTCATTTCCCGTGGCAGAAGTTACTATTTAATCTCGATTTTAGACGTTTTATTTATTTTATTTTATCAGAATATTATTTCTAATACAATCAGTATCAATATTTCGTTTCACGATTCAAAGCGTTGAAAACTTTATTCACTTTATAAATTGCTGTTGCCACGATTTCGCAAGAATTAGGTCAGCATGAGCTAAATTTCGCGTCACGAATGCATTATACGTATTTACGAAGAGTTTTAAATTTTTAAATGACATGTTATAAGAAGTTCTTATTCATCACAGCTTCTATTTAAAAATCAAGACATGAATTACTCTTCACAATAAATAAACAATGAAAGAAGCGTCTGAGATTTTAAAATATTTAGGTCACGATGACTTTGTTATGAAAAGTTGTTTGTTTGCACTCAACTCACAAAAAATATTTTTTGAAACAGTTGTCGCTGCAAACATGCCAGCTTAATTAGAAAACTATTGATGTTGAACGATGAATTAAATAAAAGGTTAACGGTATCTGGGTCATACGATTGGTTCAGTTACTGAGCTTAATTTGATCTTTCAGCATTCCTTGACGCGCAAACAAAGTGATGCGACGACTTTTACACGATATTACCTATGTGTACAATGTGCATCGATGGCAAACTTTGTATTAAAATTTAATGTGCATAAGAAAATTATATAGACTTCCAATGACTGTACTCCCGAGTCATCAGTCAACGCCCTGCGCCTCCTTCCCAATAACACGATACGAAAAATATGCGAAAATATGGTCTATAAGCAGTTTATTTTCATTCGGCGTGAACACGTCATGTATTTCGGGAGCGTTATTAATAATTGTTTACAGTGCACTGACGCCGCATGTTGCATTAAATTTATGATTATAAGCTCTAACTGTGTTTTTTATGACGTCTGTACTGGAATTTGTTCAAAATTTCATATAACAAACTCAAAAATTAGCATAAATTAAAATTTTGTTATATTTAAGGGGAATGTAGTTATTCACTAACTACTATTCCTATTTTTAATTAGTACCTAACTAGGATATTTTGATTATTCTTCAGTATGGCTTCTATCCCTGGTGTTCCTGTTACCGTTCTGGGCGCCTCGGGGGTTACTCGTGGCGCTGGGAGGTGCTTGGCTCATGGCCGCCTACACATGTCTTGTGGTACCTGTACTCATCTCAGCCAACTACCGGTACCCGGCCAGGTGGTATCCCGCAGTGGCTAAAATGGCCAGAAGTAAGTACCTCAATGTTGTGATATCATTATTGCAAGGATATTGTACTCTGTATAGTCCACTCAAGCCTCATTAGATGGAGTGATTTTCTCGTACGATACAGGCAAGACTGAGTGAGTTGTAGAGCGACGCTGTAAACAGTTTTTTCTACAGCATGAATACCGGCTCGACCGGGTCGTTACCACTGTCTCGCAGGAAACCGACGTAAAGTAGCAGTTTGCTGTTGCGTTTCGTACGGTGAGTGATATCCGGAGACTACATCCCCACCCCCTTCCAAATCCCTTAATTATCCCTGGCCTTTAAAGTCGACAACGTGCCCATGATTATTCTGGTATTGTGGGCGTACATGGGCGGTGGAGATAACTTACTATTTGCTCTCACAGAATTGTGTCATGAAATTCGACGCGTCATAAGATCCTTATTTTCAATTTGCATGACGCGGCCTCGTAAATATCACTTTTCTGTTAAACTCTTGCCTCGGTTGTGCGATAAACTATCTCCATCTAAATAGAGTTTTAAAAATACTAACTAGATTCATAATACTATAGTATAGACTCAAAAAAATTAAGTCGCACATATCTTTACATTTTTGACTTCATCCAAAATTGTTATTTTACTTCGAATCCGTTTACTTTATAGGTATTAGGCCTAGTTCGAAGTGACAACAGAAAGTGTTTAGTGGCGTGTATATTCTGGCATAAACATTGGGGTGTGCCAATCTCCTGACCTATGCTCCGCCCACGCGTTAACTATGTTTTTCTTTGCCATCTATACGTGACGATAGATTTAAAAAATATTTCAAATATCTAGAAATATTCTGATATTTGTCGTCCACAACAGTGTTTGTGTATTTCGGATAAAGCAACGAAAAGAGTTAATCCATAATATACCTACGCAGCACGGTCTATTATAAAGATAGTTTTTGTTTTGGTTGGTGTATGACAAAATTATTTCGTTTGGCGGAAAATTGATCACAACAACTTTTGACGCAAAGCGATTTGTTTTGGACGCAAAATACCTACGTATCGGTTAGCATTTCTTACAATATTCTGAGAATAACTTTAAAGACACGACTTCCGCTGGTCGCGTTGAGCGCCAGATGCGCGCGTCAGTGACGCTATGTCAATACCGCGGTTGTGTGGCACTGCGTAATTCTATGGGGGAGCACATTCCATGGTAGCGTCACTAACGCACAGCAACTCTAGCGCTTTGAGTAGCGCGTGGACAGACGACGATGTCACTGACGCGACGCTAGTTTCTGACGCATGACGCGACCATCATAGTCTGCATTAAAGGATCTTATCGAAATATTCATTAGTATAATTAAATGAAAATCAAGTACAACAACGATTAAGAATGCGCTTCACCAAAGACCGGAAGACTTTCTAATCCTTATAATAGAGTCAAGGAATTGCGAGGTTCAATGTTTATATACATCAACGTGCGTGAGAGTAAATAAACATGGATATTTATGAGGAAAAGTCGGGTCATTGTCGAAACGAAACTGAATGGAGCGGCGGAAACTGGCGTGCCGCCAGGGCGCGTGCGTCATATGCTTTTACTTTATGATTGCATGTCTCGTCAACACACGGATACACACATAACTACACACCTCCCTAAAACAGTGAACAATCGAGAATGGCAAAGGTAATTCTCGATGAAGATAGATTTCAGTTCTGCGCAGGGAAATGTCTTTCAGTCTATTTAATATAGCAAAATAATAATTTTATTATATTCAAGAAGCTATAGAAGTACCAACCAACGTAGGTATTATCTTTACTGATGAAAACAAAAGAAACCTGCCATCAAAATTAAATATGATAAAAGGCAGCGATAAAAGTTATACTTAAGTAGCATTATCTAATCATAAATTAGGGTGGATCGAAGGCATTAAACATTAAAATTACATTTGACATTAAAATCTTCTCTAATGATTGTAAAGATTTCGACATGAAATTTAATAGGAAACCACAAGGTATACAAAGCAAAGTAAAAGATTTATGATTTACTCTTTCTTTCTGCCCTTATCCCACCCGCAGTGGAGTCGGCGCAACATGCTTTTTAACACCTTGTTACAGGAAAATTTGACTTGTAGGTTTTACGACCGGCCACCTACCTGGCATCAACCTCTCTGGGGAGAAACACCCAGACCCGAAACAAATATTCGTGGATCACACAAGCATTTTGTCTCGGTACGGGAATCGAACCCGCAGCATCTCGTTTCGCAGCCGGCTACTCGCTTACTGCGCCACGGAAGCTGTCTGGATGATTTACTAACACTTAAACATAAACATTTCGTAAAAAATCGATTTTAGTAAGAAAACTATGTACTTACAATAAGAAAGAAATGTAAACATGAAAGTTAATGCGAAGTTATTGTTGGAACCAATAACGTGGGCCGTGGCGTAGTCTGTAGACGCAACTATTTCGGTCATATTAATAGTATTTATCAGTAAATATTTGTGATGTTTGGCATAAAGCTTGACTTCTAAAAAATACGTTTCAATGTAATGGTATAGAAAACTGAAATTAGGTATACTGTAATTGCAGTTCGGACTTCTAATAAGAGTCACACTGCCGCAAAAAGGCAGGTTCCAACAAGACAAGTGAGATAAAAAAGGCCTAACTGAATACATAATCCATATATAAAGATAACAAAAAAACATACGAGTCGAGTTGAGAACTTCCTCCGGTTTTTTCCTCGGTTAAAAATTAGATGCTAATCTACTACCTACTAGTTTACAAAAGTAATGTAACGTTTCAAAGTTGAATTTGCTGGTATGCTTAATATAATAATGCCCCTACCCTGATTACGGTGGTCGAAGTTAGCATTTAGACATATCAACCAAGTAACTTGGGAAATCCTCTATACCTCGTAACTGGATCCGCAATTATTATTACAAAATCTTACTTCTGTCGGATCTAGTTGTGAAATAGTTTACCGGCACATGCGCTCCCTTTTTATTAATGCAGTGTCAAGCAATTAGGCAGGCCGGCATAATTATACCGACCTACAATAGATACATTATCTGTCGTTGGCCGACTATATTCTTTACACTTACCACGAAGTGTCACTGTGCCGAGCCAGGATGAAAAACATGGTATAAATAAATATAATAAATAAAATAAAGTTATATACTCAAATAACCTAACATTAATTATAGAATAATACAAATTAATTTCGAATGTAGTAATAAAAAGCTAATCTTACCAGTAGTGGTGGTTACTGGAGGAGGGCTGTTGTGTTCTGGCTTTCCTTGGTCCATGGTGGCTCTTTTATATCAATAGGTTCCTATGGGAATGAGCTATGATGTCCTGTCATTGGAAAATGCAAGATGTAGTCACGAAGGAAATTTCTAATCGTTATTTTTTAAGCTAGATATAAATAAAAGGCGGCAATGTACCAATGATTCTAGGTAACAGATGTTCATGAGTGGTGGAGATCACTTACTATCAAGTGACCCACTTGCTTATTTTTATGCCTGCTATAAAAAATACAGACAACATTTTAATAGTTTTTAGCCCATATGTATCTTCAATGGTCAAACATCTTCTTTTATGAGGAAAGTGCTACTAACGCTACGGAAAGTGCGTTAAGTTAAGGATTGGAAGGTTTAAGTTAAGGAAATTGCTTTTAAGTGCTGAGCTTAAGTGAAGTGCTACTAACATAGTATTAAGTTTATATTACTAACACAATCACTATAATTATATATTTCTACATATGTTAGTTTGTAAGGTACCTATGTATATATGGGCCATAATAGCCTGAAATAAAGAATATTATTATTATTATTTATTACTTATGAAACAGAGTTTCAATTGTATTTCGATATTACAATCTTTCCTCGTGTGTTAAAACCTTTTTTTACTGAAACATCATTTTCTAGTACTTAGAATGATTTATCAACGTAGACGGAGTTTATCAAGTTCGGATTTACTTACTTGGATAGATTTACAGTTCAAACGTTCAAACATAATTAAACCTCTTTCGGCAATGACACATGTTGCATTTACCATCCATTTTTCCAAGAAAGTTGTTCTTGTCTGAAAAATTCAAGAATAGCGATTAATTACTGGAGAAAATACTATGCAAATAAGTAGAAAAATATAAGCGAAGACTGGAAACTTGACGTGGTCAATCCGAAGCGACAAGTGACAGCTACTGCCCGCCCACTGACCACTAGACAAATATATTTCCATCGGTCGTACCTATCTGTTTGTTGTACTTCTATTACGTAATTATAATATTATACTAATATCAGCTCCCTATTTTATATTGTCCCACTAAACTTCTAAGAAATGTAGGTTTTCTCAAGATGTTTCCTTCACCGTTAAAGCATGCTATAATTGACAACATTTCAAAATTCAAACTTTCCTTAAACAAAAATACCGTTACTTTATTTTGCTATCATAAGTACGATTATATATTTTTTTTTATTCCTAGTTAATTTCGGAGAAAAAAAAATAAAAAGCAAAATAAGTGTGATGACGTCACACACACGGCTCAATGATATTTGAACTTTGTCCACAAGTTAAAAATAAAATTACATTGACATTATTTTACAATGCCACAAATGTCATATTTTATGTTGGAATGGCAAAATATGAGCATAATATTATCTATTTTTAAAGGCACATAGAGCAAAGGCATCGAAATCACTGTATCGCCGTATAATTGACGTCATTTGGCGTTTATGTCTGTTTAGAATAAAATATAATTCAAAGGGGAAATCATGAATGAAAACCTTAATGAAAACAGTCGATATCCGAAAAAAGAAAAGAAATACACACGAAACTTAGAAAAGTCAGAGGTTACATGCTCTTGGGGCTGGTTTCGAACCTGCGTTTTAATACCGAGGTATTCCGTATCACTCCCCTCTGAGCTATCGCTGCTTCTGCATTACGTTGTTAGTTATAGCCCGAATTGCGGAGCGTTTGCGGTGAGGAGTTATCATCTCATATTGTACTACGTCATCAGATCGTAACCAAATTTATATGAGGCCAACATCGGGGTAAATCCAATTGATTACAAAACCAATAATTATAATCGCAAAATAGAGATACCACGTAACACACCAAAAAAACCAGACGAATTCACAGAGTTTGAAACCATTGCTAATGGTGAACGATTCCATAAAATATTGTGTTTGAAAGATGCGCGGGATAGGCGTAACATGTTTGTATGCATACTAAAAGTTGGCATTTGTTGTCCGAGACCTTATTATAAATGTATCATGGAGTAATTGAATTAACAGGATTAATAATTCCTATACGAAATAAATTTAACATAGGTAATAGTTTTCCAATTAAACCGTAACGTAATGAAGCGCTTGACATACTAAGGCCTGTATTCACAAACAACACTTAGGTGAGCTTTTTGCTTAGTGCAGACTTCTGTGTATATGATTGGTCTGTTTTTATTTAGCGCCAAAAACTAACCAATGACATTTAGAGAAATCATCACTATGCGTTCGCGCTCATTATGAAGCCTCATAGTAACGTTTATGAATACAGGGGTAAATGCTATAAAATGCAGTATAAAGTGAAACTAAGATCGCCATACTTGTACCAGAATGTAAAGAAATATCTACCCATTTTAATTTTTTATAATACATATCGGTATTATATTTGGTGTAATTGAAAGATAACCAACCTTTTAAAACTCCGCGTTTTCTTTTCAAACTTAGCTGAACCATCTCTCCAGACAGTAAAGCGCATTTTCGTATATGCACTAAGATTCCCTTGTTTTTATCAGGGGTTAAAAGTGGGTAAACATTTGTTTATATTTCTTAAATAGGTATGGCGCCTAGCGTATACATAAAAATATACCAAACTACCAAGGTATCAAGTCTGTTCTTTCTTGGACGTTCCTTTATAGAAATGCAAACTGTTTTGCACACATTCACCTATTGTATATTTTATAAACATAATTAAATACCTAAAATGAAAGAAAGGTCAAATTCATTGCATGGCCTACCTTATGTACCTACGTTGCAGTGGGACCTATTTTGTATGTTTCATTAGTTTGGTTTTTGATTAACGTTTTGTTTCTTCTTCCACCTGCCCTTATCCCACTCGCAGTGGAGTCGGCGCAGCAAGTTCTTTTAACACATTTTACAGAATGATTTGGCTTGTAAAGTTTTTACTATCGGCCGCCTGTCTGAGTTCAACCACTCTGGGGAGAAATAGATTAATGTTTTGCTTATTTTTTTCAATACATACGTATATATAGTTAACAGTAATACAAGTTTCTAGAGTGCACAGAGCCACACTATAGAAAGTTTTGTCTACAGCTAACATCTGGCTATCCCCGAGGGTCAGCCCGAGTTACAAGACGTGTTGAATATTTTACCAACGATATTTCATTGCCGTATCGTCACAATAATACTAGCTATGTTAATAATATCGGATAATAATCGTAGTAGGTAATATCGTTTTTCATTTGTTTTCAGGAGCTGCAAGAAGATTGAGGGCGCCATTTGCGTTCATTTTGAACATTCTAAAAACGACGTATGCGCCATTAGAGCGATCAGAGAAACTATTTCTACAGATGAATAACCTTTCGACTATGATAAGTCAGGTAGGTATTTTAATAATTATATATGTATAAATTCAATACAGTGAATCCAATAGATAATAATATTTGTTCTAGTAGGTACTTGTTATATTACCTATTATGTAAAATGTGGACTAGTTATTAGACCACTTGGTTATGGCATTGAAATGACAAAAATATTTACATAAGTTGATATGATTTGTTTAGTTTAAACCTAGCCTAGATTACTTAGACTACGAGACCGTAAAAAAACTTGTATCTTTTACACTTTACACTCGGTAGGTTCCGCGTGTAAAAGAAGCCGTTGGGGTTGATACCACCCCACGGTCTGTCTATTTTTGCCACTAAGTAGTACTGTGTAAGCACTATTGTGTGTCGGTATGAAAATTACTGAGCATTATGAGACTTAACTTCTTATGTTTTGGGGTGACGGGGGCATTCCAGTGGCATGTGCAATGCAGTGTTTTGTTCTTCAAAGTTCTGTGTGGTATTACTGCTACCTATTTATAGGCAAGTTTGACACTTACCACCAGGCGAGCGTTCAGCTAAAACACTTTATAGTCCATTGTCCACTTAGGTAATAATAATAATAATAATACACCCAACAGTCACACACATAGCTCTGACCCCACACTAGGTAAACCTGTGTCGTGGGTATCAGGAACTACGAGAGACTTGCGGTCCCACAAAAAAAAAAGAAACAGTTTAGGTAACGAATACTGTATCGATTAAATAATCTTGTAGGTATTTAACTATAAGTTATTTGTGATTGTTACAGTTGCTGATGTTCACAGCGTGCGACCGTCTGTTAGTTTCACAGGGCAGGCTCACCTCTTTATACTCTCTCATGTTCTACAATGTTATTACGTATTCAGTCAGTTATATCAGAGAAATATGCACCAAAGAAGACTGGTCTCCATATGTGAACGTCAATAGGCACTCCCGCGTCAAGCACCTCGCAATGTCCGCCACAAAGATCGTCCTCGAGTGGACAAAAGCTGTAACGTTCATCGTCACTATTACATTCGTCCTGTTGACTCTTGGCTTGGAGCAAGGCTTGGAACATTACCGTCCTACAGCTCTCTACACTGCCATCACAGGAACGTATTATCTCCTATCCGAGAGAACTTTCCTAGAGCTGTGGCCGATAGCCTTGTCCGCATTAAAATTAGAAAAGTTAGAAGGAATGGAAGTGTTATATTGTGGTGTTTGGTCAAGAGGAATAACGACAGCGCTGGCAGTCCCTTTAGTACCTGCTTTAGTGTGGTATGAACGCTGGAGACTAGCTTTTCTAGTTTTGTATATTTGTGTATTCGTTCACGGGAAATATCGCCTTGGTGAAGCACTGCAAAAAATAAAAGAAGCACGGGGGTCATTGGCCAAGTTTAGGCGAGCGACCACTGATGAGCTTGCTACTCTCGAAGATGTGTGCGCAGTTTGCCTCGGTACGATGAAGTCAGCGCGTGTTACACCATGCGCCCATTTCTTCCACGCTGATTGTTTAAGAAAGTGCCTCGCTGCATCGGACAGATGTCCTATATGTGTAAGACCTTATGTGTTTTGCTGACAGATATATTTTGTATACTCTGATAAGACTGCTGAAAGCGCTTGAAAAAATCATTTCAAGATATTCGACTGAAGGATGAAATGATTTCGATATGATGAACGTGGTTCATCCTATATAATACTTGTAATCAAGTATAAGGAAAACGATTAAAATCAAGTTATAGGTATTTCTAACATTGTATCTGGTGATTTAGGCTTTAATATTTAAATGCAATAAATATTTCTTTATGTACGTATAAAATAATTTACGTAAATATATAAATAGCTTTATTATTTAGGTATAATTTGTATTGCCATTGCATTAACTTCGTAATTAGCGATTTAAAAATATATTATAAATACAAATAAAATGCATGTAAAGTTTAATGTAACTTTTAGCTTGTTTTAAAATGTTGATTACTTTTGATACTATATTATATAAATTACCCACATGTTCTTGGGTCCAAGTGTGACTACCATTGTGTTTTTTATAAAATAAACGAAATATGACGCGTTGTAGCCTGCTTTTGATTTTCCCTTATTTCTTTCTTTCTTTTTTTATGACATAGGCCGGCAAACGACAAGGGGTCACCTGATGTTAAGTGATCTCCACCGCCCATGTACGCCCACAATACCAAAAGAATCATGGTTGCGTTGCCGACCTTAAAGGAAAGGGATAATTAAGGAATTGGGAAGGGGAGGGGGTTTGGGCCTCCGGATATCTCACTCACCGTACGAAACGCAGCAGCAAGCTGCTACTTTACGCCGGTTTTCTGTGAGACAATGGTAATGACCCGGACGAGCCGGCCCATACATGCTGTAGACAAAAGTGTTCTACCCTGCGTTGTCCCGGCTAGTGCCCGGGTCCGCCTTCTCTCTAGAATTCCTCCACTTCTCACGATCTTGAGAATCGTCTGTAAGACCATTTTCCCTCACAATTCAAAATAGAATAAAAGATTCGTTTGAAAGCGTGTATGCATAGTATTAGAAGGTACAAAGGATTATATGGTTTAATTCCCCAGAGGGGTTGTCCGGGTGTAAAAACACCGGTACTAAAACCTTACTACTTACTACCTAATCAGAGAGAGAAGTCAATTACTGGAATTATTTTTGTACTCAGTAACGGAGCATAAGTAAAGCATAAGCTGGCTCAGAGTGTGAAAATTATCGAATTATAAGAATTTATATTGACAAGTAAAGTGATTTGACACGTCTGGGTCTTCTTTCTCTTATTTTTTCCACCTGCACTTATCTCGTTTTTTGTCCACTCGCAGTGGGGTCGGCGCAATAGCACATGTTACAGAAAGATTTGGGTTGTAATTTTTACGACCGGCCGCCACGTCTGCCTGACGTCAACCCCTCTTAAAAGTTTTTAATAAGCAACTAGCTGTCTACTAGCGTGGTTTCACCCGCAATATATAATTGATAGTTAGAACCCGATTGCAGCGCCACGTACCAGCTCCAATTGTGAATATAAACCATCCAGGGACTTACATACATGACACACAAAATATCAAAATCGATCCAGCCGTTGTCGATATCTGCGCTTAGCAACAAATTTAGCCATTATTTTTTATTTATATCGAGATATTATTTATCCATTCCATAAGTTTCATACAAAGTTCAAATACCCCCCTCCCCCTTAGAAGCGTTTGAGATTACATGATTAATCAGTCAGCGAGGCAGTGAGTGGTATTTAGCTATACCTATAAGCGATAACATCGAAATTCGGAGATGTATTTGTTTATAATTGTTTTGAATGGTCGATCGCCTGATCGTAAATGCCACGCCTGTCCATAAACAGTATCAACGTTAAGAACATTGAATTATAAAATTCCTCTACATGCTAAGTCACATAATATTCTGTAATTTCATGTCTTCAAAATCCATCAAACTGGAACACAACAATGCTTGCATAGTTTTGCTTTGCGGCAGAAATAGACAAAGCGTTAGTAAGAGTGTACGATAGACTAGCATATGTGGCCTACTACCAATTATATTAACTTTCTATGTAATTGTTTTGACGATATTACCGTAAACCGTAAAAAAGACAATTGAGTAATTTTTAAATTGCAGTGGCGACCAAATTCTAGAATGTAGAGAATAACTTCACAGCTCTGCTCGCTAAAGGGCATAAATAAGTTTCCTTAGATTTTATCCCTATATAATACATACTTAATAGCGCTTATTTATTAAGTTCATTGGTACATCTGATTGTTCTTTATCTAGTTTTGATGACAAGTCTGTCACAGCTTTGAGATGATGTGCGAGTGGCTCCGTTACCATGACATCATGCGGTTACGTCACGTAAACAAGTTCGCCGCAGCCTCGGTCGCGCAGAGGTAAAACTTATATACATATCAACGTCCTTGTCTCGCACAATACATCGTATACGTGTTTTGTCTCTTTCCCGTAAGTATATTCGTCGCAACCAAAAAGTCTTATCTACCAATGAATTCTATTCGAGTCGGTCAACGCGGCATGCGTGGTAGCGAATTCGTGCTAAAGGGAAGTCTAACGATTTTTCATGTGCATATTTTATTTGAAAAATATTTTTATCAATGAAAATGTGAATAGTTTGGTTAGTGATATCGATTGGTGTTATCTCTAAGCTCGGATATTATTGATAAACAGGTAGGCGCAGCGTTTAGTTTTTTACTATTTTATATATATAAACGATAACTTGATAGGTTTAAAAGTAAATAAGGTAGATATGTCAGTAGTAAATAATATATCGTATCGATATCGTTTTCATATACTGTTGCATTCATTCAACTGAACACAGTTACAAGAACACTTGATAAGTGCAATTTGATAGTTGCCGACATTTAGTTCACCACAATAAAAATAATTCCATACTTAATAGGTATATGTTTCATTTCATTTACAAACTTCCTCCTTTGAGAGCGCATTATGTACCTGGTTTACATATGCTAACCAAAGTACGTTTAATAACGGGATTATCAAAGGTTTAGCTCAGCTTAGACATAGGTATAAACCGTCACAAATAAGAAAGTAAGTTACTTTAGGATAACGTACGAGAGATCGTTTTGAGACGCAATTATTTTGCTTATTGCATGCTCCTACTGTGCTCGTTCTGTAAAAACTCCGAACCGTTTAGATTACCATAGGACCTATGGCATAGGATAATAATATATTTGTTCCAAGATAAAGATGGTGTGCACAGTTTGTGCATACCTAGATTTTGACTCTACCGACCATATATTTATAATACTACATTGAGCTCAAGTGTAGTACCTACTGTAAAAAAGTCTCTCGACACTGAGCCATTGTTGTTACGAGGATTGATTTCTTCCAATGCAAGTCATTAAAAATTATATTTGCACAATTTATTTGCTATATAACTTTTAACCATAAACTAAAACCTAAACCCAAATAATTATTCATGGTCCTTCGAGCTGGAACTGTACCCAATGTTATCTGAATTCATAGTAATTTTATATTATTGTTTGTCCATTTGTTTCTACTTGATAAAGTGCCCTTGCCGATTCCTTTGACCTTCAACGTACACATCGCTTACGAATAATTTAACCGAGTAAAATGAGACTATAGGTATATAAAGGCCAAACCTTATTTTAACTTTTATTTGAATTCTGATGACAATGCATGTTCCAAATTCCATTCTCATTCCATTCCATTCCAAATTCCAACCCTGTGTACGTTTATTGCTATGCTATATTATCTAGCAGAGATTATCCTATCCAGACACCCGCCACTGTAGCTCCTGTAAGCCGATCGACAATGACATTCTTGCCACCGAGCAGTGAAGATCGGAGAGTCTTTGGGAGTGAGAAAATGTCTTTATCACTTTGGGAAAAAGATATATTAGCATAAGAATACTAAATACGTATTATTTAATGTTCTTATGACATTTGCACAACACAAGAACTTTTGGTTTTTGATGACCATCTCTTAGTACAATACGTGATACTCTAATTCACGTAGTGATACTTTAATAACGCTATTAGTTATTACGCAAATATTGTGTTAGTTTTTAATAATGTATTTTTTTGTATTAGCTTTCTCATTAATATTTTTTTTTTTTTTTTTTATCCTGGCTCGGCAAAGTGACTACGCTACACCTGATGGTAAGTATATAATATGAGTAAGTGTGAATTACATGTGGTAATCCACATAATATGAGCGTAAACTGCTAATGTGCGAATTATACCTATAATAAACTAGGTAATAATGTTAGAAGTTAGTTTAGTTTTTTAGAATAACTGTCATAAATAATGTGGTTCTAAGCATTCTAGGCATATGAATTCGTTTTGTCATCTGATTTATACTCCAGTATAGCAATAATACGCTTTGGGTTTGCCCCTTATTATTTGATCTCTTGGCAATTGCACTCTAATCCCCGTAAAAGTATGTAGGATGATAGTACACCAGTTAGTAGGAAAATCTAGTATTTTTATAATAATCATTGCGCTTCCTATCGGTATGGGATAGTATCAGAAATTATATATAATTGGTTGCCCTATCATTGTGATGTCTTACTAGGTCGCTGTGTAAACGAACCAATGAATCATGGTTTCCATAGTATCTTATCTATTTGAATGCAGGACACGTGCGACGGATATCTTGGAGTACGCGATCAATCGCACGATTGTAACAATATACCTAAACCACACCAAATAATGATTACGTTAGCCGTTAATGAAACCTATAAAATTCAACTTTATTAAGAGATATATATGAATACCTGACTTTATTTGAAGAGTACTAGGTAAACCTTTAATTATTATGTCCTATCCTTTTATTAGCTTGAGTGACGAAACGAACAGGTCAAGTGCCTAATGGTAAGCGCAACGCCTAGCCATAAACAAAAGCAATAGTGTTACAGACCTTTGAATTACAAACCATGCAGTGGCACTAGACTGCGCTCATCACCCTGAGACATAGGATGCTAAGTCTCATAATGCCCAGTAACTTCACTGGCTTCAATGTCCTTCAAACCGAAACACAACAGTGCTTACACACTGCTGTTTGTCGCCAGAAATAGACAAAGCGGATCACCGCTTTTTTTCACTAATTTGGACACTCATAGTTGTCTTATAAACTAATGGCTTAAGTAAAAAAGTAATTTAGCAACTTCTACATCATTTTTAAGGACCTATACTAATGATGCCTATGTAAAATGGAAAAAAGGAGTGTCTGTCACTTGATTTTTTCTTTTTTGAAACCGTAGGCATTTTCTACTATTTGTATGTATCTTCCTGCAGTTAGTTTACCAATCCGAAATAATAAAGAATTGGCTCTATCCAATAAAATAGAGCTAACAACGCTACAGCTACAACATTATGCTTCACATTAAGTTCTCAATCGAGCAAAAATAATCTAATAGATATTTGTTTCTGAATGTTTATAATGTCAATGCCACCTAGGACAGCAAAAAATGGTAGCGTGGGATTATTGAAGCATTATTTATTTACACGTCCGTAAAGTCAGGTTAACGAACGAAACCGCGGGCATCAGCTAGTAGGTCTATAAAAAACTCAACACAAAATAGCCGGTTACGTCAGTCTATTTAACGAGATTAAAGAGACGCTTTTCATTGATACAGTTAATTTGTGTTAATAGGAATCAAAGTCATTTATTGCAAAATTTGCGCGTATTTGCGCGCGAGGTCTTGATTTCAGATTGAATAATTAAGATGCTTTACAAAATATATGACTACCTCCGTGGAACAGGGAGCGAGGAGACGACTGTGAAATAAGAGGCCGCGGGTTCGATCCCCAATCTAGTACGGTGCGGGTGTATGCGGGACCGTAAGTCTCTCGAAGTTCCTGATACACACGATACAGATTAGTAAAGAGTGTGACTTTCATTCTTTCTGCCTGGCGTTATCCCGGTTTAATGCCAGGATCCGCCTTTTTGTACCATCGATTTGATATTACATGACCCGCCGTCTGATCGCCATCACCTCGTCCGTTAATCAGCAGAGCGTGTCACGTGTAGGTGATGTTGGCTTTGGACCTAAGATGTTGGTAATCAACTTACATTATTTCTTTATTATAATATTCTGAGAATACCAACTATGCGGCAGTCTTATTTTGTCATCCCGAGCTGTATCGTTAAACAGCTTGATGGTAGAGTTCTTGTCCCCGCCTAGATAGGTACAGACTATCGTTCACATGATGAAAAAAACTGTTTCAATAAATCATTTATATTAATCAGGAATAACATAGCCTAGTTTTTTTTTATAAACTCATGAATTAACACAAATATATTTTAAATATGTTCCTTTTAAGTACTTACTAGGTGGTAGGTCCTTCGTATGCGAGAGGCCGTCTGGGTTGGTACCACGACTTTGTCTATTTCAGCAACCAACTAACAATGTTTGAATTCTGTTGTGTTTTGGTTCGAAGGACAATGAAATTATTGAGACCACTTATGTCTCGGGATAACGAACGCAGTTCAGTGCCATGCAGTAGGTACTTTGTAATTTAGAGCTCAGTGTGGTGTAGAAGAACAGCAAGTACTGTGTAGAGGTGGTGTGGCGCTTACCATCAGGCGAGCGACCTGCTCGTTTCGACATACAAGCAATATAAAAAAAGTATTAGGTATGTTTATGTTGAAATTGAAGGTCGAAGCTATTGTTATAACACATACACAATAGCTGTTTTTAAACCACGGATAACACATATGGCAACTGGCAAGCCGTTATCTTTCGACTACTCTATTGGTTTCCGCGTGAACTTTAATTAGGTACGAAATGAGTAGTACTTACTTTAAAAAATCCATTCATTAACTGTTTATATTTTCAAATAATAGGGGCGAATACTAATTTAATTGCTCAGCTGTATCGTATATCGTATAAAGTACATGTAATCTTACTCTTACTACTGTTATATATATGTAAAAGTTTGTATGTTTATGAATTTGGATGTTTGTTAGTCAATTACGCCCCAAAATGGCACACCAGTACACCATGATCTGGATTAGAACATAGGCTACTTTTTACCCCGGTAAAGGCCGTTGACGCGGGCGGAGCCGCGAGCAAAAGCTAGTTCTTAGCGAAATATTATCGACGTGTAGGTCGATAAAATGTCATATTCATGCTGTCATTTTACGAAAATCCGTTGAAATTGTACCTCCCGTGTCGCGCTGCGCAGCGCTCCTTTCGGGCAGTATTTGAACATGCAATTCGCAATAGGTAGTATGTTTTGAAACAGAACCCCATTGTGATGCCTCCCACGCATATTTGTTGATAGCGAATGTTTATTTTCACGATTCTTGACGAGTTGCCATGTACGTGATGTGAGAGATTGATTTGTATAATTTGATTGCCAAACGTTAAATTTAAATTTTCTAATACTATCTATCTGTCGTACATTGAGGTAGTAAGAAAATGGAATTGTGGAGCAATAAAATCCATTCTTTTGAGAGATAATTCAGGCTGTACTAATGCAGGATAATAGAACATCCTAAAGTATAACGTAGTAGACCAGTAAAACTAGATATACGTTTCATTAAAATCGAGTTGTGTTAGATTCCTATGAAAATGTCCAGATTTTAGAAAAGTAATAAATGAGAAATGAGCGACTCTACAAAATCCCTAATTACAATGTGAATAGTAAAAAAACAATGAATTATAAATACACCATTGTACGCATACATACGCAACAGAAATACATATTCTGAACAAGTTGACCTCGAGACGAGTATTGAACCAAGACGACAATACTTTAGGTGTTTACGTACTGCGCCAGCAGAACTGTAGGCCTAATATGAGTTACAAATACATTCACAGTTTTCGAATTCGTATAAAATTACTACCGTCGAAGTGTCAAACTAGTAATTCATACGGTGATAAAGAAAAGAATCGCTTGAAAATTTCATATTCTATTATTATGAAATAAAGTAAACCATATAATTAATTTTAATTCATCATAGTTCCCACTAGTGGCTACTAATATTTGACATATTGAGAGGAAACGAAAGCTTTCATTGTTTTACAAAACTATTAAAACTTGTACTAGGCCTACTGACATCATACCTATAGGTAAGGCTGGGTAAGTAATGTTAAGACATCGTTGATTCATGTCACGAAACGTTAGATAAGACCTTAAGCATACACATACTTGGAGCGTCGAAGCAAGTAAAGTTTCTTTCCTACGATATTATAGGTCGGAATTTTTTCAGCGTTATTGCAATATCTGTTTGCGTTTATTTTTTATTAGTAAGCTCGCTGCGTTATTATCGCAGCACTGTGTAAGATCGCACGAGTCCCCATACAAAATCCTAGTTATAATGCCTGTAATCCCCGAAGGGATAGGCAGAGGTGTAATCAGTACACCCACATTTCGCCGAGCGTATCTCCGTCCCATGATGTGATAGGTGGCGAACCTATCGTCATACCGGGCACAAATTCCAGACTCCGGGGTGATTCTGAGTATTTCATAATAAAAAACCCAATATCACTTTTACCCGACTCGGGGATCAAACCCAATACCTCAGCACAGTAAATCTTACCGTGTATGCATTACAACTGCGCCGCCGAGGCAGTCAATAATTAAATGAATAAACATAGGTAATGTATGTTCATCGTCCATGCGTTCGCGTACATAGTTAATTGTTCAAGATTGAGTTGTAATTTTGTACAGTTGTTGTTGGCACTTGTGTGAAGGTCTCTTGCGGCAGCCATAAATGTAATCACACAAGCGAAGCTGAGGGCCGAAGCTAGTAAAATATAAGTTATGCAACAATGCATCCTTTTATTTTTATGATATATTTTATGTCTTAGGTTTAATCACGCACTAATAAGTAGGTAAAATTAGACATTTACATCATGTCAATAGGGTTGATGTGTGAACTTGAATTCGAACATTTGTATACGCAATAGAAAATAGTACAAAAAAGAAACCCTATTCGAATCAAAATTGGTTGAAATAAGAGACTAAAATTAAGTAGGTATTATTTCAAATATTGATTTCAACTCGTGTGAAATAAAATGAAGGAGTAGTGGGGTCATCTTTCGTTATGACCCGAGGGTCATTATAGGTTGACGCCATCGTATTATATATAGCGAGCATCTTTTTATTATCATTCAACAGTCAAGCCCTCGCATCAGATTTAAATAGCAATACAGTTCTAACAAGGTGGTAGGCCCTCGTATGCGAGAGTCCGTCTGGTTTGGTACCGCCGCTTTGACTATTTTTACCGCCAAGCAGCAGTGTGTAAGTATTGGTGTGTTTCGGTGTGAAGGACATTGAAGCCAGAAACAGATTTAATAACATCTTATGTCGAGTGACGAGCGCAGTCCAGTGCCGTACAGTGCTTTGAAATTCAAAGCTATGTGTGGCGTTGCTTCTGTTTATGGGCAGGCGCGGCGGTTACCATCAGGCGAGCGACATGCTCGGCTCGTCATTCAAGCTAATTTTTTTTTTTATTTAATGTAAACATGTAATATAAGACATATAGGTAGATAAACCACCTGTGACTAAAGCGTGCAAATAAAAGAAAGTAGAATATTAGGTATACAGAAAAAAACAGTAAATAAAATCTGGTCGCGTTCTCTAGGCCAAGTTTTATACTAACGTGTGTTTGTAACTGTACCAGTATTTAGGTCTATTCTTGTTGCAGTTATTTCCAGACATTTTATACGTGAGTCGTGACCGTTCAGGCATAAACCGTGAGCGCCCTTGTGTTAAAAATCAATATCCATTTTCAATAAAAGAACACATAGCTATAATTCCAATTAAATAAAAACCCTTATACTCTCAATAATAATAATAATTGTTAACAATTTTTTAAAAGAGCAACGTTGGTGTTTCTAAATAATGTATAACATTTTATGGATTCAATAAATATTTTGAATTTATTTTAATTTACCTATAATTGCCATGTTAATATGCATGAACACTGAGCAATAGACAAAAATGAAACAGAGCATAGCTTATCTTTGGGTATTTTTAACCGACGAAAAAAGGGAGCTTGTTTCTCAAACGTATATCGACTTTTTTTAATGGTTACCCCTAAGAGGGTGAATTAAGGCAAATTTAGTCAGATGATGGTTTGTGTAATGTAGCGGTCCTCTAAGAAATGGTTTTTGGAAATTTACATTTGAAAGGAGCAAAAGGAGGGTTGAACTTTGTATGAGAGACGGCAGCGGTGCAGTAATATATTCGTGACTGAAACCGCGCGGTCCGCGTCTGTCTGTTTATTCCGCTACCTCCTTCTAAAGCACGCAAATAATTTTGATGCACTATAATTTAGACCATTTGTTCCGGAAGATTTAGGTATATGTATATCACGCTATGATTTATGGGAGCAGGGCAGTAATGAGCGGGCAGAGCCACCAGCAAAAGGTAGTAAATCCTATTATTAAAAGCTTTCGTTGCCAGACCACGTAATTTTAAACAATTTGCATCAAACTCTAAATTCTACTAATATATATTAAGATGCTTAGATGTTTGGACGTGTGTATATCAGTTACATAAATAACGGCTAGTCTGGAACGTTATAAAAGATAGATGATGTTTATGCCTAGAATTAACTACGATTCTTCATTCATGGGATATTTTTCGTTAGCTTAGGGTTCCGTAGCCCAATGGCAAAAACGGGACCCTTATAATTTCGTCATGTCCGTATGTCACAGCCATTAAATTCGGAGACTATTGAACTACTTATATAGATGAAGTATGGATGGTAGACTGTGTAGTCTATAAACCGCTACACAAAATTGTATTCTATAGGTATTAGATATGCGTGTCCAAAGTCCTGAAAAATGCGACCACTCCGCGCAGCTCACTTTAAAAATAATATAGGTGGAAAATTCTAGAAAAAAATCTAGGTAAGGTAGTACCTATAACTTAAAAGAAATTTCGAACGAAAATTCGTTCCGATTAACTAGGTTGTATATAGTTTTTGAGATATGGGATATTTTCGGTTACACAATATTTATTTTTCCTGATTACGGAACCCTTCACTGCGCGTGGTTCGACATGCACTTGGCCGTTTTTTATAAATATATTCTAGGAACATTATCTCGCGGTCTGAACGGTGCAGAGTATTATTGTAGTATTACGTTACACATACTCTACATAGAGTAGAGTCTAGCAGTACTAGGCAATAGCAGTGAATTCTGTTAAAACGTAACTAAAAGTAGCATAAATATTAGTAGCGGCTGCGTTTTGTACGGTGAGTAAGATATCGGGAGGCCCAAATCCCCTTACCCTTACCCTTCCCCTTCCCAATTCCTTAATTATCCCTTTCCCTTAAGGTCGGCAACGCGCCCTAAAATTTTACGGTATTGTGGACGTACAGTGGAGATCACTGACTATGAGGTGACCCACTTGCTTGTTTGCCGGTCTATGCTATAAAAAAGATACTCCTAACATGATTTAATTATTTTTTTGATTAGACTAAAATGACTGGTTACTGGGCTTGAAGATTTTATAGCAAAAGCCCTGGGTCCATGATGCACACAGCCCAAGAACGTCTACATACCCGAAGAATCAAGAGCTCGTTTGCCGAAATGAATAAAAAGGGATTGGGAACTGGGGGATGGTATTTGAGGGAAATTGGTTGGTAATAATATTGGAGTGCTTTTCATATGTATTTATTATTCAATCACCGACAGATCCCTTCGTTATTTGTTGTAATTTTGTAAAGTGACATAATTTGGTTATGGACTTTAGTTAGGTCAAGTGAAGTTGCGCCTTATATAGGCCGTCTGGGTTGGTACTACCGCTTTGTCTATTTCTGCCTCCAAGCAGCAGTGTGTAAGCTCTGTTTGAAGGATATTGAAGCCAGTGAAACTACTGGGCATTATGAGTCTTGAAATCTTATGTCTTGGGATTACGAGCACAGTTCGGTGCCATACAGAGTTCTGTGTGACGTTGCTTCTTTTTATGGACAGGCGTGACGTTTAACATCAGGCGTGCGACCTGCTCGTCTCGTCATTCAAACAAAGAAAACATTAAAAATTTAGGTATTCAATAAAGTTGACCAAACAATATGGCTAAAATAATTAGATGTTCCAGTTTCGTAAATTTATTTTACGTCCCAGTCCGCGAGGAATACAAAGCTCGTAATTTGTTTGTGTTCAGGGACATCCAAATACCTACTGACGTGGTTGGGCGGAAACGAATGGTCGATCAAAATTAATATATTAATGGAACAATAACGTGACCTAAATTTCAGTTGTCATGAATATTTTATGAAAAATCAATCGATGAACTAATCTAGCCGACGCGCAGTGTTTTAAGTTACCCTAAAATCGGACGCCCTCGTTTTTTAAACCAGAAATACAGGATTAAAAACTGGCGAGTGCCAGTTATGTTTAACACACATTTAAAATTACCATATATGTTATTACAATGTCGCTCAGTTTACCTGTAGATAACATCAAATAAAATAATGAAGGTCTTGACATTGGTGATGTCAGTGAGATAATTTATAAATTGGCTTCGACACAGTAATGGCTGTGATCTTAATAGAGCACGTCGAAACGTAGGAGTTCCAATTTAAGAATAATATCCAGAGAAACTTCAACTTTATAAAAATAATATGATATAAAATACTGTCACGCTGCTATGCTTGAGAGGGTAAGCAGATAATTCATACAAAATATATATTTATTGCAATTAACCGTGGAACCTCACCGTTCACAGCAGTCGTACGTTATCAGTCAACCAATAGAAGCTTAACTTTTAAGGCAATTAGGGTTGTCTACAAAATAACACCAATAAATATGTCTAGCAATACAACTAGATACTACTGTAGACTATAACATATACAATTTATATAAGAATCTGTTTATCTATTTGTAAGTAAGAAACACCTAATAATATTTTATAAGTTTATATTTTATTTATGGGACGGAGATACGCTCGGCGAAATGTGGGTGTACCGGTTACACCTCTGCTTACCCCTTCGTGGATTACAGGTGTGAGTGCGTACGTATATATGTATATTTTATTTATGCGTCATTTCCTAATATGCAAACTTGTTGCATAAGAATTATGCATTTTTACTAACGTTAGATTATTATTTAAGTATATATAGACGTTTCGTCAATGACTTACTATTACCAGTTACATATGTAGTTACTATAACATTATTATGAGATGAATTAATTAATTTTACTTTGTTGTATAGTAAACTGACAGCCTCTGTGGAGCAGTGGGCGAGTAGCCGGATGTGAAGCGAGAGGTAGTGGATTCGATTCCCACAAAGAAACAAATTTTTGTAGGATCCACAAATATATGTTTCGGGTCGAGTGTTCAGAATTTGCCTTTAGGGGAACTTTTTTCTGATTAATGTAAAACACAAATCAAATGCGAAATGCATGCCAAGTTTACAATCATCACACTCATCATAGAAGTATGAATGATATTTTGTCGACTCCTAAATGCTGTATGGGGAATTTGACCTCTACAACTGTTCCTTAGATCCGCCTCTGCTTAATATAGATGTTCCTATTGTCATAAAATATTTATGTGCGTATTAAGTAGGTACCATTTCCTTATACTGTGTTTAATAATAATTGATGTATCCTTGTTCCAGATGTATAATGAAAATGTAATAAAACCATGACGATCCTACTTTACGATTATTGTGAGTTGGAGGAGAGAACAAATCGACGCCTTAAGGTTTGGAAGGGTGAGTAACAATTTTGTACCTTTGCATCGAAAAATATCAAATAGATATCAGGCCTGTATACTGTCTCAATTATGGCTTTCTCTACTGAGAGGTATACGCTGGCTTAAGGCAGGTTGACAGACTACACACACCTTTGAAATTCTTATCGAATTTTTTTAGGTCTGCAGGTTTTCTCTCGATGGTTTCTTCACCGTTGAAGAACCGATAATAATAATTTAAAGTAAGTCAAAGGTGCAAGCTCTTGTGGTTGGATTCGAAATCGACAGTCCGTATCACTCCTCACTAAGTTATAACTTTATAAACGCTATTTAAAATATTATAAAAGCTATAGCTTTTATAATGAAAATACCTTGTCTGAGCGCTCAGGACGGATGGCTAAAAACCGAATTGTGCATCACCAGATTATGGCTCTACATTTTCTTTTTATTACAAAAAGATAATAGTCACACTAATAAATCATTCTAGAATTATTAATAAGTAAACATATTATGGAGAAAAAATTGCAGTGTGTCGTATAACTAGACATGAATACATTTTAATATTAATTTCGTAATCTACTTTCTATTCTTAGTCCACAGGCGTCAGTTTTAGCATGGCATCATTGTTATTTTTGTGATGATCAAATATTTTTTGTGTTTTATTAAGAGGTCAGACAAGGCCCCTTAAGCGGTATATTTATTGTAAATAATATCGTATATTGTAATACGCGGAAACTTCTGCAAATATTTTTATTATGATGTAACAAAGAGAATACAATTAATTTAGTCTGAAAGTTATTATATCGGTTGGTAATAATTGAACACAATGGAGAGAACCAGAAAATAAAAATACTGTTTACATTAACTACAAATGTTATAAGGGTTTAATTTATAAACGTTTCCATGAGGAATTTAAATCCCGTTTAAATGGAGTTTATCACATGACACAGGCGAATATAAAGAACACATTTGTATGTGAGAAATAATCATATTGAAAAATAATCATATGACCTGGCATCGTATTTTTTTATTAGTCTGGATGATGAAACGAGTAGGTCACTCGGCTGATGGTCAAGTGCTACGCTTGCCCATAAACAGACACAGTACCAGACAGAACTTTGAATAACAAAGCACTGCGTGGCACTAGACTGCGCTCGTCACCCCGAGACATAAGTTGTTAAGTATATCATAATGTCCAGTAGATAGTTTTACTGATTTCAATGATCTTCAAACTGGAACACAACAGTGTTTACACACTGCTGCTTGGCGGCAGAAATAGACAAAGTGGTGGTACCAACCTGCACACGGGCTCTCGCATACGAGGGGCCTACTAGCTAGTACATTACGGTTTTCTGTTGTATTCCTGCCTAAATCGTACGAGTATTACAACTCATGTAAAATGAGGCTTAATTGGGTGGAGTTTATTAATTAACTACACAAAAAGTAAGTACTCCTGTGTGTACAGGAAGGTAATAACCGTAACTCAACGTTTATCAGTAATGTGTCATTGTAACCTCGCGCATTTGTTAAAACCACTCCATTTAGAGGCCACAAGCCGAATTGGCGTCATCATTTGGCATTGCCCGAACATTACAAATTTTGTATATTATGTTGCAAACCCTATGAAATAGCTGTAATACTCGAAAAACAACTTATAAACGATGATGGAACCATGTATTCATGAGCCATGACGCGTTATATTCTTAGTTATTTATAGAATAGTATTACAATTTTAGCCCGAGAATGTTTAATCATACCTGGTACACAGGGCCGGCTTATATAAAAGTAAGGCATCACTAACACTGGTGCGCTTTGAGCCTGGTCACTCTGGTGCCTTAGGCGGTTGTTGGAATGGTCACCTCGATTTAGGGCCACAGCACACAGACATAACATCGACGATCGGTGATTTACTTGCTTTTTGGAAGCTCGATGCCGCGTCGGAACGCCCCAATCCGCACACATACAAACGCCAGTAGCGGCGATCAAGTCTCTTTTGCAAGAGCGATGCAGCACCTGAATGCTACACTCCGCACACATTAGAATGCCAGTCGCAGGAATTTAGTGATTCTTTGGCATCTGTGGAAAACGGGTCAATATAGTACCAAAAGAACTATATGCAAATAAACAGTCAGCGTGGACGCGTGCTACTACTAGTCCCGCTCTCCCAACTCTCCGCCGGCGCCAGCCGAGATTGATAGAGTCGTTAAAACGATCATTTTTATGTGGTAGGGACACTTCTGTCTACAGCATGAATGGGTCGGCTCAAAAAAAATACGACCTAAAGTAGCAGTATGCTGCTGCGTTTCGTAAAGTGAGTGAAATATCCGGAGGCCCGAATCCACTCTCCTTCCCATTCCCTTAATTATCCCTTTCCTTTAAGGTCGGCAACGCGCTCGTAATTCTTTAGGTATTGTGGGCGTACATGGGCGGTGGAGATCACTTATCATCAGGTGACCCACTTGGTAGTTTGCCGGCCTATGCTATAAAATAAAAAAAACAAGCGCAGCAAGTCGCTAAACGCTATGCAGTATCAAAGCAATCGCAAAATCGCCGATCGACGATTGCTAAAAGTATCCTGTGTGTTGTGGTCCTTACTCCGTTATAACTAGTAGGACATGTATTGCAAAACGCAAACGCAAGTAGCAAAATAAAATTAAGTAACAATTCTTGAACTAAGACAAGTAGGTATTTTAAATACCTAATAGAAAACGCTACATTTTCAGATGTATAACGTCATCTTTTTAAGTCATGGCTTATTTGGAAACCTACTGCTAGTAAACTTGTTTTATACAGGCTACTGTTAAACTATATAGAAAGGGAATAGGTATTAATAAAATATATTTTTTCAGTCTGGCATATATTATTGTTCGCATTCGCCGCCGTATTTGGCATCGCCAATTATGTGTTTTTGCAAAACGCTATGGAATTGGTAAACGACAACTGCATACTATTCCCAAGAGAATTGGAATTTCGAATGGTTGATTTGTCTGAATTTCAAACAAATGATGTAAACGACACAATATTTAATGGAGGTAACATAACAATTACGACTGAGCCTGCTCAAGCTGCTGATGCCGTCCCATCAAACTCTTCCGAAAAAACTAAAAGAGACACAAATAATGGCGAAACACATACTCCTGAAGCCGCCACGGTATACGTAAACAATACTGGTAAGATTTTTAGATCTTTTTTTCTGATTAGATTTTCAGTAGTGTACTACGAAAAAAAATATGCGCTTCGGTAATCTTCGTTTATCTAGAAAATAGTAACGCGTGATGATGATGGTATGGTAAAGTTTTGTTGAGTTAGATACTGACCAGGCCCGATATTGGTTACATACCTATTCCTACTTCTTTTCCTTCTTTCTGCCTGGCGTTATTCCTGCTTATTGCCAGATTTCTCATACCATAGACTTGACAATATTTGGTATTATATGGGGCGACTTGCCATCTGCCCCCACAACCTGCAATAGGAACCAAGTTTCGCCATTATCGTACCTACTACGCGCAGGAGAGGTTGTCCACTTAATACATAAAAAAGAAGAATGCTCAAACACATAACTTTAACCGTAGCACAATATCTTGTAGGTTGATCTCGAATATTAATAATTTATTGGGAATCGCTAAATAGATTCAATTTGCGTACAGACTTATGACGTGTCTAATGTTTGTTTTAACTATTTTCGAAGCCATTTAGGTATATTGATGTTAATTTTTGAATCTGTAGGAGGAGAGGAAAGATTTCCTGGAGACGCTACAATACACATATCTATTACTTTCGTAATAAGAAGAGTGAACAAACACTATACAAAACTATTATTATAAAACTAATTCTAATATCACAGGTAATAAAACTCATCATTTAATGCTGGATACCACGCGAACACTTTTTGAAGAAAACGCCGCTTGTCAGTTCGCTGAATACATGCCTGTACTGTCCACAATATTTGCAGCCGTGTGGATGACTTTGTTCACCATGTGCCCAGGTGGTGGTCACGCTCGGACGGGGTAAATACAGATCTTTTTACTTTCCATCGAATGATGGAGCCACCAAGGTTTTCGCCAACAAAAGCGCTAGAGAGGGGCAATAGGCTAGTCAGGAACCGCGATCCCTCTGGTCATCACGAGAGAGAAGAGAAATATTTTGTTTAATATTCCTAATTGAATTAATCAAATAATTCTCGGGGTGATTTAGAAATAACAAGATACTCTGTGGATAACCCAAGGCACTCCCTCTTCTATTTAAGTGTCTGTGAAATGTAAAACCGCGCATATTCGTGTAATGCACGAACTTTATTCTTTATAAGACAAGGTAAGTATCTATTTTATGCCCGTCGTCCATTCTTGTTGAATTTCGTAAAGGCACCGTATACAGAGCAACTGAGTAACATTTGGCACCAATACACGTGAAATTAGTAGTCCCTCGTGACAATGCGACGTCTCGTGACACAATATTAAGAATTTTGACTCATCCGAGAGTTAATGGAAATACTTAGTGTGAGGCATTTGGACCCACTTGGAATTTTATGAACATGTAATGTTCTAAATTAATTTGTTGATTGTTTAAATGATCACTTTTTTGGCAAGGTCAGGCTTTCTTGTGTCTGTTGTCAAATCAAATTGTAATGTGTAGATGACAATCGCTTTTTAAAGTGTACTCCTTTTGCGCTATTCATATCCATATTACAAAACTATGAGCACCTAGTAAGTCCATAATCGGAGTATAACATATACCTTATTACTTAATTTCTCTTCCACCACGGCGCGGCGTATTGCTGTGTCAATTATAGTTCGGTAAAACTACATAACAAATTGTGACCGTAGCCGAGCATATAGGCTGATCCGTGACCTCTTATCGGCGACTGGTGCCTTCGATCCTTGATCTAGTTGTTCTATCTGTATGATCTCCCTAGCAAAAGCTAAACTGCCACCAGCGATCTTGTAGAAGTCTAGGAACATGGCTGTTAAAGTCACACTTCTTCAGCGCCAATACAAATTCGAATAAAGCCACTCTAGGTGGGTAAACGATAATAGAACGATAGATACAGGTCAGCCATAGGATCAGGCGTAAACGTATAAAATACCAACTCAACCAATAGTATTCACCTTTGTACCTGATTTAATTAATCTTCTTCTTCTTCTTCCACCTGCCCTTACCCACTCACAGTGGGGTCGGTGCAACATGCTTTAACACATGTTACAAAATGATTTGGCTTGTAGTTTTTACGACCGGCCGCCTGTCTAACGTCAACCCCTCTGCGGAGAGTTTTTACGACCGGCCGCCTGCCGGACGACCTGATTTAATTAATAAGCATTTAATATTAATATTATAAATATTAATTACAGACTTCCTCAACCTTGGCGGATACTGGCGCCGGCACTTTTATTTTCTCTAGTCATGGTCGGTCTGACTGGACACAGCTTCACCACCACAAACCGAGGACTGCATGCCTTTTGTGAAGCTTTCTTCGAGCTAACCAATACAACTACGTAAGTATTGTCTAACTCTACGTCTACTGCCAATCAGCAATGTGAAGCACTCTTGTTTTCGAGTTTAAACGCAATGGAAGCCAGTAAAATTACTGATCATTATGAGATTTTACATCTTAGGTATCTAGCGATAATGATCGCAGTGCAGTGCCATACAGTAGGTACTTTGTAATTCAAAGCTCTGGTTGGTGTTTATGGGGTAGGTGTGACGCTTACCATCAGGCGAGTAAACTACTCGTTTCTTTGTTCAGTTTGGTATATAAAAAGTTACCTCAACCTAATATTTTCTTAAGACTTTTTAATTCAATTTATCTAAACGTGAAATAATAATAATTATACTAAGCCTGTATTACACACGTCCCCTGCTGGGTATTGTTCGGCGTTAGTCCACCACGAAAGCCTAATTCCAGTAGGTACGTACAGTAATTCACATACCTTCAACATTCTTATAAAGAACATCTCAGGTATGCAGGTTTTCTCACGATGTTTTCTTCACCATTAAAGCAAGCGATAAATAACAATACACACATTGTTTAGATAAGTCATAGGTGCATGCTTTTGGGACTGGTTCGGAACCTGCGACTATCGCCTCGGCAGTCCGTATCACTCCCCAATGAGCTGTTGCTGATATATGCCATTCAAAATTAATAAAAAAATCCTATTGTAATCTAAAAATTCTATTCCATGGTTCATGAATCTAGGAATGTGTCCATTGTAGTGATGATATGATGTTCCAATTCTCCTTACTACATTCCGGTCTTCTGCAGTTGCTCATCCGTGAATTGGTATTTGGAACGGGGCTGGAACGCGTCATGGGGTATAGGAGGACGAGTGGCCGCGACTCGTGCTGCAAGCGCAGCAGTGTGGGCGAGCTGGGCGTGCGCTGCTGCTCTGTTGCTGGCGCGCTGCCTGGCCGCACCCGACTTCCAAATCAAGCGTACTGGAGTCTACGTCAGTCAGGATCCTCAAAGAGTAAGATAAATCTAGATATACTATAATACTTATAGTCTAATCGCTATACCTGTACCAGAAATGTAAACAAATATCTACCCACCTTTCAGTTATCTCCATTGTATTTGATGTTGGTATAGACAGATCCAAACAAAGAAATTATTTGTAAAGTGGGTAGATGTTTGTTTACATTTCTAGAACTGATTTGGTGAATAGACTATACGTATCTACAGGTAATATTTTATCAGGATTATGTTTACACAATATTCTTTAGAACTTACTTAAAACCGGGCATCTCATATATAGTTTCATTAGTCTAATGGCAGTATACTAAGGTTGAGAACCGTGAGGTACTGGGTTCAATTCCCAGGTCGGGCAAAATCAATTTCTGTTCGATAAAGATATTACATAATAGGAAAGATTGGAATTTGTGCCCGGTGACCAATGACCAATGTGGCGATGCATGCAGGGATGGGAATTTGTCGGAATGTTAGGCCATCGGGAAACACGCTGAGCTTAAGTTAAGTTATTGAAAACCCATACCTACGTAGTTTTCTTTTGTTACAACTCGTATCTATGTTACTTTGGACAAATTAAAATTTACCTATGCGCATTATTGAAGCAAGTATATTTGTTTTATTTTGTTAGGAACATATTAATTGATGTTAGTTTTTTGCAGAAAATAACACCATACCTCAAAAAGTCACCAAGAAACAGGAAGCGGTCAAATAATATTTCGCCGACTAAGCGCGACAATTTATCGATAAAATCGGAACCGACCATTACCACGGAACTGGTCACCGTATCTGTGGAACACGGTCAAGACTCAGTTCCTACCTCCTTGATGGCTACCCCGGTGAAGAGCCAACGCAATTCAGATTTGATTGAAATGTCGTATAATCCCCAAGAGCGGATAAACGAAGAATGATGTGATTTCCAAAATAATTTTGCGTCTGCTACGTAAACATAGCTTCCGAATCATTATTAAATTCGTCTGCGGTCAGTGTCTTTTATTGTGGCTTATAAAGCATTCAGCGTGTGCTTGCTCGAAAGCTAATCTATTTTGCAAGAGATAGCTACCGACCTCTAAGTAATCTTAGACTTAAATATCAAAGCTCCAAATATTTACATAGGTAGTTATATACTTACTGTGTGTTTTGCAATATTGCTATAATTGTAAAAGTAGGTTTAAGGAAACCTGTGATGTGAATGTAAAATAATTATTTAATTATTGTTCTGACTTGTTACGTGCTCAATTTTGATGACAAAATTATTTCGAACCCTTCTTTCTCAATGTCTAAGGTAGTTATGTAAGTAAATACCTATAGCAATTTTATCTTTATTATACTATGACGTAGTTATGGTATTATTTATGTGGACGGATTTATATTTGTTAAAATTACTTTTTAATTTACAATAAGGCAAATTTAAAGAACTATTAAATGTTAATAACATACCTATGTACTGACTTTAAATTTTTACGACTTGAGTAAATAGGTTGGTAAAATAATAAGTTCCTGTAGATAGTTATAATAAAAATAATACAAAAAGTCATTCACACGGGCGAAGTATGTAAGTGGTAAATCCATGCCGTAGACAGTTTTATTCACAGCATGAATGGGTCGGCTTGGCAGGGGCCGACCGGTACCATAGTCTTCAGAAAACCGTTGTGTTGCCAGGTGTGTTTCGTCTTGCGTTCAAAGCCAAAATCTTAAACATAATATGCAATATGGATCCATGATTCCTTTGGTACTTATCTTTAGTGTTCTTAAGCAGTGGAATTTGGAAATCCCATAAGATCAAGTGGCACATTCACTAATTTGCTGGCGTCTGCTATTTAATTTAAAAACACATCAATAGTTAAGTAAGTATTATATAATGTCAGCCCTGTGTTATTCTGTCCCACTGCTGAGCACGGGCCTCCATCACGAACGAGAGGGGTTGGGCGTTAGCCCACCACGTAGGCCTAATGCGGGTTGGTAGACTTCAAATATCTTCGAAATTCTTTATAGAGAAATTCTCAAATAAGCAGATTTCCTCACGATATTTCCTTCACCGTTGTAGCAACTAGCAAGCGATAATTCACAATGAATTCACACGTAACTTGGAAAAGTCAGAGGTGTATGCCCTTGGGGCTGGCTTCGAACCTGCGACTTTCGTCTCGACAGTCCGTACCACTTCGCGCTGAGCTATTGTTGATGTACATTGTACATAAATAAAGCGTTATTATTTTTTGTAAACTTGGCTGTATAAAATTAGTTCCTTTGCCAAATAACATCTGACGTCAAATTTCAATTCTAATCATTTGTCAGTATATTGTTCTCAGTGTGACCATTTGTGGGAATTTCCTGCCTTTCTTAATTCTTACAGCTAGGTACTTCCTAGTAGTTACTATTAGATTTTCTTTAATTATTTAAGTATTCAGAAACCTTGTTATGATACTTGAAGATAGCTGACTATTCAAAAAATAATGTAGCTTGACCACGCTTAAATTTTTCTTAGTATATAAAAATTAAAGAGAGGACTGGGGATATTCGATTTTTTGGAACTCTGAAAATACTCACCATAAGGCCTTCATTTATTGATTTTAGTGGAAGCGATGAAATTACATGAAGACCGATGTAAAGATTTTGCGATTGTGTTTATATTCTAATTTCATTTGTTCGCAAGTATATAATATTTTGGCATTTTTACAACAGTCACACTTGGTCACACTCTTAGAGTAAAATTGTTCTGTGCACTGATTCTTTTGTCAAGTTATGAGTGTCAAAAATCAAAGTCAAGAAAACAAACTCATTCGAAAGCAAATAGTGAAATGTAAAACATTTTTTAAATTAATTACGAGTAAAATTTAAATTATGATATATCAGGTAAAAAGGATTTTATTCAAGCAGCGTTTTATTATTAATTTTCTTCGATATGTTCATAATGATCAACATTCTACGAAGACACTTTTTCCTCTAAAAAGTCGTGCATTGCTCAAAATTGCTGGTGAAGATGCAGGAATATTTTTACAAGGCCTCATTACGAACGACATGCGACATTTCGAAGAAGGAGCTAAGTCTATGTACACTGTGTTTCTAAATAATAAAGGTAGGGTGTTGTACGATACGTTGATACATAATTGGGACCTAGATGATACCTTTGTAATAGAATGTGACAAAAATGTCCTAGGCTCCCTACAAAAACATCTCAAAGTGTACAAGCTGAAACGACGAGTTAATATTGCAGATGTGAGCAATGAATTAAAAGTGCATGCTTTGATCTCAAATTTAACTGATGATGCTGTAGAATTTGAAAAAGATATAAAAATGTACAAAGATCCCCGACTGTCGGAGCTAGGTTGTAGAGTCATAACATCAGTACAAGTCCCAGAATCTGTAATAGCCCAAACTGTTGGCAAAGATGTTGGAATTATGGAAAATGAGCAGGGGTATAAGTATCTGCGATATAAGTTAGGTGTTGGAGAGGGAGCTGATGATCTACCACCCGGCACCACCTTCCCTTTGGAAGTGAACTGTGACTACATGCATGGAGTGAGCTTCCACAAAGGATGTTACATTGGTCAGGAACTGACAGCTCGAGTCCATCATACTGGTGTGGTTCGTAAAAGAATTATGCCAATAAAATTTTCTGGGACTGTTAGTGGAGACTTGGAGAAAGACTCTGTGATATCTTCACCAGATAATCCTAAATCTAACTTGGGAAAGTTGAAAGGAGTTGTACAAGACTATGGGTTAGCGTTACTTAGGATAAAAGAGGCTTTAGATGCTAAAGCACTGGTTGTTGGCAAATGTTCTGTTGAGGTTATAAAGCCAAGTTGGTGGCCTCTTGAAGCTCCTAGAGATAAACAGCCCTTAGTGAAATCTGAATAAAATATTTATGTAGGTATGTCATTTGTGTATATGTCATATGCATTTTAAAATACCTTATCAAATACAAAAATAATCATCCAAATCAGCCTACAGTTAGCGGAAAACAGTCCAGTGCCATGCAGTGCTTTCTAATTCAAAGGCCTGTGTGGTGTTGCTTCAGTATTAATAGGATTTAAAATATACAAATTTCAAATTAGTATATTGTATTAAGTAGTATGATTTGTGATGACAATTGCAAAATTTTTGCACATCTTTCATACATCTATATTATGTCAAAATAAAAAGTTGTTACCTAATGGTGCTTATTAACCGAAAAAAAAACATAGTAGGTCTTCAATTTGTTGAATATATTTGTTTTAATATAAAGTATATTCTTGAATTAATGATCAACTTAGAAAAAAATTAAAAGAAATTTCAATTAGAAATGCAACATATATGAAAAAGTAAACCCCTTGAAATGAAATGTCTTAATGAAAAATATAAATTTGTTGTTTTCAGTAAGACATGGAGGAAACAAAATCAAAGGAAGCAACCAAAGAGAAAGAGGAGCCTGTACAAATAATTTATGATTTCAAATGCTCATCCTGTGGTCTTGACGAGAAAGCTCACTATAAAGGAACTAAGCCACCATTTTCTCGAAATCTTTTACTAAAATATCCAAGTTATATAATGAAGGATCCTTTCAGTCCTCCTGGAAAGGGAGAGGTTCTAGTGCTGGGTGGTGACTGCTCAGAGTGTGAGAAACCAGTGTGCATAAGCAAAGAATGCAGCTTGTTTTATTCGAAAATGTTTTGTTTGGAATGTGTTCAGAAGTGTATTGATATGTTTCCTACAGAAATGAAAGTGAAAATAGGTCAATTAAAGAAAAGAAGTTAATGTACTATGTATTTTTGTTTTAACTATATCCATTGCATAAAGAAATCGGCAGGCAAAAGGTGTAGAGATTCTATAGTGCTACTTAACTATACATACATTGACTCACGCCTGTTTCTCATAGGGGTAGGCAGAGACAACGGATTTCCACTTCCTACGATCCTTGCATACCTCTCTGGCCTCATTCACCCTCATTAATTTGACCTTTCTCGAGAATATCTCCAACTTGATCTATGAAAGTTCGCCAACGCCTTCCCCTCCCAACTGTACCCTTCACACTCGCCATGTATATTTGTTTCGTCAATCTTCTTTCATCCATCCTCTATACATGCCCAAACCATCTTAGTATTCCTTTCTCAATCTTCATCACTACAACACACACACTTTCTAATTCTCAATTATTTGTAACATCAAAATGATATCATGAATAGATCTTAAAATACAATGATAAATAAAAATCATTCTTTATAAAATACTGTTTACTTTGGCTTTCCAGTCCGATTTACAGTATTTTTTCATTAATTTTTCACAAATTATATGCAATAACACAGTTTTATCCGAGCGAAACTCTAGTTTCTGTAACTTAACGTAATTATAATACACAAGTAAAATATATTTATTACAAGCCATACACTGAATCGGCACGCAACGCGACGCGCGCGGCCACTCTCCGCCACACTTCATAAAAAACGTATATCTTAAAATTAACAAAAGATAATTACAGCACAATTATATTAAGATGTAGGTATATATTAATAAGCTCTAAATCAGGACAAAATTAAATACATTTTTTGTCTCACACACCCCAGTCACTCCATACAGATAGCACCACATTATGTCCGTAATCCTTTTACAAAATCCAGTGACTGACCTCAACACACAACAAAACTTATCAATTTAAATAAAAGTCAAATGTTTAATAACAATTACAAGAATAATGTAGAAATCATTACGATATTGAGACGTCCCCTTAGTGATTAAATTCGTATTTATGTTAAGGTTTATTGCTTTCTCATTGTGAATTACCACATCCTATTAATGACAACTACGTGGTAGCATACGTGTCCAAAGAGAATATTCGAGAAATATTACAATTAGAATCTATTGTGTGAATCACGAACAACATTTAAAAGTTTACATCAATAAGATATCCTATAACAGCGAGTTTGTGATGGATAACGTTTCGCTGCGGCCTGCCCGTGTACCGGACTCGCTATAAACATGCAAAATGGACAGGATCGAACTATCGGCAAGTGAATTTTGAATATATACATTTCGTCTAATAAACTTCACATGCACGCTCCAATAATATTATATTAAAATTTACGATTAGACCTTATCGGGCAGTGAATAATGAACGCTGTCCGTTGTATTCAATTATGTGCTCCTATCACTACATTTATTTCACGAATTATGCAACCAATGTCGACTTAACTAGGGTTAACAAAAAGACATACAAGCGGGTGGATCGTAATGTATCTAAAAAGTTCATACTGGCCTAATATTAAGGTTCGCAAATCAAAGTACGCGCCTTGGACGGGTGATACTTTTGCATTATTATAACATTTCCACTATCTTCAGACTTTCTCATAAGCAGGATGGAGAAATACAATTTTTATTCCCCTAATTAGATTCTCAAATAAAATTAATAAAAAGAAACGCTCACAGCCTAAACGTAATTTTGAATTTTTTAAATAAAATCATCTAGTCGTCTCGGACACTTCACACACTAACGAAATAATAATAAGAAACACTGAATATTAAAATTTTACCGACAGTCTTACACGTACCTATTATATAGTTATATCACTAAAGAAATGCCTAAGTTGAGTTAAAAGCGGCGACCTCCAATATATTCCAAAATACAAGTCAAATACGAATAAACATCGACAGAAGTCAGACAATCGCCTCTTTTTATTAAGAAGATGCCAAATACACAATAATTAGTACAGTTTAATGTGTTGATGCCAAGAGACACCAAGAGCCAAGAATCATAGAAAAGTATAATATATTAAAAAGTTTTGAACGAGAAATACATCAGTTAAAAATATTTTTTCTTCCAATAAAGATATGCTTCTGGTGTTAATTTCTCAGACAAAGTACAATATAATATGTACATTTAAATTATTAAAAAAATACTTTTCCGCACATAGGATCAAAATATAAAATATCTAACCAATATTCAAAGACAATTTGTCAGTGCAATAATCCAGAATGTGCAGTTCTAAAATACTTTTGTTGAAGACATTCCGCCGCTGCTCCCCGTGCCTTCTTTATATATTTCTATACATTTGTTTAGTCGTAAGATATATTATTGTTAGCGATTCCACAGCCATGCCGTAACTTACCCAATCATCGGCATAATAAAAAAAGTATAAAGTCTCCGTTTAAAAAACCTATATACAACAAAAATCCTATTCACATAAGACTTTTGTTGTATTTTGTTCCTGTTGAGAACTACTAATAACTTGATTTAAAGAATAGGTTTTAAATATCCAATCGACATGTCGAATAAAACGATTAAGAAACAAACAAGATACTAACACAGCATGTCAGACTTAGAAAAACACACTTATTAACTTTACTTACGTCAAAGCTACACTAGGTAAAAAGTTCGAGATTGGCTGAATAACTATAAGCTGTACCTATATCGCAGGCAAACTCTGCAAGTTTAGTCGAGTTACAGCCATTTTCAATAAACAATCTCAATTTGATTATCCGGATAGAGCCCAGAAATCAACCAATCAAACTAAGTAATTTGTACACGTCACCTTCAAACTGTACTGTAACTTCAAACTTGGCCCATTTGTGCGATCTATCCGGGGAATCAAACTATGATAGTTTATTGAAAATAGCCGTTAGTGACGGACTATCAGAAAAGCCATCGAATACCGAGTCACATTACTAAATTATTGACATTAGTGTACCAGAATAAATGTGGTAAGTAACCGACGATTGAAACAATCCGCGCTAACTTAATATTGCGCGAACGAAACCCCACATTGAGAGGCGAACTGTGCGCGTATTTAGTTTTGAACAACCTTAAATGGAATTTGGTACTAATTCATGCTGTTGGCCTAGTGCAGCAGCGGCCTTAATACAAGCTACCTCCGTTAACAGATTCAATCTTTTCGATACCTAAACAATAAAATACACCTCTATAAAGAACAAAATACATAGTTAACATTTTGAGACAGATATTTAACTTTGTTAAATTAAAACACTATGTCGTAGACGGATTATAGAATTAGCTTTTTTATAAATCATTAATTGCTTTATAAAACGTTTTATATCATTGTGTATAAGCAAGACTGGGTGCATACAAACAGATACGAACGAAACGCCATCTGTCTGACTATTCACAATCCCTATTACTTTCGTATAAGGGCGGCTACGCATCAATGATTCTTCTGGTGTTGTGGGTGTTCATGGGTTGTTGAGATCAGTTTCCATCAGGTGACCCACATGCTTGTATGCTGGTTGCTGTACTACGAAAAAATCCTATGCACCGGCGTATACTTTAAAAACTAGTTAATATGCACTCAGTCTCAGTCCAATAATTTATATTCTAGAATCCGACTAGGTCATACGTTGGAACTGACATCAGCTAGCAACTTACATTCAAATCGATATTTAGAATATATCGACGTAATTTTGTATCTATATATCTGTGAAAACTAAAATAAAAAATTTCGAATAAATATTTTACTTGCTTATAGATAGATCGGTTAATTTATGCACTTCTTGCTATGTGTGCGTAACTTTGTAAATATGTTTTAATTCGTGTGAGAGTAACGTTTCAGCCGTCGTCCTAAATATTTTAGTCAATAATGACGAGCACACACAGTCATTGTCATAATACAAACACAACAACTAACACATAGCAAGACTTGCAAGAATAAGTTGAATTATCTATAACTACACGGTATGTATAATACATGTGAATTTTACGTATGTTTTATCATGCAAGTTCTGTCCGCGGTGTGGCTATACGATCTTTAATCTGGCATAGACGTATATAAATCTAGTTTAGATAGACCGCATCCGCAGCGCGGATAAAAATACATAATATAGAAAATTTATTGCCACATAGGCCTAACATAAAATATCTAAATACCAGTGTAAGGTCGATGCATATTGGAATGTACACATATCGATGACAAGAAAGAGTAATCTACATAAAAATATGCATTACATAGGAGTAGCGCATAACTGAGTAGATGGTCCTGCGGTAGTGGAGTGGTCACATATCACGTGACAACACATCCGCGTTACACACGTCATGCATAGAATAATAATACAATAGAAGTCAACACACTCTTCCTGACTGCTCCATAACCGTAGGACTACCTGCACAGTTGTGCGCTACCCCTACATTTGAGCGAATAATTTAAAACTATATGACCATGTTTACTTAAAAGTGAAATTAAAATGAATTCACACACATCGATTATCGACTTAGGCACTCACGTTGACAAATGCATGAATTATATTAATTATTTTTATACTACGATTCATTATCAATTTTAATATTTTTGCAACATTTTCGGATGCATACTTACGCCCATCTATTGAGTATATTAATTAACAGTGTGGATTAGAGGCCAGTATTACTACATTTAAAACTACAGAAAAATACACATACTGAAGAAACTGTATGACAAATATGCACACGTTATCTATGAATAAAATACAGTTTTAAAATATTATATTAAAGAGGCTGTGAACCAAAATAAACCGTTACGAGTTTTTACAAAAAGTATTGTGATATCGATACGTTAAAAGGTTCCCCATTTTTTAAGGATAGTGTAAAAGAGGTAATTACAAGGATATAAACAAGTAGTTTGACGATACACCCTGTTCAGAACAGAAAACTATACACTAAAACAGCATCCACACTAGCGAGCTGCCCAACGAGCCGCTCGTCTCACATCAAGACACAATTAGTAGATAGATCAGTTCATTTATTTGCACGTCTTTTCTTTTAACTCTCTTTTATTTTTGTACTGACTTGTTATAAGCGCTATTTGGATGGCCTACATGATCAATAAACAATCTAATTTTTCATTTCATTTTCATTATAAACACATAGACATGCAAGAATGTGTTGAATCTATACAAACTGGTCACTGTATCCGATTGGTTACAGTTATGGATCGCTAGTATGGACGCAATTTAATACATTTACAGACCTCATATTTGAAGTCAATACCGTACGACCATATGGCTGTACTACACATTGTGTGGATTACACAATTAATGACCCTATTTTAACTCACTGGACAGAGAACATTGTAACACATTATGTGAGTGAAAATGTAGTAAATTATGTACTTTATTATGATATCAAAAACTGCAGCAAACTACATGCACAAATTGCAGAAGATACATCAATTTATATAATTTAATACGCCACTTACATCTCTTAAGGCGAGCCTATCACGAGTCCGCCCCTCTTCGGTCGAGTAAATCGATAATAGGATAATTATTCTGCTTAATTATAGTGCCGTCTCAATATGTGACAATTTGTCTACGACGATACATCACGCCGCATCACTGCACTTGAGTAAAAGATGAGCATTTCGCCATTTGAGACGGAAAGGCGTAGAACTTATCGCGATTCGCAGTAGAAACGTTCGGAGACGTGGCGGGCTCGTGACGTAATGTTCGTCGAAAGCCACTTAACGTCGCAATACTATAATTACTAATATTATCGTTATATGGAGCTAATGCCTAAGAAATATGTGGCGTAGTCGTCTGTGGTCTTACGTATCACCAAAACTGCAGTCTGAGGTTGCGATTCCCCGCTGCTGTCGAAATCATAATTTACCTGGAGAATATCGAGTAACGAAACAGTTTCGAGTATATGTAGGTCCTACCCATCGGCGGCGTGGTGCTGCGCCGTGGTGAGTAGTGCCTGCAGCGCATGCGCGAGATGCGTGCGGTAGTCTGTGCGTGGTGGAACCTCGTCCTCAGGCTCGTCATCAGGCGAGTCGGCGGCCTCGTCAGCTGGCTCCTCCCCGTCGCTGCCCTCTGGTGTGTGACACCGCGCCACCTCCGCCACGCATGATACCGTCTCGGCGCCTTCCGGTTCTGAGTTGTCCTCATCTGTGACAGTGTCGTGTTATCAGAATATTATTAAAGCTGTGTGTTTTATATGAAGGCGTGCAAAGTTTTCTGTACTAGCGTTAGGGTTCAACAGGACAAAACGCATTCGTACAAAATATACAACAACAATAATATTTCGATGCATCACGGCACGATACTGGTATTTATCCTGGCACGGCAAAGTGAATACACTGGACTTGATGTTAAGTACTGTGTAATCCAAATATATGTTTGGCTGTTAAATTACATTGCATCACTTGACAGTCGGCAAGATTAAAAAAAACCGAGTGTAGTGTTATGAGACCGCAAGTGCCTCATAGTTCTAGATACCGACGATATAGGTTAACCTTGTGTGGAGTCAGGATTATGTGTGTGTGTGAGTGTTGTGTATTTGAGTACCGGAGGCGTGATGCAGTCGTTGTTGCGCAGCGTGCGCGGCTCGTACAGCGAGTCGTGCCGCGGCGGGGGACAGGTGCGCACGCGCCGCCACCAGCGCCAGCGCACGCGCGCCGCCCAGCAGCGTGCGCAGCGGAGCACGCGCCGCCGCGCCGCACACCTCCTCCGCCAGCGCCTCCGCCGCACCCACTGCGCCTGAACTGCCGCCGCCGACACCCATCTGTGACAATCATACAAATAACATGTTTCGACTCGATTTCTTTTTCAATTACCTTAAAATCTATAATCGAGTTTTATAAATCCGGAGAAAAATAAACGAGTTAGAGGTCACTTTAATCGGAAGGAGTTGTAAATCCGGCTCGTAGGACCACAAAACTAATGTTGTGTACGCGTCTTCTGATAGTTAAGACTGCACACTGATATAATATGGGAAGCCATCCAAAAAAATATAAAAACAACCGTTTCGATGAGTGCTTTGTTGCAACTGATTTGATGCAATGATACATTATAATGAAAATGATATTTGCTTTCAGTGCTAAAACAAAGTTTCTCAATTCGTCAGTGTGTACATGTTTATGTCAAAAACGATTCTTACCTTGGGATAATAATGTTGCATGAACTCGTATATCGCGGGATCTTCCAGTGACTCTCGCTCGTCGAGTAAAATCGCATCCATGTACTCATTAACGACGGTACATTCCAACAACATCTCTTCAAGCTTAGAGTCCGCCTGAAAAATCTCAGGCAGTTATAGTTTGTGCATTTGATGAAGACGTGCGTGTTTTTTATTTATACTACACAGCTGTTTACTGTCTAAGATATGTTGTGTTTCTGCTTGAAGGACATTGAAGCCTTCAATTTAAAATACCAGACATTATAAGATTTGACATCTTATGTTTCGCGGTGACGAGTGCTGTTCAGTGTCATGCAGTGCTTTGTAATTCAGAGTTCTGTGTGTTATTGTTGATGTTTATGGGCTATCGTCGCGCTTACCTTCAGGCGAGCGACCTACTCGTTTTGTCATACAGCCAAAGAAAAAGGTCAATAGTACTTAGTAGTAATACGTAGTAAATAGCAATAGGAAGAACATGCAAGCAGATTGATGTTCGGAATTTGTAAAGCTAACAAGTTGTCGATTGAATTCCTTTATTTGAGACAGGACGGAATGAGAGTGATGAAAATTATACTTAGTTATATTTGAACTTAACCTTGTCTCTTTGAGTATATGGTTTATATTGCACTACTCGTCACTTTGAGCCGTTCATCTTTCGTTTCTCTATTATCAGCCGTATACACATATACGTTTGAAATATCGATTTTGCCATTTAAAGTGGCTGAATAACAATCGATACGAATGTTTACCGGTGAATTGGCCACGTCCCGCCAGAATGCTGCGAAGTAGTTGAACCGCAGCGGCACAGCCTCGAGTGCACACAGAGATGATAACAACACGAGCTGCTCCGACATGCATCTCTGAGTACGAGCCACGCGACAACACGTGTCTGCAATATAGATAAAATAAATCACATATTACCAAATGTCACAGATTGTTTCCTTCTGCCTGGCGTTATCTCGGATTAATGCCAGGGTTCGCTTTCTGGTATCCTAGATTTAACTGTATTTGGTATTATATGGCGCGACCTGCCGTCTGACTCCTACAACCCGTTACAGGGCCCAAGTTTCGCCATTGCCTCGTCTGTTAATCAGCAAAGTGTATCACGTGCAGGTGCGGTTGGGTTTGGGCCTAAGGTGTAGGTGGCCCAATTACACTCCGGCAGATGTTATACGATTATTTAAATATATGACGGAAGAATACATGATCGGATAAGACGGACGAATAAACGACATTATCAAAACGTACATAAAAGTTAAAGCAGTGACTGACCGATAAACTTGTGATAGGGCCTGTATGCGGATGCGAGCGGTTGCGGCGGGTGCGAGTGATGCGCGTGATGCGGCGCGTGCGAGCGCGAGCGGGGCGACGTACGCGGGCCGCCCGCCGCCCCCCCGCCCCCGCCCGCGCCCGCGCCCGCGCCCGCGCCGCCGCCCCGCGCGCCCGCCGCCAGCGGCACCAACGCACCCAGCGCCACGCTGCCGCCGATCAGCACCAGCTCGCGCAGTACGCCTGAACAGTCACATCACAACAATTCCACACCACTAACGTTCGTCCTCTATAACTTACGATACGTGCAAAATTATTTGGACGTAAGCCGTCACTTCATCTGCCCTCTACACTTCCTTTCAATCTTCATGAACCAGTTGCACGAAACTAAATATCATTAGCATTGTGTGAATACAGACCTAAACAGTTGATTCGACATACAAAGGTCAGACACAGATTGAAGATGAAGCGAAGCACGAGTGTACAAAGTTTGAGCGACGTTTGACCGTAGTTTTCAGAGTTTACACTTCCGTGTGTTGTAAGTTATTTGTGTATTTATTATCTTGCTATAACGACGAAGAAAAAATATAGCGTGGAACTTACATACCTAAAAGTACTTTATATTAAAATTTCAAATATATAGGAAGTTACGACATATACAGACAGACACCAACAATTAAACCGGGTTAGGTGTCTCATTAGTATAGTTGATATGTGCCTAGCAGTAGTACATTATAATACAGGGCTGATAATATGATGATGTGTCGTGTGTTGTGTGTTGTGTATCGTACCGTATGCAGCGTCGCGCAGATGGTTGAACCGATGGTGCAGGTTGAGCATGGCGAGTAGTCGTCGCGCACACTCGGGCCAGTCCTTGCAGGCGAGCAGCAGCGCGCGTGCCTCCTTGTGATCACGTCGCGTACGCAGCGTGCGACACAGTGCGCGCGCCCACCGCAGCGCCGCGGCGAGCTCGGCGCGTACTGCCCCGCCTCCACCGCCGCCCCCGCCACCTGTGCCGCCGCCCCCGCCACCCCCGCTGCCTGCACCACCACTACCGCCGCCGCCGCCGCCGCCGCCGCCCTCCACGTACACCGCGTGCAGGCTGTGCAGCGCCTGAACACAACCACGACACATGATACTCTTACTACATACTCTTTAATCTCACAAACTACAGAATCGTAGTTGAGGAGGTCGCTCGTCTAATGTTAAGAGCCACACCTGCGCATAAACAAATCACACCACGCAGAACTTCAAATAACAAGGCACTGCACTTGGCTCGGCACCCCAAGACATAATGTTAAGTCCCATAACTCCTAGTCATTTCATTAACTTCAATGTCATTCAAACAGACAGACAAGAGAACAATTCTTACACACTGCTGCTTAGATAGACAAATCGGTAGCACCATCCCAGATGACCTCTCGCATAAAAGGGACCTACCACCTAGTAAAATCGATATCGACCATAATTATAATTGATAGCAAAGAATAAGCAACAAATTGCTTGCGTTTGCATTGTGAACTTAGTCTGTCCCACTTATGCTTAACACCTTCAACAATATGCATGAAACGAAACGAGGAGAAAACACCCTTAACGCAACATAATATATCCTTGCCACTTCCCATCATCGTCATCGTCAACATCTCCACCTATCATCTAATCGTGATCGGTGCATTTCTGTAACTTGCTTACCTCAAAGGTCATCTGTAGACCACCGTTGTATACGACGTACAGCCTGTCGTCTTCGTTTTCTACCAATGTGCAGAAAGCGGATATCAGTGTGGTCCAACACGTCCTGCCGTTTAATCCTGCATACATATTGAGTAAAAAACATATAAATATTTAGATGAACATATTATTATGCCCATCCCATTTCCATCACGCACGTAGATCAAATACGTTCCGTTTCTGGCTGGTTTTCATATTTTCATATGTTAGGGAAGTTTATTGTGATAGGAAATAAACCTGAAATACACGAGCTAATAAAAGCATGCTTGTTTGCTTACACATGTAAAGAAAATACTTTTATCATCGCTGTCAGTCTAGCGAAGCAACTTGATTAAGATAATGACGGTTAATCGTGACGTGACCGGATTATTAGTTAAAAGTGGCAAATTTTTGTACTAATTTCTAACATGTGTATTCCAGGCATAATTAGACGTAGTTACGCAAAAAGGAGCTAATCAACAGCTAGTTCAAATGGAGATACTTTGTTTTGCTAAATTCATTAATTTAAACTAATTTTGTTTCGTAATTTTTTGAATAACCCTACGTGAAATATTTTCATGAAGATTATGCAAAAAATAACGGTATTAAAATCAATTGAGTTTAATTAATAAACTTCGCAAAATAAAATCAATACCTCCATCAGAATTTGTTGTTGGTTGGATCCTTTTTACACAACTACATCCAATTGTGAGTGAGGGTATCTGTTGAGTGAAGGTAGTGAATAGCAATGGATATGCGCGGTTACCCTGCAGGTAAGCAGAGAGCGTGCTTCGCCTGAAGGCAGCGGCCTCCTTCCCGTCGGGCGTCTCGCTGCCGCTGCTGGCGCCGTTGCTGTTGCTGTTGTTGGTGCCGGCGCTGCTGTTGTTGCTGTTGCTATTGGTGTTGTTGGTGGCGTTGCCATTGCCGTTGTTGCTCACTCCACGCGCGGCCAGCACTCGGGCCAATCTGGTAAATTTATAAGCATTTTATTAATATCAATAAATGTGATATTTCCCTTAAATTGTGCCATTCTAATATAAAATTGAGACCAACTTTGGGCTGCACTCTTTTGAATGGAAAAGTATCATCCAAATCGATCTACATTTGACGGCATTATATGTGGTTATACATACAAAAAAGATATATGTATATACATATACATATACATGGAATGAGAACAAGCTCTGCTTTTTTCGTTAATCATTTAAACAATCGACCGGTATACCCATAATTTTAAATTAGAAGAGTACCTGAGCAATTCGTCAGCAGCGGCGGGGTATAGATGTGCGTGCGGCGCGATGTTGCGGAAGGCCCAGTGCACGTTCTGATGTTGCGCGAGCGAGCGAGCAAACGATGCACTGCGGCGGCAACACAGCCGCAGCAACGCGTAGTACGGCGGCAACATCGCGCGGTTGTACGCCACCACCTCGCCGTCCTCGTGGTCCGCACTACGGATCAAATTATCCACATCAATAATGGAGCTATACGTTTAGATATTTTCAATTGAAACATCGATAACTGACACCCAAAATATCGATACTTTAAATCGAAATATCGAGTAGTAGCGGCATAACTTCAAGACTAACCTTCGATCATGATTATTGAAAATCAATATATTTCTAGCATCGTTGCACATTGGCGAATAAGTCCTGCAGCTGCTTTCAACGATTTATGGCACTATCCAGGTGGCCTGGTTATATACTTAAGGCTTTTAAGTCCAACGAAATTAAATTGTAGTATATCAACTTACAGTATATAATTAAAAGCGATGTGCTTGATGAGACGCGGATTGGCTAACGCCAGTTGCACATTCTCGGGACAGTCGACGGACACCGCGTGCCAAAATGTAAGCAGCGCCTGTTTGTTGGGATGCACCGCTACCGACGGTTCCGATATCGATGGGTGGTACAGATCCCATAGGTCGTTGAAGTATTGACCAAACTGAAAGAAACAAACAAAATTTTGTTCAGGTTCGGCATCGCATGGTATAACATATTATGTTATACGAATTTGTACATTGATCTACTTTAATATCGTAATAATTATTTCCTGTATCTATAAAAATCGCAGCTTAGGAGGAAAATTATTGTTGTTAATATAATCTTAAGTTTTATACACTACATACAGTAATTATTTTATATGTATATTATGTTAGTTTGTAATGTTATCTATAGGTCATAGTTGCCCGATAATAAATGAATTATTATTATTAAAATATGGAAATAATTATTATTATAAACAGTATTATTATAAACAGTAGCTCACCATCAACTTCTCGACCCGGCTAACCACGCAGTACGACATAACGCCGAAATACGCGGTGAGTTTCATCGTGCCGTGAACAGCGATATCGGTGTATTTGCGCGCCGCCTTTAGTTTACCTAGCAGCATCGTGTACACCTGAAATAGATCGCTTTTTTTCATAGCTGGTGGGAGAGTTCTAGATTCATATTTGTATTCCTTTGGATGGCGATCTCAGTATACGTGGTGAAAATCCGCCATAAGGACCAGTTCCGGGGTCGATCATTGTATATCTTGTTATTCCAGGTCGACATGACTATGGACATAACCGTCTAGGACTGTAATGTCCCGTAATGCATTGTATTTACCATTAGATGTATTGTAGTCGATTGATCGTGGCACGAAAATAATTAGACTCAAACTACTATTATTTTTTAGAACTTATACACGTAACAATACACCGTAACGGTTTTTCAGTGGAAATCGATCGGTGTATATGAAGTAAGTCAATACCGAATAGTTTAAAATTTTACTGATACAATGCACATGATTTAGTATTTGAATATATCGAATACTAGCTTTTGCTCGCGGCTTTGTTCGCGTAGCAGTATTTACCTTTATATTTTCGAGATAAGAGAAAATTGTTATGTTTGGCGTTTTGATTACAATCGACCTTCATCGACATACAAAATTCTCTAAATGATAGAGAAAACCGCATCAAAATCTGTTGGCTAGCGGACAAAACACGAATAAGTTATTTTTATAGTATTTAGGATATACCTGATGCAGCGTGTGATGCGCAGTGTCAGGCAGTTTGGCGAGATGGTGCGGTGAGGCGGGGTGCGGGCGCGCGCGTGCGTACCCCGCGCGGAAGTGCTGGCTGGGCACGAGCGCCACCAGCAGCAGCGCCGCCGCCGCGCGCACTCGCGCCGCGCCCGCCGCCAGCAGCTGGCTCTCTACCCACCGCTCCGCTGTGCGTAGCGCCCATGCATGAGCAGCTTTGTTGCGCGGCACCTGCATCATAGATAGGTTACTTGACTTGATCTTTTTATTATTTAAATCAATAAGTAACGTAGCTTATTGACTTAAATAATAAAAGAGGAAAATAACTTTATAGATACATCCAAAAATAAATAACTAAGTCAAATTGGATAAACATCATTGCAGGCTGAAATTAACTGAACATCATATTATCAAAAGTAGCTGAACATTAAGCCTAGCATGAGTTACAATTACAACTATAATTGAAGTTGTGTTTTGGGAAAATATTAATTTTGCTATATTACGACTGACAATTAAAATTGATTTTCAAATTCAAAGCAATACGATAGTGTTGAAATACTATTGACACTTCAGCAAATGTTGACCTATTACGATGATCATCCAATTTAGTATTTTCAAGCGACTTATGTATACAGTATGTAACAAAAACCCTGTTAACCCTTTTAGCGTCGTGAAGATAGATATATATAACAGCAAAAATAATAAACATAAACATAAATAAAATATGAACATATTTAAAAAATGATGACTGCCTCGGTGGCGCAGTTGTAATGCGTACGCGTTACGATTGAGGCCAACGCTGAGGTCTCGGGTTCGATCCCCGGGTCGGGTAAAGTGGTATTGGGTTTTTCTATTACGAAATGCTCAGTATCAGCCCGGAGTCTGGAATTTGTGCCCGGTATGGCGATAGGCTCGCCCCCTATCACATAAGGGACGGGGAAATACGCTCGGCGAAATGTGGGTGTACTGGTTACACCTCTGCCTACCCCTTCGGGGATTACAGGCGTGAGTGCGTATTTAAAAAATGATATTTTTATCTGAAAAGTGATGAGCAGCTGACTCATGTGTCGTACTGACGTAGCCGCGAACGCAGCGTGGCGCGTTTTTTGCACGCTCTTGCAGAGGTAATCAATCGAAATACGGTTTACCAACAATAAAATAATTAAATTATAAAAATTTAATATGATTATTTTTATAGTCTCATTTTCGAATGCGAGTTATTTCATTACGTTTGAATATCGATCCTGATATGACGCTCAACAGGGTTTTTGTTACATATTGTATATAGGGTTTTTTTTTTAATCTGGATGTGTTCAACAAGTTTTAGTGTTGCTGGTTGTACGTACCTGTAGCGCGAGCCATTCGAGCGCGGCGTGCGGACACACGTCGGCGACGTCCCACAGGCGCGCCAGCACGAGCTGCGTGAAGCACGGCAGCCCGCCCGACGCGCCGCCGCCGCCGCCGCTGCCCTCCACCAACAGCGTCAGCAATTTAAAAAAAGGACTGCAACTCTGCAATCAAATATCCGCCAGTTATACCTATATGACAGCCTCCGTGGTGCAGCGGGCGTGTAGCCGGTTGCGAAGCGTGAGGTCGTGGGTTCGATTCCCGCACCTAGACAAATGTTTGTCTGATTCACAAATATTTATCTCGGATCTGGGTATTGTGGGACCGCAAGTCCCTCGTACTTCCTGATACCCACGATACAGATTAACCTAGTGTGGGGTCAGGACTATGTGTATGACTGTTGGGTGTATTTATTAATTAAATAAACTACTGCATAGATGAAGTTTGCTCACGCTCACTAATCGTACCGGTACCTTATTTTTATTAGCTTGAATGATCTTCATTCGCGCAGGTCTTTCGCTTTACGGTAACGCTTACCAATACACAGAACTTACACAGCCTCGGTGGCGCAGTTGTCAGTCGTAATGCGTTCGCATTACGACTGAGGCTGACGGTAAGGTCTCGGGTTTGATCCCCGATCGGGTAAAAGTGATATGGGTTTCTCTATTTCGAAAATGCTCAGTATTGCCCCGTAATCTGGAATTGGGCCTGGTATGGAGATAGGCTCGCCCCGTATTACATCATGGGTCGGAGATACGCTTGGCGAAATATGAGTGTGCTGTTTACACCTCTGCCTACTCCTTCAGGGATTATAGGCGTGAATGCGTATGTATGTAACACAAAACTTTGAGTTACAAAGCAATGCATGACACTGGGCTGTGTTCGCCACACTAAGACATAATAAGTCTCATAATGCCTAGTATATATGTCACTGGCTTTAATGTCCTTCCAACCGAAACGTAACAATGCTCAACATTGGTGGCAGAAATAGACAAAGTGGTGGTATCGACCCAGGTGTTCTCTCACATACGAGAGACCTACCAGCCAGTCAAGTAGCGCAGAGTGCTGCGTCCTCACCTTACATTACGTCTTTTGTATGTAATTTGCGGTTAAAGTATATTGCTAACTAGTAATATTGAACTCACTTCAGCGTGTTTGGCGATCGCTTGAAAGATCATGTTCACGATCTTCTGCGCGAGTGGTTCGTTCCAGCGGCACAATGCGAATATCAGTGAGCGCGTTTGCTGCAAGTTCAGACAATCGCGCGTCTGCTGGTAGATGAAAGGAAACCCCTGCACGAAAGAAAATATTATGATAAATCATTATTGACACCAGCGGCCATGATCACCCAGAGCAATCGAGGGCGAGTTGCCAAATATTGACGAAAAGTTTTGTTGGACATCAAAAGCATCTCACTGATCGTAGCAACAGCCACAACAACGGTGTTAATCTACTTCAGTATACTTCATGTGGCTGTGCTACCATATCGGCCTAATCAGCATATTCAAGTCTTTAAAAAAAGTGAGTACTGGATGGCGCAACTGTTTACACCGGCGCGGTGTAATAGTATAGTGGTTTCCTATGACCTTGCCATGCGGCAGTGTGCGTGCTACCTGTTCGTAGAATCGTCAGATGGCCAGCGGTGTCACGTGATCTCTTCGCGAGCGCGACCCTAGTGCAATGGTGTACCTTCGCATGCAGGAGTGCGCGTGCGTCCGGCTCGTGCAGCGCTAGATGTCCGGCGGCGTCGCGCGACCGCTCGACGAGTCCGCCCACGAGCGCGACCATCTTGTCTAGCGCGCCGGGTCGCAGCTTGTCTCCGCCGCCGTCAGCATTGCCGCTGCCACTGCCACTGCCACCGCTGGCGCCGCTGCCGCCGCTCCCGCCGCCAGTGCCGGTGCCGCCGCCGCCACTCGCAGCGGTCTCCTCCGTCGGTAATTCCGACTGTAGACAATAACATATCGTCGTTGACATTGCAATACGTTTCATGTCAGTTTTGATGCACTTTACAGGAGAGGCAAATAACATTACAACATTATTTGTAGAAACCATCGGGTTGCGGCAATAGTTTTATAGGCTTGTTAAATAAATGTAATAGTTAAAAACAATATTACAGCTATAAATCTCTAAGAAATACGGATACGGTACACAAAAATGGAAAGAGAATAGATATTCACATGTAGTAAAAATATGACTAAAAAGAGTAGTAAAGAGATTAAGGATTAAGTTACAATATTACCGCGACCAAATGGCATAAATTCGAGTTCAAATGTTTTAATTGACGTACTATGATGTACATAGGAGACGCTTTGTTCCTCGACTGTTGATAACATATTTGATATGTAGTTATAATCAGGTCCAATACATCATAAATTGAATGTGTCAGAATAAAAATAAAATTGCGAAAACTTTGACTCACCGTGGATCCGTTTTGTCCAAGGTAGAAGTTGACCATTGTGCTAATTGCGTTAATACGCAACATGAACTTGCCCTCCTCTTCGCCCATCTTGCTAAACTCATACAGTAGACTGAAGTATTCTGTTAGATGCCGTAAGTGAGATCGCGCTCCATTCTCCATCTGCGTAAAAAAAGTACAACATACTTAACATGTGACGCGCCAGGACGAAGCGTCAATTTATATAAATAATGTAATAAACGTCGGCACCTGGAAAATTAAAAAACGCCAGCCTATAACGTTGTAAAGAACAGTTATTAAGCATGTTACCTTAAATTATCTTTATGTCGAAGGTTCGCTTCTACATAAAACTCATTTATAAAATAATCGACTTACAAAACAATTTGAATATTTGACAAATGCTTACCAATGACAACAACATTCTTATAAACCTAGTAACACAACTCGCCTCCCCTAACTTGCTATTATCTTCGCCTTCCTCCATACCTTGTAGGTATAAGGCACAATGACTAGACCTGGAACAAACAATTTTCGACTTTAATATTATGGCCCTAAAATTGAAAATATAACTATAACCAATTTAATTACCTCAGCCTCTGTATCACATGCATACAGAGCCTTTGAAACATTTGCCGGACCATCTGATTCGGACATTTTATTAAAACCTGTAACATAAATAACATAAATATATTATTTATCGATACTATCAATTTAAAAATGTACAATCGATAAAGATTAAGATTCTCTTTACAATCACTTACTTGCATAGGCCACCACGTATCATCGGCCATGTGGCCCAAAAACCACTCAGATGCCGCCGCAGACGCATTAAACTGTTTCGTCACCAGCTCAACCCAAGACACCATCGTAGGCTATAAAATAAATCAAACGATATTTTAAAATAAACCAACATAGCAATGGAAGGCGTTACTAGAGACCAAACAATCCTTTTTGACCCACCTCACTTAAATTATATTTATCTTACGTTGTTTAAGTTCGAGAGACTAGTTACGTTTCTCATTAAAACTGTAAAAAAAGATTGACAACGAAAAATATTTAAATTTTTTGTGGACCAAAGTGACTACAAACTTTATGTTGGGAGTTTATTAGTAAACTGTATGCCAAATTAGAAACTCAACAAAGCCCTCTCAAAGACATTTGCATTTATCAAATTGATATGCAGATTAAAAAAATGCTATAGTAGAATTTTCTCTTTTGCAGCTTTGTTTCATAATCGATATTTATAACACTTAGTTCATATTAATAATTATACTAAAATAGGAATACTAAAATAGGATTATTAAAATGTGAAAAATGTACCTTTTCTTTAGCGTGGATGAACGTTTCGATGAAAAACGACGTTGATAGGCGAGCAGCAATTTCCGTGATTTCCGGACGCAAAGTTAGAAGAGATTGTGGTACTGAGCTGCACATTTGTCCCATGAACCTGTCAATGTTTTATGTAAACTACAATAAAACTGTAGACATAAACCACTGGAAACAATTTCGTGAAAAATCAAATTTGAAATGTGGAATAAAAGATAATGGATTATGGAACGTAGCATATTTTTACATTACAATAAACACAATTTAACTTAGAAGACCTGAAGTTAGTCACTTCACTTGCCCTTTCCGCCTTCCAACAATGTTTTGTCTCGAAAAATAACTGCAACATTACTTGGCACTAACTTCGTTAGTGCGTTGCGGTGACCTGAAGGTCGGACAAGTTAAATTGCGGACATTTTACAATTATTAAACAAAGCCTAAATTAAATTATAAATGCCCAGATATATTATGTTTCGATGTTTTCTATTACACATTGAACGAAGTTAACCAGTTTACCCACAGTACCTCAATATATGGATAATTATTATAAGTCCAAAATGTCCAGTAAATAAGTACGTAAGTGTCATACTTACGTGAAATAGGCGTGTTGGAATATGTTCTTGTCGTGCAAGAACTGCATGTTATCGTCCCATATCCACTTGAGTAAGTCGGGTGGTAGAGTGATGGCGGGCGTCGCGTCACTACTACGTCGCTCCACTGATGACGTCGGGCTGCTCTCTTCCGCCGTTGACGACTAACAAAGTAATATGTGCATGATATATAAATTTACTATAGTGTGATGTGATATTAAGATATGAATGACGATGAGTCAGACTATGAAAATTTTAGATTCCTCGTTGTCCGAGATCCGATCCGGCCGATCCAGGATTCCTCGGGTAGGTATTGTGGATACCATCAGGTGACCGACTAGCCCAATTGCCGTTCTATGTTTAAAAAAATGGTTTTTAGTTTAAGTTTAAGATTAATTTTTATTAAGATTTAAGCTACCTGTGCTTCCTCCTGCAGACCATTATCAGACTCGCGTTGTGTCCGCGGTGGGCTGAGCTCGTAGAACAACATGTATGCACTGTTCGTCTTCTCGAACGAGAAATCCATAAACTTATCCGTTACCGAGTCGTACGTTTTACTCTAGAAAATTATTGAAACTTTAATATTTTCACTACTCAATATATGCGCATAAGACAACGTTAACGTTGTCTTATGCGCATTAACGTTAACACTTAAGAGTTAATTTCGAAAAATAATGGGCACATATTAATAAATCACGAAAACATAATAAACCTAATAAGTGAAATACTATTGTAAATTTATTTACATACCAAACATATTATTGGATAGCTCATTTAGCAATATATATATATAATCTACCCGGGAAATATTATGACCTGAAGTTCGCTATAGGGCCTATAGTCTATTACTTTATACTATTGGCCTTATAGCAAATAAAGGCATATGCCTTGATTTCGTCGTAGTTTCTGACAACAAATTGGAACATAAAAACACATATGATACTTAGTAGCACAAAGCGTACTAATTTCAAGCTATGGTTGTATGTCATATGGTCCCATACTCGGATCACATTATTTATTAGCGCTCATTTTATCAGTCGAGGAGCGTGGTGTTATACAGCGCGCGCCGCACAACTGTTGAACGCAACTTTAACCGATCATGAATCGCTATAGCAAGTTTGTCCGACGCTTTGCATAATATATACAAGTTCCAAACTCTACCATCAGATGGACCGCGGCCAGTAAGGCACAACACCCGCCTGACTGGAGATCTTCTCCTTTCACATAGGTAAACCCGTTCCTCTATAGTAGCACACAACCATAAATTAAGTAGGATATTATACGAGTGCAAAGAAGTATCGATATCATATATCGGTATCAAGATACCGAGAAAAATGGATATGCTGAATATATATTTTTTGTCAGCGAATATAAAATATTGTTTTGATATATGATTTCGATACTTAAAAAAAAACATCGATATATCTTAATAAAATATATCGCCATAAAAATCAATATACCTATAACACAGATTTTAATCTAAATAATTTATAATCTATATAATTGTATATTGTTTTTGTGCCAAATAAATTATTATTATTATTATATACAAGGGGAGGCCTATATTCAGCAGTGGACGTCTTGTGGCTGATTATGATGATTATATACAACGTATTACAGAAAGGTGTGATCATATTTAAAGGGTCATTACATATACATTACAGTGAGTATTTATGTACCGGATCTTTTCAAAATCTAGACATCCTATAATTTTACGTTAATTTCAATCACTCGTTTATTAAGATCGATAACATCGATCACATCACTATTCATTATGAACGACAGTCGCAATTTAATAAACATGAATGACGTTACCTAATGCTATAGACATACATACGCAACTTGTAATTTAAACACAAATTTGTTACAAATTAACATGGAAAGAGCCTGTGTGCTGAAAACGATATACCATCTTCTAGAAGCACTTCACACTGTTTATCAGTGTTGTCCAAAGTTGCAAGTCGATGTCGACATGTTACTCATTCGATAAAAAGAAACTGCTTTATTTGTGCTCTAGCAATGCCATCGAAATTGGTACTACGGGGGTTGAAATACATACATTGTACACTATACATTGCTTAAATTAACCATCCCTTTCTATAACACGTTGTATAGACGAAAAAATTGTATATTTTTATCCTAGGCATTACTGTCTGTGTCAGCTCATGATACTCACAGTCATCTCGCCCCCAAAACACTCCGCAGCAAGGTGCGCCGGGTCGAACGTCTTCACCTCAGCGTCGTTGAAAAGCAACCAGCGGTCGTGGTGCTCGTGCTCTCGGTCGCGGATGAACGAGTAGTAGTGTCCGCCGTCCGCTGTGCCCGTGTGTACCGTCACGCCAATCAACTCGTATCTATGGATTAATGGGTACGTTACAATCTGTCGTTTAAAATGGGTAAGACCTGTTTTCATGAGTCGACATAGAGATGTCTTCTGTCGTGTTAACATGACATCTCTTATAGGTGGTTGGTTCATTTAGACGCTTACCATCAGACGAGTGACATTCAGATGATTAAAAAGACTGCTCTTATTCTACTTACAGCGGAATCAGCGCAAAATGCTTTTTAAACACATGTTATAGAAAGATTTAGCTTGTAGTTTTTTTACGACCGGCCGCCTGCCTGACATCAACCTCTCTGGGGAGAAAACACCCAGAGCCGAAACAAATATTTGTGGATCACACAAAAATTTTATCTCGGAACGGGAATCGAACCCGCGGCCTCTCGCTTCACAGCCGATTACTCGCCCACAGCACCACAGAGGCAGTCAATAAAAAAAATAGTTTGCACTTACTCATAATGCTCTTCAAGCTCAAAATTTTCATCGCTCTCTGCGCTGGGGCTGCCGTCCTCGTCTTTATTCGTTTCTGACTCCTTTTTTTTCTCCTCTGCAAAATTACTCCGTATTTAGCGTAAGCGACTAAACCAACAGGCATTTTGTTTATCTTATAAACGTTATTAATTTAACGAGAGATTTAAAACCGATGCTCACTCTCAAGGTTTTTAATGCTAAATTGTTTTGAATCATGTATCGATAATCATGGTTATTTCGGTGATAGCATTATGGTGAGACGTATGTCAAACCGTTTCTACCATCTTACAACATACTGTTACGTAATATGAACGCTAAGTTTGCTAAAATAAGGTCTAAAATTGTATCACTTAAAATTAACTGCTATCGAGTCCTAAATTGGTGAACGTCGTAATGAAAAACGAACCTTGATACTGCGCAGGCATGAGATGTTTCTCGACGTATCCGGACATGTCGAGTCGCATCGGGAACGAGAAGTGAGTGTTCACTTTCTCCTTCAACATAGTCAGCATGTTAAACGTGTACCGCATAGTGTTGAAGCAAAGGATGCGCGGTAGTTTCTTGAAACAGGCCCTGTAATTTCATATCGAATATAACTTCTATAAATACAAACTGTTTCACTTAAAGTGCGGGATAGAATGGTGGGGAAATAGACTAATCGCCGATTCAATAAACTATCTCAATTCGAATCTCTACATAGATTCCAGACATCAACCCAATCTAAGCAATTTGTAAGTGTGTCCTCCCAACTGTACTCTCAATGTCTCATTAGGATCGATCCATAGACTAAATTTACATTCTGCTATTAAAGGATTTATTGAAATCAGCCGTAATTCGACAAAAATCGAGATTTTTTTTACTTAGGGCTAAACTTTGTAACGAAAATCTGTGCGCCGACTTAGGTTATCGTGTTTCCTAGCTCATTGTGCACAATTTATCGATTACGCAGTGGCTGTAAGTTTCAATAGCCACTTTCAGGTCTGTGTTTGTTCAGCGCCTCTAACAAACAGACGAAATAATCTGTTCCATACATACAATATGTGATGACATATTCTATGTATGTAATGTATACCTCTTCTCAGCTCGCACTTTGGCGGCACACTGCGAGCACGTGTAGCAGTTGTCGCCCTCGAGCGTGTCCTTCACCGTCACCTCGTCGAGGCTCTGGTGCAGGTTGCGCATGTCCGCCACCTGACACCGCACCGTGTAAAACTCTTCTAGCGTACGCGACACGTGTGGACAGTCCTACAAATATATATTTATACATTTAGCATATATACAAATTTCAATCGTTACTTAATAGTACCCAGCCTTGGGGTGTGAATAGCTGTCGAGAAACTGCTGTAAGGAACTTTAGTATTATAATTCTAAAGATAACTGTTTTTACTACTTTTATATTCTTAAATGACCGCGACATGTTCACAGCCAGCAGCCCGCTAGCCCCTCCCGTTTTGCACAGTGGAACACGCCTACATTCAGAGCGACCATAAAGAATGACGATAACTATACCATGACAATAACGATCCTTACCAAAGACACGACATTGTTGCTAAGCACACCACAGAACAGTGTCTTGACCAGTTTCTTCAGCTCAGGCGTCATCTCCTCGAGTTTAGATACGAGGTCTATGAAGAACTCAGCCATGTCCTTCTGCTCGCCAGTGTTCAGCGGCTGGTGGTCCATTTGGTACACCTTGCAGAAACTCCGTGGGTTGTACGCTTTGCGCTCACTTTCCTAAAAAGATTAATGTTGTTTTAATAATTATTCCATGTTGCGCCATCCTGTCTGCGGCCGAAACGAACGGAGTTACATAACACGCAATAACTTGTCTGCCCTAAAGTCAGTCAATAATGCACTTCATAAACGGAAACACAATAGTGCTTACATACTGATGATTAGCAGCAGATATAGACAATGGGATGATACCTACCCAGACAGACTCTCGCTTAGGAGAGATCTACCACCTGGTGGTAGTTGGTGTAATGGTTATCACATATTCGACATACCATAAGATATGCGAACATGCGCTGCATCTCGTTGAGTGTGGGCGCGTGTCGGCTGTGTCTCGGGTCTGCGCGCAGTACGGCGGCACGCGCCTGCGGCATCATGTACAGATGCTGCATGCATGACGCCATGTAACACGTGGCGCCCAGGTTGGTGAGTCCCGCGAACCCGCACTCTGAACGAGACTCCTCCGCCGGCCAGTAGTCCCATGGGTACGAACACGACGGACCTACGCATATAAATATTCTCTGTAATGCGTTTCATACTAGTTTTTAGCTGGTAGGAATTTCTGTATCCCACTAGATAGCGTCCACCGTACACCACCATAGTGGCTTGTTCCAGGATGAGTTAGTTTTATATCTAGTAACTTCAGGCCAGCATAATTCTGCCGACCGTCAAGGGACGCAATGTCTCGATACGGTCGATATTATATTTGGACTGCACTGTACTTCAGGTCCAACATAGACCCTTGCCTTTTTTGGTTATAAGTCGTAGCGGAAAAAATCATGCATGAGACGACGACTTAAGATTTAAAATTTCTTCTACTCTTTCGTATATCAAAGGAGACCGCCTTGATGGCATAAAGTTTGACAGTCCTTATTTTGGGTCTACGTTGCACTTTAAGACACAATAATGCATCGCCGGGTACCACCACTTACTACTTTTCGAAACCTCACCTGGCTTGTGATGCTCCATGAGTTTATGATGCAGCACCATGTAGTTATCTGGTGCGCCTCTCACTAGCTCCACGAGCAGATCATACGCGGCCGCGCGAGACTTCTGAGACTTGCACTTTGGCAGGTTGCGGTTGTCGGGGTTCGGCACGTCGAATAGGAACCCGAACACCTACATAGAATATTTATAGTTTCAAAATTGGATATATCGACTCCTTGGTCTTGTCATGGCTTATAGACAATGTTAAAAAAAAAAAAAAAAACTGTAAGTATTTGCTTTCGAAAAACACCATGGAGCCTATCATATTATCGAGCAAAATTATAGTTGATGAACTATCGATACACTCGTACTTCTGACAACGTAAGCAGAACAATATCGATTATATCCATACCATCTCCAAGGTCCTAGTGCCCTGCTCCGAAGTCTTGAATCTGAGCGGATGTTTCAGCAGATGCGTCAATAGGCTAAGCTGTCCATACAGACCATCGTCGGGGGTGCAAGGTTCTGTTCTCTTCTCGATAACCTCACGTTTTTCAAGAGATACCCGAATCTGTTCGCATAGCTCGTTCAGATCAGGCGCGCCGCTGTCTTCGGACGTAGTACCCTCTGTATAAATAAACGAGTTTTTTAAAAATAAAATAATCAAGATGGAAGCGTCTACCTAGGAAAGTGGACCCTGATAACAAACTAGGATATCGCCAGACAGAAGAAGATTCAAGATTATTGAAGCCCAATATCTATGTAATTATTGTTATTGATGTTGTGTATGTGTGCGTTTCACATCCCAACAATTAAGTTTAAACGAGCTGGGCAGTCTTAAATAAATGATTGTACTGAACACACGCCTATTATTTAGCAGTAGCGACGCGGATAAAATAAGAGTAATAGTTTCGGATTGTTGACTATTGTTACATACAAAGGTATAATTAAAACTTTAGATTTGTACGTAATAGATAAAGGTACTACAAACTTGTTGGGACGGCAATGGTTAGCTGATTAAATATATCAATAAAAATGTTAAAAGTTAATTCGCAAAATAACTATTTAGTTGATAATGAAACTAACAATAAAATGCTATTAAATAAAATAGTTTTAGGCATAAATCCCTATTCGACGGCACATTGGGGCAATACACTGGAGGCACGGCCGAGCTATGTGTGCGCGAGGCGGCGACGCTCATCTTTTGCCGCGCGGGACCACTGCCATATGCGTTGCGCGAGCGCGGCGACGCCGAGCTCGACGCCATGCTGCTCGCCGGCGTCATTGAGCCGGTTGACCACTCCGACTGGGCCACGCCGCTGGGTCGTGGTGCGTAAAGCTGACGGCGGTTTGAGATTATGTGCCAACTATAAGGTAACCCTCAACAAAGTCTTGGAACCGAGATTCACAGACATGTCGATCAGCTTCGACAGAGGGTTACCGGCTCTGGAGAGAGCAAACTGCCAGGTACAAAAGTAAGTCTCGATGTTTTAGAAATCAGTAGGCAATCTCGGAAATCTTTGACTGTTCCCAGCACCAGCGAGCAGGCACCAGAACCGAGTGCAAGTAATGCGGGCGAGTGTAGTGACCCCCCACACTTATCGTCAAAAACCATGGCGTCAGTGGCATCGGAAGAGCGGGATGGTGTCGGGACCGTTTCTGGTAGGCTTTCGGGGGAAACCAGTGTGTCACCGGATACAGGAATATGTACTGGTACGGGTGGTATAAGTCGCCCGGTGAGAAACCGTAAACCACCAGTACGGTATGGTTTCGAGGAAAACGATTAAATGTAATAAACATAGCCATATGGCAATAAGTATAGAATTAAGCATTTCGTAATTTAATCATTATATTATGTAATTAATGTAAGTAAGTTGTAGTAGTTGTAATAGTTAAGTATCTTTTATTGTTTTTAATATTTTAGTAAAGCGTGGAGGTGTTGTGTATGTGTGCGTTTCACATCCCTACAATTAAGTGTATACGAGCCGGGCAGTCTTAAATAAATGATTGTACTGAACACACGCCTATTATTTAGCAATTGAATGTAAAAAAGAGACTACGAGATATAGAATTGAAATTAGCCATACCTTTGAAAAAGTCCTCTGGTAGACCATCAATCAGTCTACAGACGAGCCAGAAGTAATCGCGACACGCAGGCCCGTATGGTTCTTTCCCTTCTTCCGCATGGTGGTGAACAATCTAAAAATATCACACATAAAACATGTAACTATAAATTTTAATTTTACAAATATTTTCTTGGAGAGAAGTCATTATCAAAATAGCAAAAAAAACTTATAACCTCTTTTTCATTTATTTGGGCCCGAAATTGAGTCTGAACATACTTATGTAAATAAGTCTGACTAGAGTCATAACTTCCGAGATTATATTATAGACATGATTAACGAGTCTGGTATTGGTGTTGGTTTATGTATAGCTGTCGATGATAATAATACGTTAGATGATGAATACAGAGTGATGTAGCAGAAGTACCTCCTGGTGGTGGTGTGGATGGTGCGGATGGTGGTGATGATGCGCGGGATGCGGTCGCATGTCGGCGGCGCGCGGCAGATGTTCCAGCAGCAGCTGCAGCAGCGGCGCCAGCACGCACACCTCGCCGCCTGCGCACAGCCGGTACAGAGCGCTGCCTGCCTCGCGACGAACCTGATACAATACAATTATTATGTATTAACTATTCAAAATACGCCTCTCATTATCAGTTAACCTACCCGAGAAACTGTTAGAATGCTACAGATACCATAAACAAATTATGTTGTGGAATAAAAAAACCGGCTTGCTACTAGCGCCACATAGTGGAACAATGTTGGTGGTTATAAAATTTATTTATATTTTAGCAAAAGTGTTCACATGAATTGTCAACATATTTATATTATAACTGATGAAAGAATTTAATTAAGCGTATGATAAAGGTTAAAATTTTATTGATTATAGTAATACCGACAGTTGCAAATATAATGAACCACAGATTTTTTATATAAATGGTACTAAAATAAATTGAATTTAAAAGAAGAAAAGTAGTATACTTACAGCTGGATCGTTATCATCGAGCAGTAACCTCGGCGCGGCTCGTCGCAGCGCCCAGGCGAGCGCGGGCGCATCCCCGCCGCCGCGAGCCCACCACACACACATACGCATCGCGTGTTGTACCACCTACAAATACATACCACACATTTAATTGTACAGATGCGATCTGTGATCTGAGCACCGGCCATACCGAAATGTTTTTCCATTTCATTGGGCCTTACAGACTGTAAAATATATTCCCCATATTTAAACAAAAAATATCGGTAAAATATAATTGCGTACCTGAGCTCGACCCCAAAATCCAGTCTTATAAGTAGCAGGCTCCTTGAGTGTTGCAGCCTCACACAATATTGATATTAATCTCTCCGTTGTCTCCTCGGCACTCATAAGTGACAATAACGCCTAAAATAGTAATACAAACGTAATACAAAAAATATATTTATTTTGAAACTGGCTACATCAAAATAGATTTAATTTCGAAAAATATCGATTCAATTGTGTGATTTTTATCGATGATGACATAGCCTGCCAGTTATACTGCTGTAATGAAATCAATGTTTTATAAACCTAAAAGTTTCGACTATTTACTATTCCATTTACAAGAAAGAAGTACGTACCGGATGTAATTTAGGTGTTTGCGCTGGATCCGAAGTCGGTAGTGTGCCTATACGACACAACAGCTGCAGTAACAACGCAAGACAATCCTGTCTCCATTCGCTATCGTCACTTTTCTGTAATACACCTAAAAACAGAGGACACATTTGAATTAACAAGAATAAACATACATTTAAAAGTAAATAACATTGTTCTAATCCTGAGACAAAAATAGTTTTATGCTAAATAACCTGGTTTTCAAAGATTAAACTAGACAAAATAATCATATTCGAAACAAAACAATTATTTTGTTATATAATTAAAATTGTCCTATTTCCAGGTAAAATCGTTTAAAAAACAATCTAACATATCAATTGTCAACTTACCAGACATCATAATATCATACAACAACCTCAATCCGCCCTTCTTTATAAACACATCGTTCCAACTTTCAGCACTGGCTTTTTCCTCCTCTGAATTTTCTGTAACCGTTATTTCTTTGATAGATGGAGTAGTAGTGTTATTTGAACTCAATTTATCGATAATGTGTAGTGAATACATCAATTTTTGCGGGCTCATCGGATCTAAGAGCTCCGGTAGCTTGCTCTCTATTGGATTTTGGAAGGCTTCCAAGAGTGTAGGATTCAAAGGGACCGCTTGTAGTATGTCCCATACACGACGCGATAGCAGTTGCGCCTTTGTATGCGCTACCAGCTCCTGAAACAATATCGATATTATTTTACATATTAGTAAGTTTTTATGTATCGATAAATTTACTAACGAAAACTGTTTCAATCTTTAACTTGGGCTACTACTTCCTGTGCTATCCTAAACAAATAGTAGTTATATGCGTGTACTTAACAATCAATATATTATGCATTAACTTCGAAATAATATGTTATTTACATTATATAAATGGCAACGAACATATACTCCGAATTATTCCGAGGTCTTTCTACATCCTGTTAAGGCAATTCATTACGTAATTTTATTGACTCTAGTTTCTTTCAAAATCCTCAAGACACTTACGCCATTAGGTCCCGGTTCCTTCATCTGTCCAAGCGCTTGCATGAGCGTAAAGAGATGATGGAAGTACGTCGGGTCTAGCAGCAGAAGTGTGGGAAGCCGGGCTCTCGCCGGCGCCGGTTGAGCTGAAGGCCATTCAGCCCATGCACCACGACCACCCACGCCCACCGACACGAACACCAGCTAAGGATAAAGATAATTTTGAAACTACAATAGACATAAAATATCGCTAAAAATTGAAATGGGCATGTGCTACCTTTTTTAACAATTTATGTTGAGGCAAAATCGAGTGATCGCTACATTCTTACTTTTACATGATATAAATTTTAGGAAAAAATATTGTGAGGACCAAACACGGGCAGCTCGAACTCATAGCTGACCGCGTCAATCTGAATAGCGGTTTACAATAATTTATTCAGTGATATACGGCACGTAGTACGAGCAATAACGTGTCATTCGATTACCTATTTGAAGTGGCCGATCAAGGCAGCCAATACATCTTTTTAAAGATGCAGTATTAAAAAAATTAAACGCTCATTTACCTGATTATCTTTAAACCCCATATCGTAGAGCGTTCTCTCGTCATAATCAACGGTCAACTCTTGTCCCTGTGTTATCATTCGCAGCGGGCCATCTGTAGATAACGCTGTGACGCCTTCTTCGCCTTGTATCTATGTATTATGGAATCAAATTAGTATAATCGAATCAAAGGATCTTTGGATATCTTTATAACTTCATGGGCACAGTTATCGATGATTCGTTGTTTTCTATGTTTATAGATGAGAAGAAATAAGTATTTCACCTATTAAATTATGACAACAAACTTTATAAACACAACATTCGTATAAAATAAAGACCTACAAGCATCAATCAACAAAAACCATCAAGTATAGTATCGACATTTCTCATCGCCAATACTCGACTTGCAGATTGAAATTCTATAATGGCTCTAGGGATATTCAAACGCACCGGTGCGGCAGCGTCGATGCACTCCGCAAAATTATGTTATGAATGACGATGTATTAAGTCACGTGTATCATGACGCTCCTCAGTATGTGACAATTTGTAATATAAAATGACATTTGACATAAGCATTTTCGCGTGCACTGCATCGACTGCATAGTCCCAGCATAGTCACTTATATTGATTACTTGACAACTTCCGTCTTTTTAATGTACGTCTCTCGGACTACCGTGCATTATAATAGCCGCTTGCACTGTATACAATTCCACAGATTTCATAGGGGCTTTATTGTATTTATCGTTAAAATATACCCCCATGCTACAGAAAATATGTAAACAGTACATTGTAAGCGCGGACACAGAGTTTACGATACCTGCGTCTCCCACCAGACGTGCACGTGCGCCCGCAGATGCGCCACGTAGTCGTGGTGATGCAGCGCGAGCAGTGCACGTGGCCCCGCGCCGGCCGGCTGCAGTGTGACGCGCACGCAGCCTGCGCCGCTCGTCCCCTGCCACGCGCCCGACTCCGCCAGCGCCCAGCGACGCAGGTGGTACGCGTATCTACACACCGTACGATATCATTTGATAATGCAAGCGCCCCGTTGATTTAGATGAGCGACAACGAGACAAAATGCGCCGCCACGACTCGGTGAAAATATATCGAATAATACGAGTACATGTGTCGGCATGTTATCGTGTAAATAGATATGCGGCATTTCATACATCAGATTTGATCGCATTATATCGTGTCGCGACATGTTACATTATTGTCGCTCACCGAGAACAAATACAAAATTTACGTAGAAGACTAGATATTAAACAGAATTAGCTTAGAAGTATAAATCACGTAATTTACGTGAAAATATACAAAAAATCTATAACACGAAAATTCAACTGACAGATAATTTTTCAAATCAATCATTAGCTTACCTCCGTTTGAAAGTATCTAAATGAGTTTTGAGCAACAACAGCGCCCTCTGTATACATTGCAAAGCTGCCTCTTCAGTCATATGCTCGTATATATTTAGTTTATCGATCTTCTTTTCTTCCTTTTCATTTTCAGTAGGAGTTTGAGACGGTGAGGCGCCGTCAGCGCCCTGCTTCTTGGAGATGAGCCTCTCAGCAGCAGAAGATAAATGGAACATGCACTTGGCAACGAAGTCGTCTTCCTGCTGCAATTGTTGGCCCATGTAGTAACTGTTCAGGTACTGGATAGCGCCCATTGATACATCTGTAAAAAAATATTATAGTAATAACCGCTAATAGTTGATGCAATGATCCAGATAAGGTAAACCGGACGACTTGGCCAGGATTATCTGAACACAAAATGAATAAATGTTCTCTACAGTTAAATATAAAAGCGGTCAATAAAATATGAACAACTCTAGTCCATCAATCATCATCGCTCATCGAATGACATGAAAATCAAATTATAAAGAAATTTCAGGAATCTATAGTTAGTAAAAGACTATTGTCTGTGGTGAGTAGTCAGTAGTTACCGGTGTTATTGGCCCGCAGCGCTATCTTCCACAGATGATCCATGGCAAGCGTGTGCGGATGCGTGCAGTCCCGCGAGTCTCCCGTGCCTAGCGCCATGCGCGCCAGATTGCACAGCTGTTGGTACAGGCTTAGTCCCATGATGCTTATCGTCTGTAGGAATGACATATTTTTTTGTTGATATATAGTATTATCATAGCAACCGCACAGCAACCGGTACCTTTAGTCACCTCGAACAACTAATGATTTTGATTTTATTTTTATCACTACTTGTAATCAGTTGATACAGTTGTATACAGACACAGATCGACGATGATGGTCAACCAACCTCCGGATCAAGCGTGGGCATCTTCTCGACGTAGAGGAACCTCAGGGCGTCGAGTCCGAGCGCGTGCTGGTCTGGTGACTTGGTGTGAGACAGCAGCCACGAGTACAGACAGTCGGCGCACTCGCTACTGCCGCGCACCACCAAGCACTGCCACAATTCCTCAACCTGCTCCACTGTCAGCCTACACAAGACATCATCGTTAGGAATACACACACGGAACGACAATTTTGCTGCGAAATCTTTATACATAACGCTCTCTGCTGTTTAAGTGTACGTTTTTTATTTTGTTAAACTATTATCAGTCGTATGCTAAAGGCATAAGGTTGAATTTGAATTGTAATCAAATGCTGTATCTTTGCCGGCAGTTAGTCCAAGGGCTGACCTGAAGTGCTGCGGGGAGCCGACCGGCGAGAAGATGGCGGTGAGGAAGTGCAGACGCACGGTGAGCTCGGTGATGTGCGCGTAGTGAGCGGCGTCAGCAGTGGCACGCGGCTGCTGCGTGTAGTGGCGCAGGTCCTCCAGGAACAGGCGCATCATGCCGCGCTCACGCTCCGCCCACATCACCACCTGAACATACATTACAGAGGCAAAGGTGTAACTAGTACACACACATTTCCCGATCGAGCCCGGGACCTCAGCGTCAGCCTCAGTCGTAAAGTGTACGCATTACAACTGCACAATCGAGGCAGTACACATGAACACTATGTATTGGAAAAAATACAATTTTATTACTGGCTCTACATCTAGATTGAAGGACCAAATATACGCGTATTCTTATACTGCCAATGCAGTGCATTTTTGGTGGAGAGACTGGTATCTTACCTGATGCATATCCATGCCTCGAAGTTGTTGGAACGAGGAAAATAACTTCGGCAGTAATCGCAGCGAAACCGCAACAGATCTGTAAAGTATTTAAAGTCATGTAAATATTACATAGGTATTTAACCATTTCCCAATATAATTGATTTCCATACCTGTGATTGGCAAGATTGTCAAGGCAGCCCTCGATGAATTTTATCCTAATGAATTTGTCAGTGCTGAAACACAGCAAAGCGCACAGCGCCTTCTCAGCCTCCAGGGCCAAGCCTTCACCGAGCTGCTCCTGTGTAATGAACATGATTAGTTTTTAAAATTACAACAAACTGAGACTACTGCATATTAATAATATAAATGAAAACTATGTAAAATATAAAACACTTTAAAAGAAATATTATGTAATATTTCTAAAACCAAACAAAGGCATGGCGAAGCCGAGTTGCCACTAAACGTTTCAACTAGCTTCGCTTTTGTATTTGATTCAAACAACTTAATACATTAATAATAAAAAAAACTATTTTAACTGAACAGCTGTTTGTTTGACAAGGTCACTAAGGTAAGAAGGAGATCTTCTTCTTGCAATAAAGTGTAGTGACTAAAGTAATATAAGTAGTATACGTACAATGGCGCCGTCCTGCAGCAGGTCCCAGAGCAGTGTGTTACCAGGTCGGCACACGTCATCAGCACAGAAGGCAGTGGCGAGCGGCGCCTGCGGTGCCGGTGACGCGGCGGACGCGGCGGACGCAGGTGACGCAGAGCGCCGTGACGCACGCGAGCCACGACCACGCGCCACACCCACACCCGCCACGCCACCGCCTACGCCCGCCACCGACGCCAGCGCGTGCGCCGTCTGATACTCCGACAGGCACTGCGCCTGCGTCAAACAATATATTGTGTTCTTCACTGTTTCTCCTAGTTCTTCCTATGAATATTACTATACCCGTGTCGCTTAATACATTTTAGCCTATTGTCTTTCGTGGCTCTTTCATATAAATGGAACGACTCGACCGGGTTATCACCATTGTCTCACAGAAAGCCGACGTGGTGTGGCTAATCATTGCGTTTCATATGATGACTGACATTTCCAGGGGATAAATCCCCTCCCCCCTTCCTTTTCCAATCCCCATTCCTATAAGCGCATCGCATCCATAATTCTTCTAGTATTGTATGTGTTCAAAAGCAACAGAGATCCCTCATAGTCAACTTATTATAAGTGGACACCTCTTGCTCATTTACCGGGGTCTGCTATAAAAAATATATAGAGTAGATGCCAGTATAGACATGTCACCTGCTGAGCGAGCCTGGCGAGTTCCTCCTCGCAGGCAGAGTCGTCCTCATCAAGATCGGCGATGTGAGGATGCGAGTGCGGAGACAATGCGGACGACGCGCTGCCCTCTTCTTCCTCACCGCCGCGACGCTTGTAGCTCTCCATTAAACGCAGCTCCATCAACCTCCTGATTAAAAAAAATGATTTAAAGCGTCCCAAAAGCTCTTCCACCTGCTCTTATCCCACTCGCATTTGGCGCAACATACTACATACATTTTAACACATGTTAAAGAAAGATTTGGGTTATAGTTTTAACGACAGGCCGCATACCTGACGTGAACCCCTCTGGGGATTAAACACCCAGACCCGAAACATATTATTATATTTGTGGATCACACAAAAACGTGGCCTCTCGCGTCACTACCGTCTGTCTCGCCCACTGCACCACGGAGGCTATCAAACTGTCCTAAAATAAAATCGAAATGTTTACGTAACGCCAGTCCTAGTACATTGAATTAAAGTATTATTTCTTGGCGATAATTTTTCTATTCTTTTTTTATGCTTGTAATACAATATAGCGCCAACAAAATATGAATTTAGCACCATTTCCGACTAGGCTACCGCATTTCTCGCTCTATACTAGGACTTACCCTGGTTATAAATATCTATTTATAACCGATTTAACAAAAAGGAGGTTCTTGCTGATTCTTGTCGACAATAACCAGTGTAATCACATAACCTACGGGAGTGCGCAATCGGGTGGACCAAAACTTAATTCAATACCCATTCATACAGAGTTTCGATAGAAATACTGTATTTAAACCACCAAGTCTTTATTTATGGCATTACGTCACTGCGCAGTAAGATATTGTTTTGTTTCCAACGCGTACAAAGCGACGCTGTGAGGTCAGACAATGATGTGGCACCGTGTGCTAGACACCTAACCATATTCTGAATTGCCTTTACACAATTAATATGCATACAACAAAGGTTAAACAAATTCGACAGTTAATTGATGACGCTGAACATCCGCGTTGTGTGTAATATGAATTGCCAGTGACTTTGTTTTTTTTTTATAGTATAGGCCGACTAACAAGCAAATAGGTCACCTGATGGCAAGTGATCTCCACCGCCCGTGTACCGACCTTAAAGGAAAGCGATTGGTGAAGGTGAGGGGAATTTGGGCCTTCGGATATCTCACTCGGCGTACGAAAAGCAGGGGCAAGCAACTACTTTACGTCGGTCTTCTGTGAGACAGTGGTAACGACCCGGTCCAGCTGGCACATTTATGTTATAGACAAAACTGTTGTAGTCTACAGTGTGGCTCTGCCACTCAACATTTGGATAAAATTTTTGAGTGTATACTTGTGACTAACCTGGCATCAACATTTTCGCATAACAGTTGACAGTGTGCAGTGTCACTCCCCGACGATTCTTCTTCCACTTCGGATACAGACTCAGCTAGATCAGCAGTTTTCAACTGAGTCGCTACTGGACAAAGTATCATTATCTTAAGTGCGACAGTAAAGAATGTTATGTATTTAATTATACCAATGGTCGCGTAGTGGTCGAAACTCGACCTATTTTTTTATTTTGTTCTATTACGTCAACTGCGAGATTTGACACGCAGAAATTGTCAGTGTGAGCGTAAACAATTAATATTTTATTTTATTTATTGAATTGTACATATTTATTACAAATATTATATGTAACTAGCATGGTGCTCTCCACCTCCATATAAACCTTAACTATGCCAAATCTCGCAATACTCCGTGTGCTCATTATACTTAAAAGTTTTCTCTTCACATATTAATGTATAGATAACATGTAAGTATTTAATTGTAAAATCGAATTCAAATTACACCTCTTATTGGGTATTAAAAATGACATAAGAATTACAAATTTATACATCACTTATTAAACTTTATGAATTATTACAAATAAATCAATCTATAATCAGTTACTGCTAAATCAGTGGAAAATCTTAAAATTATCTACTATTAAACTTAAGAAACATAAGTAGTTTATAAATGTTAAAACAGTTGTATGGACCATGCACTCACGGAAGTGCCTGGGTTTGCCTGGCTTGTGCCGCTTCTTGTACAGTTTCTTCTTGCGCGGACGCAGCAACTCCTCGGCGCCGCTGCTCGCACTGCCGCTACTGCCGGCACGTTTATTTCGCCTGGTAAATATTACCAAAGTAATTACAAAGCGTATTTGTATTGTCAAATACAATAGCTTAAGAAATCTGCATTTAAACTAGCTCTCCTAAAAAAACCAACCACTTATCTACTAGATCAACGGCCTTGACATAATGCCTCAAAATAATTTTGTCCACTCGTTTTCTCATGCTATCTCTACATGTCGATCGAAGTCGTGAGTGGTAGAGCTACGCAGTTGACAATTTTGATTACAGCATGAATGGGCCGTCTCGACTGGGTCGTTACCACAGTCTCCCAGAAAACCGATGTAAAATAGCGGCATGCTATGTATCCAAATGCACCTCCCTTTATTAACCCTTTGCTTAAGGCAACGCGCTTATGGTTCTTCTGGTATTGTGGGAGTACATGGGCGATGAACATCACTTACCATCAGGTGACCCATTTCCACATTTGTCTGTCTATGCTATAAAAAAAAGTTATCATGCCGGCCCGGTATTCACGCCACGAGAAAATATGTTTCGTCTCATTTTCTCACGCTATTTTTATATCTCGTATCATTTTATGTCGTGGGATGCACGTTACGTTGCACCAGTTGATATCGAGAAAGGTTTCTATCTCACGCGAGTGACATGTCGTGGGCTCATGCTAAGCAGGCTGTGGCCATCGCGAGCCCATAATAGGGCCAATAGATCACCCAACAAGTATTAGAAAAAAACTGGTCCAATATTGGCATGCATTTAATCAAGTAAAACTCAGATGACTTTTTATTATAGCTTGCACAAATTTTGGGTAGTAAATAGTAAATCGCGAATTTATAGATTACCAGCTCACACCACACTTACGAGATAATAAATATTCTAGATTTCAGCGACTTTCAGCCTAGATTCTTGAAGAAAGAGAAAAAAATAGTACTTACTTTTGACATGATTTGAGAGTAGGACACTCCTTCTTAGTCAACTCTTCACCTTCGCGCAACCAATCTTGTTCAGCTGTAACATTAATTTAACCTATCGCATAAATTGACAATAAAACATCTGTTATAATCAATTATAAACAATCCCATAATAAGATGTCCTGCAGGTAAAGGCAAATGGAATATAATAATATTATGGACGCAGAACAATATATTGATGTTCTTACCAGTAAGTTCTCGTTGGTGTTTGCTTTGTTTGCGTGGAGTAGGTCCTGCTTCTTCACCAGAAGTGCTTAGCTCCTCACACTATAGAGAAATTGGAGCAAATATACATAAATTGTATCATACTTATTAAAAGCGTAAATTATTAGTACGAATTAATTTTTTTTCTGCCTGGCGTAATCCTGGCTTAATGCCAGGGCCCACCTTCTCGTACCATGGATTACCACGGTATTAGGAACCGCCGTCTGACGTCATAGGAAGATCCTATGCAGAAATGTCTTCGGCTATAATTGCCATTGCCTATCATCGTATAAAAGCGCAGTTAAACGACGCATGATAGCTCGAGCAGAATCACAGACAAAGCGCAACCAAAAGTATCGAAATTGTGACAATTGTGTGCGGCGTCGTGTATACGAGTAGATTGCGTTTCGTCCGTGAATCGACTCACACAATAACACTTCGTTTAACTGTACCATTATACTCATATAAAATGTGTGTAAGACTGACCGGGTCATCATCTGAGTTGGTCTGGTCCATGCTGACGCTAGCCTCGGAGGAGGAGCGGTGCGGCGGCTTGCAGGCGGGCGGCGGAGCGCGCGGCTCCTCCCCCGGCGACCCGCCGCCGCCGCCGCCCCCGCCCCCGCCGCCGCCGCCGCACCCGCCGCCGCGAGACCACATCGCACGCGTCAATGCAGACGCCAAGTACAAACTCTGAAGCAACATAAACAGTGTAACATCTATACATATAACAATGTCCAATATAAATCGCAAATAACTTTATAAATAGTAATACATTTAGAATAACAGTGATGCATTTTACGAGTTCTAGATTAAGATTATTTTTACTGTAAATACAGATTTAGATGTGTGTGTTACAAAACAACGTCATCATATTATAACTAAAAATGCCTGAAGATGTATCTGTCAAAAATAATAGCATATTCATTTAAAACCATTTGTTTATATTAACTATTATATAATATATTATATATGACTTATAAAGCAGAAATATTGTCCTAACATAGCTTAGTTTTCACTATACATGCATGCCCCTCGTTGTGCCATTATACTAAAGATTCTTTGTTAATGAATAGCATTAGCTACCAAATCGAATACAAATTGATCTTTCATCACAAACATACCTGTTCAGTGTGCTCCTTAGGTGGCAGAGAACATAGCAGGCTATAAAGATGAGCACAGGGCTTGGGGGCGAGTGCCCTGATAAACCCAGGCAACAGGTCATACACCTGCCGGCCACAGTGCTTCAACTGTGCCGCCGCCCACACCAGCTCCACGTGTTCAGGTGTCACGCGACCCTCCACCGCCAGGAACTTCAGGATCATGTGTGCTTGTTTTATCACCTGTCACATTAAACAAATTGCTATTGACCTATTTAATTTTAGAACATCTGGGGGCTTCACGTAAGCAACACGACATAATTTTCTCGACTCGTTTTGTCGTCAAAAACTAGTTTTATAACATGCCGACCAGATATGTCTTCAGCTTATGCTAAGCGGGATAAATTTCAGTTCAGACGAAATTTTATATTATTCTTTATTCTAACATATAGTATAAGAAAACAGTAGCACTATAATGCGACCCGCTCCGTCCGCCCCGAATATGCAATCGTTGATATAAATTATACAGAAACGATTTGAGTAGATTATTGCGCTGCGAGCCCAAATATACATACATACATACACACTCACGCCTGTAATCCTAGAAGGGGTAAGCAGAGGTGTAACCAGTACACCCACATTTCGCCGAGCCTATTTCCCTCCCATGATGGGATAAACCCATCGCAAATACAAAAGATCATCAAATATTTCCAATCTCCAGATTAAAGTTCGATTTGAACCAAATATTATGTTCTATGTTTTTATTGGTCAGCCAGCGGTCAGCTCATCATGTGTTGATCTGTGTACTTCAGTCAACATGCTATTGTTCAAGTATATCTCATCCACTAACCTCGACATGCAAGTTGGGTCCAAACAGATGTTCGATGATACTGTTACTGGTGAGCCACGTCGCCAGCTGTTGTCCAGCCAGCTCTGCATCAGCTGCCGGTTCACCGGCGCACAATTCGTTGTGCGCTGCTATGTGAGTGTTGATCTGCGCCACACCCGCTAACCGCATCGTCAATGTACTACTGTTAAAATACTTGAAGGCTAGGGCCAGACCATCGCCGTCGAACGCTAGAGGCGCGTCTAATGGCTCCTTCGCCGCTCCCCACATAAAATCTGATGACAATGTAATTTTGTTTGAAACTCGACGTTTGATGCTAATTAAAGTGTTTATCAATTATATTTAAATACGCAGCAAAAGTAAGGGCCACACTATAGACATTTTTGTCTGCAGGATGAATGAGCTGGCTCTATTGGGTTGTTACCACTGTCTCACACAAAACAGATGTGAAGTTGCTGCGTTTCGTACGGTAAGTGAGATATCCAGAGGCACAAATCCCCTTTCCTATTTCCTTAAGTATCCCATCCCTTTAACATTGGCAATGCACCCAAGATTGTGTATTGTAGGTGTTCACTGGTAGTGGCGATCACTTATCATCAAGTGACCCACTTACGCGTTTGTCAGTCTATATAAAGAAAAGACCACAATTAATGTAGTATAGATATACATAATGCGATAATTTAAAATCAAATATTATTATTGTCTTATTTTTATGACTACAATTAGCTTTAATAACTCACCCGCCATAGATTTAACTGCCGGTACTCTAAGATCCTTGTCCTCTAAGCTGCACATATACTTTAATATTTTACTCCTCAGCGGCATGAACAGTTGGGCTACTGCCCTGAAGTTCAGCCATAATTTGAGATTCCCAACAGCTGCCACTATGGCATGAGCCATAGATAATGGTAGAGTGTTTGGTGTTGCCTGCTCGAACACAGAAGTCATGGCACAAATCCCACCCAGTTTACAAAACAAACTGACATTACGAAGCAGATATGCTGGTATTTCTGTATCATGCAGATCACAGTAAGAGCTCAGATTTGATATTTCCTGTGCTGAAAGGTCATCTAGGCGACTGAGAGCCGAATGTTTACATGCCAAGTAAAGAGGAAAGTTGAGAAGAAATATTTTGGATACAATGTGCATTAGTTTCTCTTTCTGCTGCATAGGCCAAGCTTCGGTGTCATCTGTGGGTGGTTTGTCAACTGGAGGCTCCTTTGGTGCCTCATTCTCTAATTCTGGAGGATTTTCTACCTCTGCAGGTTCCTTCTTGTTCGCCTCTTCACTCTTAGGTGGTGTGGTGTCCTCAGGTTTTTGTTTGTCTTGTTCATTGTCGGATACTGGTGTTTTAGCAGTCTCAATGATATCATCTTTAAGTTGTTTGAGCTGGCACACAGACAAACACAGTATGCTTTGCACAACTAAATAAAATCTTTCAAAGTTCTTCACATCTCTGTAGCAGCACATACATTGCCTAAAAACACATTGTTAGGGATAAGAGATGAAATTAAATATTAAATATATTCTCTAAAATTTATCTACTACTACTAAACTACATTAGACCAGTGTGGTGGACTAAGCCGAATCCCCTCTCGCTCAATAGAGAAGGCTTTTGCCCAGCAGTGGGGTGTGTATTATACAGTGCTAATATTAATCTAATATTAGTTGTTATTAAAATATCTATTTTTAGTAGTTTTATCAAAGATTTCTCCTTCTTTTTTTAAATCATTTTACCGCTAGTTACTATAGCTAAATAAATTATAACTTCAATAAAGACAATCTATGTACCCAGCACCAAATAACATATCATGAAAAATTAATAGACCTTAAGAAAGCTTATCAAGAAGAAGTGGTATTTTGCAAACACAATAGCATCAAGATATAATACTTTACTACAAGATTATTATAATTTTTTGATAACAATTTTTATGTATTGATGTGTTAAATAAGAGACACATGAAGCAGACACTCTGTAGATATTATATATAAAGAAGCTTGGAAATAAAGGTCTAAAGTAGTCTAAATATGGCCATGCAGAAGCCTAATAACATGTGCAAAGATGAACTAATATATCTATAATAGTAAACAACCAAACAGTATTTTGTTGTCAACAAAACTGTATTTTCTTCCAACAATTAATTCATGACTATTTTTCAACTGTTCTAATATATAAAAAAGTAAATGTTTAATTCATGTTATTTCAAATAGCAATAACATTATTATGTTACACCATTTTTAATAATTTTGTATGTAGTAAATTATTAGCACCTTGTATGACAACTAAAGGACTGTTTTTTTCCTTCACTTACTTTGCAATATGTGAACCAACATAAAATAGGCAAGTATTATAAAGAAATAATTGTGATTTATACACATAATCGACATACAAGCAACATACTAGCATTTGGTTGCGTTGTAAAATAAATTTTATTTCGTAAAATTATCTTATACCAAACAAGATTGCTACCATTGTTACTGACCATAGCATTGGATTAATAGGTTACAATTTACACAGAGAATAGTCTATAAAGTGGAAATATTAACAATAAAACATAAATTTACCTCTGTGGCCACGTTATTATGTAGTTTAATACTGTTTCTAGCTCAGATTGGCTTATTGTCGGATATTGGGATGCATCGTCTGTAAGCCTCGCTTCACCTAAAAATCAAAACGTTACAAGAATTTTCCAATAAAGCTAATAGCTTTATATAATAAAGACTTCATTTCTACAGATATTTATAATGTTTCATACACAAATAACCCACGAAACAAGCAAATGGGCTACAAAATTTCGAAACAATGTAACTTACAATTTACTAAAAGCTGTGAAAACTCAGAACAAACATCACACATTATTGATGTTTTGTGTCCAAATTAAACTAAGTATTACTGCATTAACATCGCAGGTCTAGTTTCATGCAAAATAATGGACATTATTGATATTTTTCGTATCAGAAAACGAACACTGCCGTAAAATGTCACAGAATCCATTCCACCATTGTTGACGATTGTTGTCAAAAATAACGTTTCGTTAGCAGCCGTTTATTGTCATCGTGATAAGTGATAAAATTATTATAAAATCAATTATTAGTACTGTGTAGAAATCAATATAATATTGAAGTGTAATAAAGTTTGAATAAATTAATAAATGTAAAATTAATATACACATAACGAAATAAAAAATAGTATGTAATAAAGTTATAACCAGTGATGTTGATGATAGATTATTCTCAGAATTTAATCAAAGTCAATTGACTTTGATTATGATACGAATTAAAGATTCTACCGGTACCGGTTTCTCTGCCTAGGAATGATTAAGGACTAGTTTGGGAAGTAAAATAAGCTCTCAATTTACATGATACTTTTGCAAGTCCCGGAACCGAAGGGTTTATTATGAACTTGAAAGTTTGAATTTTATTGCAGCATAAAATTCAAATTCAAATGATTTATTGTATCCATGAAATCACTTAGATTCAGTAAAATTTTATTAAGACTTAGTAAAAATTGTTACAAAAAATAACAGTTTGAGCAGACCAGTAGATGTAGTTTTACTATACTCACACTCTATGCTTAGAATAATTACATATTTTTAAAAAAATTGCATTACTTCTTAATAAAAGCTAACTAGGTTTAGGTACAAAATCCTTTATGATGATTAATTTTTATGTTATCAAATATGACCATTCTATTGGAATATAATTATAGGAAATAGAAAAACTGGATTGATATTTCAGAGATTTATAATATTCTATATACGAGTACGACACTTGAATGACAACAAAACAGAAAAGAATAAAACGAACTAAAAAGTATTCATACAATTAAGTTTAGTTTACATAATCTAACACCTTCCTTTAAACTAAACAGTCTTAAAAAAAAAACGAAATTATTCTAGTACATTACTGAACTAAACAATCTTTAAACCAAGATTAGAAACACAACTGAAATGTTTATCTTTAGGTAAGGATTTGGTTAAAACATCTGCAGGCATGTTTTCACTAGATAAGTATTCTAACTTAACTATGTTGTCTTTTACAATTTGTCGTACATAATGATGTCGTATATCAATGTGTTTACTTCTACTGTGATTAATTTGACTATTACATAATTTTTGTGCTGATTGGCTATCATTATACAGGTTCACTGAAAAATATGTTCCTAAACATTCATTTAAAAAACTTCTAATAAACTTAGCTTCCTTTGCTCCTTCACACAATGCCATGTATTCAGCTTCCATGCTTGAAAGAGCCACTGTTCTTTGTTTACGGCTTTCTTTCCTTCAGGCAATAATGTTAAGGTCCATGCTTTATTTTTTTCAAATGACTCATATTCGTCGATGATGGCTTCCTTCCAGTGATCTTTTTCAGGTCCCGATAGTGCTTCTTGTATCGTTTGTGGTTCATCAGACTGATTCGTTGCTAACATGGCAATCGTAACATTTGAATTTTCTACAGGGTCTTCATAATCACTCGAAACTGGATCCAGGGTAGTATCTGGAGTCCATGTTGAATCATTGGGGTCATCCATAAGACTAGAATCAGAAGCAGTTGAATCTGATGCCTCTATAACTGGATCTACGTGTCTATTTTCAGAAGTGATAAGATCATCCATTCTAATACTACTGACATCTATTGAGCAATTACCAGTAGTGCAACCTTGCTGATTTACTTTTAAATCTTTATATTTTTTATCTTCTATGAATTGTACATCCCTTGACTTAATACATTTAGAAGGGTTTTCTGGATCAATTAACCGATATCCTTTTGATTCGGTAGAATATCCTACAAAGACATGCATCTTACTCTTTGCATCTAATTTTTTACGTTTCTCATTAGGGATCATCGCATATGCAATACAGCCAAATACTTTTAAATTAGACAAATTAACCTTATTACCAGTCCACAATTCTTCCGGTGTGGTGCTTCTTACTGCCTTACTTGGTGACTTGTTCTTAATAAATATTGCCGTGTTTAGTGCCTCCGCCCAAAACCGCTGGTCCATTCCAGCATCCTGCAGCATGCATCGCCCTGCTTCGACGATCGATAAAAACGCAATTATTACGTAATTATTAGTCTATAAAATATATTATATAAAAAAATGGAAACCAAAAACGTACAGGCAACGAATTCTGGAATCTCCATTAATTTCGAGAAGCTCAATGGTATTTCTAATTATGGAAATTGGAAATTTTGCATGCGTATGTACTTAGTACACGAAGACTTATGGGACTGTATAGATGAGTCTGAACCTGGTGTCCCCAAAGTTGCTGATGAAAAGAAACAACAGAAAACGCTTGCGAAAATATGCTTGATGGTGCAACCGTCGTCATTTTGTCATCTACGAAACGCCAGTACGGGGTACAAAGCTTGGAACAACCTAAAAACGGCCTATGAAGACAAAGGACTTTGTAGACGTCTTGGACTTTTACGTACATTGTTTGGATTGAAATTGGAACAATTTATAGACATGGAAGCGTATCTCTTGAAGATCACGGATTTAGATCAACAACTACGAGACATAAACGCTCCATTGGATGATGATTTCCTGTCAGTTTTGATGTTAAGTGGATTATCGCCAGATTATGATCCACTAATAATGACATTAGAAAATTCGAACATTAAAACTGTGCAGTGAAACAGTAAGAAGTAAATTGTTGCAAGAAAATTTACGCAGAGATTTTGACCGGAGTGAAGAGAATGCAATGTATACAAACCGATCTAAAGCAGGTGTAAATAGATATTCTACAAAGGTAAAGTGTTTCATATGTAAAAAACCTGGTCATTATGCGAATAACTGTCGGACGAAGACTAATGAATGTAAAAGACAACATAGTTAAGTTAGAATACTTATCTAGTGAAAACATGCCTGCAGATGTTTTAACCAAATCCTTACCTAAAGATAAACATTTCAGTTGTGTTTCTAATCTTGGTTTAAAGATTGTTTAGTTCAGTAATGTACTAGAATAATTTCGTAATAATTGCGTTTCTGGGCCCATAACCTATTGGAATATAATTATAGGAAATAGAAAAACTGGATTGATATTTCAGAGATTTATAATATTCTATATACGAGTACGACACTTGAATGACAACAAAACAGAAAAGAATAAAACGAACTAAAAAGTATTCATACAATTAAGTTTAGTTTACATAATCTAACACATTCATATACTCATTGTCAATATTACTAATCATAAGCCACAACATACTCTTTGCCACAACACTACCATGGCATGTCAATGTCAGCTGTCGCCAGTCATGTCAAAAAAAGTCAAAAATAAAAGACATCTGTTGATGGAACGAGTTAGAATATGGGTTGATTATTGTAAATAAAAAAATGGTCCAGTTGCTGTATATAATTGCTAGTTTACATGTACTTTTGTGCCCATTCACAAAAGTGGAAGAGAGTTTCAATATACAGGCATTTCACGACATATTGTACCACAGACATAACCTCTCACAGGTACCGACAAAATCTAATTTTGGATTCATAAGTTACGTTGTATAGCGTAGTTTGATAAATACGTTCGTGTTCCAGTACGACCATAATGAGTTCCCGGGAGTGGTGCCTCGCACTTTCGTCGGACCACTCATTATTTCGCTGTTATCCACACCCATAGTTGGATTGTTGCACATCATTGAAATTAATAAATTTTGGACACAGTATGTGGGTTAGTATACATATAGAAATAGTAGGAATAAATATGTAATTTTTTTATGAATTACATTTAAATATGCTATTAATTATATTTCATATAAGTATTGTTTTTTTTTACAAGTGGTAAAGCCATCTTGTAGACAGTTTTGCCTACAGCATGAATGTGCCGGCTAGATCAGGCTGTTACCACTGTCTCACAGAAAACTGGCGTAAAGTAGTAGCTTGCTGTTGTGTTTATTGAGTTGAGTTATATACAGTATGTAACAAAAACCCTGTTGGCCCTTTCTGGGTTGTGAAGGTAGATATATAGACAGCCTAATAAAAATAGTTGAATAAAAAAAATCAGAAGTGAGATATTATCCTTACACAGGTAACTTAGAAAAATGAACATATTTAAAAAAAATATATCAAGAAATCTGTGATGAACAGCTGACTGATGTAACATATTGAAGAAGCTGGGCGCGCAAGCGACGCCGCAACTTGCTATCTCGCTCTGGCTCACGAATAGTTGCTCTTTCAGAGGTATCAATGAAATAACAGCTTTCAAAAATAAAAAAATTCTAAAATAAATATCATTATTTTTATAGTCTCATGTGAGTTATTTCATTACGTTTGATCATCGATCCTGATATCACAGTTAAAACGCCCAACAGGGATTTTGTTACATATTCTATACAAAAGTGCAAATCCCTCCTGCTCTTCACAAAGCCTTCCCTTTAAAGTTAGCAATGTGTGTATGATTCTACTTATATTGTAGATATTCATGGGTGGTAGAAATCACTTACAAATAAGTACTACACCAGTCTCTTTTGCCAACCTAGGTCAATTTTTTTATTTTTTTTTTGATTAAGTCATTAAGGGCCAATTTTTCGTCAATAAATTTTAACTGTCAGATAACATATAAGTCAACCAATTTATCAATTTGGCATATGCTTCTCCAGGCTGATGTATTTTGCCTTCTTATATTTATATCATAAATAATGTTTACAGGGAGATTGAAAAATCGGTCCTAAATAACATAAATAATCTCTGAGTGGTAGAGCCACGCTGTAGACAGTTCTGTCTACTACATGAATGTGCCGGCTAGATCAGGCTATTGCCACTATCTAACAGAAAACCGGCGTAAAGTAACAGCTTGCTAGCTTGCAGCGTTTCATACAGTGAGTGAGATATCCAGAGGCCCAAATTCTCCCCCGCCCCTTCCCAATCCTTTTCCTTTCAGGTCGGCAACACGCTCATGATTATTTTAGTATCATGGGTAAATAATAATAATAAAAAACATGAGCGGTGGAGATCACTTACCATCAGCTGACCCAAATTGCTTGTTTGCCGGCCTATACTATAAAAAAATACAAACACATTTCCTGTATCTAGTATAATTTTGGGTCTAAATTTCTATTATCTATTTATATTATTTTGCAGTTCGATTAACATTAGCACTGACAGTGATAGGAGCATGGAGTCGCCTGAAGAGTGCCCTTCAAAGGCAGTTTGGCAACACGTTTGCCTGGTGGTTTACACTTATCACAGTTACTCAGTACCACTTCATGTTTTATATGAGTCGCCCTCTGCCTAATATTATGGTCTTACCTTTGGGTGAGTATTTACTTATTTAGAGCTGATGTCACACTATACTGAGATGTAGTGATGCCAATAGCAACTATGACCTGAAAAAAATAACTGTCTAGCAAGAAAGATATATTTGGACATTGTAAATCGGTCCTTAATGAATAAATCATCAAAATCAGTCCATAACTGCCAAAGTTCGTTTGTTCGTTACGTCTTCTATACCTTTATGCCCTGTTGAATACAAAAAAATCGTCAAAATTGGATCATTGGAAAGTTATACATAAATCAATAAAACGAAATCTCAAAATTATTTATTTTTGATTTCAGCTACTTATTTTTTTTTGAGTGGGCTACCTCCTCCATTCTTTTTCTCGGTTGAAAAAGGAACACACAAAAAATACATGTTGAATATATCCTCTCTGCATTTAATTCATGCATTATGCCTCAATGATAAAAATCCAATAATAAAATCATTATTATCAGTAGCCTTTTATTAAAATATTATTTTCTCCATATTTCAGTACTGTTAGCATTTGAAGGATGGCTCTCTGGCAAACACAAACAATTTATAATTTCAGCTGGAGCAGCAATTATTATATTCAGGTCTGAGTTGGCAATGTTGTTTGGTTTATTTTTGATTATGGACCTTTATTTCAAGAAATTGGATATTAAAACGTAAGTTAATATTGTAATTAAACTATTGATAATTTAAAGTAGGTGCCAATAATAATAATCCATTCTGAAATAAAAAAATAAAAATATACAGCCTTTGTTAGATAAATTTTATAATATTAAGTAGTTTCTCAATATTGATATTGGTGTCAATTCTGTTATCACAAACTAAGGACCTATGCACGATTTTTTCATCATGCTGTGGACTGTAGCGCGTTTTCAGCAATCAGTACAAATAAAACGAGAGGCAAACACGTATGAGTAGTGTTTCAATTGTTCAGCGCATTGTGCCGATACAAAACGCAGATTGTACGCAATACAGACGCGCGTTTGCTTCGACACAATAATCGAGAATCGCGTCTGGTTATATTTACACCGGTTATTATCACCTTCAACTTGAATAAAATATAATTCACTCCTGTCAATTAACTAAAATGACAGGACTTAATTAATTTTAAATTGTATTGTAATACCTACACGTATACGTACCTACATGTATACTGACTGATCTAAAAATGCACGAAATTAAAAGAGACTTGGTTTATTAGTATTAAGAGAATTGACACTACTATTCACATTTGTTTCTTGCAGATTGTTGAAGATTGCCATTCCTGCTGGAATAGTTTTAGTGGCATTAACAGTCATAGTAGATTCAATATTTTGGGGAAGATTGCTATGGCCAGAAGCAGAAGTGTTTTGGTACAACACAATTATGAACAAAAGTTCTGACTGGGGTGTATCCTTTTGAAACATAATTTACAATATTATTAGATATAATTATTACTCACTGATGGGTACAGATCTACATTTGAATGCGCCACATTGTCGAGCTATTAGGAACTATTACGCGACGTCTGGTCTATGCACACGTCGCGGCATCACAATAACGCCATACTGGCACGAGTCGTGGGCACACGTTTGTACTAAACATACTGTGTAGTGTGTACATAAGTTAAATGACACGTGAGAGTTCAACAGACGCTAAGTATCGATTCAGATATACAAAAGAAACTGCATCGATTGACGAATCAATCGCTTGTAGCGGCCGCGTCAATACCCAGCGCTCATTCCGCCAAATTCAAACTCACGACTCGTTCCGGTACCTAGGTATACAGATTTACTTAAACTTAAAATCTATCTTTAAAAGATTGTTGTAATATTCAATTTAGTAAAAATAAAAATTATTCTAAAAATAAAAGCTTATTAATATAATGATGCATATATCCTTAATTCTTAACCAGACATCACCTTTTCTTTGGTATTTCTACTCTGCTCTGCCGCGCGGCCTCGGACCCAGTATAATTCTCATACCCGTTGGCTTGTATTTGGATCGCCGCTTCGTGCAGTTTGCTGCGCCAGCTTTAGTATACATATCACTTTACTCATTTCTGCCTCATAAGGAACTTAGGTTTATTATTTACGTTTTTCCATTGCTCAATATGGCATCTGCTTCGGCTTGCTCTTACATGTGAGTTTTAGTATTTTAGTTTATTATTTTTCTATAATGCAGCATGAGCTGTTTCTTGGCAACAGTTAATACGTCTTAATTTGTGTTGCAGTTACATACGACGATCGAAAACACCGATATACGAGTTATTGTTTTGGGGGGCCATTGTTGTCATTGTTGGTAACATTATAATGTCCCTTGCATTTATGTTGGTTGCAATAACTAATTATCCAGGTGGCGTAGCGATTACTAGGTAAATAAATTATAAAGCTAACCACAATTTTATATCAATTATATGAAATAATATTAATTATCATGTTTTTTTGTACAGGTTCCATAAAATGCTAAAAAATGAGCCGTTTGTTCACGTACATATCTGCAACTTAGCTGCTCAAACAGGCGTTACTAGATTTACGCAAATCCGTGACGATTGGATATACAGTAAGAACGAATCATTAAATGTTGAACACCTACAGGAGTATACTCATCTCTTTATTGAAGCAAAAAGCAAATACTCACCGAATATGAAAGCTTTCACATATACTCACTTAATCCTGGACAGCATTGAGTCATTCTCACAAGTTGCTGTCAATTATAAACTGATGCCTCCTTTTAGAATTAAAACAAAACCAGCTATTTTTGTTCTAGAGAGAAAAGATTTCCGTGAGTATCCTCTCGGCCATAAAACTCAAAGCATAGAGAGTGAACAAGAAATTTATTTAGATGAATTGGATCGAAATGAGTCCGAAGAAGATAAAATAGAAAATGATATTGGCTATAAAGTTATAGAAAATGTAAATGGGAGCGACAAAAATGATTTTGAATCTATTATTGATGTCCAACTGCAAAAGACTGATGAGACTAACACAGAGAGCGACGAGGTTATTGAAAAAAGTGAAGTCAAACTTCCTGGAGAAAATCTTGTAGTGGATGATATTCTAGTTGAAGAGGTAAAAGAGAAAACTCCCATAACGAAACCAAAAAAATCTATAACTCCTCCGAAAGTTGAACCTGGCGTTCAGGAAACTGAAGAAATAATTTCGAAAATTAAAACCAAAAACACACAGAGTTCTTCACCAGACGAACCTATAGCTGAGGAAGCAGAAGAGATCATACCGAAAATTAAAGCTAAAAAATCATTAGATGAGTTGAAATTATTACGACAAGAAAGAAAGAAAAAAGCTATAACAAAAATTAAATCTGAAACTCGGAAGGAAGTCGTTGCGTCAGCAAAAGAGAAGCTAAGAGAATTGATGAAAAGGCATAAACATATCGCTGATGAGCTTTCTGAGAACACCATACCCGATGTTAAAGTTGAACCGGAAAAAGATGGAAGAGGTGATATACCTGAATCAGAATTATTGACTGAACCAGAAAAAGTAGAGATTGTGGCAGCCCAAGAAGACAAAGTAGTAGAGGTAGAAGTTCCAACATTAATAGAAAGTAAAATAGATGTTAATGAAAGTAATCTAACAAACGAAAATATCGACTCTATAGTAGAAGAGGTTATAGTTAGACTCATAGATAGGAAAATTTACGATGATAAAACTAAACCAGAGGATATCAAAGCAGAGGACAGGCAAGTGATACAAAAGATTGTTGAAGAGATTTTGTCTGAGAGAATGAATTATTCTAATCCAGACAACAAGTGATTAGTGCAGTTACTTATATTAATGACTTAATGTAGATGTGATCTCGTGTTTGATGTTGCCTCGTTAAGGACTATGGTGCCAAGCTATTGATTTCAAATATTATGATAATCTTAAAGGGTTGATGTGCTTTAATCCATACATAGTTTTAAATAAAACTTCTGAACTGTCCATATGCTAAAGAGTAAACTTAAGAATGTTTTTTTCGTGGAGTTCATTTGACATCTTAATAATTGCTGTTCTTTGCATAGAGACTTTAAGTTGCGCATTTTCTAATCAATTTATCCGATATTAATTCTAGTCGTAATAAACAGATTTCAAATGTTTCACTGTATATTTTTAAATTATTGCTTAATGTTGTGATAACTGTTTAAAATAAATAGGTAAGCAATCGAGTTATCTTGTTGTGAAGTGTTTCTATATTTTTGTTTTGAATAATATATGTGCAATAAATAAAAGAAGTTTGTTAATTATCCGTTTTATTTTGCCAGATATAGTACTCAAGCACAGTATCCATATGACTAATCAGTCTAATAAGGCATAGTACAAAACAATTTGCTAAAAAATGCAGGTACATCTATATGAAAATAGGAAGCAGGTCATGTACACATAAACATTTTATAAGTGCAAACATTTGGTGTTGATTGCTTTGATTATAAAGATCTAAAGAAGTTTTGTAACTAAGCTTAAGATACATTCAGATTTTTACAGCTTTTAAGCCCAGTTGGATTCCCATTTACAACATAGTTTTCTGTAGATATACTCCCCTGTGTCATACGAGAAACTGAAAAAACTTTATAAATAAAACAAATATTTAAATTTTCAATAGGTCAGTATCGAGTCCCGTGTCGGCACGCATGCGGGCAGGTCGTGTGTTTGTTTTCGCGGTACATTCCGATAGTTGCATTCGTACGGATTACGCAGCGCCGCGCTGTCACGTGGTTTAGGTGTGCGTCCGAGTGGCCGGCCGCTGCGGCGCACACGGTTGGTCGAGCTATACTGATAACATGAGCCCTATGGCGGATAATGTCAGCGATTTGCCGTGTTGTGAGTCTCCTTTGATGTCGAATGTCGTGGACGATATAGATATTTGTGATGAAAGTGATGAGCCAGTGAGGTCATCAAAGAGACAGCGGGAGAATAGTAGTGAGACAGAGGGAGCATGGACTGAAGTCAGAGGGAAAAAGACTCGTCACGGTAGTAAAGAATCGGTAAAAGATGGTAATATAAAATACGAGATCTATATCTCGTCGAAAGATCGACTACCGAAACAATTCATGATGGCGCGTATTTTAAAAGAAAACAATGTCAACAAAATATGCCATATTAAATATTTAAATCCATTTAAAATACGCATTGGATTTGAGAGTGAAGCAGCCGTTAAAAACCTTTTAGATTGTGAAAGTTTATTAAACAAAGGCTGGAGATTCCAGAAGGCCATGGAACTCTCAATATGTTACGGACTCATCAAGGATGTTGATCTTGACCTCACTGACGATGATATTCTGTCGAATATTACATGTCCCTCCCCTGCGAAGCTTTTATCCTTCAAGAGGCTTAATCGTCGCAACAGAGATGAAGGAGGATGGTGTCCCAGCGAAACGATCCGCCTATGTTTTGACGGCAATCAATTGCCGGCGTATGTATGCGTATGTGATATCCACGTAAGGGTTATTCCATACATACATCAGGTATCGCAATGTTCCCTATGCTGGAGAATAGGCCATAGCCGAAAAATGTGCCCTGGGAAAGTAATGATTTGTCCTAAGTGTGGTGGTCATCACGAAAATTGTGAAATAACATCGTTCTCTTGTGTGAACTGTGGTGGGGATCACATTTCCATGAGTAAGATATGCCCGGTATATAAAAAAGAGAGAAGACTTAGGGAAATCATGGCTGAATATGGATGTACTTATAGAAAGGCCTTAGAATGTTACGTCCCCCCTGAAAGTCCCATTCACCATCAAACTCCGGTGGATCCAGATAGTCGTGCAACATTTCCCCCACTCCGACATAATACTAATGTTCTTTCAACGCCTCAAGAACCACTTCAATCAACGTATGCTGAAACTGCTAAGACAAACCATATTCGTCAATCAGTTAATAATACTAGCGGTGCACGTAAGAAAGCTAAACGTTCTACTGAGGATGATTGGATGTCATGGAATCTCGATTCGGGAAGTCAGGATGGTCAGCCGTTAAAGAGTGACGATGATCAAAAAGAAGAATGCTCTCATTTTAGAGAGCTTCTGTCCCGCATTAAAGAAGTCATCTTTCTCCAACAAGCCAGCGTGTCCTCCAAAATTAGTTCTGTTATCCATCTTTGTCTACAGTGGTTTTTATTAGTGTTGCGAAGTTACATCTCCGATTGGCCGTGGGCAAAAGCCTTGTTTAATTTAATTATACAGTCACCGTGATGGATAAGAAAGTGTTTAAGCTAAATATCGCCCAATGGAATGCCCAAAGTATTAGACCTAAGACAATTTCTTTTGCGGAATTTTTACATCAGGAAAAGGTTCATATTGCTGTCCTTAGTGAGACGTGGCTTGAGCCGGGAAGTCATTTTAAACTTAGTTCTTTTAATGTTTATAGATCAGATCGAGACGACTCATACGGCGGTGTGGCAATTATAGTGCACAAATCTATAAAGTCACAGCAGAAAGTCATTCCCGTAATTAACTGTGGTATAGAACTAGTGTGTGTTCAATTATTTAACTGCCATCCCATTGAGAATATTGTTGCAGTTTATTGTCCATCTGGAATCGCTACTTCTCAACGAGATTGGGATACTTTATTTTCAATTTTATCGACGAAATCTTTAATTTTAGGCGACTTTAACGCCCACCATGTAAACTGGTCTTATAAAACTGATCATAGAGGTAATTTAATTCAGGACTCACTTTTAGATAGCAACTTTATACCATTAAATGATGGAACCCATACACGAATTCGCCTAGTAAATACTACCCTGCAACAATCCTCCCCTGATGTATCTTTTGCATCTTTAGATATTGCGTGCAATTTTGATTGGGCAGTATTAAATGAAAACCTGGGCAGCGATCATTTAATCATTAAAATCTGCACATTGCATCCATTAAACTCTCCTGCGGTCATAAAAAGAAATTTTTCCAAAGCAGACTGGTCTTCATATAATAAGCATTTAGAAAATTCTTTTACCGGTATCATGTTACCCACTGACCTTCAAAGCGCGTACGACTTATTTTTACTGACTGTTAATGATGCCGCTAGTAAATATATACCCTTATATAAGTTTAACCAAAATCCTACTTCTAATTTTATCCCCAAGTCATACTGGTCTTCTACACTTTCTCACGCTGTGGCCCGTCGTAGGTTGGCTTTGTCTACATTCAGACGTAACCCTATTCCTCAAAACTTGGATGCCCTTAAAAATAGCATTCGTGTAGCTCAGAGTTTGATCCGTCAGGCTAAGAGAGAGGACTGGCGTAAATTTTGTTGTTCAGTTGATGAATCTACAACGTCTAGTGACATGTGGCGTAAAATGAAATGGCTCAAAGGATATCGTACTTCCAGAGGCATTGTCGACTCTCAAAGCAGTGAACTTCTGTTACGGTCTTTAACCCCAGATTTCGTGTCACCCCCAGCCCCAATAATTTGTAATGATAATCCTACTTTAGAGTGTGAAATCTCTATTCAGGAGCTTGAAAAATGTATTAAACCTAAGGATACATCTCCCGGATATGACGATGTATCATACTCTATGATCAAAAACCTTCCCGATGTAGGCAAACGAGTCCTCTTAACTTTATATAATAGTTTTCTTGCTAACAGTTTTGTGCCTAAACAATGGCGTGATATTTGTATTGTTCCTATCCCAAAACCTGGGCGTCGACCTAATGACCCTGCCTCTCTTCGCCCTATATCTTTGATGTCCTGTGTGTGTAAAATCTTCCATTATATTTTATATAGAAGGCTAGAATGGTTTCTCGAAAAACAGAATGTATTCTCGCCAAATATGGTAGGATTTCGTAAGTGTAGGTCTTGTATAGACAGTTTAAGTTGCCTCATCTCAATAATCCAAACTAGTTTTTCTGAGGGTGGTAACACCATAGGTTGCTTTTTGGACGTCGAAAGTGCATATAATAATATAGATAATGTTACATTAATTCACATTTTAGATAAACTACAAGTTGGCTCACTTATCTGTAAATATCTATGGAGCTTTTTACATAAAAGAGTGCTTAAAATCAAATTAAATAGTGGCTTCATTAGTAGACTTTCAGGTCGTGGTTTAGGTCAGGGAGACCCTCTGTCTCCGTTACTTTTTAATGTTATTACTTCAGATATTTGTAAACACCTGCAAAATGATGTGCGTATCTCACAATACGCAGATGATTTTGCTATTTATGTACGATGCGCATCTATTGCCGAAGGAATCATCAAGATACAATCGTCTCTTGATTTCATTAATAAAATGTTATCACAGGCCGGTTTAGACATTTCGCCTTTTAAAACTAAAATTTGTATTTTTAATAGAGGTTTTCGGAGACAAACAGTTAGCGTACGTTTGAATGGCACTCCATTGGAACTTGTAGAAAACGTCAGATATTTGGGGATGTGGCTGGATAGGGGGCTTCGCTGGAAGAAACATATCAACGAAATCTGTGAAAAAGTAGTAAAGTTCACAAACATTTTCAAGGTCTTGATGGGCCCTGGATGGGGTGTTCATCAAATCCAACTAAGACGACTATACATCGCCCTTGTTCGCAGTCGAATGGACTTTGCAAGCTTTTTGTTTGATAACAGCGCTGAAACCCATTTAATCAAACTTGACAGACAACAAAACATGTGTCTTCGATTAATTGGTGGATTTATAAAAAGCACTCCTATCCACGCCATGGAATCGGAACTATTGTTGCCCCCGTTGTTTGTACGACGTCGTTATTTGGCCGGAAAATTTTATTTAAAATCTAAATCTAACGCATTTCCTATAATAAACATATTAGTAAATTTAAATAACTTGTGTAACAATTTCTACTGGAGACGCAAAAAGAAACCACTTCTTGTATTAATGCACGAAATTTTAAGCCGAGAACCCATTTATTGTAGTAGTAAGCTGGATATATTTTCTATGGACACTTGGGTCAGTAATATGGACTTATCCTGTATTGTAAAACCGACTTTAAATAAAATTGATAAACCTAAACATTCATATAATATCTCAAACATAAGAAACCTTTGTAATGAAGCATGCAGTGATGAATACCATAGTTCTTACGCTATTTATACAGACGGTTCTAAACATGAAAATAATTCCGGTGCCGCTTTTTACGACTTGCAAACAAACACCTCTGTCAAATTTAAAATTTCATCAGTAGTGTCTATCATGCATGTAGAGTTAGTTGCTATCGCAGAGGCTTTGGCGTATATCGAGTCATTGAATGGTGATCAATTTGTTATATTTACTGACTCGAAATGTGCTCTCCTTCACTTGCTTAAATGCACGACAAATTTTAGAGGGCTTCCATTGGCTTACACTATTATTAGAAGCATTTACAAAATTGTAGCCAAAAATAAAACAGTTGTATTACAATGGATACCTTCCCACGTTGGACTGCAGGGAAATGAGGTTGTAGATCGTCTAGCAAACGAAGCTCGATCCGATGGAGATAATTTCGGTTGTTTACCTTGGTACACTGATATACTACCTATAGTTAGGCATAAATGTTTCGAGTTCTGGTCAGAATACTTCGATAAAAGGTCTTTGACGAAAGGTATATGGTACAAGGTGATTCAGCCTTCATTACCTCGTTCCCTGTGGTTCAACGTGAGTGGGATCAATCGACACGAGGTCGTGACAGCTTTGAGGCTTCGATCTGGGCATGTCCCGCTCAACAGTTTTATGTTTATGATGCGCAAAGTAGATTCGCCAAATTGTTCCGTATGCGGAGTCGTCGAGGATGCCCATCATATATTATATGAATGTAGCCGCAGTGACACTCAAAGATGCCACGCCTTCGGGGAGAGAAGGTATCATTTGGGGTTTTATAATAGCATGTTGGCCTCTCCGGTGTCGGACGAGGCTCGATTGCTTTATAAAGTAGTAAATAGGGCATTACAGTTGCGTGTTGCTTAGTTTACAATCTTTATGTTTTAATTTTTTATTTACCATGTAACATTATGTCAGATTGTACACAATAATGGGGGTGACATCTTCATAATTGAAAAAACCCCCGAGAAAAATAAAAGATTAAAAAAAAAAAAAAAAAAAAAAAATAGGTCAGTATGGATATCAAATATTTATAAATCACAGCGACATGTTAGTTTCTAAATCTATTGTTGACAGTGTGCCTACTTTCCGCTTTCAGTGTTTGATATATACATTTAGTACATTTTATAATAAACATATAAGCTAGTATACATCATGAGCATGAAAGAACTATAGATTTTAAGTTTTAACTACAGTTTAACAAGACACTTCTATTTCCACTATTGTCTTAGTAGATCAAAGCTATAAATAACAACTATGATGTAACAGATTTAGCAACTGTTTATATTGTCGGTAATACTCAAACTTATCGTTTCTCTAATGAACAATATTTCAAATTGCAGGAAATAATAATATGACTCGCCAATGTTCGAAAATGTGCACGAAAACTAGCTCCCAAAATTTGTCTAAAATTGCCTCCATATAATTTCAATGTAATTATTTTAAGATGCTAACTAGTCAATGACCATTACTTATGTAGGTAAGAAAACACGACTGATAGTTTAAATACATTTATTAAGCGTCAAAGTTTGAGTACCAACGACTTTATTTTGTATGCTTGTTACACAGACTAGAATGATATTTCGAAACTTACGCACACCTAAGAATACCCATCCGCTCGTCATAAGACCAATGTTGTTTTATCCCGGGCATGGCAAAGTGACTGAACTCATATAATGCAGCTAATAATGTTTATAAACGAGTTTCATAGCAGTATTACTCAAAAATTATATATTTTTTACTTTTACTACACTATATCCTCGCTATTTGTGGTGTAAATATTAAACCCTCTTTCTGCAACACTTTGTATACTTTGTGTTGGGACTTCAAAATAGAATTATCACAATAACATTCAAATTAAACTAACTTGAAATCAAATACTTTCACAAACACTGACTGTTCATAGGGTGCAAGCACGAACAACTTACGAATAAGTATTCGAATCGAGAACGCTAGCATTTGTAAGAATTTTCAAACAAAACATTTTGATATTTCGATACGAATACGTTGTTAACCCGTCTGTTGTACAAGTTTTTCGATACCTGTCACATCATCTATATACGAGAAATATGTATGAAGTCAATTTAATACAATTCGCTAGGGGCGCTGTACTAATACACATTATATGACAGCTATCGGGAAACTCGGAAAAACTTTCACTAAGGGTGATTAAGATATGTGAAAATGCTTCCACTTGCGAGCTTATTTATCAAGAATATGCACTATCTAACAAATCAAATTATAACAATTATATTATATGTACAAGCAAAGGCTATTGCCTGATTACAGATTAAAAGTGGTCTAACTGATTCAATTCTAAACAGAAGGTGCTCTTTTTGGCATGTTGTGTGAATATGCAAGCCGGTCACTTGATGGTAAGTTTATCGTCCATTTACGCTATTTACAACTTTGCCTACCTTTAAGGAATGAAAAGTGGAATTTTATCGGAATGGAAGTAGGAGGAGGAGAAGTTGTGCTGACCGGGTGAAACATTATTTGTGCATCATAATATTTGAGTAAGATTTAAGCACCAATTAACGCATAAAATAGCTTTTTTTTAAAGTACCAAAAATACATTTTTATTCCAGTAATTATACATATGTCAGAGTGAGAGTTTTGTATTTGAGCTCGTGATATGTTATTTGGCAAATAGCATTTACTCGGAGCTGATGAAATGATTATGATATTGCATACATAAACTGTACCCATTTCGTTTTGGACATATGTACTCTTTGTTATTTATTTTCTCCGAAATTTACGTAAAAGTAAAAGTAAGTAGTGAAATACTTATAGGGTTTCCAAGGCTCATAACTTTCAAATCAATTTATGTTTTTCAATTATGTTTACGTACAAAAAAAAACGATGAGCTAAATCAATATCATGCTTAACTTTCCACATACGATGTCAAACAGTGGAGTAATCATCCCGCGACGTTTCTCTCTATTCTAAAAATAAGTAACTGGCGCCGCCGCCGCCGCCGCTGCCAAAACCGTGTCACGCTATCTCCTCCGAAACCGCTGGGGGTATGGGGTCGAGACCGATACCAATCGATGCAGAATAATGTGGGGAAGAAAGTAATATATGTCTCATATTAATCGGACTTAAAAAAAAAAATATTTTGTTTTATTATTCTATGTCTTTTAAACAATAACACATAATCCTTTAATCAGGCCTGTCATACAGATTTACTTATTTTACACGTATTTTTATTTACTATCTTATTAAGGGTGCGTTCTTTCAAACCGTCAGTATTAGTTAAAGTATTCATAAATAGTAATGGTTCACATAATTTATAGCTTATGCCTAAGCCTTATGACGTATTGTTAGGGTGTTTATAAGAAATGTTTACCTTTTACCAAACGTCAACAATAGCAATAGCTTTGCTTTAAAATTGCTTAACTATTACTGATGATTGGAAAATAATTTACATTTAAATTAATGATTTACAATAATTGTATTACCACAAGTTACGTTCTATTAAAGGAATGTAACGTAATGAATCCTATAATATGTAACAAATAATTCATTTTATGATATTTCACACTATTAAATTTAATATATATTTTTTATTAAAAATGGTTTTAATGTAGATATGTTTTGTGAACAAATAGATACAAACCCTCGAACTAAACGGTAATTATAAAATTTGTAAGCGACAATTATAGTGAAACCACAGACCAAACATATAATATTAGGCCCGTAGTCGTAACTCTTTACTGATAAAAAATTTCAATACGTTCAGAACAGGGCCGATTTAACTAAAAACCATAAATATTCGTCATTTAAAATGTCCTGCCGTCCTAGCAAGCAACCTACGAGATATATCGCACGCCAGTGAGAAAATTATCAACAATAAATTATTTACTGATAAAACTGATCAAATTATTTAATTAAGTTAGATTTCGTAAACAAAACAACACAGAGAAGTAAAAAATACTATTATAACTATTTATGATATAACGAGTCGAGTCTAAGTAGTGAGCTGCGATATATAGTTATAACAATTGCTATTGAAAAAGCAACATTTCCCGTGGCGTGCATGCATGCTAGGCCAACTGGATTTCTTGTCTATTTAGTATACATATAAAATTATAATCAATAATATTACATTTAATAGTAAATATCCACCCATTAGTGGGTCACGTCGTCAAACAAGTAAACGTTTTGGCGAGCCAAGGGTGGGCCGCTTCGTCTTAAACGTGTTAATCAATATTACTTTTGTCCCATTTTTTTATGATTTTATAATGAAAAAGACAAACCAGTGAATAAGTAAGGGGACAAGTGCATTAATACATTAGTGAATTGTCTAAATATAAATAATTTGTTAAATTTGACCGAAAAAAGTTTTCACCCATTATGTATTTGAGTATAATGTATGTGGATAGATCGGTTCATTTTTGCATGTCTTGCCATGTGTGCGTGGGAATATGTTGTTTTGATTTGTGTTAGTGACATGTTAGTTGACATAATTTGAGTCAATGGTGACAGGTACACAAAATCAGTGTCTCTCTCTCCCGCTCTTTATATAAACACATGTTGAAAATCTTGGCATGTTCCGACAAGTCATGTTCCGGCATCAGCCAGTGTATACCGAGTTACTTCAGGACCAAATTGTACTGCATTACATTTGTCATGAGGTACAGTATCGGATTGTCTTGATAAAAAAAAACATCATGCACACTTGCAAGACGTGCAAGATTTGAATTATCTATAACAAGCTTATATCAACTATGACAGACATTATGATCAAATTCATAAAACCAATCTTCAAGTTCAACTAACCGAAAAAATATTTGCTACATTACATTAGCACACGTTTAGCTGATATCTCATATATCGAGCAGTATCTTCCAGTCGTACCTGCCGGAGCTGGAGTTGATGGAGGGTGGGCAGGGCGGACACACCACCTCCCACGGCTCGTCCCTCATGGCGGCGAGCGCACAGTACGGCACTTTCAGAAGGTTTTTGTTTATATGGTAAGATGTATAGTTGGACTTATCATCGCCCAGCCTCCGGAGCGCGAGCACCATCTGATCGAGCGTCGCCGCGTGTCCGACGAATATTATGTTACCGCCTAGAATTACAACACGTGTTTACTGTAATGTATGTAGGTACGCTAATTAATATAATAATGTAGTCTGTCTCTTTCTCTCTAATAAATAGCAATATCGAACGAACGTGTTTCTGCGATTAAGTGTTAAGCTAGAATTTAACTCGTGAATATTACGAGTACATTAACAACTGATGGTGAGTGATCTCTGATGATGGGGGAGAGTGGTATTTGGGCCTCCGGATATCTCACCAACCGTACGAAATGAAGCATCTAGCTGCTAATTTACGCCAGTTTTCTATGAGACAGTGGTAACAACCCACGAGCCGGCCCATTCACGCTGTAGACAAAACTGTCTACAGCGTGGCTCTACTATTCTAAGATATAATTAAAAACATAAAAAATACAGCCACCAACCTTCCGCCTCCGTTTCCTTATATGCAGTCTGCATCACTTTTTCTCCTCTCTCGAAGAAATCATCTAAAGTCTCCGAAGTAGTTGTGTCTAATTCAACGTATGGTTTATAGCTAAAAAAAATATTTCATAGTTAATATTCGGTTGCATCATTACTACTGAGTGTAAGGGGACCGCTTCCGAAGCGAAAACTGTAATAAAACACTATCTTAACATAAAAGGAAGACACTATTTTTTGCTTTTTACTTGCCATTTTAAAGCGTACTATTAATAAAGTTGGGTTCAATTACTCCCGCACATTATCGCGCTTCAATACTTAGTAGACAAATCGCGGCGTGCGCCGCACTGTTCAGCTGATCCCGAGCGTCAACTGTTATTTTTTATTTTCTTCGTCACGTTATGAAGAGCAATGTGATTTTAATTACTATTTTAAGTAAACATCATTGTATTTATAGAACCAAATAAGTTGCCTAGGATTGGACTTTGTGCCTGGTATGGCGATAAGCTTGCTCCCTCACATCTTGAGTCTAAAGAACCTCGTCGAGCCGGAGGCATTAATTGCACCTCTGCCTACCCCTTCGGAGATACAAGCGTGAGCTTATGCATAAAGTTAAAGAAACTATATTCTCTTTAATAAGATACTCTAGTTATGGATACGCACTTGAGATCAACATTATATCCAGCTTTGTGTAGTTCTAATGGAGTCATGAACGGCGCCATTCCTTTCGCCATGTGCCACATTTTGTACTCGAACAAACCAGGCTCTACTTTAATTTTCACAGACGGGTCGGCTTGCAAGCCTGAAATCAATAAAAAAAAACATCTATAACGAGCTCAAAGAACAAGTACAGACGTAAAACAATTTATAGGAAAAAAAGATGTAGAAGTAAATCAAAGTTCTGTGTGGCGTTGCTTCTGTTTATGAGCAGGCGTGGCGCTTACCATCAGCGATCTGCTCGTCTCGTCATTCAAGGTAATAAAAATAAAAAGTAAACCTGCGAGTAAATGATGTGCGGTCTCGACACAGCGCAGTGCAGCGGACGCGTACACATGTGTGACGTGCACGGCGGCATGGCGCAGTCCCTCGCCCACCAGCTGCGCCTGCAGCTGTCCCACGCGCGTCAGCGGCGTGTCCTTCGCGTACGACTCCGCGCCGCCCGCCCTGCATTACAACAATATCACATCATTATAAATAAATACATACATACATAGACACACGTCTGTTTCCCATAGGGGTAGGCAGTGACAACGGATTTCCACTTGATAAATAGATACCTATATAAAATCAGTAGCACAGTTGTAATGCGTACGCGTTACTAAGGCGGATGCTGATGTCTCGGGTTCGATCCCCGGTCGGGTAAATGTGATATTGGGTTTTCTATTACGAAATACTCAGTATCAGCCCGGGGTCTGGAATTGTGCCCGGTATGGCGATAACCTCGCCCCCTATCACATCATGGGCCGGAGACAGGTAAGTTCGGCGAAATATGGGTGTACTGATTACACCTCTGGCTACCCCTTCGGGAATTACAAAGTGAGTGCGTACGTATGTACTATATAACATCAAAAACATAACTAATTCATATTCTCATCATTAAACCAGATAATGGCATTTTATTGCTCCGAAACCATTTCATTTCTACATTCAGTTTAGTTTAGTCTCTCCAAAAGTATATTTACAGTAGACATTATATGAACTGCTCTATGAAGTACATTGCAGTCCAAATATTTACAGCATTAAAAAAAGTAAGGTGAATATTGTCAATTTAAGGAGCATTTCCGTGTTTACCTCTCGCCTAACTTGACCGGCAGATTGAGATCTTTCCGTGTATAAGTGCCGTTTTGGTCGAAACAGAAGTTGACCCACGGGCCGTACGTGAGGTCCACTCGCTCGCCGTGTCTCATCGCAAACATCCAACGACGATCTTTGTTAGCGACACACGATTTTTTCTGCAACATTATTAACACTTTTGTATTCATTGTCACGTAATTATTACGGTGAAGGAAAACATCGTGAGGAAACTTATATATATCTGAAAATGCTCCATAAGAATTTCGAAGGTAGATATTGAAGTAAGTCAACCTGCATTAGGTCATCCAGAGAATGAATATGCATTTTCTGGATTCACACTCATAACTATACACAAATCTTATAAAGAATACGGACGACTTGTCGATTTCATAAACAATACTTGAGGGTTCTGTCGATGGTTCTTTTACCTTTTGGTGTCAAAATATTTCATCAAATTCCCTTCACCAAATGCATATTTGACAAAATGTGTAATGGGTACCCAGAAGTCGTTTGTGATGCTAAGACGAAATGATCTCTCTAATACTGAAAACAAACAAGAGGGGCGGAGCATTTAAAATTGAACCTTGTCCCCTCTGTAAAAGAGTTTATGACAGTAAAACCACCACATGGTTTACCGTTTCGGCAATTTCAATTTGACACAATATAACCAAAGCATTATCTAATCGTAGCAAAGTAAACCGCATCGCTATTTTCGATTCGATACATCGATACCGGCACGGAATGCAGAATTGTTCTTATGATTTTACAATAGTTGAGTCATTAGTGATACTGAGTACAATGCATGCGTTATCGAGACGTATGCTCTACATACGAACATCTATAGGCTTAACTAACCGTTAAAACCCCCGACGTTATTTAGAAAAACATATATAATATATTGTGGACAGATATTATTCAAAAATTGGCAAGAACACAGCCATTAAAACACCTTTAAACCAAAAAAATCAAATCGGTCCAATTGTTTACATACACACACATAGAGTTAACATTTGACAGCCTCTGTGGCGCAGTGGGCGAGTAGCCGACTGCGAAACGAGAGACCGTGGGTTCGATTCCCGCACCGAGTTGTGATGTGTTGCAATACAATATTGCACATGTGTGCAATGTTTGTGTGATCCACAAATATTTGTTTCGGGTTTAGGTTTTGTAGGACCGCAAGTCCCTCGTAGTTATCCACGATACACGTTAACATAGTGTGGGGTCAGGACTATGTGTGTGACTGTTGGGTTTATTATTATTTCTTTATAACGCCTCTCTTTTTGTTGGGGGTTAAACAATAATAATTAAATACCCAACAGTCACACACACAGTCCTGACCCCACACTAGGATAACCTGTATTGTGGGTATCAGGAACTATGAAGGACTTGCGGTCCCACAACACCCAGAGCCGAAACAAATATTTGTTGATCAGACATTTATCTCGGTGCGGGAATTGAACCCACGGCCTCTCGCTTCGCAGCCGGCTACTCGCCAGCTGCGCCACGGAGGTTGTGTAGTAGTAAAAATAAAGAACTGATTTTATCAGATAAAAGACGCTATGGTTTAATTTATTATACCTTGTTCCATCTCAGATGTTCGCATAATAATATGCATACGTTAACCTCGTATAAAAAATAAATAATAAAATGTATAACAACTTATTTCTTGGGGTAACAAACGCAATTCAGTGCTTTGTAATTCAAAGTTCTGTGTGGTGTTGTGTCTGCTCATGGGCAGGCGCGGCGCTTTACATCAGGCGAGCGACATAATCGTATCGCCATTCAGGCTACTAAAAAAATCTCATTCTTGCACGTCTTACTATGAATCCGTGATACGTTTGCATAGAGACAATGATACTCAGCCTGTCTATTGACTTAAATATACAATATGTAACAAAAACCCTGTTGTTTCTTTTATCCACGTTATCAGTATCGTTATTCAAATGTAAACAAATATCTCAATTAAGAAAATTCTACCATAAAAACAACGATTGGCGATCACCCGGTGGTTTATCAAAGGTGGTAGTTACTCGTTACGGCATCTTTTCAGCAAGTCGCCGCTTTACGAATACGCACGTAAAACACATAAAATTATAGTTTTTAGTAGTATTTCTTTTACCTTTAAAATACCACTTTCATTGAGTTTCTGGCCCACCAGCTGTCCCATTTTTATGTTAGTTTTTTCATTAGAGATATTTCCTTATGTTTGGGTATCGATTCTCATAACACATTACACAGCTAAAAGGACCAACAGGGTTTTCGTTACATATTGTATAAGGACGATGCGACGACTGAAACATATGGAGAAAATCTGACACATCAAATCAAAACTACTACTTACAACCTCACACACAGTGCAGACGTGCAAAAAAATTACATATCTATATTACTTACTCGTGCATCCTTGTCTTCTTGCGATATATCATTTTTCCAATCTATAGTAGTACCTGCAAAAGGAGATACAATATACAGCCTCGCACAAACTTGATAACATTGTCCGGTGCGAAGCGATGACCTTATTACCATAAACTAGTTTATTGACGCTTATCACGTCGCGTCGTCTAATGTATTTATTGGTAAGTAACAACATAAGTTCACATCTCTACAACAAACGGGTAGGCAGACGGTAGACTAGTATACAGATAGACTAGTTCGCCAAGCTTTCAGCCCCTTGATGTGATAGGTGGCGAGCCTTACGAGACTATCCCGCCCACACACCCGCCACTGTAACTCCTGTGCACCAGGATCGACAGTGGCACGCATTTTTGTTGACACCGAGCAGTGAAGCTCGGCGAGTCTCTGGAAATGCTAAATTGTCTTTGTCCCGCAACGAACTTAATCAAATAGAAAATTAAGGAGGAGTTGGAAATAATAATTGTCCACTTCCCTCCATAGCAAAGCGGTAGACAAAATAATGAACTAAGGAGGCATTAACCTCAGGCACAAGGACATTTACAACTGGAGAAGCCAGATGTAAAGCACCACGGATGTCATTAAGTGGGTCCTATCACGCGAGCTGTTAAACTTGATTCCAATAATAGGTATGGCAAAAACGCCGAAAAGCACGGAAGTTCTTCCTAGTTTCCACAAGATCCATATAGTATACAACTCCAGATGTTATTTGCATACTGTCTAACATAATGTTGCGCTCTTGTTGCCAGAGACCACACTCCCAAAGAATATGATGTGCGGATTGTTCGTACCGGCAATTAGGTGTAGAACATGGGCACGTAGGCGAATCAACCAACCTAAATGAGAACAGTTTAAACTTAAAGTTGCCGTGGCCCGTGAGAAATTGTGAAACACAATGATCTACTTCCAGCCAAGTTTTTGTAAGACGATCGCGAACCGACGGAAAGTATTGATATAGATGCCGTCCCTTGGTAGAATTATCCCAACGCAATTGCCATTCGTTTATTAGATCGTTGTAATTTTCGGAGCACGATTTGAAAAGTCGATTGATTCTTAATAGATCACGCGGCGTAAGAAAATTTCTGTCCATATTCTCTTTCGTTGAGTAATACATAGCGGCGCGACGCTGCACCTCCAGATCAACTGGAAGTACACCCGCAAGGACAGGTAAAGCTTCAGTACTAACGGTTCTATACGCCTTACACAAGAATATCAACGCCAGACGTTGGCTTTGGAGCAGTTTTCGTCGTACGGCACCGATAGTAGCTCTATCAGCCCATACAGGTGATCCATAGCATATACATCCCAAGTAAGTAGCTCCATAGATAACTTTTAATGTGCCAAATGATAGACCCCACGTCGAAGTCGATATCCTTGTCAAGGCATAAAAGTTTCGTTTTGACTTTTCTCCAATGTTTTTAATATGTTCTATAAATGAAAAGTTCCGTTCTAAAACTAGCCCAAGGTAGCAAACTGATTCTTTTCTTTTAATTAAGACGTTATTAAATGTTATTCGCGGCGGTGATTTTAAAATGCCTTTTAAAAGTAATTGGTATGTTTTTGAGGTGCAAACGTTAAACGATTTCTTTCACCCCAAGCGGAAATCAGGTTTAAGCAAGTGATAGGTGGCGAGCCTGTTAATAATATATCGTAACTTTAGTGTTAATTTGCGATATTGACACCAGTAGATATAAAAATATCGATATAAGTATCGTTACTTTTGCCGATACTTATTTTGGTAAGTTGTAACATTAATTAAAATATGGGTTTCATAATAAATTTCGTTATTATTAGAAAACCGGCGTAAAAAAGCAGCTTGCTGCTGCCTTTCCTACGGTGAGTGAGATATCCAGAGGCCCAAACCACCTCCCATTCCCAATCACTTAATTATCCCTTTCCTTTAAGGTCTGCAACACCCCATGATTCTTTTGGTATTATGGGCGTACATGGGCGGTGGAGATCACTTACCATCAGGTGACCCACTTGCTCGTTTGCCGGCCTATACCATAAAAGAACAGTAATTCAGTCCCTGATGCTACTAGAGTTCACTAGACCAATGAAGCAATGTAACCTACCTATTAATGAAAGTATATTATTCATAATCGAATTGTTCTAGAGCGTGCCCTAAATATTGTAATGTTTAAATTGGACCAAGTAAACATGATAATAGGAAAATTCACGACAGGTTTAATTAATGATGAATCTTTGTCATCACGTTGCATAGACTTTGTACATTCTCTCTATACGTGTTTAGTCTAAACTTATGGCCTTTTTCAATTCTGGCACGGCAATATAAATGTTGACCGTCAAGAGGCGTGATTACGTTTAATAAAATTACATAAATACGCCTGTAATCCCCGAAGGGGTAGGCAGAGGTGTAACTAGTACACCCACATTTCACCGAACGTATCTCCGTCCCACGATGTGATAGGGGGCGAACCTATCGCCATACCGGGTACAAATTCCAGACTCCGGGTTGATACTGAGCTTTTTCGTAATAGTAAAACCCAATATCATATTTACCCGACCCGGGGATTGAACCCGAGACCTCAGCGTCAGTCTCAGTTGTAACGTATACGCATTGCAACTGCGCCATCGAGACATTCTACCGAGGCATAATAAAATTAGGTTAGGTTTTAAGGAAACAGCTCTATACAATAGATAAGTACCTACTTACACACATTTTTCTCTGTGATAAAATAAAAGTATCCTATGTTCTAATCCAAGGCATAGTCTACCCGTTTCATCCAAATCAGTGCACCCATTAAGCCATAACAAACATCTAAACTTGCCTTTTTTATTAGCCTAAATGACGTAACGAGCAGGTCACTCGCCTGATGATAAGCGCCATGCCTGCCCATAAACAGAAGCAACGCCACACAGGACTTTGTATTACAAAGCACTGCATGTCGTTGGACTGCAATCGTCGCCCCGACACCTAACATGTTAAGTCTCATACATAATGCCCAGTAATTTCACTGGCTGCTCTGTCTTTAAGCCGAAACACAACAGTGTTGGTTGACGGCAGAAATAGACAAAGCGGTGGTACCAACCCAGACGGCCTCAGTCATAATAGGGACCTACCACATAGTATTAGTAGGATATCATTAGACTATTTTGCTCTTCTTAGTTATAAATATATCATAACTAAGCATCATCATCAGCCTACCTCAAAGCATAAGGCACAATACTGATGCCGTAATTTTTAAGTCACATACTCATAAATCCATATCCAGTTACTATCAATTGACTAATCAATGCAAAATAAAAAAATTACATCTCTAATAACAGCAATACAATCAGATGTTTTTTATAATGACACGGCAAGGCGGCATTTCACTTGATGGTAAATAAGTATAATGCAGTCCAAACGATCATTAGAATTATGCCAGCCTGCCCTTACCGGCTATAGTGTGGCTGATCCCGGCACGCGACTCGTTGAACCACCTCTAGGGCTGGTTTTTAATTATGTGTACAGTGGTACTCAGTCGGATACAAAAATATATCACTATCACAAAGACTTTAATGTATACCACTAGACAAGCTGCGCGGTACTAAATTGTACCACTAAGTTGCGGTCAATTGGCCGTAACTCAATGTTACTATCTCGCTTACACTCAACCAAAACCCCTATCGCGCTCCCTGTTTGTGAGCTGTCAAACTGCTGCGTTATGTGCAATTTTACTTCTAAACAGCCCGTCTAGTAGTATACATTAAAGTCCTTGCACTATCAAATACCCTCCCACTGGCATGTTTCACGTCGACGTTCCACGAACTTAAAGACGATTCTACCTTAAAAAATCGATTAATTATAGTTTAATACTCACCCTGCGTGACCGTAAGTATTCCCTCGTTCTTATCCAACTGCACAGCGTTCCAATACTTGTCCCAGTCTTTGTAGATCTCCTCTGATTTGTCGTGGCCCAACTGGCTCGCGTCTTCGTGTGGGTAGTTTGTCGCCATCTCGCCGTCCGTATTCGAGTCAGACTCCGACTTGCAATCCGAACCTAACACGTTGATGAACACACACAAAAATATATAACAACTATAAATAATCATTTTGAAGAACGACGACCGCCTTCGATGCGACTAGCAACGAACAGATATTGAAAACAACAAACCAGAACGTTGGGATATTCTTATATTGTCGATACGATCATTAACGCGCGTACACACTGTCTACACAATTATAAATATATATAATAAATAATAAAATAATAAACACCCAACAGTCGCACACATAGCCCTGACCTCACACAAGGTAAACCTGTATCGTGGGTATCAGGAACTACGAGGGACTTGCGGTCCCACAACACCCAGACCCGAGACCAATATTAGTGGATCACACAAACATTTGTCTCGGTGTAGGAATTGAACCCACGGCCTCTCGCTTCGCAGCCGGCTACTCGACCACTGCTCCACGGAGCTGTCAAATATAGGTTTGTAGATTTGGGTGGCGGTGGGGAGGTGGTTTGGGTTACAGGGGCGATGGAGATCACTTACCATTAGGTGACTCACCTAATCGTTTGTCGGCCTATGCTATCAAAAAAACCTACTAAGTTTGGAACCGGTACTCATTTTGTTAAGAGTAAATAATCATAGTTTACTTTCATTAATGCAGAACAAGCTTAATATATTTTAAACGCTGACATTTCAAACGATGTTTACCTTGAAATGTTGAATATAATAAAATAAATAAAATATATAAATGATATGTAAAGTCAACATTATTCTATTTTTAATACTTTTGCAACAAGCAAATCGATATTTTTAATGGTAACTATAGCTAATGAACAGTCCAGTCCCATAAAATGTCCACTATCGAGAAACAATGCGTTCCTCGACGTCGCAGCATTATGCTGCCCTGTTACTATGGCGGGTTTTTCAACATCTATACGGTATATGTTTCAAGTACCCTCCTAATTTAATTTAAATCTTATAATAGACTTTTGGCGGGAATTCGAACAGTGTGGTCGATCTCACCTCATCATCGATTTTAATAAATTTCCAAACTATTTTAAACGCACTCACGCCTGTAATCCCCGAAGGGGTAGGCAGAGGTGTAACTAGTACACCCACATTTCGCCGAGCGTATCTCCGTCCCACGATGTGATAGGGGGCGAGCCTATCGCCATACCGGACACAAATTCCTCACTCCGGGCTGATACTGAGCATTTCGTAATAGAAAAACCCAATACCACTTTACCCGACCCGGAGATCGAACACGAGATCTCAGCGTTAGCCTCAATTGTAACGCGTACGCATTACAACTACCGAGCCACCGAGGCAGTCTATTTTAAAGTTGTGTTTATTGTTTAAAAGTGTGGATTTGTGCATTAAACATTGACCGTGATGAACAATTTAGATGATTTTGGACAAAGTGTATTTATTGATCGACCTTGGTCGTTCGATATCCAACAAGACTTTGAAATCGGCAACACCGGCGTTTCATCGTTCTTGTAAATACTTGAAAATATTATGAAATGAAATGAAATGAAATGAAATGAAATAGTTTTATTAATCATGTAGGCAATTAAAATAGCGCTTATGACAAGTCAGTACAAAATAAAGAAACTTATGTATAAAAATCATATCAACTAATGTATACATAACATACATAGCATCGTCAAATACACTAGGCAATTACACTAAATTGTTTATTTGTTGTCTTTTTATTTTACATTATTAACAGTATTTGTTATATGGAAACGTCCCATTATTAATTATTAAATATTTTGAGTCGGTATGGACCACTGCATTTACCGAAACGGCACGAGTTTTAAAACTACCACCGGATCCAAAACGACCCAGCTTGAGAAGACCCGGCGAAACAAACTCAGTGGGCTTAATTTACCACTAGATTCAACGCGGCGCGACCCAAACTCTGAGAAGATCCAGCTACTTGAACTCAGGGGGCTTGTTTTAGGTCCGGATTTTCAATAATTTATATTAGGAAATACAAAGTCCTATAGTTAACTTTAGGGAGATTGAATGCGGACCATGTGTATCTCCGAAGTCTTGTTTTAAAACTACCACCGGATCCAAACGCGACCCAGCTTGAGAAGACCCGGCGAAACAAACTCAGTGGGCTTGTTTTTTGTCCGCTTACTATAATTCTTGAAGAGCATGACTTGTCTTTTAAAAAATTGCCAATTTTCCGTTAGGTATTATTTATTCGCGATCGGTCGTCTTTTGTTTATTTGATATCGTTTTATTTTTTTGGTTTAGGTAGGTATTTTATGTTAGGAAGCATTCCATTTTAGCTTGCTCGTAGAATAATACAAATCATTGGTCAATTTATTTAGATCTTGGTTACTAAAACATACATTCTATTTATAATTGTTTAATTATCTCATAATTAACCTAAGCTACAGGGCCCCAGGAGGTCACAGTATGCAAGGAGGAACCGAACGCCAAACGTCTCTATCCTCTAGATATTGTTTAACATTATAGTAGCCCCTGGTCATAAGCTCACGTTTAATGTGTGTCTTGAACAAATTTTCGGGCATATCAATAACATTATTGGGGAGCTTGTTATAGAATTTAACGCTATTACCCATAAATGACTTTTTAGTCTTAACAATTCTAAAAGAGGGTACTGAGAATTTATTTTTGTTTCTAGTATTTATATTATGAATGTCACTATTTTTGTGAAATTTACTTAAGTTTTTACGAACATACATAATATTTTGATAGATGTATTCAGACGGCACAGTCAGTATATTACTATCCCTGAATACAGATCGTAGGGAATCGCGGCTCCTCAGGTCATATATAGCACGAACTGCTCTTTTTTGTAATATAAATATAGTGTCTATATCAGCAGCTGATCCCCACAATAGAATGCCATAGGACACAATACTGTGGAAATATGCGAAATATACTAACCTAGCCGTTGAAACATCAGTTAAGCGTCTTATTTTCCGGACAGCAAAAGCTGCAGCACTTAATTTACCAGATAATCTTTCTATTTGAGGATCCCAATGCAATTTACTATCTAGAGTTATTCCTAGGAAAACTGTTGAAGAGACTAGATCTAATGTTTCATTGTTTAATTCTATACGTGAATTCACCTTTACAACATTTGGTAATGTAAAACGGATACATTTAGTCTTCCCTGTATTTAATAAAAGGTTATTTGCAGAGAACCAGTTTGAAATTAAATTCAGAATTTTGTTAGGTGTAACTAGATCTTCATCCTTACGATTCACTTTAAATATTAAAGAGGTGTCGTCAGCAAATAAAACTATGTCTGCCATCTTATCAACCATATAAGGAAGATCATTAATGTAAACTAAGAATAGAAAAGGGCCCAGAATGGAACCCTGTGGGACCCCTATTTTGACTGTAGATCCTACTGAAGTGACGCCATTTATACATACTCTTTGTTCCCGACCAGATAAATAGGATATCACAAGATCAAGAGATGTACCACAAATACCGTAATACTTGAGTTTAGCAATGAGGGTTTGGTGGTCGACGCAGTCAAATGCCTTGGAGAGATCACAGAACACACCCAGAGCATCCTGCGACTCCTCCCAGGCCTCCAACACAGATGTCATTAAGGCTGATCCAGCATCTTGAGTAGACCGACTCTTTGTAAACCCAAATTGTTTATTATGTAATATCCTATTCCTATCAAAATGCGCCAGCATTTGATCCAGCATGATTTTTTCAAAAACCTTACTAAGAGCTGGTAATATAGATATAGGCCTATAATTAGAGGCGCTATTTACACAGCCCGCCTTAAAAATTGGGACAATTTTACTTATTTTCATTAAATCGGGAAAAATACCGTCATTTACACAACAGTTAAAAATATCTGCTAAAATGGGAGCAATATTTACTATAATAGCTTCTATAGCTTTAACAGATAGCCCCCACAAATCTTCAGTACCTTTTATTTTAAGTTTTTTAAATGCTTTGATTATTTCACAATGAGATACCATATCAAAGTTAAAATTAAGCATATCTACTTTAACATTTTCTATTAACAATGATTCTGCTAAAGTCGCTGATGACTGCAGACATTTAGTTGTATCTATAGGTATGTTACTAAAAAAATTCTCAAAGTAATTGGCAACAGAGAGCTTATCTGAAACTAGTTCGTCATTTACAAATAAAGCTATCGATTTGTCACTTATTCTATTTCTACCAGTTTCAGAATTAATTATTTGCCAGGTAGTTTTTATTTTATTACTAGATTGTCTCAACTTTTCACTAATATGAGCGGCTTTAGCATGCCTGCATACTTTTTTAAATATTTTAGAATAATTCTTAACGTAGTTTGAAAATTCGACACCAGGTGTATAGGACCTTCTGTCATATAAGTCATATAAAATATCTCTACTACGTCGTATGCCTTTAGTAGCCCAGGCTGCAAAGTTAATTTTAGAGCAAGTTTTGAGTGATTTTGGTTTACAACATTTATTAAACTCATTGCAAATTGTACTAAATAAAGCATCATAAATATAATTTGGACTGGCAGAGTTTGGGGTAAAAGAATACAATAATGAATTTAAATTATTACTAAATTTTAGCAAGTTGTTTTTTGTCAGAGATCTTAGTGTAATATGTTTTTGTTTATTACATACATTATTGTTAAGTTTGACCATCTGACACTTGTGATCTGACCGAACACCTGTTGTTACACACTTATCTAGTATGTTAAAATTAGTAAAGATATTATCAATACATGTTGCAGACGCATATGTAATCCTAGTTGGCTCAGTAAACAAACATGTGTAATTAAATGAGCTAAATAATGATAGAAACTTACATTTGTCCGGAGAATCAACCAGAATATTAACATTAAAGTCTCCGCACACTATAATTTTTTTATTATTTTTAAATTTCTTAAGAATTTCCTCCATTATCGAAATAAATCTTAATAGGTTAGATGAAGGAGGCCTATATACGCATAAAATAATGTAAAGATCGGTTTCTGCACATGCGACCTCACATACTCGCTCAACAGAAAGGTGAGAGATGTCCTTCCTTTCCTTGAATTTAATATATTCACGTACTAAAATTAAGGCTCCCCCACCCTCTGCAGATACCCTATTGTACGAGCTGGCGACCCTGAAGCCAGTAACATTGAAATTCATATGATGCGCCTTCAACCAGGTTTCTGTGAAACACAAAATGTCAATTTTAAATAAATCAATAAAAAGTTCTATTTCTAAAATTTTGCCAGAGAAGTGATTTATATTCTGATGAGATAGAACTAAGTCATTTATACACTTCTCTGTTGTCGCACTTAAATGTTTAAATTATTCACCACATTTACTTTAGTAACACTACTAACAGTGGTGTTCAATGAAAACTCTGTCATACTACTTATGACTGTCTTAATACAAAAAGCTACTGATGTAGCAATCGAATATAAAAATATTTTTGGTAGATACAGTGTATCCCCTGTCAGTTGACATTTGCCAATAAATATATTGGTATCAAAAAAACTAAATTTATCACTATGATGATTTACTAAAAATTGTAAGTGTCTGTTCAAAGCATAAATATGATTATTAACCCTATCAGACACTTTCCCTAGGTATGGGAAGGCACACAATATGATTCTAGGACAGGTTAAGTCCAACATAGACCTAAAGCTATCGTTTAAGTCCCTTTTCCTTAAACTTAGGCAATTCCCTACAAGTAATGTTATGCAGGAATGATTAGTGCATTTATCTTGTATTAGTTTATCTATTATTTGAGTATAACTCATTCCCGGCATACAGTTATTTATTAAAGAATGGTTAATTTCTTTTTTAAGCAAAACACCAATACCTTTGCCTATATTGTCAGAGTAAATTATTGAATTATATTTAATATTTTTATTGACACATATACTTTGATTAAGAGGTACTTTTACATTTTCATGCTCCCTACATAAAGAGTCTGTGCATGAACTTAAAACATTGCATAAATCTACTGACTGCTCTGACTCAGATGTTTCTATAACTTGATAGTTAACGGTTTTAATTTCATTAATTGGTGCTACTTTATCATTAATTAAGGTATTTGGTTGGTTGTATTCACACATTTTAATTAAATCTTGGATTTCATTATGGGAGGATATATACTTATTATAAGTTAAACTTAAAGATTCCTCCAAAGTTTTAATTTCAGCAAGCAAGCGTTGAGTATCAATTTCATAAATGTTTTTGCTATCCTCCAATTTAATTTCATAATTTTTTAACTTTGACACAAATGCCCTACGTTGTTTTCTTAATTCTAAATTGATTTTACAATAGGTTTTTTTTGTTTGTAGTTTTTTTGATCTCTTAATAATCTTATTTAATTTTATGTATTTTTTTATTTTTTTATGACTCAATACATTAATGTTTGAATGACAAGTATGTGAGTCATCTGCCGTTAAGTCAATGGTTATGCCTGATTTTACAGGAATATGCTCTGATCCACATTCAACCAGCTCATCATAGAGACTTTGGTTTACCATGGCTCTTGAGCATTCCTTTTCATTTTCTAAATGTATTACTTTTTCATGTACTATATTTAACTCATACTCTAGGTCTCTAATTTTACATAGGGACTCCTCATATAATGAGCTGCAATGATCAAAAGACTCTGTCACCGCTTGGAGTTTGTTCCGTTCATCAGTGAGTATCAAGTGATCTCGGTGTAACTGAGCAAGTTCACGTTTGAGCGATGAATTTTTGCAAACTATATTATTCACTTCATCCTCGCTCTCCTCCCGCTCTTGCAGTAACTGTTTGCATTGATCTTTATATACTTTGAGCTCATTAAGCGCTTTGCTCAATTTTATCTCTGCTTCCAGAGCAGCAGTTTTACGGGTCTGCATACTGGAGTTAAGCTTGGATGAGCTGAAAATAAGAGGGGAATGAGGAGTATACAATATATAAAAAAAAGAAATAGAAAATTACTAGAAAATTACTATGGGTGGGTGGGTAGTTATTTCAAAAATTACTGACTAGGAGAGAGTAAGCTAATTTATATAATTTAACTAATACATATAATATCGGGATAGTGCAGTGTTTCTGAATAGTTTACAGTGTACTGTGTCTGGGGCAAATAACGATCGTCGTCAGTTTTGCTTCCACTTGTTATCGTCAAGCGAAACGAGACTATAACATTGCCAATGTGTGATGGATGTTGCTCACAAATTGAGACACTGTGTAGTATAATGAGTCGTGTGTTATAGTTTAGAAAATCACAATAATACTCGCCGTAAACTGGATGTTGTTATTTTGTTTGAAAAGTTCGTTGAACTCCTTTGCAGTGACAGCCGACAGGTATTTGTCCTAACAATTATTTATATTTAGAGGTACCTATTGTACAAAATGTGTGTCACTATAATATTACTAAGTATATTTTGTTATTATTTAGTTTTAGTTACAATTTAATTAAAATATTTAATTTTATTTGGAGGAGCACTATTTTGACGACCGATCGAACCGGTGTTGCCAGTGTTATACATATTAAATACTTGTCAATGGATATGTGCATGGAAATGCGAAGCCGTAATTAAACAAAACAAAAAAAATACCTTATAAGTTTTAAAAGATTAGTTAATACGATAGTATAGTGAACTTTAAATTTATTGACAGCCACCGTGGCGCAGCGGGAGAGTAGCCGGCTGCGAAAAGATAGACCGTGGGTTCGATACCTGCACTGAGACAAATGTTTGTGTGATCCACAATATTTGTTTCGGGTCTGGATGTTGTGGAACCGCAAGTCCCTCATAGTTCCTGATACCCACTATACAGGTTAACCTAGTGTAGGGTCAGGACTAGGTGTGTGACTGTTGGGTGTATTTATTTATTTAATAATAAATGAATTCCTCAATAAAGATGTTAGTGTAGTGTAAGGACCCCTTTAGAAATACCGTTAAGTAACCATACCACCATGCCTCATTTATTCCGAGAGGGTTTTATATAAGTCGGTTTAGCGATTATATGTGATCCGATCAGTGCGATAGTAAATATCGTATTATATGGTACACACATAAACATTTCGAACATAATATACAAATAAAATATGTTTAAAGCAATAAAACCGGATATAAAATGTTAAAAATATTGGTAGTACTGTAGTTTATTAGTGAATGGTTGATACTTTGGTTGGTTGGTTAGTTTTAGTTTTTTTGATTCGGTTTTATTATTTGTTTTACTATTTTTTCTTCCCGTTACCTCTCTCGCACACCCGTATTGCAATGGCGCTATATAAGACATTACGTCACGCCGCGCGCCGTATATCATGCGTTATTTGACAAGTCTATCACCCGGTTTGTAAGGCTTCTAACTCATAATATTTTGGTATTATTTGCGATTTATTGATAAAAAACTGTTTTCACTACCCTATACTATTTAAATTGCATTGTGACTTATTCGACAACAGAAAACCAGTAACAGGATCGTCTAAAAATTACACGACGACTTATGGTAGATAAAGTAAATAGAAAACTTATCATTAAGGATATTATATACCCGTGTATACTACAAGACAAGCTGCGCGGTACATAGAAATTGTACCAAGAAGTTGCGGTCAATTGACCGTAACTCAATATTACCATCTCGCTTACTCTCAACTAGAACCCCTATCGCGCTCCCTGTCTGTCAGCTGTTAAACACCCGCGTTATGTGACAAAAAAAGCCTGTCTAGTAGTAGTATACATTAAAGTCTTTACCCGTATCAAGAGATCTATGAAAAAGCAAAAACTAAAGATAATGCACGTCGGAAACTAAAGATAATGCACGTGGGAAACTCGTGGAATCGTGCCTACACGTACTTGTAGAACAATATTTATCAGTAAATTATTGCCGCGTCATGTTTTAGTCATAAGGCCGTTAACGCACCGACAATTCCTCTGGTATTGATGCTGTCCATAGCGGTGATCACTTACCATCAGATGACCCGATTGCTCGGTTGCCTTTTGTTTTGTCCTCAGATCCGCTTGTGTTAAAGTGTAGGTTGGCTAGTGAGAATCATTTAGTGTATATCTACGCACACTCTGGAAGCCTAGTACCTACAAGCTACTGTTGTACGATTTTATGATGGCATGAGCTGTCCACTGCTGGCAGAAGTTGTTGCTGAGACCGCTCAGCATTTCGTAATGTGTAACGAAGCCATAAGTGAATAGAAACACAGCTAAATAGCCGAAATATGTAAATAAATGTTGCTGATAATAATATTAAGTGCACTGAACTATCTTGGTTGACATCCAAGACAAAATGAGAAGAAATAAAGTGAATCTTTCTTTATGAAAAAGGTGGCAACGGAGCAAGCGGGTCACCTGATGGTAAGTGATCACCGCCGCCCATGGACACCGTCAATACCAGGGGATTTGTCGGTGCGTTGCCGGCCTTTGAGGAAAGAGTAGGCTCTTCTCTTGAAGGTTCCTAATGGCCGTTCCCTATATTCTGTCTGTCTCTAGTTTTGACAGCTCCGTGGCGCAGCGGGCGAGTAGTCGGCTGCGAAGCGAGAGGCTGTGGGTTCGATTCCCACACCGAGACAAATGTTTGTGTGAACCACAAATATTGGTCTCGGGTCTGGGTGTTGTGGGACCGCAAGTCCCTCGTAGTTCCTGATACCCACGACACAGGTTTACCTAGTGTGGGGTCAGGACTATGTGTGTGACTGTTGGGTGTATTATTATTATTATTATTATACCGGCGATAGAAAATGTTATCTATTTTCCGTTTTACCGTCCCAATAAACTTACTAATGATAGGTAATCCTATTCTTCATTGCTGTCTACTGATGAGGGACTGAAAGCTGACTACAGATATACAACACTATGAAAATGACAGTTCAAGCGTCCCAATATTTATTATGTGCTATCTGTCGATAAAGTTATTTAGTTTTTTCTTTATCGGTAGATTTTGACCGATAAACAGATATCGTCGGCTGTAAAAAAACTAAATAAATAACGCATTTTGAAGAAATAGCCATGAGTATACAAGGCTTACATGGCACTTGCACTGCAATACAAAAAACTAAATAAATTATGTAAAAATCTAAAAGAAAATATAAAAAAAATCTAAAATTCCCATAAATAAAAATAATGGACCTTTTTTATAATTAAATTAAGTGCAAGAGACATATAAATATTTGTTAATGCGAACAAAATAATTCCCCACTTCAGTAAAATCCCCCAAATTCGCTTGGGATTTTTGTGCAAAGGACTTGTATTCAGAGCCGTAATGTATTGACAGTAAAACGTTTCGTTATTACATTGTGTTTGCAACATAATAAGTATTTCTCGTTATTATTATTTCATTTACAGTGGTAAAAAATAAGAATTATAGATAAATGTTAAATTAAAACTTATATTTCTAATCTAAATCATATCTTCATATTTTCTAACATAAATTAAACAATAGTTCCTCTTTCTCAGCTTGTATGAACATAACGCGCAAGAGGGCCCAGATAGACTGCCTATCTATTGCTATGATAGTATCCGACGTGCATATCTAATAAATAGGGACGATTCCAAGCAGTAGATAGAACAATACGGATGTTTGACGATAGCTATCTATCGTGAAATTGAAGATTAATATTGGGAACGGCCATAAGTCGTATCGGTCTGGAAATACCGCAGGTGATAGCTGATTCCATAAGGATGCACCTGATGGTAAGTGTAGCGCAATCCATGAATACTGTCGACCAACGATAGACACAGAATCTATCGTAGATCGGCAGAATTATGCCGGCCTGCTTAATTGCTTCTTCACACTCCGTTTAAAGGATCCCATGTTATAGGAAGGAGGAAACACGTGTATTAGTTCAACAACTTACCAAACCCACAAAAAACACAAATAAAAGATGTATTTTATCCACTAACAACACTATTTATATTCGCCGCTTTACCCATATTGTTGACGGTTAATTAGCATGATCTTGTAATTAAACAAAATTTAACTGTTTTACACGTCACGAAAAACGTTCGTGTCTCACAAAGTAACACATACAACATACCATAATTTCCATAAAACGTATACTATAAAGTCTATAAATGATTATGAAATGCTCACAGTTGTTGTTTCCCAGCGATACTGCTCTGTGTAGCGTCCAAGCGTCAGATTCTGCCGTACGACGCGTGTACACAGCCGGTAGGTAACCGCTAACGCCTAAAAATATTCGATGATAATAAAAACACCATACACAACAGACATATGTACAGTATTGAAACGTCAAAGTGTAAAGTTTCCTGTGTAGAGTACGACGATTAATATTTTTGAAAGTAAATGGAAATTTTGATATTAATTTTAGTACGTGTTACGTTCCCGTCTGGGTAGGTACCACTACTTTATCTATATCTGCCGCCAAGCAGCAATGTGTAAACTCTGATGTGTTCCGGTTTGAAGGACATTGATGCCAGACAAATTACTGGGCAATAGAAGACTTAACATCTAATGTCTCGGGATGACAAGCAAAGTCCAGTGGCATGCAATATTTCATTATTCGAAGTTCTGATTGGTGTTGCTTCTGTTTATGGGCAGGCTAGACGCTTATTATAAGCCGAGCGTCCTTGGCGCCTCGCGTCAAATTCGGTCAATCGACCAATGAGCGTTGGACAACAGCGTTACTTATCTCGGTAAATTATAGTAATTGTCGGACTATAGTTGGTAGTTTTTACAGTATCAAATATTATAATCCGACCACATAAACATTGACATTGACTCCCACACTTGACACTACAAGTCAATGTCAATATTAACAGTATGGTGGTAGAGCAGTAAGGCCATGCGTGGGTTAGTGACGTGGTTGCCCAAATAAAAATGCATGATAAATGTTCTGTTGGAAACTTCCAACGATCGCCAGATATCTCCTGTGCATAGGTAAATTTTGTAATAGAATTGTGTGCGGTGCACACTGTTGGAATTTTGTCGTATCTCACCTTAACGGAGACTATTATAAAATATACTAGTTTATGCACATAACGTCTTTCAGCGATCGTTAGCGCGTCTACGATTTTTGACCAGGCTGTAGAAGTTGGCAACTTGACATACTGTACACTTTTATATCCTGGCGTGGCCGTGGCCTTCTAACACTCGATTAAGTTGCTGATTGTATATCGTATTTTAAAATAAAAAATGAATAAAGTTTGCTTTAGTTGCTATTGTTTTGAAGACAAATTCTAGTGTTCTGTGGTCACAAAACTGTGGAAATATACATACTGTATGTATAGATACATACAGTATGTAACAAAAACTTGGCCCTTTTAGGGTCGTGAAGATAAGACATATAAACAGCCTAATGAAAATATATATATTACAAAAAATTGCCCCGAAGGACGCCCTCCACCTCCACGGCAGCAACGAGACCGACCACTCGCGCTGTCGCACACTCCGTCAAGTTGAGGCGTATCGTATTCATTCATCATAAAATATTTAATATAATAATCTTTTGGCACACGCTCTAACATCATTAGACATAAACACTGTTAGAAAAAGCAATGACATAATATTCAGTTACATAAATACACTATCACAACAATTAATATAACAGTAAAATTCCTTCATAAAAAGAAAATATTTAATGAAGCATGTTCCAAGTTTTCTACATACCAGTTGCAAAAAACAAAACAAACCCAGAACAAAACACAAACACTACTGACCACCAAATTTCAAGTTCAATATTCTTAAACACTTTAATGCTTTTGTCATTGTCGGTTAATCATGAACAACTCGGATAAGATAACGAATGATACTATAATATTGTGATTCACTATATTATGATATGACAAATTATAAAGAATGATGATTTTTAACGATATTTGTACTGTGGTTAAACTTCGTTTATGAAAATAAAATGAAACGCGTGTTCACGAAAATTCACACTTCCATTTAGTAAAATCGCGTGTGTTGATTGGTTACAGCTGACTGCAACGACACTACGTTTCGTACGCGTTATCGAGAGGGCGCTAATGCTATTAAAGTCAAGTTCAAATATCTGTGTCGCGCGACGCGTACTCTGAATACCGACTGTATTTTATTTATCATACGCTGCTTGTTTTTGGCCTGTCTGCTGATTATTAAAGTACAATAAAGTGCATTAACCTATCTCGTCTTTGGTAATATGATGATCGCCAGATATATGTGAAAGTTTCAGAAATCTGAATACCACAAATTACACATTTTTCATTAACAAAAGATGATAAATCTTAACGTTTATTTTTTTACAAAGGCTTGACAAACATTTAGTGATCATATAAACTTATGCTTCGCAAATATGTAGTGGTAAAAATGTGTCATGTCAGGGGACCAAAAGGAGAAATATGAAATGGACTGACTGACACCTTTGATTACGCACATAAGTCCATGTTACCTTTTGTTAACCACTTCGTTTAATTTGATGTAAGCACAGAACACATAGTCTTTCGATATTCAATGGATCGATTATACTTCGTTTAACTGCGTCGAATACTTAAATTAAATAGATAAGTTCTACACTGAATGCACATGAACAAAGCAATTATTTGACGTGTTAGTATTTTAATAACTTCGTACCTGTCAGCCAAGAAGTTCCGTGTACCCAACCGTCAGGCGAGCTGTCGAACTCTTTCTCCTCGATATAAATATAATCGCCGAGCACTAGTTCAAGTTCATCGCTTGCTTTCGGCGTGTAACCTTGCGTTACTTTATGTACCTAAACACACACAACATCCAAAATATTCACAACAAAGATCAAATAAACTAGCGGAACGATGTCTAACCAAAGACGTCAAAGAAGTCCGTTAATTTCAAAACACCCGTTATTTTTTCTTTTTGTTCGCAGGAGCTTTCAAGGCCCGACTGGTCTATTCATACGTCCCGGTCCCATATAAAGGATAATAATAATATTATTACTTGCTTTGGTATTGGCCCTCCAGTAATCACATTGACCGTACGAAATGCAAAAGTCAAACGAATCGACCCATTCATACTGTGAGACATTACTAGAGTCAAATCGCCGTAACTGCTCAAGAAATATCTACTCACTTTTCAAATAATTCGTTTGTTTAGGCCTATCAATTACACCAAATACAATTGAAAAGGAGGTATATATTTGTTTACACTTCTGGTACAGGTATGGTGATTAGACACTTGGGACATCGGGGCTTTAGCACAATCTGCAGGGTCTAATATCCCTTACCCTTCCATGCAGCTTGTATGCTCACATTTACTTGCGAAAGAAAACCTAGAATTGATATGAAGTGCCGTCAATCGACACTAGGATATCAGTCTATAAAGGTATGATTCTGAGCTCGGTGGCAGACCGTAAAGGGCGTTGTCTCTGTCGCCAGCCACTTTCATCGCAATCAATTCATTGAAGTACCTACATAAGTAAGTACATACAAGTTAGGACTACTTGCCTGGTGATTAGCAAATCGAGGATCTCTAGAATACAGCCGAAGTTCCCAATTTGATTGTTCCACAGGTTGCATTTCTTCCACAAGCGTCTTCAGGCTGTCGTATGCCGTCACTTCGAAATGATATGCTAGTGTTATATGGAGCGATTTAACGTGCGCCTCCAAATTAATCGCTGCCAAATTGAAAAGATTACATATTTCTCTGTTTATTTTATGATCATGTTTATATTAGAAGCAAAAAGCGGCACAAGTAAAATTATATTAATAAATTAAAAAATATTAACTGCCTCGGTGGCGTAGTTGTAATGCGTACGCGTTAAGATTGAGGCTAACGCTGAGGTCTCGGATTCGATCCCGGGCCGGGTAAAGTGGTATTAGGTTTTTCTATTACGAAATGCTCAGTATCAGCCCGGAGTCTGGAATTTGTGCCCGGTATGGCGATAGGCACGCCCCTATCACATCGTGGGACGGTGATTAAATCGGCGAAATGTGGGTGTACATTTGCCTACCCCTTCGGGGATTACAGGCGTGAGTGCGTATATATTGTATAGTATTTTTGTTTTTTTTTTTAATTTATGTATGTAATTATTAATAAAAATTTCTAAAATATTATTTATCTACTATTAAATAATAGTAGATAAGTAATATTAATAGAATACTTTGGGCCTAACTCCTAGTGAAATTTTGTTATGTATTTTTCATTGTAATTTATTTACGTAAAGGGAAAAATGAGGTGAATAGTGTTTTATATTGGGAATTTAGAATCATATTGTGAAAATAAATTAGAGGAATGTAGACATCTACAGACAAAAGTATTGGTGATGAATATTTTTCTTCTTTCTACATGGCGTTATCCCGGCTAGTGCCAGGGTCCGCCTTCCCACTAAGACGCCTCCACTTCGCCCGGTCTTGAGCATCCTCTGAAGTATGCATTGGCTCTCATATCTCCCTCTAATACGTCAGGGTAGCGTTTTTTGGGCCGTCCGCGGGATCGTACTCCTGGTACGTTCTGGCACTTTTGGTGATGAATATAAAAAGCATACATAAACAATAATTACCTCATAACAAAGTTTGCATGCTCTAGGCTCTAAGTGTCTTCTATATGTCGCAAGCCCAATATAGCTGATAAAATAAGAAGAAAGATAAAAAAAGATCCAACTACTGTGAAACGTATAGAAAAAAAACATTACGTCACAGTGTTAATAGAAAAAAAAACTGTCGAGAATAATAGGGTATTTGTTGCACTACATTTTGTTTTCAGTTTAAACTAATATGATATGTATTAACGTCTAATAAATTAAGATTAATTATAGACATACAAAAATATATTTAGAGACCAAATACAATATCTGTATACTATTTTTGGTTGAACTATCACAAATTTAATATCTCACATAATCAAATGTTCCAAGTAATCTTCAATATTGAAGGCGAATACATTATGAAAAACAAGTGGGTTTTTTTTTATTTTATGACATAGTATGCATGTCATGTCACGTATATTTTATGGCATGTATGGGCCGGCTCATCCGGGTCTCCACTGTCTCACAGAAAACTGGCGTAATGTAGCAGCTTGCTGCTGCGTTTCGTACGGTGAGTGAGATATCCGGAGGCCCAAACCACCTCCCCTTCCCAATTCCTTAATTATCCCTTTCCTTTAAGGTCGGCAACGCACCCATGATTCTTTTGGTATTGTGGGCGTACATGGGCGGTGGAGATCACTTACCATCAGGTGACCCACTTGCTCGTTTGCCGGCCTATACCATAAAAAAACATAGGTCAGAAAACGAGCAAGTGTATTATTTGCGTTGCCAACCTTAAAGGAAAGGAATAATTAAGGGATTGGGAAGTGGAGGGGGATTTGGGCCTCTGGATATCACGCTCACCGTACGAAACGCAACAGCAAGCTACTACTTTACGTCGGTTTTCTGTGAGACTGTGGTACTTAACGAAAAAAAGTAATCCATATTTTAGCTAAATTTAGTTTAGACAACAGAATTAACATTAATATCGATAATTCCACTTCGTTTCATTTGATTAAATTGGTCTAATTTGGTAATCATCAAATACCCCATTATGCATGATTTTTAGGAAGCAGTGAAATACGGTTTAGAGGACCAGAATAAACATTATTGTAATTGTACAATCAAAACCAGTTCAAACTATAATAATAATTATCAGTATTTATTTAAAATGTGTATTTTATCTATATTTAATAAAAACAAAACAAAATCATGCCATGATCACGAGCCGAATTCTTGATAGTATAATATATTTATACAATGACTAGAGCTACTACTAGTTTTAGAGTAAATATTCCATCTCATAAGATCTCACCACTAAGATGTATTGGTACTGTTACCTAAAACAAACCTTTATGAAATACATGACATAAAATTATGAATATTTAATTATTAGCTATTATTCTATCGTTTATTTGTATCATTGGTACTTTGTAGTTAATCTTTTTTGTCATAATATGTTACAAGTGGTTTAAGTTAATTATTTGTTATTTTTCACATAGTATTTAATATAATATTGTACAACAATAATGATTAAGGCACAGATTTTGAAAGAAAATTAAAACAATAATGGTTGGTAGTTCATTAACTCTTTATTAAATTATTTGTTTATATTATGTGCTAGCTGTTACCGGCTGTTCCATCCGCGTAAATGTCTTATTCTAGGATAAAAGTTGTCTATGTTGTAATGCATATTTTGGTCTCCTTGTATGCCAAATTCCTTAAGGCGTGATTTATCCAAACTTTCACATTAATAATATACAAAATTTAACACACAGGCAGGCCCCTACCTTACAGAAATTATCATTTTAGCAAAGATCATGTTCCAGTAGTTTTTGGCATATTGTGATTAATCAGTGGGTGAGTGGTATTTCGCTTTTATATAGATAGATAGAAGATAGATATATTGTGCCTTTAAAAAAATTAAATAACTGCATACAATGAATAAAACCTCTTAAAGTTTTATGGTGTTAAATAATAAAAGAAAAATCTCAACTGATTGCAAGTCAGTCACAATTTGAATCACAGTGGTTCTCACATTTAAGTCGTTCTGGTTTTGATTGTACTGCTAAAGAATAGGAAGTTATTATAGCTAGGAATGTGGCACAGGTATTCTTACATTTTATAGGTTTCTCTTGTGACATTGTACACCAAGGAAAGCATGTTCCCAATGCATCCAAATGTTCATAAGTATCCACCATAACACCCACTGCATCAAAATAAAAAGCATCTTTTCTATATATTATACTAAAACACTAAGTCATAGTTTCCAAGTAAAGATAATTATTACATAACTACAATTGAAATTATGCACTTTGAACAATCTTCGTTTATTTCAAAAATGCAGACATATTGTGATGATGATGACCTTATACAAACTTGTTAAAATATTAAATTTATTATGTTTATTATTCTCTTGAGTGACTAACCAGATTGCCGAAGCACATAATTTATGTAGTTGCATCGTACTGTGCATGCTCCTTTTATTTTATCAAGTACTAGTTAGTGTTAAGACAAATCCAATATTGACTGAACAAGCCATTATGGTAGGTTTTTCATCATGTGTATTGGGGTCACTATCCAGTTGAGTACAAAAATGATATGGTACCCTTCCACCAGCACAAAAATAATCATGTATTCTCCCACCAGCAAAATACCTATAGGGGAAAAAATTAAAACTGTATATGTACTTACATACAGATGAGACTTGTTTGACATACTGCACAGCTATTCTCCTCAGGTAATCAGCATGTTGGTCAGATACAAACAAGCCCATGAAGTTGTGAGATACATATGGCTCCAACTTCAGTGGACAGTTGGGTGGATCTCCTACATTCTCTACCACATGTTTTACTGCCTTTCCAAGCTGCAGAGATGTCTCATCTGGAGCCTGAAATATACTTTCAATTAATTTGGAATTAAGAGACACAGTGCAAAGTTTATTTAATTTAGATGCACAATGACACATGGAAAGATTATTTTTGAAGGCAAGTATAGAGAAAATAAAAATAAAGCAAGATATTTCAAGCTCATGTTGGAACTAAACATTAGGTGCCTACCTTAAAAAATGAAACTAAAGTAATGTGCGGAGGAAAATTATGAGCTCCATTCCACCCACATGTAGATTTCGACTTATCCCAATACTGCAGAAGTTGGGCTAGAAGAGCTCCTGTTGGGCTTGCATAAAAAATATATTCTCTTGGCTCATCTGAGTCAATGAATGTATCATTGACATGGGTCAAAAGCCAATCGGAAGCTAATTGGACACTTCGATTGCCGGTAGCTGCCAGAGCTTTTAACCTTTGAAGAAAAAAATATATATTTCTACTGATTATTATATCAACTCTACATAATTTTTAAACACATACATATTCTATTTTATTGATTAAATTTTAATCATATTTATGTTAACTAAAATATATTAGGAGACTACATATTTAAATTATTAAATAGAACTCACGCCCGATGTCTAGGAAATCCCATTTGTAAGAGTATTTGTAGCGGAGAAGCATCTTGTTTTGCTTTACTTGACGAAGAAACTTTGCGCGGAGGTAAATTTGCCATTATTTGTGGAAAGTAACTCAAACTATTGACAATTTTTCGTATAGAAAAACGCATAAATTGCAAAATATTGCAATTAACAATTTACATAAACCGCAACTCGCAAGTTTGAAGTTGGTAAACAGGTATGTAGTATGTACATAGGGATGTAAACGTTAAATCGATATTGTCAAAACATCGTTGTATCAATTTATTATTCATAAACATCGCATAAAATTCGCAATCGCTTACTCAGATCCACGCGCGTGTGCATATTTTATTAAATACCTCGCTTTACATATGTTGGTATTGGAATTCCATACGTATGTCTCTTCACCAGTGGTGTTTGTGGAAATTTTGGAAGATATGCGTACGATATTCCAATACCTATTCAAAATTCCAATAGAATAGTTGCCAATCGTAGCAACCTCAGTCCCAAGTGAGCGGTTGCTTTTCAGCTGGAGTTACAATAACAAAAGAAAGAACAGTTTACTCGCAGGGTATCCAGGTTGAGTTATCGACCAACCTCACATACCCAATAGCTTTACAATCGTGTCCTACCCAACACTAGGTGACGATTACTGTTGACACATTCAGATAACAATTATGTTCTCGAATGTTAACTTACTAATTACCGTCCCAAATATTCTGTCTATCGACAGATTAGCTTATTGGCAGTAAAAATTTGACACATTTTGTATGGAAGATCTGTCCAAATACTATTGATAGTAAGCAAATCTATCTTGAAATAGAATATATTAGGATACGGTCATTAGATAGTCTACCTATCTATTGCTATGTGATTATCTGACGTACTTAAGTTAAGTTATCCCTATTTTCAGTTAAGTCTTAACTGAAAATAGGGATAACTTCAAGAAGTAGATAGAACAAAACAGACGTATGACGATAGCTACCTAGCTTGAAATTTAATATTAATATTGGGAACGGCCATTAATCTATAGGTTTCTCTATCTACGATTGGGACCGTCAAATAGAAAATAAATTCAATTTTCTATCTCCAGTATAGCAAAGCCAGAGACAGACAGAATATAGGGAACTGCCATAACTGCTGTATGGTCTATCGAGTATCCATGGTACACGTGATAGGTACAAAATTGCCAAAGTCAATGTGTTATTATTTTTCAAAAATAAAACATATTATGCATTTTAATGTCATTTTGTAGTGCATTTGTTGCTTGGTTAGGCATGTAGTTATTTCGTTTTTTCTTAGAAGTCTTATGTAGTAAACAAATATGGCGGTATGTAAACCGATGACAACTGATAGGGTTGGGAAACGCTTGAATGAACTGCTGAACTAATAAAACCTGAATGGAAAATGAATGATTTTACTGATTGTGTAATAAAAATTACTTCGGTCATGTGGATAGAAATAAAACGAACTGTTCTTTTAGTTTTTTTATTATTATTATTAGACGAAAATATTTTTTTTGTCAGCTAACTTTTCACTACTTTATTCGTTACTTTCGGATACATGTATTATAAAACTCGGAGTCGGTGTTTCAGTAGTGGAATCTATAAGTCCATCAAGCTGCATCATCTTATCATCTTCTTTTTTTACATGTTCGATGCACAACAGCCAAGACTCCATATCAATTTTTCATAAGCCTTCTTTTAATAACTCCTTGACTTCCACCATTTTAAAACTTTTATTATTTTTGCCAACTTATGATTTGAGCTGTGCCAGCTCTATTGGATTTAGCTCACAATGGTAGGGCGGAAGACGTAATATAGTAAAAAATACATGGCTACCATTCCGTCAACGACTTTCCTATTATAATGTTCTAAATATTAGTAACCTTAGTTTACGCGAATATTACACATTGAAATAAAACTAGTTTATACTACCACGAAGGCTGAAAAGCTTTCGAAACGTCGGGACTAAAATAAAAATTAAACCGCGATAAAATCCGTATAAACTAGTTTTATTTCAAAGTCGTTAGATTTATTGAAAACATCGCTAAGGTGGCAATACTGAGCTAGTCCGGACTCGAAACTATCATATAACAAAATATTTTTTATACTATGACTTGTTTTAGTGCTTTCTAGTAGCAATATTATAACGACTTCAGAAATAATAATTTGTGTAGTTATTTAACGTATTTATTATTACAATTTAACAAATATTAAAATTATTTCAAAACCTTGTTTATCTTATGTTAAAATCATTAATTCATTCACTTCATCCCATCACTAAATACGAAATGTCAATTTTTCAGTTTCTATGGGAATATTCAGTACGAAGTTCAGTTTGTTTACTACTTAAATATGATTTCTTTATAAACGGTATATGACTGATGCCAGATTATATTTGTGAGATATCGAAGTTCAGGGGGAATTTTGTGGGTTTAAAATGGGGGGATTCCTGCTTCGTGTATGGGTTTTTGTGTATTGTCTATATCTAAACACGAGCAGGAGACTCGGTGTAAGTGAGTGTAAGAATATATTTTTTCACAGTTGGGTGTCATCACCACCCCTCCCCCTCCCACGCTACACCACTATCGTAAATTGTCGATCATTTGTTTAGAGTGTAACGTGTTTTTTTTATTGTTTGCGGCACATAAACTTACAATTATTTATGTTTTTAAGTTACCTTATTTTGGAACCTGAATTTTGGGGGAAATCTAAGTAACACAGGAGGAATGAGAGACGATCATCTGGCAACACTAAGGCTGACGCCTGTTTTGATTTTTGTTGATTTTACTAAAATTTTGAGTTATTAGCGCAGGTTTTTATAAAGTCCTTTGAATAAAAATAAATCATAACTCAAAATGTATCTGAGGTATTATTTAAATGAAAGTGGAGATAGGCACTATACTTTATCGGTAAATACTAAATATTTTGTTAACCTCACTAGTACATGTGGTGCTTTCCTCGTTTTCATTTGTGTCTTATTGTAAAATAACATGATACTTAAATTCATTTTCAGACTGTTGATCCACATGGCAAACCTACGCTATCGGCACATCCAGGTATATTACAAAGAATTTGTTGTTTGTTTTTATGCAGTAAAACAGTAGTTGTGTGATTTCTCGATATTTTCTAATATTGTGTGACTGTCATGTCATAAGCAAGTTTTCAGATACCTATACCTACGACGAGCCTTGAATCTTAGTATGGGATTAGCCACTAGCGGATGCAGGGGGTTAAGGGGCTCAAGACCCCCCCCCCCCCAAAAGCATTTAGGTCCACTGACATCTTATATTTAATCTTGATATTCTACTTACTTAGTACTACCTACAATATAATTTTCATTGCTTATCCTTACTTATTCTTTTTAAGTCGGTATAGTATATTCTCAATTTTTTTAATTATTATTATTTTAGGTAATATACCCCTACCAGAATCCTGGATCCGCTACTGGGATCAGCTGAAGAATTTAATGTCTTGTGCAACATATACCTATATTGCTGATTATCCAAATATTGACCATTTTGCAGTCCAATTGAATTGGGGAATTTTATACACTTAAAATAAGTTTGCATGTCAAAATGATACAACCACTCTAATTTGCCTTTGTGGGTTTGATCATTTCTGCAGAACAAGGTTTAGTTAAGACTTATGATTGTTGATACTATCTTTGTTTCTGCTATAAATTTAATAGCATCAGATATCTACTTTGTTGTATATATGTATTGTTGATATTTTCTTTTTCCAGCTCGCTTTTCTCCTGAAGACAAGTATTCAAGGCACAGAATAATAATCAAAAAAAGATTTGGTCTGTTACTCACACAGCAACCAGAACCTATTTGTTAATATACTTTTCAATTTATAATTAAGTGTAAAATAAATGTTTCACAACTATTCAGATTTTTTGAACCCGTGTGAGCTCATTATCCAGTTCTCCGTAGAATAACTGACCTAATAAAAACACGTTACTTGGAATGTATGTCCGCGGTCCACACTCTTGCAGCTGGTTTCGAACCTGCGACTTTCGTCTTCGGAGTCCATACCACTTGTCACTGAGCTATCTCTGCTTTTTCACCATAAATAGTGCATAGAAAGTAATCTGAGAACTGAAGCACCATACTGAAAGGAATTAACACCAAAACTCCGGCAAGACTTTGAAATCATCCACATTCCGTGTGTTTCATAGTTTGAAAATAAAAGAATAACAAAAAAATTCTAAGATGGGCCCAAAGGACAAGTATCCACTATTAGTGTCGCGTGCTAATAAATATAATTTATTAGCACGCGACGGACTACATGCTGTAGTTTTCTAGAGCGCTATTTTATACGCTTTAATATAGCAAGACGCGTGGGCGCGATTCATTGTAGCCGGTGCATAATGCGCATACGTCATACATAGGACAGCCTCCGTGGCGCAGCGGGCGAGTAGCCGGTTGCGAAGCGTGAGGCCGTGGGTTCGATTCCCGCACCTGACAAATGTTTGTCTGATCCACAAATATTTGTCTCGGGTCTGGGTGTTGTGGGACCGCAAGTCCCTCGTAGTTCTTGATACCCACGATACAGGTTTAACCTAGTGTGGGGTCAGGACTATGTTTGTGACTGTTGGGTGTATTTATTTATTATTTATTATTATTTATAGTAATGGGACAAACGGCTTAATTTTCACATCGGATTTAATCGTTGTGCTTATATATTTAAGCTAGCTTATAAAAAAGCTTATACCTTAAAACGCTTTTTTGAACAACCATTTGGAAACGTACATAAATTGGACACATTACTTTATTATGTGCTGGAGTGGAGACCACGGTTAGGCAAACGTAGTGTAGGACGCCCTGCTGCACGGTAGACCGACGACTTGAAAAAGATGGCGGGTAGCGGATGGATGCGGGCTGCTCAAGACCGGGATGGTTGGCGCTCACTTGGGGAGGCTTACGTCCAACAGTGGACGACAACAGGCTGAGATATATTACTTTATTTCCGACAGCGAAACGCATACTAAGTAGTAACTACAACGCTTAAAAATTAAATACAACGAAAATATAAGCGACCTGAAATAATTTACTCATAAACAATAATAAATATTAAGCAATCAAACGAAATTCAATTTACTAGCATAATCATATTTCGACTTTATGTTTGTTGTATAAAGTGTTTTTTCATGTTAGCGCTAGTGACAACGCTAAGCAGTGGCGCAATCACGCAACTATGCAGTTACGTTTAAACGTTAACAGCTTATACTTACAAATGTACTTAAATGCTTGTTTTAATAAACAGAGCTAAATAAGTGCTATTCGTTTAAACGTCCACTTCTAATCATACAGCGTGCGATAGCGCAGCGCCAATTACCGCCGCGCGCCGCGTGCTGTTAAATAGCATGGCACTATTTCTATTGGAAATTGATAGAGCGTGCTAGATAGCGCTATGCGCTAGTGGGCCAATAGTATCCACAGCCGCAAAATAATCATTATAAGAAGTAAAAATTGTCTATTCACTGTTGTCAAATTTCATAAAAAATATATTTCAAATTACACCTATCTCTATACTTATCACAAAATATATATACATAAAAATAAACTCATGCGGCAAAAGAGAAATAAGGTACTAATTAGATAAGCAATAGAAACTTGAAACAGTGACTTCAACAAGTATGTCTTACAAAAAAGGTGATTTGAAAGTTTATTGGAATAAAATAACTTACGCATATCCAATATTAAACGAAAACACTTTCAGTGACTGCACGAACTCTGAATATGATGAAGTACAGCAAATAATTGCCGGCTTAGGTGTTCAGATAAAGATTCGTGATTTAGTGTTGATACACATTGAGAAATACTTTCGGCAGCATGTCGCGCCTAAGTTTTGGGCGAAATTCATTAAAGTTAACGAGGATGTTAGAGGTTTTCAACTGTTTAAGTCTGCAGTCAACGATCTTTATGAAGCAGTCTCAAATTTCTCACCAATGTTAAGTCGGCTCACAATTTTGAATACCAGCTGTAATGATAACAAACCAATATATGGTGAGAAGGATGTTACTTTGGGATTCAAACAACTTGTTAGAGCGACGTTGTTGTCTCAGCTGCCTTTAGATTTCCAAGTAATTATAAATCACTTTTATAAGATATCTTTCAATGTCTTTGATAATGAATATGAAAATTCTGATATGAGTGAAGACATAATGTGCTCTGGATGTGGGAATGAGTATGCAGATTGCAATTGTGCTTATATTGTAAAAGTTTTCCATGAAACCAACAGGAAACTAGTAGATTTACAATTACTAGAAAGACTGACTGGACAAGTTTTGACAAATTTTATACAATTGAGGATAGAATCTCACATACAGAAGTTGTGTACTGGAACATTTGATGTATCACATATTGGTTTTTTGGAGAATTGGCTTGAAACCACAGTGATGTCTTGGCTCACCAGAATTTATTGTGGTGGTTCATCTAAACCACCTCCAGATGACAAAAATATACAAAATGCAATTTCCAAATTCAAACAAAAGTTGCGCTACTTCTTATACCACAGTTACACAAAATTAAGAATTGATCAACTCTTCAATATAATTATTGAATATCCTGACTCTCAACCTGCTGTAGATGATATAAAGTTTTGTTTGGATAAAACAGACCTAAGATGTACTTTATGTAAGAACTTGCAAAATGCATTGGAAACAAGATTGCTGCATTCTGGAGTCAACACTCCTGATATCCTAACTGCTTACATTTCAACTATAAGGGCTTTGAGGCATTTAGATCCCTCTGGGGTCATACTTGAGACAGTCACAAAGCCTGTGCGAAATTATTTAAGAAATCGAGAAGACACAGTGAGGAGTGTGGTGAGTAGCCTTACTGAGGAAGGTGCAGGTAGTGAGTTGGCTGAGGAATTAGCAAAGTATACTGGAGAACCAGCAGGTGATGCCGACAATGATGAAGCATGGGATGAATGGAACCCTGACCCTGTAGATGCTGACCCTAAAGTTGACCCAAAAGACAGAAGGACTAGTGACATTATATCTATGCTAGTAAATGTATATGGCAGTAAGGAGTTATTTGTGAATGAATACAGAACTCTGTTAGCTGACCGGTTGTTAGCTCAAAGTGTTATAAACACAGAAAAGGAAATAAGATATTTAGAATTACTGAAATTGAGGTTTGGAGAATCACAGTTGCATTTCTGTGAAGTTATGCTTAAAGATATATCAGATTCAAAAAGAATCAATTCTCTTATACATCAAGATAGTAATATAGAAGAACTCAACAAAGAGTTTGTGTCTAATGCTATGATATTGTCAGCACAATTTTGGCCACCCTTCAAGGATGAGAACTTAGAATTGCCAGATGAGATTAAAAAGCATCTAGAAGCATACACTAAGTCATATGAAGCTCTTAAAGGTAATAGAACATTAAATTGGAAACCACACCTAGGCAATGTTAATATTGAAATAGAGATTGGTGAAAAGAAACGAGACTTAATTGTGTCACCATTCAATGCAACACTGATAATGCATTTTCAAAACAAGCCACAATGGTCTATTGAGGAGTTACACCAAGTAATGAAAGTACCAGTTACTGTTTTAAGAAGGAAAATAACATATTGGCAAACAATGGGGCTGATTATGGAAAAAGGCACTGACTACTTTGTTTTGGCAGATGAGACAGAGAACAAAGCAAATGTTTCTGTCAATCAAGTTCAAGAGATGATATGTGAGGATGAGGAGACAGAGAGTGTGATGGCATCAGCTCATGATCAGAGAGAAGGTGAACTGCAAGTGTTCTGGTCGTACATTGTAGGCATGTTGACTAACTTGGATTCATTGCCTTTGGACCGCATACATCAGATGTTAAAGATGTTTGCATCACAAGTGCCTGGTACTGAGTGCAGTCTCCAAGAATTGAGACAGTTTCTGGACACCAAAGTGAGGACTCATCAGCTGGTGCTGCAAGGTGGCTTGTATAAACTACCTAAGACTATTGGTTTGAGGTAATTATTTTGTAAATAAATATTAACTTGAGAATTTATTTTGTTTCATTTGTGTATGCTGTATTTTTTTAAATAAGATTCCAATAGAATATCTTTGGAATAATATCTTTGGTATGTTACTAAATTCCAAAGTCTCACATAGTTTTTGATAGGTTGTAGGTACAACAAAAGAGAATCGTATCTGTAGGCTCAGGGTTGTGTGTTAATTGTTTCTGAATTAATAACATCTTAATGGTTAAATGGATATGGTTGAGAGGTACAGTGTACACCATGACTTGGGTTAGCTGATAGGGTGCTGTTTATCCAGGTAGTGTGTTAACGAAAGACTTTCAAAAGAAGAGCTGTAAGCAAAAGCGAGTAAATAAAAATAAACAAAAGTTTAACGAAACTTTATTTTCATCTTGTTTAAGTATAAAATTTGGTTACAATACATAATGTCTGTGAATGGTTAATGAATAACCATTGGCTTAAGTGACCACATTGATTCTGTTTAATCAACAAATAAATTAGTTGAAATAAAATTATACATAATACCACCACATTGTTTACTAACATATAATGAATAACAATTTAATACTTAGTGTTTTCAATACATATCTTGTGTCAGTCTTAATATCTATAAAAATACTGTTTAAAATAAAAAATTGGAAATAAGCATTTGTTCCTAATAAAATTAACAATAAAATCAATGATACCTATAAGATACTGAGAAACAATATAGATTCTTCAAAAAATATTTTGTATGGAATGCATTGGATGACATCAGTATACCATTATCGGTAACATAAATGCAATTTTAATATTTTATAATCTCAAAATCCAGGACCAATATTAAAGAAGTACACAAGACTTCAAAGACATGAAGATACTTTTTGGAATGTGGATTTTTCAAATAAGTGCCAATAAAACAAATTTTGTAAAGGGTAAAGCTAATAGAGGGACACCAATCAAGGACTGTGTTTTATAAAATAAATAATGGAAATGTTACAAACTACAACTAATGTAGCAAAAAAACTGTCCTGACACAAATTATAATATAACGACGAAATAAATTACGCGCTTTGGCAATGTTCGATTCTTTACAATTAGTACGAATACTATATTGACAGCCTTCGTGGCGCAGTTAATGAGTGGAACCCGGCTGTGAAATGAGAGGCCGCAAGTTCGATTCCCGCACTGTGACAATGTGGGGTCAAGACTATTGTGTGTATTTTTAATATCCAATAAATGCGCGGCTATACGGTCCCGGTCAATCATTCAAAACAAAAAATATGTATATAGTCTAATATTATAACAGCTTTGTAGTAAGTTGTCATCACATCCCGTATTTTCGAAATATCCGACGATTGTCAAAGCGATAATTTTAATCGTAGTATGATACCTTAAGGTAAGGCCTATCGCACGACATACCGACATGGTCGCTTATTATTGTGCTTTCGACATTTATATTAATCATAAAATAGTATCAATCATAAATTACGTATTCGAGATTCTTGAGAACTAGTTTCTTTTATAAATTATTATTAAACCTGTCATAAATATGAAGCTGCAGTTTGCACAAAAAGTAATTTCTATATAATATGATCAGGCGTAATCATTGGCATGAGATCACATTATAAAATAAAGTACGACCATATTGAAAGAAAGCACAGAAAATTATATTTTTACTATTTAAATCCTTGACTGAGTTGTGACTATAGAATTTAAATAGACGCCGCAAGTACGTCAATCTGTAGCAAGCTGAGCGTGCCACATTCTTTGTACCTGATGTGTCGTTAGAAGAATAATTTAGTGATGACCATAAGTCACTTTTGAAGAGATTTAAAATGCTTTATTATTGACTTTGATTTAATATTGAAAGGGTATTTTTCGTATTTTCAATTGATGTCTTACCACGGTAACGTCGAGTGCAGATTAAATGTAGAGTATGCATAGCAGGGGTATTACCAAAGATTTCGTTTCGATTTCTCTACGCGAATTAGGAGGTCTCATTAATCTTTATGGATTCTCTGATTCAAAGCAACTAACGCGCCCTCTACAACTTCCTTTTAGTCTTTTCAGGTCAATAACAATTTTTATGGCCAGTCACGAGCAACGCATCAGTTATATGCGTTGCTCGTGACTGGCCATAAAAATAGACGAGACTTCCACTTGTGGCATATTAAATCTATGTCTGTGGTTGTAACCATAATTGTGAAATACGATTTTAGGCCTTATTATTCTAGGCCGCGACATTTATAACGACCATATCGAGCTATCGCGAACGCTATTTTGTTTCATATATTATGTTATTCATTTAACTTTTTAAATTAAACGTATAATAATATGTTATATTATCAATCTCATATGCAAATAAATAATATTATACACAAACCTACAACAGTTAAAGCTCTACTAGTTTACATATGTACAGAAAACATCAATGCAATGTTCGATGTTTGCTCAACTAATGTTTCGTTCCAAATGGGACAATTTCAATGTGAAAACAATTTACCAAACCATACAAAGTAATTCTATTTTAGCATGTGTATGATAATTTTATGTATATATATATATTTTGCCAAGTGGCGCAGTTTGGTACGTTTCATTCATGTCCTCAGACAAATCTTACAAACACAAACATTGCATTTTAAATGCAAAACACTACAGATATTTAAAAAGCTTATAAAATATTTAAGTACATCAGAATTTCATTAAGTCCGCAGTGGTTCTATAATCTCTCAATGGACGAATGAAAATGTCACCAAGATCCCCGATTAGCATGTCGCGTTGACGGTTTTTACACAAAGATTTATCACGATAGGGAATATATCGATAGTGACATTAATATCGAATGAATCAACATCGGGGACCGGAACAGGCTTAAATAATGCATTTATTATTTTCAACATAATATTGGGTATTTTCTATAGACTTATAATAATCAAACAAAATAATATGTTAGTCTTCTATTATTGTTTGAATATTTTTATAAAATTTACAAGAAAAGCACCCTCCATATTGGAATCGCGTTAGACAATTTTCCAATAGACACCTATTTTGTTTCGTAATATGTATTTATTTCATCTTTGCTTTATATTATGGAGATCATATTGGCCTCAAAATTAAGTACATTACAGGTCAGAATGATGCCATCTGATGATGTTAAGAAGCATTACAGTATAGAGTGGTGATTAATTATTATTATCAAAGTCTGATACTAACATTCGTTCATCAAGTATCTTCCACTCAGCGTATGTACCACACATATTCCTTATGATTACGAATAAGTCTCGCCAACATGTCCTCGTTATACATTTTATCGGAATAAATTGTGCCCTAGGTTGACAAACTACGGTTAATTTTGAGCCTCTATGTAATTTGTGGGATAAAAGCATTTTTGGCAGATAAGGTAAATTATTTCAACGTAAAACGGACATACAATCTAGTTTTTAATACTTTTAAATATGTTAACGGTCTGATGATGCGAACACTTATGACAACATACACTCGTGATCAGTATACATTTATAAGCTTCAGTATGGACCGTTTTTCCTATAAGGAAGTCAGCACGGTCGCGAACGTCGACGTGACGTCAGCAGTGTTCGGATGAACGTCGTGCAGGTGTCGTGGTGACAGCTCACCGGTTGCGACGAAAGGAGAGTGCGGGGGCCGGGGCGGAGGAGGCGTCGGAGGGGAGGGGAGCAGTGTGCGGCCCGTGCGGGACGTTAGGCAGACGCTTGAACGGACCGAGACGCTTCACGGCACGCGGCGACACGCTGTGCGACTCCACCGCGCCGCTCCACGCACTCGCACTCGCACCCGCGTCCAACAACGCCGCCGCTAGACGACCGCTGCCGCTCTCTGTCGTGACAAATAAAATCAATCAATCAATTGTCTAATATATTCATATCATAAACGTACAATAGAGTCTCACCAGTCCATAAATCTTAACGAGATACATAAACATTAGTAAAAAATTAATAAAGCAACAATTTTTAGTGCAATGAGCGTAAATTAGAATTTAAAAAAAAAACAAACCAGGAAGCGGTAGCGGGGTGTGCGCGTGTTAATAAGCGGGCGGCATTGTGTTGAGTGCGTTCTGACCGGTGTTGGGCACGTGTTGCGGCGCATGTTGCGGCACCGGGTCGCGGATGCGCTCGACGAACTGTTCGAAGGTGGTGGGTTGTGTGTGATGGTGTACGAGCGCGTCGAGTGAGCGCGCGCGCTCGCTGTAGGCGTGCTGGTAGAGCGGCATGGTGGCGCGCACGGCGCGGCCGCCGGCGAACGCGGCGCCTCGCACCAGCGCCGTGCAACAGCTCACGTGGATGATGCACTCCTCCCATAGTGGACCGAACACCGCCACCTGATGTACCAATAACAACTCGTCTCGTATATCAACATTATTTTGTTTAATCATACCAAAAGTATATGATATAGATAGTGGCTGTGTATACTTTAGCTGCATTAACATTAAGTCTACCAATCTCCTTTTTTCCGGCTCAATACTTTAACGCTGTAACATATTATAATAAAACAGGTATACAATAATCTAACCAACCGAGTTTCGACTTTATTTTGAACAAAAACGGGTTCAAAAAGAAGAAATGTAGCTGATATAATATTGTAATGAAAATGCACTAACGTCAGGTTTCCTGGAGACGGTGCAGCGCAGCAAGCCGCCGGGCAGCGGGTACAGTACGATCAGTACGTCGCAGAACTGTGTGGGCAACGTGTCCCGCTTGTACGGCCGCCAGTGCTCGCTCCATACTACGTGCACCTCGTCGTTGCCCAGGTGCCGCGTCTGAACAACACAACAACAGATAATATAGTTAATACATTTGCAAACATATTGGATGGATGAAAGCGGCAGTGACAGCACCCATTATTACTATCGATTAAGTAGTGCATAGCACAAACACGCTTTACCTTGGAAGTCTGCCATTAGTATAATAAGTTTTGAACACTGCTAATACATTTTTTAACCCCCGACAAAAAGGGGTTTTTTTATAAGTTCGATATCTCTCTCTCTCTCTCTCTCTCTCTCTCTCTCTCTCGTGGCATTGTAGCAACTCGACGAATACACAGATTGGAATGCGATTTTATTTGTACAAAAGCTAGTTTAATCGAAATGGTTTTTAGCTATGTTTAAACAAAATCGGGGTTTTTTAACGGTTATCTATACTAGCACTGAATGTGTTATGTGTGACTTGTGTGCGTACCTTGTTGAGTATGGCGTCCGGTGTGTCTGCGGGCATGCGTGTGGCGACGTGGAACAGCGCCTCTAGCGTCAGTGTGGCGAGATACGGCGCAGACACGCCACCACCTCCACCGCCACGCAGCCCGCCAGCGAAACCCACGTGACTCTCCAGCTCCACCTGCACACACAACAAATTAAATACCTTATAGATACGTTCGACTTTCAGTTCATGCTATGACCGTGACCTTGTAACATTGTTGTTTCGTGTTGCAGTGCTATTAAAATACACACATAGTCATTATATCTACAAACAAATTACGTACACATAGAACCGTGCGCAAAAATGAGTCGAATTATTATCTACTAGCTGTTGCCCGCGGCTCCGACCGCGTGAAAATAAATGGTAGCCTATAGCCGTCTCCAGGGTCCCACCTATCTGTACATCAAAATTCATGAAAATCGGTTCAGTGATTTGGGCGTGACAGCTTAACAAACAAATATACTATATATATTTTTTCATAAAAAGTATCCTATGTTACTTCTTATACCTCCAAGAATATGTGTACAAAGTTTCATGATGATCGGTGTGCAGGACGGATGTATATAAGTAACGTATAATGTTTTATTTTAAATTGACATTGTATAACGTGTATAGCTTTATTAATGTTGCATATTGTGTTTGTTTTAGCCATGAATCGTATTGTTACTTACTTGTGTAACTAGTTTCTATTTTATATTAATAGAAATAGTTGTGTATAATTTCATAGCATAAGTGAGTATATAAGAGTAATAATGTACATAGGAAATAGTGTTTTTGTTTAAGTATGTTTACAGGAAAGCAGAGGGCGCTGCAAAATGAGCACCGCCTCTCCCCGCGCGGGCGCGTGCGCACCACACCCGCCCGCGAGCGCCTGCGCAACGTTCCGGCGTTGTGCGCGCGCTCTGATTGGCCGAGCGCCGGCGCAAAGCGCCGCGCTCCCGTTTGGAGTGTCGATCGGGAATACGGGCCAAAAAGGGGCCCAATTCCCGCTGAAATTCAGTTCGGTCCGGCACTCCAGAAGAAAATCAAGAAAGAAGAAGTCAGCAAGTCAGCAAGTCCGCAAGTAGTCAGCAAGTAAGAAGAACGTCTGGGAACCAGGAATCACGACGCAGCCCACGCCGACCGAGAACGGAGCCAGCATCGTCGCTCCACGAAGATCGCTCGCGGCGTTTGAAACTCGATTGCACTTTTCAGTGCAAAGCGGCTAGTGTACTTTTTAGTATAGGCTACTTTATTATTTCTGGTTCACGAAATAAATCCGATATCCAAAGTGACTCTGGATCATTGGTTTTCCTGCTCACGCAATCCCGGCAAACCGTTGTGCACCGTACACACACACACACACTCACATACATACATACAGTCCACACTTAACACCTGAGTACCAGTACGGTCGTGCACATCGACTGGTCCTGTCGAGCCGGATATACGTGAGCCAGGATGCCAGTGACCAGGTCAGTGGGAAAAAGGACGGCGACGACTTCGGGAACAGTCCCCACGACAGAGGTCACAGGTACAACATGTACCACGACCGAGGTCACGGGAACGACCGCCGAAGATCAAGCCACGGAACCAACAACGCCGCCGGCGTCGGCGAAACCCGCCGCCACAACGGAGGAGCCAACGGCCGCCGTAATGGAGGAGCAAAAATCGCCACGCCGGAGCAAACCGCCGTCCGTCAGACACAAATCGGAAAGAGCTCGCAAGCTGGCATTAGCGAGGGCCGAACTCGCGAAACGACAAGTTGAGCTGGCGGCCGCAAATTTGGCCGTATTAGAAGCGGACGAAGGAACAGATGAGGATGTCGATTCGGTAATCACCGAGGTCGAGCAGGAGCATCGGGTGCATACTTGGCTTCGGAACAGCCAGTTGCTCGCCATCGCCGGCCGACCACAAGAGACGCATGAAGAGCAGCCGCCCACCGCATTAGAAGCTCCAGCCATCACTGCCGGATCCTGGGACAACGCGGCGACTGCACCGGCGGGAGTCAATACAGGGCTCCCGTGCTCGCGTCTTCAAGAGACACATCCAGCACCGCCGCAGCCAGCCACAACCGCGGAGGACATGCACGCTGCACCTCCGACAGAAGAGCCACGGACGACCGCCACGTCCTGGCGACCGATTCCGGATGCTACGCAGCACCCGAACACAGGCCCGGAAATCGAAACTATACATCGGGATCCGGGTAGGACGAGTGAAGTCCAACCGAACCTAGAGGCATTGACGTCAGCAATAACGCAAGCTGTACAAGCCGCACAAAGCAAGCCGCCAGTGAGGTACAGCGAGTTGCCGACTTTCAACGGGGCGCACGAGGACTGGCTGACGTTCCGCGCCGCCTACAATGAGTCAGCGCATCACTTCTCGAAAACAGAGAACATGTCCCGTTTGCGGAGAAACCTCCGAGGGACAGCAAAGGAAGCGGTTCAGGGACTGCTCATCACCAACGCCGAACCGGACAGCGTGATGAAGACCCTCGAGACGCGGTTTGGACGTCCTGAAACAATCGCAGATGCAGAGATGGATCGCCTGCGAGCGTTGCCGCGCCTCACCGATTCACCGCGAGAGATTTGCGCCTTTGCGACGAAGATAGAGAATGTCGTCGCAACACTACAAGCACTCGACTGCGAGTATTACCTTCATAGCCCGGACATATTGAAGGTGTTAGAAAACAAGATGACACTCATCATGAAAAGAAATTGGTTTGAATATTCCGCCGTCCAACCGAAGGGAGAACCGAAATTAATGAAATTCAACCGCTTCATGAGAAGAGAAGCGGAGTATTACAGCCCACACGCCACCGCCGAAACAATTGTCGATCGCGCGCCCCACAAGACGGGTGGCGACGGATCGCGTCGACAAAAGGTGCACGCCGCATCAGGAGAATCGAAGTCGGCATGTGGCCTATGTGGGGAAGACGGTCACCCGATTGTGGAATGTGCGCGCTTCAAGAACGCGAGCACTGACGGAAGATGGGACGCGGCAAAGAAACATCACCTATGTTTTAGGTGTTTACGACGACGATCGAAGCAACACGGATGCAAAACAAAGGCATGTGGAATCGACGGCTGTGTGAGATACCATCACCGACTTCTTCACGCCACCAAGAGGGTGGAGAATAGAGAGAAGAGTGAAGACGAGGAAGATGGGGAAAGGGTACACAACACGTGGGTACCAAAAGTATCGTACCTGAAAATCGCGCCGGTACAGATTTCCGGACCGGCGGGAGCAGTGAACACGTTCGCGCTACTCGATGACGGATCAACAATCACATTAATTGATGAAGAGATCGCGAGAAAAGTAGGCGCCGAGGGCTCGGACGAACCACTGCAAATATGTACCTACAACGGCGAAGTGAAGGACGACGGGAAATCGCGTCGAGTCACATTCCGCATTAAGGGTCATAATCGCCGAGCAGAGCAAATTGAAGCGCGCACCGTCAACAACTTACGCCTAGCGGCACAAATGATTCCGCGGGAAGCTGTGCAAGATTGTCGTCACCTCAAGGGCTTGATCGCAGACATACCTACAGAAGAGGTCAAGCCCCGAATTTTGATAGGCCAGGATAACTGGCACCTTTTACTCGCCAAGAGAGTCAAAGCTGGCAAGAAGAGCCAACCAGTGGCATCGCTCACACTACTAGGATGGGTAGTACACGGGAGCCGAACGCGAACACTCGGACACAGTGTGAATTTCGTGGGCCACACGACCGCCGAGGACGACATGGATCAGATGATGAGAGATTTCATCACGGCGGACAACATCTACATCAATCCGAGGAAGCCACAAAGTGACCCCGGCGAGAAAGCACTGAAGATTCTCCGGGAGCACACGACGAGGACTCCCGCAGGGAAATATCAGACAGCGTTGTTATGGAAGTCCGAAGACATCAAGATGCCGGACAATTATGTGAATACGCTCAAGAGGCTACACGGCGTCGAACGCAAGTTGGACAAAGACCCGAGGCTAAGAGAAAAGTATACAGAACAAATGGAGGCGCTAATACGTAAGGGGTATGCGGAACCCGCGCCCCCAACGGCGACTCACAAGACGTGGTACCTCCCACACTTCGCGGTGTTTAACGCGATGAAGCCGGGAAAATTACGGGTCGTACATGACGCCGCTGCAAAAACTAAAGGTATCTCACTAAATGATCTTTTGTTGACAGGTCCTGACCTTCTCCAGCCGCTCCCGGGAGTCTTGATGCGATTCCGAGAGCACCCGATAGCTGTGACCGCGGACATCACAGAGATGTTCATGCAGGTGGAGCTTCGAGAGGAAGACCGAGACGCCCTGCGGTACCTATGGCGGGGGAACCGCAGGGACAACGAGCCACCAGAACACTTCCGCATGAAGTCGCTCATTTTCGGCGCGTCAAGTTCGCCGGCGACAGCAATATACATCATGAACCTCAATGCGGAGAGATTCGCGGAAGAGTGTCCAGAAGCGGTCACAGCGATAAAAAAGAAGCATTACATGGATGACTACCTAGACAGTTTTGAAACGCTGGAGAAGGCAGAGAAAATAACAGAACAGGTGCGGCGCATACACAGCGACGCGCATTTCGAATTGAAAAAATGGGCCTCCAATTCGCCGGCGCTATTACGCGCGCTAGGCGCGGTCGACAACCCCGAGGAAAAAGTCGGCCTCGAAGACGGCAAGACCGAGCGTGTCCTCGGGCTGATCTGGAGACCAAAAGAAGACCGGCTGACATTCGACTTGAACCTGACACGCGTCCCACCAAACTTATTAAAAGAAGAATCTCCTACGAAGCGTCAAGCACTGAAAATTGTTATGTCGATATTTGACCCCCTCGGGTTAATTTCGCCCATCACTATAAGGGCGAAACAATTATTGCAAGAAGTGTGGAGACGTGGGACGGCGTGGGACGACCGATTGGAGGCGGACATCGCGGCGAGTTGGGCCAAGTGGCTCACCCAGCTCAAGAAGTCGAACTATGTGTCAGTGCCCCGGTGTTATATAAACTATAGTGTCGCGGAACAATTAGAACTGCATGTGTTTACCGACGCGAGTGAAACCGCGTACGCAACTGCGTTATATTGGCGTGCGATAGACAGTAACGGTAAAGTGACAGTGTCCCTAATCACCGCCAAGGCAAAAGTGGCTCCGCTCAAGCTCACGTCTATCCCAAGAATGGAGCTACAGGCCGCCGTGCTCGGTACAAGAATAGCGACGGCGGTGAAAGAAGAACACCAACGGAAACCGGACTCGACCACCTACTGGACGGACGAAAAGGGCGAAGCAAGAAATGACAAAAAAACCCCTTACAGCGAAAATGGACCGTTTCACCCCGCTCCCGGCCGAGATGCAACATCGCGCCGAGACATTGATACTAAAACAATGTCAAGAAGAATCGTTCGGCGCCGAAATCAAAGCGATGAACGCGAATGCGCCGATAGCACGAGACAGCCGCTTATATCCTCTAAGCGTGGAGATGTCAGAAGGTCTCATAATGCTCAGAAGTCGAATATTCGCCGCAACAGGAATATCCGACGACATGAAGAAACCGCCGGTAGTGGACGGTGACCACAGAGCAACCAAGTTATGGATCGAGCACGTCCACAAGAAGTTACATCATGCGGGCGTCGAGACCACCGTAAACGAGTGTCGACAACACAGATGGGTGTTGAGACTGCGGCCAAACGTAAAAATGATCATCGGGAGATGTCACACATGCAGAATGCGGACGGCAACTCCGCCGCGGCCGGCGACGGGCGACCTACCACTCTGTCGGCTGGCACATCATCAGAGGCCGTTCACCTACACAGGCCTGGACTATTTTGGCCCACTATCCGTAACAGTGGGTCGAAGCCATCAAAAGAGATATGTGGCACTATTCACATTTCTCACCGTTCGAGCAATACACCTGGAGGTGGTGCCATCACTCAGCGCGGAATCGGCAATCATGGCTCTCAGACGCATGATTGCACGTCGGGGGTGCCCTGTGGAGTTGTGGTCCGACAATGGGACGAACTTCCATGGGGCCGCCAAGGAGCTCCGACATGCGCTACTCGCAGGCGCAGAACAAGAAGCGTCACGACGTAAAATAAAGTGGCGTTTTATTCCCGCAGGGGCACCATTCATGGGCGGGGCGTGGGAACGATTAGTGCGTTCCGTGAAGACCGCGCTCACCGCCGTGCTACACGAAAAGCATCCTAATGAAGAGACTCTTCAAACGCTACTCGCCGAGGTGGAATTCACCATCAACAGCCGCCCACTGACCCATGTATCAGTGAGCACAGAGGACCCCGAGGCCTTAACACCCAATCACCTCTTATTGGGTGGACAAGGGCCGATCGACGTGCCAGCATTCGTCGCGGACCACAAATATGGGCCGCACACCAGTCTACGAGCCACGCAACACCTCGCCGACGCATTTTGGGCGCGTTGGTTGAGGGAATATCTTCCCGAGTTACGCAACCGGCGGGAGCCGCACAGTAAGGGCCCCGAACTGCGCATTGGAGACCTGGTACGAGTCGTGGACGGAACCCTACCCAGGAACACATGGGTGCGAGGCCGCATCAGCGCTACATACCCGGGACCCGACGGAGTCGTACGAGCCGTGGACGTCGAGACACGAGGTGGCATCCTGCGTCGACCAAGTAAGAAAATTATAGTAGTCCTACCGGCAGCAGCGGATCCTGCACCACAAGTGGATGTATCGCCCCCAGCGAGCGATACACGGCGGGAGGATGTGCAGGACGGATGTATATAAGTAACGTATAATGTTTTATTTTAAATTGACATTGTATAACGTGTATAGCTTTATTAATGTTGCATATTGTGTTTGTTTTAGTCATGAATCGTATTGTTACTTACTTGTGTAACTAGTTTCTATTTTATATTAATAGAAATAGTTGTGTATAATTTCATAGCATAAGTGAGTATATAAGAGTAATAATGTACATAGGAAATAGTGTTTTTGTTTAAGTATGTTTACAGGAAAGCAGAGGGCGCTGCAAAATGAGCACCGCCTCTCCCCGCGCGGGCGCGTGCGCACCACACCCGCCCGCGAGCGCCTGCGCAACGTTCCGGCGTTGTGCGCGCGCTCTGATTGGCCGAGCGCCGGCGCAAAGCGCCGCGCTCCCGTTTGGAGTGTCGATCGGGAATACGGGCCAAAAAGGGGCCCAATTCCCGCTGAAATTCAGTTCGGTCCGGCACTCCAGAAGAAAATCAAGAAAGAAGAAGTCAGCAAGTCAGCAAGTCCGCAAGTAGTCAGCAAGTAAGAAGAACGTCTGGGAACCAGGAATCACGACGCAGCCCACGCCGACCGAGAACGGAGCCAGCATCGTCGCTCCACGAAGATCGCTCGCGGCGTTTGAAACTCGATTGCACTTTTCAGTGCAAAGCGGCTAGTGTACTTTTTAGTATAGGCTACTTTATTATTTCTGGTTCACGAAATAAATCCGATATCCAAAGTGACTCTGGATCATTGGTTTTCCTGCTCACGCAATCCCGGCAAACCGTTGTGCACCGTACACACACACACACACTCACATACATACATACAGTCCACACTTAACACCTGAGTACCAGTACGGTCGTGCACAATCGGTTAAGTAGTTTTCGCGTGAAAGCGTAACAAACAAACTTACATTCACATTTATCATATTTGTATGATAACTGCATATTGAGTAAAGGTTACAAACGAAATGTACGAAATGAATTTTTCAATAATACAAGGAGCTTTTTAACCTATGTTATTCTACTGATAAGCAAAATCTGTCAACGCTTTCAAATCTTCCTTATTGAAGATTGTTCTCAACCAGTCTTTCGAAATACGTCACGCCGCCTCTTACGGGGTCTATTCTATCAGTATTTGTCATTTCTGAGCACCCATTGAGCACAGTCGGGGTCTGCTGACAGTATGACAGTCCTCCTAACCCACCTCCTAGATGCATCTAGCTTACGTGGTACGCCCAATCGTGTTTCCAGTCTCAGGAACTAAATAGGGCTGATACATCAATTTACAAGTAAACAAATGATATATATATTTATTATTTTATTGGTTTGAGTGACGTAACGAGCTGGTTGTTCGCCTGATGGTAAGCGGCCCGCCTGCCCATAAACATAAGCAACACCATACAGAACTTTGAACTACAAAGCACTGAATGGTATTGGACTGTGTGGTCACCCCGAGACATAAGATGTTAAGTCTCATAATGCCCAATAATTTCACTGGCTTCAATGTCCTTTAAACCGGAACACAAACACTGTTGCTAGGCGGCAGAAATAGACAAAGCGGTGGTACCAACCCAGACGACCTCTCGCATATTAAGTACCTACCACCTAAAAGATGGCAAAATATAAAATTATCATGCTTTCAGTATCTGGCAGATAAACTGTATTCAGACATAAAGAAATCAACTTTTAACTAAATACGTACCTCCCACGCAAGAGCAGCCAAAAATGATTCATATGCTGGACTGCCGCAGCGGTTCGATAGTATTTCATTTCGCGTCTCCTGACCCTTCCCTACGTATATGACGGCCACTTTATGCGTCTCGCGACACCTGAAACAAAATTATGCATAATTATTCCACTTTCTTGCTACTTACTTACCTCTTTCTACTTAAATTATTCTGTTTCTCATAGTAGAATTTAAATTTGCAGTTTACAAGAATCGTTATCCATTGTTTTATTTATGAATTATTCATAGGTTCCTAATGTAAAAAAGTGTTTGCGTAGAAAAAACCCCATTAGTAATTGGAAAATACACTACAATAAAATACATATAAAGTGATTTACTTTATTTATCTAAGAAATAAGCAAAATCCCAAAGATTATGTGTCAATAAGAATTAGTACTAAACTTCTGGTTCGAAGGACCAAAATATACAATAATGCTACTCATCATTTAAATTACTACATTAATTTATTCAAACGTCACTCATTGCCAATTGCGTAGTATGGAGTTAAGGGCGGTTATCGACCAATAACCACCTATATATTGATAGTAGCTTTTAATTTTATAGCATTTATTATAATAATCCACACCCATAATGACTCGTATATAATCGGTTTATTCGATGTCCGTGTGTTATAAATAAGAATCAGTGCTCACTAAGCAGTGACAGCGTTATGCATTGGCGACGTCGGCGACCGCCGATGGCCTCACATAAGGGGGCCTCACAAGAAAGTTTTATGAGTTACTGAAAGCTTAGCAGCAGTATAGCTATATCCCCACAGGTGCGTTTAAATCTTCAATATGCGTATTCTCCTGAATCATGTCTATCGGATCAACGTGCATGCATTGTTAGATGCGTTCAATTTTAACACCTCATGACAAGTAGGTATGTAGCAATATATTTTTTATGAAATTATTAAAATTTTAAATAGTTCCTGCTCGTTGTTAAAACTAGAAACATGTATACATATATAGTTTGTCTATACCAAATGGTTAGTAGCCAATCTAGTGTCAGAGTTTTCAAGCCGCTCGAAGGATTCCGACTTGGCTTAACGACTGTTGCCAGTTGATAAACGATTTTTTAAGTGCCCACCAAAGGACAAAGTTGAAATATCACGAACCGGTCTGATCACGTCAATGGTCGCTTTATAACTCGCTAATCGTTGACCGATTTGTGAACGTCAGTGGCAATGAGTGCCTCACCAACATTTCACATCTCCTAGTAGGCGCTTTGTTATTTTAAGTTTTATGTGGCGTTGCTTCTATTTATGAGCAGACGTGGCGCTTACCATCAGGCGAGCCTGCTCGTTTCGACATTCAAGATAATATAAAATATAAAATGGTGAGTATCAGATATTTAGCGATGTGAGTGTTACCTCTGCGCGTCGAGGTTCCTGAGTTCCCTGAGCAGTCGGTCGGTGCGGCGCAGCAGGTGCGCGTGCGAGCGGCGCGCCGGCGCCAGCGTGCCCAGCTGCGCCAGCAGCACGCGACACACCGCGAACGGACGCGACACCCCCGACACCCCCGCCACCGCCGACACCCCCGGCACCGCCCACACCGCCGGGACCTCACACTCCTCACTACTGTAACACGCACCTATATTACTAGCGCTGTATTATACATGTCCCACTGCGGGGCACGGGCCTCATCTACTGAATGAGAGAGGTTAGGCCGCACGTCCATCACGCTAGCCTAATGCGGGTTGGCATACTTCACACACCTTCGAAATTCTTATGAAGAATTTCTGAGGTATGCCGGTTCCTTCACCATTAACGCAAGCCATAAGTAACAATTCATACACACATAATTTCATTAAATTAAATTAAGTCATTAAACTTTATGACATCCACCCCAATTAAGAAAATTAAGTTAAGGCGTCCTCCCGCACCCTGGATAACGCGAGGGGTTCGGATGGCGATGAGGCGAAGAGACCGGGCCTTTCGTAAATACAAGAGAGATCGTACTGATGAAAACTGGTGCCTTTTTAAGTCTGCAAGGAATCGGTGTAATCAGATAGTGCGTAATGCTAAACGCCGACATATTCTTAATAATATCTCCTCGTCTACCCCTGCCAATATCTGGAGATTCCTTGGGACCTTAGGTATTGGCAAAGGGAAAGATCTGGTTTTTCATGGGCCGACTATTGGTTTGGATGACATTAATCGTCATTTCTCCACTGTTACCTTAATTGATCACCAAACCAAGTGACGTACCATGGAATTCTTAGCCTCCCCAGACCTGATATAGACCCCTTCAAGTTTTCTTCAGTTCCTCCGGGTGAAATCAAAAAGGTAATCCTCTCCATTAAGTCCAATGCGACCGGCTGCGACAACATCAGCCGTCGCATGATAATTTCTATCCTGGACCATCTCCTCCCAGCTATTTCTCATATTATTAACGCCTCTCTTTACACTGGCACTTTTCCGTCTTTATGGTGGAAAGCCTTCGTTACTCCTCTTCCCAAAATCCCAAAGCCTTCACTCGTGAACCATTTTCGTCCCATATCCATACTCCCTTTTCTTTCCAAGGTGCTGGAGGCGTGTGCTCACAAGCAGCTTTCTCGATTCGTACACGTTCATAACTTGATATGTCCACTACAGTCTGGCTTCAGGCCTGGCCACAGCACCGTTTGCGCACTCCTTAAGGTAACTGGCGATATTAGGGCGGGCATGGAGGATACCAAAGTCACTGTACTGGCTTTGGTTGACTTCTCGAACGACTTCAATACCGTCAATCACGCTATTCTGCTGTCAATCCTTTCCCATCTTTCGGTTTCTCCCGCGGCACTGGAATGGTTCTCATCATATCTTCAGGGGCGCCAGCAGTCGGTGCGTCTTGATGATAAGTCATCGAAATGGTGTAATATCTCTCTGGTGTTCCTCAAGGCGGTATACTCTCCCCATTATTATTTTCTATTCTCATAACTCAAAACCTTCAGTGTGCATATCATCTGTAAGTATGCCGATGATTTGCAGATTTATTCTCGGGCTGGCGTCGATTGTGTCGCCGAGGCTGTCGATAGGGTGAACAGGGACTTGGCACATATCAAAACATGGTCGGACAACTTTGGTGTAGCTGTTAATCCCGCCAAGTGTCAGGCTATTATAGTGGGTAGCTCGAGGATGTTAATCAGACTGGAAACCTCTAACGTTTCAGCGGTAGTATTTGATGGCTCAGTCATTCCTTGGTGCCCGAATGTTAAAGACCTTGGGCTACACATCGACTCCACACTGAACTGGCGATCCCAGGTAACTTTCGTCAGTCAGAGAGTCACCGGTACTCTTCGTTCTCTTTACCGCCTGAAGAATTTCTTACCTTTTAAAACCAAAGCAATGCTTGTGCAAGCCTTAATCCTTCCGGTAATCAACTATGGCGATGTGTGCTATTTTGATCTGAATGCAGATCAACTCAACAAACTTGACCGTCTTCTCAACAACTGCATTCGATTTATCTATAATCTTCGCAAATATGACCACGTTTCTTTTTATCGTTCGCAACTGAAATGGCTTCCCATTCGCCAACGCCGTTCATTGCGTGCACTTACAACGCTTTTCTCGTTTCTCACGTCGCCTTCTTCTCCTTCTTATTTATCTTCCAACTTTCAATTTCTGTGCGATACTCATAATAGAAACCTTCGCTCCTCTAGCAATTTTCTTCTCAAGTGTCCCCCTCATAGTTCTGATTTTACTCATTCTTCCTTCGCTATTCAATCCATACTTCTATGGAACGCGCTCCCCCTCGAAATCAGGTCGTCCACATCCCGGTTGGCATTCAAAATGAGAGTTCGGCAGCTACTGCTGGGCGAGGTGGCAGAATCATCACATTAGATTATTTATATATATTTATTTTATTTTATTTTATTTTTATTATAGCATATATAATATGTATTTTTATGTATCATTAGTTGTCTTACATATATTTATATATTTTATTTTATTGTTATTCATGTATCTATTATGCATATGTATATTTATATCTATTTATGCCTATTTATAGTCGTGTGTTATTTGTGTATCCTGTCGTCTTTTCTTTGCACCTACCTTATACATATCTGCACCACCCAAAGGTTGACTGGTAGAGAATGCTTTTATCATTAAGTCCGCCTTTATACTCCATGTATATAAAGTGTAATAAATAAATAATTTAGGAAAGTCAAAGATGTGAGCTCTTAGGACAGGTTTCGAACCTGCGACTTTCGTCCCGACAGTACCGACAGACCGTACCACTCGACACTGAGCTATCGCTACCATCTGATATCACATGGTGAAAAACACACTATAGTGGTTCGTTGGCTCGTTCCGGCAAGTTTCGGGGTCGGTAACGGTTTAGAAGACTTAAGGGTAAGGGTCGGATTAAGGGTAGAATAATTAAACAGACCGACAGAATCATCATAAAAGTACATGGTACCTGATACCCGGTACTGGCAGTACCTGGTAAGCCACTCTTTGCTAAAAATATACTACAATCCATTCTTGTAAATATCATAACATAAGCTCATTCTTACATTCCGAAAAGGATAGGCAGATATACAACAGCCACCCACGTTTCGCCGAGCTTATTTCCATCTCATGATGAGATAAGGGGCGAGCCTATCGCCATACCGAAATTGCAATATCGGACTATTCACGTGTGATTTGTCGAATCGAAATCTCAAAAACGAATTGTGACCTGACTTGGAAATTGGACCCAGGACGTCACGGTTTTCAACCTTAGTACATTGCCACTAGAGCAGTGAGGCGACTATTCCTGTGGAGTAGTGTAATACCTGTCTCGGTGCGCCAGATACAGTCGCTCGTGGTTGCGATGCGCGACGAGTGCGGCGAGCAGCTCGTCCTCGGCGCCGGCGGGCAGCGGCGACGCGCCCGGCTCGTCCAGCCGACGCCCGCACGTCACCTCGCCGGACGTGTGCCCGATGTACGCCAGCACCTGTACGTACAGACACGATGTCATTTACGCTTCACCAACAAAGATCAATTGATTTGAATAAAAAAACAGATTCATCAGACAGTTTTCCTGTATGGTTTAGGATTTTCCCATACTGTCCCAGTAGTGTAGTCACATTGCCGTGCGAGGATGAAAAAAAAATTACTCTTACGGGAATATTTTGTTCTGAGATAATTTAAACCAACACAATACTATGACAAATAATATACCTAAACCTTCCTCATGAATGACAATAACTATTGGTGAAAACCGTATGTAAATATGTTCAGTAGTTTTTAAGTTTATCGCGAACAGACAGACGCGGCGGAGGACTTTGATAATATTTAGGATTTTACAGTTAACTTACATGGTCCAACTGATGTTTATCTGGTGGTGAATTTTTGTAATCTGGTAACAAATCTGGAGGCAGCGGCGGCGGTAGAGACGATAACGTATCCTCCCGAGGACTGTCCGTACTAAAACAAAATGTTGTGTTGAATAAATGTTTTCTTATAAAACAATTAAAATTTAACAATGTATAAATTGCGGTCTCATTGCTTAAGAACATTTCTTACTGAAAACCATGGGATAGAGAAAAGAGGAGAAAGAGCAGAAAATACATTATAATAAAAATACATAATTAAATTATACATATAAAAAAATACCTGTCAGGCAAAGGAAGTGGTTCTAGCGGTTCCAATGAACCAACAGACGGGTCGTAGTAGAGTGCGGACGCGTCCCAACAAGCTTTACCAGCGATATCACGCAGTATCACACGCACTTGCCGGTCCGACGTCGACAAACCTGTATGTAAACAATGTCACATTCAATACACCCAACTCTATGGATTGCAGGCGTTTAGAGAAGTAAAAACAAATAATAATCAAACAAAAACACTATTTCCACAATGCACAGTATATACACATTGAACTTTTCACTAAATCCATTCAATTTCATACATACATACATACATACGGACTCACGCCTGTAATCCCCGAAGGGGTAGGCAGAGGTGTAGCCAGTACTCCCACATTTCGCCGAGCGTATCTCCGTCCCATAATGTGATAGGGGCCGAGCCTATCGCCATATCGGGCTCAAATTCCAGACTCCGGGCTGATACTGAGCATTTCGTAATAGAAAAATCCAATACCACTTTACCCGACCCGGGGATCGAACCCGAGACCTCAGCATTAGCTTAATCGTAACGCATACGCATTACAACTGCGCCACCGAGGCAGTCAATCAATTTCACTTATAAGACAGCTACAGATATACTGCTATAAGCATGTCGGTGACGCGAACGCACGAAATTTCACCCATCCAACAAAGTGTCTAACGCACACGGCCGCTGCCAAAAAGTGTCCAACGATATCACTTTCAAAAAAAGTTTATTAAGCAAATAGGCCACTACGGGCGCTTTTACACGTCAATTATATTAACCAGTACAGAGAAAGACTATTGATCCTTCATAAGTCTATATTTCGTTTTTTCTTAGGAGTCTTAAGTAGGAGACAAATATGGCGGTATGTAAACCGATGACAACTGATTCAGTTTTTGAGAAAAATATCGTAATTTATTGGTTAATTAAAGCAATTTAAAGTTTAATTCATATTGTATGTGTTTGTTGCAAAGATCGACACCTTCTCGTATAACTTATGATGTGTGATTGATTCGGAAATTGTGATTTTAGTGCGAACTGAAGTTTGTTTACTCCATTAAACAGCAAGGATAGAACGTACCTTACCTTGGTATGATATATATCCCACCAGCCTGCCACACGACGCGGCTGATTGAGACATGAAGGGTTCCAGGCGCGTGGTGGGTAGCCATTTAGATTTTTTTATAGCAGAGGTTGACGAATCAGCAAGTGACCACGCATGAACATCCACGTTACCAATTGGGATTGGGAAGGGGAGGGGATTTGGGCCTTCGGATATCTCATTCACCATACGAAACGGAACAGCAAGTTGCTACATTACGTCGGTTTTTTGTGAGTCAGTGTTATCTACCCGGTCGTGCCGGCCCATTCATGCTGTATACGCACACGCACACACACACACATTCACAAACAGACACCTGACAGACTGGACCTGATGGTATATATGGATACAGTGCAGTCCAAATACAATGTCAGAATAAGGAACATCGCATCCCTCGACGGTCAACAGAATTATGCTTGTCTGAAGTTACTGGATCTACAATGGTTGACCTCGGAATGCGATTCGCTTGAACGAGCCACTATAGCGGATTTTGCACGGTACAGTAGTCGCTATCCAGTCGGGTACAAAAATGATCAGGTATCCCACCAGCAAACACATCTTATATTTGGAGGTTGAAAAGTAATAATGTTTGTGTATGTTATATAATAGTTTGGTGAGAGGTGAGAGGTGAGAGGTGAGAGGTGAGAGGTGTGAGGTGAGAGGTGAGAGTGACCTGGCGTGGTGGCGGCCGGCAGATGCAGCGCCGGCAGGTCGACGAGTGAGGCGAGCGTGGCGTCGCTGAGCCGCATGAGCTGCACGTGCGGCGCCGCCAGCACGGCCGGGCCCAGCTCCGCGCCCAGCGCCGCGCTGTCGTGCTGCTCGCACACCAGGCACGACACGCGGCTCCCGCCCCACAGCGGCCAGTGCCCCACGAACACCACTAGCTGCGTGCACATCTAAACACACACACACACACACACACATACATACAGAACATCATCATACATATATTCATAACTCCTTGCCAAAATACTTTTTTATTTGCTTGAATGACGAGATAAGCATGTCGCTCGCCTAATGTTAGTGTCAAACCTGCCCATAAACTGAAGCAACGTCACACAGAACTCTGGATTACAAAGCACTGCACAACACTGAACTGCGCTCGTCATCTCAAGACATAAGATGTTAAGTCTCATAATGCCCAGTAATTTCACTGGCTTCAATGTAGTTCAAACGGAAACATAACAGTGCTTACGCACTGCTGCTTAGGGACATAAATAGATGAAGCGGTAGTGCCAACCCAGCCGGCCTCTCACAATCGAGGGACCTACCATCTAGGAAATTATTATTGTAAGTCCATTGCATTGCAAAAATAAGGACAGTTAAGAAAATAACCCATCGCCGTTGGCATGCCAACAGAGCATGCCCTATTATAACATGGCAAATGGAGCAGCCGCTCCAGACGCCGAACGGGGGAGAAATATAAGGGCATCAGGTTTTATCTATAATAAATTTCACTAAATATGCGACAAGGGATGCCATATCTAGATCTCACTCTATTTAATTTTTTCCAGTGACTGGTAATCTTTTTAAGCATACTAGAATAAAAGAAAAATATTAAATCTAGTGTATGTTAAATCTACCAAAATTAACTACAATGTTAAAAATACCAATGAAAATTCATTGTGCATATTTAACTGCCGTATTTACATAATATACTAAATATGGATTGGTGACAAATCTCACAAGGTTAGGTACTGTATGTTAATTATATGTCTACATAGAAAAAAATGCAATGAAATTAAATAAGTAAAAATAGATTTATGATGATCATCCTTAACTTATACATAATAATACATTTTGTTAACTAAATAATGTATTATTTCTTTTTAAAATAGAACACAAAATTAGAAGTTCTCAATATTCTTGATTTCTATTGATTATACTGAAAGAAATTCACATAGTAGGTCAGGTCAGACTGGGATAGCGTAGCGTAGTAAGAATATTTTTATTATACATAATAAGTATCATGATAGTTTTAGAGTAGATAATTGCATGAACAGCGACGTAGACATCAAATGTTTGCTCGCACCGCTGTTCCATTAGTCATCAAAAACATACTCTTACAATCCGCTCGTTCTAAGCTGATTTTATAACAATTAAAATTATCCTAGACTAATCATTATTAAACTTAAATTTAGTAATTAAAATCTATTATCATAAAACTCACAGTTTGAGCCCATAGTTTAACGTCGATAGTAGACGCCGGCGAAGTCTTCGGTCCCAGATTGTCCAACTGGATGTTAGGATCAAAATCCTCATCGACGGGCAGCGACAATCCCTCGATGTCAGAGCCGTTCGTACCTTTCATCACCGCGTGTAAAACCTGGAAAGAAGGTCACAGTTCAAGACGTTTTGTTAATACCGTTAGGCGCTAACAAGATCGACGCACATTGCAATAGAACATACACAATGCCTTATGTAACTATGAAGCCGAATTTCGTTTTAGTAGGACGCATGTTCTCTCTTTTCATTAGCACCAAGTTACGCCGACGCATGTAGTAGTGTTGTCACCAATTAGTGTTTGCATTTAAAACGGCGGCACGCGTCGACAACTGCACACTCAACAGCTGAACTCAGCGCAGTAGTAACCTACCTACAAACCCCACGTAAAAGCAAAATGCAGAAAATCGTAAGTAATTGTATAAAAAAACCACTATCAATTTCGATATTAATTATTTTCCACTATGAAATGAAATTGAAAGTAAAAAAAAATATAAAAAGAATATTTTTATAAACAAATGTAATTTTTGCAGGTGCTCGTCGCTCTCGCCATGGTGGCCGTCACCCTCGCCGCGCCCCAGCCCCAACAACAACCCCAGCACGAAGTCTACATCCTCAAGCAGGATTCAGACGTCAACGCCGAGGGCTACAACTTCGAGTGAGTACTCTTCAGTTACTTTAACGTCTCAAAGGAAACTCAAAAAACTTCCTAGTATTGATTTCATCATTTTAAATATTTTATTAAACAGGACTCAAAAGTTTAAAAGCTTGTAATAAAATAATAATAGCCTTGTATTACATTGTTCCCATTGCTAAGGACGGGCCATATGACACTCTACTAATGAAAGAATCATATATTTTTTTAAGTGCTTTTAAATATTAAAATTTAAAAGATTCATAAGAATGTAACTAATTGGTCATTAAAAGATTGTAAAGAAAATTTTGTAATTAATCTATTGTATGTACCTATTAACAAAATAAATAAATAACATGTCCATATAACATAAAAAAGCTGCAAACAAAATCTACAACATATCCCTATAATTTTACAGTTTCGAGACAAGCGACGGCACCTCTCGTCAGGAGAAGGGTACGCTGAAAGACTTCGGAGACAACCACAAGGCGATCGAGGTGAACGGTAGCTACAAATACGTCGGCACCGATGGGCTCGTGTACACAGTCACGTTCACCGCCGACGAGCACGGCTTCCAACCCCAGGAGCACGTCGAGCACCCTGGCGCGCAACAATAAGCCAAGATATTTGACCCAACACTTACTTAGCCAACATATTTGTACAAACACAAACTCGGGAAAGATATTTCTCCAAGTTTAGGTGGGCAAATGTTTGTCCCAACAGGAGGCCACACACGCTCCGGGAAATCGTTCGATTTATTGTGCAGTTAAAATAGCATTGTTCCGTACGATTTTTGTGTAACGACGAATGGACAAAATCCAAATCGATGCTGTTTAAGCCATACCGTTTAATGTATCGCTTTCTCGTAATGTGTGTGCCTAACTAGGGAAAGATATTTCCATTTGGAACAAATGTTGTCTTGGACCAATAACATCTCTGCATTGATGCTCAAAAGTGTAGGTTTTACTACACAAAGTCATTCTTTTTACATTTCTATTTTTTATATGTATTTGTTGTGAATATATTTGTAACAATTTAAATTTTGTTGTATTTTCCTAACCACCAATCAACGGATAATAACATTCATACATAATTGTAATATACGAAAAAGCCCAACGACCGCTAGAAACTGTACAATTAAATTCAAAGCAAACTGAGTTACATTACGCGCAAAATAGCTGGTCGGTCTGTAGTTAGACAAGAACGGCGTCATGATTATTGTATTATGAGACTAGGAAAAGAAGAACACGAAAAGAGAAAGGCCTAGAGGGCGGTTAAAGTCACTAACTTCAGTCTAGCCATGTTAGTTTGCGCGTATTGTAAGTTTAACATTGAAAATATATTTTTAGTTAACCAAAACTAATATTTCCGTTATTGGTAACAGATAGCATTGAGTGATTCATTCGCAGAAAGATAAACAAAAATTTATCGAATCTCTTGACATTTTTTATAATAAGCTATTCTCGTACTATCTGTAAAAACAATATTGAGGAATCATTTCCTTTTTTCAATATAACACATTAATACCTACCAGTGATAGTGAAGATAAAGGTATTGCAGTCAGTTGCGCAGTATATTTATAATGGTGCAGTTAAAGTTGTTGAGCCACGCTATAGACAGTCTTGTCTATAGCACGAATGGGCCGGCTCGTCCGGGTTGTTACCATTGTCTCACAGAAAACCGACGTAAAGCAGCGGTTTGCTGCTGCGTTTCGTACGGTGAGTGAGATGTCCGGAGGCCGAAATCCTCCACCCCTTTAATTATCCCATTCCTTTAATAAGGTCGGCAACGCGTCCATAATTCTTCTGAAAAAACGCGTGATAGCGCGAGCCGAGCCACGGACGGAGTCGTGTATATGTATGTTGAGAAATAAGTGATGACATAACATTAAAAACCCACGTGAGCAAATCGCAATTTGCTTACTACCTTTAGGACAGAAATAAGCTTGGCGAACCATGGGTGTGTTAGTCGATCATCTGCTAACCCTTTTAGGGGTACAGGGGTGAGCTTATAAATAAAACGAACCTTAAATATCATCAGCAATAACGTCTGGTCTCCATCTTTCTCCTGCATGAGGTATGTAGGTCCGCAGCGTACGGCGAACTCGGCGAGGCACAGCAACAGCGAGCCGGCCAGCGGCTTCACTGAATCGCGGTTGCTGTTCGGAGATATTTGCACCAGGCATGCGCAAATCCATTTTATTATTTTGCCTGGTGAAAAATGTTGAAAATGACTACTACTGTATTTTTTATTTTTTTATTGCCTAGATAGGCAGACGAGCAGACGGCCCACCTGATGGTAAGTGGTTACCGCCGCCCATGGATCTCAGCAATGCCAGAGCACAGCCAAGCCGCTGCCTGCCGTAAACTGTATCTTTCTTTCTGCCTGGCCTTATCTTAATTTTAAGCAGTTAATTGATTATAGCGATTGAACAGCCTAGATTTTAAAGTAAAAAAAACCATATACAATAAGTTTATCATCGGCAAAAAAATATATTTGTTCGCTATCCCGAATCCATATAAATATTGATTGTCACATTATTAAAACAAGAAACGACATGAATGTATGAACGTACCAGCGAGTCCAGGGTAAAACTCTATTATGCGGTCTGTGTAGTCTGCCAGAACCAATATACAGTCACTCACTACTTTTGCCAAGTTCTTGTTTTTCATCTGAAAGTTGCATATTATATTAAAAACACTTGTTTCATTGATCCAACGCTGAAAACAAAATATTATTTAAAACATTCATTATAATATAACAGAACAGACTTAAATTAAAAAAAAAAACACCAAACAGTTATATACATAGGACTGGCCCCACACTAGGTTAACCTGTATCGTGGGAACCAGGAACTACGAGAGAGTTGCGGTCCCACAATATCCAGACCAGAAACAAATATTTGCGGATCACACAAACATTTGTCTCAGTGCGGGAATCGAACCCACGGCTTCTCGCTTCGCAACCGGCTACTTCGCCACAGAGGCTGTCAAAGGGCATAAGAATGAGTTTCTTTTTATTTTTTTACGACCAAGTGATAGTACTGGATCTGATGTATGTATATAAGTATAGTGCAGTCCAAATATAACGTCCAAAGTCGCGAGGCATTGTGTTCCTCAAATGTCGGCAGAATTATGAAGGCCTGAAATTACTCGATATACACTGGCTGACACTAGAACGCAACTCGCCTGAACGAGCCATTCTGGTGGGTTTTTTTACCATGTGTATGGTATGGTATGGTGGTATGGTCGCTATCCATTAGTGTTATTTCTAAGGCGCACAAGATATTAAATCACTAGACCTGGAAACCAAAAATAGAGATAGATAAAGACGTATTGGATATATTAGGGGTTAGCGGGATTCTAAGATGGGCTAGGCCTGCCCGACCTACGCGTTCGCTACGCATATGAGCATGGTTAAAGAAACTGTTTCTTCAATGTTATTTTGCGAATCTTTTTCCTTGTTTCGTAGTTTCATTGAAAAAAAGCCAAAAGTTAGGTACGAATAGACATAAGGATAATATTAGTTTTAAGTGAAAGTAACTTGACTTCATGAATTCGTATCACCATTCAAGCGGTCGTCAAATACTAGAGAAAGTGAAATATATTTTTCTAAGAAAAATATGTAAGTTACGCACAGTGCCTTTCACTTACAGATTTAAGGATGTCACTTCAGTTTTTATGTCAATGAAATTTGTTTGAACTGCATACAAAGAACCACTTCAGGTATGAATCATAATATGCTTACAGATTTTAATCACAGATCAAAGTATATAATAGACATCGCAACTACATCGCGTGCCTAGACGAGGTATGGAGATTTGTATATGTATGACTCTACACTGGACGTTACCGCAGTAAGAAGTCAGTCGAACACACGAAAAATGCATTTTATGTTATGCTGTAAAAACTTTTCTAAGTGTTTGCAAGTGTTTCTGGCCACTAAGTTGCTTTTGTAATGCCTACTCTATTCTATATCGAATGGTTACTGGCCAATATAGTGTCAAAGGTTTTGAAGCGTCCCGAAGGCCCCCGAGTTGGCTTTAACGACAGTCAGTTGTCAGTGGATAACAGCCGAGACCGAAATTTTACGTGCACTCCAAAGCATGGAGACGCTCAGTTAAAATTCCACGAAGCGGTCACTTATCCATAGACTAACCGCGCCTAGGGTTGCTTAATTCAAACTTAGCGAGAGCCTCAGTGACGATACAGCAGGTACTAAAATATTGTGACGCGCTTAGATTTACGCAGATTGAAGTACTTGCGATGTTTAATTTACATCTTTAGTCTGTTTTAAATATAGCGTGGAGGTCAGATGTAATATTATATTATTTTAGATGACTAAACGTTGCGCGCTTGGTTAGGTGTTAGGTAGGATGTTAGTATCGAGACTCTATTATTTGTCTACTCTACATGAGCATACATTGTCGATTATATAAAGCCTACTTTTTCGATTATTCTTTCATGTAGAGTTGGGTGTATGTTTGGTCAACTACCCAGCTTGTCTTATCTGAAATGACGCGCTTCGTCAATCCACGCATCATTCAACTTTATGTGCAGTAACGTTCAAAATCGATTAGTGAATCATTTTAAATCAACTATGCATCTAAAACCTACATCAACATTGATTCAATACTAAATTTCCCAGGAATTTATATAAATAAAAATTATTAGAATTATAGTACGACAGTAAGCGCTTGGTTCACAATGTTTAAACATTACTAAAAAAATATTAGACAACAAAATATAAAATTATTACACTGTCACCAACAGTCATACACATAATCCTGACCCTACATTAGGTTAACCTGTGTCGTGGGGTATCTGGGATTACGAGCGACTTACGGTCACACAACACCCAGACCCGAAACCTATATTTGTGAACACACAAAAATTCAACATAGTAGCAGTCGAATGAGTATATTATAGTGTAGTTACCATGAGCATCTGCAGCAGACACAGCAGGTAGTCCGGCAGTCGTGGTGCAGTAGCGCGTGTAGCGAGCGCATGCGCGACATGCGCGGCGAGTGCGCACGCACCCGCGCCCCGCGCGCCCGCACTGCCCTCCCGCCGACACACTCGCACCACGATGTTCAGCACATGCTCCTGCACATACCAGTTACAACATGCTTATAATGGGGTAAGAGTGTTTAATAACGATATGTCGTCGCCGATATACATTCACCAATATGTATGGGGCAACCTATGATTCTTTTTCAATGACCACCATCATACCGATACCTATATTGTGGCACGTCCGCTCCACATAGAATCGTCCCGATAAAATCAATGGTCTGTGTATGTATAATATCACCACCCTCCAGCTAGTCATTCGCTCACAGGTCACTCTATTGAATGGAACAAAGTGCAAGCTGTTTGTTTATTAGCTGCAACGGCATCAGTACAGCGACGTCCAATAAGAATCAATAACTTATTATTAACTATAGTTGACCATAACCCTATCGTTATCGTGTCGGTCAATGAAACTTTTTCTAAGTATAAAACTGCCGTTTTAATGTACAAGCCACTTTGGATTTTATTTTTTATTCAAATTACGTCGAGAGTGAAACTATTATACATTCGCGCAATTTTTAATTATAACATTCTATATAAGGAATAATATGACATTCGACTGTTTTCTCAGTCTTCGATTAGTTACTATTATATTAGTCCCGACGTGAAATGAACACAATAGAAACAAATCATAATATCGATATATGGAGAGGATGCACTAATTACCTAAATTTTTAGTTATACATATGTAATGGATACTTTGACTTGAATAAACCGGGAAGAGGTGGCTAAAGTTAAATAACAATAGTCGTATCGAGTTTTTTTGTGCATTCAGACCTTGAGATCGGGGCAAGACACGGTGTTGTATTGATGTGGGTATGGTTGGAGCATCGGCGCGTTCATCAGTTCGTCAGGCAAGGACAGTAACGAGCCCAGGAATGTCACGGCGGCTGTGCGAGGACACTGCAGAGGCAAAAAATACTTATTTTACTTTATATTTAATATAAGAACTTTGTAGTTTCAGTTATAAAAAAAAAAACAGAAAAAGAAATAAACAGAATAGAAATGATCCAAAAAATATCTAAATTATTTGTCCCATTCAAAATATCGTTCCGGTTTCGTATCATCATATAATAAAAGACTAGAATTTTATAATATGCAATCACTAATATCACGCAGAAAGTATTTAGATTTAGTATTTTTACATAAGCTTTTAAACTCATGTATAGATTGTCCACAGCTTCTTTGGAGAATAAATATTTCAACTCCATGCCGATTACCTAGATTTTCTGCCAACAAATTATTTAAAGAAAAATTTTATAAAACTAATTTGGGTTACACTACTCCCATAACAAGAATGATGAGAACCTATAATTATTTGCCCAAATGTATTGACGCTGACATTTTAAGCAATAAGATTGGCCCATTTAAAAATAAAATTAATTTATTTGTTTTTCACAATATTTTATTTACGTATTTCACATATTACATTTCATTTAAAAATAATTTACTTACTTTACTTATCTTATAATTTATAATAATTATTACGTTATTATGACATTGTAATTTTTTTGTGTTAGCTGTAAATACCTTTAAAAGGTGATTTGTTACTTATTTGATTTTTATATTATGTTAGTAGTGTGTTTTACCTAATGGTATTGCTATTAAATAAATAAATAAACCATACTAATATTTGTGATTATAATGAATAATTTAGCGTGTAAGTAAAAAGGCAGAACTTAACCCGATATAACGCTATACAAAAAAGGCTTTTAGCAAAAGGTACTGTTTTTGAAATTACTATAAATTAAAAGAAAGATTGATGCACATTAATTTCAAACCAAATTAATTATGTTTAAATGAATTGAATAAATCGTAAAACAATTTGGAATATAGCTCGGATTAATTTCAACTAGCAACACTTACCGATGGTCCCATATCTGAAGAGTTAAGTACGACAGTGGAAGCGTGTACAAAGTCCAGCAGTAACAGGGAGTACCCGTCGAGTGCGAGCGATAAGTACCTAGGCGCCGCATATTCTACCAGCACGTCAACTACCGATCGATCTTCGCCGGTTAAACCTGACAACAAAGTAATATTTATGTATGACTGAAAATTACATAGTTTTATAACTTTCATATGGGCATTGTTCATTAGTCTAGTGGCAGCTCAATATGACTGAGAACCGTGAGTTCCTGGGTTTAATTCCCAGGTCGGACAAATTGTAAATTATTTAGTTTTTGTCGATTTTATTTTATATAATTTTTTTTCTTTTTAATTTGTGCTTGTATAATTTCAAGTCCACAAAGATATCCAATTTTACTTTTAAGCTTATTTGTGAAGTCTAAAACCCGTATTCAGGAACAACAGTCAAGTGAGCTCTTTTATAATTGTAAATTTCCGTACACATCACTGGTCCTTTATTGGTACTAAAAAAGAACCAATCACGTGTATAGAAACAGCCACTCTGCTTTCGCGAGCACTATTTGACCTCATAGTATTCTTATGAATACGGGGGTTAGTGTAAAATAAAATAATCTACGTACCATGATGTAAGGCCCGTTGGTATAAATTGAGATGCGCTAAATGGAGTCGGTTGTTGCAAGATGACGGCGCGCCGGGACCCTGCGCCTGCGTCGATTCGCACAGCAATCGCAGAGCAAGAAGCTTGCCAGCCCTGTCATACAATATTTTATTTAAGTAATATTTTATATTATAGTACATAAACCTTGATTCTTGTTGTGGGCTCCTTCTTTCCGCACTTAGTCCTTAAAATAAAATGTCAGGGTAATTTTAGATGACGATGACCCCGAGAGTAAGAAAAAATCGTGCTGCTGGAGACGCCTAATGTCGTCATTATTCTGAGAGGCTTCTAATTCACTAGGAGACTGCAAAGGCTAGGAGGGCTGCAAAGCGGCATAGCGTAGAGGCGGTTCCGGCAGCAATACAGAGTACACTCAGGATTCCCCGGAAACGTCTCAATTGCGCTGAAGGAGGCCATCGCAGAGTTTTTAGCCGGTATAGCAGCGTAGGGATTATAGTTAAGGACCCTATCCAGCTGTCGTTCGGGTAAGAACAACAGGGTCGGAAGGCTGGCAAGTCTATGGCATAACCATCTCTCCTCTTCTAGGAAGGTATCCGTAAATGGGATTTTCCCGGCGGGAAAAAAGGGTCATTAAAGTATATAAATAGATATCTATAATCATCATACAATACACAACAATACATCGAATAAATCATCTAATTACTATTAATTTGATGTATTATTTTTCATCACTTATAAACGCACGCCTCATTGTGGTATTGTCGCAATAAAGATTACGTTACAACAGATAAAAAACGCTCGTTTTATTATAACTTTGCTGAACCTACGTATCAATATTGTACAATAATATGTGTGCTCACACATTTCGTCAACAGTATTCCCGTTCTATAATAAAGGATAAACTCATCGCCATATTTAACAGAAATCATCAACATAGAATGGCTTAAAGTACGTGTGAAGTGAATTTAAGCGGAGTTTTTTTTAGTTGCCCTAGATAGACAGACGAGCGGGCGGCCCACCTGATGGTAAGTGGTTACTGCCGACGATGGACCTCAGCAATGCCAGAGCACAGCCAGGCCACTGCCTACTGTAAAGTCCGAACAAGTTATCTTGCACCTATCGTGTTACCTGTGCGAGGGCGGGAGGGACTCTGCTTCGAGACACCAGCCCGCCACCAAGTTGAACGGCACGTGGATCTCCGTGTTGCCATTTAGAGTTTGATTCGCGCTTATCTGCAACAATACCATTATTACAATATTTTTTGGTATATTTAAATACAGTCTTCTTCCATCTGCCCTTATCCCACTCGGCGCAACATGTTTTTAGCACATGTTACAGGAAGATTTGGCTTGTAGTTTTTACGACCGGCCGCCTGCCAGATGTCACCCCCTTTGCAATAAATACACTACTACTGCTATACTGTATATAACTGGGGTACCTACTATATCTAACTATAGTATTGAAATCTATGATGATATTCACTGTATTTTTTATTCTGGCAAGGAAGTGATTACACTGGACGATGTTAGGTACAGTGCAGTCAAAGTATAATGTCGACCGTGAGAGACATTTACTCCCTCGACGGTCAATAGAATTATGTCGGCCTGAAGTCAACCTAGCCAGGCCTACTGGACTGGCTGACCCTAGAACGCAACTCGCCAGAACGAGCCCCTATGTTAGGGTTGTAACATGTGTAAGGTGGTCGCTATACAGTCGGGTACGAAACAATCAGGTATCTTTACACCACGAGGTACTCCTCAACGAAAACACTATGAGACACAAATTGTTTTTGTTCTGTATTAGATCTGTATGTATTTCTAGATAGAAACACAATAATAAATTGCCTCTATGAAGTTTTTAATTGACCTCTTTAGTTTATTCTAAAATGAATTGTTCCTTTCCACTCAATATAATTATTGGTATTGGTATAACTTGACCTAACTTATTGTTTGGAGGATATTTTTAATTCTCACAGGAGTTTTCACTATAACCTAACTTTCATGCGATAATTTTATCGGTAAAATACAAATCAAATTAGACGCAATATAGCGCGGTAAATCAATTTTCTTTAACACTTGCGCAATTAGAATAACAGAATTATAAACAAGTTTTGCATTCAGAATTTCACTACACGAAATTGTTCATTAGTAATTTATTAATAGAACCTCGTCTGATTCTTCATCGTCTTTATATTCTGACGTAGATATTAATACTCGATAATCCATAACAGAACATATAAGACTACGACTGATCGCACAAATAAAATATTTAATTTTAAAACACATTAATAAAACACAATATGCTTCACTACATAATTCATCTTAATTATCACCGTTTTAGGATGTAAAAAAATATGCAACTACCTACACTATCAACGATTTAAACTATAAAACAAAAAATCATAAACACCTCTTTCTTTTGCCGCCTTTTCAAAATCCTTCTTTTTCCTGCTCTTCTTTCGCATTGGCAATCCTTAAATACCTTCGAGTTAGACAACAGATCGCACAATTTCAACAACACCATTCACGGGACGAGCGCGCTCTGAGAGCAGATCAACCGTTGTTGAATTTATCGATGAATAAAACCCTATTTATAAACAAACTAAAATGATCAACGAGATGAATACCAGAGATTTTTTACGTTTCACCATTTGTCAAACATCGACTGATATCGAGTGATAAGTAACTCGAGCGTGCCATTATTTGTGATAACCATTAACAGATGTCCAATTGGTACAACATGATTTTGTTACGCAAATGTTTAAACACACGGAGATTCGGTTTTGAATCACTAAATACGTATTCCCAATTCGTGTAGGTGGTTTTATGACGGTAAATGAACTTATGTTTACTTAAGTAAGTACGCTGTCATAACAATCGTGAGGTATATATAATTTATACGCGTAGATTTGTAGAACTTTTTCCGAGTCGTTTCAATGACATCTTTGGGCAGGTTAAAGCGACTAAACAGCGTACGCAGTTTCAATCCGTTGATTGAGATAAACAGGTAAATACGTTAAGGCTCTTATCTAAAACGTGTGTGAAACAAAGGAAAAAAATATTTTAAGGCATCAGTCTTTTATTTAATTTAAAAGATTTGTTACGATATTCACATTATCAGTCTTGCAAGTTCAAATTTATCTTATTTATCTAACTCTGAATTTAGGACTTTTCTTAAAAACACTGGTCTTTCAATACAGAAGTATTATTTTTTTTTACAGCAGAGGACGGCTAACGAACATGTGGGTCACCTGTTAACAACATTCTGTTCTCGCAAAACAGTTTATTTTTCGTATTATTGTTGGTTGCATATAAAATAATACATAGTCAAAAACCCTATTGCAGGCACACACAGTCATATATGTGTATATACAGAACCCTAAAAAATTAAACTTTTTTTTACTTATATGATATCATCGAAGATAATGTAAACTAAACATTATCTTCGATGAGGTCGTGCGCATAGTAGAATTACTCATACACTAAGTATTATAAGTTCGGTTAGAGCAACAGTTCCTAATGTCCTAGTAAGTAGTGGGCGCGGTTTACATGTCACGGCCAAAATACTAGCACATGGCTATAAAGGTAATATTTGTAAGGTCAATATGAGCTCATAATCGCCTCACGTGAAAAACAAACATACACGTACATATGATAATTTCGAATATTTACTTCCCATTTTATGCAGATTTTTCTTTATAGCAAAGACTAGCAAACGAGTAAGTGGGTCACCTGATGGTAAGTGATCTCCACCGCCCATGAACCGACTGGATAGCAACCATAGTATATATGGGAAAAACCGCCATTCAGAGTCGTTCCGGCAAATCGTGTTCCGGCTGACGCCAGGGTATATCGAGTAACTTGAGGTCGGCGTAATTCTGCCAACCGTCGGGGGACGCAATGTCTTTAGACAGCGACTAATGTCGACTAATTGGATTGCATTGTACTTACGGTCAAGGTGGAGTGTTTGCCTTTGACGCGCCAGAATAAAAAAATATCTCTTCGAGGTACAATCTTAGATCGCTAAGACACATCATCATCAATGTTATATTTTCCAAGTGGATTTGTTCACGCTGATAGCAGAGGCTGGCAAACGAGCAAGTGGTTCACCTGATGGTAAGTTAACTCCACCACCCATAAACACCCACGACACAAAATCATGGGTGCATTATCAACCCAAGGAAGGGAATAGGGATTTGTGCTTCCAAAAATTCCATTCACCAAACGAAACGTAGCAGTAATCTGCTACTTCACGTCGGTTTTCTGTGAGACAGTTGTCTCGACTCGATCGAACCGAATGGGCATTCACGCTGTAGACAGCGTGGCTCTACTACTTTTTTCCGAATATCTTTATAACAACAATGTTGCAACAAAGCGGCTCGAAATTAATATAACCCATATTTCAATCCGCATCGCACTGCACGACTGTACCAACTGAACCACTGTGCACTGAACCAAAGTGTATAGCGAACATCGTACACATGTACAAAATGAATTCGAGTTTACGTCGCTCCGACGTGTTTCGCAATAAGCTGGTGTAATAGCTGGAATAATTCTGGCGACTATTGCTAGATGATGATATGATAGAAGATGCTACATTTCTCTTTACTCGACGTATGTATTCCGTTGGTACCCCACGGATCCATAAAAATAAAAAGTTTATTAGCATGTCAGAAATACAAAAAAATATCGATATCGGTTCATATATTAGCAAAAAAATATCGATGTAACGGCTTAACATTTGGACAAAGTTAAATATCTAAATATTGACTGGAGTTTTGTACGACCTTTTATTATTATTATTATTATTTAAATCTTTATTGTACACCAGAACATACACAGTATGATAAAAACAAAAAATACATAAATAGGTACAATTGGCGGTCTTATCGCTCAAGGCAATGTCTTACAGACAACCATGGGATGGAGAAAAGAGAAAAAGGTAGTCAAAGGCGTACAATCAATAGCAAAAACTTAAAAATACATTTGAAATAAATACAAATATATATATAATAAATAATAAATAGTGATAAAGTATGTACATACAATCATAAATATACACTATATACATATCAAATATAATAGGTATAATTTATGACATTCTATAAAAATATCGTTTTATCGAAGATAACAAAGAAAAAATAACATATCGATATTTTCTCAGCATGCCTAAAATGTGTTGTTACCTTAAGCAGCGTGTCGTTGAGGTGCAGCAGGTATGTGTAGAAGTGATGATGATGCGCGGGGTCCCTGAGCCGGTTGGGGTCTCCGAGCGCGGCCAGCATGCGACGCCACAGCACGGCCGCCACGTCGGGCAGCCAGCCGCGAGCGCGACCGCCCAGCGCCACGCCCACGCCCAGGCCTTCGCCCTCAGACCATTCACCTACGAGTTAACACATCACTCGGAGATCACTGTCTATATTAATTGTAGGAAACTTGTATAGTGCACACGAACTATAAATTTGTCGTGAAAAAGAAACACATATACTTTTATTATTCTACTTTTGTTATGTTATTACTTTGTAGAGGTCTCTTCAATCTTCATGACTGCTCTAAAGTTATTCATATCACCCCTCCTCGACGCCTCTTGTCACCCTTTAGTCTCTTTAAAATAATAACTGTTAATCCGCTTGGGTCTAACTTCAGACGCCATAAAGTTTGACGAAACCTTATAATCAAAAGATCGTATAATTTTTTTGAAAACTCTTACCAACATTTCCACCATCAGAAGCCAAATCTATCTGCAGCGGTGAATCTTTTATTGAACTACTTTCGATACCACTAGAGGGCGCCGGTGAAGGCGAACGGGATCCTACAACAGAAAGTAGATCATTATATTACGAAAAGGTATTTTGTTTATTATTTGTAATTGTTTGTGTATTTACACACCACTTGCCGAATCCCGTTCTTCATTTTGCGATGAATTTCTTAACGAGTCCAATGAGTACCAACGCCTCGGTTTAGCATTTTCGTGTTCTTTGGTTTCATCTGTTGACAAAGAAAGTAAGCTTTTCAGCTATTTTAGTTAAAATGTCACTCGACATTTCATGTTGTAATGTTTGATATTATCGAATTGAAATTCTATCAATAAAAGCTATAGTTTTGAAAGAGTATTGATTTCGATAAACATATATTTTTAAATGCTTTTTTGCGCTTTAGGACCGATTTTTTAATCACTACGTAAATTATATTTATCACATATTTTTTTAATATAAAAGGACAATATATTTGACTCATATATATTAACAACGTGATAATTTTGTATTTCGCCGTCTCATTATTTATCCAATAAATAAAGTTTACTTGGAGATTGAAACATCTCACCTTAATTGCACTACGATTTTAATTAATTTTATATTCGTACCAGTTTGTAGCTGCACGTGTTTAGGTAGATGCGGGTCGCTGCGACATCGCGTCAGTTGTCGCCGCGTCGAGCCTTCCTTGCGTTGTTGCGAATCATGCGCCGCCTTAGGAGACTTGCCTGTACAATAAAGTTAGAATTTAATTTACACACTCTTCAAGTACCTTTTTCCCGGTATATTATAAACTGAAAACTATCTTAACTATCTGTGGATTGGGAAGACGCAGATGCGATACTCTCAAAAGACAAATATTTGTTGCAATTTTACATTTCATGAGACCGAACGTACGTCCCTCATAGTTCGATACCTACGATAGAGTTTAAACCAGTATAGTGTTAGGATTTTGTATGTGACTATAGAGTGTATGTTTTTTATTTATTTATCGAAAATAAAAATGTAATATAAGTAAACCGAATTAAAACAGAAAATCAAGGTCATAATTACAATTTAAGTTATAATAGGGCATCGTATATACCCTTTAAATGGCCTCTTATAGTAGTTATTAATTACCAGGCGTCCTAGCTGCCGCGGCTTGGTGATGCAGCGCGGGGGGGCGCGGCAGGTGTGCGGGCGGCGCGGCGGGCGGGCGGCGGCCGGCTCGCGAGCGCGCGTCTCCACCCGCACCCGCACCCGTACCTGCACCCGCACTGCCAGCGCACGCGCTCTCTGATAGGTCTAGGGAGTACACGTGTCGCGCCAGTACACGTGTTAGAGTCTCCATCGTTTTCTATCACAAATTAAACATTTCTGTTGTGTTTGATTAACACGTTACATATACACGTTTACAAATTATTTATTATAGTAAAGAAATATAGGTAGTTGAAGTGTTAATTTTATTTGGGATTAAAGAGTTGATTGGTTTTTAAAGCACACTACATTTATTAACATGGTAATTTTTCTATTAGAGTTGTTAACTACATTAAAACAAACTAATATTAGGCAGACTATTTTGTTGTAATTATGTTATGTTAAATGGTCTGATTGCTAAGAATTAGGCAAGCCAGAATTGCAAAAAAGTATCGATATATCGTATTAATCTCGATAAAATGTACATATGGATATAGAATTTATATATCGAAAAAAATATATATCAGTTTTCGGCATCCTATAAAAATATCGTTTTTGATATGATTTCAATACTTGACAAAACCTATCGATACATGTAAGTAAAATATAGCATCATAATATACCGTTTTTTATTCAGCATACCTACTAAGAACTATCCCTAACAGTCCATTTTAACATGCTTTGTTTAAACATGCAACACGTTCTCATAGTCGATACTCACCGCCCATTCCTTGATCAGATCTTCCCAGTGTGTCAACCGCATCAAAAGCTCCATAAAGTTCTGCCACAGCTCTGGCTTCACAGCCACGTTCAGATTAGCTTTGATCCAAGTCACTATCAATGTCTGGAATAAGGCGGGCGCTAAAAACCCACCTAAACAAATAGCAACTCATTATTATTATAAAAGATAATCAATTTATGTTGTTTACATATATGTAGGTACAGACCCAGAGACTCTTGTTTTCGTTTCGGTGGCACTTTTGTAAGCACCAATGAAGTTATTTGTAACAGCACCAGTAATAATTGTTCCCTGTGGAAAAGGTTTGTTTTAAAAGGTTTTTCTTTTTTTATTCGCCTGAATAACAAGACGAGCAGGTCGTTCGTCGTTATAAGTGCATTACATCTACCCACGGACAGTACAAATGTTTACATGAATAATACTGACCAAGAGTTAGCGTCCATAGCGACATGCATCACCATGTATCTGTATATGTTGAGGACTCGTTTGCACGTGTCGGTCTGTTCCTCGAGCAACTGTTGTTGACTGAGAGCACCAGGCGGCGCAACCGGCGACGGCGACGCCAAAAACACGTTAGCGGCTTGCGTCATGAATATTTGGAGCACGTTCTGGTTACAAAAAGGAACTGATAAATTTGAAATAATCTAATTATTATTCACTAGTATTTTTTTTAACGTAGCTCGTTCATCATTTTTAGCTAATTAGCTAAAATGCTCAACTATTTCGAGCACCAACATTTGGCTACAGAAAGCTACAAACTAGTTTACAGACCTGCATGCCAGCCCGGACCATTACATTATCTCTGCCCAGTGCGCCGAGGTACGAGTCGTTGCGCAGTCGTCGCGGCGGTGCGGCCGGTTCACCACTCGCCTGAGACATCTGTTCGAACGTGTTCTCTACTAGGAACGGAGGGATTTCTGATACCTGGAGGGGGGTCAAATTATTTGCAAATTATAGCATGCCAATGTATTTGCCTAAAAAGGAAGTCCTCGGCCGGAAGGTTAGCCTACGACAGCCCGTAAATAGTAACAACACCACTCAGAAGCGTGAGTTACAATGTACTGGATGGCACTGCACTGTACTTCCTGAGACATAAAATTTTATGTAATAAGACATAATTATAATCATCATGCCCAGTAATTTGTACAAATTATATATACATATTTCACCAAAAATTAAACAAAATCTTCGCTTCAGAAACATACGGGCGTAAGACAGATGTAACTGATGAATTAAACTCGTATGGTAAATGACCATAGTACACACGTTCATCTGTATCCAGTCTTTATAGAGCGCGATAACGCGGCGCACGGCAGCGGCGTGTGAAAACGGCAGTAAGAAGGCCTGCCGCAGCACTTCCACAGTGAAGTCCACGTGCTCACGTGACCAGCAGCACAGCACGTCGCGCACCACTTGCTCCGCGCTCAGCTCCTCGTATACCCCGGACCCTGAACATGATTCAAAAGGTTTAGCATAAGGGTGGTAGATGGGACATGAGTCAATTGATTGTGGTGACAATCGCCTTTGAACACCTGTTCTCGCATTGTGGGTACTATAAAAAGATCCGAAGGGGGTCTTTTACTCTTCAGGAACATGGAATTATAAACACAACCAATGTGGAAGTGAATTTGTTAAAAAAACTCGAAAATGATTACTTATACTATAAGAAAAAAAAGTGAGGTTCATTATATTATACCTCTAAGGCTGTTTGTTCTACCTCCAAACTTCTACTTGTTACTATCTTCTGCTACATTTTGTATAATTTCTTCATACCACGTAATTTTAAAAAAATCAGACACTAAATAGACGAAAACATAATATACCCGATTCCAAACTCGGATGTGGTGTATTAGATGCAGAGTCATGTGATGATGCTCGACTGGAGTCAGACGGATGTCCCACAGTGAACGACGTCTCTTCTTCGTGGTGAAGCGATGTTGCCGGCGTCGGAGTGTTCGAGTGTGGCAGATGGGAACCTATACTAGTCATGGACGAGGGCTGCCCACCGTCACTGCCTTGCTTCTTCATGAAATGAGCGTAGTTGGCCACCCATTTGATAAGCGTCACGCGACATAACACATAGTCGTCTTCTAGAATGTTGTGTTGAACTGGCAGCTCTGTAGAAAATATTTGTAATTCCATTAAATTAGAATTCGTAAAAAAAAATACACTTTGTTTAATAAATCTACATTGTGGATATACTTACCAAGATTAGGCTTATATAAAGAATTTTTATGATTAAATTGTGGACATATTATTGGCAAATAGTATTGTTTGAACTTCTCTAATAGAAATGCAAAGCACCTCATTGATTTAGCATGACATCGGTCTCTCCAGTGAATCTTAGTGCTCGAGGTAGCCATGGCTTCAAGCAAAATTTCAAAGAAATATTTGGTTTCATTGTCAATAGCCTTTTCGTTAGCATTAGGGGGCAACAGAGGTAGGATATCCACACTTTGTACAGGGTTCAGTGCATTAGTATCGTGGAATATTGAAGCGGACACATTTGCCAGCTTCCCCATTATGCCAGTAGGTGTTTGTTCCACAACAACTTTCTTTGCGTTGTCCACAGCGGAATTGAAGTTTGGATGTTGCATAATGTCGTCCATGCTGAAGTCTCCTGAGTCATGTGGATTTGTAGTAATGTCGAAAGCCTTTGGTCTGGGTGGTGACCCACGTGGCAGGATGCCAGGTTCTGGCATGCCTGGCACGAGGACCGCAAACATTTTGTGAACTTCCGTCGGCGCATTGTCGCCCAGTGCTTGGTACCAGAGTAAAAAATACCTAAGGAGTTAAAGGATGCATTAGTACAACTTATTATTATTACAAATTAATTATGGTAAAACATCAATAATATTTTTATATAATTTACCTTACAGCTTCTGCTCTCAATTTCTGTGAATTGCCACTATGGAGGAGTTTTGAAAATATCCTTGTCAAAGAATGCAACTGCCATCTCTTCCCTAATAATTCTGGCAAAAGACATAATACTTTCTCGAGGAGCGACAAGGCGCCTTCTAATTCTTCTCTGCCAGCCTTGTGTACTAAAATACATAAATATTGGTAAATATTATCCACATTATTTATAAGTAGTCACGTCAAGCAAAATGCAAACTGTTTAGTACGATCATTAAAAAACGATAAAACTTAAAATGTCGACATGTTAATAAAGCTCATGACTTGGTTAAGACATGAGTCACCCATGATCACCCGTTTGTTAGGTGTAAAGTCAAAGCATCCTTTATTGGTAAACCTGTTTAAATCGTGGTTATGCATATAATTAAGGATTTTAAGCTTAAATTTACATCACTGTGATTGACCGCACTGATGACATTGCATGCAGGTTGAAATTACAATTATACAACGTGTTATAGAAAGGGGCGGGCAAATTTAAGCAATGTATAGTGTAGCGTATAAGAATTTTATACCCCATAGTACCAAATCCGACTGCATTGATAGGACATAATTATAGAATATTCTTTTTTATCGAATGAGTAACATGTGGATATCGATTTTCAACTTTGGACAATGATAAAAGTGATACTTCAGACCTCCTTTCATTTAATTATTTTATAATTAAAAAACATTAAACAGTTGTCAAATGTCAATATTTATTTGACGCAGTCAGTTCGGCAATTTTTGATTTTATGAAGTATGATGACGAGTTCAAAAAATATGTTGTATTTGACTAAAAACAAGTATTTTGTATTGAAATGTTGTGTTGGTGCAACTGATAACAGCTTTTAAGAGGCCTGTATTAAGCCAAATTCATAGATGGAAGACCCGAGAATGAAGTCTTCAAAATGCTTCTAGAGGATGGTACCTATATCGTCTTCGGCACACAGTCTCTTTCAATGTATTAATTTGTGTTTAAATTACAAGTTACATACGTATGTCTGTGGAGTTACGTACATCTTATTCAAGTTTATTTAAAAGAGTGTCGTTCATAATAATTAATAGTGATGTCATCAATCTTATCGATCTTAATAAACGAGTGATTAAAATTAACATGAAATTTTAGTTGTCTTGGTTTTGAAAAGATCTGATACATAAGTACGAATTGTATGGTGTATGTTATGACCCTAAAATATGACCACACCTTTCTGTAACACGTTGTATATATTTAAATGAATGTGAATGAAGATAATTCGAATTTGAACATTTAGAACGCGTATACTCAAAAATCAAACATAATACAAATTGTGTATAATTTTTACATAAAAAATGTACAATTTCTGTGCCCCTAACATTGTATAATACATAAGTAATAAAGAACCAGCTTGGTAACATACCTATCGTCTATATATTTTTAACAAGGTAGCAAAGCAAATCTGTATTCTTCTGCACTTAATGTAAATTCAACACATTTTGGGTCTATTAGATTTCTCAAATATTACGCTAAATACCAAGCCTTAATTATTTAACATTTCCTCTTGGTTAGTAATAACAGCAACAAACTAATGTTTTATTTTCATCGACAATATGTCACGCCACCTGATACACCCATCTCCATAGCGTTAAGAGATAAGCAGATGATAACTTCGAGTGCTATGGATATGTATATGTGTGTGTTTCAAATCTATGTGAAGATGAGTAGTGTAATGCTTACTTCGATGATTAAGCAATGCTTAACATTTTCGAGTTTATCTTTCAATTATGACAAATATTTATGGTAATTACCGTAACTCTTATTTAATTTGCTATAGATAATTTTAGCCCTTTAGTAAAACAATAGAAGTGTATTTGTGAAGGAGATTAAACAAAACAATATGATCATAATGTTAAACATTACTTAACCAATAAAATACTCTATGTACATTATACAAAGGACAAGACAATTTATTACTGATGCACTTCAATACATCAACACTCACCAAGATGAAACGGAAGTTCTGTACCGCAAAAAGAGAAAAAAAGAAATATTTATATAAATTGTCTAATAAAATAAAATTAAATTATTGTTATGATGTATATAACATGTCTATATTACAATATTATTATTAACATTATGATCATTAACAATGTGCAAATTACCTCTTTGTCGAAGATTATTTTCAGCTTGAATGAAATTGTCATACAATATAAAGTATACATGACTGAAGTTGTTTTCAAAATATGTCTTAGCTTCATCAGAGTCAAAGTGTTCTGAAATAAAAATAGTTACATTAGAAAACATCCAAATATGACATACAGTATTAATTAAAATTACAATTAAAGTTATGCATTTGAGTGTGTATTAAATTCTTTATTACGAATATGTAACTAAGTCCAGCTGTTCACACATTGTCAGTCACCCAAGCTACGTTTTCATGATTTTGGACATGCATAATATCTCACAAACTTATGACTTATATAAAAAGACATTTAGCATTCCCTATATAATTTAAAGGACCTATCCAATGATACCACATATGCTTATGTGCAATACAAAAAGAAAATTCAGTTACATGTATTGAGAGCCACTCAAAATATTTCCTTAATTTCACTACACCATTTTGTAGCGGTTCATAGAATACACCATATAAATGTCATCCATATAGTGCTAATAATGGCTGTGACATACGGTATCTGGATGGACAGACAGATATAACGAAATCATAAGGGTTCATTTTAGGATTTGGCTATGGAACCCTAAAAAACTATGAATGCACACTAGAATTTTGGCAGAATACTAAGACTGGTCTTGGCAGTATGTAATGTTTATTTTTATAATTGCATTAGTTAGCAAGTGCAGGTTATTCTGCATCAAAACTTATGCAGCCAGTACACATCATGCTGAGTTTAAGAATCACCATTACTTATTACCATTATTGTACTAATTTAAAGCTAATTTGTTTTTAATATGCTATTGAACTGAATTTAAACCAAATTGCTTTTATTGTTATTGGAGTAAATTGAAACCGATTTGCTCTTACCACTTTATTGGACTAATTTAAAATCATTTTTAGAGAATACAGCAGTGATAATTAAGTAGCATACATAAATATCATGATAAATAGGTTAGTAAATATCTTGATAAGTATAATTTTTATTTAGTATTATAATCCCTATCCAGTTAAAATTGAGAAGGTTCTATTTTTTACAGAAGTACTTAATCAGAAAATTATAGCCATAGATTAATTACCTTGATTGTTAAATATATATACTGATATTTGTCATTAAACTTTTTACTGCTAATGTAATAACAATTGGCATAATCATAATAGTCATAAGCAAATGACAAATGTATAGATACATGAATGAAGTAAATATATTTTGCAAATAATTTACAATAGTGTTTATCTGAAATTATTTTTTTATATTATTTATTAATGTTTTTTTTAATAATCTGTGAGAGTGCTTTACAGGCCCTTATTACATTATAAGAGTGCCTATAAATACCAACAATCACTCCTGTGATATCCAGCATATAGCGAAAACCATGTTATTCATTAGATTATGTCTCATAGAACAAGATAATGAAAAATCACTCAGACTTATTTATTATCTCAGCCTGTTGCCGTCCACTGTTGGACGTAAGCCTCAAGTGAGCACCAACCATCCCGACTTATTTACTAACCTATAAAATACTACCTTGTAAATTAAATATTGTAATCTAACACCATAATCAACCCATACAAACTGCATTATAGCTGACTATTTAAAAACTATTCACATGAAACATTAGATGCTTGTGTAACTATAAAATGTAGCAAATGTTACATTTTATAGTTGAGTCGACAGAAATAAAATAATATGAAATTGGAACACAATTTTGTTTACTATTTTCTTAACAGTTTTGCTAGGATTACCCATTAATGACAATAAAGTTGTATAACATACTATGGGTTTATGAATTAAAGTCATTTATACAAGGCATGTCATAGCAATGACAAAGATAGAGCAGCACATTACAATTATGGAGTGGTATTTAGTCAAACTCATTAATCCCTTTAAATGTAACGGTACAGGGCAAAAACACGTTGCAATTGTATCCTTAAATTCATAACTTCAGCAGTTCTGTAATACAATAAACAGTTGTAAGTCGCACTAACAACTACAGGTACAGTTATTCCTGACTAATTAACATGTACGGAATGTACCAGTTTTCTCTCCTCTATCGCTCGATAGTGAACATTATTTCTATATAGTAACTTTTTTTGGCCTTTTATAATTAAGCAGAAACCATATTTACTTACCTAAAACAATTTTCAAATGCTTAAGTCGAGTCGCAGAATCCTTCTTCGAGTCTTGTATTTTAACTGTCGATTTTTTGACATCCTGATGGGATTTTTTAGTGAACATCGCGATGCAGATTTTATAAGGTCATTACGCAAATTCTTTTCATTCTAAGAATGAAAAATACACAGATTTCACATTGTTTTCTTCAAATTTTCACTCCCATTTTGACATTTCACTTACATAAAAATCACGGTTGACGTAAACACTGTTAGCTCTGTTCTTTTCACGGAAGAACTTATCACTGCGCTCAAAGGAGTAAACTTATTTTAAATGCCAAATATTATTAAAATTAAATATTATTAATCAGTCTTATAGTGTAAATAATATCTAAATATATTATTTTTTTAGTTATTATGGTCATCTTATTTTGATGATTATAGTACTTTTATCAATGATTTTTCACTTTAAATAACTAATCTGAGAAGAACATAAATTTATTGTCATTATTTAACTCTAAAAGCAATATTTATAGCTTTTATTGTTATTATTCCGTATATCCATTGTGATTATTTGCGCAAAATCATTTTGATCCATATTTAATCGTTGGATCGAGTTGCAATTTTCAAAAAACCAAAGTTAAATTGATTTTCGCGGGCTAGTGATTTAGATGTCAGCGATCCGTGCGACCCGCGATCAGCGATTTTTGTTTTATGCACATTTTGTATGAGGACGGGCGCAATTTTAATCTTACAATGCCGCCCTGTGTGTACTGAGTAAGTGATCTCCACCACCCACGTACGGCCACAATACTAAAAGAATTATGGGCGAGTTGCCGACCTTATAGGAAAGGGATAATTAAGGGTTTGGAAAGGGAGGGCGATTTGGACCTCCGGATATCTCACTCACCGCAAGCTGCTACTTTACGTCGGTTTTCTGTGAGACAGTGGTAGTGACCCGGACCAGCCCTATCCATGCTGTAGACAAGTGTCTACAGCGTGGCTTTACAACTAGAACAATATTTATATATCTCATATATTTCCCAAATACCGAAGATTATCGAATCACTTAATTAGATTTGTCAAGTGGTAGAGAGCCACACTATAAACAATTTTGTCTTCAGCATGAATGGGCCGGCCGGCAGTTGCTTCCAGTCTAACAAAAACTGACTGGGAGTTGCAGCTTCGTTTGTACGGTGAGTGAGATATCCGGAGGTCCAAATCAAATAAGGTGATTCATTTTGACGTTACTGTCAATGGGGTCATAATATTACATAGATCTGGGTTAGATAAAAAAATAAGTGCCGTGCTTATGCAGTGAGCAAAATACGCCGAATGCCGATGTTACCACGGCCTGGCTGATTTATTTTGCATATTTCCATAGTTTAATGAGTTACGGTTACTTTTATGCTGCTAACATCAATACTATTTTTGTTCTTCAAAAGCGATCTTTATGATCCATTTACTTGCTAAGTTCCAGATCTATTTGAGAGAAAATTTCAAAGAAATAGACATAATGACAGTAGCATAACAATTTATATTCGCTAACTTAATATAATATGTTCCGATATGTTCATATATAATTTCGATAAAATTGTGATACTCATACCATATATACTAGAAATAAAAATAACATTGTTAGTCTTAAAACAAGGCTCCACAAAAATTGGCAACTCTTTTTAGGGTCTTTGTAATAAGCTTTTACAATACAGTTCCCAATCAAAGTAACGAACTTAATAATCGTTAACTTTAAAGCTACTATTATGCGAAAGTTATGTAATAAAGCCTATTACAAAATTTCAGAATATCTAGAGGACAGAAAGGCTTGGGAATGATTTATTGCAATAAATCTTTTAAATACATCTATAAAGTAAGTAAGAGCTATTGCTAATATTAATTATTGGGAACTTTATGTTTATGATTATGAAATAAAATCTTCGCCCTTTTCCAGAAATGGAGAAGCATGACTCTCATGGGAACTCTCATGGGAATTTGAATTAATGACTATATTCATTCAAATTCAGTTTGGGTATGTTATGCTCGCTAAAGTGTCTGTGCTTGTGCTTGCTTGTGGCGGCGCGGCGTCGCGTCGCGTCGCGTCGTGTGCCGGGTCGGTCACTTCCCTGCAAAAAGTAAAAGGGTGTGATTAAAAACTGATTGGCGTCATATGGGTAGGCAATATCAAAGTGATTTACAGCTCGGCGTAACACAGGAACGGTAAATCCCTAAGTGTTTACTGTGATTCATCGAAGGTCAGTGCATACAAAGATGCGTGAATTGCAGCTTATGTATTGTATTGGCAGCGTACTGCGTAGATTATAGGTAGTCCCATAAAGATGGGGAAAGTTTTTAGTATCTACGACATAGGTGGGAACAAATAGTGGGAATTCAGCAGAAAACTCTCTTTAGGAGGTCAAGTCATAAGTTTATTTTTTTAAATTGTATCAAGCGGCCTCGTAAAAAAGAGTTTTCTGTTATACATACCTATTACTTATTCTCGTCTATGTCATGCGATAAACACTGTCCAACTGGAGTATCATAATTTTTTAGCTTAGACCGGCAAATGTGCAAGTACGTCACCATCTCCACTGCCTATCAATATTCAATACTAGCTTTGCTCGCAGTTCCGCCCGCGTGAATGGCATTTTCCAGGATAAATGGAGCCTATGTCCCAATCCAGGTCATGACAACATGACAAACCTGCATGCGGAGGTACAACCTGCGTGCCAAATTTCATCCAAAACTGTTATCTAATAAACCTCGAAATTTTCACATTTTTAATAGTAGTAGTATACCAGACGTTTGTGTGGCTGACATTAAAAGAAAGGAATGCTAACGAAGAAGGGGGAAGGAATTTGAGCCTCCGGAAATGCTGCCACTTCACGTCGGTTTTCTGTGAGACAGATGCTAACTTGTTCGAGCCGACCCATGAAATTCATGCTGTAGACAAAACTGTCTACAGTGGTGCTCTACCACTTACACAGTTTTATTTTGTATATTTTCATAGCTCTTTGCGAGAATAATGAAATGGACACTTTAGGATGTACCAACCTTCAGTTAAAGCTAAAGGTATTGTAATTGATTGTAATAAGCAATGGTTCATGTTGTAGGTATAAAGTCTGGACCTATCATTTGTTTTCAGTACTTACTACTTAACAAAATGTCAAAATTTGCTTGTTAAAATAACTTTAACTTTTATCTTACTAGTAAAAATGTGAAAGCTGGATGTTTGTGAGTTTGTGAATTTGCATGTTTGTTAGTCTATCACGCCGTAACGGCTGAATGGTTTGGGATGAAATCTGGCTACTTTTTATTATCTCGGAAAAGGCCCTTCACGCGGACGGAGCTAGTGGTTGATAAAGAAAGAGTGACAAATATCTAGATGGTGGCAACTGGACCGTAACGTAGAACTATATATGAGTTATAGGTAGTAATGCTGTAGAGCCACAGAGTACTTTGTTATATACTGAAAGGTTTTACAAGGTGGTAGGTCCCTCGTTTGCGAGAGACCGGCTGGGTTGGTACCACCGCTTTGTCTATTTCTGCCGCCAAGCAACAGTGTGTAAGCACTGTTGTGTTCCGGTGTGAAGGACATTGAAGCCAGTAAGTAATTACTGGGCATTATGAGACTTAACACCTTATGTCTCGGGGTGACGAGCGCAGTCCATTGTCATGCAGTGCTTTATTTAAAGTTCTGTGTGGCGTTGCTTCTGTTTATGAGCAGGCGTTGCTTCTGTTTATGAGCAGGCGTGGCGCTTACCATCAGGCGAGCGACCTGCTCGTCTCGTCATTCAATCTAATATAAAAAAAAGGTAGAGCTTTCAGGGTACACATTTTTTATTGCTTTTATCGACACCGGGCATCACTCAGCAGTTACAATAACAAAAATCAAGATTTATTTTTAACCGACTTCAAAAACAAGGAGGTTCTTGATTGGTTCTTCAACACAAAACAGAAAATGCACCGCGTTTGGGTTTAGAGGTCGGATTTTGATGTATTTAATATAATTAATTTAGCTTAGGTTTGTTCTGGCCTGTGAGTTAATAAATTAGAGTAGCTAGCGATCTTTTTACGTATCAATAAGAGCATTGCTCCTGAATCTTGCTACGGCTCAGGCAAAACGAGTGTAAGTAAGAGATATTTAGGTACCTTCCTATATTCCAACTATAACAAAACTCTTGTTTCATGTTTATCTGTTTGTTCGAGCAACCACGCATAAACTTCTTTCTTTCTACCTGGCGTTATCGCGGCTTAGTCCCCAGATTTTTACTAAGGCGTCTTCACTTAACCCGATCTTAAACATCGTAGTAAGACTATAATATTTATATCTCATGCTCAGACTACTCTCATGTCTTCCACTAATACCTCAAGATAGCGCAAAACAGTTAAGATTACCTGCTGCAGTTTAAATACGTTGAATTGGCTATAAATTGTCCCAGATATGTTTAACCCTAATTATTACGAGAGATAAAAATTATTTGAGCTTTTGATTATTTGTGACGTTAAAAAAATACCCAATGCCTTGTATTTTGATTTGGTTTGGCTTAGAAAATAAGAGGCCCCGGAATTCCCAGTGCGATGTAAAGAAGGTACTTAACATGCTTAACAGGATATAAATATCACAAACAACAATATGAGTCATGGGCCATGGCATGAATTCCCACTTTTCTAGCCTTTTAACATTCAAAGAAACGATATATTTCAACGCTAACATAAATCAATGGTTTATGTACGGTACCATATTCTCGTAATTTGGCGATGTGACATCTGGTTGTTCCATTAAATCAAACTTGTTTTGATTCACACGCGTGACCATAGCATACAAATCGGTACAATACACCGCAGCATCATAATTTACGTTCCAGTCTCTATCGTGCAACACGTTTAAATGCTCGTTTGTGGAAGCAATATGTTTTAATTGCCGCTTTAGTTAATTTTATTGAAAATTTATTCGTGAATACCTCGTACGATACGTGTGTGTTGTAACAAAATAGTCTTTTTTTAACAAATAACAATGTGTTTTTTGTTTAAAGTTTTTGTCACATTTTACTTAATCTATTCGTCAGTAGCAAAAAATAACACAAAAGATGTCATTGGATTTCCAGAATCTGAGGAAAACCCAGATTTGAAAAATAAAGAAGTGAGTAATAACTCTGTTTCTTTACTATACAATCTTATGCAGAAGGTCACTTGCACAAATTCGGGGCCATGCTTGAACGTATACAAATTATATTATATATTGTAAGTATATGTTATAAACTTGTTTAGGGAAGTTTTAGAAGCTTCTAATTAATTAATAGGTATGTGGTTAAATTATCTAACAATAATTTATTTATTTTATTTTGATTTTGTTTTCATACGCAAACATCATAAATATCCCCTTTTATATACGTACTGTATAGATATCTGTAGAAGTAATTTGATTTACGGCCATTTTCAATACACTATCTTAGTTTAATTCACCAGATAGATCGCACAAATGTGCCAACCCTGAATACAGTGTGAAGGTCACGCGTAGTTAAATCCGGATAGTTAAACTAAGATCGGTTATTGAAAATGGCCGTTAGTGTATTTAATACGTACGTATCAAAAAAACGAAACAAACGAGCCACGAGTAAGTTTGAGTGGTAGAGCCACGCTGTAGACAATTTTGTCTACAGTATGAATGGGCCGACTCGTCTGGGTCATTACTTCTGTCTCACAGAAAACTGACGTAAAGTAGCAGCTTGCTGCTGCGTTTCGTACGATGAGTGAGATATTCGAAGGCCCAAATCCCCCTCGCTTTCCCGATCCCTTATTTATCCTTTTCCTTTAAATGTATTTATATACATACATATACATAACTCACGCCTGTAATGCCCGAAGGGGTAACCAGTACACCCACATTTCGCCGAGCGTATCTCCATCCCTTATGTGATAGGCGGCGAGCCTATCGCCATACCGGGCACAAATTCCAGACTCCGGGCTTATACTGAGCATTTCTTAATAGAAAAACCCAATACCACTTTACGCGACCCGGGGATCGAACCCGAGATCTCAGCGTCAGCCTCAGTCGTTACGCGTACGTCAATTATATATATAAATATATATATTTTTTTATATATATATTTATTATAGTATTTATTTAAGATCGGAAACGCGTCCATGATTCTTTTGGTATTGTGGACTTACATGGTCGGTGAAGATCAGTTACCATCACGTGACCCACTTGCTCGTTAAAAAACAAACGAACAGACCAATGTTCAGATCATTATAAAGGTCAAAATATATATCCATACCTAAGTTTTATTTCTACATACAGTTAAGCAGTGATAGCTTAGTGGTGATTGGTATGGACTGCCGAACCGAAAGACGCAGGTTCGAAACCATGAGCACCTCACGCCTTTGAGTTTTCTAAATAAAGTGTGTACCTATTAATTTTTAATTATAGCTTGCTTTAACAATGATGGAAAAATTGTGAGGATACCTGCATATCTGAGAATTTCTCTATGGGAATTCAGAAGGTATGCAAAGTCTACCAACCCGCATTAAACCAGCGTGATGGAGCTTACTCCAGGCCTTAGCCTAATCTCTCTTGTTTGTAGAGGACGCTCTTGACCACCAGTAGGACGTATACCGAGTGTAAGGGGACCGCTTCCGAAGCCGAAAGGGTAATAAAATACCTCAACATAAATGGAAAACACTATTCTTTTGCAGTTTACTTGCCATTTAGGAAACGTAAGCCCGTAATATAAAGCGTACTAATACCTAAGAAGGGGTCAATGACCGGCACGCATTAGCGCGCTTCAGTAGGCACATCTCGCCGTGCGCCGCGCTGCACAGCTGATTCCGAGCGTCAACTGTTTTATTTTATTGGCTCTACATTACGTTATTAGGAAAAATAAGAGTTTAATTATTTTATTAGTAGAATGAAACGTCATTGTATTTATTGGTCAAAATAAGACAAAGTGAAAAAATTACAAAAATATGTCGACTTATTTCGCGATTTTTAGTGCTATCATGTCTGTAATCACCTATACTACCACCTGTCTTCGTTTTTGGAATCGTTTCCATTACATCCAGTATAATACAGGGTTAGTATTATTAGTATATAATATAAGTAACCTTTATTTAATTTTTTTATAGATTGGTATTAATCATCACGTAAAATAAAACCTAAGGTTAACATTATTAATATCAATCCTATTTTAAAATGTGCTGTGTATCAGGGTACGGGCCCCTTCTACGATTGAGATTTGAGAGTGGTTGGGTCTTTATTCAATCACGGTGGTCTAATGCGAACTCGTAGACACCACATACCTTTGAAGTTTTTATTAAGAACTCTCAGGTGTGCAGTTTTCCTCACGGTGTTTTTCTTCATCGTGTGAGTGACCGCTGATTTAACAATGAATACCTACATTATGTAACTTCGAAAAGGCACAAGTTTTAGCTAACCGACCATCGAACCCGAGACTATCATCTGTCCGTTGTACTATCGCTGTCACTGTTTACGTGTTTTTTTGTTAGTTTAGGTGTATATTGAAAAAGGAGTTCGTTGACTTTAGCAGGTTCAGCGTTTTTATTCTTTTGTAGCTTGATCAGGAGACAAAAATAACTTGTTATATAAAATACTTTTAGTACACGAAGGTCTTCGATGCATTTGACTTTGTTCGTGAATTAAATATAAATTCTTTTTATTTTAATGGGCATGGGATGCCACTTAATATTCGAAACCAAGGTCAAATAATAGATTTGCTTTAGAAGCGAATAACACTCAGTAAACTAATTTAAAAAACCGGCCAAGTGCGTGTCGGAAAGTGACGCACAGCCACGCACAGTGAAAGGTTCCGTAATGTAACCGAAAATATCCCATATCTCAAAACTATACAACCCAGCTTATTGAAAATTTATTGAAAGGGCAGGCCCCCCGCTAAGGGGGAGATACAAATTTTTCACGACTTTGGACACGCATATCTCACAAGTAAATAACTTATATAAAAGTCATTTAGCAACCTCTGTATTCTTTTTAAGGGCCTATCCAATGGTACCACATATGCTTATGTGCAATGGAAAAAACACCCTTTAGTTACATACATGTATGGAGAGCTACTCCAAAATAGTTTTTCTTAATTTCACTTCTATGGTTTATAGAATACATCTACTATCAAAATTTCAAACATATAGAGCTAATAGTCTCCGAATAAAATGGCTGTAAGTATGATAACGATTGACAGACTGACAGACATGACGAGATTTAAGGATTCCGTTTTGGTCATTTGGCTACAGAACCCTAAAAACAAAAATATACAACATAGAAGATAACACACCATTTTTAAATTACAGAATCGTAAACCAGTCTACATACCCGCCATGTGCCCGATAAATGAATTATATTACCCGGGAGACCAGAAAGACGATTGGATATGCGACTGCAGACCAGGTTCCTTTTAATATAATTCTATTCAATTCAGAGTGCGAACATTACAAACACTTACTTTGACTCATTTTTGGCTTTTGTTCTCTTTTCCAGCTCATTTATATCATCCGGCGTCGGACTCGTGCTGGCCAGCCTATCGACAAGGCCCCTGTCCACCAGACATGTATCTCATTTTACCACAAGAATCCGTAATACCTGTATGCGTGAAGAATCCCTGTGGAGTCGACACACAAGTACAGTGGAACGGTAAATGTGAGGTTTTGGGGGCATCATCACCGTGTATCCATTTGTTCCCCATCCCCGCTAAACTAGAAGTCAACGCTACGACGTTAGTAGTCAGCTGTGTAAGTCAGCTTAGTTTTAAGAACAGATTTAGTGAACAAAACGCCACGGCGGTCTGTCCACTTGGATGCAGGAGGAGCCAAAGGGGTAATTGTCCTGTTATTTATTAATAAATGTTTAAAATTGAATTTCGTTTAAACGGTTATAATTTTAATAAATTAATACACCCAACAGACACATAATCCTGACCCCACACTAGGTTAACATGATTCGTGAGTATCAGGAACTAATACCTAATTTATTTTAATTTTAATTCGTGAGTATAATACCTAATTTACCCACGTAAAGTCCTGCAAAACATGATGCCTACAATATCCGAACTTAGTCACCTGCAATACAAGAGAGTTAAATGAGTAATGCATAGGTTGAAATCAATAGTGTAATATAGGTAACATTAATTTTAAAAAAATATTAAAGTTGTAAGCATATGCATTACAACTTTAATTAATTTTTATAATTGGTAGAGCCACGCTGTAGACACTTTTGTCTACAGCATGTATCGGCCGGCTCGTCCGGGTCATTACCACTGTCTCACAGAAAACCGGCGTAAAGTAGCAGCTTGCTGCTGCGTTTCGTACGGTGAGTGAGATATCCGGAGGCCCCAACCCCCTCCCCTTCCCAATTCCTTAATTATCCCTTTCCTTTAAGGTCAGCAACGCACCCATGATTCTTTTGGTATTGTGGGCGTACATGGGCGGTGGAGATCACTTACCATCAGGTGACCCACTTGCTCGTTTGCCGCCCAATGACAAAAAAAAAATTGGCGTAAGTATTCTTGGAAAAAGAACCTCAATAACGTTCAAACTTAAGAGTTTAATAAATTACAGTCGAATTTCGACCATTGGGCGACCACTAGTAAATGTAAATGAACTTCATAGTTTTCAAGGTTTGATGTAATCGATATTGACTATCGTATCATCGAAGTGGAATCACTCAGTAGACTAAGCACCCTTGCAGAATGTGGCACCTGCGGGCTGCGGCAGCACGCCAACCATGGTAACGTCACGCGTCCTGTTGGTTGTCATGGCGACGGCAACGACCCACGCACTACCAGCTGTCATTACCTGTTTATTTACCAATAATTGTAATGAACAGCGTGGTGTCTACTGTCTACTCACACTTTCTCGGTGCTTGATTATCGACGTTTCTGGTCACTTATGGTTATCGTCGTAACTGGTCGTAACAGTGGTAGTCACATGTTGATAATAAGGTTAATGTTGACAGAAACTCCCCAAAATAGTGAAATAACTGTTTTAAGTGAATTTTGTAATCGGTAAGTGATTTGTTATCTCATAAATTTTACACACTTTAAACTTATTATGTCTATTAAACTAGAATACGATTTACATGAAAAATGTTACTTGTATGACATAGGCGAGAAAGTAACAGATAATTGAACTCTTAACCAAAAAATCAAATAGACTTGAAAGTACTAACAAGCTAAAATATAACTAACCAGTTTTGAGTCGACCGACTTATTTCTAATGAATTTTTTGAAAGAATCATCAAAATCGGTGCACTAATGACGAAGTTTGAATTCTCCATCCCCGAAGTCACCCTTTAGGGGTAGATTTTCTTTTTGAAATTTAAATGGGCCTACCATCGATGTAAACAATCGAATACAAATAGAATCATACGAATCGATCCACATTTGGAAGAGTTATAATAAATAAATAAATTTACCCAACAGTTATAATGCGTGAACATAGATAAATATATATACAACGTGTTATAAAAAGGGGCGGGCAAATTTAAGCAATGTATAGTATAGCGTATAAGTATTTTATCTCCCAAAGTACCTAATCCGATTGCATTGCTAGTACAATAATTATAGAATTTTCTTTTTTATCGAATGAGTAACATGTCGATATCGACATTCAACTTTCGACAGCACTAAATGATAAACAATGATACTATAGACCTCCTTTCATTTAATTATTTTATAATTAAAAAAAACATTAAACATTTGTCAAATGTCAATATTTACTTGACGCAGTCAGTTCGACAATTTCCGATGTTATGAAGTATTATTACGAGTTCAAAAAATATGTTGTATTTGACTAAAAACAAGTATTATGTTTTGGTATTTTGTGTTGGTGCAACTGATAATGGTTTATAAGAGGCTCGTCGACTGTATTAAGCCAAATTCATAGATGGAAGACCCGACAATGAAATCTTTAAAATACTTCAGATGATGGTACCTATATCGTCTTCAGCAAACAGTATCTTGCAGGTGTTATTTTGTGTTTAAATTACAAGTTACGTACGTATGTCCGTAGGATTACGTAAGTTTATTAAAACGTGAGTGTCATTCATAATAATTAATAGTGGTGTCATCAATCTTATCGATCTTAATAAACGAGTGATTAAAATTAACGTGAAATTTTAGGATGTCTTGGTTTAAAATGATCCAGTACATAGGTATTTACTATAAGGAGTGTGTAATGACCCTAAAATATGACCACACCTTTCTGTAACACGTTGTATATACAAATAAGTAACAAAAACCCTGTTGGGCGTTTTAATTGTGATATCAGAATCGATATTCAAACGTAATGAAATAACTCGCATACGAAAATTGGACTATAAAAATAATCATATGTATTTTTTAAACTTGAAATAATTTTATATTGTAAACTGTATTTCGATTGATTACCCCTGAAAGAGCGATGACTCGGAGTCAGAGCGAGATAGCAAGTTGCGGCGTTTACGTACATTAAAACGCGCCGCGCCGCGTGCGCGCCCGGCATCAGTCACCTGTTCATCACTTTTCAGGTGAAAATAGCATTTTCGAAATAATATGTTCTTTTTTATAAGCTACCTGTGTAAGGATAATATCTCGCTTCTGTTTATTATTATTTTAATTTACTTAACTATTTTTATTAGGCTGCCTATATGTCTATCTTCACGACCCAAAAAGGGCCAGCAGGGATTTTGTTACATACTTTATATATAGTAGTAATTAATACTTACAGATGTATTGAGATTTTTTGCGTCGCGTCGGTTAAATACCGTTATTCAGCTCCGTCATACGATTATTTTTTCAAACTAAATGACGAGCCTCACAAAGATTTTCCTAGGTATTTTAATATATTTTTAATATTCTTGTCAACTCTCGCAATCCAAATTGGGCACAACGTGGTTTTGAAAATGAAATATGCTCTAAATATAAAACAGTATTCTAAATGAAAGGGCTACTACTAGATATTGGCTAAGTGCGTCTTAGGCTCAGTGCACTTATTATGGCAATATCAAGCTTACTCGCCGTCCTCATTAATATAATTATGCATTACGAGTAGGTAATTACGACATTGAGTGCTAAACTTTTTTTATAGCTGAAGGTAAACAAACGACCATGGTAAGTGACCATGACCAATGGATACCCACAATGAAGTCATAGGTGCGTTGGCAATTTCTAAGGAATCGAATGGTCGATGAGGGAAGCAAGGTTTATTTGTTTTCGGTAATGTCAATGAAACACGAATTTCAGCCGAAACTGAAACCGTAACCGAATATACCGCTCCCTTCAGTTTTCGATGTTTTTTCTACATCGTCAATAGACCGGCTCGATTGAGGATCGGTTAACATTGTCTCAGAAAAAAACCGACAAAGTAGCGGGTTGCTGCTGCGTTTCGTGAGATATCCGGAGGTCCAAATCCCCCTCCTCTTCCCCTTCCCTTAATTATCGCTTTCCTTTAAGGTTGGTAACGCATCCTTGATTCTTCTAGTATTGTAAGCGTTCATGAGTATGAAGATAACCATACCACTTACCATCAGGAGCCAGGAGGTACTTCGGAGGTGTGTCGGATTTACCGGTCTAGACGGTCCTATCCACTAAAACCCCGCAGTGCTTTACTACTCTTTTATGACAGAGACTACAAGTTACGCGTATGCATGCAGCGCAGCCCACGCAGGAGTTGGCTCTTATAAAGATCCCTTCGTAGTCAGAGGATTCATTAACCTAACGTATTACAATAGCGGCAGGCATGAAACACGCCACCTTCTTATTATTGTGCACACTGACGGACTGTCTGCGATACTCTCCCTTCATCTAAACGAGGCTTTAATGTCATTATTCTTGTTAACCAGTGGACCTCCTCGAGCGGGCCCATTGACCTTGTAAACGTACAGCCTACAGCGGGAGTCTACCCACTTACAAACACCATTTTTTTCATATCAAGAATCAAATAACAAACAGTAACAAAAAAAATATAAAAAGTAATAATAACACGTTCACTAATAAAAACAATCTGTGGATGGATATGCCCATTTTCGTGTAGTAACTGACTAAATATACATGAATCACAGTGAACAGAACTTAATGTACAGTGCTAGAGCCACACTGTAGTCATTTTTGTCTACGGCATGAATGGGCCGGCTAGTCCGGTTTGTTACCACTGTCTCACGGAAAACTGACGTAAAGTAGCAGCTTGCTGCTGCGTGTCGTACCTATGGTGAGTGAGATATCCGGAGGCCCAAATCCCCTCCCCTTCCCAATCGCTTAATTATCCCTTTTCTTTAAGATCGGCAACGCGCCCATGATTCTTTTGATAATGTGGCCGTACAGGGCGGTGGAGATCTCTTACCATCAGATGACACACTGGCTCGTTTGCCGGCATATGCAATAAAAAAAGCATCAAAATAAGATAATTTCAAGAAATTCTATAACTTAACTAGCTGTCTTATAGTTCTTTTGAGGTACGCGAGTAATGTTGTCCTAACACTACTCGCGTTCAACACAATTTCATACAAGAGACGTGTCGCTATCGCCTGACTTGCGTCACATGTCGAGTCCTTGTCTCGATCACTCTATTTATTTTTACATGGTTCTAAAAAGTTATTATTCTTTATTACGTGGCTTAAAACAATTACCCGAAACCAGTTGTTGACTCCCATCGGCGATATTTGTTTCCTAATATGTTAATCAATTCCTAATCAAATCAATAAATTGGCCGCTGCAAGAACCCAACCACCAAATATTAATGTACCGGTTTAATTTGTTACCTGTATTTAACGCCTTTATAATTCACTTGTAATACTTATACATAATCTCACGCCTGTATCCCCGAAGGGTTAGCCAGAAGTGCAACTAGAACTGCTGCCACGGTTCGCCAAGCTAAGATCCATACTATAATGTGATTGAGAGCGAGATTATCGCATATCGAAGTCCACAAGCAACCAGTACAGGTATTACTACTTTATTACAAATATACTACCACTCGTTCGGTCTACCTTGTGAGGGGCCCTTACTGTCTGTTTCTTATTACATTACCCTGCCGCGAGAAATTAGACTTGAGAAAATTGTATGGAATACAAGATTGTATGGTGTAAAAGGAATATAAAAGTTATTTTTAGTTATGTATACTTATATTATGTTACCATCGTTATTTGCGTAGCTCTACATTTGTTTATATATCCAATCACGGGGTGTGTTGCCGGCCACTTGGTAAATTTCCATATAATTGTGAGCGCGTCGGTCGTGCGTCTATCGCGATTGATCGGTGACCCATATTCGACCACCACTGACCAGCCCCAGCCCCAGCCACCGATGACGTAGCACCGCCAACTTTGATTGCTCGCTCACCACGCACGACCTTCGTTTCATAACGGGGCTTTATCGACCATTACTATCTAGGTACTTATTCATTTTTGTTTTTATGTTCGAATTCTAAATTCAAACCTATATAATCTAATGAAAACATTAACAGCATTTAAACGTGTCGCAGTGGGCGAGTAGCCGACTGTGAAACGAGCGCCGCGGGTTCGATCACCGCACCGAAACAAATATTTGCCTGATTGTAATTGAATTTAAAAAAAATAACACTACAGCAAATTGTGGAGTTATTTATTTTTTATTTAATATAAAAACAAGCAGCGACGCGTGCCAGGACAGTATAATATTGAACTTATATTATTATTATTTAAAAAATACAATAACAATGGTCAGTGTCCCCCGTGAACAGGCAACCAAAATTTACAGCAAGTGGCTTACCCGTCATAGGTAACAACTGTAAAAGAAAAAGTGCGACCACAATTAAACACGCATCAGAGTTCAGGTGTTTAAATTTTTTATTTAATAGCTCAAAAATATATAAGTACTGCTCAAAGAAAAGTGGCTAACACACCGTGATTCAGGTTTTCAAGTTAGTTACCTAATTGGCTTTGCTCTGAGAAAATAAGTATAAGTAAGTAAGGTTTTAAGATCTCATTTAACTGATCACTGTATACTTTGTTGATACCATTTTACCAGAAAATGTATTTATTTTTTACTTGCCTGAATGACGCGCGAGCAAGTCGCTCTCTTGATGGTAAGCGCCACGCTTGCCCACAAACAGACAACACCACGACACATAAATTTTATTTACAAAACACTGCATGACACTGGATTGCGCTCGTCACCCCGAGATATAAGTTGTTAAGTCACATAATGCCCAGTAAGTTCATTGGATTTAATGTGTCGTTGTATCCTTCAAACCGAAATACAATAATGCTTACACACTTGCTTGGTAGCAGAAATAGTCAAAGCAGTGGTAGTACCAACCTAGACGGCCTCTCGCATACGAGGAACCTACCACCTTATTATTTTACCTACTCGTCATTATTTTCAACTATTTTTTTTTAAATCAACCATCCGCAATTGCTATAAGGCAGTTTTATCGAACGTGGGAAAATAAAACAAAGTGAAAATTACTGTACTATAATTGCTATGTTAGATGCAGTCAGCAACGGTTCATGCTTTATGTACTTGACGCATCAAATGTTGAGTTTACGTACGAAGGGGGGCAATCATAGCGAGGAGTGGACACACATAGATGACCTGGTTTGTTGCTGATTGTTTCTTGGGTCTACTACTTATTCCGTCATTATTATACATCTTAAAGGTGGTTGTGGAGCATTCTACTCTAGTCATTTATAACCTATATGATAACCTAACCAAAAGCTATTGATATCGGTTATAATACAGCTAAGTTCCCGTGGCCATCTTTTTATTCTATCATTAGACTTTTATCACCATCTTCAAGCTAAATAAGGGGTTCACGTCAAGCAGGCGGCTGGTCGTAAAAAAGCTGTTGCGCCTACCTCTCTGCGAGTGGGATAAGGGCAGTTGGAAGAAGAATATTATCGAGGAATTAGAGGCTGCAGACGGCTTGATCGCAGCATAAAGTCAAGGTTACTTATTGAAGAATACTGTCGATCAAATAAGCTTTCAAATGAAAAATAAAAACCGGTCAAGGGCAATTCGGACTCGCGTACCGAGGGTTGCGCACACTCTTAAATACTTTGTTTACTTTTTATTTTTTAGGATATCCGAGGGGTTGAAGTCAGGACGGTCGTAAAAACTTTATGCCAAATCTTTCTGTAATATGTATTAAAAGGTATTATGCGCCGATCCCACTGTGAGTGGGATAAGGGCAGGTGGAAGATTTGTTAGGATATCTGCCGTCATTTAACATATTCTGTTAAATTTTCAGCCGGCTAAATAATACTGTTAGGTATAGTTAAAATTTAAAAACATATAACGTTTAAAAGGTGGGAAGAACAGAGACAGACAGACAGACGGACGTAGGCTTAGTTATAGGGCTCCGTTGGTCCTTTCGGTAGGGAACTCTACAAATCACATCCAAATCGGTCCATCTGTTTAAGTACTATGATGCCACATACTTTTTGTGGAGGGTTAAATCATGTTTTATGTACTTATTTATTTTCTGATAGCTCAACTTACGACCCTAATTCCGAGATGGAATCCGGGATGGAAAAAAAATCCTAAATGATAATCGGTAAATTTCATTACGCATGGAAGGATGTACCTACTGATCCTAATAAAACATGTATTGGCTGAGACTTAGAATGTCCCCAAACCAGATAGTTACGAATGACCTATGAAATGTCGTCACAGCGCTGTACACTACTTATTAATTAACATTAATGATAACTGTAAGTAGATAATTATTAAGATGTACTTACAAAATACTTTACAAGATTTAAGACGTGGAAGAAGTGGAAGCGTCTAAGCAGGAAGGCGGAACCTACAACCAGGCCGGGATGACGTCAGGCAGAAAGAAAGAACGAAGATTGAGTTTTTATTGTTGAGTACCGTAACTTCCTCGTATTTCCTGATTCCTACAATACTGGTTAACCTACTAACTGGTTAACCCCACGGTTAGGACTACTGTGTGACAATTGTTATTCTACTATTATATAAAGACAGAAATAAATAAAATGTATTATTGGAGCAATATGACAATGTTACAAACAAAAAAAATAATATAATGATAATTATAAATATGAAAGTATGGATGTTAGTGAGTTTGTCAATTTGGATGATTATTAGTCAATTATATCTTAACATTTGAACCGTTTTAGATGAAATTTGGCACACAAGTAGAACACACGTTTGAATTAGGACAAACGTTAATTAGTCTATCGTAGTCCAATTTGTCCAAACACACAGGCGCTACTGCAAAAATGTTTTTATTTTATAATGTTTACCATTAAACGCACAGGTTTGTAGCGATAATGTGTGTCACCTATCGATTCTGTCTAGACCTTTGCGTGTTTAACCTTTCTTTCAGCTACGTAATTAAGTCTCCTTTAAATACCCTAATATAAAACCAACTTAACTCGGAGTTCATAAGTTAATGTGCCGTAAGATTTAAAATCCTTTATTGGCCCTTTCGTTGCTATTGAGGCCAGTGGGTCACTACTACTGATAGATCTAAGGAAACTACGGCGAAACACGAGAGATTCTAAGTGTGCCTATAAGGGTTGCGTGACTCAGTACCTATGTAATGCGTGAAACATTCTGTAATAACTTTAACCTACACATAATTGCATGTCAGTTAATCGAATTAGCTTGTATAGAAATAAATGTCGCTTATTAAAAGCTTCAAAATTTATTATAATTAAGATGCGATGACGTTGTAGATTTACTGGCAACTTATTCCTTAAATGAGTATAGCCCAAGATTCAGACAAATTGATTGAAAGATTGGCCACGTTTTATAGGTATAGCCCTGTATTGTAGGTAGGTACTAACTCACTGCTGGGCACAGGTCTCTTCTAATAATGAAATGAGTTAGATCTTGGCTTCCATCACATATAAAACATGTGTATAATAATGTAGCCTGTAGTACTGAAATTGACATTATAGTAGGATAGTAACTGTATTAATTAATATATCTACTGTTTACAATATTAATTAAGAGTAAGATAGAAAAAAATGCTATATTTTATTTATCTGTTAGAAGAATACATAATATTATCTAATCTCATCTCTGAGAATATTTATTTTGGTTTATGTATCAAGCTGTACTTATTCGTAAAATTTAAAGTTTGTACCATGTGTTTGTAAAGAAAATGAGGGATTCGGAAAATTTATAAAATTAATCATTTTAGTCAAATAAATTAGACATAATAAACATTTGTATAATTTAAACCTGGTGGTTTTTAGAATTATTTTATATTTTGAATTCTATGTATTGGTTGGTTTACAGAATATATAACTTTAAAATCTAGTTCAAAGAGAGTAGAGAGAGAAAAAGAGAGAAGAGGACTATACCTAGATACGGAAAATCTAGTTGTTGTCGATGTCAAATACAAAGCTACGAAGATCACGTCGTCGTTTATAATGTTCCTCACCACAAATAATTCCACTGCACCACTAACTGCTACTTTTTTTATTGCCCTAGATAGACAGACGAGCGGGCGGCCCACCTGATGGTAAGTGGTTATCGCCGCCCATGGACCTCAGCAATGCCAGAGTACCGCCAGGCTGCTGCCTATCGTTGAAGGAAGACTCCTTTTGAACCTGGCTTAAAGAAGGACAGGTCATAACGCTCGGGAAACACCGACGCAGGGAGTTAATTCTTGCGTGGTATAAATGAACGTTGGGAACGTACCGTGCTAGACGGGATTGTTTGCAGGTATTTACAGTATTTTGAAAATGTGTAATGTGGAAAACCTTGAATTGGGACTTTATCGGGTCAAACTAATAACATCTCTCTTTTTGTCGGGAATTAAACATTTATGAATCATTGCTGTCATAATACTGGTGTACAAACAAAACATTTAATTAACCCTCAGAACATTTTGATATCCATAAATTCCGAACTTGTTTTGTTAAATAACCACAAGTTCTTTGGCTCTGGATAATGATTTTCCTGTTTATACCTACTCGTACCGTTGAGTCAATTCCGTTATAGAGGAATATTAAAATAAAATACCATAATATGTAATTTATTTAATACAGTGGATTTATTGTAAATACAACTAATAACATTATCTTTTTTCATATTTTTGTCAATTTCTTAGTGATATGATTAATGTTTTGCCATTACTCATGTTTGTGTGCTAGTGCCTGATACAACTGGTGGGAGGGTATTTGATACATTTTTGTTCCCGACTGGATAGTGACCACCACACATGGTGAAACCCCCGCCATAATGACTCGTTCAGGCGAGTCGAGTTCCACTCCGCATATTTCTGCCGAAAGTCGAGGGACGTAATGTTTCTACTCGTGATCGTGTAACTTTTGAACGACTTGCCTAACTGGGTTCATATTCACACCACATTTTATACTCACGCCTGTAATATATCGGGCACAAATTCCAGACTCCGGGCTGATACTGAGCATTTCGTAATAGAAAAACCCAATACCACTTTACCCGACCCGGGGATCGAACCCGAGACTTCAGCGTTAGTTTCATCGTAACGCGTACGCATTACAACTGCTCCACCGAGGCAGTCACCACATTTTATAACTCATTTTGGTCAAATTGGCGTATAAGACTTTGAGGTACGTTGGTTTATAACACACACATAATGCTACGAAATCACCACACGCGGCACTGTTAGTTAAATATATTTAACAAAAAAATACTATTACCCTTAGAGTCTATTACCTACCTACAATAACAAAATATCGAATCGAATTGCAAATCGTAGTCCAACTGTTTCAACACGACCGTGGTTAAATATTTTAATCTGCTGTAGGTATATAATATTGGTTACATGCGCTGACACGATTATGAAGAACAAATCATATAATCGAAACCAATAACAACCTGACTTGACACAACAAACGAGGAACGAGGGTGCTCCCCATTTGGTTTTCAACCCCTATGATGTCTCACATGTTCCCAACGATACGTCACTTCGTTCCCTTTTTCAATGTATTGACAATTGACAGTATCGACAACTTACCTAGCGTACCCTCTTTGAGCGTAAGCTTCTATAATTCCACTGGGACTGGAATAAATCTTTAGTAAGTCCTCAATATTGCGGGCGGTGATTACCTACCGGTGATAATTAATTAAAGTAATTATAGAAATACAGTCTTTATAGACTAAATAGGTTTTTTCCTTTAGGGTCTCATAGAAACTACTCTTAATTTATTTGACCCTAATAACATCCTGGATTTTACCCTACATACATAGACTCACGCCTATTTCCCATAGGGGTAGGCAGAGACAACGGATTTCCACTTGCTACGATCCTTGCATACCACTTTGGCCTCATTCACTCTCATTAAATTTTTCATACATACACGTCGGTTTTACATGATTTTACCCTGATGCTGATAATTTTTTATCCAGTGGTAGAGCCACGCTGCAGACAGTTATATCTAGAGCACGAATGGACTGGTTCGACCGGGTCGTTACCACTATCTCACAGAAAACCGACGTAAAGTAGGGACATGGCGCTTCGGTTTCTATGGTGAGTGAGATATCCAGAGTCAAATCCCCCTCCCCTTCCCAATTCCTTAATTATCCCTTTACTTTTAGGTTGGCAACGCGCCCATGATTCTTCTGATATTGTGGGCGTACATGGACAGTGGAGATCACTTACCATCAGGTGACCCACTTCCTCGTTTGCAGGCCTATACTATAAAAAATCCACCACAGTGCCCAAATTATAATTTTTATTGCAATAAGATTATTCTAGTCAATACTTGTGTAATGCAACATTGCAAATCATAACCTAATCTTGTTAAAGACATGTAGTTTTAAATTATATTTACCTACATAGTTGCTATTTGTTAGTTGTTCATACGTCATTAATCGTAATTAAGTACTGGCAAGCTATTCGCAAAAGTTTTCCAGTGTCTAGGTCATAGAACCGGGCCAGCAGTCTATGTGTTAGTCACTTTTCATTATTTTGCCTAGTACAACGTATAATATGAAAAATTACAACTTTACTTTGATGAATTTTTTTGTTATACATCGGTTATGGACTACTTATTTACCTCTATCATACATATGAAGCTTTATTATTTAAATGACACAGGACCAGGAGTTATTCTAAATGATGATTGTCGTGTTGTAAAAACTCTTTCTAATGTTATGTACATAATAAATCAAATTCAATGTGCCTATGTAGTACGATAACGATCGGACATGGAAGCGCGACGTGCTGACGTCATCAGCACACCACCACAACAATACACCAGCCACTGACCAAGACTGCCAAACTCATTTGCCTATTGATACAATGTAGCGACCACACCAACTAGATCTACAGACATATATTTACTTCAAACTTATCAAGATCTTTCTTTATTAGATGTGGTCAGCTAAATTTACCTATTTATATGTTGGTGATTTACCAGAAACCTCAAATCCAACAAAACTCTTATGTTTAATGTCAAATAAGTTTGAAGGACGATAGAACTAGGCACTTACTGAGAATTGATAAGATCTTGTTTGTTTTGGTTTGAGTGTGTACACTATAATGTATTTTAATAGGCAAATTAAGCAAGAAATCGTGATTTGATACGAATCATTGTATATTTAGACAAGGTAGAGTTTCTTATTAATCCTTATCGTACAGTAATATTTTTATCAGAAAGAAAATCTGCGGTTTTGGATATCATAAAACCATTCGTATAGCGTGACCTCAATACTGTCAATGTGTCAATAGCTTTGAAACGAATACGATTAATATTCATCCAAGTCGCTGTAATATTTAAGAGAAGGTGACCTGTTTAGGGTTAGTACTCAAAGGGTCGGTAATAGATTTGGAGTCGGGCGGGCGTTGCGTGGAACCGCCCAGCGCCTCCTTTGTCCGAGCGGGCAGCGGGCAGCGGCAAGCCGTTCGGCGACTCTTGGCCAGTCTAAGGCACGCGCCCTCCGCGCCCGCTCGCCCCTCGAGAGCGTCGCTACCTCACTCATGGAAAGCTGTGACTAACCTCTCTATTATGGAAAAGCGCGCGACGAGCGGCAGGGGCGAGCCCATCCCGAGTATCTTGAAGAAGCCTAAGAGCCGTCACAAAGGAGACCTGCTCGACAAAAGTTCCAAGATCAAGCGGGAGAAGGTGGAGGGTTCAAAACGGGACGAGAATGTGACCGCACCTCTGCGGCACGGGTGCACCCCGCTCATGTACGCCTGCCAGCAGGCTGATTACAAAGCTGTTGTCGACATTCTCAACAAGGATGTGAGTCCAACGTCTCTACTGATCAGTCATCATCATTCGAGCATGTCATCCTTACAGTGTTGTGTTCAAAAAACAAAGAGCTTTATATTGTAGTCTAACAGTTTTATTCAACTGTAATAAGGACTATATTGGCATGTAAGCTTTGTACCCGGTGAAGAATTTTGTTAAAAAACAAAACATCAGTAGAAAGTTCAACACGCGATGTATGCGTTGGTCAAACTAAACATAAGGCTTATTCGTGCATATGTGTATATCTTCGCATGATTCTGTTGTTTGCATCAACCATTTACACGCTCCTATCAAATATGCTAACATATTATAAAGAATAATTAATGCAATAACAATAATTCTACTTACAATAGACCTAGTATGTTCTATAAAATTTACACCTTAATATAAAACAAAGATGATTAATTTTGATTTAACCTCCAGCGGTAACTTAAATTTATGTGACGTATACAAAGCCGATTTGAAAAGCTTTCAAGGAAATGCATGTGAGCACGCGGGCAACCGAACCGAGGGGTAATAGTTAATCAATAGACGTAGAATCGACTTCAACTGCAAGGGAATTGTCTCACATGCACGAACTACATGTGATGACACAACGTTGATATTCCTCCTTACGTGTGTCATCCAGTAATGTAGAGTCGATGCCATCACCTTCATTAATTTATAAACTAGTTTCCTTTCATGTCATTTATTCATTCACTCACATTGAAAAGGTATTCATTTGAGGTATGTAAAACAGCAATAAATGAATGTATTAATGTTATTTTACTATATACCAAATTACTCCGTGTATATCTTTTCATCATAGTGGTCTATATAATAGACATAAAGTTGCCAAGAGCACCAATCTATGATCAGCTCAAAAGCAAATTAGCGTTATTAGCAGTCGTTATACTTTTAAAGCTGTACACGGTCCCTGCAAAACAATTTTGTTTATAACTGTCTACTCAGCCATCATCGGTGAGCGTCCGTGACCGTGGCTTGCGCTGCGCACTCCATTACTGCGCGTCGAGTGGCGCAGGCGCGAGCCAGGCGGCGCGGGCGGCGTGCGCGGATCGCGTGCTGATGGCCGCGCCGACGCTAGCAGACGCCCGTGACGCCGATGGACTCACGCCACTGCACCTCGCAGTGGTCCACGGGAACGTGCCGCTGGTACAGACGCTGCTGGCTGCCGGCGCAGATGTCAATGCCAGGGATGATGAGCATCATACTGTAGTACATTGGGCGACGGGTGAGTATGGTAGAAAATAGTAAAGTAACACTTTTACGAAGAAAGAAAATTTTGTATTCTTTACTTTGAAAAGCGGACTCTGGCACCAAGCCGGGATAACGCCAGGCAGAAAGAACGAAAGAACTTTGGAACTAAGACCATTTACCGTCTGTTCCATGAGGAGTGCTCTGAAGAACTAATCGAGATGATCCATCTTCTTTTTACCATCGCACCACTCGTTACAACTAGAGGAAAGTTCATCCTTTCAAACTTAGTTGTGCGCGTTCATGTGCAAAAAATCCCCGTTCTCTCCCCTCCCCATTCTTCAGGCTCGCAATGCGGAATAGCGTAAGTATGCTCATGAGGGCATGGGTATTTGCTGCGATCTGAATTCAAGGAACCACATCGAGGGCACAATATTCGTCACATCATGCAGGGTCAGAATCCTGAACAATGTGCGTAGGTTTTTACTTTACGTTTTTTACAGCCATCTTCACCGCTTATACAAAACTATGAGGAAAACTGTTCGCACCTTTGGGACGATTCCGCCAAATACTTGCTCGATGCCTTGGATGGGTTACAGCGTCGAGACTGGCTGTCCCTATTGTGCACGATACAGACGATACAAAGTACTTAGAGCCGTTACAGCTGCGTAGGGACATTGCCTCGCGTTTTGTTTTTTAACGTCTGTATCAATACTCTGAAGAATTGTTTGAACTTATTCCATCCTCACCTTGCCTTAATAGAACCACGCGTACTGGCTTTCCGAGCCCCAACTTTGTGGTCTCCCCCATCTCGCCTCGAACCAAGTGGTTCGGAAAGTATTACTTCTATCGGACGGCACATCTCCTACCTACAACGTGGGATCATTTAAACGGAGTGTGAAGAAGCAATTAGGCAAGCCGGCATAATTCTGCCCGACCTACGATAGATACATTGTCTGTCGTTGTTGTTGGGCATTATAAGACTTAACACCTTATGTCTCGGGGTGACGAGCGCAGTCCAGTGTCATGCAGTGCTTTATTTAAAGTTCTGTGTGGCGTTGCTTCTGTTTATGAGCAGGCGTGGCGCTTACCATCAGGCGAGCGACATGCTTGTCTCGACATTCAATCTAATAAAAAATAAATAAAAAAAAACTCCACATATTTTGGATTGCGCTACACTTATCATCAGGTGCAGCGTAGTCACTTTATCAACCTGTGCCGTTTACGTGGGCTGTCAGCTTGTCTCCCTTCGAACGCCAATAAAAATCAAAATAAATAGAATAATTTATCTACTTATCTATATCTCTACCAATACTATAAACCCATAAACGTGGAGTAGGCCCTCATCATGGATAAAGTCATGTTGCGAGTAGTCAGAGTAGAGTGAATTGTTATCTAACCGGTGTCACTCAGCGGCGTGCGGCCTTCATAGTTATCACCGCATCAGCCCGAGCTGCGGTTGACGGTGAGCATGCACGCGACCAATTAGTTACTCCACAACGCCTCGTACTCTACCAATCTCTGTCTATAAATTGTAATCTAGCAATTCTGCTTTGATTTTCTGTGATAAAGTGCTTAGATAGCAACAAACGTCCCTTACACTTGTTTGCTGTTTGGAATAAATTCGAGTCTAAATTTTTTTCCCAGCACAATAAATAAAGTGTTGAAATAAAACTAGTTTATACGGATTCCCTTCTTGGCCTTCGTGGTCACCACGTGGTCCCGTGACCACGAAGGCTGAAAAGCTTTCGAAACGTCGGGACTAAAATAAAAATTAAACCGCGATAAAATCCGTATAAACTAGTTTTATTTCAATGTGTAATATTCGCGTAAACCTAAGAAATCACTAAATAAAGTGTTATTATGCTAAAGTAGTTATCGCAAGTAAGCCGAGGTTAATTTTAAGATGGTGCGAAAATAAATATGGCGCATGTATTTAGTGACGTTTGGTATGGGGAAAGCCTGAGCTTTGAAGACGTCAATGCGCAGGCGCTTTGTTCCGGGTTCAGGTACAATCCTTCACCAACCTAATGGTTTAGAAGAATGATACGTATATCTTCCAAGACTACACAAGCCATATTATTATTAGGTCATATTACAAGAATTAGCTTGAACTATATACCTACCTACGCTATATCACGCTAGGTGATGATATTTCATTCATGAATGTCACAATGTCGCTAATATAGTATTAGTACCTAGGTCACTTCAGCTTATGTATTGCCAACCATTAAATTCACATAGATATCGTGTGCATAATCAACAACACAGTTCGAAGTTGCACCGTGTAATAATTCGAGGTCATCTAGTTTTACATTCGTGTGATCAACTAAAGCGGATTTCCTCCATCCGGCTGCACATTCGACTAGCCATTTATTTATATGCATGATAAAATTAAACTGAAAATAACGCCAACACAGTAACTAACTTTATTTTTATTTTGTTAATTCGGGGTATGAATGTTATTTAATACAATAGATTAGTTGTCCACTGGCTAGCGCCATGCGATACAGAAAGTTATGACTTTTTAACAGTAACTAGAATTTTCATTTTAAAGTTATGCATACTGCGTAAGGTTTTAGTTTATTATGTTATTTAATATTTCACTACGATAGGAATTGCGTCATGAAGCGCTTTAGATGCACATTAATTCTTGTTCTATGATTTTATTTTGCAATTCAGTTATTTTTTTGTATGCTTATTATAGTTATTGACCATATAAATAATATCTTACCTACTAGGTGGTAGGTACCACTACTTTGCCTATTTCTGCCACCAAGCAGCAATGTTGTGTTTCAGTTTGAAGAATATTGACAACAAGAGACGACATATTTGATCTCAATATACATACTTAGTTTGTCTTGCATAGATCTCTTTTAGCGATAAGACCGCCCTTTGTAACATAATTTAGTTGCAAGATATTAATTAGTATTGTTTCAATTATTAGGTAGTCTACAATAAAATAAGTTTAACAGAACTTAGAAACCGACTTCAAAATAAAAACACTGAAAAGTTAAAATAACAATTTCTATAGGTCTCTTTGGAGTCGGTACAATTTATTTGACCGGCAGCGACATAGGCACTTATTTTATTTACTTATTTTAAATTTAAATTTTTAGTGGTAGTTACAGCAATATCATGTAAATTCCAATACAATAACACAATTGCGATGAGTGTACTGTTGTCCGTTGGGGACTTTCATTTTTTTACTCCGTACCTACTCCCTCATCAGATCTTAACCAAATTTATATGGGATACACATCGCAACTAACCTCTATCGATGATTTTTTTTCAACTAAATCAGTCCACAGTTGGCAGGGAAATCTATGTACATATATAAAAATGCCAAAAAAAAACGCGCCGAATTGATAACCTCCTCCTTGTTTGAAGTCTGTTAATAAGATCTTATCTTTCTATCTACATCCGAAAATTTTCGAACCGGCCGCGGCACCGTTATCAAAAGCCATAAAACCGGGTTTTAGTCGAAAAGGCCCTGAAATAATGTGCAAACATACAGTGTCTCCTATGTTAAACCGTAATATAAATATGTATTCACATGGATTGCTGCTCTGAATACATATTAATTTTGCTTAAAAGTTGTTTACCGGGTCCAACCCGTATAATCGTTACTATAATAATGAATAATTGCTGGCATGGGTTGATTAATTAATGGCTAGAAAAGCCGTGAGTTACTTAGGTAGGTATGTATTTATAAAAAGAACATCATTAGGTATAATATTCATTTAACATTCATTTAGATAAATTCATTATCATCAAACACAACAAAAGCTTACTTGCGCTAGACTTGCGCCAACGGTGTTCATATGCTAGTACAATATTGTATATAAACTAGGTTGTTATACAGCAGTACCAAATGCCGCAGTATAATTCATCTAATGATAATGCGGGGGTTGTGACTTGTGGCCACAAGTCTGGGTTTTAGGGGTGGCGGGTGTCGTGTCCAGCCGTTATTGAGCGGGGAACAAGGCCGGGCCCTTGAACTCACGCAGTCCACTCCACATATCTAGTAGACGTCAGAAAGGTCACGTCACGTCAGATGTTATATTTTACGCAGCCGTATCAATTGGCTTAGGTTCAAGAAACAAGATTGTCAGGTCATTAGTGACTAATCTAGATTACTTGTTTGTTTTATTCATGGGACGATTCATATACGTTACATTTGTTATGATACAAATTCGGATGATTACGTCATGTCAGTATTTCAACATTAACATAGAATAAAGTAATACTATGGTAATACTTTGCATTGCAAATTAGGTAAGTAGGTACATACTTTTCATAGGAGCGTTCTTAAAGACGGATCTAATAATTTTATAAATTAAGTTATGATGCCAATTACTTTAGTTATACACATAAAGTTACCAGTCTGAACATCAAATCTCAAATACATACTTACTTATTTTCATATAATATGTTTTGGTAGGTCATGCTACGTATTTACCTATGAAATTGCCGTTTTGTATGAAAGAAAATTAAAGTATTATACTTTCAATCTTTTTTCAGAATCAAGATCAAGACCCTGCCTTTAAACGCTCTACTAGAAATTAGTGATTTTAAAAAAGCGATAAATCAACGTATTTTATCTAAATTCGTGTAACCACTGATGCTATCGATGCATCTTTGCCAGCGCAGTGGTAATTTATCGATGCCCTTCTTGAAGAAATCGGCTGGACGGGAGGCAACAAACTCTTCAAAGGCATTTTGTACATCACATTCTGTCATCTTCATGACAATATGCTCAAAGAACTATATATTATATCATATCCACCGGCCACTACTAAATCCCTCCATACTAAGTCCCACGTATGCAAGAGGCCATCTGGGTTGGTACCACCGCTTTGTCTATATCTGCTGCCAAGGAGCAGTGTGTAAGCACTGTTGTATTTCGGTTTGAAGGACATTGAAGCCAGTGAAATTACAGGGCATTAAGAGACTTAACCATTTTTTGTGTAGGGGTGACGACATTGCTTCTGTTTATAGGCAGGCGTGACGTTTAACATCAGGCGAGCGACCTGCTCGTCTCGTCATTCAAGGCATACTATCTTTTTTAGTCTGTGGTATTCGTCAATTTGACATAGAAGTAGTGTTGTCAACTTAGTAAAATTACCACTATATCTGGTGGTTTATGGTGGGTGAATTTGAAATCAAATGATCACCAAAGAAGATACATCTCTGGACTGAGGCGCTTAACTTTCTATTTGGCCCTGTAACATTAGTTTGTCCAGATTATGTATGGGAGATCACTTAAGGTGTACAACGAAACTAATGGTCCGTTCCTAATCGTGTACTAAAGTGTATTATAGATTACTTAATGGTTTTTCACGCACACTTTAGTCAGTTTTATTGCTTAAATTTAAGTAACGTGGTAAAAGGGCCTATACCTATGCTTAATAAAAATATTTTTGTTTTGAATAGGAAAATACGTGCAATTATTGATAACTAGCTTTTGCTCGCGGCTCCGCCCAAGGGTATCTTTTTCCGGGATAAAAAGTAGCGTACCTACATTCTAATCCAAGCCATGTGTGTTTGCAAAATTTTATCTAATTCAGCCGTCAGCAAACACGTAAACTCATCAACTTTTGAAACTTTTACATTTATAATATTAGCCTAGTAGGAGTAAAATTAGAATTCAGATACAATTTTAAAGACGAAATACAATCAGCTAAAAATAATATTTTCATATATTGGTGTATTTTGTATCATAATTCATAATCATATTCTATTGTTTTCCAGTTTGTGGCGAAGTGGGAGCATTACGTGCAGTACTGGCAGCAGGTGCAGACGCCGCTACTCCTGATCAGCACGGTGGATATCCTTTACATTACGCTGCACAAATGTGTGGGGCTCCCGCCGCTACTGATCACCAGGCAAGTCAGACTCATTATATTTAACGCCAAGACCCAGTGCACATGCAAGGATAGAACATTAATATTGGTCCGTAAAGCTGTGTACACACTAAATTATCTCTAATAAATTAAGTAAATCGAGGCCAATTAAAAAAATAAAAGTTATCTTGAAATGCTTCAATGTATATTTTTTTCTTAGCAGAGCAGAGGTGCGTCTTTGGAAGTGCTACGCGCTTTAATTAAAGAAGGTGGAGCGCGAGTGGACGTTAGAGATGCTGACGGACGTACTCCGTTGCTATGGGCTGCTTCAGCAGGCTCAGCGGCTGCTGTGCTGGCTCTACATCAGGCTGGGGCGAAAGTCGATGACACGGATCGGTAGGCAAAATTGTTGCATAGCCACGTTGAACTTTGACAATTTTAAGCGATCCAGTTTGATACTGTATTTATTTTAGACATATTTTAGCTGAAACTTAGTTTTGGAAGTCATTTCAGTTTATCGATTCGCCGAGCGTATCTCCGTCCCATGAAGTGATAGGGAACGAGTCTATCGTAATACCAGGCACAATTCCAGCCTACGGGCATTTCGTAATAGAAAAACCCAATATCACTTTTACCCAACCCAGGGATCGAACCCGAGACCTCAGGGTCAGTTTCAGTCGTAACGCGTATTCATTACAACTGCGCCACCGAGGCATTCACATGAGGGATACATGCGTAAGCTTATATATTTAAGTATGTAGTTATATACGCAACACGGAGATACGCTCGGCGAAATGTGGGTGTACAGGTGTGGATTACAGGAGTGAGTGCGTATGTATGTATGCATGTAGTTATGTCTATTCTAAGCAAGAACCCTCACTATTATTTATACAGGGACGGTCTAACTGCACTACATTGCGCTGCGGCACGTGGTCATACTGAAGCTCTAGAAACGCTTGTTGGATTATGTGGAGCACGAGTGGACGTTGCTGATTCACATGGATGCACTCCACTTCATTACGCTGCTGCATTGGGACATGCTGATGCCACCGCTGCGTTACTGCAACATGGTGCTGACGCTCATCGACAAGACAGACGAGGGCGTAGTCCAGCTCATACAGCAGCTGCTAAAGGTCAATTAGAAACAGTTCGTATACTTGGTAAGTATGTACATATATTATTAATCTATGGCTATGGGTAAAACAAAAGACAAAAATTATAATGAATGTTTCTTTAGGCGCAAGGGGAGCCAATCTTTGGCTTAGAAATTCCAAAGGAGATCTGCCTTTACATGAGGCGGTGGCATCAGGAAGACGAGAATTGGTTAGATGGCTTTTGGACGGTAGACCATCACAAGTAAACGCAACTAATCACGAAGGACGTACTCCGTTACATGTTGCTGCAGCTACAGACAATGCGGATCTCTGTCGTTTATTACTGGATAGAGGAGCAGAAGTTAATCCTGTGGCAAGATCGTCAAAAAATGAAATTTTAACGCCTTTGGACTCAGCAGCTAGCCGCGGTCATCGTTCTGTTGCAAAATATTTGCAAATGCATGGAGGTTTACCCGCATCAAAGTTGGCAAATACACAAATTGTAATTGACGGCGCTCCAATAACATCATTACCCACACGAAAAGTTACTAGTACAAAAATTGATGTTCGTGATAGAATAAGAATAGAGAAAAGAGAGATAGTCGAAATTTCTAGCCCAGTACATGAGAAACCACGGCTTAGAGAAAAATTATATAGTGAATCAAGCAGTAGTCAATCTTCATCAGAAGAAAGAAGAACTTCTAAAAAAAAAACGCAAAATAAATATTCAGGTAAACATTATGAGCGTCGAAAAAGGCTTATGCACATACAAAAAAGTTTTAGTGATGGATACGATACAGAACTTGATGATAACAAAAACGATTACCATGAACGAAAATATAAGAAGTCTAGGAAAAACAGATCTAAAAGTGAGCCTTCACGACGCTATAAGAGTAGTGCAAAACACCGACATCGACATTATAGTTCTGGTTCGGAAAGTAGTTCAGAGTCAGAAAGTTATATAGAAAAGAAAAAAAGTAAACGACATCGGAAAAGGAGCAAAAGAAAGACAAGTTCGCCTTCTGGAAGTAGCAGTTCAGAATCAACGGAAAGACGGAGTACAAAACGCAAAGGAAAAAAAACTTCAATTCATATAGAAAATGATGACATAAAGCAAAAAATTAATATAGTCAAGTATAAAAGCACAGACAATTCACAAAGTGTTGAAAAAGCTGATGACTTATCAATAAATGCAGATACTGCTGTCAATGAAGTAAAATCAGACGGTGAAAATGAAGAAAATCAAGTGGAAAAAGGAAAAGGTCATAGTGAAACCGAGACAGATACGGTTTCAGTCAAAACCAACATGGTGATAACTGAAGCACAAATTCACATGGAACGCGAGTCTAGTCAGCATGGAAGTTCTGAAATAACAGTTACTGTCGATGCTTCCAACAATGTATCTATTGAAACTGCAAATATGAATGTTGTGCAAAAAAGTATTGACAGCGAAAACCAATCAGAAAAAGAAAAAGATGATCAGAGTGCTATCGATGCAGATTCAATGAATGTTCCTGAAACTCAACAGGAAACAATGGAAAAAACTGAAGAAAACTCTAAAACACATGATTTACAGGAAACAGTAGCTATAGAGAAAGTGACACCAGTTGAAAATGTTCCTGAAAATAAAGTAGAGTCTACGACTCTTGAGAATGTTGAAAAAAATGAAACTATTACAGCAGAAAAATCCGACGAGATGCAGACAAAAGAATCACCAGTATCAAGTAAAGACTCTAATCAACAACAAATATCCGAAAATAATTTGAAAACTAACGAAACATCTATGGATTCTAAAACCGGATTAACACGTAAAAAATCATTCCAAGTGATTTCCGGCCCCGATTATTCAATTGACCAAAGTAAAGATGTTTCAGGAGATTTAACGACTAGTTTAGATGCAACAAGCATTGAAAAATCTGATTCTGAAGAAAAAAAGTCGTCTCCTGCTGTATCGTTTGCGAAAACTCAAGAGGTTTTTGGGAGTAAAGATTCAAGTAATGGTTCCGGTCACTTGATGGGCGAGGAAGTTGATCATGACATCAAAACTGAGGACACTGATAGAAAAGGACAAAGTGACCAAAAAGAAGTTAGTACAGGAAATGGTATTGGCTTAGAAGAAAAAAGAAATGAATATGGGTCTGCTACTGGAAGTAGCATAGACAATGTTCAAAACGACGATAAAGGTCTTATCTCTGTTCTAGAAAGTAATTTACCTAATAACGAAAGGGCAGTACAACAAATTATTATGGAAAATGGGTCAGAAGAATATAATGTTGATTTGCCATTATCTAATGTCTCACCGAAACCTTCTAGATTAATTTCTAATGATAGTCATGAAAGCATCAGTAGAAAGAATAGCATTTATGAAACAAAAAGTTACAAAGTACTCAGCAATGTGACAATTGGAGATATTACATCAAGTATTTTAAAGAAAACTAGTAAATCAGAAGAAATATATATTAGTGATAAGATTTCTAAAGATAGTTTATATGGCAGGGTTCCTAGTATTAGTGATAACGAAATATATAGTCAAACAGAAGCAAATGGACGTAGAAAAAGATTTAGAAAAAAAGGAAGGACAAAAAGTCGAACAACAGTAAGGTCAAAAAGTGAAAACTCAGAAAGAGGTTATGAGTCGAGTGGATTAATGGATTCGGGGTTTGAACCAAGTCCAAGAGCATTACAACGACGCATCGCTAGTCCACGTCTGGCTGCATACTATCGACAAAGAAACGCCAGTGGAAGGTATTCAGGAAAGTCAGATAGTAGAATTCCGGTGCGGAAACCTGGTGATAAATATGCTGTCGATATGAAATCCGTTACTCAGCGCATCCAAACTAACATGAGGCGGTAAGTAGAAATTCTGGTGGTAATATTTAACGATCTTATAATAACAGTCAATTGTTATATTACGTTGTCACTTCTGTTTTTAGATATTATTGTGAACGGAAAATTTTCCAACATTTATTGGAATTGAAACGATTACAAATAAGAACAAGCAAAGCAAATGAAGCCGTTTTAGTTAAAAGGGCCATTGACGAATACAACAAGTCGAGTCTAGCTACCGTCGGTTTGGGACCATACAACAGCCCTGATTATAGTTTTAGTAGTTTTGAAAAGTTTCTTTATGAAAGCTTAAGGAAACTGCAAAAAAGTAGCAAGAAGCATTTAGAAAATCTACCTGAAAAACCGATAGATTTTGATTACGGAGAGAGCGAGTTGTACAAAATGAGCGCTATACCCGACAACCCATGTCTTTGTACTAGCAAAACGCATCGATGTTTTCATGCTATCCATGCCTACACCGGTATCCCATGTGCTGCATATTGTAAGTATTTTAATGATGTTCAAAGAAAATATGAACCAAGTACATTCCAAGTGAACATTTATATTATGTGAACTTCTTAGATTAATAACGCAGATAATTTATAGCTAGTAATAATAGTAACTTGCAATTTTAATTTCATGTATTTGATGGCAAAGCGTGGGTCATATGAATTATAGCGTAATCTTGTAAAATATTTGTATTAATTCTTGTTAAATTTTTTCATGGTGTTGTTAATTTTAGTGCCATATAAATGGGATCACCATACAATGCCGAAACCAGCGACAGCAGGGCCCAGTATCAAATCAAAGAGTTTCCTACCTAAGATCAACGCAAAGCCTCCAACAGGTTCAGGGAAAGCGCACGTCACTTTAGAAGTGTCTCATGGCACGGAAAAGCAGTTGATAGCTCTACCAGCAGAAAGACTAGATAAAAATAAAAGATACTATGTTACGTTTACTGTAAAAGGATCTGAACCTCCATCTGACAATGACAATCCTCCCCCAAGCGCATCGAAATCAAAAAGTGGCTAAATACAAAATTCTACACCTAGGTATTAATTCCCAGAACACTGCCACATGTAGTGTTAATACTTTAACAGGATGAATATATATTTTTATTGACTGAACATCTAATAATGAAAACAATATTTTTTTAACTTCACTAGGCATGAATAAGCAATATTGTTCAAATGACTAAATTATAGTCTTCCCGTTACCAAGATGCACAGCTGTAAATATGTAGGTAAATTGTTCCGTCCATCGTTGACTGCACAAAATATATTGTTAAAGATCTCAATGTACGTAGTTAATTTTCTTAATAAATAATATAAATATCATAGGAATTTTCTTATTCAAATAGTCGCCTTTCGGTCTTTAAATAAATAGATGGTCATATTTTAATACATTTATTTACCTAACAAAATATTTAAAAATTAATAAACAGGTACGTAACAAGTAAATTAAATATAACTAGAAAATAGGGTCGCGTTTTAATATAGTTCACACGCCAAGCAACAGAGCTACGCCTGCTAGCGTCCATCGAGTCGGCTTGTCCTTCGTCTTCAAGTTGAAGGTCCAAACGAACGTCGGGCCTCGCATTCTGTAAAAATATGCATTATATTAGATTAAGAAAACTATATGATTGGTGTATTTAGCCATCGTAAAATCTCGTAGAGCAATTTATATCATGCTAGAAGAAATTTCAGCACTCTGTCTCGCTCCATAAGGTGTTGTCGCTGTTTCATATTCGACTAATCGATATTAAGACTTCAAATTACTATAAGTAATGGTATTTAAAAAATCGTGTAGGAGGGGATTACTGTATAGAAAGAGAAAATTAAATATTTTCAATATTAGGTACAAATAACATGCCGACTTTGAGGCGTTCATACACTAAGAGGACTTGCTTGAACGTTGTTTTGTTCTATGTGAACTAGTATAGAGTGTTAATAAATACACCCAACAGTCACACACATAGTCCTAACCCCACACTAGGTAAATCTGTATCGCGGGTATCAGGAACTACGAGGGACTGGCGGTCTCATAACAATCAGAACCAAAATAAATATTTGTTGACCACGCAAACATTTGTCTTGGTGCGGGAATCGGGCCTGCGGCTACTGACCCGCTGCGCAGCGGAGGCTGTCGAGTATACCTACATACTGACTTGAAACTTACCGGATTTTGTAGACGGGGCACTCATACACGTTGCGAGTGTCTTGCTTGTCTTGCGTGACGGCTTTGATATACATGACGGGCATGATGGGGAAGAGCTCCATCATGCGCGACTCCACGATGCCGCCGACGGCCGTGTCCCAGCGCGCACCCTCCATGTACAGACCGTAGATGTTGGCGCCTTCGCGGGGTGGGGCACTATAGACGACAGTATACCATTTGGTTTTAGTCGATTCCCACGGTGCGGCGTTAGTACTTACATACATTACATATATACGTACATTGCTGCGACGTTAACATAAATAAGGAAATGGTAATTACAAATGACAAATAGCTGCAAAGATCTTTACAATTCCTATGACATATTGATTACATCGCAGCGTTGTGTCAGATATTTTTATTCCAAGTAGGCTATATCAAGTAGGCTTGAGTGGTAGAGCCACGTTGTAGACAGTTCTGTCTACAGCATGAATGGGCCGGCTCGATCGAATCGTTTTCACTGTCTCACAGAAAGGAGACGTAAAGTAGCGGCTTGCTGCTGCTTTTCATATGGTGAGTGAGATATCCGGAAGCCTAATTAATCCCCCTCCCCTTCCCGGTCACTTAATTATCCCTTTCCTTTAACGTCGGCAACACGTTCATGGTTCTTCTTGTATTATGGACGTTCATGGGCGGTGGAGATCTATACTATACTATACTATCAGGTGACCCATTTGCTTTTATGCTGCTATAAAAAAAAAATCATAACAGAGTCCAAAATTCTTGGTAGGTAAGACTTTAGAATAAAAATATTACATAAGGTCGACTGATAGTACAGACTTGGCCATGATGTTAGTGTCATAGATCCAAAAATGCCTCTTAATATCTCATATATAGATAAAGGGCAGTTAAGCCTAATCTGGGAATATTTATTATGATTATGATTTGATGTCCATATCGGTGAACAATTGGAGGAGAAATCGATTTATATACTTCATAAAAAAAGCAAAAAAAAAACTCACCGAATTGAGAACATCCTCCTTTTTTGAATTCAGTTAAAAACTGTGTATTAGGTATAAGTTTTATAGTAAAATAGTTCAAGAGAGAGCATTATCAATGGATATTAAAAAACGAAACAAACGCAATCTACATACATCTTCTACAGAGCATAATGCTGGTCACTTACTTGAAGTCCCCTTTGTTCTTCTTGGTGACGTCACAGTTGAGGCACATCTTGTCCAGAGGCCACTCGTTCTTTCGCGCCGTTTGCTGCATAATGGCAGTGAGGAAAGATTGCGGGTTGAAAAAGCCTGCTAGCCATACTGCCGGCGGTAACTGTGAAGAATTGCTAAAATTATTGTAGTTGTAGTAGCTTGGATTGGCTTAGTATACTGTCTCAAGGGAAGGTAAAGATTTCGATAGCTTTTGACAAATTTTTTTTTAATTAGGAAGATTAAAAACAATTTGGTCATGTTTCACTTTAATAAGCTAGGTAAGCCTTATGGGTAATAAGTCACAAATAATAAAAAGAAACAAATCCAGGTCCAATAAAGTTGGCCATCAACTGCTGTAAATTACTTAGATCAAGGTCATATTATAGGTCGATATGATAATTTAATTGACTCACGTTGAAGTCACCAGACCAATTCTCCAACTCGGAGAGACGGAGACAAAGATCAGAGAACCAGGCAGCGAGACCCAACAGACTGGGGTATGCAAGCTTTGTCCAAGAGTCAGGGACATTGTCCATGAACAAGGACTCCATGAGCTTCTCCATGTCACTGCTGATTGTTAATTCGCCCTGTAAAATAAATCTAATATTGAAACATCGTTTGTACAAATCTTTTGATCACAACTTTATAATGGATGATGTTGCTCTATGGTCACGGATTCGCAGCAATGTCGCATATTTTACTATCATAAAGTTGCTTCGACTATTTTTTCAAGATCTCCTGGAAATGTTAATTCAAAATACGCAAAGAACAAATACAGAATGGTAGGTAAAGTACGATATCACTTGGAATAACTTACAGTAGTGTCATAATAAAATTCACTCTATAAATTATAACTAGCACTTATTCACTATTGCTGTTCCTAAAAAAGTGACGTGTGGCGAATTGCGATTGTTCTTTCACATATACCTAGTTGTCAATATTTATGGAACTCAATGAGCGTGCATTCGTTCCAAATGATAACGTACCATACGCCCTAACCTAACGTACTACTTGCCCATGAAACTCAACAATACTTATGTAAAAGCTGGAAAGCGTTACCTTAAGACCGAGCTCACACTCCTTCAGCGATCTTCGTATTTCTCCCATGAGCCTGTTCATTCGTTCACACTCTTGCAGAGCCACGATAGTGAACGGAGTTAGCTCCTCCACTTTGCCCATCAGCTCCGCGAGATTGAACGGCTCTGGAATTCTGTCTAAAATGTCCTCTAGCATGAACCGCACCTGTTCAATACTAGTGATATAGCGTTTCCATGCAATTGTATGTAAAAACAATGTGTAAATAATATAGAATGATTATAGTAGTAAATCATTGAATCCTCGATAAATCAATCAGTAATTACAGAAGAGCAATTTTAACTACCACATGGAATAATAATATATAATTATGTAGTACCTAATTTAACAAGAAAAATAAACGGACTCAAAAAAACTAAAAACAAATAAAATAAAATAAATAAAGGGTAAATAAAATAAATAACCAATTTTGAGTCGGTGCTACTGCAATTTAATAGTCAATTAGGAGGAGGAAATATTTATTTAACTATTTTTAGTAAAAGAATCGTTGAAATCGGTGCCACAAATGACTTAGTTCAAATTAGTCTTACATCTCCAATGTCAACACTTTAAAGGTGGAATTTCTTCTTGAAATTTAAATGAGACTAACTTTGTGTACGGTAGCCTTCCGAATGAAAGAATAAATATCAAAATCGAATCACTCAGTGAAAAGTTATACGTGGTTATACATAAAAAAATATACACGTCGAACTGAGAATCGTTTTTTCATCAGTAAATAAAGTCAAATTATTTGGATAACATACAATTTCTTCTTTAGTTGCACCACCGCCAGCTTGTGCTCCAGCGTCTCTTGGTTGCATTTCAAACACCACCTGAATTAAGGTTGCAGTGTGAAATAAAATATACCTAATAACCTATAAACACATCACTAATAAAAACTATGTGTGGTTACCTTGAACAGTCTCTCAGACACGGTAGTCAAATAACCGATTTCCGCATTAGGATGAAGTCCGTAGAGATATGGCGTCTCGTCAGGTAAGAAATCGTCTATGTATTGATGGTACCCAACATAGTCAGAATTGGGAGGCGATATAAAGCCTTGCGCAAGCTGCAGTTCACCGTCAACCTAACATAAGATAATAATGATGAGCACAATAATTTTTGGACTGTGTTGAAATGAATGCATGCCTAGTGCTGTACGACGTAAAGACTAACATCTTTCAATAATTGGTATTATTCAGCGTATGATTGTTTGTGTGCAGTATAATGACATTAAAAACGAAACGTTACTCGAAGTGATTACATACATACATACATACATACATACATAGACCCACGCCTGTTTCCCATAGGGGTAGGCAGAGACAACGGATTTCCACTTACTACGATCCTTGCATACCTCTTTGGCCTCATTCACTCTCATTAAATTTTTCGTACATGCACGTCGGTTTAGGGTACTCCTGACGTGGCCGTTCTCGAGAATATCTCCAACTTGATCTATGAAAGTTCGCCGAGGCCTTCCCCTCCCAACTGTACCATTCACACTCGCCATGTATATTATATTCGAAGTGATTAGATTTAATGAAATCAAAGTTTAGTACGACCAAGGCGTTCCCACAAAAACATATTCAATGAGATCTCCTGCCATAGTGGGTCGTTCAGTCGATTCGCGATCCGGGGTGAGCCAGTGTATATCCAGTAACTTCAGACCGGCATAACTCGAGTCAACATTATATTTGAACTTCACTGTACTAAACACCACGTACAGCCTAGTCACATTGCCGAGCCGGGTAAAAAAATGTTATCTCGAACTCATCACCTCCAGAATATTTCAAAAGCATTTTGAAACCTTATTTAAATAATACCTACCAGTTCCGGTTGCATGTATTCCAGCAAGAACGTCCTACACAGTCGTCTGTCCCAGTCGTCAGTGATGTGGCCACCGTACATGATCTCTCCGAACAAATACCTCAGATCCTCCCACGGCACACGGGGATTGGCCTCCAAGTAGTTGTATAGTACGTACACGCAAATTGTTAAATCGCCGAAATTAAATGGATACACCCTACGAAAGACAACGATATTTTAAAAGAAATTAACTAGCACGCTCTTTTACAATTTTAGACAACTCAACAGCTTCGTTCGTTATAAATTCATTTAATCACCTGTTCCATCCTTGAGGACCGAATTTACGTCTTTCCGCAACAACTGCATGGAAATAGCAAAGTGCGAATAATATGGCTTTAAATTCAGCCTCCTTGCTGCACATTTCGAGGGTCTCCTGACTGAAGTTGTCCAAACTCTAAAAATACATGGTTATCGTTATCGTTTATTACATTACGAAGTAATCACCAATATTATTATAGTACCAAGAGATAATTAATTCAAATTAAAGATATTAGCGAAGGGCAGAATATTCTGTGTTACATACATAATATAATGTAATCAAAAAGTTTATAGATGTTCTTACAGTATAAATAGGAGTGCTTTAATTGATATCTGTAGCTGTGCCGTATATGATTACACGTAACTCTTTAACACCGGTCTCTTCTTGATAATATTTTTAATCTAAATCATCTTTATCCCTCTCAATAAATATTTTAGTAAAATACTTTAACTTTTGATATTTTCTATAACGAAATAATAGTATCAGCCCGGAGTCTGGAATTTGTGCCCGGTATGGCGATGGGCTCGCCGCCTATCACATCATGGGAAGGAGATACGCTCGGCGAAATATAGGTGTACTGGTTACACCTTTGCCTACTCCTTCGGGGTTTACAGGCCTGAGTGCGTGTGTATTTTTTTATTAGCTTGAATGTGACGAGACGAGCAAGTCGCTCGCGTGATAATTAGCGCCTGCTCATAAACAGAAGCAACGCCACACAGAACTTTAAATAACAGAACACTGCATGACACTGGACTGCGCTCGTCACCCGAGGCATAAGTTGTTAAGTCTCATAATGCCCATTAATTTCACTGGCTTCAATGTCCTTCAGACCGAAAAACAACAGTGCTTACACACTGTTGCTTGGCGGCAGAAATAGATAAAGCGGTGGTACCAATCCAGCCGGCCTCTCGCATAAAAGGGACCTTCCACCTTGTACTTTATGTATGTATGCATGTACTTTAACTTTAAAAGTAAGTCAAGGTGACATGCAATACACCAAATAAATCACCTTATGCAAATTGGCCCACATGCCGATCGGCGGTTCGTTGGTTATTTTGATGGCAGACTCTAGAATACCTTGTGGTATAATGTGGTATGCGGGATCACCAGCCGGCTCAGCACTCAAGAATAATCTGTAAAATAATAATAGGTAAAATATCAGACTAAAAACTGAAAGGCAAAAAATAAAAGTAGTTTGAGGCGATACGATCAATCATAGACGACAAAACAGTAATAACACCGTTTTTCAATTTATTGAGTGGGTGTAAATTTTATTTGGTGAATCAGTTGTTATTTTACAACTTTTAGTGGAACAATAATTAAATCGGTGTATTAATATGGAAGATTTAGTCTTTCATCCCCGGACTCCACTTTCTCGGAGTAGGAATTTTTTCTTCAAATTTACTATAGCCTATCGCTTAAGGGAAGAATCATCAAAATCGGATGACTTGATGATGATTCAATTACTTAACATACAAATTCATGGAACAGGTGCATGATTTTACAATAGATAATCTCTACCTATATTCCGGCTGAGGGTTTGCAAACGTTTCTTCCATCTTCTTCTCGAGTGTTGCAAGCCACTTGGCGACCAAGTGTATGTTCTGCAGGATGACCCAGTCGCCGTTGACGGAGGCAACACTCATCGCCTCCTCAGCCACAATCTCCTGACCCTGACCTAGTGATACTATGTGGAAGTTCTTCTTGTCCGTCGAGAAGCCTAGCTTACGACCTAGTTTTTCTAAATCCTAAAATGGCAGATACAATGAAGGACGGTATTAATTAACTGAAGTCTTGATTATAACAAATCGTTGTTGTGTTGTTTTTCTTATCCGAAATAGTCATCCAGCTAGATAATTGTTTCATTCGTTAATCATAATTAATATTAATAATAAGAAAGTGAGTTTGTTCGTCTTACGCTTTTACGGCTAAATTGCTAAACCGATTTTGATGAATTTGGGTACAGAGATAGATGGAACACTGGAGAAGGATATAGGCTACTTCTTATCATGGAAAAGACAGCTTTTGCTTTTGTGTAACCTAGATATATAATGTTTCCTGAAGTTTCACGTCACATAATAGTGAAACCTGCATCGAAATTCAACAGCTCATACGTGGTGCCCGGAAAAATTAACAGATAGCAGCAACTCTACTGTATATTATATTATTATACTGGATAACACACAACCTATTTATTAAATTAATATCTTGTTAAGGTTTTTCTGCATTGGTCTGATTAAAGCAACCGCTTATGTTTTTTTATGTTTACATTATTCTAACAAAAATTTACACGACTTAAATGAAACTGTTGGTTTCACCTACAATATATTATATAAGATAGGAAAATGCCAAGTTTTGTTGTAGTAAAAAAAAGGTTATGTAGGTACTTTAGATTACGTTGCATTCCGGTCAAAAAATATTTAAATCATGAGAAATATAGGTTAAAAGCGCACACGAAATGTAAATGCACGATGTCAGCTAATATTACAGTGTTCCTGAATTAATTAATCACATTATTACGTGAAACTTTGTGCAGTTAAAGCTGCACGCAATGATATTATTAACACACCTAAAAAGTTATTAATGTTTCTTACAGTCTAAGCATTTTAAAACATTATTCATAAATGACATGACATATTGATGTATAATAAACATTAGCTTACCTTCAGAGGATCCACACCCGGCGATAATATGAAGAACATAGCAGTAGTAGAGTTACTTTCTTGATATGACTTCTCGAGCGGCGGAGTTCGAGCTTCAACGTACTTTGTGCCCAGATTTTCTTCGCAAAATGCGCTATAGGATATTCACATTTCATTACATTGCTCACATACCTTTTTTACTTTCATTTGATGTATATAATAATAATGTACATACATACCTGGAAGCGTAAGACATGCGATCCGGCCGCAGTGCTCGCATAATACAAAGACGTTGTAATGCAGTTTTGTTTTTCCACTCGCCTGGTAACTTATCTCTTTCCGGGGCTTCACCATCTGAATACTTTTGCCATCTGTTAACGACATACAAATGGTGATGCTTGTTACATTCACACGTAAATACATATCTACTCTTAGTATTTAATTATTTTTTATTGCAGAGGCCGGCAAACGAGAAGCTGAGTCATCTGATGATAAGCTTACCTACATTAATCAAAATAGTGTAGATAGAAATTTCATGGTATTTAGCTCGTCTTTTTTATATCAATATTCTAATTCTGGACTGCGGCTAGATTAGACTATAATTCATCTTGCTGTAAATATTACACTCTGAAAAATAAAATACCAACCTTTTGGAAGCTCCTTCAATATCTTTGTCTAGATTTTCAAAAGCATCCATTTTAGATAATCCTATAATACCTCCGAAAGAGTTATTAGAAAGCCACGGGTAAGGTGACACTTCTGGCGCCACTGCGAACTTCAGAAGGAAGTCTAACTCTCTTGCGTCGAGTTTACCGTCTACTTGTAATATCTGTAATATGACTCCGTCATTAGATAAAGTAGAGGTTCTAATACTCAGATATAATATTCTGATGAGCCATCTTTACGTGTTCTTCTTCTTCCATCTGCTCTTATCCCACTCGCAGTGGGTTTGGCGCAACATGATATTTAACACATGGTACAGAAAGATTTGTATTGTAGTTTTTACGACCGAGCCGCCTGCCTGATATCTACCCCTCTGGGGATGTGCCATCTTTACGTATTATATAAATAACATCCTATCTACTATTTCGGTCCAATTCCACATTAATAATAACATAAGCTTTTGTGCTATTATCGGTACAAAATATAAATACCTGTAAAGTTGTTAAGAAGAGGAACACAAGTTTATCTTTTTCGAAGAGCCCTCTACTAGTATAGACGAACACGGAGAATGTAATGCTGTCGAGCAAATTTCGAACTCTTCCTTCCAAATCATCGGCGGGGTCGGCTCGTTGTAAGGCATCTCTGAATACAACGCTGTAGGCTTTGAGAGAGAACTGGTACATCGGGTTGATCTTGTACAGATCGTTCAGGATGAAGTAGAGAAGCGAAGCTCGGCAGGCTGCTCGCCTGTTGAATATTGCAGAAAAAGTATGTACCATCAATATAGATCAAAGCTATTACAAAAATAACAAAAACAAGTACTTTGCTATGTAATAAAATTTATAACTCACTAGCTGTCCCGCGCGGTTTCACCCGCAACTATACAAGCGCCACCTACCGGGTCCTATTGTGAATCTAAACCATCCAGGGCGCCACCCAACGCATACAAAAAAAACATTCAAATCGGTCCAGCCGTTTAGGAGTTCAGTCACATACACAGGTAGAGTAGAAACTCTCTATTCAAAAAAAAAGTAACTGGCGCCGCCGCCGCCGCTGCCAAAAGCTTGTCACGCTATCTCCTCCGAAACCGCTGGGGGTATGGAGTCGAGACCGATACCAATCGATGCAGAATAATGTAGGGAAGAAGGTAAGGTATGTCTCATATTCGTCGGACTTTAAGTTTTTTTTTAATGTTTTGTGGAAAAACATGGGCAAAGCCCCTAGTATTTATTTAAAAAAGAATAACCATATTAAGTATAATAGGCCCGTCATTATTCTAAATTTTAATGCGATTTTTCCCCAAATATAAATTACGACTACCTCGGTAGCGTAGTTGTAATGCGTACGCGGAACGACTGCTGGACTTGGGTTCGATTCCTAGGTCGGGCAAAAGTGGTATTGGGTTTTTATATTACGAAATACTTAGTATCAATCCGGAGTCAGCAACTGTGCCCGGTATGGCAATAGGCTCGAGCTCTACCACATCATGGAACGTAAATAAGCTCGGCGAAATGTGTGTGTACTGGTTACATCTCTGCCTACCCCTTCGGGGATACCAGGTGTGAGTGCGTATGTAAAATACAATAATTACTTTGTCGTACCCTATCGCGTAAAGTTACCTGTATCGCTCTCGTGCCTCATCAATTTTAATTGCAGTCGTCTTGCCTTCCTCGACTTTTATCTCGATATCGGCAGCAGTTTTTTTGGTGATCTCTAAATTGATCACCAGCGCGGAATCGCTCAATATATCTGGACCGGCAGTTGCAAGTCTCTTTAGCAAGTCATCCTCGAGAGTTTTGAGTGTGATCTTGAAATCGTTTTGTTGTTTTGTGAGACCAGATCGTAAAGTTTCCAAGTCTGGTCTCTCTGCTTTTACCACTTCTCCTAGCAACTGCTCTTCTAGCCTACAAATATAGAAGGTTTCAAGTTGTGACAATACATTCATTTAATATGTTTGACGGTTTCTCATTATTATCCTTCGAATAAAAAGTACTTTAAGTTTACCTATGTGTGGGTTATAATATAGGAGCATACTGAATCCATACTAAACTTAAAATTATTAGTTACTTAATTGATTTCACTTTTTGTTCTTCTACCTTGTCAATAGCTATAAAATACTTGTTGTATTCACTTAACACTAGATAAAGTTGCGCCTAAGATATGATATCTTTAATACTTTTCAACTTTATTAGTAACCGCTAAAACTTCATCAGTGCATATTCATAATATTTTTAACGCAATAATAATATGTTCTTACCCATCTCGTGTAACAGTGAAATTAATGAGCGTGCATTGAGCCTGCATTTCAGGCTGATAATGTGGATTTGCCAATTTGGTCTGGATTACAAGGCGGAAATTCGGATGATAATCAATTTCCCTGTCTCCAATCTGCAAAATTCTTACTATATTGCAAATATTTCGTAATCCCGTAAACCTACTTACATCAATATGTAAAAAATAAATACTTATTTCAAACGACTACAAACGAGCAAGCGGGTCACCTGATGGTAAATGATCACCCCGCACGTGAAAATCCCACAATTAAGAATAAACCATGGGTGCGTTATCAGTCTATAAGGAAATTAATGGGAAATGCGATGGCGAGACGGTGATTTGCGATAATGAAGTATATAAATGCTTTATTATTTTATCTTAAAAGCTATAATTCTCACAATGTTATAAACGTTCATTACATTTTTAACACCAACTGTATTCTAATCTATTACCTTCAGCACACGGCCCTTACGTATCAGCACTCGACCGAGAAGTGGCTCTAAAACAGCATCCACCGTCTCTCCGATGTTCTCCAGTAGAACGACGTCGCCATTAGTGACAGCGCGTTCAATACAGTCGAGGTAGTTCCGCTGTGTCAAACGGATCGTCACCAAAGCATCGCCGAACTTCGACTTTATCCACTTTAGACCTTGTCTAGTTTGGAAATTAGGTAAAGTTAGGTAAGCGCATAGTTGTGAAAATGTAAGTGATTAAAAAATCTGATGAAACTAAATAAGAAATCATATCTATAATAAGTCTATGATATACTAATAATAAGAAAAAATATTTATTTCTCATGAACGATATTGAAAAAAATTGTAAAGTAAATGAATCTCACAACTGCGGATCAATCATCAGTGGCCAACGCGCTGAATTGGTTAATATGGTGGCATTTTCCGTACTCATCGAATCTGTCGGCAAACCTTCGTTGTTCCAGCACGCGACTTGAGCATCATCAGTCAGCATTGATAGCGGATCTAGACCCTCGGTTGTATCGATTTTAGGCTATAACGACATGATTAAATGTATATCAACAACTTACAATATATTTCTGGCGGCAAGTTTTTAGTAAACTGAAATTCAGATTTTGTCGAGTTTCCATATTTTGCTATATGCGTGATGTGTTTGTATTCAGACAATGAATGAGTTTTTCTGTAATGATTGGCAAATTTAATATAAGTATAAGATGTGGAAAGACTCCATACCTACTGTCACAAAAATCGAAACTACATGTTTACACTTACACAATATAACAAGACATGCCGCAAAGATGAACTGAAATATCTATAAAGCAGTATTATTCAATATAGGTAATTAAATCTTACATTCGTCTTTTGCAGCGTAGGGATCCAATCGTCATTCATAAGCTGCTGCCGGTAGCCGCGCATGAAGCAGCCCACATATGAGATAAATGCTGTTACCAACAAGACGTCACCAGGTAGCATTATACCAGACTCTTTCAAATTTACTACTGTTGCTGACCATCTGTCCGAAAAAGAAGATTGCAGTCCAGTATTACCAAAGGCTAAATGAAAGTATGCAATAAAAATATATATATAACTAGCTGTCCCGCGCGGTTTCACTCGCAACTACAGCAGCGCCACCTAGCGGGTTCAATTGTGAATCTAAACCATCCAGGGCGCCACCTAAACGCATACAAAAAACTTCATTCAATTCGGTCCAGCCGTTTAGGAGGAGTTCAGTCACATACACACGTACAGTAGAATTATATATATAAAGATATACATATAAAATTATTACATTATTTCGGGACATTTAAAAAAGGCAAAAAAGCGCTACCACTAACCTGATCTTCTCCGAGGCTAATCCATTGACCAACCTATTGGCCAGATCAATAGTAGCGTTCGTAGCGTCAGCCTCCGCCTGGCATTTCATCTTTTCGTTGACGGCTTCTTGGAAAGCTTTCATTAGTTCTCCCAATTTCTCTTCCAATTCCTATTTACATAAAATATGATCTAAATAAAACTACGATCAAGATTGTTCAGTTTATAATAATATCTTTATTTCATTCTACCTGGCGTTATCCAGCTTAAAGCCAGAAGCCCGCCTTCTCGTGCACTTGGTTTGAGGGTATTTGGTATATGGGGCGAACTGCCATCTGACTCCCACAACAAGCTAATCAGCACGTCACGTCCGTCAATTAGCAGAGTGTAGGTAGGTACCACGTGCAGGTGAGGTTAGCTTAGGGCCTAAGATGTTGGTGGCCTACTTACACCCACTTATTATATTCTCCACGTTATTGACCAATACGCAAACGTTGATAGGCTCACCTCACAAGGCAAATTATATATTTTAGGATTTTAGCCTGTATATTCCAATTAATTGAAAACAGTGATAGCTCAGCGGGGAGTGGTATGGACTGTCGAGACGAAAGTCGCAGGTTCGAAACCAGCCCCAAGTGCATACACCTCTGACTTTTTTAAGTTATGTGTGTATTAATTGTTAATTATCACTTGGTTTAACGGTGAAGGAAACATCGTGAGGAAACCTTCATACCTGAGAAGTTCTTGATAAGAATTTCGAAGGTATGTGAAGTCTGCCAACCCGCATTAGGCCAGTGTAGTGGACCAAGGCCTAACCCCTCTCATTCAGTAGAGGAGGCCCACGGGCCTGGACACGTCCAGCAGTGGGACGTATATAATACAGGGCTAGTATTATTTATTATTATGTATTCCAATTAATTAAAGCCGATATACTTCTGACAACCGTTGATTAATGCAACATCTCTCAACGGTCGTAATTATATTTAGATTGCACTGGATTCACCACCAGGTGTATCACTTTGCCATGCTACGATAAAAATATTAAAGAAGGAAATAGAGTTCATACCTTTATCTGATCAGTAAGGAATGACAATTTGTCCCTAGCGGCTTGTAGCTCTGCGTTGGCTTGGTTGAGAGCGCGTCGCTTGGGCTCGACGACGACATACACGTCGTAGAACTTGCAGATGTTGATCACCCACGCGCACAGACCTGCCGCCGCGGCTGACTTCGACATTATAAACTCGGCGTTGAATTCCGGATTCTTTATGTACGGCTGTGCTGCCTAAAGTATGAATTAACAATATTCTATCAATTATTTATTTATTTATTTATAAACTCTTTATTGTACATCTTCAAAAACAAAACAAAATAACCTTAAAAATTATAGCGATGTACAAATGGCGGTCTTATCGCTAACTGCGATTTCTTCCAGACAACCTTAGGATGGAAAACGATATAGAAGAAAGAGCGGGCGATCGTCACAAACAGAGGATAGGTAGAAATGATGTACATAAGCAAACAAAATTAAAGTATATAAATACACAATTTACACATTTTAAATATATTTATTAATGATAATTTTAACTTATATATATAAGCAAAAACAATCTATATAATATAATAGATAAATTAAATGTACTTAGGTAATAAGTCTAAGCATTTCGTATAACACCTAAGGGACTCAGGAACAGAATATATTTGTGTATGTTTATATTTTTTATTCGCCATTGTACATATTATGTCATATTTTTATATTTTGTATCTTCCTTTTTTTTGCACCTACTTTGTTCATCTCTGCATCGCCCTAAGATTGACTGGTAGAGAATGCCTTTGGCATTAAGTCCGCCTTTATACATTGTATATAAAGTGTAAAATAAATAAATAAATAAAAAAACAGCTGATAATCACCGCTACTTAGGGTTTCCGCCCTATGCAGCATCAGTTGAGCCGGGCCCTTTTGTCATGTTCTTTGTTTGTACTGTTTATTTTTACACACATACGCATACATACACACTCACGCCTATAATCTCCGAAAGGATAGGCAGAGGTGTAACAAGTACACCTAGATTTTGCCGAGCTTATTTCCGTCCCATGATGTGATAGGGGAGGGGGAGGGGGGGGGGGGCGAGCCTATCGCCATACCGGGCATAATTTTGGCAATAAACATCTTTATTGTTATTATTATTACTAATTGTTGAAATGTTGACTGATTTGAAGATGTAAATTACATTCTGTTAAGATATTATATTTCTTAAAACATCATACTAATATTATAAATGTGAATGTAAGCTTGTTACGCTTTCACGCGAAAACTACTTAACCGATCATCATGAAACTTTGTACACATATTCTTGGAGGTATAAGAAGTAACATAGAATGCTTTTTATGAAAAAAAATATATATTTGTTTGTTACGCTTTAACGCCTAAATCACTGAACCGATTTTGATGGATTTTGATGTAGAGATAGATGGGACCCTGGAGACGGTTATAGGCTACGTTTTATTTCGGAAAAGTGTATTCACGCGGGCGGAGTCGCGAGCAAAAGCTAGTAAGAAATAAAAGAGACTAATTACCTTAATAACATCGGGGTGTATATTTTCCTTATCATAATACACCAAATCGTACAAGAATTGATCGACTTTGGCCATCATTAGCTGAAAGTATAATTCAAAAGTAGTTATATGTCATCCAGATATTCGCATCAATCATCATTAACTTACTTTGCAAGCCTTCCACGAACGATCTTTGGGCAGCTTACCCTTCTTAGAGAATAACACAAGCACCGCCGCCGTAACATTAACCACAGCATCAGGCGGCGAGCCGAAGGACTTCAGTTCAGTCAAATTGTTCTTGTTCAAAGTATTCAAAGCCTCTTGAGCGGCGATTAAAGCCGGCTCTGCCTTCGCTAAGTCATCCGCGCAAATCTTTGCCTTTATCGTTACGTCCTCTTCAATAACTTTGACTTTCTTTTCCTCTTCGGCGGCTGTTGGGATTAGTGCCAGTCAGTAAAAAATTCTAATGGTGAAGCGGAAAATCTAATTCTGTATTGTTTTCTATATTTTATACAAAAGTCAAAATGTATGCCAACAAAAACTTTACCATATGCTTTTTCCTTGGATACTTTGTCGCTTTCAGCACCAACTACTTCAATAAGTGCTTCTGCTGCTCGGTTCTTCTCTTTCAGTATAATTTCTTGCTCAGCAAGAGTAACCTATTGATATTACCACAAAACATATTGTATTACTTGTCTTAAGTAACACTATCAGGATTGGAGTTGATTACTATTTTTGTTTACTATTCTATATCTAATATATTCAGAACACATCATGATTATGAAATCACTTTCAAACTTTTGTTATGACTATCTCACTACATCCCTATTCATTTTACGTCCTATATTATGTCTTCCTTTGACGTATGCCTCATTGATCAACGTGCATTAGTTGCCTGCGCTGTGGAAACACAGAGATTAGTCATTTTTACTTGAAAAGAAAAAGAATAAAAGAAGTGAAATTGCACCAGTGTATCGAGCAACATTTTAATTCACGTAATCTGTAATACAAAACACGAGCACGTTATAACAATCCAATAACACTTTACCTTTAATACAGCTACATCAGCAGCACACGATGCTAATTTCTCCAAACCGTTCTCAAGCCTAATGATCATCATCTTCAAGTTCTTTGTCTTCTCATTCAACAGTTTTGTGTAAAGCGCAATTTGTTCTAAGAACGTCTTGGGTGTCGTGTAATTGTACCGTTTCTCGTTTTGGAAATACACCGCCGACATTTGGTTTACACTTTGATGCACGTGAGACATGAAGTCTGATACAGGATCCACTAAATGCGGCTAAAATATTCAAAATACATGAAATATACATCCAAACAGAAGTTAGAGGAATGAATCCACTGACAGTAATACTACTTGAAGCACCTAAAAAAAACAATCAACGTTACCAGTAAAGATTCAACTTCAGCAAGGAATCGTCTGGACACAGAGCGCAACGCTTCTCGGGGCCACTCGTGGAACCAGTTGATGGCGGTGCAGTTCACTAATGAGGGGAATTTACGAGCTCTCACACGAAGTGTAGCACCGACTGGTGAGAAGCACAATACGACCTGGTAACATAGAAAACATGAACCATAGCAATCTTACCAATATTGAAATAAAACTGAAATCTAATCGGACTATTTCTAAAAGAAACGATGCCACCGACGGACATATAGACAGACAGACGAACACAAATGATTATTTTATGTTAGGGGTTAAAATAACTAAAGTTAAATGCTGTAATCCAATCCTATTGAATAATTAATAAAGTAGGCTTATAATCAAACTCTTGAATAAGCCTATTTACATCTAGGTAACATAGGTAATAAATTAATTTTAAATAAGGTTTGTTATTTTTGTAGTCGAACACAGGCTTTTGGTGATAATTCGAAAATATGAAAATATTCAGGCACCACGTAGTGCATCCAACTATAAGATTCTGTAATATATATTTAAGAATATTCTGTATTATTTGATGTAAAAACTTCTATATTAACATACCTTTAACATTGACCTGACGCGGTTGATAAAGAATCTCCAGCAATTCTCACGCGTGTCCGGAACGCCGCTAGCTTTTGTCTGAATAAAAATTGATAATGTAACCTAAAGCTTTGATCCAACAGTAACGTATTCAAGAAATATCAAGGCAGACGAGGCTATATACATAAAATATTCTGACATTATCTTTGATCTTAAATAGAAATTCAGCTCCCATATAAAATCCCTTTCCATATGTTTATTTTTTCTTTAGGACACTACATATTTATTTTGTGTTATTAAGATAACCAGATAACATTTATAATAATTATTCATTCGATAACATCATAAAAATATGACTTACTTCTCCTCTAACACCATTGATAATGTTTTCCGTCTCGTCATCAGCTAACAACTCTGGTATCTCACCAGAAGCGAGCAAGTCGTTTATCAACACTAAGAATCGCTCATCTGCAACTTGCGCATCAGTCATCAAAAACACGTTGCCGAGGTTCTTCAAGCCAGCCTTGATGTATAACGCCGCTGGAAACATACTTCAAATAACAAAACTAGAAGATAAAACAAAATCTTTATAGGTTAATCGAATCAATGTTCATTAAACGTGTCTTTTTAAGGATTGAGTAATTCTATAATATGAGAGATAGCTACTTCATCAGCTAAAACGCATAGTACGCGCTAAACATTGGCTTATAAATTCTGGAATCCCGAAATACGTTGTATTATACCACAGTCTTAAACCTAACGCTAGTAAAAAAGCGAATAGAATAAAAATCAATCATATACCCAAGTCAACTTTCAGATCATTGATGCCATATCCTTTTCGCAGTTGAAGTTGGAACACTTCTAGCGAAGATATGAAAGCAGATAGTCTGGAAAGACTCTGCTTTCCAGAGCCTCCAACACCAACCAATAAAGCATTGCCTCTCGGTGCCTCAAGAATACGATTGATCCTGCAATAGATTATAGAGATTAGTTCTATGTTCTATCATAAATAATGAAAAATTACACCCGACACTTTATTTACAAAATTAATCCCATCTATGTATTCATTGTCGTAAGTCGTAATCATTAACTAGGATCACCAATTCAGCACTAAATTAAACTTCTCATCTAAAATTCTGATTGTGAATATTACCTGCAAATATGATACATGGCATCGTCGAAGAGTACCAGATTCATGCTGGCGACAAGATCGTTGTAACCCGCCAGGGATTCATCCAATAGCTTCCTGATCTGTGGCCAGTCCTTAATTGGGAAGTATTTTGGATCTCCCACACCTTCCGCAAAGTGGCAGTAAATCAAAGGCTTTTCAAACACCACATTTTCATCGAACTCCTGAGGGTTTGGTATCAAGTTCAGTTTAATTTCGTCTTAGCAGTTATTATAAACACAAATATACGTGTCGTTCTATTGTCACTTTATCATTTTCCGAGTGATTGGAGCTACAGTAAATATTCAAATTGTATGGCAACTTGGGAATACTATTGAAATTACGTATTTGAATGGATATTTATTTAATTTGAATGTGAATTTATGTGATAAACTTCATTTAATAAAGTATGAAGAATTCGATACTCTGTTCGTATTATGAGATTATATACGAATACAAATTACTTATATTAAACAACCAGGTCGAAACCACTGAATAAACTGAGTTGAATTTTTTTTTGTTTTGAACCAACCTCACAGTTTTTCTTGATGATTTCAGCAATTAGTTTTTGGAAGGTCTCATTATCCGTCGAATCGACGAGTTTATCTGAGTACACACGTGTCGCTTCGTGCATCCACAACCTAATTAGTTCCGATTGTGTCTTAATTGCATCGCCAGTTGTAAACAGAATACCCTTTAAAATATTGAATTGCACACAAATTACACTGTCAACACCAAGTATGACTTGAATTTCAGTTTTCTCTGCCTGCCCGAAACTCACTGGCACCGACTCGGTCCAGTCTACTTTTTTAGACATTTCTGCTTTTTTATGTACATCTTGCTATGTGTGCGTAATTTGTTCGTAGACTCTTTTTTATAGCAGATGCTGGCAAACGAGCAAGTAGGTCACATGATGGTACGTGATCTCTACTGCCCATGAACATCCACATAACCTAAGGAATCGTGGATGCGTTGCCGCCCGTAAAAGAAAGGGATAATTTAGGGGTTGGGAAGAGAAGGGGGATTTGGGCCTCCGGATCTCTCATTTACCGTAAGTAACGTAACAGCAAGCTGCTACTTCATGTCGGTTTTCTGTGAGACAGTGGTAACAACCCGGTCGAGCCGGCCGGCAGTAACTCAAACAAAAAAATTACCCCATCAAAACTCTGTGCAACGGGGCGGGGCTATAAAAGTCTGTGCATAATAATCTCTAGTTGACACTTAATACGTCTAATTTTTGTCCGGTGCGTCATATCTCGATCTAGAAATTAAACATTACTGTTATGAAATAAAGTTGATTTTAAACGTTCATTAATTTTTGTTGCGTATATGAGTGTTACGTGTGATTTTACCTTTGAATGTGTAGTGCAAGTAAGTGGACCAGTATTTTTTTTCGCAGATTCATATGAGAGTTATCGTTCTAGTTATCTTATTTCGATGTTTGGTATACAATTTTTTTTACAAAGTTTAATAACCACCAACCAAATCTTTTAAACATTTTTTTAAAATATTTTTATGGACATTAGATATTGATCGTAACAAATATCTTACCTGGAATATGTTTGATAGATCTCTTAAGTTGAATATGTAATGGAACTTAATGGCTGTCGGCAAGAACGTCGAGGAAAGTTTGTTGTGCAAAGCGAGTGCGGCGTTTACGAGGACCTCAGAGTACCGCTGCACAACCAAGAGGAACTTGTTCAACGGATTGTTCAAGTGCTGAGACAGGATCTGCTTGTAGATGTGGAAGCAAGCGTCCATGCCGGGGAAACTACATGAGGAATCGTAATTATAATAATTGTAAACGGAGCAATATGGTAGAGTAAAATTAGATAGGACACAGTGCTGAGTAGAATGCCATAAGGCCATAAAAGACAGCGACACAATAAGAGACCATACACTTACATTATAAGCTCACGCCTGTATCCTCGAAGAGGTAGACAGAGGTGCACTGATGATCACCAAGCTTGTTTCCATCCATGATGTGATAGGGGGCAAACTTATCACCATATCGTGCACAAAAACCAATCGATTTTTGTAATCTAAACCTCTAACACATATTGTGATGGTCTGATTTGGGATTTTAACCCAGGACTTTACGCTTTCTCAGCCTAAGAAGGCTACCATTAGACAAAATGAGGCATCAGGCCATATTTCAATAAAGATAGTGTTCGTTCAGAAAATTTTACCTGACAGCAAATGTACAGAAATGCCTCTGAAGACGCGGATCAATAGTAAAGGAACCAGCTGTGGGATTCATGCACGCAACAAACATACAATTTGATATATCCTTCAAACTCAACTTCTGTCTATCGTACCTGCAAGAACCAAACAATGTAGAGAAATTGATTTTTTTTCAACAAAAAATTAGGTATTTTTAATATTTTTATTCATACCAGTGCTTATAATCCATAAACTGTCGTATCATTGTGTGCGGTTGTACAGTACCATATGTATCTACTTCTGGCATGTTCAAGTCGTCTACAAAGTAGATCATGAACTTGCTGCCGGGCGGGCCGAAGTTACGGCCGGATTTCTTCTCCAACGGCTTTTCTAATACTTTTTGCATCATTTCTGTTGGACGAAAATAGGTATATGTATGCTGTAGACTAATGACAAAAAACTTATTACTTAACCCTCTTCTTGAGAAGATCAGAGTTTAACAACCTAACCGTTATAAAAACAGGACGAATTAGATTAACATATTGAATAGATTTTTTTGAAACATAGGTAGTAATACGCACTCACTCACGCCTGTAATCCCCGAAGGTAATAACCTCCGCCTAGGAGGTGTAACCAGTACACCCACATTTGGCCGAGCGTATTTCAGTCCCTTATGTGATAGGGGGCGAGCCTATCGCCATACCGGGCACAAATTCCAGACTCCGGGCAGATATTGAGCATTTCATAATAGAAAAACCCAATACCACTTTACCCGACCCGGGGATCGAACCCGAGACCTCAGCGTTGGCCTCAATCGTAACGCGTACGCATTACAACTGCGCCACCGAAGCAGGCAGCTTTCGAACAAAAAAACCGCTTTCAAATGAGTCCATTCGTTTAGGTGCTACAATGCCACAGACATATACACATACACACACAGAGACATATAAAGGAGTCAAACTTATAACACCCCTCTTTTCTGCTGGGGCAGACTATTTTTACTAGGTGGTAGGTGACTCATTTGCGAGAGGCCGTCTGGGTAGGTACCACCACATTGTCTATTTCTGCCGTCATGCAGCAGTGTGTAAGCACTGTTGTGTTTCGATCTAAAGGACATTGAAGTCAGTGAAATTACTAAGCATTATGAGACTCAACATTTTATGTCTCGGAATGACGAGCGCAGTCCAATGGTGCTTGGCATGGGCAGATGTGGTGTTTACCATCAGATGAGCGATCTTCTCGTCTCGTTTTTCAAGATAATAATAATTAAATTAAAAAAGTATTTTGCATTTAACTTACCGGATGTAGTATAAAAGTTGAATGGCACATTAGTAATAGCATAGGAATCGGGCAGAGAGTTTAGTTTAGCCGCGACACTGACAGTTTTCCCACTGCCAGCGCTGCCAACCAACATAACAGGCTTCTGTTTAGCGATCAGCAAGTCCATGAAGAATCTGATACGCGTAGTCTCAGAAGTCGACACTAAGCATGACTGAAGGAAAATTATTTAAATAAAAGAATAATATCAACGAATGAAAAGGTTTCCTTATTCCAAAGATCTGTAAGGTAATTTAGTTAAGTTATATTAGCCTAACAAAACCCTAAGAGACTCTTTCAATGGTAAGAAAAACTGTTTTTATAGCATTAATAGTTATATTAAAATATTTAGGTAAAAATGGCTAATGGGCTAAAATCGATGTCTAACCTGCAGTGGTAAATCTGGATCTAACTCAAAATTTTCAACTTTCTCAGACCAAGGCAGCATTTTTTTAGTTTCCGGATCAATAAAGAAGCTGAAAACGTTTCCACTAGACGGGAATTTAATCTGTTTGAATTCATTGCAGAACCACTTGCTGAATTCGTTGCGCCAGTCACAGAGCTGATCTTGAAATAGGGCAGAGCCGAAACCCCAGACAACGGCAAACACGAAATAGGTCTCATACCTGAAAAATCGGATGTGGTTAATATTAATGGAATAAACGATAACAATCTTTCTTGTTGATAAAATGGCAATATACTTAAATGAGATGATAGGTAATTATATAGTGGAGATAATCGCTTTCCGTAAAATCACAAAATAAAAACAATAGCATATAAGATTAAAAATATAATAGAAGCAAAACTGAAACCACCGTTATTAAATTTTGTTATTACCCAGGTAGTTTAGTTTATTTGGTAAATTTCTATGCGATAAATGGAATTTTCTCGATAAATATTGAATCATCTATTGAATCGTACTACTAACCATTCTTTAGGACAATCGCTGGGTAACAATGACTTGTTCAAGAAACACTCGAGCAGATAGCAAGTAAGCTGAATCTGCTGCAGCTCTGTAAGCGGGGTGATCCGTTTGTACTTCTTACACGATTCCAGTAATGATGGAATGTATTTATCGAACATCACTGTCAGCATCGCCTTCTCAGATTCGTCATCTCGAGTTGTATCTATCCATGAAGCTACGAATCTAGAAAATTGCAAGTCTGTGACAGTAAAGGCTTCATATTGTAAAATGAAATCTAGTTTTATTTAGTTGGAGGAAAAATTAAAATGCTATTATTTTAGACCGAACCGAAGTACATTTTTATATGGTTTTTGTGTCCGGTATGAAAAGTTTACAAACTAATATTCCATAAAAATACTAGGTAATACTACTTAATTCTTACGGATTCCAGCCTAAATCCTGAGGATTTATGTACAAAATACCAGCTCTCGAAACGGTAGCCGGCGTGGCGGTTCGCAAATTCGATATTTCAAACAACAATCTCATAGACTTGGTTAACGCAATTCGCTCATTACTCGCTAACGTCAATACCTGTTCAAAAAAGTTACATAATAGGAGCAATTCGTTATCTGAGTATCACAATGCTTACTAGGAAGTAGGAACCTATTGCCTATTCAACCACCTTTTAGTAAATGCTACCTTATCAAATAAAATATGAGGCGATTGAATACAAAAGTCACGTTCTGACATACATACCGGTAGAAAGAAGTTAATAAGTAAGTTAAGTTAATACTTTAAAAAAAATGCTGTGTTATACGTTAATTGGTGGTTAGTTACTCAAACATTGTGGAAAAGGCCATTACTTATGTTACTTATTACATAGTCTATGTAATAAAATCTATATAAAAAATCTGTCAGTAAAATTATGACTCATAAAATGAATTTAGGTACCAATAAAATACCAAAATCAGTACTGCAAATTAAAAAACAAAAACGGTTAACTCAAATAGCCTCATCACAGAAAACTTACTTTATTGTCATCCATTAAAGTGTTCAAACTTTCTATCCACATAGGATCAATATCGCCGTCAAGCACAATCCACTTGGGCCCATCTCCAGGCATGTTAGCCATGTCTCTCATTATAGTTGAGAACAGCCCGTCTTTCCACTCTCTAGTTGCTGGATTTATAATCCCGAACAGCTCGTCATTCGTGACGGCCTTAGGGTCCAAATCGTTGTAAAACGGTTTTAGTTTTTGCAAGGCATATGTTTTATATAGACATTGCCACACCATAGATTTTCCGGTGCCGGCGAATCCGATGATGAATACGGAATGTCTGACGGCGAATAATTCCACCAATTGGACCATCTGTGTTGACAGAACAAGTAGGTAATTTTATTGTTATTGTTCTTCACGTCCCAATTTTAATAGAATTATCGTGATAGTACTTAACTACGTTTGAAGAAAATCCGTTTGTTTAGATTTTTAAAATTACATATTCTTTCTATGTGATGCCCAGTAGCATACTGCCTTGGAGCCCGGTCTTACGCCCCCCCCCCCATCTCAAAATCTCATACAATGTCAAACCTATGTGCAAAAAAGCCCACTGGGGGCTCCAAACCGCCCAGGTCCCCGATGGGCTTAGTCGACCACTGGTGACGCCATGTGCTTATAATGTGCCACAATATTAACATTTTAAAAAGAAATAGGTAATAGGTAGTTCTCGTGTGGGGTCATTTTTAAATGTGTGGTTCCTTCAAAGAGTTTACCTTCAAAATGAATCCTGCTTCAGGCTGTAACTTCATAGATAAGGCTCCTTCCACTAAACTCTTCTCAAAGTCAAAGTCCCGCTTCCTGGGCACATCTAATGCCGGGAACAAATCACCAATCAAACCCATAAATACAGGTGTGTCATCCGTCACGATTTTCGGTATGTTGAAATCTCGCAAAGCTCTCATAAGTACTTGATCTTCTGGTCTTAAGCGGTCACCTCTCTAAATATAAAAGGAAATGCTCGTATTTATAAAAATAAAGCATGTAACGCACAATAATGGTAATAATATTACCTTCAAAGAGCCAGCGACGACAAGCACAGATTTAATGGCCCTCAAGCCCCAATCGTAATGATCCTGTTTGGATAGCAACTCTCGACACAACATGTACAGGGTAATGAATTTCCGCGCCAATAGACGTGCTTCTTGGAAACCTTCAGCTACCAACATGATCTCACAGATCAACTCGAAGTCGGGCACCACCATGGCGCAAGGCCTAAAGGTAAAGTTAATACCAACACTAAATAGCACTCAACATTTATTGTAGTTATGTACATAAAAGACCGCAATGCGATAACTACGAGGGACTTACGGTCCCACAACACCTAGACCCGAAATAAATATTTGTGGATCACAAGAACATTTGTCTCGATGCGGGAATCGAACTCGCTGCCCCTCTTTTCACGCACGCTGCGCCATGGAGGCTATCAATGAAATGAAAACTAGTTGCAAGTATGACATTTACCTGAAAAGAGCTTTCAAATTCTCAGGCAATTCAGTTCTTCCTGCGTATCCAGGATTCATCGTGATGAACATACCAACTGTGTGTATGATAGTGATGTACTCGCCCATGAAGTCAAACTTCTTTTTCTTCGTCTTGATAGCGTCAAGCAAACTCTTCACCTGTACTGACACTACGGACAGCACTTCTACTGAGATCCTGTTGAACTCGTCGAAGCAACCCCATGCGCCGGTTTGAGCCAATCCTTTGAATTCGATCAGATTATTTAGAAGTATGCAAAGAGCACTACTTACACATTTCGTGAAATAAGTAAACATAATAAGCCCATTTAAGATAAAATAATTGTTATTTTAATAACAGCATAAATAATCGTCTTTCCATATTGAACATAGGCCTACTCAAATTTACGCAAATTTAGGGATAGCCCTCATCCATACGTTGTTGCCGCCTTTTTCAAGTCTTCAGTCTATCGTGCATTGGAAATTTTACACTACGTCTTTTTATTGTTCTTTCAAAATTAAAATTCAATTTCGAATAGGTAATCCACGCAATTATTGGTATGTAGTCAAACATATATAATATTTATTTCACCTTTGTAAATGTTCCCGCAACTTTTGTAGTCCATTTGTTCGGAGCAGTTGAACACGTACACCATGATGCCAAGCGCTCTGCCCAAGTCTTTTGTGGTTTCTGTCTTACCTGTACCGGCCGGTCCGGCTGGTGCACCACCCATTACCAAGTGGAGACTCTAAAGTGAAAGAAAAAGAAAAATTGGCTTTACATTACTACATATTTGATATAAAGCAGAATAAAACCTAAATGGAGAAAATTAACGCATTAATTATTATGCCCATTGCCATCCTTAGATGAAGATCGCTTACCAATGATTTTATATATTAATGAACTTGAAATTCTGTTCCATGCCTCATCTAAATAGTTACATGTTAAATAGAATAGAGATTAAATAAAAACCACTCAAAGGAAGTACCTGAGTCAATGTGATGTAGCAACGGTCGGTCAATGGTGTGATAACGAGACGAGGCGTGTTCCCCAAATATTCATAGTCATAAAGGAATTGTGCATCGCAAATATTAGCATAGCAGTTATTTAGATTGTTATCCCATCGATGCCTGAAAACGTATCAATAGCCGTTAATCATCAGTTAAAAGTCAGAAGAATTGTATGAAAAGGTAATTCCTTTATCTTTATAATTAGAAGTTTTAAAATCCTAAGAACTACTTTAAACGAGAAAGAGAATGGCTTAATAATTATTATAGCAATATCTTTCTTCTCTGACAATCTAACGACTAATACTGCATACCATATAAGAAGCACCTACCGTAGTTGACTCTGCCACTGGAATGCATTAGAAGTCTCTACTTTAGCCACAATGAGCTTGGCAACCACGTCTCTTGAATGTACGTCGATGGTACAAATGGTCATAATCTTCTGCCTGTTTCCGACCGTCAAGTCTCCCAACAACAGTACTATCAAGGCATTCAACTGAGCGATTTGTTTCTTTTGGTAATCTTTTAGAGCATTCTCATAACCTAAAACGTTTTTTGAAGTATAAAATGCAATCTGCAAATTCTTAGACGAACAACAACACAGTGCTGACAAAGATAAAACAGCTTCGTGATTTGGAAAGCAAACTTATCACTTGCTTCAGATTTCAGTTTTCATTAAAAAGTAAGTGGTAGAGCTATACTGTAGACAGTTTTGTCTACAGTATTAATGGGTCGGCAGTATTAATAGTTAAATCCGATATGGGTGAGCTCATTTGTCGGCCTACTGCTATGACAAAAACTAACATTCACGACTAAGTTGAGTTTTTCAAGGGGTTCAGCAGTTAATCGTTCATTCATATTAAAACAACATACAGAGATTTATACAGAAGACAGTCAAAGTAACTGTAAGCAAATCATTTGGCTGACCTTCCTCCAACTTCTCGAATGCCTGATTAGTTTCCGAGGTCCACCAGATCTGCGTGCCGACTAGCGCGGGTTGTGCGGGCCAGTCAAACACCCACTCGTCACGAGACTTGTCCTCATACGACTTCACACAATGCTCGAATATGTCGCGTAGAGTATAACGCATGCAGTCTGTCACGCGGTTTAGCCATAGCTCTACCTATAATTATTATAAGCTTAACAATCAAGAACCCTAAAAAGTTGACTAGGTACATTAATTTATAAGACCACAAATAATGTGTACGATATTATTTATAATCATTGATGACATAAATCAAGGCGTGAGAGACAGACGGCTGGGTATTTTTTTTTAAATCAATTAATCATATATTATCTACAGCATTTGCACGACAAAATATTTAACACCAATGATGCGTTAAAGTGGGACATGTTAGGAAAATGAAATGAAATTATTTACAAGAAACAAACTACTTACTATGCCAGTAGGTATCATTTTACTGCTGATTTTAGTTTACAATTTTGTTAACAAAACCAATAATCACTGAATAATCTGATGTAACATGAAAGTCATAGGTACCTTTCCGGAACAATCACAACATGGCGCTTTAAACGGCACATGTTCCTCGTTCTCTTTGGAAATCATTTCGAATGCATGCTTGCTGCCAGCCTTAGGAAATACCAATTTAGCCAAATTATCGTATAGTTTGGTGAGGTGACGACATACAGCGGGCGGATTGTTACCGTTAGACAAGATATCTGAAAATAATTCCAAACACGATCTAATTAATAAAATATGGACCGAATTAGGCAAAGTACGAACTGGAAATTAAGTATGTAATCTATAAACATAAATATTTACAATATAAATGAGTGAATTACCAAGCAAATCGGCTGATGATACGAAGTAGAATCGAGGATATGCCAATCGCTTCGTCTCGAGGTAATCATTGAGCGCTTTCTCGCACAAGTTGAGGGCCTTCATCAACTCCTCAAGCTTATCCAACAAACCCGGCTTGTTGGTGGCTTGCACTACGTTCGGAGTAGCCGCAACATCTTTTAATAATTCCTGCAGAAAATTCATATTTTTTTTAATATTACACTGGTGTACAAAAATTATGTAGGTACATACATACATACGCACTCACGCCTGAAATCCCAGAAAGGATAGGCAGAGGTATAACTAGTACGCCCTCATTTCGCCGAGCTTATTTCCATCCCATAATGTGATAGAGGGCGAGTTTATCGCCATATCGGGCATAATTTCAGACTCCGGGCTGATACTAGTAATTTCGTAATAGAGAAACTTGGGGTTTTTACTTTTACCCGACCCGAGAATCGAACCCGAGACCGCAACACAGCAGTCGTACCGCGTACGCATTACAACTGCGCCACCGAAGCAATCAAAATGATGTGATGATAATAATGATCAAAATGTACCCAAATATATTTTCCGTACCTTGAAGGTTTTGTCAATGCCATCAAATCTCTTCGAGTCTTCTGGCAGTTGAGCTCTAATATCGTCAGAACCCACGAAAATGCTTTCCAAGTATTGCCATTTTCTTTGCACTTCGAACCAAAGCGCTATCACAGCATCCGCGGTTCCTAGCTTCTTTTGCCATGCAGTTACTTCAACTTCGTAGAATCCAATGAACTTGGATGACATCATATTTTGTACTTGATTCTAAAAACACATGTAATGTATGTAATCTGGCAACATTTTTATTTTGTAGTTTACGAATATTCGTAAAAAGATAATTTTACGTAATATATCCCTTTAAAAAATATTTCGATACCCTATTATGGCTAGCGAAGATCCTAAATGTACCTGATTGTCTTCTAAGGTCTCCACTAATTCTTCGCTTGCTTTAGGTAATTTGATACCAGTTCTATCGTGCATTGTGTAATCAAACTCCATGATAGCCCATGTGACCTCCAATTCTCTAGAATTTTAAACATTCTTACTATTAATATTTTTTTGTATAATGGAATAACATTTCTGAATCCATAGTCTCTCAATTCCCTCTCTCACCTCAGCGTCTTCTCCATTGCAGCTTCCTTGACAGATTTGTCAACAATAGTTTTGACTTCCTCTTCGTACTTATGCAGGTTCAATGCCAACAAATCCGCCAATGTAGTATCATCGGTAATATTGAATTTGACCTGTAATTTAGAGGGGAAATAGAATTATGTTTTAGCAAAGAAAATACCCAGGGTTGATAACACCGTGTATTTAACTATTTTCTAGTATAGCTGTGTTTAAAAAAATCACGACTAAAAAGCATTGTAAATGAGGCCTCACCTTAATTAATATAATATTTACAAAAAAATATACTAGGTATTACATGAAATCTACAGTATATATTCTGACAATATGAAAGGATAGTCAGAGAACTGCTGCTGCGTAGAGAATTTACGGATCTGCTTCAATTCAAAACCATGGTCCTTCATTTCTTGTAGAGAGTACGATTTATTCAGCTTAAAGAATTTGTGCCTATTGTGAATCTCTTGTACTTTTGGTCTTCTAAAATCTTGCAGTTGCAAATATTTGTCGTAGTCTTTCTGAAGCTCTTTCTCATCTTCTTTCTCAACACTGAAAGTTTCTACAGAACCAACTAAATCTTCTAATGATTTAAAATCGTTCAAAATGTCTTCAAATGATACTGCTTTTGTACATGGCACTATACGTGGTGACGATGTATGAACATATTGTCGGTTGATGGATATATGTGAGTGAAGGGATTTCTATATGAAAAATAACGTACGACATTATAAATGGTAAATATTTACAAAAATACATTACTATTAAATGACCATAATATACCTTTGTAGCCATCATTAATTCGATCCAGTGTCTATCTTTAATCGCCGGGTTTTGTAAATCAGTGACCGCACGTAACGACGTCATCAAATTCTTTATTATAAATTCTATTGCACCATACGGTTCCCTGAAAATTATATATTTTTTGTCTATAACGATAATTGTTTCAGTTTTTTTTATATTCATACTCTGATATTGATGGCATTGATTAAAATCCACTTTAATTTTTATTCGCATTATAATATATTGATACAATGCCTGTCTTATTAAAAATCACGCACTTCATTCATCCTGACAGCACAAAATTTTGCGTAAATATTATTGTAACAAAATATAATTATAGTGCACTAACCAAACTCGCATATCTTTGTCTAATTGTCGGAGATCCTTAGTAAATCTCTTACACTCTTGATCCATTCCGTCTGCGTCAATCTTCTTCCATGGCGATTTCTTCCAGAATTCGATTGTGCTCATTACAAGGTGATAGTAATCCCACAGTTGCTAGAGAATTAGATTCGTAATATTAAGATACGATTAGATAGTTAACTTGGGCGTAACTTTATTCAAAAGAACGTTTATTTTCCGATTATACCAATTGGCATTTTTGTTTCCTTTTGTATTTTTACCATTCATTGTCAGCGATAAATGCAAAAGAAGTTTAACGTGAAAGAAAATGAAACAGTCAGATGGCGCCTATAGATGCACTTAGCAACCCAGTTCCGTCTAAAATAACTTGCAATAAATTTCAATTAGAAGTAACTTAAGTAAGTGAGAAGTTAAACCATCACACATAAAACAATAACTAATCCACGAATACATTAGATAAAAATAGCATAACCATTTCCTTTATTACCTTTACAAGCTTCAATTCACGTCGACATTGTTTAAGATTCTTCTCATCTGGTGGCTGTATATCGAATAATGCACAAGATTTCTTCAGTGAATCTACGATATCCTCGAAACCAACCAGCTCTTGATGTACTTTATCAATTTGGCTGTAAGGCTCTTTACAACTTTCCAGAAACATCTAGGAAATAGAAATAGACGTGGTAGATCGAACAAAACATTTCGAAAGTTAAGCCAGTACCTGAGACGGGCGTAGTATTAAAAAATAAAGAACACGACAAAACAAATAGTTTTTAGTGGGAAAGCCACGCTGTCGGCAGTTCTGCTTACTGCACGAATGGGCCGGCTCAACCGGGTGCTACCACTGTCACAGAAAACCGACGCGAAGAAGCAGCTTGCTGGTGAGTTTCGTACGGTGAGATATTCAGAAGCCCAAATCCTCTTCCCCCTGCCAATCTTCCCTTCAAATATTGTGAATGTTCATGGGCGGTGTAGATAACTTACCATCAGGACCCACTTGCTCGTTTGATGGCCTATGCTATAAAAAAAAACACCAAAAATAATTACGACGACCTGAAAAACAAGGTTTAAAAAGGAACCAGTACCTACCTCTTTCAATTTGAACTGTTCTCTGTACATAGTGAGTCGCAGATTAATAAGAGCAACTCGTTTAGCGATCAGCGCTGCTTGTGCAGCTTGCAATGGTGCTACATTGTTCTTCACCACTGTTGCCAACTTAACCAGATTACGCCAACGTTCTGGTAGAACATCCAGCTAAAATACACTTTTCTTTGTAAACTTGCAAAATGAGCAAATATTTAATCTATCTATACAAGCATAGGTGTAATAATTTATTGTTATAACAGCACCAATCTATCTTCCTTAATTAAAAACTATAAGAATCTATATTATACAATAATTCAATAAACATAATTTAAGCAATGAATCCCCTAAGTCTTACCAAAGTATATACCGAATATTGATGATGTGTAGTTGTAGGCTGCAACGATCCATTTGTGAGCATAAATAAATTTTAAACATAACTTTGTTAAAGGAATAAAAACAAACATCAAGTTGACTACGGTACACTACAAGGACTGCTTTAAATCTTGCTATTTTTTAATATCAAAATTGTGTAAAATTAGTTTCGTAATTTTTTATGTCTCCCACTTCATATTTGATAAAAAATACTTTTCTCGTTCAATGTGTATTATTTTTGATTATAAAATCAATATTATCTTTTAATATTACCTGTTCATAAGTTTCCTCTGAAAAGTCAACGCCGTACTCTTTGAGCACGTCGATGATGTCTCTAAGTGGCTCGAACATGAGCTCGGTTCCGGCGTCAACCTTCGCCTTTACTTCAATCAAAACGCGCATCACCTTCAACAACCCTTCGTAATCATCATCGCCCAGTTCCACAGATAACTCCTTTGACGCGTAAGCTATGAATGCTTCTAGATCGTCTAAACTGTACCACACAAGTTGAAAACATGTCACACAATATTATATGGAATACAAAAGGAGAAAGAGAAAATAATATAAATAATAAATTGGTTTTTAAGTAAAAGTTCATGGTAAGTAGTAACTAGTACCTTATGGGAGTATCAGCAATCTTAACTGTTGCAATGGTCGCAACTGTTTCCTAATTCGTAAAATTATGTGAATCAATCTTTAACTTTACTAATTTGCTACAACAATACCTGCTTTGCACATGATCTTTCAAATTCTGCTTATATAAATTACTCCATTTACAGATAATGTTCATAATGGCTTGGTTGAGCCGCTTCAGATCGAGTTTCAACCAACCGTTGCATAGATAATCACTGGGAAGCGCTGCCACTTCGTCATACATGGCATTAAATTTATCAATCTGTTGATTACAGAAGAAAATGATATTAAATAAGTTAATAGCATAATAAATAAATACACCCAACAGTCACATAAATAGTCCTGATCCACATTAAGTTACGAGTCTTGTATGTTGGGTATCAGACCTATGAGACTTTTCGGTTTCACAACACCCAGAGCCCCGAAACAAATATGTATTTATGGAACACACAAACATTTATCTTGGTGCAGGGATCGAACCTGCGGATTCACAGTCAGCTACGAGCACGCTGCGCCACGGAGGCTGTCATTATTAGTAGATAAAGCAAAAAATTAGAATATTATTTATTTGAAGCGTGGTCTCACGATTCAGCAATCAGACAGATTGACCTACTCATATATTATATATATGTATGTTGTTGATGATTTTACAATTATGATGATATATTGGTGATGACTGGGAAGATCTTTGATAGATTACTTTGGAGAACTTTCGGAGAATAATTTTTCATCACGTTGGGGATGACGAAAGTGTAAAAAGCTCAGTGGTGAGTGATACAGACTGTAGAGACTAAACAGGTTCGAAACCAGCCTCAAGAGCATACACCTCTGACTTTTCTAAGTTATGTGTGTATTAATTGTTAATTATCGCTTGCTTCAACGGTGAAGGTAACATTGTAAGGAAACCTGCATATCTGAGAAGTTATTCATTAGAATTTCAAAGGTACGTGAAGTCTGCCAACCCGCATTAGGCCAGCGTGGTGGACTATTGCCTAACCCCTCTCATTCAGTAAAGGAGGCCCGTGTCCAGCAGTGGGACGTATATAATACAGGGCTAGTATTATTTATTATTATTATAATTGAGGATGATGAGAGACGAAGCCAAACGAATAAAGATTTACCTCATTCTGATATTGTTCTAATTTTGGCTTAGCTTCGGGTGGATCGCAACCATATTCATACTTGTACTTATCGAACTCCTCCGGTGGTATGACGCGTCCGTACTTTAGAAAGCCAGCCAATACTCCTTGTCTGTCTTCCATCCATAAAGAAGTATATTTTTCGTATTTCTAAAATAAGGATGTTCTTAACTGTATTTTTTTAAACATGAGATCATAAAATGTATTGTATATCTGATGATATACATTACATATTAATTAGGTGATCCTAATGGTATTTCAATAAATAAACAAAAATCAATGCGAATTTTAAAAACATATATACCTACGTTTTTCATATTATTACATAATTATATCAATAACTGAAATAATGAAATTAAAGCAGAAGTTTTATAAATCTTAAGCGAATTCAAATACTATATTTTGCATCATTTACTATGTTAACAATGTTAAGTAGTGCCTGATCACAAACATCAAAACATATTATAGCAACACATACCGATGCGTACTGCACAACGTCGTTAATGCTGTTTTCAATCCTCTTCAATATCTCATGATACAAATCAATCATAGCATCTTCAGCGGCAAGGTCATCTGCAATAAATATTTAAAAAGAAATATATAAAAATACATACCCACTCGTACCTGAATCTCAAATGGTAGGCAGAGACTATTGAGTATCACAAGCTACGATCCTGACACCCCTTTTTCGCCTTTTCCACAACCATACATTTCTCATATATTTTCCCCAATTGAAGGTATCCGCGACTTCATCATTTATTTAATCAGCATACGCTACATTTGAGCATCCTCTCCTGGCTTTTCTATTCACATTCGCACGATAAATTAGGTATTTAGGTGAATCATCTTTCTGGCTCGGTGGCGCAGTTGTAATACGTTCGCGTTGCGACTGAGGCCAACGCTGAGGTCTCGGAGTCGAGTAAAGTGGTATTGGGTTTTTCTATTTCGAAATGCTCAGTATCAGCCCGGAGTCTGGAAATGTGCTCGGTATGGCGATAGGCTCGCCCCCTATCACACCATGGACAGAAATAAACTCGGCGAAATGTGGGTGTACTGGTTACACCTCTGCCTACCCCTTCGGGGATTACAGGCGTGGGTGCGTATGTATGTATGCATCTTTCATCATCATCTAAAATATTTTTAACTGAAAATGTAACAGTGAATGTTCTTTTATAAAGCTTGCGCGTTACCTTCATAAGAAGCGATCGGCACTATAGGATCTATCCTTGGGTACAATGTGGCTTGAAGGAACATATCTTTCATCATTTCCCTCAGAGTATCGTATAGACCGTCATCATCATCCATGTCCAAAGACGGAGAGAAAAATATATCTGAAAAAGTCATTATATTTAACACTAACAACAACGTAAATGAACCTATGAAAAATTTAAATAAATACCAATACAATATGCTACATAAAGGATGTAAGGGAAACGCTCCTGAAAACGTAATAGTGCTGGTGATTACGAACATTTCTATTTTTTATATTACACCTACTTAGCTGTACCTACTTACAATTATGCGCTTCGGCAATCTTAGTCTATTCTGAAAATACGAATGCGTGATAATGATCATTACATTATGCACAATTGAATCCTAGACATCGATTGAATAATCCTGCTAACTCGTAAAAACGTCAAATGCGAGTCGGCCTCGTGCACAGTGGCTTTAATCCACATTTTCGCTATTTGTTTTTTTAGTATTCGTTAATATCAATAGCAATCTACCTGGATCTCGAAGCTCCGCTACAACTTCCATAAACGCCACCCTCGGTCCTTTCTCCAGATCTGTTTGCTTCTCAAACAAATCTAAGCTCGATTGTATTGCTTTCATCACTTGCTTTGATACCTACAGAATGTAACGTACTTACTTAGCTGTATATCATATTGTAGCAACCAAGTAGCTAAATAATTATTGCTATTAATCTAAACCTAATTGTAAATATATCGTATACTAAAAGTAGTCTTACTAAAGTTATTTACCTGTGAATCAACGTATCTGACATAGGCAGGCCACCGCTCCACTCTGAACGCCTCCTCCTCCATTTCTATTCTTTCAGCTTCAATATCAGCGAGTTCTTCCGGATCGTCAATTTGCTCTTCTTCTTCGGCCGGCGAATCCACCTCTTCGCCTATCATAAATATATTACATTTTATTAGATCTTCACTTTGGAAACATACAGACATAACCATATACTTCGGCACCGCTAAGGTGAAGAGATATCAACAGTATATCACTGCTAGCTAATAAACTCTTCAAGCACGTACTCACTTGACTCTACATAATAATTACCAACGGTATCCTCATAGATTTTTGTGGCATCATTTTCGTTCATAACGCTTTTCGTTTTTTTTATTTTATTATATTTTTTTCATAAGCTAGACTTTGAGGGTACGCAATCGAGATTGCAACATAACACAGAATACCGAGACACTGTTGCACTAAGTAATTTTACAGGTCGCGGTCGCGTGTCTCCGCTGTGTGTCATGTATTTCCGCCAAATGTCGCAATCTCTTATCTCATCGCATCTTTCAAAGTGAGCCTTTAGCAACAGTGTTAATAGTTTATGTAGTATAATTAGGTTAATATATCATTACATTAACAATTTCGCTATACCTACTATAAAGTATTTTATAACTTAAAACAACACAATTCAATTTTCTATTGCATCTTCTCTCGAAGCATGCCAGTAGTGCCATATCGCATGTAATATGATTACAAAATTACGGGATTACATAATAACTCACAGCGCATGCGGCAAATGCGCGGTAATTTGAGTATGCGTAAAGAAAAACGAGACTTGATGAGAGTGGAAAGAACGTTTTTTTTATAGCAGAAGTTGGTAAACGAGTAAGTTGGACACTTGGAGTTAAGTGATCTTTACCGCTCATGAACACCTACGATACCAGAAGAATCATTATAGATGCGTTAGGATTTGGGATTTTTGACTAAACAATACGCACCAGCATCCCTAAGCGTCTGCCTCTCTGCTCTCTCAGCCTCTTTAGCTTCTCTCTTTAGTCTTCGAGCTTCTCGTCTTTCCAATTTGATCTGAGCAGCCTCCTCTTTGAGCCGCTGTTTTTCTTCTCGCGCCACTCGTCTTTCTACTTGTCGTTGCATGATTGCGGCAATTTTGGTGGCGCGAGCAGCTTTCTCGTCTTCGTCTAGAGTCGACTCGTCCACTTCCTCTAATTCCTCGTCTTCTTCTTCTGGCTGCAAATGATTTAACAACATTTTTGTTTTTGCCTTTTACTCAGGGCCTACTCCACAAAGTTGAAGATTTAACCACCAATTATTAACTTATAAAACAACTATTTTTGTTTTAGTAGACATCGTTCTTCTGGTATAGTATATATATACTAGAGTATAACTATTGTAATTGGACTTATCATATTTTACTTAACAAGTAGTATTTACTCAGAGGTGGAGGAAAAAGGTGCAAAGTATAACATTGTTCATCTCAGCTATTCCCGTATGTTATATGACAATAAAAAAGTACTTGCCTCTTCATCATCTTGAATATTGAAAAATAACTTGTAATTTATTTTAAGTATGTCTATGAACTCTTGATGACTGTCTAATATTAGATTACGCCTGAAATTTTAAATATATTACCTATGTTAAATTAACAAACGCCAGGAGGTCGAATGGTCAGTGTTAGATATTGTTGGAGTGATGCAGTCAAAGATATTCAAATATAGGATGCAGTGAATGTGGTTCTGTGCTATCAATTTGTTTGCAGGTTGTGTTTCGATGTTTTCCTTCACTCTTAAAGTGAGCAATGATTAACAATGATATACACAAGTAACTTCAATAAGTCAGAGGTTTGTGCCTTGGAGCTGGTTTCCAACCCGCGACACGTCGCGACAGTCCGTATCGCTCCTCGCTAACCCATCGTCACTTAGCTGTTACTCTTTTGTCCCAAACATATATTACCTCTTCATGACTCTGGGATGTCGTTCATTAACAGCTAATAGTTCCATCTTATCCGGGTTCTCCTTGCGATTGTGTAGTGGTTTATCTCCCCACGCGGCGATGTTGGACAAACCACGCTTCACATGGTTCTGTGCAGTCAACACTCGTTCCTGGAGCGTATTGATGGCGGAGTACACTTCTGCCATCCAATCCGTAACTAAAATCAATTCTTTATTATTTCCGCTTTTTATCATTTCCATTAAATATAATAAACTAAGTTTGTATGAAATAAGTGCTAATTATAACAGGTTTATTATACGACATGAGTCGTGAATACTGATTAATAGTAGTGGCAGTTGAGAGTCCAATAGATGACGAGTATTCACTGATGAACCAATCGCGTGAAGTATCGACACCCCGCGCGCCTTCATTCCGCCAATCAGCAATATAAATTGACTACTGTGTAGGTGATGTCTCTGTTCACGACTTGTGCCCTCGACAGGTACCGACCTGTATTATAACTTGTCACATACGTTACCACCAGTTTATCAGTGTTTGTAAGCCACATATTTTATGCCACTTTCCATGGCATGATTGGTATTTTGATTAAAAATCATGATCATAAATTAAGAAGTACCGCGAAACTAACAATCATCATTCCATGTGAGTTCTTCAACACCTCGTCCAAGAAGCTGATCAATAGCATAAATTTCTTTCTCGATGAGGGCCACTTCGGTCTCGTGACTGCCTTCACGGATAGCGTTATACCATGATATGGCGCGATTTAGACGATTCATGTCATACTGTAACATTGTCAAATAGTTCCTAGTTAACTTAAGTGTCAATTAGTCAAATATCTGTAAAATTCTTAAATGAACAGATTAACGAGATGATTCTTAGCTAAATTTTAAGCCATTTTTTCAAACATAAAAAAATTATAAATTTGATCCATTCGTTTAGGCGTCCGATACACTCGCACACACCCACAGATAGACAAAGCGGTCAAATCTCCTATCGGACATCGGTAATCATACAGGCTATCTTAACTTTGGAAACTTCTACATGGAACAATGATCTTATGCTCGTGTTGAACCAAAGGCGTAGATTTTAACCCAAGGCTTCCTTCTACAACCGGGCCTCCTCCTACCCTTTATTTTTCCTTAAATGATTAGTTGAAGTAGTTCATACTTGCTATTTTTCAATATGTTTACCAAAGTATTCCAATTTCCTTATCTATATTGACTATTGGTTATTCGTTAACATAAAATATATCCAAATATTACACAACCTGTAATTTCTCATTTCGAGCGTATAGTTCTAGACCTTCAGCCGGTATTCCTTGCTTGTCCAAATATTTCATGTAGCGTATTTCACGCAACAGCATAGCAAGCTGTAACAAAAAACGTTAATGAAAATGGACTATCCTCTCATTAGTCTAAATAATAAATAAAATAATTAAATAAATGGTAACGCACTTAAGATCGGCGAACCGTGGCTATACTAGTTGTACATCTGCTTAACTATCCGGGGATAAAGGTTTCAGCTTATGTTTTTTTGTTTCTACCTGGCGTTATCCCGACATAGTGCCAGGCTTTACCTTCCTGCTTAGATGTTTCGACTTCGCCCGATCTTCAGCATCATTTTTAATGAGGACCAATGGCTTTCATGTCTCTCTCTACTACGTGAAGCCAGCGCTTATTGGGCCATCCGCGGGATTTTACACATGTTACGACACGTATCTGCGAACGTATCCTGCGGTTTCCTCAAAACGTGACCAAACCAACTCAAGCGACATTCTGCCACGTCGCGGACACCAAGTCTACCGCGGATGTAGGCATGTAACGTTGCAGATCCACTGCAGCATCTTCATCTCCGCGACGTGGATGTCTTTGAAATGAGCTTATGTTTCATATTTGTAAAATTATTTTTCTATGTTAATTTGCAGAATACTATTTCGAAGCAATCTTACCTCGGGACTGAAGTTGTTCCTAACGAACGGTGGATCACGGTAGATAAGATTCTTTGCCAAGTGCAGTTTGCAAATCGGAGACACTGTTGTACACCACTGTTTGAATTGTTTATCTTCCAACGAATTCAAGTACCCAAGCATCTCATTGTGTTTTTGTTTCATGTACACTGCATATTCCACTTCTATTATGCTATAAGGATGGAAAATATATACCTACAGATTAATTATTAATAGTGTAAGGAGACTCATAATCCTTTCAACTATCAACAATATTATCAGCCCTTTAATATATGTACTGTCTCACTTCTGGGTACAGGCCTCTTCTACTTATGTCAGGCCTTAATCCGCCACGCCGCGCTGGCTTAATGCAGGTCGGTAGACTTCACAAACTTACCTTCAAAATCCTTATCAGATAGCAGGCTTCCTCACGATGCTTCCCTTCACTATTAAAGCAAGCAATAATTATTTCAAAAAGTCATAGGTGTAAGATCTGGGGGTTACTATCGAACCTTGGCCTCGTTGTTTACAGATGGAAAATGTACATACGGATCTTCAAACATGATGAAATCTTCCATTGGCATTTGAATCCTTCGTCGCAATTTATTGATCCACCAAAGCATCCCTCCGACGGGTGGTAAATAAGGATCAACCATCGGCCTCTCGGGACCTTTTGTTAGTTTCTGCCAGAATTCACATCGAAAACATCATACTTCATACTTAATCATACTAATATTATAAATGTGAATGTAAGATTGTTTGTTACGCTTTCACGCGAAAACTACTTAACCGATCATCATGAAACTTTGTACACATATTCTTGGAGGTATAAGAAGTAACATAGGATACTTTTTATGAAAAAAAAAATATCTATTTGTTTGTTACGCTTTCACGCCTAAATCACTGAACCGATTTTGATGAATTTTGATGTAGAGATAGATGGGACCCTGGAGACGGGTATAGGCTACGTTTCACTTCGGAAAAGTCTATTCACGCGGGCGAAGCCGCTAGCAAAAGCTAGTAATATATAAATAAACATGATGTAAGTATCCTATTAATATTACCAAAAAATACAATAATAGGTATATTGCACATATTGCTTACAGACATCTCCTCATCAAATATCTCCTTCACGGCGTCCAAATTGCTGTGCATGAAATCCAAAAGCATCATCAACTTTGGTTTCAATTCTTTCTTTATTAACGGCCGATGAAATAGATCCCCAATAATTTGAAAAAACTGCAAGAGTATATAACCATAACATATATGGATATTTAGCGTCGATAATCGACATTATAAATGAAAACAAAGTTATACTTTGAAGAAATGCTCCAAATTATGGCACTCGTCTAAACCCTGAGAAAATAGTGATGCCAGTCGTCTGTCCATGTCTTCCAGTACGCCCATGTGTTTGTGATAATCAGGAAGAAATGTTTCGGATTCTGGATCAGCTGGGTCATACGTGATGTTTCCCAGATTTTGATATATTAGCGTGTACTCTTCTAGTACCTGAAAAAAAAATGCACCAGTTCTCACCCAAATGATAGCCTCCTTGGCACAGAGCGAGGATCCAGTTCTATCCTCACAAAGAGATGATCCACAAATATTGGTTTCTAGTTTGAGTGTTGTGAGACCGAGAGCTTCTCGTAATTTCTGATACCCACGGAAAAAGATTTGTATCTAGACTAGACTCATAGACTAGACTAGGCTGTCAGGACTATTTAATTTTGTGTGATTATTGGGTGTATTTTATCTATTTAGTACAATATGACGCCGAAATAAAGTAAAAGACAAAACTCTACCTTTATTACAATAAATATATGCTGGAATTACCTTTAAACATTCAGTACTCAATATTTTTCCTCGTAAACCACAAAACTCGACCTTCTCCAGCTTCATGATTTCAACGGTCGCTTCTAGAATATTCTCAATCATCCTCAGTCGCTTCATGTAGACATTAAACCTCATGAAAACGCGGTCGAAGTCGAAAGACCAGCGCACCGGCATCACGCCGGGTGGGAAGAACGTGTGTACTTTGTCACGGTTCATTTCGTAAGTGTCTCTGTAAGTGACAATAACTTAATAAAAAAAAGACAAAGAAAAACAAAACAAACCAAAACCAACTTCACCTGCACGTGGTACACTCTGCTGATTAACGGACGAGGCAATGACGAAATTCGTTTCGTTGTTGAGGTCAGACGGCGGGTTGCCCCACATAATATCAAATTTGCCGTCAAATCATGATCGGAAGGCGGACCCTGGCATTAAGCCGGGATAACGCCAGGCAAAAAAGTTTACTTCTTCCGTTCGAAAAGCCTTCAAATATAAACCTATGAAAACCTTATAGCAGATAAAACGAAACTAAAATAAACTATAAAAATGGCTCAATGGCTATGCCATAAAACAAAATAGAGGCATATTAGGCAATTAGGTATTTTATTTTGTTCTATCTGATTTAGTACCAGGATCCGCCTTCTTCCTCAGTCACTTCCACTTCATCCAGCCATGAGCATACTCCGTAGTTAGCCCAAGGCTCTCGTGTCTTCTTCTAACACGAACGGTGTGACACTTCTAAGTGAACGGTTTATGCGCTGTCCGCGGGAACGTACCTCTGACCCTAGTACGATCTAGTACAGGCATTCACGATATACTCGTAGAACACTGGTACTTACATAAAATGATTCAAGATGCCGATAGCTTTTCTCAACTTAAGTAACTGTTCATCTGCATCACCTTGGAAGATGGCTGAGGGATCCACTGAATTTGTACATTGCTGTATCACCAAGTTGCATACTTCACGTAAAAGGGCTGTAAAAGTCATAATTATAATGAAACAGACTGATTTCTATTATGCCGAGACCCAGAATCCAAATTTAAATTCTCATATTTAAGCATTAACAATAGTGATAAAACACCGGTATTTTATTGACTTTCCTAAGTAAGTGTTAGAGCCACGCAGCAAACACTTTTGTCTATCGCGTGGCCGAGCATGAATAGGCCGGCTCCGCCGGGTTAGTACCACTATCTCACAGAAAACCGACGTGAATTGGCAGCTTGCTGTTACATTTCGTAAGGTGAGTAAAATGTCCAGAGGCCCAAATCCCTCCTCCCTTTCCTAATTCTTCTGGTATTCTTCTGGATTCTCTGGTATTGTGGTAGTTCATGGACGCTGAAGATCACTTACCGTCAAGTGACCAATTTCCGCGTTAGCCAGCCTCTGTTGTAAATAATCTAAATATAGTCACATAGGTACTCACGTATAAGTTTCTCTACATTGCAATAATATCTGGAATTCCCCCACAATAGGCCAATGCAGTGGAACATCGGTCGAATGAGGTTCTTTGCATCGGAAAAATCTGTCCCCTCAAACGTTTCAAAGTGTATAACTAAGGGTTTCTGATACACATATATGTCGCGACACTCGACTATGGCTGGAAACGACAACAGAAATGATTATGGGTCTAGATATGCCGAATGATATCTAGAATGGCGATTATGAACCGGTGGACGTGGTGAAGAACAAGCTGCAGTAGATTTACCGTTAATGAAAAAAAAATGACTTCATAAGTCCAGTGACACCGTAAAGGCTGAGAAATCTGAGAGTTCTTAGGTTCAATTCCCTAGTTCCCTTAGTTTTCGCATCAGTTTCGAGTGAGTGGAATTTCTGTGCGATAGGGCGATAGCTCGTCACCTATCACATAATGGGGCGGAAATAAGCTCGAGTCTCTTCGACGAACCGTAGGTGTATAAGTGACACCCCTGCCTGCCTAGCTATTTGGGGATGCAGGCGTAAGCTTGAATGAATGAATAAAGGAAAACATGTAAAATACAAGTTTACATGCAAAGTTAGACTAAGAGTTGGATCTTTCCGAGAAATATCTTGAAAACAAAGTCTTAAGTCATTCTGTAAACGATTTGTAAATGGACGTCTCGTTAGGTATCAACATAATATTGTAGATTACAAAACCATTAAGCTTGTCCACCTTCATTAGCAAAGAATTCCGAAGGAACTAAAATAACAACTCAGAATCCCACTAAACACGTCCCAGTTATCTATCACTGCCTCTATTTTTGTTAAAGTCGGGATGACCCGATCAGAGTATGACCGAGCGCACTCGGATACCCGGACGCTACTCTTACCTTGGCACTGGTAATTCAAGCTCATTTGGACGACGGCCTCCGATCTATCTTGAATCGTATCTTCTATTGTCACGAACTAATCAGATACGAGTCGAATAAACAAAATGACGGCTAGTAACAATTTACAAACAGTGGTGACAACACAAGACTTTTATGTTCTTGAGAATGAGTAAGCTTGTAATCTGTAAACCATTATCTGTGTACATTCGTATAAACCTAACTCGAACGAGGCCACCCCAACCGAGCATACTGATCGTGTCAACATGGTTTTACCGAATTTCAAAAGAAATCTCCCTCCGGAGCTAAGAAATGCGTGAAAACTCACCAGCAACAACATTAGTGAGCATGGACTTGAAGCAACTGAGGTACACGCTGCGAGTGGACTCCAGGTAGTGTGCCATACGCTTCACACGAGGGTCGCGCAACTGAGAGTATATACCTTCCAAGTTCCGCAACCTTTGTGTATAGAACTCCACGTCCGCGTTCGGTAACGGGAATTTTGTTCGTTTGAAAGCTATTATAAAAATTTAATTTTACTATAAATTTCTGGAGTAGCCTGAATTAATTAGACGAGCAGGTCACTCGCGTGATAGTAAGCTAAGGTTATCCATAAAAATAAACAAGCAGAATTTTGAATTCCAGACACACAAGATGTTACCTACCCAGACGGCCTTTCGCATATACGAGGGACCTATCACCTATTTTCTGTTACAGTGAGCAATTCTAAAGTTCATGCAAACAAATCAAAATTATGTTGTTGAGCCAGGCTGTCGACATATTTGTCTACAACATGAATGGGCCGGCTCGATCGGGTTGTTACGAGTACTATCGGTTCATTCGGGAGACCGAAATCCCTCCTCCTCTTTCCAATGCCGATTCCAATACATTGAGGTCGTCAATGCATCCATAATTCTTGCAGAGTGAGTGTTCATAGGCGGTAGAGATAACATTAGCGCCAGGTGATCCACTTGCTCGTTTACCGGCCTTTGCTATAAAAAAAAGTTGATAGTGGACCATGCCAAAAGGCCAGGATAATGCCAAGCAGGTCAAGAAAAAAAATAATTACCTATGTATGAATCCTCCTTCAGTAAATCGTGTACTTGCTGTGCCCATTTTATAATAGCACCTTCTATGTTTGTTTTGAGATTCAAATCAACGTCCTCTCCATCACTGCCACATGAAGATCATGTTACCAACATTATGAAAAGTCAACCGACTTGTGAAATAATACACAGTAAGTATCCATTTCTTAACCGACTTAAAAGGGGTAGGTGCTCAATGCTATTTTTTTTTTCTATTTGGTACAATTCAGTTACCCAACAATGTCACCGGTACAGATTGGAAAAAGACCTCTAGAAATTATTGTTAGTTTTTATTGACCTTTCAATGTTAATTTTTGATGTCAGTTTTTAATTTGATCCATGCATAATAGTTACCTTTCTTTTAGTCGTGCTTCCGCGTGGTAAATACCTTCGACTCCCGACGGCATAGGCAACATTACTTGACTGGCCATTTCGCCTTTGAGCTGCAAAACAACATGTATAGGTACTAACAATTTGTGTGTTTTCGAAAGACTTCAATGTATACTACTAGACCAGCTGTGCGGTTCATGGAAATAGCGCACTAAGTAACGGCCAATTCACCGCTACTCTACTATATAACCATCTCGCTTACTTTTTAATTAGACTAAGGTTATTCACTGCAGAGTACAGTGGCTTCCCTGTTTCGCTCCCCGCCTTAAACTTCCGCGTTTTCTTATGACATATGCATGCAGACATAAAATGTATTTGTAATAGTATCATACTTTCTTTCTTTCTACCTTTCTTTCTATTATCATTGTCTATTAATATATCATACAATATAAAGTATTAATATTATTTACTTTAATACTTAACTGTCATTTATTATAACTATATAAATATGTTTTCCTTCTCCCTCTCTATTACATACATACGCACTCACGCCCGTAATCTCGCAGGGGTAGGCAGAGGTGTAACCAGTACACCCACATTTCACCGAGCATATCTCCGTCTCACGATGTGATAGGGGGCGAGCCTATCCGCCATACCGGGCACAAATTCCAGACTCCGGCGTGAACCTTTCAATAAGGCGCGATGGACTAACAAACATCCAAACTCACAAACTAATAAACATCCAAACTTTCACGTTTGTAATAATAGTATAAAGTAGGATAATATTTTTACTAATTTATATTATTATTGGTTCTAAAATAGAGTTTTATATTGTATTGTATTGATAACAAAGTAATTGCTACAGTTTTGCTAATATAACACAGTATAATCTGAACCACTTCGAAACTATCTGAGGTACTCGAGTCTCGCCTCGAGTCTTAAATACGCTTAAATCTAAGCAAATTATTCCAACCTGCGTCATCAAATTCCTCAAATCGTTAACATGCCTCTTCATATCGTTCTGTACTATCTTCGGCCATCCCTTCTGGTTCTCGGGGTTGCACAACAACGGCCCAATTACTTCGTCTGCCATCACGCTTATATCCATCAGTACATTGCCCGACATCTCCCCGAGAGTGAGGGCCTTTGGATATATTATTTTGGATTATAAAATAAGTTTTATAGTGGTAGAGTCACGCTGTTGATAGTTTTGTATACAGCCGGCTTGGCCGGGTTTTTACCACTGTTTCACAGGTTTGGTTTCCTGTGAAGTAACAGCTTACTGCTGCATTTCGTACGGTGAATGAGATATCCGAAGGTCTAAATCCCCCTCCCTTTCCCAATCTCTTAATTACCCATTTCCTATATGGTCGGCAAAGCGTTCACGATTCTTCAGGTATTGTGAATGTTCATGGGTAGTAAAGATTGCTTATCATCAGGTGACCCACTTACTAGTTTGCAATATGCTATAAAAAGACTTTACAAGATAGGGTATCTTCCACACCCGCCGTCTTTTTTTGTCTCTTAAAAACAACATCTACGATGCGACGCCGGTCAAGTTATGTAAAAGCATAATGTATCTTATATTTTTTGAGTTAGTATAAAGAAGTTGTGCGTGTTGAATATTGTTACCTGACGGAAATTCGCTTGAGTTATCTTGTCATCGATATTTCTTAGAAAATATATCATTTTTCCTCTACTTATAGGAGGGAAATACGTTGCGCAAGTGAGCATGCCCGCCGTATTCATTCGGAACACTATGATCTCGTATTTAGGCATGTCAAAGAATCTGAACAACACATGCTGAAAACAAACATAATAGTACATACGTACAGTATGTAAGAATTACGATTAAAATTATCTGCTTCGGTAACCTTCGTTTTTTACAACATAGTACGAATATTCAAATAATTTACCGATTCTCGCTCTCCTGGCTTCGTCAAAGGCTCAAGAGAAAAATAAGTTCATAATATAATGTTATAACTACTCTATCAAATATCAGCATGTTCCAATGAATATCATCAATGATTTTGGTATATCATAAAATAAAAGAAGATTGCCGAAGCGCATAATTGAAATCGTAGTACCTACTGTGTACCTAATATTAGATCACAGCCTTACTATCAGCGATTCTAACATAGCCCTATATTTGGGCATTTTTTTAGTATGAAATTTAAAACATCAGCGATAGCCTAGTGTGGGGTCAGGACTATGTGTGTGACTGTTGGATGTATTTATTTATTTATTTATTTACATAAGATGTTAAGTGTCATAATGCCCAGTAATTCACTGGCTTCAATGTCCTTCAAAAGTTCAAACCGAAACACAACGGTGCTTACACATTGTTGCTTGGCGGTACAAATAGACAAAGCTGTGGTACCAACCCAGACGGGCCTACCAACTAGAAACGTTTCATGTATTCATTGATAGTACTCGCTCGGTATAACGGATCACAAGGAACCTTCAGGAAAACAACGTGTGATGAAGCTGAAGTGACGTTTCAATACCTTGTTAGGTGAAAATCTATAGCCTCTACCTACCTATTTATGATTCAGGCTTGACGGGTACGATTATAATAGGTAGGTAAGTATAAAGTTACGCCAATAATTTACTTACTCTCTCATCGCTTGTAATAAATTTTGCCCATTTGTCGACCTTTTGTTTAAGCGATTTAAGTATGTATTCGCTCATGATCTCCAAACGAGTGTCTACATCCTCTTTCTATAGAAAAATCATATTTTTATTATTATACAATCTGAACCTACCTATTTTTTTTAATTATGTTCATATATTGTATTCCTATGAAATATAAATACTTACGTCCCCCATTTTCAGTACACTATTATCTTCTGTTAAAGAGTACCTATTTCTATCCACATCATAAGTTTTATTATGGATCTGTCTCTATGACTTATGTTAGAGATTAATAAAATTGTCATAGCAACTTCAAACAATAGAGTTAATTTTGAATTTCGCACCAAAATGTAAACGATCTTGCCAGTATTTTATTTATTTACACTAGTGATAACTTTTTACCAAAAAAAATTGAATGTTTCTTTTCTTTCAATCATAGGCCGGCAAACGAGCTAGTGGATCACCTGATGGTAAGTAATCTCCACCGCCCAAGTACGCCCACAATACCAAAAGAATCCTGCGCGCGTTGCCAACCTTAAAGGAAAGGGATAATTATGGGATTACGAAGGGGAGGGGGGTTTGGTCCTCCGGATTTATCACTCATCGTACGAAACCCAGCAGCAAGCTGCTTCTTTACGGCGATTTTCTGTGAGACAGTAGTAACGACCCGGACGAGCCAGCCCATTCATGCTGTAGAGTGTAGACACAACTGTCTATAGCGTGACTCTACCATTGTAGATAGTTGCCACCGTATTCTGTACACAAAACAAAATTCATAAAATAACATTTGGTGCCGGTGTCGCTAATGTCGGTCAAATAAAATTGCACTGAGTCGAAAGAGACCTATAGAAATTGTCATTTTTTTTTTATTTATTTATTTCATCTATTTATGACGCATAGCAGAGTAAGAACAATATATTGTTACTACTTTCTATCTATACAAACATTAAAACCGTCTTTACTTTTCAGTGTCGAGTTTTAAGTTTTTTTAAACTTTATTTATTATTAAATTTTTAGTGGTAGGTACATGTATGGCATTTAAATTCTAAAACAATGACATAATCGCGTTGACTATGCTGTTATCCGTTGAGGAGTTTAATTTTTTTACTCCGTACTCCGTCATCAGATCTTAACCAAATTTATATGGGTCAACATCGCAACTAAACTCTACCGAATGATTTTTTTCCTACAAATCAATCCACAGTTAGCGGAGAAATTTCTAACATATTGTGTTTGTAAAATAAAGATAACTTTTAATATGAAACTGTTACTATTTCATATTTTTTTATTTTGAAACGCTACCCAACGGCTGACTGTATAGCGGTTAGCTGTTGTTTATACACTTTTGACATATAAGGGCGCCTTAATGTGTAGGATCTTATATGCTTGAGTTGCTTTTCAGAATTTAGGTGTTAGAGTCGAAGGTAAGTTTTGACTAGAGCGTACTGGCAACACTGGTGAAATGTCAGTTGTCACAGTCATTTCACCTGACACCTGTCACCTATCAGTTATCTCATTTAGAGATATGAACCGATTACAAATTTGAGAACCGGTTTTTATAGACTATAGGTTTTAGGTTTCATAGGTTTTAAATATTATAAAATAAAATATATTATAGTTAAAAAATACGAAAATCACTTTTTAAGTCAATCATACCTCTCAACTTGCACTTTTAAATGAGCCAACATATTAGAAGTTCCTCCTTTATTCTTTTTGCATATCTTGCACTTGGAAATTTCACTATAATTATTTTCGAAATGATATATTATAAGAATTTTACCTGTAATAGATTTACCGTTTACTTTCGGTATCATGTAGTGTAGCAAATGCACTTCTTAGATGCAATTAATTGAAATCAACAACAAAACTAAACAGAAAAGATTTTCTATTAAACTTCATAGAAATTAAATAATTATTATCTTCGAATGATTTACGCTCAAACTCCTCTCAATTATTTAATTTACTACCTAGTCAAATCGGGCGACTGTAAAAGACTGTTCAGGATGAAGATCTTTATTAGACTGAATTTAAAAGAACGATTCCTTATTTATATGGTGGGAGCGATATAACATAACAATACGCATTACTTATACTAGAAGTTGTTTACAACAAAAGTGCTGATGTAGCGTCTGAAGCACACCTGTGATGTTGATTTCATGAAAACATCACATACTTATTCTAAGAAGTGTTTACCGTTTATAAAATATGCTTAGCTTGCGTCTGGGGTACATCCTGTGGTGCGACGCCATTAGGTCGTACGCATACGTCCAGGATACGTAACTACCTTTTTAATTCACAGTAACTAAATAAAACATTTGTGGGAAAATAAATCCAGAATAACAACGATGGAGCCTAATATAGCTAAGAGTTATTTTAGTTAGTTATTGAGGATCTTCAATTTCTGAAATATTAATACAGTGTTTCTCCGACCAAAACTAGCACGAACGTGGTCTGGAATTGGTGTTCGGCTACACGAAATACAAGTACGTTCGGATCATAGATCTAATATGGTTCTATATTACATCTATAATTTAGATACATGTTACGTTTCGATACCTATTTTTGAAATAGACTATATATTTTGGTATTTGTAATTTTCTGAAAAATAACCGGTATTTTTAAATAAAAACCGGTTCACATCACTCATTCACACAAAATCGCATTTGACATTTGTCAGATTTACGCGCCAATATCTGTAACTGATGCTGTTTTTTCAAAATACAATAAAACCATTCAATTTTCTCGTAAATTTTTATATTATAGAATATATATACACAATAACTTATCAATATGGAAGGGTTTGACGATCCTGGTGTATTTTTCTCTGATAATTTTGGTGTTGAAGAAAACGAATCACAAGATCAAATTAACCTACAAGCTGTGAAAAAAAAGTTTAAAGAATTTATTAGGCAATTTCACACTGGAAATTTTAATTACAAATACAGGTACATAACGCGTATTTATAATTTTACACTATATCAAATATGTGCATTAATTTTACATATAAAATCAACATTTTGTTTATGATTTTTTTTGCTTGATTTTAGAGACGCTCTGAAGCGTAACTACAACTTAGGGCATTACTGGGTAGAAATAAATATTGAAGATTTATCCAGCTTTGATGAAATATTGGCAGAGAAACTGTACAAAAAACCCACAGAACATTTACCCATATTAGAAGAAGCTGCAAAGGATGTATGTTATATGTTTTAATATTGTAATGTATGCAATTTCCTATTATGCATCTATTATTTAGGATAAGTAATTACTGTAATTTATCATGACTTAATCATATCACATTGTATTTACCGCTCAAACCCTATAATATTGTTGTGAAATTTTGCAACCAAGACTGCAAATCTGCCACTGCACAAATAAACAGACAAAAAGCTCAAACTTACTACACCCCTTTTATATTGAGGGTTAAAAATAATATCTTATCTACTTGTATTTATTATTGAGAATTAATATAAGAATTATACTACACACTGCTAATGAATAGGGTGAATAAGAATAAAATTGTTTTAGTTTTTTTTATATATAAACCAATGTAAAAAGGAATAAACACATTTTATAAATTTTGGTATAATTACAACTTGAGATAACAGCTTAGTTGAACCATTTGTGTAATTAACACAACATAAAAATCCGGAATCATCCTTCATCCCAATTTATCCAGCTTGATTATAGTATATTCATAATTCATATTTTCTGCAGTTAGCTGATGAGTTGACTGCTCCGAGACCTGAAGGTGAAGAGAAAGTGGAAGACATACAAGTACTTCTCACATCTGATGCAAATCCAGCTAGTTTAAGGGAACTTAAAGTGAGTTAAATGAATAACAGAATATTGTACTAAATGTTTTTAGTAGGTCTTTTGTATACAAGAATCCATCTGGGTAGTTACCACTATATTTATTTTTGCCATTAAGCTGCAGTGTATAAGCACTGTTGTGTTACAGTTTGAAGCCAGTGAAATTACTGGGCATTATAGGTGTTTTTTTTTTACTTATGTCTTGGATGATTACATTCAGTACCTTGTAATTCAACATTCTGCATGGTGTTAGTACTATTCATGGGCAGACTTGGGCGTGTGCCATAAGGCAACCTACTTAATGTGTCAATTAGTGGTTTATAAAACATTTAAATTACGTGCTTATTAAATTTTCGTAGGTTACTTTGTAAAAAATACCAGATGGCCTCTGTGATGTAGTGGGCGAGTGGCCGGGAGTGAAGAGAGAGACCGCAGGTTTGATTCCCGCACCATATTTGTGAGCCACAAATATTTGTTTCGGGTATGGGTGTATTTTCCCCAGAGGAGTTGACGTCAGTTCGTAAAAAACTACAAACCTTATCATTCTGTAACATGTTGTAAAGCATATTGCACCGCGCCGACCCCACTGCGACTTGCGAGTGCTATAAGGGCAGGTGTACATGACTTTGTGAAAAAAAAAACACAAAAAAACATCAAATGTTGCTTTATCTATATTACATTCATACTAATAAATGAATACTAATAAATGTAATATGTTTATTTTCAGTCAGAAACTGTGTCAAGATTAGTAAAGATCCCAGGTATTGTAATATCTGCATCAGGGATAAAAGCAAAAGCTACAAAGATTTCCATCCAGTGCAGATCATGCCGCAACATCATACCTAATCTACCTGTCAAACCAGGTCTGGAGGGCTATGTGATGCCCCGCAAATGTAACACGTAAGTGCTTACCAGTTTTTCAAAACTTATATTCAAATACATTAATTATTATTAAGAGCACTTTTAACATATCATGTTAAAAATCTACCGGTGCTTCAGAAATGCCTCCTGGCCTGTAACAACCATGAAACTCAGCTGTAGTTGTTTCAATTTCCTACAACACAATGACTGTAGAGCCATAATAATAATCATCTAGTCTTACGGCTCCCTATACATATTATATCTAAGCGTGTTTTCTGTAATCCTAATCATCGCTAGTGACTGTTTCTTAGTTTAAATTACCAGAATGTTTTCAAAATACCCAGATTCGAAATAATAAAATTGTTTTCTTATTTCTAGTGAGCAAGCTGGTCGTCCAAAATGTCCACTGGATCCTTACTTCATTATTCCTGACAAATGTAAATGTATTGATTACCAGGTAACAAGACTTTATAAGCTCAGTTAATATGCTAATAATTAAAAAGTGTGTTCAATGGAATCAAATTAAATCAATTTATAATATACATGCAATAAAATATAACAAAACTGCTTTATTAATTTTAGAAAATTTTAAGTAACAAAAATGTTGCCTACCTTAATAAGTTCTGTTGAAACTATAGACTTTGAAATCAGGGATTGAGGAATTTCCGCATTTATTTAGACAATAATATCAGTGTAGATGTGAGTGTGTGTAAGTTGCAGCAAGAAATTGTAAATTGCGACACAAGGGAGTGCGTGAGTGCGACTTAAGCGCATATATGGTACTTTCGCTGGTTAACCAATGGGACGCAATCTTCATTTTGATCACAAGTTTCGATGTTTGTTAGTCAATCACGCCTTAACAGCTAAAAGGTTTTGGGTGAAATTTGACACAGGTAGATCATGCCGTTCACGCGGGCAGAGCTGCAAGCAAAAGCTAGTCACGTAATAATTAGTGGTAAACATAACGTTTTAGTGAAAAAAGTATAAATATTTTGGACATCATTTATAAAATTGCTGCTGCATATTTTTTTGTGTTTATACTAAATAATCTTGTCAATTTCATGTATTTATGTAATTAAAACCGAATCTTAAAAATAAGATATGTATCATCGGATGTGAGCCTTAAAAAAATCTGCATCCCTATTCACACCCATGAAGGTCATACAATTTGCATCCACAACATCCCTGTTTCAAATAGAAAACATTGGTTATGACAGGTTCACTTTTAACAAGACTTGAATCAACAAATATTGTAACGTTTTTGTTAATCAATTCAATCGAAAGTTTGTTCAGATGGTTCAAATCGCATACGATTTAGCATTTCATCAGCTATAATGGAACCGTGAGATCCTGCTATTATTATGAAACTTACTTTGGTTTAGGTTTTAAAGCTACAAGAGGCACCAGAAAGCATTCCCCAGGGTGAAATGCCGCGTCATCTGACCGTGTACTGCGACCGTGTATTATGTGAGAGAGTGGCACCGGGTGCGCGGGTCACTATCCTCGGCATATATTCTATCAAGAAAATCGCCAAAATTGGGGTAAGTTTACTTGTATTAATAATTAGTATTTAGAGGGTCGGCTATTGAAGTTGTTAAATATTAAAGAATTAAGGGCCTTATAAACATCACTTAAGCACTGATTAGTTAAACACTCTGTTGTCTTTTTTAGTCAACGCGATTTATAAAGTTGCTAGAAAGAGACAAAACAAAAATAAATTTTCACTTGGTAGTTATGTTTGTGGTCACCTGACAAAGCTCAGAACACCTCAGGACACCACCGTCACCTCAATGCCAGAGATACTCGCAAAGGTCGAAAAGTATTACGGGGATGCTCAAAAAGCAAGTCCTCCCGCTGAGGCCCACAACGCGAGTTATCCGCGAGCCAGACTAACTCGCCACTACACAGACGAGCTTCCCGAAATCGACGTGGGTGAGATTAGAATAGCCCTCGGACAGCTCCACAACAACAAAGCTCCGGGAGATGACGGAGTTACACAGAGCTACTCAAGGCAGGGGGTACGCCTGTCTTGACAGAGCTTGTTAAGCTCTTTAACTCTGTCATCCATACTGGCATAACACCTGAGACATGGAGCAAGAGTGTGGTGGTTTTGTTCTTCAAAAAGGGAGATAACACCCAGTTGAAGAACTATCGCCCCATATCACTCTTGAGCCATGTTTATAAGCTGTTCTCGAGGGTTATCTCGAATCGTCTTGCCCAAAAGTTCGATGACTTCCAACAGCCGGAGCAGGCTGGGTTTCGGAGGGGCTTTGCTACTGTAGACCACATACACACACTAAGGCAAATTATTCAGAAGACCGAGGAGTATAATGAGCCTCTATGCCTAGCGTATGGGGACTACGAAAAAGCCTTTGACACCGTCGAAACCTCGGCTGTTCTGCAGTCCATGCAGAGATGCCTCATTGACGACAGATATGTCCAGGTGATGAGATGTTTGTATGAAGCCGCATCAATGACCGTCCAAGTACAGGAACATAGCACAAAGCCAATCCAACTGCGTCGTGGGGTAAGACAGGGAGATGTAATTTCTCCGAAACTGTTTACTACTGCGTTGGAGGACGCTTTTAAGACGCTTGATTGGAAAGGACGGGGCATTAACCTCAACGGCCAGTACATCTCTCACCTGCGATTTGCGAATGATATTGTCGTCATGGCAGAATCTCTGCAGGATTTGGAAGGAATGCTGAACAGCCGTAACCATTCTTCAAGACGAATAGGTCTCGGGATGAATCTCGATAAAACTAAAGTTATGTTTAACCGTCACATTCTCCCAAGACCTGTAGTCGTGGGTGATGCCACTCTCGAAGTTGTGCAAGAATACCTTGGCCAACTTATCCAACTGGACAGGCACAACTTCGAGAAGGAGGCGGATAGAAGAATTCGGTTGGGCTGGGCGGCATTCGGGAAGCTACGTAACATTTTCGAAGTCGTCGATCCCTCAATGTTTAAAAACGAGAGTTTTTAACCAGTGCGTCCTACCCGTAATGACCTACGGAGCTGAAACGTGGACACTGACCAGCGGACTGGTCCACAAGTTCAAAGTAGCTCAGCGTGCTATGGAGCGAGCAATGCTTGGAATTTCTCTGGTGGATAGAATTCGGAATGAAGTCATTCGCCAGAGAACTAAGGTCATCGATATTGCTCGCAAAATTAGCACGCTGAAGTGGAAGTGGGCCGGTCATGGCTGCAGACGGACAGATGGTCGGTGGAGCAGACATATGCTGGAGTGGAGACCACGGTTAGGCAAACGTAGTGACGACGCCCTGCTGCACGGTGGACCGACGACTTGAAAAAGATGGCGGGTAGCGGGTGGATGCGGGCTGCTCAACACCGGGATGGTTGGCGCTCACTTGGGGAGGCTTACGTCCAACAGTGGACGACAACAGGCTGAGATAATAATAATAATAAAAAGTTATGTTTACCCCAGCGGCACAAACCATAGAGATAAAGCGTTCTATAAGCATGAATGCCCAGACATTGTGTATGTAGGTAGTAGTTAGTATAGTTAGTAATCATAGAGTTAGGTAATACTGTAAAATAAACAGAATAAATTGATATCGCGCTCTGTGAACTAATTTTGTTATTAATTAGTTTTTAAAAATCTCAGTGGGCCACCAACATATTTGGCCTAAAGCCACCCACCCGCACCTGCACGACATACATACACTCTACTATTTAACAGAGAAGGCAATGGCGAAACTTGGTTTTCAGCGGTTTTTGGCGGGTTGTGGCAGCCGTGAATTTATGTACGGTTTTTTTTTATAACAGTCACACGCATAGCGTGACGATAGACTTTCGGTCTCTCAACACCAAGACTCGAAATAAATATTTGTGGATCACACAAACATTTTTCTCGGTGCAGGGATCGAACCCGCGGCCTCCCGTTTCATAGTCGGCTACTCACCCGCTGCGCCACGGAGGATTTTCACACTTACTAATTAAAATTAAATATAATATTCCACAAAAATACATACATACGCGCGTACAAAAATACATACATATGGATTTTTGTTTTACCGTTTTGCCTACCCCTTAGAGATTTACAGGCATAAGTGCGTACTTACCGTACAACAGTCGTACCCCGTACGCACGCATTACAACTGCGCCACCGAGACAGTCAAAAATACAGAGGGCAACATTAAATATATTTACAGCGCGAAAATCGTGAGAAAGGTTCCGTAGGCGTTCGAGCATCTTACCTACGCGCAGTTGGACTCGCCGCTGAGGAAGGAGTCACCGGCGGACTGCGACCATTCACTGCTGAAGAGGAGGAACAATTCAGGAGACTCGCTGCCTCACCTGACATATACGATAGGATCGCTAAATCCATTGCGCCCAGTGTGTTCGGCGCTGTTGATATGAAGAAAGCTATCGCTGCCTTGTTGTTTGGTGGTAAGGAGATCTTTTGATCTATTCAAATATAGATCCAGAAAATATAGTTTATTAAAACACTTAACTTTTCACTAGGTGGTAAGTGCGAGAGGCCGTCTGGGTAGGTCCCACCGCTTAGTTTATTTCTGTCGCCAAGCGGCAGTGTGGAAGCACTGTTGTGTTCCGGTTTGAACTACATTAAAGCCAATGCAATTACTGAACATTATTATGAGATTTAATGTATCTTGTGTATCTGGGTGACGAGCGCAGTCCAGTGCCATTGCAGTACTTCATAATTCAAAGTTCTGTTGGTGTTGCTTCTGTTTATGGGCAGGCGTAACATTTACCATCAGGCCAGCGACCTGTTCGTCTCGTCATCTCAATAATATTACTAACTCTGTATTATACATCTCCTACTGCTGAGCACGGGCTTCCTCTTCTGAATGAGAGAAGTTAGGCCTTAGCCCACCACGCTGACCTAATGCGGGTTGGCATATTTCACATAAATTCCAAATGCTAGCGGAAAACCTCTCAGGTATGCAGGTTTTCTTCCCCATTAAAATAAACGATAATTAACAATGAATACACACATGACCTAGAAAAGTCAGAGGTGCATGCTTGCAGAGGTGTCTTGGGGCTGGTTTCGAACCTGCGACTTGGTTGGTCACCTAATGGTAAGCGATCTCCACCGCCCATGTATGCCCACAATACAAAAAATTATGGGCGCGTTGCCGACCTTAAAGGAAAGGGATTGGGAAGGTGAGGGGGATTTAGGCCTCCGGATATCTCACTCACCGTAAGAAACGCAGCAGCAAGCTGCTACTTTACGCTGGTTTTCTGTGAGACGGTGGTAACGACCCGAATGAGCCGGCCCATTCATGCTGTAGACAAAATTGTCTACAGAGTGGTTCTACCACTCGTAAACTTCTTACTTTCTGACTTTCTTCTTGGCCGTCCATACCACCGCTGAGTTATCATTACTTATATTATTATTATAGGTTCTCGTAAAAGACTACCAGATGGCTTGACTCGTCGTGGGGACATCAATATATTACTACTCGGCGATCCTGGTACTGCGAAGTCTCAGCTGTTGAAATTCGTGGAGAAAGTCGCCCCAATCGGTGTTTATACATCAGGCAAAGGTTCCAGTGCGGCCGGTCTCACTGCTTCCGTAATCAGAGATCCAGGAAGTGTGAGTACATAATGCACATTATTATGTTGTGTTTGTGTTTATGAAATGAAAATTTCGCCCTTTTCTAGAAATGGAGAGACATAATTCTCATGGGCACCATTAGGAATTAATGACTATATTCATTTAATTCTATGCTATTCATTCAAATTCAGTTTGGGTATGTCATGCTCGCTAAAGTGTCTGTGCTTTTGGCGGCGTCGTGTGCCGGGTGGTGTGTCGGTCACTTCTCTGTAACATGGTTGAGGAGGCCGATACATGTCGGCTGGCACATGCGTCATACTCGTGAACGGGTGCTGCTTGTGTGGACTGCTCTGCTCAAACTATTATTTTTTGTTATAAGTTTTTTAATTTATAGTTTTAGCTTATTCATCATGGTCATGGGAATCATGCTCAATAAGTCATTGTTTTATAGTATAATGTTCCTCTTGGCATAAACTGAGTTACTTTAACTCAAATAAAATTGTATAGTTTCTTGTCCGTTCTTTTCTAGCGAAACAGAATTCCGAACTGGCGGTAGAGGTTAAGTTTGACTTAATCTAAATGATGTGAAACATTTCATGCATTCGATAAATAATTTGAATATACTAGCTTTTGCACGCGGCTCCGCCCGCGTTAATGTTTTTTGTCGAGATAAAAAGTATCCTATATCCTAATCCACCTTTGTGCCAAATTGTACTGTACATATTATCATGTATGCCCTTAGCGTAATTTCGTAATGGAGGGCGGGGCCATGGTGCTGGCGGACGGCGGCGTCGTCTGTATCGACGAGTTCGACAAGATGCGAGAGGACGATAGAGTCGCCATACATGAGGCCATGGAACAGCAGACTATATCCATTGCTAAAGTAAGTCTTATCAAATATTATACTTATGTATGAGGTGTCTGTACGTTGCATGAGAGAGTTCCTTTGAGTAGTAACTATCGCTTTGTAGCTTTCTGTCACCAATCAGCAAGCACAAGCACTGTCTAAGTGCTAGTGTTCCAACTTGAAAGCTATTGAAGCCAGTATAATTATTTATAATGAGTATATTGCAGTGCCATATGCCTTTTATCATTCACAAGCTCATGCCTGTGTTCCCGAAGGGGTAGGTAGAGGTGCAACTGTTGCACCCACAGGTGGTCGAGCTTATTCATTTCCATCTCATGATTGATCTATGGCGAAATGGCACAGATTGCAATCCCTGGCAACTGGTGTTTTGAAATTTAAAACTGAATCACAAACTCCTTCGATCGACCTACCTCGGATTTGAACTGAGTAGCTCATAGTTTCTTAGGAAATTACGCTGTCACTCAACCACATCATGGGACGGAAATAAGCTCTGCGAACCTGGATGCATTAGTTTCACCTCTGCCTACCGCTTCAGGGATAAAACCGTGAGTTTATATCATGTATTATTTCAGGCTGGTATAACAACCACATTGAACTCCCGCTGTTCAGTGCTGGCGGCGGCTAATTCAGTGTTCGGTAGATGGGACGACACCAAAGCAGATGATAACATCGACTTCATGCCCACCATCCTCTCAAGATTCGACATGATATTCATTGTGAAAGACGAACATGACGAGACCAGAGATATCGTAAGTTAATATATATTCATGTATATTATGTATGTATTTTTTTCAGTTTTGTCTACAGCATAGATTGGATTGAACGTCTGGTTGGAAATCTCTTTCTGTACTACCTAATGGGTAGTAGGTAGTTTCAAGAAAATCGTCGTGAAGTGGCAACTTTTTGCATTTCATACGGTGATTCGAGTTCTTTTGGAGGCTTAAATAAACACTGTCTCTCTTCTCTAAACCTGTTTATCTACAACACTTGAGTTTTCTCTTTTCTTTAGTTATCAAATAATTGCTCATAATATGTTGTACATAGAGAAGAAAATATTATATATAATAAATATTATATATTTTAGCTGTAGGGATATACCCACGTAACTGGTATCCGATACCGATACATTAACAACAATTTTAAAAATTTACTAAAATGATGTGAAAATTTGAATTAAATAAATATGATATAGGCAATCTCTCTGTCTCAATGATTCTTCCCCAATGTCTTATCTGAACCAACTTTTGAAGTGCTTATGTCCTGCAATGTTTATAAACCAGTGATACCTTTATTGTTTTTTATGTCTGTGTATAGATTTCTCCGCCAACTGTGGAATTGTTGGAAAAAGTATATTACTTGTTTTAAATTATATTATTGTTATTGAGTAGATAATGTTTTGGGGTAGGACATACTCTTGTTGGCTGAAGGTCCTAGAATAAAGTAAAACAGGAGTGTTGGTTTGTTTCAGACACTAGCCAAGCACATAATATCGGTGCACATGGGCGGCGACAGCGTGGAGCGCTGCACGGCGGAGGGGGAGCTGCCGCTGGCGCTGCTGCGTCGCTTGGCCGCGTACTGCCGCGTGCGCTGCGCGCCGCGCCTCGCCGCCGCCGCCGCCCAGCGCCTGCGCGCGCGCTACGTGCTCATGCGCACCGGAGCCGACCACCACGAACGACAAGCCGACAAACGACTCTCCATACCCATCACGGTCAGGTAACAACATTACAACCTTTAACAACATTACAACGCGACAATGCTACAGACAGACAGACAGACAGACCCAACACATTTAAATCTCATTTTATACCACAATTACTAATTACATTTACAAGGTGTTAGGTCTCTGGTATTCGAGAGGCCGTCTGGGTGGGTACCACCGATTTGCCTATTCCTCCCGCCAAGCAGTAGTGTGTAAGCACTGCTGTGTCCCGGTGTGAAGCACATGAAGCCAGTGACATTACTGAGCATTATAAGACTTAACAACTAATGTCTCGCAATAACGAGCGCAGTCCAGTGCCATGTAATGCTTTGTAATTACAAGTCCTGTATGGCGTTACTTCTGTTTATGGGCAAGTGTGGCGCTTACCATCAAGATCGACCTGGTCGGCTCGTCATTCAAACTAATAAAAAAACTTATAAAGACTCTTTATAAAAAATTTACTTTATTAAAACTTAAAAAACTACTGAAAACCCAAATTTAAAAAATATCAGTCTCAAACCCTCTCAGTTTGCTGTTATCATTGAGGATTTTTTTCCATTTTTACCTATTATTTATATGGCACCAACATTGAATACAAAAATAATCATCAATACTGGTTTACATTTGGCGGAGTAACCATAATATACATTGTAAAAAATGACGATTTGAGACCTTCCTCCTTTTTTGAAGAGGGTTAAAATTGCAATTCCTTACTTTATAATAACGAAGCTATTCATTTTCAGGCAATTAGAAGCCATAGTTAGAATATCAGAATCTCTTGCCAAGATGCAACTGCAACCATTTGCGTCGGAAGCACACGTCACAGAAGCATTACGATTATTCCAAGTGTCCACATTAGACGCTGCTATGACTGGCAGTTTGGCAGGTAAATATATTACTACGTCGGGACTAAAATAAAATTAAACCGCGGTAAAATCCGTATAAACTAGTTTTATTTCAAATATATTATACTCTTAAATTGAAAATAAGTTCTTTATCACGGAAAAATAAAGATGTTTGCAAAGGCATTGATTTCTGATCTGAGCGTCGGTGCTTATCTACCGCCTTATTAATCCACTACATACTAAAACCAAAATACCATTTACTTTTATTACGAGCTCTCAGATAAACTACACATACGCAAAAGACAGAGTTACTGCTACACTAGTGGTTGTAACACTAGCAAAAACGTCTATATGTTACATATACCTTTATACTTTGGATGAGGTTATGAATGTCTAATAATATAATTGTGATGATGCTCGCCACGCCCACATTACCATTCTAATGATTTTCATCTATTGTTTATAAGTTTCTGTATGAGAAGAGAAATTTAGTTGTTTTTTTTTTCAGGTGCCGAAGGTTTTACTACTGAAGAAGATCACGAGATGCTCTCTCGTATTGAGAAACAACTAAAGCGTAGATTCGCGGTTGGCTCTCAAGTATCTGAACAAACGATCATTCAAGACTTTTTACAGCAAAAATATCCCGAAAGAGCGATTTTTAAAGTGATTCATACGATGATCAGAAGAGGAGAATTACAACATCGTTTGCAAAGAAAAATGTTGTACAGACTATCGTGATAATCGAATAAAAAACTCATTTATACCTTTTCTTACAATAAAACTACATATTTTATAAGTCTTGAAATTTTATTTCATATTCCATTAAGCATAATAACACAGATAGTGTCAGTTTCACTGACTGAAAATATTTTAAGCAACATAATTCTTTTTCAAGTGAATGTTATCTGCAACATCTAAAAATAATAGAGGTAGTGAATGACTAGTATGTGAGTATGGCGTTTTTTCCAAACTTTAAGCCTTTGTGGTGTCAACTGCGCGTAACTGGAATGGATACTCTGGGTGCTTCTCTACGCCTTTCCAAAACAAAAAGTTGAAAATGCGACCATTCTCTCCCTTGTCTAGTTTCTTAAAGCGATTAACTTCTGGTGGAGTTAACTCAAAATCGTATATTTGTAAATTCTCCTGAAAATTAACAAACATGTACATTGTACAATGCTCCAAGAGGAATACAAAAGCGTTTGCATTGGTAATTTTACCTACCTTTAACCTATTTTCACTGGTGCTTTTGGGGATCACGACAATCTTCTGACTGACTAAGAAATGCAGCAGCACTTGGGCTGTTGTTTTTCCATGGTTTTCAGCTATCTCCTTCACATCTGGATGGCCTAGCAAATCCGGAAAAGCATCAGGGCTGAAATATAGGTGTTTCGACAGAATTGTGACTTTTTATGAAATAAAATGTCTAATTTATTTTACACACCTATAATTATATTTGTTGACAAAATGATCTTTAGCTCCTGGGCTGCCCAGTGGAGCGTACGCAGTTACCACTATGTTGTGCTCGGCGCAAAATTTTCGTAGGTCTAATTGTTGGAAATAAGCGTGTAGTTCGACTTGCAGCACTTGTGGTTTCATCGTTGCCGATTTTATTATCTTCGCTATTTGTTTTTCATTAAAATTGGATAAACCAAGGTTGCGAATTAGTCCCGCTTTCTGACATTCTTCCATTTTCTTAAAATAAAACGGGCGAGTTTAGTATTCATTGGTTATAAACGTAATCAAATATTTGTACCGACAACAGTCGTGACTCGTGAGCTCAAACTTCACCTGCGTAGCATTTAATTTATTATTCCGATTGGTGGAGTGAAGGTGTGAAGGGCGAACGCTTCACGCGATTTGTTGGTCAGTCGATGTCCATCGTCTATTGGACTCTCAACTGTCCCCACTGGTGTTTATCTGTGTTCACGACTCCTGCCAGTAATTAGAGAATGCTAAGTTACCTTCCATGTCGTTATGTGGTTGGTCTCCATGTCTAAGTCGTAGTCGCCATTGTGTTTAATACGCGGTGTGAGGGTTTCTGGGTCACAGTGGAAACCAAAAGGCACGTGTATTAAATATAAATCTACGTAATCCATCTGCAAACGACTTAATTGCAGATCGAGAAATGTCTTGACGTCTGAAGCACGATTTCCTACATGAGGAAGCTGTAATTTAGAAAAAAAAAACAAAAAGTATTCATTAGAAAGTTAGGTATATCTCTTGTAAGTATTCTAAAATTACGCGAGCCATTTAATTAGAATAAAAACTTTTAACAAAAAATAAAACCGACGAAAAAAAAACAATTTGGAGTCGGTGTTATTGTAATGTAATGGTAGAAAAGGTGGTACTTCTATGGTTTTATAGGTAATAAAATAGTAGGTGGTAAAATATAGTTTTAATTTTTGTTAAAAAGTTATTTCTCTATTTTTAGTGAAAGAATTATCAAAATCGGTGCATAAATTATGGAGTTTGAATCTTTCATCCCCGATTTCACATCCATATGGGTAGAATTAGGTACGTCTTAAAATGAATGTCTTTTGAATTAAAAAAGCATCATCCAAATCGGTTTACATTTGGCAGTTATGCGTGAATATACATACAAAACAAAAAACCTCGGGTTTCGTCGGTTGATAACATCTACTTTCAAACGGCTGAACAGATTTTCTTCACGCATAGCTAAGAACCATATCGAATAAACCAGCTTTAAACCAAAAAAATACGCATTCAAATCCGAACATTCGTTTAGCGTTACGATGCCACAAACCTTACACCATTAATCACGGTAGGAGTAATAGTGTTCTGTGATTATTCCGGTCTAAGCCACAGACAAAGACACACATTTTTTCGGGGGTTAAAAACAGGATCTATAAAGTTAAAATAGGTGCTAATACTACAAAACAACAACTAGAATAAAGCGGTACCCTATTCAAATAAGCAGCAAAAAATGTACACTGGGTTCAGGGTTGTATGCTTCACCCATACATGCTAGACTAAACATATTTTAATTACCTTAGTTGTAATATACATATAAATCGTTACAAATACTAAATTTAAACTAAAAGATTTTATTAAGTAAGTAAAGTGATGACAATTTTTTATAAGTAATCATTGTAATTGACATTTAATATGTACCTGTATATTTAATGATAAATGTGATTTGTTAACTAATATTTGCACACCATTTAAATATGGTAGAATGTATAAGGGCCACTTATATTATATCTAAGACCATACATACTGTACACCTACATTCTTGCAAATAAATTATTTAATTTGATTTGTAAAAATAATGAAACATATTCGGCCTAACACTATCTTTACGCACCTTAGTAGTAATAAATAAGTCACTTCTCGCACCCTTTCCGTCATCAATCCATTTCTTAATAGCACTACCAATAGCATCTTCGTTGTTATAATTGAACGCCGTATCTATGTGTCTGTAGCCTAATTCGAGAGCTTTGTAAACCGTGGTCTCAATTACGTCAGGTGGAGCCTAGATATAGAAAAATTATATTAACATAAAAATATTACATTAGTTAAACGTCTCTGTATAAATTCATTCACGCACCTGCCAAGTTCCAAGTCCTAATGTCGGCATTAAATCCTCAGTTTGTGAGAGCTTTACGTACTTCATATTTCTGATGTTACTGTGATAGCTTCGGCGGATGGAAACTTTCAATATGCTTTGAAAAGCAAATCTCAATTGTGTTACACAGCTCATAAGTTTTCGCTGAACAAAATCATACAGATATTACAAAATTGGCAAGAAGCCAGTAATTATACCATTAATGGGGAAGTTTTCTTTTGTGGTATAGTTAAATATTCTAATTGAATCACGTTTAGTAGTGCTCCTTTCCCCGGTTATTTTTTTTCTAATACGAGATATTGATTTTTCGTGACGTATGTACCTAACAGCTTTTTAAATTTCGCGGCCAGTCTTCATAGTGTACTATTATAGTTTACAAAATATATGCATTTTTACTTAAAATTAATAAAATACCTATTTAATAATAATATTAGTGATGAATATCGGGACAGATACTTTCTATATAATTCTTTTCAGTATTATGCATACTGAAAGGAATTAAAACCAAAACACCTGTATGACTTTGAAATCGACTACACTCGTGTTTTGGAAAATAGGGACATAGCAAAAATTCCAAGATTGGCTCGAAAAGCAGGATCAAGAGCCGTAAAATAATTTATAAAAAATATATATATTGATTTCTGAATTTGACAATTGACTGACAAATCAGCCATTATTGTTTATATGTTTTTGTTTCCCGCGGCAAACAAAGTTTTTATAGGATTCGTCGGCCTGTCGTTGGGATAGTGTGTACACGTTTCGCGGCAGTATTGAATTATTTTCGTAATTATTAACTTGTATTGCTGTTTTATGTTAGGAGTTACGCATGCGGTAAAGTGTTTCGTATTTATGTAATAAAACTAACATACTAATCATAAATTGTGTTTATTTATTTCTCTTCATAACCTATTAACTAAAATATTTAGATAGGGTAGACTTAAAAAGTGTACCATGGACGTTGGAGAGGACGAACCGCCGGATGGCGGAGGTGGTTTTGATACCCCAAAGAGGGCTCTTAAACGCTCGCTAGACAGTGATGACCATACATCCTCCAAAAAGAATTCCTCACCAGCATCCTCTATTCAGGACACCTATGAGTGTCCTGGGTATGATGAAAAATTCTCTTACACAGATACAGACAAAGGCCCATTTTTGGTTTCCGTTGCAGCGGATCCTAATGCGTCTATTCAGACCTTAAAGTTAGCAAAGATTTTATATCAGGGTAATGTCACTGGCATTGCCCCTGGCAGTATAAAACCTGCTGGTCGAGGTAAAATAAGTCTAATTTTTAATTCCGCCGAGACCGCGAACAGTTTTACAAAGTCTCCGATACTAGCTAAACATAATTTAACTGCCTCAATTCCAAAGTTCCATGTCTCCCGTATGGGTGTGGTAAGAAACATACCAACTGATTGGACACTCAGTGAATTAGTCACTGGTCTGTCCTACCCAGATCTCTGTGGTGAAGTCATTAAGGCTCGGAGATTAAATAAAAAAACTATAAAAAATGGCCTAACAGAATGGATTCCGTCAACAACAGTGGTCTTGACATTTAGAGGTCGGCTCCTTCCTGAAAGAGTCTTTTGTTTTAACTCCTCTTTGCCAATTTACCTTTACCAACTTCCTACTATCCAGTGTCGTCAGTGCTGTCGTTTTGGACATGTTACATCGCAGTGTAGGTCTCAACCTCGCTGTTACAGATGTGCCCAACAACACAGAGGCAACTCTTGTTCAGTAGTTGAAAGTGCTGCCAGTTGTCTCCTTTGTTTAGGAAACCACATGGCAACGTATCCCAATTGCCCAGAACACTCTCGTCAAAAGGCAATTAAAATGACCATGTCAGAAGAAAATATTTCCTTCTCAGAGGCCTCTTTAAGATTTCGTCCTGTTCGCAAATCTTATGCAGATACCACCAAAACCCTCAATGCCCCCTCCCCCAGAATCTCTTCTCTTCCCTCTCAACCTTCCCCATCTCAGTCCTATAAAAAAACAATTACTGTGGAACGCCGCCCTGGTGTTACCCAGGGTAAAGGGTATGATAGCTATGCTCATACCACCCTAATACAAGATCCCAAATCATCCTTGCCTAATGGGTGTGCCTTTCCCTCTTCGCCGGCTCTTGGTACTCCATCCCCTCCCAGACCATCTTGCTCCTCCCCTTCTCCAAATGATAACTTAATTGAATTGCTGCTTTCCACTCTAGTCAACATCTCATATAAATTTAGCGATGCCCTTCCCCCTAACGTCTTCTCTTTACTTAAACAGCTATTTATACAATTCAGTTCCCTCAATGGCTCACAGTCTCCTTCAATGGAACTGTAGAAATATTAGGCACAAAAAGCCAGAAATTATCCACCTCCTCAATCGTTACAGCCCTCTCGTATTTGCCATCTCTGAGACATGGCTTAAGCCTGGAACTCCTTTTAGGGTTCCAGGTTACTGCTGTCTTAGGGACGACAGAGACGATGGTTGGGCTGGATGTGCTCTCCTAATCAAAAGATCCTTTCCTTACTCCCAGATTCCCCTACCTTCTCACAATTCCTCTTTTCATATAGTCGCAGCAAGTGTCCTAAATATTTCATTTGTATCCATTTACATTCCTCATCCAAATACCAACACTATAAATGACCTACATAGAGTCATTTCAGCTGTCCCTGCTCCCCTAATCATTATGGGTGACTTCAACACTCACCATGCCTTGTGGGGTTCTCACCATAATGATTCTCATTCCTCTTCCCTCCTTCAACTTTTTGATGACCTCAATGTTTGTATCTTGAATGATGGCTCATCTACAAGAAGAGTTCCGCCTACCCAAAACCCCAGTGCTGTAGACCTCACCCTCGCATCTCCTAATCTATCCCTATCTATAACTTGGTCCTCACTTACTCTGTCTTATGGCAGTGACCATTTCCCCCTCCTCTCCCTTTGGCAAAATTCTGCCCCTCCTAGACCAGTTCCTGAACCTTTTCTGAAGTATAGGATATCTAAAGCAGACTGGAGCAGCTTTAGAACCAATCTGGATTTTTCAATCTTGTCCATTCAGCAAATTAACAATAATAATTTCTTATTTGTATATTCTGCATTCTCTGACGCAATCATCTCTGCTGCAAACTTGGCCATCCCCCTAAAAAATTCGGCACACGGTAAAATTCCATCACCTCCATGGTGGGATTCTGAGTGTACAGAGGCCATTAGGAATCGGAATGTAGCAGAATATTCCTTTGCCTCAGACATGTCAATTCAAAATTATTTAAATTTCAAAAATACTGCTGCTAGATCCAAGAGGATATTGGCAAAAAAAAAGGTTCAGGGCTGGTCTAACTTTTGTGAATCACTATCCCCCTGCTCCCCTCCCTCTTTAGTCTGGAAGAAGTTGAGAAATTTTCGTAGTTCTCTATGTAACTCTTTTAATCCAACATCCAATATCTCTGACCCCTGGCTTCATGACTTCGTTAACAAATTGGCTCCTCCAACTGTTCCTTCAGAAGACTGTTTTCCTTCGCCCCTCCCCATTTATCCTCCAGATAAACTGAATGATCCTTTCTCAATGGCAGAACTTTGTGGCGTGTTAGATCGCGTACAAGACTCTGCCCCTGGCATAGATGGCATTCCCTATTCCTTTATATCTAACTCTTCCCAAACCACTAAATCCTTTTTCCTTAGTATTTTAAATCTCATTTTCCTCAATGGCTCAGTTCCGGATATCTGGAAAACACAAATAATAATTCCCATCCTTAAACCTGGTAAAGATCCCAATAGCAGTTCCTCCTATAGGCCTATTGCCCTTTCCTCAACCTTGTGCAAAATTATGGAGCACCTAATTAAGAACAGATTAGAGTGGATTCTTGAGAATCGAGGCCTCCTGTCCAAATCTCAATTTGGCTTCAGACGGGGCATGAGCACTATGGACAATTTGAGTATTTTTACCACTGATATCCGTTTAGCATTCTCTAGTGAGGAACACGTCATTGGAGTCTTCTTAGATATCTGCTCAGCTTATGATAATGTCCATCTTCCCCTACTCAGGTATAAAATGCAACAGCTGAGTATCCCGGCGAGGATGATAAACATAATCAGTAATCTACTCATGGGCCGCTCAATAGTTCTTAGTGCCCATGGCCCCAATCATTCCCCACAGATGGTTTGGAAAGGACTTCCACAAGGCTCTGTTCTCAGTCCACTTCTGTATAATTTGTACACTGCGGATCTGGATAAATCAGTCAATTGTTTTGTCAATGTTCTGCAGTATACTGATGATGTTTTACTGTACGTCCCCTCTAAATCTATATCAGAAGCTTCTAGTAGAATGAACTCTGCTTTGTTCTACCTAAATCAATGGCTGAGAAATCATCACCTATCAATCTCTGTACCTAAAAGTAAAGCAGTTGTCTTCTCTCGAAAGAGAGCCCTACCACCCTTTACTCTTATACTCAATGACCAACCTATTGAAGTGCTTAATCAAATAAAATTTTTGGGTGTCATATTTGATAGCAAGCTTACAGGCATCCCCCATCTAAAATATATAGAAGCCAAGTGTGAAAAAGGCATCAATGTTATTCGGGCTATCTCAGGTGTTCGTTGGGGTTCCCATCCCTATAACCAGAAGTTACTATATAATGCAATTATACGCAGTCACTTTGATTACGGATGCTTTCTTCTGGAACCATGCAACAAATCTGCTTTGAGTTTGCTTGATAAACTTCAATCAAAGTGTCTTCGTATTATTTGTGGAGCAATGAGATCTTCCCCAATCAATGCCCTCCAAGTGGAATGTTTGGACCCTCCCCTTTCTCTCCGCAGGCAATTCCTAAGTGACCGTTTTTTCTACAACATTCTACAAAAATCCTCACACCCCCTTCATGAAAAACTTCCCCAGCTCGCCCAGTTAACCCAGAATTGCAACTATTGGTCCCACAAATCTCCCACACTTCTTGTTAACAGCTTCTTAAAATATTCTGTTTCCTGTGTCCAAATCTTTCAGACTAACTCTCATTTTCTTTTCTCATTTGACTTTCCTTCTTTAATTTTCACCCCCAATATCATTCTTAATTTTGGAATCTGTAAAAATGACTCTGATGCCAAGAAAAATTTCAACAGAATTCTGTCTGAGAAATGGGGGGATTGGATTCCTCTGTTCACAGATGCTTCCAAACTCTCCAACTCTGACCCTGTTGGTGCTGCTGTCTGGATTCCAAAGTATAAGATTATTCTAAGTTTTAAAAACCCTCCTGTGACCTCCATTTTTACTGGTGAAGCCATAGCGGTCCTAGAGGCAGTCCAATTTGTTCATTCACATGCTCTTAACAAATGTATCATATTTTCTGACTCCCGGAGCTTACTTCAAGACCTTCTCAAATCTTCCTTCCATAAACATTCCTTTTATTTATCCCTGAAAATTAAAGAAATTCTTTATAAATGTCATTGCTTGGGAATCGAAGTTGTTCTAGCATGGATCCCAAGCCATAATGGTATTTCTGGAAACGAAGTTGTAGACCAATGTGCCCGTAATGCAGTCATCTCTGGAGTTGACTCACATAAACAGTGCTTTGCTCGAGACTTACTTGGTTCAACTAAGTTAGACCTCATAGCAGCTTGGAATGACCAGTGGCAAAGTTCAAGAATATTAAAAGGTATTCATTATGGCTCTATCCAAACATTTATTCCCCCAAAACCTTGGTTCTATAAATTCAGAAATATTGATAAGAAAACTACCTCAGCTATCATCCGCTTGCGGTTAGGTCATGTGTGCTCTCCCGTATTTCTTGCCAAGATCCGCGTCCGTGACCACTCTTTGTGTGAGTGTGGCTTGGATGAGGGTACCCTGGAGCATCTGTTCTTCTCGTGTCCTAGAGTCCCAATCCCCATATATGATCTCCTTCCATTTGACTTCCCCCGACCTGTAAATGTTAAGACTATATTAGCTAGTGTTTTTTCCCAAAATATATTACTGCTCTATAAGTTTATTAAATTTAATAACCTCTATCTTTGACCGACAGTAGCCACTTCTTATTATTCCAATTCTGTTCCTTCGAGCTACTGTGACTTTTTCCATGATGATAATCCGTTTCTCACTTTACTTACTTTACATTACTCACTTTGCTTTTTTTGTGTTGTGACTGCTGTGAATAGAATCTCAAAATGGCGTTTTGGGCTGTGACTTGTGAGAAATTACTAGTTTCTACTAACGATATTTTTATTTATATTTAAATGTTCCTCTTTTGAATATCTAAATAATCCAATTAATCTTTTAGATACCTATATCTACCATATTTTTAATCATATGTAATACTAATTTAAAGTCCAAATTAACATAGCATCCTACTTTTACTTCCGGAACTTCCTATTTAAAATTCTTTTTGTATTTATTTCATTCATCTACGTCTGGATTAACAGAAAACAGCTATAAAGGTTTTTTTTAATGTCTTTTTAAAATTCGTATTATTTTAGTTTAGCTATTATTTAAAATAAGATTCTTATATTATTATTTAATAGATACATAAATAACCTCAGGCCGAAAGTTCTCGTCTTTGTTTTGTTAGTGGCAAAATCACTGATATTTCGGTGGAGCCATCTGAAATTTAAAAGAAGAAGAAGAAGAAAGTTTTTATAAATTAGCGATAAATAAAAACAGTCTGTTTCTATAAAGATGGGTGTAAGTCCCCTAAACTTTATTTACGATTCCTGTTCATTTTTCAGTTATTTTATATATATAGAAAAATGTTTATTTCTAAATCTTATTGTACCGAAACCATTTCAGAAAAAAACTGTTGCTACAGCTAATAAAAATAAAGAAAAGAGGCAAGCTAGAAAACTAGAGCAACGTCGCATAGCAGATGGCATGTCTGTGGTAAATTCAGCGAATAAATTGCAAGATTTAGCTACCCATTGCAAAGAGCTGCTTGTTTACAGTAATCTCGACTTGGAAGTTGATATGTACATTCAGAGAATCACTGAATTAGATAAAAATGTACTGCAGTGGGCTATAGACCTAACAGAGAAGAATATGAAGTCTTTGTATGTTAAATTTCATTATTCAATACTACCATGCACAGACTTTCTCTATAAAATACAGATCTACTTCATATTTACTTTATACATAATGTAATTGTAATCAGTACTAGACTTCAAAAGTCCCTCGGTGGCGCAGTGGTACGCGGTACTACTGTTGTGCTAAGGTCTCAGGTTTGATTCCCGTGTAGGGTATAAGTGATGTTGGGTTTTTTCTATTATAAAATGCATAATATCAGCCTGGAGTCTGGAATTTGTGCCCAGTATGACGATAGGGTCACTCCCCAATCGCATGCGAAATCCGGCCTGTACTGGTTACACCTCTGCCTACCCTTTCGGGAATTACAGGTGTGGGTGCATATGTACTTCAAAAGTTTGCAAACCAACCTATTTCTACAATTAGATATGAAAAATATAATAACACTTACATAAAAGATAAATTATAGTTGCTTTTCACCACTTTACAACAGGTTTTTATACCTGCCATAGTGACCCTCACCCATATCATGTGGGTATCATTCTGACAAGGCAAATGAAAAGTTTTAAAATGATTGTTTTTCAGATATGAGACATGTGCATGGGGTTGGAATAGAGACCGCAAAGTTGAGGAAATGACAGAAGATTCTGCATGGTACCTCATTGCAAAAAACAAGAATGGATCCCTTCTAGCCTTTTCACATTTCAGGTTTGACATGGACTTCGGGGAGCCTGTGTTATACTGGTAAGCGTGTTTATTTTATCACCAAAATATATGTACCTACACATACCTTGTTTATTATACCAAAATAAAATATTAACAATCATCAGCTACCCAAATTTTAATATTTAACAAAGGTATAATTAGGTAAGTTTGATATGTGAGTAATAGTTTATTATATTTATACAATGTACCATTTCTTCATTATCCACTGTTTAAAGCAAAAAATATAATGCAAACAAACTATTACCAACATATCTTAATCGTGTGTTTGTTAATATCTGTTAAATGTGGATAGTTTATTATAATAGACAAGGTATAACTTAATTAAACCCACCCGTCACACATAGTCCTGACCATAATCACAACATTTTGATTTTCAAAAATAAAATAAAATTTAATAATCTAAAAATCGATTTTAAATGCCTAATTTATACCAATTCCAGTACCATACCAACCACAAAGATTATTGTGGATAAGTATATAAGTATATGAAGGTTAAAAAAATAGCATAAAAATAAAAAACATGAATGAAAAACACAGCTCAAAAATGTTTAAACATAATATACATTTGGCTAATTCCAAGAAAGAATACTATTAGTTTTTTAAAAGACCCCTACATAAAAGAAGCTTGTTTTATGACTTAAGCGCTAAAAATAGTTATCTTAAATTAAGGTTAAAAAAACCATATGCCTTCCAGAGATACTGATCAGCTTTTGTTGGCACCTGTTCTTCATACTCAGTACCTATGTTGAGGAATCAGTTCCCACATTCTTATATGAAAAAAATTTAGCTCTTCAGTCAATACTTTGATGGAATTCTTCTCTAAGGCCTTTGTTTAAACATGTCCCTTGCATGCTGGATAGGATTCATATCGGGCGACGACGCTGGCCTGCCTAAAACTCGTAATATCATGCTCCTCAAGCGCCGCTGTAACAAGACCTGCCATTTGCGGATGGACATTGTCGAAAATAGACGTGAGTTGAAAATCTGAGCCCATTTGTATTCTGTGTGGTATGATGACAGGTTAACCACTACTGTACTTTTAGGGTATTAGGTATGTTCCTTCTTATCCAAACAATATCAATTCGCGCACGCATCCGTTGCTATTCCCGCCTGTATCATTATCGTCTCACCTTAATAGGAAATAACCTCAAATAATAGGGTTTTCCAGATGGTTTTCTTTGTCAGACAATTTCCAAACATATAGGTAATCTTATAGAATTCGGGTCTCACTTTGCTGTCATCCGTGAAGAGCATCGTGGTCCATTGAAAACGAGTTCACGACAAATGTTCTTTAGCTCAAACAAGTCTACGTCCTCTCGATTGCCACGACTTAAAGCTAGAACTCCGAGTGGTCTGCGTGAATAAAGACCAAGCTCATGCAACTTGTTTCTGACAGTTTGGTCACTTACTGACAATAGTCAGATTGCAGCCTTCGAACGATATCTATATCCGTAGCATTCGGATGTCTTCGCGCCATATTTGGAATTAACCGATCTTGTCAGGTAATGCTAATACGTTGTTTGCCTGAATGCCGGTTTGCTAGTGAGTTGCTACATTACCAGTAAGACAGTACCGCGATCAAAGCCTTAAGATAACGCTTTGATTTGTATAATTAGCGTTGCAACAAACTGCTGATTAGAGCGGCCCTTCAGCATTTCTATAGCCCTATTCATTTCTTGGTTGGTCAAGTGACGACGGCGTGACATGTTTTTAATTTGAAGAAACAATTTATAACAACTAAAATTAAAAAAAAAACTCATTCAAGTTCTACTGATAAAACTACTAAAGAAACTTCGCAAAGTTAAAAGTTTTTTTTTAATTTTCAAATTTCGAACCAAGACGATTACACAGCTCTACAAAAAAAAACTTTTTTTGTTGTTGCCCTGGATATCATCGCAAATTTTTACGTTTTCAAGTGCCCAGATTACGAATATATCCATGATAGTTCTCAATGTGCTCGTATTTTCATGATTTTTGCATATCTTATATTTTGAATAATTATCGGCTTGTTAAAAATAAAATTTAATTTTCCAGTCATGATTAGGCTTCTGCGCAACTTTTTTGCGCATACAAACATCGTGTGATCCCCATTCTCAGACCCCTTGCTGCACAGGACAGCTGAGATCTGTTATTTGACAATATTGAAGTACTTACAACTTACTTACTTACTTAGTTACTTATTAGCATTTACCCGCGGCTCCGCCCGCGTAAATGTTTTTATCTGGGGTAAAAGTTGCATAAGTTCTAATTCATGTATTGGTCTACCTGTATGCCAAATTTTACTCAAATCCATTCAGCCGTTAAGGCATGATTGATCTACAAACATCTAAAATTCAACCCCCCCCCCCCTCTCCTTTCGCGAGTTGAATTTTACAAATATATGAAACACGTGGACTCAATTTCACAGCCGTTTTTCTTTTAAGAGAAAGTTCCCCCACTTCATCCATTTAAAATCAAAATTTCCAAAAACCCTTTCTTAGCGGGCCTTACATTACACAAACTACCATCTCACCAAATATCATGATCATAGCTTTAGTCGTTTTGAGGTTTCGTGTTAATCAATCAGTGAGTGGTATTTCGCTTTTATATATATAGATTTTGTTTCTCGTTTTTTGATTTTTGTAATAAAAAAAAAACAGAGCATATCTTACAAAATCATTGATAGTTTCATGAATTGTGTGCATAAATAGACCCAAAATCATTTTCATATCTAGGGCAACAAAACCACTGTAGACCAGTGTTATATTTACATACAATTTTTTTCTGTAGGACAAATAGTTTTTAAGTTATGCGGTCATAAATACAATGATTGAACGTGAAGATTTTTAAACATTTATAAGGTATATTTATGTTTTAACATTATGTTGGTAAAGCAAATGAAATTGAAAATTGCTGTTTATGTTTATATTTATCTTAAATTACTTATTTTATACATTTAAAATAGTGAGGTTTTTGAGCACTTGGATAGAAAAATAAAAAAATATCGTAATAATAATCGGACTAAAGTGTTATGACCTGTGTTGCTAGGGTCAGAACTGATGTAACAAGTTATCATCAAGGGTAATACACGGATGCCTTATGATATTTACTCTCTTTTACATTTAAACAAACCCATTTTCCTTATTACATGCAATCAAAGGCAGCATTAACAAGACATATTTATTTTATAAATATCTTACTCAATATTATTTACATCTATATCATTATAATACATTATTCAACTTGCATTCATCGAGGTCAGTTAGTTTTCACTTTGTACTTCCACAGTATGCATAGAAAGAAACTGATGTTTCTTTTGAACAGTCTTTTTTCAAACATAAGTTTTTCTTTTGGCCACCATTTTATGCATCGCGTGCACAGATATCTGAATAGTATGTGCAGTATGTATATCGTCAATATTGTTGCGGCTATGCTGAATGCTATCACGTCTAACAGCAGGTACTGAGGTAGAGAGAGGTCTAACGCTGGCGATCTCAGGTGATTCGCTCCTTTGTGCCGTAACACGTATTCGATCCAGTATATACCCGCGTCTAAAGGTCGCATCGGCCTGTCTAAGAATATATTTCTTAACTTTAAAGCGTTTTCTTTGTACCTGGAAAGGAAATATCTTTACATTATACGATCTTAATGATGGCAACGATTACGTGTTCATAATTAGAAAATATTCAAAATAAAATAATGCTAAACCATTTTGTTTTTTACTAATTAGTTGCATAAGAAACGATTGCAGTTTTTTCTTTCAAAATAAGATATTTTCGTAGGAAGTTTAAACTTACTTTTGATTAGTAAGTAGGTCATGCAAAGCACTTCTCCACACTTGTTTGTCAGCCTCCTTTAACTTGACTATTTGCGCGACTCCTCTGTCTGCCATGGCCCTTGCGTTGAGAGCCTGGTCCGCGTACAACGGCACCATCAGCATGGGCACGCCGCATGCCACCGCCTCCTGTGTGCCGAGCAACCCTCCGTGGGATATAAACAGTCTCACGTTCTTGTGACCTGAAAGACACAATAACATTTTTATTAAAATTGTGAAATGATTACTTCCAACCAATCCGGATGATCCCCAAATAAATGTTAAAGCCTTTTATTCAGAATTGCTGAAAAAGTAAACTTGAATGAACTACAAAAAGTAACACTTTATGAAATTACAAAAATAAAGTGGACGGCCATTTGAAGTTAAATTTTTCTTAATTTATTTTAGTTTATTTGTTATAATTAGCTTTTAGAACTGAGATTGCTGAAATTAAGCTTGTTTTCATTGTGGTCTTGGTGGCAGTGGCATGGTAAGTTAGATATTGCGCGCTAGCAAAGCGCGGATTACCTATGACTTTAAATAAATTAGATAGCGTTTGTGTGACACGGGCCACTGGTACATAGTAATAATTCCAACCCTGTATTATACATGTAGTGTTCCGTGGCTGTCGGGTTTTACCTGGGCTACCGTCCGTTCCCTACACGGGTAACACTTTTCGAGCAAGTGGGTCACCTGATGGTAAGTGATCTCCACCGCCCATGTACGCCCACAATACTAAAAGAATCATGGGTGCGTTGCCGACCTTAAAGGAAAGGGATAATTAAGGAATTGGGAAGAGGAGGGGGTTTGGGCCTCCGGATATCTCAGTCACCGTACGAAACGCAGCAGCAAGCTGCTACTTTACGCCAGTTTTCTGTGAGACAGTGGTAATGACCCGGACGAGCCAGCCCATACATGCTGTAGACAAAAGTGTCTACAGCGTGGCTCTACCACTCATAAAATTACTTATTACTTAGTTATGGGTACCTCACCAGTCGGAAGAGAACTGCACTCCCGAAGTGGCGAGCGTATTTATAAGATGCCATCCATGCCATGACGTAGATGTCATCCTTATTTTTATCTACCGCCACTATCAAGTCTACCATACTTGATAGTGGCGGTACCCTTAATAGCCATACACTGCAATACACGTCTCACTGCTGGGTACGGTCTTCCTCTACTAAATGAGAGGGGTTAGGCCTTTAGTCTACCATGCTGGCCCAATGCTGGTTGGCAGACTTCATATACGTTCGAAATTCTTATGGAGAACTTTTAAGGTATGCAAGTTTCCTCATGATGGTTCCGACACCGTTTAAGCAAGCGATAATTAACAATGAATGCAATCGTAGCTTAGAAAAGTGGGAGGTGCATGCTCTCGGAGCTGGTTTCGAACATGCGACTTCGTCTTGACAGTCCGCACCAATGCTATCTGCTAGCTATAGCTGCTTAAATGGTACATAATAACATTCTTAACAATTTCGAAAATAGGTTAATATAAGATTTTATTTAGATTCTAATAATTGCGAACGAACAATATCTAAGCATGATTGTTTCTCGTGTAGATACTGCGTAATACCTACTACTACTATATTGTAGCGATTAACCGGTTATAGAGTAACGTATAGTATTGTAACATAGTAAACACTCACACAATGTAGCGTACTGGGGTATCCAATCCATAGTGTAAATGTTATCTGGCACGGTAAGGTTTCTCGCCAACATCGCCCTGTTCATTTTAACGAACACTGTCTGAGGTAGTTCCGATATCACACGAAATATTTGCGATAATGTTTCGCTAGGTATTGTTTCTATTCTGGACATTGAGCCAAAACTCCAGTAGATGACACCGTCTGTTGATGCGTCTAGCAGTTTTTTCATATCCTAATGAAGACAAAAAATTATTAGTAAATTTTGCTAGAATAACATACTCCTATATCTATCTACTCCTATCTCAGACTCTTACATAAGGGATGTAAGAGTCTGAGAAGCCGATGAGTGCTTTCATATTAGAGGAGGAGTCAATGCTTAAATTTATTAACACAATTCAATTACTGATAAATACAACCCATAGAACGTAGTACCTACCTCACGGTTACATACAATTCCGTTTTTCAACATTGGGTTTAGGGTTTTCCGACCCGAAGCAAAGGATGGCCATAATTTCAAATTAATAATTTTAAAGGTTTTTAACCACATGATTTTGGCGCTCTCTTAAATTTACCGTCTTTGGTACCGTCATCCCGTATGTAATAATCTACCAAATTAAGAACTTTTGGCTTTGGTGACTATGTGCTCATAAATTGTAATTTATTTGACATTATCTGTTCTATCGGGTCTTAGGTCCTGGGTCGACATGATAGCAAAACTCTCAACTAAAGCACTTTAAATGTGGGTTAACTGCCTATATACTATTTTATATTTACTATTAAATTGTATTTTGAATGGTTTTTATCAACTCCTTCATAACATATTGCACATTTAACTCAAGCTCACACTGTATAATAGCATTAAAATGATCTTGGTAAAAAGATTTCAAAAGCGTAATTTTACTTCTAAACAGTCTATTGGTATACATTGAAGTCTTTGGTTCCAATTAAGTGTGAATTAATTTTATATTTATTATACTTTTGTTTCTCGGTAAGTGATTCGACATATCGATATTAATAGAAAATTCAAACAAAAAATGTGTTTTTTAAATTATTAGATTTATAAACCTCACCTGTGGTAATGTTTGAGTATCATCTAAATGCAGTCCTCCAACTTCAACCAATGCAGGAACCAATGGCCTTACTTCGTTTATACTAAAGTGACTGTTAGATAAAATAAGACTGTATTCCTTTGCAAGAGTGTCCAATTTAGCTCCAGGCCCGAAAAGACGATCTGCTATAGCCTGGAAAGTAAAAAGTAACACATTATTATTACTCATACATACATGTATCTGTTAACAGTTTACTCGATTAAAAAGTTATTATGCATGTGATATTAAATATTTGACTTCTCAACTCGTTCATTGTAATTGTGCCAGATCGTACCAGGAGTACGATCCCGCGGCCCAACAAACGCTGGCTTGACGTATTAGAGGGAGACATGAGAGCCAATGCTTACTATAGAGGAAGCTCAAGATCAGGCGACGTAGGAAGGCGGACACTGGCGCTAGTTTTATCCTTAACGCCAAGTAGAAATAAAGAAAGCAATCCTTAATTGCAACGAAACGAAAAGTGTTGGAATGTTACTAACCTGCGAGGGTATTTGTGATTTATACACATATAGTATTTTTGCCATAATCACAGACACTGTATTAGCAAATCTTTCCCACAGGCTCATATGTTGTCCGTAGCCTACTACATAAGAGGGTATGTATGCTGTCCCTTCAGGATTACCAAGCTGCTCGTTGACCCATGGCAAAGGAACACTGGACAGGAATCCTATCACGGGGGCTTTGAATTTTCTACCAGCTGGTAGAAAACAGTCACTACCGAAGACTTCCACAATGACCAAGTCAAAAGACGCGGTGGAGTTGAACAAGTTCTTGACAGCTGGAAGTTGAGAAACTATTTCACACGCGTGAACGCATTCTTTCATGATCTGCTCCAAGTTTCGGATAAAATCTGGTTTCAGTGAGTGTTGTTGTCTGGACAAATTGTTGGTGATCTCTGGTATAGTTCCCTTTAGGCTGATTTGTTCGACATTCGGTGGTGATTTTTTCTGTAATAACGGAAATTTCAGATGTAGTCAAAACTTGATAGAAATTTCATAACATGGTTACAAGCCGATTCTAATAATGTCACAAAAACTGTAGTAATGTCAGTTTACATATTACAAGACTATCCCGCCCACACACCCGCCACTGTACTTCATGTAAGGTAGGATCGACAATGGCACGCATTTCTTTCCACCGAGTTTTGAAGTCTGGGAATTTAAAGCTGCCTTTATCTCGCAACATAATTTAATCAAATAGAAAGATGGGAAATGTTTACATGCTATCTAATGGTCCAGGTAAACGATACGTGACAGCGCGAGCCAAGGGATGGACGATGCGCAATCTATTCGCGTATACGACGCGACGCCGCGCCGTGCCTCACGTATCGTTAATTCGTACTGATTCGCCTATATTTGTCAATATAACTTTTGGAGTCGTCTTGTACACATAAGCTACGCCCCGTCTGTGCTCGGCTCGCGCTAGAGCCCCATTTAATTTATGACATGACAGACGAGAAAAGAACAGAAAACTCTTGTTCACGAAGCCGCGTCACATAATTTGAAAATGGAGTCCTATGATACAGCCTGGTAATTGTCATTTTTCTGTTATAATCTCGACTATGTCGTACTAATCTCCCTCAACTCTCGTCTCTCGGACCATAACAGATGTATAACTCATTTCGTTGTAATCTATTATGTGACATGTGTAAGTAGAGCAAACGGCGAGAGACGAGACTGTCTGGCAGGCGCGGGCGGCTAAAGCATCCGCGCATCAATTAAAATTACTTTACAATGTTTAGACGTCGCGCCATCAGTGATAAAATCAACTAATAAAAGGGGAAAGGTCACGGCGCGGCACACGATTTGCTTTTTAACATTGATAAAATATTTATTGCAAATTATGTAATTAATCTATTGAAACACATTCATAATATAGATAAATGAGTAAAAATAGTCGCAAATTGTAGTCTAAAGGGAGGTCAAGGGTATAGCGTAGAATAAAATAATTGTTAAAAACCCGCGACAATTTAAAATTTGGAAAAACATCTGTAATTTCTAAATGGCTTCAATGATTTTCTTTAAACGGCTAACCATGTCGATTAAACCAGCTTTCTAATTAGAAAACCGCATTCAGATTGGTCCCTTCTGTCTACCCTTTCGGGGATTATAGGCGTGAGTGTGTATGTATATATGCAGCAAATTGAGAAATAATTGTTTCGTCCGTTAAAAATTACGCCAAGCATAAAATGGCGCCATGAGCCGGTTCATTCGGGATAACTCATTCGAGTGATCATTTTTGTTTCGTTTTTCAACCGGCACTTTTGATTCACTTTATGTCCACGACGTGGCGTGAACATAAAAATGAATCAAAAGTGTACGCGCAATGAGAGCATGACGTATGCTGAAATCTGTTTTTAACAAATTAATCAAAGCGTATGTAGGCTATAAATTAATCGGCATTCATTAAAACATCCAGATAACACTAATGAATGAATTATGTCATGTCGACGTCTCACCTTAACCTTCACCAATTGTTGGATGCAAGTTCATTGACCTCTAAAGGTCAAATCACACCGATACAGAGTTACGACATCATTATTTTATTTTTGTATTTGGATTGTAAATTATTATCTATTTTAATAAACCTCATAAATATGCTACCTGAAGTTATGGACATTCAGTATGATTTCCATTTGACAGCACATAAAAAGGATTCCTTTACTCCATTCGTTTAGGTATTTAACTAAAGATAAACAAGAAAAAACATATGATTCATGGGCATTCATTACAACCTTTCAATACAGTGGTTCAAACTTGTATCATCGATAAAGAAGTCGGTTAAAACAAATAACAAGCACTAACACTATCTAAATAACAGAAACAAAGCAAAGAACCACGTTAACTGACACTATTTAGCACAGAGTAACTTGATTAGTTTATCATGTGATTATCCGACTCAATGTCAATCTGTGCAGTTTGTTGCCGCACTACGTTTCAGTTGTTTGCACTGCTTTATATATAAAAAAAATGCTGTCACTAAACGTTTAGTAAAGTTCGTTCCTTTATGGCCGTTCCCTATATTCTATTTACAGATAGATTTGCTTACTCTCAATAGTGTTTGACAGATCTTCCATACTAAATGTGTCAATAATTTACTACCAGTAAGTGAATCTGTCGGTAAACAGAATATTGAGAACGACTATTAGTTGACTTCTGGCCCATTTGTGGGACAATATAAAGCTTTTTTGTTCTTCATCCAAATAACAGCACATGTTGTGCAACATTTCTATTGTATGAAACTTTTTATAAACAAATACAAACATGTTTATTACTGACAATCTATATTTCCATTTTCTCTCACCTTATAATCTCTTCGATGAATCACTTCGTCACTTTATTCTTTCGACTATGTACTATGTACATCAATGTGACTTCTTTATCAAACTAAAAAAACATGTTTATTGTACAATTTGTGTATACTTTACGTGTAACAAAGGTGTTCTATAAGTATGATAGTATGTAATGCAGTTTTACAGCTGATTACTGTGACATTACGTATTAATCTAGTATTACTTGAAATTACGCTTCGTAGCTAAAAATAGATCTAACATCGATCTCACTTATTGTATCTAAGTTTAGACTTCGGTGCGTTTATTTGCAGATTAGAGAGGCTTTATAGCACCGAATGTGCTTACCATGGGCTTTTTGATAATACGATATGCCTCTAGTATATTTTAAGACTCGTAGGGATTTTATAGAAATGCCTATAGTAGTTAGTACATATAAAATATAATATGCATTACCTAATACGTCAGAAAAAAATCTTGGAACACGTGATTAAGTCCGGGACAATTATGAACTAATCGTAAACATATGAGCGCATGATGTACAGCTTTATCTGAAAAACCGAATAGCAACGTAGAGTTGTTACGGCTATGGATTTATTACGATAAATGAACTTATAACTCAATAATAAGACCGTACTGAGAAAACCTGGAGTTATAAAATTCAAATAAAGATATATATATTAATATCACGTATAACTTGAGCCAATGTTACTAAGTTGCTTCTATTTTAAAAATCATTCTAGAACCGTGTTATGCAAAGTAAAACTAATTAAAACTTACTTACCATTTTTTAAAATTTATTTTTAATATATTTGTTATAAAAGTAAGTATAGTGGGATACTAAACATAAATGTATGTGCTAATTACACGATAACAGATACAAATACAAGTACAAGTTAATAAACTAATAATTTAATAGTAAACTTCTGTCTTCAACACATTTTTCTGCAACATATGTCAACTTCAGCCGCTTGTAATCGAGTAGTTCAATATTCTCAAAGTTCAAAGTATTATTATGTTGAGCAATTGTACCACATACGGCACGTCACAATGGGGTATATCTAAAAATGTTCAGTTATTCCATATTTATGCATCCCAAATGTTTTTTATAGCATACACCGGCAAACAAGCAAGTGGGTCACCTGATGGTAAGTGATCTCCACTATCCTTGAACATCCACAATACCCAAAAAATTAAGGATGCGTTGCTGACCTTAAAGGAAAGAGATAATTAAGGGATTGGGAAGGGGTTTTAAGCCTCCGGATACACACACCGTACGAAACGCAACAGCACGCTGCTGCTTCACGTCGGTTTTCTGTGAGACAGTGGTAGCAACCCGATCGAGCCGGCCCATTCATGCTGTAGACAAAACTGTCTAGAGCGTGACTACAGTTTGATGCACTAACCTAATGTGGGAATACGCCGATATGTACGTGTTAGAATCCACCCTAAGCCAGGGTAGACAATAGGAATGTTGAGATTCTCTTTCTACCGGTTTCTCTCTCTGGCCAATGTACATTGTACAGTCTTGATGACTATGCAATTTGTTGACCAAGACTGTCCACACTTTCGCTACTCAGTGTACACCTATTCTGAACATCGCCGCGCCGCACCGCCCGTAGACATACTTAATTATATTGTAAAGTTAGGGCAGAAAGCTTTTTACAAGAACAATATAAATAAATGTATAGTTAATAAAAATTTTATGTATTCTCTCTTGAACTGTATATAGGGTTAAAAGCGGAATAACAATTAGAAATAACTTCTGTGTATATGCACACTTGCTTAGTAATAATAGTGAAAAACAAATTGTACAATATTTTATAGATAACCGTAAGAAATTTTGGCCTCTTCTAATCCATCAGAATAATCTAATGTAATATAAATAAGGTCTGTATTAGATCATCATTATCATCACATGTTTGTATTTCCGAAATAGACAAAGATTGCTGAAGTGCATAACTTTAATCGTAGTGATTACTGTAGCTTTATTAACTTTTGTTGGTGCTGACGAGCAAATGGCTTTAAACAAGCGCGATGCAGCCAAATTATATTATAGCATTACTCATTAACCACCTTAAAAAAGAAGTTTCTGCTTTCGAAATAACTATCTGTAAGTTATAAGCTCCCGCCTGTATCTCCGATGGGGTAGGCAGAAGTGTGACTGTGACCCACGGTTCGACGAGCTTATTTCAGTCCTATTATGTAATAAGAGGCAAGGCTATCATCGTCGAATTTTCTAATCAAATACAAATTCGTGACTGGCCGACCTTTGATTTGAACCGAGAACCTTACGATTTCTCAACCTAAGCGTGCTGTCACTGGACGAAAGACTAGTTTTTAACGTTATTATTTTGACACGTATCACTATATCACACAAGATACGTTTCGTATCGCGCCGTAATAATATTATGTACCCATCGATATATTATTAGTATATACACCAGTAAGACAATTACAAATTTCAATAGTTTTCGAAACAAAGTACTAGTTAGTGCGTACTGTAGCTAAATAATAACCACATATGGTGAACGTACCTCTACACCCGCCTCAGTCATCGAATTTTAGAATTCGAAGTATGAAATATATGACTGCCTCGGTGGCGCAGTTGTAATGCATACGCGTTACGATTGAGTCCAACGCTGAGGTCTCGGGTTCGATCCCCGGGTCGGGTAAAGTGGTATTGGGTTTTTCTATTACGAAATGCTCAGTATCAGCCCGGAGTCTGGAATTTGTGCCCGGTATGCCGATAAGCTCGCCCCCTATCACATCGTGGGACAGAGATACGCTCGGCGAAATGTGGGTGTACTGGTTACACCTCTGCCTACCCCTTCGGGGATTACAGGCGTGAGTGCGTATGTATGAAATATATGCAATCTCGAACACGACACACAGCAAAGCACACCTATCAACGCCGCACCGATTTCAATATCCATGATTGCGACGCGTGCGGCACTTTACTCCGCGTATACAACGTGTTATAGAAAGGGGCGGGCAAATTTAAGTAATGTATAGTGTAGGGTATTGGTATTTTATCCCCCATAGTAGCAAAGCCGATTGCATTGCTACGACATAATTGTAGAATATTCTTTTTTATCGAATGAGTAACATGTCGATATCGACTTTCAACTTTGAACAACACTAAATGATAAACAGTGATACTTCATACCTCCTTTCATTAAATTATTTTATAATTAAAAAACATTAAACAGTTGTCAAATGTCAATATTTATTTGACGCAGTCACTTCGGCTATTTCTGATTTTATGAAGTATGATTACAAGTTCAAAAAATATGTTGTGTTTGTCTAAAAACAAGTATTATGTATTGGTATTTTGTGTTGGTGTGATTGATAATAGTTTATAAGAGGCTCGTCGACTGTAGTAAGCCAAATTCATAGATGGATGACCCGACAATGAAATCTTTAAAATACTACAGAGGATGGTACCTATTACGTCTTCAGCAAACAGTCTCTTTCAGGTATTTTGTGTTTAAATTACGTACGTATGCCCGTAGAATTAAGTAAATCTTATTCAAGTTTATTAAAAAGTGAGTGTCATTCATTATAATTAATAGTGATGTCATCAATGTTATCGATCTTAATAAACGAGTGATTAAAATTAACGTGAAATTTTAGAATGTCTTGGTTTGTAATGATCCGGTACATATGTACTTACTATAAGGAGTGTGTAATGACCCTAAAATATGACCACACCTTTCTGTAACACGTTGTATATGTACTTTAGTACCCTTAAAGACGAACGCCATTTAAATTAGAAATGTACCTTGGCATTTGGTTTATGAATAGATTTTTGCATTTTAGTATCCAGTGTACTAATTCTGTGCAGTTATACATATACTTAGGGTAAATAGGATAGGTGTCTCTGCTTGAATTTGCTCACTACTTTATACGCAACAAAACTAATACGAAAAAGAAGCCGTTCTGTGAAAACAGAGGCTTCATAGGTAGGCTTCTAGGTTGGTTCATGCAAATCTACTGTGTACCCATTTAATTTAAAGGTATTGAAGTCAGTGAAATTACTGGCCATTGTGAAGCTAACTTCTAAGGTTTCAATATGATAAACGCAGAGTAAAACCTGTCAATTCAAAGTCCAGTGTGGCTTTGCTACTGCCTACTATGTATGGGCACCTGCCCACTGCACCATTCATACCTATGAGTGGTGCTTATCACCATGCTAGCAACTGGTGTGACTCGTCATTCAAATGTATAAAATAAAAATTATATATGCTTATGCATTGAAAATGTAACAGTAAATAACTTTGTTATGTGTAAAAAATATAAATCATGTAATTACATAATAATATGTACTATGCAGGCACATTTTTATTTTAAAAAGGTGTAATGGAAAGCATTAATTTTTAAATTTTCCAGCATAGATAATTATAATATTAAATTGGGTTGTTGAAATCGAATAAAATTGACCATTTAATGTTTCTAACTTACCATTGGGAAATGCGAAACAACGGTGAGTTGATGTTGTCTGTTGGCTAGCGCTTCGATCAGCCGGCCGTACATGGCGAAGTGGCTCTTGGTGTTGGTGGGCAGCACGGCCAGGATGCGCGCGCCGTGGGCCACACTGATTGCACACACCGCGCACCACAAGACCAGCTGCAGCAGCCGCATCTCTCTGCTTCTCGATGCCGTTTGTGCCGCACTCTCGCGTGCATCTGCCGTGCACATCTTGCTCAGATAACCGGTGACGTCACCTGCCCCCGTGTCAGATAGCAAAGTGCACTTTGTCGCATGCCACCCGGCTCCACAGCTAGCGCGGGTGAAAACTTTCTTCAGTCATTATCACGGAGACCCTGCCAACATGTTTAATTTCACACTCGAGTACTACTGTCTCCGGCTCGCGATGTTGCCGCTCCGGAGTGAATTATTTCTAATTGCATGTGTCGATAGTGTGGGATCAATTCATGTAAATTTCGATGGAACTAAGTGTACACATATAATAATATAAAATTATGCATGTAGTATTTACTGTCAAAAAGCCAAGTCGCATGTACCTAACATGCACATGTTGGCGGTGAACCAATTACTGATACCATGATGGTAACACGTGGAGATACGACAAAAGTAAGTCCAATTACTTTGTATAAAATAATTAATTATATCTCGATACACCTAAAAAAAACTCCGAAGCCATAACACCCAAAAATAATGTTTTGTATTTACGAAGATTGGATATCATTATTTACCTAACAAAATATAGCCTAGAATAACTATAGAAATTAAGTACACGCACGAAATCAATGTATGAAACACATTTTGCCCATCTGCAAATTACCAAATTTTTTGGAAAAGCTAGTCTCTATATCAATACGAAATACCATTCACTCCCTGATTGATTAAACACGAAATCTCAAAAACTACTAAAGCTATGATTATGAAATTTGGTTAGATGATAGTTTGTCTAATGCACGAGCCCAGTAAGAAAGGATTTTCGGTAACTTACTTACTTAAGGAGGATTTGAACATTTTTATGGAACGGAATACGACTATAAAATTGATTACAAATATTGCTTATTAAAAATAATTAAACGGGTGTCATATTTTTGTAAAATTCCACTTGGAATTGAATTTTGTATCATGTGAAAGTTTGGATGTTTGTAGATTAATCACGCCTTAACGGCTAAACGTATTTGTATAAAATTTGGCACACAGGTAGACCATGACATGAATTAGAACATAGGCTACTTTTATCCTAAAAAAAACATTGACGCGGGCGGAACTGCGGGCAATAGCTAGTGCGATATTTTCTCCAATTAATAATTATCAGTTAACCCCTTCGGTAATGAATGCACTATAGTAATACGTTAAGCAGTCACATTGTACGTGTTCTGACCCGCGCGAATGTCACTCAACGAAGATTTCTGTCTTAAAATAATGAATTAATTAATAAACGCACGGTTTATATCGATATGGTCAGAAATACAAACATTTGAAAGAGGTGGAAACAACGATATTATTTAGCTATTTGTCTAACGTAATACCTTGGTGGCGCAGTTGTAATGCGTACGCGATACGGCTGATGCTGACGGTGAGGTCTCGGGTTTGATCCCCGGGTCGGGTAAAAGTGATATTGGGTTTTTCTATCATGAAATGCTCAGTATCATCCCGGAGTCTGAAATTGTACCCGGTATGGCGATAGGCTCGCCCCCTATCACATCATGGGACGGAGATACGCTTGGCGAAATGTGGGTGTACTGGTTACACCTCTGCCTACCCCTCCGGGGCTTACAGGCGTGAGTGCGTATGTAAGTATTTAATTAAAAAGGCAGTTTTCGATGTGCCATTTTGGAGTTCCCATGATGAGTGCCTATGTAAGATACATCTATGTCTCTATTTAATTTCAAGTCCTCTCAATTTCATTTTTGTAGTTACGAAGTGCAAGTGGAGGCGGGCGGACGGCGCCGCGGGCTGGGGCAGCGCGTGCTAAAAGTGTTAGAGAAGTTAGCGCACGCGACTCGCATGCGGTACGTGCGGCTCACCGTTCTCACGCACAATCCATCCGCGTCCGCATTCTTCAAAGCTTGCGGGTATGTACAACTAGCTGGACGTAAATAAGCTATAAAGTTTCAACTCACAGAAAGTTTAAATTTAGATATTAATTTTATTTTTCTTATGTCATTGATTTTAATTAATTGTGTCTTTTTTTTAGAAAATAGTAAATGGAACATTTTCCATGTACGATATTGCAAAAAAACTATAAATTATTAATTTAATGTAGGTAGTGAATTTATAAAATAAACTCAATATCTCAGTTTGAAATTGCTATCGGTTGGAACGTTTCTGTATATTTACGTCTAGTATTCCTTCATCAAAATCCCTATAAAGCTTACCCTAAACTTGCCACCGCAACCTATAAAGCTGCAATCCAACCTCACTGCCGTGATTCTATCGATTGTCATTATCGACCGACTAAGGTTTTTAATACATTTATATGGGGACGCGTGTGATCTTATACACAGCTGCGATTTTAACGCCAGGGTGCATTTTGCGTTATTGCTATATTTGTTTTTGGGGGATAAAAATCGCAGATATTTTAATTTGTTACTGTCAATGGTTAACATTACAAAATAATATACTTTTTGAAAGAAATAATTTGTTTTTATGTCCAGTTAAACTACGCGTGCTAGCGCGAGCCCTGCCACGGATGTACTCGTGTACAAGACGCCACGCGTCTATAAAAGTAAAAAAAAATTGACAGTTCACTACAAACAAGCGGTGTGGGACGTCTTGTACACGAGTAGATCGCGTTAGTTCGTAGTTTAGCTTGCGCTACAGCCTACAACGCAACGCGTCGTTTAACTGAACCATAATAAACATGTTTCAGATTAATAATCTAATATTATTACTAATCTAGTATTATTAATTAGTTACAAACGAATATATAAGTAAACGAATGTATAATGTTTATTATTATTTAAGCTCTGTTTATAGTTTATTTTACGAATATTAATAAATGCATTGCAATTTGCAATATAATGTGTCATAGAAGGGTGGGTTGTACCAAACTATTGTAATCGTTCACATAATCTAGTAATTTTGTACATATTTATTTTTGAGTGGTAGAGCTACGCTGTGTCTACAGCATGAATGGGCCGGCTACACCGAGTCGATACCACTATCTTACAGAAAAATAACGTAAAGTAACGGCTTGCTGCTGCGTTTCGGACCGTGAGTGAGATATCCGGAGGCCCAAATCGCCCCTCCCTTTCCCAATCCCTTAATTATCCCTTTCCTTTAAGGTCGGCAATGCGCCCATGACATTTTCTGGTTTTGTGTGCGTACATGGGCGGAGATCACTTACCATCAGTAGGCCTAGTACGAGTTATAAATATGTTCCGTTTTCGAATTCGTATAAAATGACTACCGTCGAAGTAGTAATTCATCCGCCAATAAAAGAAAGAATCGCTTGAAAACTAATTTCATATTCGACTAATATTAAATAAAATTAACCATATTATTAATTTAATTCTATCATAGTTCCCACTAGTGGCTACTGATACTCAACATATAGAGAGACAACGAACGCTTTCATCGTTTTAGAAACTGTTAAAACTTGTACTAGGTCTACGGGTGACCCACTTGCCCGTTAGCCGGCCTATGGTATAAAAAAGTGGTTTTAACCATCTGTAATTTCTAACAGTGCGGCGCGGCGTTCTGAAGAAATAATGCTATAAAGTTTTGTATACTGAATAATGAATCATTGCTTCTTACGGACGCTGTGACAATTTCGGATGAGTGAAACACTGCCTTAACAGTTTTTTATTCCTTTATCAGATACATAACAGATGGGACGAGTCCACCCAAAGAGGAAGCGGCGCACTATGAGATCCTAAGCAAGACGACTGAGGAAGGAGTTGTAAATTCTCAGACAGAGGAACAAACTTTGAGCGAGGGTGTGCGGGCAGTACACGTGGAAAACAATCAGCCATGACATTAGTGAAATTTAGTATTTGTGTCTAATTATAACCAGTAGAGCTGTCCGTAGTAAAGTGCCGAATATACAATATCGATTATTAAAATTACACAACAAATATTTGGGCCGCGTTTGGAAATTGACTGACAGTGCCTACTATCAGTACTGATGCTGTTTTTTTTACTGGGATACGGGTGTCCGGTTTTACTGACAGTGGTTGACAATGTTACCTCTACTTGTAAAAACTGAAGCCAGTAATTCCGTAGCGTCAATGGCCAACATAATGATGCCTACTTTTCAGTATCTCCAGGCGTACTAGAAAGTATTTTAGGGTGAAAATCCAGTACTGACAGTAAATTTTCGAACGCGCTTTTTGTAAGCCTAAACACTAAAGAGATTTCCTATTATTGGCAGACCTTTGCGTATCAACTTCTTGAAATAATTGTACAGTTACTTAAACCCTGTAATGTGCAAGTATGTTATTTTTATTTATTTGGGCATTTACGTTACATAATACGTTGTGTGTTACGTACATAATACGTATGTATAGACATTCGGTATTTTCCTTTGGTAGCCTCCGTAGACAATTTAAATGTAGATGTTATAATGTAACGCACTGTAAAACTTTTTTGATTAACAAATAAATTTGTTTTTCTGGGACTCTAACTAGTCGACGTATCATGATTTTGGGGAAGTAAAGTTTAAAGAAATATTTATACGATATCGTTCAACACACTTAGCAATTAATTTATTGTAGAAGGTAATCTAATGATAAATAATCACCAGCGGGCTTAGGATATGCAACATGACATATCTCGCGCGTGAGAGAGATAAGTAGCGACAACAAATATCTCGGGTATTGTCAACATTCGATAAAATTACTCCGTCATGTTAGTGTTACCACAGCGAGGTTGGAAGTACTGTTTATTCTACTTTATGTCTAGTTGTGACATAATAAGTCGAGTATTCTATCGTCGTTGATATTGCAATACGTTTCATGTCAGTTTTGGCGCATTTTATAGGAGAGGCGAATAACATTTATTGGTAGAAACTATCGGGTTCCGGCAATAGTTGTTTTATAGGTTTGTTAAATAACTGTAATAATTTATTTTACGGACTCGTTTAAAATTAAATTGTGGGCCGATTCGACAAAAAAAACAAAATTATAATGAATTACATAGAACGAATTGGAATATCAGCGGCGCTATGCAACCTTGTTAGCTTCGATAGAAATATAGAGATAACCAGATAAAACTGGTTTTTCACGACAAAACGAGTCGGCAAAAACATCTCGTGTTGCATATGATAAGCCTCCCCAGGGTGGTCCTATATTAATAATTAATAAGTAATAAGTTTTGATGCATACTTGGCGTTGACATACATAGACTCCGATCCAAAAATTAAAAACTAAAATCAAGCATCAAACAAGCGCGAAATAATGCCAGAAAAACTTAGTCAGTTGGTAGCTCTGCTGTCGTGTTTCTTACCGTTTGGTATATTGCCTGAGGCCTAAAATTGTTTGTGGAGCATAGTCACTTTTCCGAGCTAGTATAAAAACAAAAACATAGGTAACTTCTCCGATTCAAAATATGGCGTCCTTTTTTCTTTGTCGTGGGAAAGCGATTTATCGTCGCCCAGCCCCAAGGCATTAATGACGGAGTTTTGAAAAAGGAATCCCATGCTTATAACTCGTTTCATAGTAATAATATTTAGCGTTTAAACAAGTTCACAACGAGAAGTCGCAAATTTTCGGAGTTGTATGGAGCAATTGCTGCTGGCACTTTCATATCTGCTGAGCTGAACGTATTTGCATAGGTATACATACGTGCGTCGTACATATTTTTTGTTATCAACGTCTGCCTACGTTACTCTGCCTGTAAGCTCGTGCTAGAGTCTCTGAGTTATATTGAAACAAATGTTAGAATTATTCTACACAACATTTAAAATACCTCTTTAAAAATATATTAATACAAATATAAATAAAAAATAAATAATTATTTATTTTTTCAATGTAGTTTACCTCGTAGTGATTTCGTATCGAAATATAGTGTAGTACGAATAAATCTATGGTTATTTTATTTTGTTTATCCTTAAAAAACAAACTCCATTTTGGATTCGTCTGAGAAACATTCGCTGCTCCCTACGTCAATGGTTCTGTGCACTCGACAACACTATCTCAATGTAGAGCCGCGCTACCGAGACAGCGTAGCTGTAGAGTTTTTATTTGTTATTGTAATTTCTTCATTAAACGTTGAAAATGTTACAAAATTGTTTTTAAGTTATCAGTTACTTTTTATCGGAATATTTTATATGCTCTATGCAGCGACAATTATATTAAAGACTAATTAAATTAAACGAAGCGATACTCAGAATTCTGATCAAGAATAGGATAATAATACTTACCTCTGTATTCATGCACGTTACTACGAGGTCTCATAATGTATGTATAGGGTTTTTTTATCCTGGCAAAGCAAACTGACTACACTAGACGTGATGTTAAATTCAGAACAGTCCAAATATAATGCCGACCGTCAAGATACATTGTGTCCCTCGACAGCCGGTAGAATTATGCCGGCTTAAAGTTACTGGATATTGACTGGTTGACCCCGGAACGCGACTCTCCTAAATAAGACATTATGACCCAAAGATGGGTGAACCGTAATAAAATCTTTTCTTTGCATAATTCTGACGACTGTCGAGAGATGCAATGTCTCACGGAACGTGGTACAGAACCCACGGTGCGCAACGCACTCACACTTGGCCTGTTTTTTGTGATTTATAGTTGATTATAACGCTCTATGCATGCGACTTTTTATTGTGAGAATTGCAAAATAATAAATCGTGGACATAATAAAAGGTTATTAACATTAGATAACACGCCATGCGTTGCAATCACAACATGTTATGGTAATCTTCGTTCAGTTTGCATTGGAAGAACAATATTGATAATTCGGTAATCCTGTATGGAAATATGGAATAAACTTAAATAGGTATCCTATGAGTTTGACCAAATGAACAAAATTAATGGATAGTAGGAAAAGTTCATTATTTCTTACGACGTGAACATGACGGCGTTTTTCTCGATAGGTATTTTATATAGATAAGTAACCTTTTTATTGTACGCTAATAATTGAAATAATACACTTACAAACTTTATTAGAACCTTACAACTAAACAATGTAATAAAAGACGGTCGAGTAATGATTAACTTTGTAATGGTTGTAATTTGGATTTATACAATCACTAACCTATACTCGATTGTTTCGCTGACTTCTTCTTTTTTACGTAAAGAATTCAATTAAAAAAATCAGAATTACCTAAAGATTATTTATTGGAGAATAGTATGAAAATAGTGCATATTATTATATTAGTTTGTATTGTTAGTACGGAACACTGAATATGTAGTGAGGACTTACGCTTGTCCGGTATTTTAGTTCTGGTGCAGGTACAGTCGGAGGCAAACGATATTCTTTCGATTGCAATTAAGTAATAAAAGTTAAAACACTTGTTCACTTAAGGCGGTGGCTGACCAAATTTCCTCCACCATATCTCTTACCCCCTTGAGGTACAAACTTAAATCAGATACAAATAATAAAATTTAAATATTCTGTAGATACCCACTTGCTAAGTTCACATAGGTCACAGTGTCGATATTCTCCAATAACTGTCTCATTAAATAATCTTAAAGCTATAATCGCCGAGAGGTCAGTACCTATGTACCTTCCTATCTACCTACTAGAAATCTCACTCGACGTAGATACTGTATAATATACAACGTGTTACAGACAGGTGTGGCCATATTAAAGGGTCGTTACTTACACCCAACAGTTAATATACCAACCTTACCAAAATCTAGACATCCTAAACCTTCACGCAAATTTTAATCACTCGTTTGAGATTTGATGAGATTGGTCACATCTCTATATATAAAGTGAAGTGCGTGATCGATAATAACAATGCTGGAATGAGACAAAAGTTATCATTTAGTGTTTTCCAAAGTTGCAAGTCGAATAACGACATGTTACTCATTCGACAGAAAATAAAATTCTCTTTTTATATCCTAGCAATGCATTCGAATTTGGTACCTACTACGAGAGGTGAAATACTTGTATCTTACACTATACATTGTTCAAATTCGACCACATCTTTCTGTAACACGTATATATGTAATATATTAAAATAGGTACAAATATGTAATCGCTTCAACTGAATTGACACGGATGCGACTTATAGGTAAACAGGATAGTCTAAGCTGATAGTAAACATATATCTTATTATAATTACGTCTATTAGCGATTTGTTTTCACAAATAAAAATAATAATTAATAATATCAACCCAGTTTCTACTGCGAGGCACGGGCTTCGTCTACAAATAAGAAGGGTTAGGCCTTAGTCCACGACGCTGACCTAATGCGGGTTGGCAGACTTCACATGCCTTCGAGATTCTTATGAAGAATTTTCAGGTATGTAAATTTCGTCAGCATTACCGTTAAAGCAAGCGATAATTAACAATGAATATAATAATTTAAAAGAGTCAGAGGCGCATGCTGTAGGTAGGGGCTGGTTTCAAATTTGCAACTATGACGTCGGCAGTCCGTGACATTCCTCACTGAGCCATCGCTGATTGACTAATAGGTATGTTGTTATTAATGTAATTAATATTGTTAATATTGGTAGACAGACAGCCTCCGTGGCACAGTGGGCGAGTGGCCGACTGTGATTTGTGAAACGAGAGGCCGCATGTTGGATCCCCGACCCGAGACAAATGTTTGTGTGATCCACAAATGTTTCGTGTCTGGGTGTTTCTTTCCCAGAGGAGTTGGCATCAGGCAGGTGGCCGGTCGTAAAAACTACAAGCTAAATCTTTCTGTAACATATGTTAATAAGCATGTTGCGCCGACCCCACTACGAGTGGGATAAGGGCAGGTCGAAGAAGATTATTAATAGTAATTAGTACTTAATTATATTCGATGAAGTCAGTTCATCGCACTTGTATACAAAGGCCAAAAAAACACTAGATAATAACAAGTACAGCATGGTCAGATGATATTTCACATATTATCTAATCTAAAGTCATGTACTCCTTCGTACGTTTTAAGGGTTTCTGTACCCAAACGGTGCCAACTTTTTTTTTTTTTTTTTTTTGTTGCGGGGAAAAGCGACTTATTGCTACCGCCCCGCCCCGGGGGGAAGCGGAACGGTTATGTTGGGTTCACCGGCCTTACGACCCAACGTTAAGCCGCCCGGGAGAGATGGTAAACATCCAGGCGACCGCTGGGCCGAGTCCCTAACACTATATACACCCTACACCGGCATACCAACTAAAAACCCCGCGGTGGCCATCTTCGGCGCATTAGGAACTGCCCCGGGTTCCCGAGGCGAGAAGCGCCCCGGCTTCAGCCGGAACTGTCCCTGCGCGGTGCCGCCTTGCGGCCAGTCTCCAAATATGGGGGGCTCAGAAGCCCCCGCCACCGAAGGACGCTCTCGGCGTCAACGACAGCGACGAGGCCGACCACCCGTGCTGCCGTCCATCCCGGGGTCGCACGTACAAGAATATCAATGGCGCTACAACAGCCCCCCGCTGCGCGCCCGCGACCCCCGATGGCCCCTATTAGTCGCCTCTTACGACAGGCAGAGGATACCGTGGTGGAATTCTCCAAACGCCCCCAATCCACAGGGCGGAAACGGTGCCAACTGCCATCAGAACCCTGTTATTAAGCCTACGCTGCGCCGCGCCGTCTCTGTCTATAATGCCTTTTAAGGGTTCGTACTAGTTTTCTTTTGAACTTCAATACATTTAGATAAGGCTGAAATTATCATAGAATATGGCTGATTAACATACAACAAAACTAAAAATGGTGTGTGTCGGTATAGAATCCACAGTGCGCGAGTCCGACTCACGCTTCACCGATTTTATAAATACACTGGACACGTAATTTCCTGAAACTTGAGAGCTATATTGATTGCTTCAAGCTTGCAAGTTACAGTAAAACTATGTCTCTGTTAATCGACCCTAAAGTTTCTATTAGACAAGATAATTATGGATAAAGTTTAAAATCACGTGGGAGGACACTCGGAGAAATCTTTATTAAAACTATACTGCGAACCGACATGACATAAACGCGATAATGAACCAAACATAAACACCCGTCTACGATACCAGACTCACCGGCGCGACGCGTGCGTTCTATAAAATATATCTTCCACCCTTCGAGACAATACCCATTATAAGTACATAAATCATACAGCACAGAGATCGCTGATAAAGGTTATGTTCTTTAAGCCTTTTAGATTTCCTACAGAAAACCTTTATTTAACATCTGAACTTTTAATTGTAAGAAAACTATATTTACTACATACATACATACACGTTTTAAAAATGCATAAATCCCTCCCTTTTGATGCTGAGAAAACTAAGAGCAATAGGAAGAATATTGTAACTCCCACAGTCTAAGTCTTTTGCTAAGAGACAGTATGAAAAGCAATAATTCCGCATGTATAATATTATTAATATTAATAAAGAATTACAAATATATTGATTGGCACACTATCACTGCAAACTAACCTTGGCTGGACTAAAAGTTACGAGGAAGTTGCAACCATTGTGAAAACCGTGCAGTAATTTTCCCAAACAGACAACGCGTGCGCGCGCGCTTACACGCATGCACGCACACATCACACGCACGCATATACGCACACACATACATACATACAAAGAGCGCTTCTCATCTTATGTTATATTAATTTATATTTTTTATTGACTTTAAAAAAAGAAGGGACACTGAAATAATTGTAATAAATTAAGATTTTATTACATAGTTATCCAATTCATATTATATTACACGATAATTACGAAAGAGCGGTATCTCCTAATACAAGCAAATGTTTGCTTAAAAGGAGATCCCAAACCCCGATTTATAAACTTTTATAAGTTTCCCTTACACGTACACGACCTTTACCGTTTACGTGCACTCCGTTTGGACGTATGCCAGAATACAGTACTCATGTTTCAGAGGCCAAACTTCAATTAATAATAACAGCAAGGTCAATCGGATCAGTACACAGGTACTAAAGTTGTACATTTTTGTATAGCATAGGCCGGCAAACGAGCAAGTGTGTCATCTGATGGCAAGTGATCTCCACCGCCCATGTACGTCCACAAGAATAATGCTGACCTTAAAGAATTGCGAAGGGGAAGGCGATTTGGGCCTCCAGATATCTCACTCACCGTAGGTAACGCAGCAGCAAGCCGCTACTTTCCTTCGGTTTTCCATAAAACAATGGTAACAACCCGGTTGAGCCGGCCCATTCATGCTATAGACAAAACTGTCTACAGCGTGGCTCTATCCCACACAACTGTACCTACAATACACGCCAAATAACTTGTCTGGACTGGTGTTAGTCACTTCACCCGCACTCAATATCTAGTATCTCTTTAGATTCTAAAAACAATAGTTGCGTTACCTCTCGTGACAAACTTCAGGCCGGACAAGTTATTTTGCGCCTATTGTAACTCCTGTAAACTACTAGGCTAGATAGTGGCATACGTTTAACACAACAATAAATCTCTGCCAGTCTCTTGAAAATCTTTATTGTGCAACGAAATTATTCTAATATAAACAAGACGTTAAAAATACAAATTGTCTATTTCCCTCCATATTAGGTAAATCGGGAACGAACAATGAACAAATGGATTTATCATAGTAATTAGTATTTCAAATTTAGGATGTCTAAACCATCCGTAAACACTTATCATTCAAACGGACATTGTAATACAGGCGCTGAGAAAAAATAACTTTTGCGACAGTAGGTATTTTAGAAACATGCAGTGTCATGCCAAATTCGCTGAATGTTAATTTGTATTGTGTGAGGTTCAAGGAGTACTAACTTATAAATTAATTAGATTCCACGATATGTACCTACCTATAAACATACACTCGTAGCTTAACGGCTGTAATAATATAAACTGTAGATATTTTAATAGAGTTGCATTTAATATTCAATCGTTTTTTTTTTCGGTTCTGTTTACTCAAAAGACACTCAATTTTATTTTTAACAATATTCAATTGGCTCTCCTCACTTTTGGTGGCCGTCCGAAACGGAACAGCAAGCTGCTACTTCACGTTCGTTAGTTTTCTGTGGCAGTAGGACGGTACCCAGGTAGAGTGGGCCAATCAAACTGTAGACAAGACCATCTACAGAATGACTACCACCTATATTAAGTAATTATTATAGTAGGAAAGGCTAAATTGTCACAGCTAAATGTATGAAAAATAATGACTGCACTTTGCAAGTTGCTAAAACCTGGGCGAACTGTTGAAGGAACCTTCTACATAAAAAAATATTAAATAAAAGTAGGTAATTTAATTTCGTTTTTTTAATATAATTAGGTATAATCATAGCTATCACAGAATAATTTTATAAGTACATACATTAATAATTAATTTATTCTTCTAATGACTCAATATCTAATGGAGTTTCAGGCCTGTCTTCTTCACTTGATACAGAATTCTGAGAAGATGAAAAAGAACACGATATGTGCGAAGATTCATTCTCATTATCGTATTCTGAGCTTATTTTAACAGATTGTGCATCGTATAGACCGTAATTAGTTATTCTTTGATTAGTGTTCTGGTGTGTCATCCATGATATGTGTGAATTCAACAAGTTGTTGTGTATCGAAGATGTTGGAGGCAGGGCGACAGCAACCGTTGGAATAATATTCGTGAATTTCTCTCTTCTCTCGCGTGCACGGCGATTTTGAAACCAAATTTTTATCTAGATCAAAGTAAAAGTAAATAAGTATCTACGTAATATACAAAAGTTCTCACAAATATAGCATGAAAAATGTCTTAATTCAACCATATTGCTCATTGATTGGAATAGGCTTTACAATTTGCCTATGTTTAAATTCAGAGTGCAAAGTTTAGTTCGAGACTGTGCGCACTCAGAAACATTGCTGTTATAAGTATCGGTTGGCCAAAAATTCATTTTCATTCATTTGAATTCATTCATTGAATCGCCATACCAGTCCTAAAAAAGTAAATAATGTCCATCCCAATGTTCAAATAATTCCTTCGTTGGGACTTGTCAATCACATCAAATGCATTAGAGATAGGTAATTGAAGAGCATAGTAGGTAATTATCGAACACTGATGGAGTTAAAACATACGAGTAAAATACTAGGTGCAACAGTGTGTAAGCACTGTTGTGTTTCGCTTAGAATGACATTGAAGCCAGTGAATTTAATGGGAATTTTGAGGCTTAACAACTTACGTCTCTGGGTGACGAACGCAGTTCAGTATTATGTAGTGCTTTTTAATTCAAAGTTTTATATGGTGTTGTATCTGTTTATGGGCAGGCGTGGCGCTTACCATGAGCCGAACGACATTCAGGCTAAAAAATGGATTGGAAAAGTAGGTACATATTTATTTATATGTCTGAAGCAAGTACCTATAGGTAACCATTAGACATTACACTTAGCCCTTTTGACCGAGATGAGTCAGATGCAAAATATAGAATTAAATTTATTGAAAGCTGCGTCTATTCATTTTACAAAAAGGCTGAATACAATAAAATGTGTGTGTCAATCATTACAGTCAGCGGACGACGACGCGACACGACGTTCAAACCTTGAAAACTAAGAATATTAAAGCTTGAAAACATATTCCAAGCAAAAAACATTCTAGGCGGTGGTTGTGCCACTGCCGCAGTGGCGAAGGGTGAAGGCAAGTCGAAGCTAGTTTCTCTTAAATCACATTTTTGTTAGGAAAACGTTTTAATAATAGGTTTAAAGTTTACGAAAAACACCTCAATTTATTAAAATGCCTGAGGATATTTATGTATTCGAAGAACCAAGGTCAGCCTCTTTCGCACTGCTAGAGACAGTGCCGACCCGAGACTAAATTTATGTATGAAGTCTATTTCCCTCTGTTTTATTTTTAGACTATGGCTCTATCGATCGTCTTAGTAGATAGACGGACCCTGACGCTAAGCCTGTATAACGCCAGGCATAAAGAAAAAAAGTCAGATCAACGTAATACCTATAGCGCCCCTTTTCCATGATTTGGTGTATACAAAGCTACTACTACTCAGAGAATCGTTATGCGGAGGCGCTTCTAACCCTCTGGCAGCCCTTGTATCAGCCGCACCGTTCGACATATTTTATTATAGGTATTCGACTCACCCGATCATCACGGAGTTGCAAGGCGGAGGCAAGAGCGCGAAGTGCAGGTGGTGCGAGGTAAGGCGCTCTCACGTACGCAGCCTCCAGTGCCGACGCTTGCGCTGCCGTGAATGGCACCCGCGCGTGCCGCCCCGACCGACGAGACTTACACGCGTTGTTTACAGATCCTATACAAAGGGAGTATTTTTATTATGCGTCTTCAGCTTGCTAGCCATTGCTAGCAAATATCACATTACCAAGCTTTCAGACATATGACCGATTTCAATAAACGATCTTAGTTTGATTCTCCAGATCGATCCGGAAAATCGACCAATTTCCGAGGATCCGAAGTAATTTTTACGGGTGACTTTTAAGTGTAGGTATTTTTATTGGCTCATTTGTGGGATCGGCCGGGAAACTCAATCCAAGATTATTTATTGAAATCGGGCATAATTCACTACTTTTATATAAAAAAATGGGACGTAGGTATAAATGACAGCCTCGGTGGCGCAGTTGTAATGCGTACGCGTTACGATTGAGGCTAACACTGAGGTCTCGGGTTCGATCCCCAGGTCGGGTAAAGTGGTATTGGGTTTTTCTATAAAAGAAATGCTCAGTATCAGTCCGGAGTCTGAAATTTGTGCCCGGTATGGCGATAGGCTCGCCCCCTATCACATCGTGGGACGGAGATACGCTCGGCGAAATGTGGGTGTACTGGTTACACCTCTGCCTACCCCTTCGGGAATTACAGGCGTGAGTGCGTATGTATAAATGACATTGACGACTAAGATCTTGGTGGCCCACTTACACTCCGTGAATGATATGTATTACGTAACATAACTCATATTAGTATAAATACTTGAAACGACCTGAAAACACACACACACACACACTGAAACCATGAAAATCACTAACGTGGAACACGAGGCGGTCTATACCGGGTGCAACACAGCCAACTCGGAGTTTCAATAATTCTTTCTCTGCTACTCCCTGAATCATCACTCAAAATTCTTTCAATACTAAAATCAGAACGCACGCACTTTGAGGTAGACTGCATTGGGGGCGAATTCATAGCTACACTCACCACTAACAAAATCCCGTCACGATTAAACAAATATCGCTGTTTGACCGCCCTTAAAACTACCCCAAATATGGGAGGAGCCCTAAAGCTCCGCCTCTTATGAGATAGGAAGATCTTATCGTTGACCACAATCAATGGGGAGCACGCACCAATGAGCCCAAAAGTGTTGTGACGTAAACTCATTCATACGAGCCGCAAAATGAATGGGAAATAGATACTGTTTGCACAATACAATGTTATAACTTTAAGGGTATGTGGGAAAATTAATTCGTAATGTATTATGTTACAAAATTAATGAGTTGCAACGCGATACTACATAAAGATGTAAATATAAATTAAATGTTTTGTTTGCTAATTGAAAAATATAAATAACTATAACACATACCTAGGTATATTTAGTGTCAAATAATCATCAAAATTTGTATTAAGTAGTACTTATTTACTATTGAACGAATCATACTTGAGGAGGATTTTCTTTTTTTTCATTATTCAGAGGCCAACAAACGAACAAAAGGGTCACCTGATGGTAAGCGATCCCAATCACTCATGAACATCCAAAATACCTGAGGAATCATGGACGCTTTGCCGATCTTAAATGAAAGGGGTAATTACGGGATTGGGAAGGGGAGAGGAATTTTGGCCTCCGGATATCGTACGAACCGTAACAGCAAGCTGCTGCTTCACGTCGGTATTCTGTGAGACAATGGTAATAATCCAGTCGAGCCGGCCCATTCATGTCGTACACAAATCTTTCTACAAAGTGACTCTACCACTTATAAGAAAACATACACGAGTCCGTTAGACGTAAGTGTAATCGCCAGCTTTTCACTTTTTAAATAACTTCTTACGCCAAGTTCAGTAGAGGCATAGATACATCATGCTTTTCTATGTGTCTATGGTAGGGGTAAGTAATTAAAAGCGGGTAGATATTTGGTATCTAAGATTTTTTACATTTTTAGTACAAGCCTGTTGATTATATCTTAGGTATGTGATAACTCTAGGGATTTCAGTATAATATTTCGCCAAAAAAATATATAATTAAAAATGCAAATATTAGGTATCATAGTTAGGTATTATGATAAAACAATAACAGCACCCAAAACACTTCGCATGGCGCGATGACGACGCGGCGCAGTTTCAATTCACTTACGAGGATTGAATAATTTCACAATAGGTAGGAACACAAGTGTTGACAGATTTGTATTCTTGATAAATATTACAATGGTTGAAAGTACCGCATCATAATATCGTTAAACTTTGCAACACAATAGGAAGATTCGTGCCCGCACAACTCATCTCATGACAAATAATAAGTACAATAGCAATTACGGAAGATCTACCGCAATGATATCTGTTGCAGATGTGTATGTCCCGAAGCCAATTATCTGGACAGTGGTATGTTTACGCTTATTTCAATACGTTTTGGCAAAACATATCAAGATAAGATGAACAAATAACAAAATAAAATGGTTGTTTAACTATCATCGTAACATCAATGTAATGTGAATTGTATTACAATCGTTTTGCAACGCGCTACATAAGTTGGTACCTACTACTCTTTAATAACCAACGTAATTTTGGTGTTGCATTAATATTTAAGTAAGTAATTGATAATACAGTGTAAATATGTGAATATGTTTATACAATACATACATTCACCCAGATTTGTCCTGAACAAAGCAAGCAAAATATGGCTAGCTGATTTAGATGAAATTGGGCACAAAGATAGAGCGTGGCCTGGATGACAACTTAGGTAATTTTTATCCTGGTAAAGGACATTCACGTGGACGAAGCCGCGAGCTAAAGGTAGTACCTTATAATTTTATTTTATTAATAAACCAATGTGTAGAGCTGATTAAAGTGGTATAAGCTATAGTATAACTATCAGGTAAGTACTATGTCTCACTGTATACTTTTTTGTAAGTTGTAGAGTCGATGTTAGTAAGCGACGAAGAATAAAACGGAGGGCGTGTGTGTATTTTTTTCTATGAACTTTAGTCGTATTCGAAATGAAATAGAAGGTAAAAGAGTCAAACTTCGTTATTTATTTGTTTATAGTCGGTATAGCGTTTGCTATAAAAAAATATAATTTTATACGTATTCATACGTATTATTGACATATTTATTTAAGAAAAAAATGATTATCTGTATCCTCCTCCTTGCGTCGGTTCCCCAATGCTGGGGGTCGTGACCCATCACGGAACCAACCTCTTGCGTACGATGTTGTGCCACCTGCTCCTGCTTTCAGCTATATGAACCGCTTTGGCGACATCCATGTTGAGTGTGGTGCGGACCTCATCAGTCCAGCGCATTGGATTCCTTCCTCTCGACCTCTTGCCCTCCATTTTCCCAGTGACGATCAGCTTTTGGAGATTACCATCGGGCCTGCGGGCGATGTGTTCGAAGAACTCAAAAATCCTTCGCAGGCATATGTTGGAGAGCCGCGGCATCTTGTCACGTTTGAGTTCCCCGAGGACCGATTTGTTGGTTCTAAGCGCCGTCCAGGGAATCCGAAGCATCTTTCTCCAGCACCACATTTCGAAAGCATCTATGCGTTGGCGGTCTCTAGCTTTCAGTGTCCACGTTTCCGCTCCGTATAGGAAGATGGAGAAGACTAGTGTGCTGACGAGTGTCATTTTTGTCTTATTACTAATGTTCCGATCTTTCCATACCCTATCGAGTTGAGACATTGCTGTTTTGGCCATTCCAATTCTTCTGCGAACCTCGGCTTCACAAGATCCGTTGTTACTAATGCTAGAGCCCAGGTAGGTGAAGTGATCAACGGTTTCCAAGTTCAGAGTTCCATTGAGCTCTAGCTTAGAAGCACGATCCACCACCATGATCTTGGTTTTGGAGTGATTTATGGCCAGTCCCATCTCCAAGCTGTATTGTTCCATTTTGCTCAACATGTTGTGCATTTCTGCCTCATCAGCTGCAAAGAGGATGGTGTCATCAGCGTAGCGCAGATTTTGAATTTTGGTGCCGTTGATGGTAATTCCACCATTCCAATCCTCGCAGGTCCGGCGTATAATGTACTCACCGTAGGTGTTGAACAAGATGGGGGATATGATACATCCTTGACGAACTCCCTTGCCAAACGTGAAGGGTTTCGAAGTCGTCTTGTCAAACTCTCACTATCCCCAGGCTTTCTAAATACAGACCCTGCAGTACTCCTACCAAGTGTGCAGGGACCCCCATTTCCTGGAGAACTGCCCACAATCGCTTCCAATCCACACAGTCAAAAGCCTTGCTGTAATCGATGAAGCACATCATGAAGGGCACATTGAAATCGTAGGCCTTTTCGATGAGTTGCCTGACATTCAAGATTTGCTCACGCGTGCCCCTGCCCTTAGCGAAACCAGCCTGCTCCTCCGGGATCTGCCAGTCTAGGAAGCTTCTGAGTCGGTTGTTAGTGACGTGGAGCAAGATTTTGCTGGCATGAGATATGAGGGCGAGGGTGCGGTAGTTGACGCATTTTTTGGTGGAGCATTTCTTGTGTACTGGCAAAATAACAGATTTTGTCCAGTCTTTAGGCCACTTTCCTGTCGTCCATACTGTGTTGCAGATCTCATGCAATCTGTGGACTCCTCCATCCCCCAGAGCTTTTAGAACTTCTGCTGTTATCCCATCAGGCCCCGGAGCTTTCCTGTTCTTTAAAGAGGTGATAGCCGCCACAATTTCAGACCGAAGTATTGGCGATTCGCACTCCCACTCTTCCGCTACTAGTGGCGACTCGAGAGACGGGGACGGGTTCCTGTAGAGGTGTTCGCAGTATTCCCGCCACCTTTCAGCCACTTTCTCAAGCTCCTGAATACTTGCACATTCTTGTCTTCAATGACCCATGACTTCGGCCTGAATTGCTTGGACAGCAGACGGACTTTCCCAAAGAGGTCAGAGGGTTGCATCTTATTCGCATGTGCTTCTACTTCTTTACATAAGTTTAAAATGAAGTTGTTTCTATCTTGGCGGCTGTACTTTTTAATACTTTAACAGAGGCTAGAGTATTTTGTCTTGGCCTTTTCGTCCACAAGCCCTTTGCGTTTGATGTCCTTCCGTTCTTGAACTAGCTCCCAGGTAGTTTTCAGACAGCCATATGTTGGTCTTGGGCTCTTTCTTTGGGGGGTGGCATTTATCTAAGGTCTCTAGAACTATGGATTTAAAAACCTCCCATTGTGCATTAGGTTCTGTCTGTATTTGGGGGAGCTCCAATAGTTTCGTCTCAACCGCCTCTCTGAACACAGGTCTTACGAGTGGATCCATCTGTCTCGGTTTGTATTGTGTTGCCTTGTTTATGTTCTTGAAACGAAGAGCAAACCATGCCACCAACAAGTTGTGGTCAGAGTGGCAATCTGCACCAGGGAACGTCTTGACGTTAGATATTGATGAACGCCAGCGAGAGTTGATCAGTATATAATCAATTTGATTTCTGAAACGATCACCTGGAGATTTCCATGTATAGGTTCGGCGCGGGTGATGCTGAATTTCTTGTCAATACACAAATCGAGTAGTTTCTCTCCACGTTCACTCCGCACTCCCAAACCAAATTTGCCAACAACGCTCCTTAAATGATCGTCAGATATTGTGCTCCCTACTTTCGCATTCCAGTCGCCAATAATCATGGTAATTTCCCTTTAAGGTATCGACTTAAGTGTTTCCAATAGGGTGGCATAAAATTCGTCGTTCATAACCTTTTTGGTATCCTCGGTCGGTGCATAGACTTGTATCAAATTCAGGACGCACGGCTTAGTGTTCAACTTGAGCGTGATAATCCTGTCAGTCACAGGTTGGTATCCGAGAACATGCCTGTTAACATGAGGTGGTAAGATAAAAGCGACTCCTTATCTGCTCTCGTTCTCGGGGCCCGAAAAGTACATAGTGTTCCCAGAGTCAGTCTTGAAACGCCCCTGACCGCGCATGTGAGTTTCGCATAAGCCAAGGAGTGAAAGCTGGTGATCTTTCATCTCTTTCTCAACAATTTGTAGCTTGCCAGGTTCTATCAACCCTCTAACATTCCATGTGCCAATTCTATGCTGAATACGGATAGAGATCTTCTCCGAGGGTTGAGTGACGTCGCCATTTGAAAGCTTTCCTCTATCAGTCATTTGATCAATCGCATTTTCATCAGTAACCAATTTCACACTTACCGGCCCGGGTACCGGTAGGCGCCGAGCGTCAGTCGGATCGCATGACATATCACGTTCCTTACTAGAACTTGATTCCATGCTGTAGTTTTCTTGGGAAAATGACCGTGGTGGGTTCCCCTTTCCTTCCACGTCAGTATTTTTGAGGGGATTTAGGTCCTCAAGGCCACTGGTTGCCGCTCCGAAAAGACCACGGAGTGATCAGGTTATTTACCGCCGCCCGAGGCTCGGCGTTGGCGTTTTACGGGTGGGCACGTCTCCTCCAGCACCAACCCTCCTCCTTTTTCATTCGGGCTTGGGACCGACAACGGCGGAGTTTATCTGTATCAATCTGTAACAAAAACAAACATTGTGCAAACCACCAGCGTCACGTCGGTTTCCCGATGAAACTGTTGAATGAGGAAATTTTTTTACCATTCGACAGCAGCTACATAAAAAATGTACCAATAATGTTATCAACCCGGGGAAAACCGGTATGAATCGCTAGTCCTATCTAATATAATAAACGCGAAAGTGAGTTTGTTTGTTACGCTTTCAAGCCTAATTCGCAGAACCGATTTTGATGAACTTTGGTACAGAGATAGATAGGACCCTGGAGTCGGTTATAGGCTATCCCGGAAAAGTTTGTTCACGCGGGCGCAGCCGCGAGCCTAAGCTATTAACTATAATTACATACTTCCATGTAAGTACGTAGTTGGAGCTTTATTGTATTTACATCTCAGTATGTATTTACTTGCCTAATTGCAGCAACCTTAGGTAATTACTAGTACTAGTAGTAGTACTAGAAACGTAGGTAGTACTAGAGGTTCTTTTCGGGGTTCTCGTTCCCGGAAGACTGAAAGTGTCTCGTCTCGGGAATTAAGTGTTGAGAATTCTCGGAAATTAGATTCGTAAATAAACATAACATAACACTTATATCCGCGAAGGTGTAGCCGGAGGTGCAACTAGTGTACCCACATTTCGCAGAGCTTATATGCATCCCATGATGTGATACGATGATTCCTATGACGTCGTGTGAAGCATATAAGCCAATCGCCATATTGGGCGTATACATAGTAAATAAATAAAGTAGAAAATTAACAAGGCCACCGCTTACGAAATGTCATAACCAGTATAGGTACTTACGTTAATAAATAATTATAACAATTGGACCTACAAAAATAATAAAAGAAGGGATTTTCGATGTAACAACTTTAAACATCTAGATTGTAATTTGTAATTAAATAGAAACAAAGACGTTTGTAGAGTTTCATTCTTTTACAGTTCGCAGTTAGGAAAGTTAAGGCGAAACGTTTTGGACGTGCAGGAGATTCATTCATAAACATAAAATATTTTGTATACTTACCTATTCCTGCGTCTTGTTAAATGGTAATTGGTAGAATAGAGATAAATATAGATGAATCAAATAGTACAATTCGTACGCACACTCTCTGTCCTCTAACGTGTACCTATTTTCGATAGAATAGCGACAACCTGACAACACTCCGTCGATTTCCCTGGCTCTGAAGTCTGTACTTAACTAATTTACTGTCGTCAATGAGTTGTTGACGTGTATGGCACGTTTGTCTATTGAATCCAGAGCCTCAAGCCTCAACGGCCTCAAGTATGTAGGTACGTACTTGAGTGTGCAGGATTAAACGCGGAAAACCTCGCACACGCAAATGACGCGAGAGAGGAAAGAGTGACAGTTAGTTCCGTCTTTTACCCAAGAGCCGATTGTCTTTCGGTGCCCTTTCGTTGATGCTTTCACATCAGATGTTTATCTTGAATAAATAACAATTCACAACTGTTAAAAAATCGCAACAGACATGCCTCTCAAAAGCCTTTTTTACTCGACTTTGTTTTTCGCATTTCGCATTTGGTGCCTCTTGTCACCAAGAGCGCGCCTAGAGCGATGGCTCATCTCGCTGAACTCCAGAACTGGCGCTGTTTCACCCTATAGGCACCCTGTCCACTGGCCCCTGACCCCTGACCTGATGGTCATGGCGTTAACTAATGTAGGTAAAAATACGAGAATTATTTCCGGTGCTATACTTTATTTTATCCTGGCTCGGCAAAGTGACTAAGCCTCACCAATTAATTACTTACCTACACACATCTAAGCAATTTCATTGATAAACCTATCTATAAACAAAACCTATATAGGTATTGATGCTATCACATAAATAACATTTATTGCAAAGGAAAACAACTTGGAATTCTGTATAACGGTTGTTCAGAATCTCGGCTACTTTGCGTCAAACCGGTACTTTAGATATTGCATGAAGCGTAAAAGGCTGGCCTTGTGTACCAAAGTACCGGGCGAGCACCTCTCGCTACCATTGTTCTTTTGTACGCTGTTCTGGTAACACTGACCGTACTACAAAATAAACATACACAAAAACTGTCAACACTGTAGAATATTTAGTGAATAAAACAGTTAAAATAAAAAATGTCGATTCCGCAGTACATAGAACTTGAGAGAGGAGACCGCATGCCGCAAATAGGGTTCGGAACTTGGCAGGTATGTTCATTCCTTACATTCTTATCGGATGTTGCACGGTAATTACTTACGTAAATATTAATCATGTTGATTTATTGATATAATAATATTAAGAACATGCTTTTGTTTTATATAATTCATGAGAAAGTACTTACGAGTTCAAATTGTTCTCTCGGTTCCTCTATAAAGCGAACACTATGTTCCTCAATATTTTAATTAAGTAGGTATCTTAGGTATGTTTATGACCTACCTATAAATGTTTTTAATCCATTAACTAATCGCGGAGATATTTAAATAGCTTAATTTGTGGACTGTGTTACTACTACGCTGTTTTATTGTAATATAGTCGAAGAACGTTATAATTTAAAATAACATTAAATTTTCTCACTAAATTCATGCTGCTACTATATTTATTTAAAAAGTAATGGAAGTCGTCATAGAAACTAGGTTCCTTTTAAAATTATAGGATAGGATTATATTACCACAGATCGGGCGAATTTGAGGCGTCTCAGTAGGAAGGCGGAACCTGGCACTAGCCGGGATAACGCCAGCTAGAAAGAACAAAGAAAGATAGCATAGGCCTGGCCTGCAAACGTGCAAGTGGGTCACCTGATGGTTGGTGTTCTTCAACGCCCATGAATGCCCACAATACAATATAGGGCGATATGGGCCTCCGGATATGTCACTCACAGTACGAAACGCAGCAACAAACTGATATTTTACGTCGGTTTTCTGTGAGACATTGGCAATAACCCAGGGCAGCCGGTGTGCCGGCCCATTCATGCTGTAACCTACGCGAGGTTTTACTACGAGGTACTACGATTTAAATGATGCGCTTGGGCAATATTCGTTTTTACGAATATGCAAGCACTGTCGGGCTTTCCGGGCCTCGTCTGCTACAGAAGAGAAATAAGTAATAAAATCCAAATATCTGCTTATTGGATCATCTTCATCGCCCTTTCTATTTTTCGACGTAAACAAAGATTTCCGAAACGCATAACTGTACATTAGGTTTTATGTTCCTAATCGTCCTGTAGTTTAGTAAACAAGTTTTTGTATGTATACAAATAAATCGCATGCATTGGAATTCAGTAATATTTCAATTAGGTTTATAATTGGGACTGGCATTGGTTAACAGTCACGGCATTTCCTTCAACACTTCGGTTAATGGACTCGTGAGAGTTAGTTTCGTATTCTCACGGTCAGATCACAATAAGACAAAATTACCTGAATAAACAACAATGTTTCCAGACTACAAAAAATAAATCACTATCAATTATTATTTATAGACTGAATACCGAAGCGGTAGAAAATTTGTAATAGCAAGGCCAGTCTTACATTGCTTCGACAAAAAACCGTCAATTTCATTCGATTACATTTATAAGAGTTATGTATCCTTAACTTCCCATACCTCTTTATAAACTCGTCCCCTTTGCCCATCAGGCAGCATCGGATAGCCGGTAGCATGATAGCAACAATATTGAGCTTTTATACGATATATTATGTATCGGAATGCGGATATTTCATATTACTACTAAGATATTTATGTATATTAAATTAATTGTGAGTAGGTATCTGGGTAAAACATATGCCAAAACTCATAAAGATGAAAAATGGCCTTAAATGAATTAGGTTAGGTAGGTATTAGGTATATTAAGAGTACATATTTTATTCATGATACAAAATTAGTATGTTAAGCTATAAAAGAAACCATAATCAAGTAAAAAGTGATAAGTGATATAATTAATACTTTGTATGGCGACACGCCTTTCCCACCGGTTTTATTTTGTCTTACGGTTTATTTTTTGTTATTTCCCTTGTCAGTCTTGTTTCTTTGTTTCTTCTTTCGTCGGATGTAGCGCAGTTTTTAAATATACTCCATTTTGATTTCTGCAGTTTTGTTGAAGAATCAGCAATTGTACAAGGTCTTTTTAGATACTCCCCAGAATCCGAGTCACAGGAACATTTATCGTTACAATATGAATAGTCATTCTCGTCGAAACCCCCACTGGAATGGGATAAACCTCGAGATGTAGAAGCTCTACATGCTGTCGTATCCGAAGACCATCTCTCTTTAGTGCTTTGGTCATCGTTGCACGGATTCGGTGACTCAAGAGGCATATTTGGACAGCATTCATTAAATGATTAAAAACATAGAATACAATTCCCAGTCAAATTACAATTCAAATAATATGTAATAATGTTATTAATCTAGGGTAATAATCTAATTTCAGTTTATGAGATTTGGGTAAATGTAATAAATTGTGAGTTAATGTTTCCAAAGTCCTTTAGTATGACATTTTGCGCCTAAGTAGTTAACAAAAAATATACGTTACACACAAAATTAACTAATTATAGGCACTCATTCAGCCCTTAATCGATATCTTAAAATAACGTAGGTACCAAAATAGATACGACAAGATCCGACAATGGATCCGACCATTATTCGACGCAAGAACATTGACACAAAAATATTTCTACATTTATTGACATTTTTTAAATTGAGTTTTTAATGAAATTTACAAAACCCATGTAGTTTGATAAACGGCTTGAGTTTGACGAATAGGTTGAGTAAATCAGTCTTTTAATTTTCTTTCAGGCCTCTAGTGAAGTATTAGAAAAGGCAGTGGAAGCAGCTCTGGACGCAGGATACCGACACTTCGATACAGCGCGAGCTTACGAGAATGAGGAAGCGTTGGGCCGAACTCTTACACGCTGGATCGGAGGAGACGCTGCAAGGAGAAAGGAGCTGTTTGTTGTTACAAAGCTGCCACCAGGCGGTCAGTGGTCCAAGATTTTTTTTTGCAATGCGACATAATTACCTGAGGGGAGTTCCACAGTCCTGCCAAGCAGATTCGCAGATTCCAACAGGATCGGGTGTTTGGATCGTGTAGGCTTGCAAGAGCTTGCTGCCGATCCGAATTCCAAACGAGTGTCGGTTCTTTGTTACAAAACAAGGGCAAGTGCTTGCCAGTGCCAAGCATCCATACGCTCGCGAAGTATTGGCCAAGCATATAGAGCGAGTCGTAGGTGTAATAGCCTTATACCAAAAATGTAAACAAGCATCAACCCACTTTTCAATATTATTATCTCTATTCAAATATTTTGTATAATTGGCAAGTCTTACAAAAGGAACTATTTAAAAAGTGGGTAGATATTTGTTTACATTTCTACTCATTTTTAGCAGAAGCCTGGCGTTTTAACTCTAGATCCCATTAAATTAACTTTGTTATCTATCAATAAACGAAAGAAATGTTTTAAGTCATAAAAATAACACATGATCTTGGTCTTGTTATAAACCTAGATTATAGTATCTGTGTTCATATTGGTCATTAGTTTACGTTTTATAATAAGGCCCGGAGAGACTTAGAGCAAAGTTTCATTACGAAGTCCTTTTTCGTCTCAACTATTAATAATACAATAATACTTATACGACTATACGTACCTAATGTCCCTCCTTTAGCTGATAATTAGCAAATAACAGTGATATGTTCTTCAAGCAGGTATGCACCCGCATTTGGTACAAGAATATTTCGACGCGTCCCTAAAAGATTTGGGACTAGATTATGTTGACCTGTACTTAATGCATGTACCATTCGCCTTCGAACACGTCCCTGGTGACTTGCATCCATCGAACCCTGATGGCAGCATGAAAGTTGATCTCAGTTCCGACCTCATTGCAGTTTGGAAGGTAAATATCTTTGAATACAGATGTACGAAGTTAAAGGTCACATTCAGTAAATAGGTATGTCATTTTGTTCTAGTCGGTTCTAGTCAGTTTGGTCAACTCGCCTTATCGTAAAGCGAGTGAGACGAATTAGTAAACAGGCTAGTTAAACAAAGTGGCGTATTTTATTTATTATACAACAACTTACAAAACATACAATCATAACAGTATTTCCTACAGAAGGTATTTTCGTACAATTTTGTCTTAATTTTTATTACAAGTTGCCACGGCATGCCTAGTGGGAAAAAAGAATATTTCAAAAAAAGGAAAGGAGGTTTTTGAGTGGTAGAGCCACGCTGTAGACAGTTTTGTCTACATCATGAATGGGCCGGCTCGTCCGAGTTATTATCACTGTCTCACAGAAAACTGGCGTAAAGTAGCAGCTTGTTGCTACGTTTCGTACGGTGAGTGACATATCCGGAAGCCCAAAAAAAACCTCTCATTTCTAATCCCTTAATTATCCTTTTCCTTTAAGGTCGGCAACGCACCCATGATTCTTTTAGTATTATGGGCGTACATGGGCGGTGGAAATCACTTACCATCAAGTGACCCTATGGCTCGTTTGCCGGCCTATGCCAGAGAAAAAAGAAAAGGAAGTTCAGAGTGGAAGTAATCATAAAAACAAGAACGTGATGACTAACGGTTAGGTTGTATAGCAGACAACCTCACGTTAATGATATGGGTGTTTAAACATAGCTTCGTACTTTATATTTGAATAATTTCGGTTTATCCCAGAAAATATAATTGTTAATATCTTTATCTCTATCAAAAATATTATGTTGTAATCTATTTAATGTTGCTTGCAAACCCAAATTAAGTAGGTACCTAGTGTTAGATCGTTTTCGAGAGAAAGGAGTAATACATAGACGGGGTAATTTTATGAGCTATCACGGATAAATACGAAATAGCTAATATCACCACATACCACATCCATAATGTACGTTGTGAATGTTTAAGTTATACACAGAGTATTGTTATACTCCTTACGGAACGTAGGAAACAAACAATATTCTCTTTGTCATTTAAGGTGTCAGTGCGCAACATACCGCCGGTTAAAGTGACAATGCTAGACGCTAATTAAGTAAATTATACCAGTAGCCCATTTCATAATACAGTTTATTTATAACGACCTCACATAAGCCAACTTTAAACATGGGTGTCACATACACTGAGGAAAAATCTAAAGACAAACAACAGCGAGTGAAGGAAATCAATTTGAATGCTGTTTATCGTACCAGTGCAGTATACCAAGCGTGTAGTTTTGAGATACCCACGTTGAAATATTTAAAGAACCAATCAAGCAACCTTACTGTTTTTGACGGAACCAAGAAAGTAAAACTCAACGACCGCTTTACGTGGTCAAAGGTTTATAATTCACCTATAAGAAAACAACGTAATGCCAAAACTCTTGAAAACAATATTCTGGCTACATGCTTTGTACCCAACGACTATAACGAAAAAGAAATTGTTGGTAATGAATCAGTTCTTTCAACAAAGCAAACAGTAGGCACATCTGTCTCTTCATTCGTTATAAGTAAACATCCCTCAAATACAAAATTAATGTGGCGTAAAATTGGCATGCCACGGCTGTTATGCCCGTGCTGCACCGGCGGAGACGACTGTTTAGAGAGTGACGAGAATCACAGCAAAGTGGATTCATATGAAAGTATAAATTTGAAATGTACACCAAACATACCACTACACATGCAAAATTTGGATCCGTCTCTTATGAGTATTATCTGTATGCATAGGAGCAATAACTTGAAAAACCCTCCTAAACTATATGGGAAAATCATAAGGCTTATTCTTCGTAATACGTACAAAAATGCCGCATCGCTCTTAAAACCTTTTAAGTTCATATAGAATATTATATAAACGAAATAAACGTGTATGCAGTGTTTATGTTGAACTTATATTTTTGTTTATATTTTAAAGCAATTTTCTTTATTCGTGAACAAGAAATGTTTAGTCATGCAATTCAAAGTTAAATACATACATATACCAGTACAGTTATAAGAGCGAAACTAGAGCTGAATCAAAAAGTTTTATTCATTGTAAAGTTTAGAATAATCTTTTAAGCATAATCAACTCGCAACTCGCAAATGTTTGTGACATTTTTCAGATGAAAAAATATGACGGTAATGTGTGACAGAGTCAATAAAATGAACGATCCATTTGTAATAAAAAGAAATAAATTGTTCCAAGTAAAATATCCAATACTCTGCAGGTTGCAGAGTAAATTAAAATAGAAATTACCTACCTTTGAGAAGGCAATGTGTATACGATTGCGTCGTCTGTTTTCGGACTAATGTCTGTCTCTCCATACTAAAATGTATCGGATTGAAAATAAATAAATATGTATTGGATCTGCCATGACATCAAGACAGGCTACTTCTTCATGCTCCCACAAATGCAAAGGATGCAGTTACTCCAATCGTAAAAATAGACGATCCCATAAAATAGGAAAGTGTGAATACTTCTACAAATACATTTTTTGTTGTGGGTGGTGTTTTGATACATTGTTAGGAAAACAGCGTCGAGAACGGCGACCCGCTAAAGTTACGAGAAGGGTTGAACATGTGAATTACCTAAAAAACCGTTCTAGAAGTTCTAAACATAGACAAATAGGTAATGAATCGAATAAAAATGGATCAGACGTATACTTCTGTACAGTATCGAACTTTACAACATGGTCTAATAACCAAAGACAATGGAAATATAAACCGAATTTGCCTACCACAGATGGTTTTAAGGACTCTCAAGCCACTCTGGTGTCTACTCAAACATTACGGACACCTGAATGCAAAGATGGAATAAATAAATCGCAAATTAATAACAGTAATTCAATCAATATAATCACTCCAACGCACAACACTCGGACATTCGGACAAACATACATTGCCCCTTTAAAACAAACTCCTTTAATCAAGATGGAAAAAACAAAGAGCTTATTAAGAAATATATTTTTTTCTTGTTTAAGGAGTAAACATAGAAAAGGAGCATCACAGAGAAACATACGATGTAAAAAGAAAATATTCCCTATAAGCAAACGCATACCATTAAAATCGGACATAACAATAAAATTACACGACACTCAGCCCGTGGTTGGGACTACCAATGATTTTTCCTCTCAATACAGTCTAAGCTCTACTCAAAGCCTAGAAATATTTTCGCATGTGCTCACCAGATCTGTTTCTCGGTATTCCTCGCTAGACAGCATACTCAGCTTGAAATGGCGGCGACGTTTTAGAAAATACAGCAAACAACCGAGCACCCTTCAAGTAATTATGTGTACATTAGTCAGGAAAATGAGACATACAAAATCGAAAAACACTTTGAGACATAAAAAACATAATGTCATAGTGCTTCACGTTCCCAAACAGTTTAGTAACATGTCGACACTCGATACAATGTCTATTGCGCGCAATAACACCAAATCACTCGTCAGAGTTGAAAAACCATTAATCATAAAAGACAACTCATCACACGAAAATATTAGTGTTAGATCTGCTACTAAACCCCCTAATAAAATATGTGGGCCCGGCGAAGTAATCTTAAAAATAGACTAAACAAGTAAGCTTACAAATCCATAAAAAGCTTAAAAAAGGAAGTAATTAATATTATATAAGATTTATTTTTACAGAGCATCTTGAAATTAAAGGAAACCGGCCGTGTCCGTCACGTCGGAGTTTCTAATGTTAATGAAGAGCAATTGATAAGACTATGCAATATTAAAAAGCCAGAATGTTTGCAAATAGAGGTACACGTGCTGTGCCAACAGGAATCACTGGTGGAAGCATCCAAAAAACTCGGTATTCCTGTGGTAGCGTATTCACCGCTTGGATCCAAAGCGTTAGCTGACACGCTTGCTGCTAAAACAGGGTAATTGGCTATTTTTTACATAAAAATTATATATAACCTAAACAACATATAAGGAAGTTTTCTCTAATTACAGCCGTGAGTACCCGGATTTGCTTACACTGCCTACAGTAAAAAATATAGCTGAAGCGCATGGTCGTACCACTGGACAGATTTTGCTCCGCTATACGATTCAACGCGGAATTGCTATCATTCCTAAGAGCACCAACGCAGAACGTATAAAACAGGTATAAAATCTAAATGTCACGATTTTGTTGATCAACTAACTTGAATCAACAAAACCTCACAGCCTTTTTGGATTGTCTCTTGTTGAAAGCCATTACATTTGTGTGAACTTTTTTATTAGGGTCGGATTTCTTTCAAATTCGTCTAATCTTTATAAAAAGGATTACTTTATAAAATGATAGGCGTGGTTATGCATAAAATAGATAACCCGCGTCGAATTCATTACCAACTTTTTTTTGTTTCGGTTAAAAAATAAGCTATAATAATAATGATTTCCAATTGGTTGTAGAATATATCTCTATGGGACTTTGAATTAAGTGAAACTGAAATGAAGAATCTTGCAGCTCTGGACCGTGGTGAAAATGGACGTATTTGCGACTTCACATTCTTTCCGGGAGTAGAGAAGCATCCCGATTTCCCATTCAAAAAGTAAAAAACGAACAAAAACTACAAATTACAATTCTACTTTATAAAAATTATTATATAAAAAATATATTTCAATGAAAATGTGTTTGTTGTTATGTCATTCTTGCAGCAAGGGAGTAAATAACGGTTCGACGTGATTTTTCGACAGGCTCCGTGGCTCAGTGGGCGAGTAGCCGGTTGCGAAGCGTGAGGATGTGGGTTCGATTCCCGCACCTAGACAAATGTTTGTCTGATCCATAAATATTTGTCTGGGGTCTGGGTGTCGTGGGACCTTCGTAGTTCCTGATGGGGTCAGGACTATGTGTGTGACTGTTGGGTGTATTTATTTATTAGTTTATAGGCCGCAAAGTGGCATAGGCTTTTTTTAATCCAGAAAATATGACGGGAAAGACTTACATGCAAGCGGAATCGAGAAAACACAGGTTATGTTATATAGAAGTAAAGTTTGTAACTAAGTTTGTTTGTAGGAGGTTATCTTTGGTACTGATCCAGTTCTGATAATTATTTTAACCATAATAAGCTATATTGAATGGATATTCCACAATGTTCGAGTAGGGCCTATTAAACAATGTGCGAGTAATATTGACTACCGATTAACATATAACACAGCTATTTTTTTAAGTAGGTAAATACCTAATTCGTTCCGCCGCGCCTCATCAGTATAATTGTCAAGAGTGTGGCTCTTGTATTTGAACGTGTCATATTTTAGTTGGCAAGTAGCATTTACTTCGAAATCCAAGGTTGTGAGACAAGCGCTATTTTCAGTTTTCCGGAGTTTTCAGTAATAAGGTAAAAACGATTAATGAAAATTTTACTCATTAAAGTAGAGTAGATTCATCTCAACGAAATTAACTGTTTGGAAAACACTTACCTACTAGTTGATAAAACATGTATGCGGGCGTCGGGCACAGTAAGTTCACGCTTTTCAAATAATAATAATAGGTTAAACCTGTATCGTGGGTATCAGCAACTACGAGGGACTTGCGGTCCCACAACACCCAGACCCGAGACAAATATTTGTGGATCAGAAAACATTTGTCAAGGTGCGGGAATCGAACCCACGGCCTCACGCTTCGCAACCGGCTCCTCGCCCGATGCGCCACGGAGGCTGGTGTAGACAGAGATGCAACTTGTACAAAATAGCACCATCTTGGTGTCACTACCTGGTGGAAACCTTACCTATATTATTTATTACGTATTCCTTCATTAAATAAACCTACAGGCTACATAATTTATGGTAATATGTAAGTCGGAAACATTAACGATACCTACCTTTAAATCCATACGATTTACATGTAATAATGAGATTAATTTACGTAAAAATAATCATTGGTTCAGTATTGAAACATGCGCGGATAGTGCAACGCGCATAGTGAATTATAAAAAAAGAAATAAAATAAAATGTCGGTAATTTTGGGAGGAGCTGTGAAATTGTATTATTACCTTAACGATGAAATTGCTGGTAGGTCTATTAATATTTTTACTATCAAACACAAAATATTTATTTTTCAAGTATGCCACAAACGGCTTTTTCACACGTCAGTTGTATTTTTTTTTAATTACCTTTAATGGCGAGACGAGCAGGTCGCTCGCCTGATGGTAAGCGCCACGTCAGCTCATAAACAGAAGCAACGCCAAACAGAACTTTAAATAACAAAGCACTGCATGACGCTGGACTGCGCTCGTCACCCCGAGACATAAGGTGTTATTTCTAATAATGCCCAGTAATTACACTGGCTTCAATGTTCTTCACACCGGAACACAGCAGTGCTTACACACTGTTGCTTGGCGTCAGAAATAGACAAAGCGGTGGTATCAACCTAAACAACCAACCAAGAGACTCAGCCATGGGTCTAATAGATCAGACCACCCAAACAGCACTCGTTTACGCGCATGTGCCAGTCATCGGCCTCCTAAACAACGTTACAGGGAAGTGTACAACCCGTCACACGCCGCGCTGCAAAATATTTTAGTGAACATAACTACCCAAACTTCACACAAGTTAAATAAATATGTAGCTTATTATGATTAACTAAGTATTATCAATTTCTATGAAATTCACGCAATGATGCATTTTCTAATAGATTATTTTCTGGTACTTTAAACAAGTTTTATATTTACCCAATTCACCCCGATTCATACAAAGCTCGAAGTCGAAGCAAGTAAATAAAAGAACTAAGCAAATATTAGGTATATACTAATCAGTAGGTAAATGTAAAATCACCTCGCATTTATGGTCTATGGCAGTGGTCGGCACTCGGCACTCGTCAAACTGCGGTTTGCGACCGGCTTGCATGGGGATCTTAAGGCCACTTGACTGCAGCTCTGCCGAAGTTAATGTTTCTAGTGTGTTCTTCGCACACATATGTTGTAATTATTTATTAGCTGGAATGACGAAACGAACAGGTCGCTCGCGTGATGATGCAACCTGCCCATAAACAGAAACAACACCACACAGAAATTTGAATTACAAATCACTGCATGTCACTGGACTCTGGACTGCGCTCGTCACACCGACTTAATGCCCAGTAATTTCACTAACTTTAATTTCCTTCAAACCGAAATACAACAGTGTTTAGTGCAGAAATAGACAAAGCGGTAGTACCAACCCAGACGGCATACATGGCATAGGTACATACGATACTACCACACCTAGTAAAACTTGGTTGGGCACTAACAATTCGATATAGAATAGAATAGGACCTCCTCCCTTTTTTCATCGGTTAAAAGGCGGTGATAGCCTAGCGGGAAATGAAACGGACTAAGGAGACAGAGGTCGCGACTTGCGGGTTCGATACCAGCCCTCAAGTCACGCCACTGACTTTTCGAAGTCAAGTACATATAAATTGTTAATTTTATAGTATGCAAGTGTACCGGCCCGCATTAGACCAGCGTGGTGGACTACGGCCTAACCCTTCTCATTAGAAGTAGTGGCCCGTGTCCCCAACAGTGTAACACTATACAGGACTGATAAAAAAGTAATAATAACGCTGCTAATATGTGCCCCTTTTAAGACCCTAGGACTCAAGAATGGTTTCTCATGAGATCACCATGGGCGGGTCTAATTATACTGGGAACCTACCTGATGCTGGTGTTTCGTTGGCTGCCCAACTTCATGAGCAAGCGCCCGGCCTACGAGTTACGGACTGTTATAATACTTTATAACATAATACAGATTTTCGGTTGCCTGTACGTGCTGTATCAAGTAAGTAACGATTTTATTTCTAAATTAAAGAAATATTATATTCTATTTTATGCCGATTGAAAGTAAGAACGAAAAGAAAAAGCGTTTATTGGAAGGCAGACTATAACGTTAAGCCGGGATAACACCAGGCAGAACGAAAAAAATGGAATAACTTGTATACATAAGTACATAATACCTCGCATGATTCCTCTGGTATTATACAGTATATTGGATATTTTACAGTATTGGTATTATCTCTCTATTCTAAAAAAAGTAACTGGCGCCGCCGCAGCTGCCAAAAGCTTGTCACGTTATCTTCTCCGAAACCGCTGGGGGTATGGGGTCGATACCGATACCAATCGATGCAGAATAATGTGGGGAAAAAATATGTCTCATATTCGTCGGACTTTAAGTTTTATTTTATTTTATGTTTTGTGGAAAAACATGGGCAAAGCCCCTAGTGTAAGTAATAAAGGATATTTTGCCGTGACCTAAGAGCATGTAATCACTATATTTAGCCATGACTTAAAACAAAAAATGACAAATCCTTAAATGATATGGAGATGATACGGGGTCTCAGTGCGGATCGCTCCATGACACTACAGTCGTAACATTTGACAACCTTCCACACTGGAGTGTTTGTCACAGTCATGCCTCTCGGTTCGGCGAAATGTCATAAACGGAGACGCAATTTACCGCTCGTGATGAACTTCATGCCGGGCAAGTTATTTTGCTCGTTTTGTATCATAATAAATGTGGATTTTTGGAATTCAATCTTGATGCGATACCTATTTTATTTTATACTAGCTTTTGTTCGAGGCTCTGCCCGCGTCTAAATTATAGTGAAAACCGCAATAAAATCCGTTGTGTGATAAATCTAAAGGATGGCGTGAATTAAATTATAAATATAATTTTCAACAGAGTCTGACACTCGGCTGGTTTAGTCATTATAAACTGGTATGTCATCCGGCGGATGACGGCGGTCCACATGGCCTGGACTTTGCCTGGAGAGTCTGCTATGGTTATTTTGTGCTGAAACTTATGGATCTGCTTGATACGGTAATATAATATGTATAATTAGTAGATGGTAGGTCCCTCGTATGCGGAGGGCGTCTGGGTTTGTCCCACCACTTTATCTATTTCAGCCGCCAGTGTGTAAGAACTATTGTGTTTCGTTCTGAAGGATATTGAAGCCAGTGAAATTACTGGGCATACTTAGGTGTATATATACAATTTTTCCTTTCTTTTTGCCTGACCTTATACGGACTGGGTGCCAAGATCCGTCTTTATATAGTGTTGTTCAATAATACGGGCCTTAATATACGAAAGTTTTGTAGATATAAGTATTATGTCTGCCACGATTAATATTTAAATGAAGAACGAATATGCTCATGGTCATTATATATTATAACGTAAAGTAACGATGACTTGAATATTTTACGTTATTAGCATGTTTATCCCTTTCCTTTAATGTTGGCAACGCCCCCATGATTCTTTTGATATTGTGGGCGTACATGGTCGGTGGAGACCACTTACCATCAAGTGACTTACAGCCTCGATTGCCGGTCTATGCTATAAAAGTAATAATAAGAATCGTGATTTTTTAAATTTTTGTACTCAATTTCAGAGCCAAATACCGTTTCTTAGAAAAGTTTCATAAAAAGTTCGAATCCCCTCCCCTCCTTTCCACCTTGAAATGTAAATTTCCAAAAAAAAGTTTTTAAGATTTCGTGATTATACAGTCATTTTTTTAGACTATAAAGCGCCTTTTATAAGTAATATATATATCTCACTATTTTTCAGGTTTTCTTCATATTGAGAAAAAAACAAAATCAAGTAACGTTTCTTCACGTATACCATCACTTCGGTATGGTGGCAGTCTCTTGGGGCATAGTTAAATGGCTACCAGGTATTCAATGACCTATTTATACTTACCTAAATGTTATGCGACGATAGCCTAGTGAGGCGGACTGGCGAGACAGAATCAGATGTGATAGGTTCGAATCCACTGATGAGTTTTCGAAGTTATTCGTGTATTCGTTTTGAGCTATCGCTCGCTTTAACGATAAAGGAAAACATCATAAAGCAATCTATCTTCATTCTATCTATCTGAGATTAGAAGTTTCCATAAGAATTTCGAAGGTATGTGAAGACTACCAACCCTCATTAAGCCAGACTGGTGGACTAAGGTCTAGCTAACCCCACTTAGTAGTGGAGAAGCCTGTCGAGTAGTGGGACAGTATGTGGCATAGACATTTCCGTCTTTACCCTATGGGGAAGCGTGGCTAGAGCCAGAAGCCCAGAGGCCCTGGGCTGAAGAGGCCCCAAAATGCCGAATAACAGCATTTTTCAACCAAAAGTTGCTTTTAAAATAATAAGTGTGTAACTCAGTGCATAGAATTCAAGTAAAATTTCTAGCCCATGTCTGCTTTAAAAAAATCGAATTAAGAAACTCCTCCTCTTTGACGTCGGTAAAAACGGCCTTCAACTGTGTGTGGCCAAGGGCATACATGACCTTGTTTTCCGCGCCTATACCTATGTAGGTACATTTAATTCGATTTCTAAAAAAGTACTTACTTTAAATATGATAGTACCTAATACAAGTGGTAAGACAAAACTGTCTACAATATGAATTGGCTGTCTGGTCCGCGTTACGACAACTGTCGCACAGGAAAGCGACATGACAGCTTGCAGTTCGTATGGTGAGTGAGATATCTGGAGAGCCAAATCATGCCTACATTCCCAATATTTTAAGATCGCCACGCATCCATGATTCTTCAAGTATTGTGGGTGTTATTGGGTGACAAAGATCACTTAGGTGATCCACTTCCTCGTTTGCCATCTTATATGCTATAAAATATATATGTACGTATATATGGAGATATTCTCAAAACTGATGATATTTCCCCACAAAACCTGGGTGACATATACAACACGACATAATGTCGCGCGCGAGAGAGATCTCGGATAAAACTGTCAACATTCCATAAATGGCGTCATGTTAGCGTTCGTAGACAAAATACGACAGAGAGATTGAAAGTACTTTTTTCTCTACTTTTTGACATAACGAGTCGAGTATTCTATGCCACAATGTTAGCTTCGATAGATATTTAGAAATAACCAGGAAAAACGGTTTTTCACGTTAAAACAAGTCAACAATATTATCTCGTGTTGCATATGCTAAGCCCCTTGAATACTTAATTCACCGCTATACTTATTTGTGTACAGGTGGACACTGTACACTACTGTTGACTATCAACGCGTTCGTACACATTGTCATGTACATGTACTATTTGCTCACTATATGGGATGAATCCTTCAAGAAATCCATTTGGTGGAAGAAATATGTCACACAAATTCAAATTGTACGTATTGTATTATTCATATTTTGTATTGATTACATTAAAAATCTATTTATACGGTTTATAAAATTATAATACTGTAACTATCACGTATAAAATAACAAAAGCTAACGCCTCATTTACACGGAGACAATTTATCACACGACTGAGGCGAGCATAGAACAGAAATCTGCCATTTATGAGGCCGCATCATACAGTTTGAAAACAGAATAGTATAACGCGACCTCGTAAGTGACGGTTCGCCTATGTTGTACGATATACTCTCTCCATATGGGGATATATGGGGCTTTAGGCATAATAAGTATAATACTTACAGCAGTGTATAAGCACTGTTTGACGAACACAATGCAGTAACCATATACCAACTATGTAGTAACTATGTACCTACATAATTCAAAATACAGAGTGGTGTTACCAATGTTTATAGGAAGACGTAACGCTCACCATAAGGTGAGCAACGTGCTCGGCTCGTTACTCATTATTGAGAGTAAAAAACACCATGTACAAACAGCTACCAAATAGTGCTACTTGTGTCTAATTGCCAACTACCGCACACAACGCAACACAACGTCGACTAAGCTTAAGAATTCTTTAGCAATTTCACTATTTCTCAGAGACGTCAACATAAAGCATTTTGTGTACTCAGTAACTGCACATTGACTGGCTCTGAGTTTAAGTTTAATGACTTTTAATAACTTAACGACAATTGAAAGTTAATTAACATTTCTGAGTGCGGTAGTAAGTTATAAATATTTCTTGATATGAAACTATTGTATGGTTGATTACATTTCAGGTTCAGTTCACAGTCCTGCTCGTGCACTTCATAGTGCTGGCTGTAGCTAAAGACTGCCAGTACCCGCGACAGCCTGCCTACTTACTCATACCACAGAACTTGTTTATGGTCATACTCTTCCTAGACTTTTACTACAGATCCTATATAAAGTCAACTAAAAAGAATGCTTAATGCACGGTAGGGTTGAACAAATCATTTGTTATAAAATAAAAATATAATATTCAAACTTAGTTTTGTATTTTAATTTCTACATTTAAATATCACATTTGTATACAATCTACATGAACATTGTAGACTTAAAAATATTAAACATAGCAATGATAAATAAGTCACTCTGTTCTATTCTTTAAATAAGGCAATTAACATAATTCATTCTTGCACGGCTTGCTGTGCGTGTGTTTGTATAAAGAAAAGACTGTGTGCTTATCACTATAGACTGTCATACAAAGCAATACATATTTCATATTTACAATCTCACGCACACACACGCAAGAGGTGCAAAAATGAACTGATCTATCTATATATAAATGGTAACTGAGTGAACTATGAACACAGTGCTACCCGTTGGAAATATCTGTGGAACCCGCTGGAATGCGCACAGAGTTTCCATCTCTTTCGCACTCTCCTATAGTACCAATGCTAACGTATTTCTTTCAAGCATGACGTAAATAACTTGAGTAACCATCGCCAGAGTGGGCCATACCATGCCCAGTTTTGGTAGCCCACTCCAGAATTCCTTTAAACCACCTACAACAGAACTTTATTTTTTTGACTGAGGGAGCCAATATAATATAGGGGGAGTAATAATCTGGCCTGCGCCATGTCAGAAAATAATTATTACTACGCCCCTGGTGACATCATCTGAAAGGTCCACTAATATCGCCGACGGACAGTAGATACATATTATTGAAGTTATACTTCTTATTATATACTGTAAAAATGATCTCGTAATATTGCATAGGTATTAGTTACCTATGTCAGTAGCACTGACCGGGTCACGGCGAGGCTTAATACAATACGATTCCTTTCGGCTTCCATAAACTTGTTATAAACAAGTACTACGGATTATAACTATGGTCAAATCGCTTGTCCAATTGCTAGAAATGTAAACAAATATCTACCCACTTTAAAAATAATTCGTTTGGACCTGTCAATACGCTAAATTCAACAGAGTTGATCGAAAAGTAACAGGTATGGTGAATAGACTACACCACCTTATAATTTTATTTTGTATTGATATAATACAGCGAATAAAATATCTTAATTGGTAATATTCGTAGCAACCTACAAATTGTTAGAACATAAACTATAAATGTAGTCTATAATTATCTAGCATCGGCTTCCCTTTTGAAACTTTTCCCTTCGCCACTGTAGTTATACAATAAATATGAAAAGCAGTTTCAATATTGATTTAACTTAAGCTACGTCGTAAAATTATATAATTATATAAAAATACTTTCAGTTCTTTTTAAACAATATTTTGCTCCAATACTTTTAATACCTCCTGAATCGGACGGTATATAGCATATATGCTACGTTGTAATTAACAAGCAAGGCTTTTAAAAATTTAAATAAAAAAATATTTGACTATACATTTTACAATACCGACTATTTAGGCTACGCGCTTTATTTTTCCAATTTGTAAGAATAGAAAACAATATTCGGCTTTCCGGGCCATGTCAGGCAAATATGAAAAAATAATCACACAACCTAATAGTATTAATTGTGCTAATGTTATTGCAGTCACTGATCGGTAAAAGATTAGCGAGTTAAGCAACCCTCGGTGTGGTCAGTCTATGGATGGGTGACCGCTGTGGTATTTCAACTGAGCGTCTCCGTTCTTCAGAGGGCATGCCAATACCCGGTGTCAGCTGTTACCAACTGACAGCAGTCGTTAAGCCAAGTCGGAGGTCTTTGGACGGCTTGAAAACTTTGACACACAGTTGACCACGAACCATTCGATGTAGAATAGACTGCTCTATATTGGTCCATCACTTTCTTTACTGTTTCTCAACATAAACGAACATTGCCGAAGCGCGTGATGTAAATAGTAGTACTGTTCAGTCTTAAACAGAAGATTAGCTGAGACGAGCAAACAGATTTTGTTTCACAAGATCAATGACGTTGCTCTCACTGAACGCGTCAATAACAGCTTTTGTTAAACAAAGAGTTGTAGTTGCACCATCTACTTCCTCATCCTGCAGAGGTCTTTCCATGTTAACGTACTCTGTAAGATTCTGTTTGATGAGGTTGATAAGATCTTCCGTAGTAATAGAAGGGGCCACCTCTAGGTTGTTGGCCTGATTTTCGAGAACAGTTTTGAGATCGTATTCCTCTGTGACTGAGGGTGTGGGATCGTCCTCACAAGTCCTCTGCCGCTTGGCACGTCGCAACTTACGCCTATTATCTAAATACGCGTTGGCAACTGTTTCCAATTGCAAGAATAGCACTGCCAACGGCGTGTCTGACAAATCGTCCTGAAACAATAAAGCGTTAACAAAATTTATTCTTGATTCATTTGGTTTGTTATCGTAGCTTTTAATAGTGGTTGAGTCATGCTGTAGACAATAATGACTACCAAAACATACATACGCACTCACGCCTGTACTTCCCAAAGGTGTTAAATGTGTGTTACACACACATTTCGGCGAGCTTATTTCCATCCCACGATGTCATAAGGGGCGAGCCCATCGCACAATTCCAAACTCTGCGTCAATATTAAGCATTTCATGATAGAAAAACGTAATATCACTTTACCCGACCCAAGGATCGAACCAGAGACCTCAGCGCAGCAGTCGTACCGCGTACGTATTACAACTGCGCCACGAGGTTACTAAATTTGTCTACTAAAACTACCGGTAAAATACTATTTCATCTAAAAATCTAGTTTACTTTTGCATTAGTGAGACTTCCGGAGGCCCAAATCAACCGTCTCCTCGCCCCTCTTCATATGCGAGTTCATGGGCGGTGGAGATCATTGACCATCAGGTGACAGAATTTTTCAATTGCCGACCTCTGCTATAAAAATACTTAATTAATTCTACACCCAAATAATGCCTGGAAATGCAACTCTAGGTAACGATGATCTAATATGAATGACGTAATTTCCCGTGACTTATAATGGCTTAATAGTTAATAGATATAGCCAACTATATCGTATGCCGTATATAACGACAAAACTCGACAGACAATAGGGCTATGACGTAATCTGTGTGACCTACAACTAACCTAGCATTGAACGAATGCCACCAAAATTGTGTTACCTAATTGCACTTTTGCCTCATAGAGGCAAATTTTAATTAGTATTAAAAATTTAATTTGTATAATAATGTCTCGGGATGGTGACATTTTTATATTCTTATTAAAATATCTCTATTATTTTTATTTTATATTCTTGCTGTTGCTTTTCATACGGTGAGTGAGATATTCGAAAGCCCAAATCCCCCTCCCATTCCCAATCCCTTAATTAACCCTTTCCTTTAAGGTCGGCAACGCATCGCATTCTTCTGGTTTTGTGGGCGTACATGGGCAATGGAAATCACTTACCATCAGGTGGCCCACTTCTTCGTTTTTCAGCGTCTACTATATAAAAAAACAATAATAAAGAATATATCAGCCCTGTATTGTAATATCCCATTGTTGACTCTTGTCTAGAAATGGGTTAGGCCTTAGTCTACCATGGTGACATAAGCAGGTTCGCAAACTTCACACACCATCGAGTTTCTCCAAAAAGATACAAATACTAACATCAACTCACCTCATTTGGATTCACTATCAACTTTGCAGTTTCTTGTGGTAAATCTTTACATATTTGTGCAACTAATATCTTGATCAGAGCTTCAGACACCTGAGCTGAGCTATCTTTGTCCTTTAATAAATAATATAGTATATTAGAGCTTGACTGCACAGATTTCAATTAACTTTAACTGTCATTGTCATTTCTTAGAATTAGGATTCAGTTCTAAATGCACCACTGTTTACCGCTTCGAGAACACAGGCGTAAGCCTATAATATGTATACATCGTATACAAGAACTGTAAAAGAATCATTTTACGAAATCTATTGTCTTTAGACAATTACAAAGATGCAAAGGAAATCCTTGAAATACCGGAAGGAACAAATCTGTTACAATTTATATTACTCTAAATCCAATTATACATGTATAATTAGTTCGTATAGGATATGCTTCATTTTGATTTTAATTGGTGCATATTACAGATTACCCCACTCGATATAATAGGTAATATGTGGATAAAACGGTTCATTTGTTTTCGTTATTTTGTTGTATGGCAGCACCAGTGTCGATTTAGGGAATAAAAAGTAGCCCATATCCTATACCTGGGGGCTTAGCATACGCAACACGACATATTTCGCGCGCGAGATAACTATCGACGACAAATATATCGGATAAAAGTGTCAACATTCGATAAAATTACGTCGTCATGTCAGGGTTCGTAGACAAAATACCACAGTTTGAAAGTACCATTTTCTCTACTTTTGACATTCTGAGTCGGATATTCTACGCAACCATGTTAGCTTCGATAGACATATACTAACCAGATAAAACTTATTTTTCATGACAAAACTAGCCGACAAAAGTATCTCGTTGCATATGCTAAGCGCACAGGTCACGGTCTATCTGTTTGCCTTTCATTGAAACCGTTCAGCCGTTTAGTCGTGATTGATTAACAAACATCCAAATTCATATTTATACGTAATATTAGTATGAAGTGGGAAGTAGAATTAATGTGCGTGTGCGTGTCAACCGTCGTCTTATACCAAGCAGGCATACACAGTTATTGTGTCTATACAATAATAAAACACGCACACATAGCAATAATATAAATTGAATTATCTATACTCACATGTGGAAGCCAAATATTGAGGGCTATGTTGAGAGACTCCAAGTTCTGCACATAATGCCACCATCCTCGTGGTACGAACAGCGCGTCACCGGCCGACAACTCTACCATTCTAGCTCCTGTCACACCTGCAATTAAATGTTAAACCTAAAGATGTAGGGGATATTGCATGAATCTTTAACACCTTTAAGAACTGACTCGAATCTTCAAAACTTGAAAGAGACTACCATTAATTTGTGGTATACAGCTATTGGGTGTGAAAACATGCTACCGACGTAGTCAGGTGTGATGGAGGTAGATGATAATAAGTATGATATCTTCGTCAAATAGCACCTTATACGCTCTCGATCGCCACTACGGAGAGCTCAGCTCTCTGCCGATCGACGAGGTATCGATATCCCAATAACCGAGTGTTATCCGTGTATAAATAGTCATCACATATGTGTGTGGATAGGGTTGGCTGTAAGGGAGGCATCGGCGGCCAGATAGAAACTACATTGTAGAGATACTTTGTAGAGATGGCTGACTTTCTTGGTTCTTCTTTTAAAACCAGTGGGCATTTCCGAAGCATTCAACTAATTGAGACGTAAAAAAAATTGAATCGAATACTTGTCTGATAAGAATTAACAAAAATACATATTGTTATGCAGGTATCTGTGACAAGTCTGAGTAGTGACCACTTCCAACATTGTCACAAACCATCCAACACATCACATGCCCAAGCTCATCCGACCATCACACAAATATGCAAGCAAAAACGACCAGGTACCGGCAATAATACATCAGACACCGCACACAAAGACAAACCCATTACATATAAAACAAAATACTGTCACGCCCTATCAACAATGTAATCAATGTAGAATAATATGCAAAAACGCAACTTCATCAGAGCAGTTTTATTCAGTTTGGGATTATTTTATACATGATTTTGCGAAGTATTTTTTTAAGCGATTTTGTTTTGGGTTAAAAATAAAACTTCGTAAATATTGATTTGCATTGGCAAATCCTACATTGTAGATAGGGCATTATGACACTACAAAGCATCCAAACCCCAAATTATTGTTGAATCATCTGACTACAAATTATACTGGGGCAGGATTCCACCAACTGACAAAACCGACCCGACATAACACTGAAAGACAAACAAATAATAACAGTGTACTTACCCAACAGACATTCAAATTTCTAATACACACACACACAATCAATAATTCACATAGATACACACATACGTAAATAAACTTTCAAAGTACTCAGACTTGACTATTGAATCGAAAACTCAGTGGAGAGTTCAAAGCGTCAAAACCATCCGCAGTATACTATCTAATACTGACGTAAATTCCAAAACACTATATACAAACCTTAGAACACTAAGCACACACCCACTCACATGCATGATCCTACAAAAAAGCAGTAATATTATACATTTAGGAAGTTTTTATCGGTAGACATCTTTAGTGTACAGAAATGGGAGAAATTAAGACTTATTAAACTAACAATAATATAGACACTTTCAGAGCCGCACATAATTATAAGGTCTAGCAAGTGTATGGCAAGTGCCTATGCTGGAATTAAAAAATATATGAGTATTATGTTTCGTCCAATAACAAATATCATAAAAAGAAATCCTTATATTTTTACATAAGGCTGCTGTTTACAACATCAAAATTGTCTGTAAAATCAAGCAGCAATTAATGTTTGGTTGAAAACATTAATCTGGGTTCCCAATTCAACGCGAATTGTTATTCTATTTATAACCACGCATAACTCCGCCAAATGGAAACCGATTTGGATGATTATTTTTAATTCGAAAGAAAGAATAGCTCAAAGTTGAACCCATTTTAATTTTATGAATGTAGTGTATGGCTATTGAGAGTGCCGTCACTATCAAGGATGGTAGACTTGATAGTGGCGGTAGATTAGAATAGGGATGACATCTACGTCAGGTGGCACCGTATAAATACGCTTGCCACTACAGGGAGCGCAGTTCTCTCCCGACTGACGAGATATCCATAACGGAACGTTATCCATGTCCACATGTGTGGTGAGCGATAGGTCTGGGTGTAGGGGTGGAGGAGTCCAGTTACAAACACGGAGCACTACAATGATTGGAGTAGCTTTGATTGATAGAAATAAATAACGTGGAAAAATTTACTTTTGGTACAGAACCATTATTAGTTTCAAAAACATCTTATTTGTAATTTTAAACAACTAATTTAAATCATGGGTTTCAGACTATATACGAACTGTGTATCATGGCGTACCTACTTGGTTTCATTGCCACCAATAAAAGGCCTCGAGAAAATAATATCAACTTGTTTTTGCCATCGAAGATAACATGCCGGCCACGAAAAAATGTCGCATTTTCTCTAAAAAAAAACCAGTTTACGCTCGGCGCGATATCTCTACCGAGTATTAAAGCACAGCAAAGTGTGCGGGTCATTGACCCCGACTTTAACATTAGTACCTACGCTATACATTGATCGCTTACGTTTCTAATATGGCAAGTAAACAGCAAAAGAAAAGTGTTTACCGCTTATGTTATGATAGTGTTTTATTACCCTTGCGACGTCGGAAGCGGTCCCCTTACACCTGGTATGTATGTATATGCATTTTTATATATAGCATAGGCCAACAAACAAGCAAGTGGGCCACCTGATGGTAGTGATCTCCACCGCCCATTAACGCCCACAATACCAGAAGAATCATGTACATGTTGCTGACCTTAAAAGAAAGGGATTATTAAGGAATTGGGTAAGGGAGCGGAATTTGGGCCTCCAGATAACTCACTCACCGAACCGGTCGAGCCGGCCCGTTTTGCTGTAGCAAAAACTATTTACAGTGTGACTCTACAACTTAAATACACATGTCTGTGGGTAAATAAAATTGTATAAATACAATAAAAACTCACCATTAAAGACATCAATATTGTTGGGGCAATAAAAGTTCAGTTCACTATACACACTGGATTCTTCATATGGCACTCGGGTTGACTTCATGCCCCCTGTTTCTGGGGGAAACAGTATCCAGCGCTTTCTGATATAAATTTGAATGTATTATAATATGTGTTGAATTTTTTTTATTAGTCTGAATGACGAAATATGCAAGTTACTCGCCTGATGGTAAGAGCCAGTACAGTGCTATGCAGTGCTTTGTAATTCAAAGTTCTGTATGGTATTGCTTAAGCTTATCCTTATCCTAATTAGAGATTGGAGAATCGGGATTAAGGGGAAAATGGTTCAACTTAAGTGAGCTGATCATCAATCTGTGGCAATCGCAGACGTCCCCACTATAAATACAAATATAATACAATCCTAATTGGAGGGTTGGCCCCGGGGGGTAGGAGAGTAAGTGGGCAGACGTCAAGCAGCTGGTGCATATCACGTATTGGCGTCCGCCGTGATAGTCCTGACGCAGCAGGTCTATGAATCGCCTTTGGCGGGGCTTTCAATGGGCGGATTGCGCTGGGCAGTAGTGGACAATTCTGTAAGGTGCAAATCTGAAAGAGCTGGCCACAATGCCCCAAATACTTGTCTGAGCTGCAGCCGCAACCCCAATTGTGGAGACTTTCTCCCAGGGGATGTAGGTATCTAGCCAAGCCGACACTATAGATGCAGTGCCACCTCAACTGGGATTAAAGGTGAAATGGTTCCATTAACATGAGCTGATCACCCATCTGTGCAACTCAGACGTCCCCACTATAAATACATACATACATGGTGTTGCTTTTGTTTATGGGCAAATTTGGTGTTTACTATCAAGCAAGCTGTCAGTTTTTCATTCAAGCTAAACTGCCCTTTCATTAAGCCAGTGTGAGGGACTAAGGCTTAACTCCTCTACTAGTAGAGGAGACCTATGCCCAGGACATAATGGTATGCATTATTGCCTTACCCTGCATAATGCAGGGTTCATATTACTATTATTAATAAAATACAGAATAATGTCTTACTTTCCATACAGTTGTGCAACTATGTTCACACCATAAGTGTCCTGGTGAGCTGGTGTGTGAGCTCCTTTACTGCCAACCCACAGGGTGGTGTCAGAAGCACCTTTGCTAGGGTATCCAAACTGCTTCCATGATATATCCTGAAAATGTATGTCCTAATTAACCAATGTAGCAAGATTAGAACATGTGATTTATGTGCTACTATAATGTAATATAATATTAAATCAGCAGAGTAACTTTTTATAGCTGAATATGAATTAATATTTTCTAGTTATGAAATTATCTAGTAATTCTCCAATAATTTCCAACCCTGTCTTGTTCATAATAATATTCAAATTCACAGAGCATTTCACTTAGAAAATTATCTTGTTATTTATTCAAACCCTGCTTGTAATATTTTTCATTACGAAACAGAGGTTGTTGAATGTTCTGTTAGCTGTTCACTTCTAAAGACTGTTATGCAAAATTGTATGTAGTAACACTATATACTATTAAATTTTATCCATAAGAAATTAATTATACACTATTTAATTGGAATCTGCAAAGTATTTGCACATATAAAAACTTTGTCTAACTGATAACATTTTTGCAATTTATTACAAATTACGGGCAAAGATGAAGATTTCAGAAATGAGTAAATATTTCAACACTAAATGAAATTTCGAGTCAAACTAATTATCCCCAATGATTATTTATTGAAGCTGATTACCCTTAGCCAATCCTTATTTAAATAATTATTGTAAAAATGATGTCATATTACCCTATACAATTCATCATCTCCAGTAAACCACTGATGGACGTACTTGTAGTCGAAATACATCCAGTCGTCTGCCTCGGGGAAACTGTCCACGAAACTCTTGAACGTCATATTTTTTATCTTGCATCTTCTCTCCCAACAAGGCTCGTCAGATATGAAGTCTCTTTTCATACAGCGAAAGGGTATTTCCTTGTCTCCGAACACTGAACACCATTTTTCCACATTCCACTGGCGCATCGACCAGTTATCTACGAAACCGCGAAACACTAACGGGGTGTTAGCTTTCGCAATCACACTACGAACAGCTTCCTCGTTTAAAACCGACATTTAAAATTATCACTATTTAAATAAATTAAAATATTTAATTTCAACAGTGAGGCGAAATGCAACTGTACATTTCCCGTAGCAAAAGTGAAAAAAAAATGTTTTGAACATTGACAATTGGCACACTTGACAGTTGACACTTGACATTGACACTATTGAATATTATGTAAAGAGGTGCAACTCGGTTTAAAAGTAAAACTGTCTCTCTGCTCTATGACATTAAGAAAATATGGTTGTGTTTGATTAAGTACTAACTGCAAATAATAAAACAGAATAAAATATGAATCAGTGTTTATTTAAAGAACGATTACATTAGAATGCAGTATTGAAGGATTCTCCAACAGAAGGTTATGGGCACCTAAAGAAACTATATGAAGATTATGCAACAAAAACGAGATTAATATTTTGGAAAAAAAAATGGCGTGTTCTTTGTCATGTTCGAAAAAATTATATCCGCAATTATCAGATGGCGTAAATTTTTCAAATTGGAAATTTAGAGTAAAGCTATTACTAGAAGAAAGAGATTTAAGCTATGTCATTACACAAGATACTGTTGAAAAATCGAAAGAATTTATTAAAGATGACGCCAAAGCGAGGTCAATCTTAGTTCAATGCATAAGTGACAAATACTTGGATATTATAAAAAAGGCAACAACAGCAAAAGAAATGTTTAAACTACTTGAGGAAATTTTAGAGAGAAAAACGGTATGTAATCAGTTATATTTAAAGCGAAAGTTGAGTTCATTAAAATGTAAAAGTAATGAGAAAATTGAAGATTTTTTTATAAAATTTGATTCGTTGATTAGTGAGATAGAATCAACAGGAATGTTATTGAAGGATGTTGACAAAGTATGTCATTTGCTGTCATCCCTGCCAATAGAATATGATCAAGTTGTCACTGCAATTGAGACAATGATTACTGATCAAAATGTGAGTTTAGAATTTGTCAAGTCACGTTTGTTGGATGCTGAGATTAAAATAAAATCTTTTAAAAGAGAAAATGATACTCCAGAAACAGCATTTGTAACCTGTTTCAGCTGTGGTAAGAAAGGACATAGAGCTGCACAATGCTATCAGAAATTTGAAAACAGAACATACAATTATCGAGGAAGAGGATATAATCATCAAACTAGAGGATACAATAATCAAACAAGAGGATATAATAATAATTTAGGTAGAGGTTACAATAATCAAGGAAGAGGTTATCAAGGTGGACGTATTTATGAACGAGGACAAGGACATGGTCAACAAATTAACAGGAATAACTACAGAGCCTCACTCTCTAGTGAACAAGAAGACTCGGTGGTACAAAGTAAAATGTCATTTACTGCATGCAGCGGTGTAGGAAGTATTTTGTCAGCAGAGGTACCAAATATAACTTTCGTTGTAGACTCCGGGGCTACGGAACATCTAGTACAAGAACAATATCAAGAATATTTATCAGAAATACAACACCTGGACAGAGATGTAAAAATAACTGTTGCAAATAAAAGTCTTATGTATGGTTGTGTAAGAGGTAAACTTAAAATGATGTATAACGATATTCAAATTACATTACATGTTTTAGTAGTAAAAGGTTTGTCACACAATCTCTTGTCAGTAAAAAAATTAACAAAAAATCAAAATATTGTAAAGTTTAATGAGAACAATTTTTCTATTTCTGATAAAAATAACTATTTCGAAGGTCGTTTACAAGGAAATTTGTATGTAATGTCTTGTAAATTATTATATGGTAACAAATGTTTAATCAGTAATGATAATAATTTGTGGCATCAAAGGTTAGGACATCTTAACAGGAAAAGTTTGGCTATTATGAAACTACCAGTTGGAGACACCCCTTGCGGACCATGTATGGAAGGTAAATCTACGAGATTTAGTTTTCAACCTGTTAATAAACCTAGATCATACCAAATAGGAGAATTACTTCATACTGACATCGCGGGACCAATAACCCAGACAACTAATGAAGGATACAGGTACTATCAAACTATTATTGATGACTATTCTCATTTTACTACAGTGTATTTATTAAAAACAAAATCTGAAGCAACTGAAAATATAATGGATCATATAAGATATTTTGAAAATAGCACAGGTAATACAGTGAAGAGAATAAGATGTGATAATGGAGGTGAATTTACAGCTAACAAATTAAAAGATTTTTGTCGATTTAGAGGAATAATTTTAGAGTACACAAGGCCATACTCGCCGCAACAAAACGGTGTAGCTGAAAGGATGAATCAAACATTATTTAACAAAGCTCGAACTTTAATTACAGAGTCACAATTACCAAAACATTTATGGGGAGAAGCAATTTACTGTTCAACATATTGTTTGAATCGATCACCATCTAAGGCAATACATAATGATATACCAGAAAGAATATATTATGGATATACTGACTTATCAAGATTAAGAGTTTTTGGAGCTAAAGCATGGGTTGTAATAATACCAAGGAAAGACAAATTAGAGAAAAGAGCAGAAGAAATGCGAATGGTTGGATATGGAAAGAATGGATATAGATTATGGAATCCAGTAGATGACAAAATAATAATGTCAAGAGATGTACGTTTCGATGAAACAAAGTTTAAATTTTATAAGGAAGAAAAGAAGGGAAAAGAAGACACCTATAGATTAATAGAAGAAGAGGAGAATGTAGAAAACGGAAGACAAACAAGGATTGAAAAAGATTCTAAAGATGAGGATGATAAACAAGAAGAGCTAGTAAAACAAAAAGAGAAGAATAATGAACCGTTTCGTACAAGATCAGGAAGAGAAGTGAAGAAACCTAAATACTTGAGTGATGATGATATATACACAGTTTTTTGTTTATGTACAGGAGATCCAATAGACTATGAGGAAGCAGTTAATTCTAGTGAAGATTGGAAATTAGCTATAGATAAAGAAATTAATTCCTTAGAAGAATATGATACATGGGAAGAAACAGATTTACCCAAAGGATTTAGAGCAATTGATACAAAATGGATTTTTAAGACTAAGCAAGACGGACTCAAGAAAGCTCGATTAGTAGCTAAAGGCTTTCAAGCAAATTCTCAATACAATGTTTATTCACCAGTAGCAAGGACAAGCACTATTAGGTTATTATTAAACTTAACAGTACAAGAAGATATGAATATTAGACAATTAGATGTACCTACAGCATTCTTAAATGGATATTTGAATAATGATGTTTATATAAAACCGCCAGAAGGAGTAAAAGTGAAAGATGGAAAAGTACTTAAGCTAAAGAAAGCACTTTACGGATTAAAAGAAGCACCAAGGAGCTGGAATGAAAGATTTCATACATATGTAACAAGCATTGGATTTTCACAATCGAAATATGATTTTTGCTTATATAAAAAAGATAAAATGTGGTTGCTTATATACGTTGATGATTTATTAATAGTAGACAAAAACATAGATCATATAAATAAAATTATTTGTAAACTAAAGAAAGAATTTAATGTTAAAGATCTTGGAGAAATAAAACACTACTTAGGAATGGACATAACAAAAGAGAAGGAAAGAATCATAATAAACCAAAAGAATCAAATAGAAAAGATATTAAAGAAATTTAATTTAACAGAATGCACGGGAGCAAGAACACCTATGGAAATAAATTTTAACGCAGCTAATAGTACAGAAATAATAAATGTACCATACAGGGAATTGATTGGTTCTTTATTGTATGTATCTACAGTCAGTCGACCAGACATAACATACGCAGTATCTTATTTAAGCAGATTTTTGGATAGACCTACTAGTGAATTATGGAGTGCAGCAAAAAGAATTTTACGTTATTTAAAGGCAACAATTGATAAAGGTTTAGTATATGAAAAGTCGAGAAATTCTACGCAAATATCAGTTTATTCTGATGCAGATTGGGCAGCAGACAAACAGGACAGAAAAAGTACAAGTGGATGTGCTATATTTTGTTCAGGTAACTTAATTGCATGGTTTTCCAAGAAACAATTAACGGTAGCACTATCAACGGCAGAAGCGGAATATGTAGCAGGAGCGCAAGCAGTTTGTGAAGTTATTTACATTAAAGGATTGATGTCTGAATTTGTCGAAATTGATAAAAAATTTGAAACCAAATTATACATAGATAATCAAAGTACTATAAAATTAATAGAGAACTATGAGAACAGTAAAAGATCTAAACATATTGATATAAAAGCTCATTTTATTAAAGATGTAATAAATAATAAGATAATAACTTTGAACTACATAAATACAAATGAAAACGTAGCCGATATTTTTACAAAAGCATTACTTTTTAATAAACATATATATTTTACAAATAAACTTGGACTGTATAACATTTATGAGTATTAATGTTACTTTGTAATACAAGAATATTGTAGTACATAATTATTGAGTTGTTATTCAACTTCAAATAAATATATTTGTTAATTTCAATTGTAAGACCATTGTGTAATGTTTAATGTAGTGGCATTAACTTAATAAGTTTCAGAATATGTTTTATGTTTTTTTTTTGTTCTTACAATTGAGGGGGAGTATTGAATATTATGTAAAGAGGTGCAACTCGGTTTAAAAGTAAAACTGTCTCTCTGCTCTATGACATTAAGAAAATATGGTTGTGTTTGATTAAGTACTAACTGCAAATAATAAAACAGAATAAAATATGAATCAGTGTTTATTTAAAGAACGATTATATTAGAATTCTGTATTGAAGGATTCTCCAACAGACACTGCCACTTTTTTTTAATAGTGTTGTTCCTAAAGTGAATCAATCCAATGAAGAAGAACGAGACATCGCACGAGAAGAGCGCCGCGTTAGTATGGCCCGACTTTGTGCTTCCCAAACATAAGAGCAAAGAGAGGGAGCCCGTGAAACGGCTCGGTTGCTAATGAGAAATCGTCGAGCTTTTCGAACAGATCAACAACGACAATCTTCGACGCGCTAGAAGAAATGCTTCAAGTGTTGATTTGAATTGTGCAGTGTTTCTGTAAGATTGCACAATTGATTACAGCTCGCATCCTTTCGTTCGCTTGTGTTGCCTTAATGGTAAAGTGAAATTTCCATTAATGACTCCGCCAATTGAGCGATTGCATTCATTGCTTCGTAGCGAAAAACCAGAATAGCACATAGCTAATAGCTTCATCAAGCAAATGTCTTACCGAACGCCATTGAAATATTAGATTTTTGTACTTTCTTTTTAAATTATACTAATTAACTATTGAACTGAATTCTTTTTTTGTTACGTTATTACAATCGTAAATTAAGTTTAGCTAAAAGGTATCACTACATTCATTGACTTTGGTGGTACGAAGTTCGCCGGGTCAGCTAATTACTAATAAATCACAGGTTTTTACAAAATTAATTTACTTAACTATCCCAAAAGTCTAACAAAAGCCGGGCACGAACGTAATAAGCCATTAGCCAAGACACCTGGCAACCCTATCTGTGACCTAACATCCGCTAGGAGTAATATTGTTCTGTGCCTAACATCCGTCGCGCTGTGGCTTAGGCTGAGACGTAGTTTATTCACTTTTTGTGATAGCTGTACATACTCAAAAGAGCTCTCAGAACGGATTAAAAATTTGCTAGCAATAAGTGAGAGAGCCACACTGTAGACATTTTGTCTCCAGCATGAATGAATGGGCCGGGTCGACCACTGTCTCGGAAAAAAACCGACGTAGCCCAGTTGCAGTTTCGTACGGTGAGTGAGAAATCTGGAGGCCCAAATTCCCCGCCGTTTCCCAATCCCTTTCCTATAAGGTTGGCAACGCGCCCATCGATTCTTCTAGTACCTATTGTGGACGTATGTACATGGGCGAGGGAGATCATTTACCAGCCACCCATTGGCGAGGGAGATTAGGTGGCCTACTTGCTCGTTAGCCGGCCTATGCTATAAAAAAGTTACCCACTACTTCACGTCGGTTTTCTGTGAGACAATGACAATGGTTTAAAATTGAGGGGTCTCCAAAAACTGCGTCGCGGTGCCCTAGGGCGCCTTAGGGCGTAAGTAAGAGCGCCGCGAGCTGATCCTGCGTATGCCATGAACAAGCTACAAAATTCTAATCACACGCGCTGCAAGCATTTCCCACAATCGTGGTTTCTAATGCGATCGTTATTTCACAAGAGCTTTTATTCCTTTTCACGGAACACTGAATAAAATAACTAAACTAAACAGATACGTTAACTTACACTTTTCAAAGTTCATTGAATGGGTTGCAAAATACTTTGTTAGTATTTTGCGTAGATCCAAAACCCTTTTCATCCTCAAGTTCCACCAGAATACACTTCGCAATAAGAAGATAATCACATTCATCTAATCACTCTTTTGCGACAACAGACAGACAACAAAATATACTTGTTCTGCTTGATTTGGGGCTTTGGTAGAGATTTGGATAACAAAAAAAAAATGTTCCACTCGAAAATTTATAATCTTTCAATATAATCATTGATCTTATTTATGCGAAGCCTGATTTTCAGCTGAGTATCTTGATAAGTACTGTAATTTCTGCAAAAAAATACTCGCATATTTTGGTAGGGGTACGGCCGTATATCTCACTCACCGTACGAAAGACAACAGCAAGCTACTACTTTACGCTGGTTCTCTATGAGACAGTGGTAACGACCCGGACGAGCCGGCCCATTCATGCTCTACCACTCATAAACTATACTTAGATATTATTATTGGTAAGTTGTTTAAATAATTATATACCAGCTGCAGGTACGCGACAGGCTCCGTGGTGCAATGGATAATTAGCCGGCTGTGAAACCAGAGAACGCGTATTCGATCCCCACACAGACAAATATTTATATTTACAAAATCCATAGGTACACAAATATTTGTGGCGGTTGTGAAACCGAAAGTTTCTAGTAGTTCTTGATAATATAATTAAAAGTTCCTACGGTACAAGATAGGAAATATGGAAAAGATGACTCTTAAGAAATATCGAAAAGTACCTAATTATTTTCCCAGATACTGAATATACAGGTACAGTGTCCTGTACACATTTATTTAGTACATTTGTACTAAATGTTAGTGTCTCTGGCCCTTGATTCCGTTGTGATCGCAGGTAGGTACAGTATATTATTTATATGCAGAACGTCACGATTGAGGAGCCAATAAAATGCGTTTATAATTACTAAATCCACTGTAGTACTAAGTACTGTAGTATATTCGACATAAATCATTTAGTGGTATAAATGATCATTATGTCGAATATATTAATTGACCGATCACTTTCACGGAAACTCACGCTCTGATAATACATTAGAGAGTCATACTAAAAGTATTGTATTTTCTTGAGTAGTAGCAGTACTGAATCTCAATTCTGATGTTTAGATTAAGGAGCCACTTTCACATTGAAATAACTTTTGATATTTTTTATAAGATTTTTACTACAAATTCAGCTGCTTTGCTACTAAATCAAGATGTGAGCTTCCTTTTAAAATCTGAAGTGGCTCCTCAATTCATACGGACATTAAATCTAGGGTGAAGCCCAGGAAAAACTCAAAGTACAAGTACTTTCAAATGTTCTGTCAAAAACATACATCAACTTTTTGCGTTTGATTCCTGCATAGTTTTATGTCTTTCTTTAGTTTATGTCTGTCTACCGACTACTTATAAAGTTATAAAGCATAAAGCTGCTTATAACTAATAATTATTGTGATGTGTCCACATAATTAGGATTACAATCTATTATAAGACCGTGTACTATGTATGTAGATATTGTATGTTACTTTCGATTGTAATCTGTTTTGTTGTGCAAATAAAGTATAAATAAATCATGTGAACTCCTGAGAATCACAGTATAACGATTATAATGTATTGTTTGCTAATAAATAAAATTCAAGTATCGTAAGTAGTATATGCGTTGATAGCTCAGCTGGGAGTGGTATGACGAAAGTGGTGAGACGAAAGTCGCAGGTTCGAAACCAGCCCTAAGTGCATACACCTCTGACTTTTCTATGTTATGTGTGTATTAATTGTTAATTATCACTTGCTTTAACGGTGAAGAAAACATCGTGAGGAAACCTGCATACCTAAGAAGTTCTTCATAAGAATTTCGAAGGTATGTGAAGTCTACCAACCCGCATTAGGCCAGCGTGGTGGACTAAGGCCTAACCCCTCTCATTTAGTAGAAGAGGCCCGTGCCCAGCAGTGGGACGCGTATAATACAGGGCTAGAATTATTATTACATTATATCGTAAATATCAGTGATTTTGAAAAAACTGTCATAAGTTTATGCTTCATACATAATTTTATTCTCTGCATGTTAGCTAAATGTGCATAGTAAAAGTCGACGAAAACATGCTGATTCCTAGAAAATTCTATACATGATAGAAGACATAAATCGCTTAACAAGACTAATGCCAAAATTGGATGATCATCGTAAAAAGTCAAAACTGGCTGAGCACCAGATTGTAAAAAGTAGCTCAACATCTGTACTAAACTTATTAAAATTGCATTGAATGGGAAATCAAAGTCAATTTTAATTATCATTGGCAATATTTATATGTTCTCAAAACACAACATCATATGCTAGTTCGGAACCGGCTCGAAGGACCAACGAATGTTGGGGATGGAATGAGAAGGCTAGACTTATTTTGTAGTGTCCGCAACCGAGTCGTATGTAAGCGCATGTGGGTTGTTGTACGGTGTAGACTGACCAAACGTCCGAGCGGACACCCCTCGCCCCTCGCCCAGCAAACCTTCGTTCGTCCAATGCGCCGATATCCGCCTCTCAGTAGACGGTACGTTCCGTTTAATAACATATTGAATACAAAAACAAGTCAATGTTTATATTAAAATTTAATTAAATTACATCAATAATACAATGTTTGTACCTATAGCTCATGCTAGTAAGCTAAACATGCAGCTACTTTTGACTATCCGATGTTCAGCTCATTTCAACCTTTTAAGATGTTCATCCAATTGGGCGCTAGCTAGTCTTGATGAGAGGCTTGTATGTATATATCTAACATTATAAATGGTCTAAGACATCTTACAATATATGGGGGTTCGGTTTGGATGTGTTCATCGATTTTTGGTGTTGACTGTACCTATCCCATGACACATCCTATACTTTTCTACTTATTTGCATGTAATGTAAGTAGTAAGACTAATAGGGACACTGTACAAGTACCCTGAACTGTTGAACACCGCGTTTAAATTCGTTCAGTGGCTGTAGAGATTAGCATGCGCAACTTTGTTTTATTAGTAATACAGGTTATAATTGGGAAACATTAATCAAATAAAAATGGTTGGTTTCATTGAATCGGACCTTTATAATTTTGCTTCTTTAAGCAGTCTGAAATGTATTTTATGTACTAATAATACAAGATGCGGATAGATATGCATAGTCTATACTAATATTATAAAGAGGAAAGATTTGATTGTTTGTTTGCATTAATAGGCTCCGAACCTACTGAACCAATTTGAAAAATCCTTTCACTGTTGGGAAGCTACACTATCCCTGGGTGACATAGGCTACTTCTTATCCCGGAAAAGGCTTTTCACACGGGCGGAGCCGCGAGCAAAGACTAGTACTTAATAAGTAGGTAAAGAAGCAACTTCTATTTGATTATTTTTTAATATTTCATGGAGCAGCAGAAATATAGTTTATTACAATCTCTGTTAAAATTAAACTTAAACCTAGTTACAATCCATATGCTAACAAATACTTGACACATTCAATTTGGTTTCAAACATACAAAAAGAAAAGCACTCATTCATAACAAGGTCAACAATAACTATAAAATGTAATAAGTAGTCAAAATGGCTAATAATAATATATAACATCTTTCCCTTATATCTAATTCACATACCTAGCTTTTCATCCCATTGCATTAACATAAAAGTGAGATCTGTCGGCAATAAAAACAGACTACTGATAAAAAAATATCCACATGGAATCACAGAAATTTTCTACTAACCCTAACAATGAGATCTCACATTTACATTCCTACAGGGTGAAGACAAAGAAAAATAATTTTGTACAGAGAAAGGGTGCTAAAGGTATTCAGGCAAGTTACTAAATGCACTATAATCAATGTGTTCCCACCACAATTAATATAGCAGTTGAATAAACATAAGTTCCTTACAATACTGTTAAATTATTTACATACTTGCATGTGTCTATTCTAATGTCACCAACTAAATTAATAGCTAATTGCACAATATTCAAGCGAGGTTTATCCACCTACTAACATATAAAACAGCAATTTTAAACATGTTCTTAATAGACATACTTCCACCGATACTTATATATATGTCAGAATGTGACTTTTGTATTTGAACATATTTTAGTTTGATAAGTAGCCTTTGCTCTGATGTGGTGAATCAGGCACTAAAGATAAAAAAATAGTTTACTCCTGTCAAAAACAAAACTCTCCTAAACAAAATGATTATTTTAGTTAAGATTGATAAGTAAAAAGGTTTACTTAAGACTTAAACCAGATTACACAAAAAATACTTGATAATTGTTTGTTTGTTGTTTAGTTGGAGACAACAGAATAATTACCACAACCAAATTTTAATAATCATGATACAATGATACATAGAATGTGCAATAAAATTATTCATTTGGACTGTGAAACCCATTAACCATGCAATTTGGATTTTCCAATTCCTCAGTCTCTACAATTTGGCCATTGGCTTGAACATGATTCTCATTGGGACAATCATCAATTTCCGCGATTGGTACGTCGACTACACTGGCGCTTCGGCTGGAGCTACTGTCGCTATCTGATGTTGAAGAGCTATCACTTTCAGAGTCCGCACTCGACGAGTCATGCTGCCTTTGCCGTAAATGATCGTTTTCCAGTCTCAACTTCTCGTTTGATAACGTCAGCTCGCTAATCTGCTCGTCCTGTTCTTTGACGCGTTGCAACATTTCACTAAATGAAGTCTCGTCCACTGCACTCGATCCAATCGATGTCCCTGATGAATCCCTCTCTGTAGCACCATCATCCCTCACACTCATTAACATTTCATTTTCATCAATTGACAACTCCTTTTCATCGTCCCCTGTTTTAGTCTTCGAGCGTTCAGTCCTTTTAACAAGGTTTTCGTACTTAGCCTCGAGAAGAAGATATTCTTGTATCAGCTCGTTCTTCGACATATTAGACAATCGTTCACTTTGTGCATCTTCATACACGCTTGAGAACTCTTTAGTCAAATACTCCTCCTCGTCTTCAGGTAAGGAAAAGAAATAATTATCTTCTGAATCCACACTAAAACTGGAATCTCGAGTGCGAGCGGAAGGTGTTTGTAAAATCTGAAATGCGTTCTCCGGTTCGGGTTTATGTATTTCCATAAGAAACTGGTTGTTATTGAAAGGAGCGTGCGTTTTTGCTAAAACAATTTTGCGATACCGATTATTTCTTTTAGACTTATCATTTCTCCGGTCTTGCCACGGAACTTTCACGAAAGGTTTCATTATTTTCCGTTTGGACTTCCCGCGTCTCCTCTTCTTTTTGACAGTTCCATCAATTACAGATTGTTTTTGTTTTTCCACCACTGATGGCGCCTCAGTCAGAGAAGGCCGCGTCGCGTCGCCATCTTCTATTGCCACTAGATTATTTTCATCCATTTGTGGAATCAAAGATATGCACCAAAATGTTGTTCTTATTTAGCGATTAAGTCACAATTACACTTCAATTATCGATGTAACAGTGTTTTATAATAACTCTAGTAATATGCACAGCTGTTCACGAGACTCTACCGTAGGGACACAATCCGCCATTTTTATGTATTTATTTATTGTTTTATTTTTTTCAACAAGTTACATCAGTGTTACCAAACCATCAAAAACATTGTATCTAAATGAATCATGCGTCAGCTCATAGCGGCCCTTAGCATCTCTTTTATTAGTCTGGATGTTGTGATGCATGGAATAGTAAAGTATTATTGGTTAGTACTTACGTTATTTAAAGCCAGAGTATAGAATTCGCCATGAGTATGACTTAACCTACTACTGTCTCACAAGTCACAATAAATTGGCATAAACTGGCATAAACTATCAGTCCTACTGTTACGTTTCATACGATCTGCGAGGTATTTGAGATTCGACACTTTCTCAAAAGATGCCTCTCTCTGTGTATCATCAGATAAGTGAACATACTATTATACTATATTAGATTATAAACTTTACTTTACTATTTAATTAGCTAGATAAGAATATGTAATACACCCAACAGTCAGATCTATGTGTCCCACACTAGGTTAATCTTTATCGTGGGTCCAAGGAACTACGATAGATTTACGGTCCTACAATATCCAGACTTTAAACAAATACCTATTATTTGTGGATCAAACAACGTTTGTCTCGGTACATCAGGAATCGAACCCGTGGTCTCTCGTTTCAGAGCTGGTTAATCGTCCGCTACGCCTCAAAGGTTTTAAATAGTTATTTTAGATAGTAATTTGAAAGACTTTAATGTATACTAATATACCAGCTGTCTAGTACATAGAAAGTGCGCACTTAGTTACGGTCAATTGACCGCAACTCAATTAGTCGACAGCGAGCGAGCGACAGAAACGGTTGTTGTCATTTGAGACTATTCGAATGTTGAATTCGACAAAATAACAAGAATTTGTTCATTGAGACCCATAAAACGTTACCAATAATTACGTGCATATATTTTAAGGTCAGGAACCTTAATATATATTTATTTTATCTATATTTTCTTCGTAAATAGTATTTATTGTGAACGAAACTAATACAAAACCAAACAGCCGACTCACTGTTACCATCTCGCTTACTCATAACTAGAATTAGTTTAGAGCGAGCAGCGCTTCCGAAGCGTTAACCTTTGCCGCTCTCCCCCTTGAGCTGTCAAACTCGCGCGTTTGGTGACGCGATTTTACTTCTAAACAGCTCGTCTAGTTATACATTAAAGTCTTTGAGTAATTTACATAAATTATTTTAAACGAAACGGTTAACTACGTAACTTTATCTATAGTAATTTTTTCACTGGTCTTTACGATGCAGGCATGATGCAGATACTGCCACACCATTAAATAAGCACGTTAAATATCTATATTTAATTTATAAACTAAATCATTATGTATGTTGCTATGAGATGATGCCACCCGTAGAGTAAAATTGTTTTGTAATGCTACTACCCTGACCGACCCGCGTAAACGACTACAACTTATCTTGAAAAAACTATACTTAATAATCTTTTTAGGGGCGCTTACGGATGATTTAAAGGAAAATATATTATGTAATATGATTCATATACGTAATAGTATTATGTATATGAATTTAACCTCCTTTTTCTTTAAAGTTGGTAAAATATACACCACCCCGCATTCACACATCCGTATCTATCTATCTTTCTTCTTCTTAGATAAAAATCAATTGCTGTTCGTTAGTTTCTCTAAAACTTAAAAACGGCTTGACCGATATTTTAATTTTTTTTTGTATTTATTTGAGTTGGAACTTAGAGTTGACCTGGGTCCTGGATGGTTTATAGTCGGAATTGGACCCGGTAGGTGGTGCTACAATCGATAGATGTTGGGGGTGAAACCGCGCGGAACAGCTAATTATGATTAAAACAACATAATTTTATGCATAAATTCTATCAATGATACAAAATGTGTTTCTCAAAAATGGGAATGATTTTTGGAGTCGGTGTTTATACCAATACGTGGATTAGGTATTTTATTTTGATCTAATCAATTTGTTCTTGTGTAAGGGGTGTAGTGTTGTTAGCGTAGTTGTTAGGTCTTAATAACAGCACAGATTAAATTAAAATGAATGAATGATTGCAATGCAATGACAAGTGACAACTGCTTGAAGGGATGCCACACTGTATATTTATGTACAAAAACTGTACATTGGGTGGTCGATATTATCCTCATATATAATTAGATATAACTAGCTGTTGCCCGTGGCTCCGCCCGCGTGTTTGCCTATTTCCAGGATTAAAATAGCCTAGTGGGCGCATCAAGCGAGTCCCAGTGAGAAACGCGCTTGACAAAAAATACTAATGTCGCCTTTAAAAAAATAGGGGTTGATCGTAGAGGGTTGAAAATTTAGGGTATTTTTTAATGCTGTATCATAATAAAATAAAAACAAAAAAATGTCTAAAAAATAAAAATAAATATCTAGGGGACCACCTTTAACATTTAGGGGGATGAAAAATAAATGTTGGCCGATTCTCAAACCTACTCGATATGTACACAAAATTTCATACAAATCGGTTCAGCCGTTTCGGAGAAGTATGGGAACGAACATTGTGACACGAGAATTTTATTTAAAAGAAGATTATTACAATTATTAGTATATTTATAGGGTTCAAATAAATAAAATGAAATGAAATAAAATAGTTTAGCTAAAACTAGGAAACTCCAAAGAGCAGCGTTGCCAATCTTTTACTTTTGTTACATTTTGCGTTCATATACATACTAATGCGTTACCCTCGTGTTACACAACTCAAAATTTTACTTTTGCGTTACATTTCGAATTACATGTTAATTAAAAGCAATAAAGGGCCAAATTAGGCACTAAACTTTTACACTTGCTTTTTGTCATAAAAAAATGTCCGTTTTTCAATGAATTATTAGGTACACTATTGGCTGTTTGGATTTTGACATGACTTTTATTGGTTCGTTTTTTGCAAAAGAGTTTATTGTGTACACTTTATACTGATTTGTCTTTCTTTCTTTTTACCTGGCGTTATCCCGGCTAAGTGTCAGGGTCCGCCTTTCTACTGAGACACCTCCACTTCGGGCATCTTGAGCATCTTCCGTAGGGTCTCCCTCTAATACGTCAAGCCAGCGTTTTTTGGTCTGTCCGCGGGATCTTACTCCTGGTACGTTCTGGTTCAGGCATTTACGACCGACGTATTCCTGTGATTTTCTTAAAACGTGACCGATCCACCTCAAGGGAATTTCTTGAACTTTATCAGCAACGTCGCGGACAGGAAGCCTGCCGCAGATGCACTCGTTACGCATACGATCTAATCGTGCACATCCACCGTAGCATCTTCATTTCCGCAACGTGGACCTCCCTAGCATGGCGCTTAAGTGTAGGCCACGTCTTACACCCGTACAGGAGTACAGGTCGAATGATAGCCTTGTATATAGTTTCATTGGCATCTTTCAACAACTTTACACTGATTTGGGAATAAACTTCAGTAATAACTGAACTTAATTGGTTAAAAAAAATTGAAAGTTAAAATTTGAATTCCATACCGGCTTATTAATAAAACAGTTTAAAATTTCATTATAGTGATTTTGTTCGACTGAGCGGATCACATAACGACTTACTAGGTTAATATAGTCTTTATATCACGTTTTATGATGAAATGCGGGCTAGTGCTCATTTGATATTCAAAATAATGATAAAATTGAATTTCTTTTATTATTCTGATATTGCATTACTTTTGTGATCAAAATGTTACTTTAGTCTAACGTAACTTTCGGTTATCGGGTACTAGCAACATTGCCGAAGAGGGCAACTCTTCATTTTCTCACTTCTGTCAAAACTCAAAAGTAGTGGTGCATCTTAGAAAACAAATATTGAGATATTTTGAAGTGACAAATAGTTAATATGTGGGATTAATGTGAAAAATACAATTTGTGACATATATTATTTATCTTATAACAAAACAGTAGTTACTAGTGCGCGTTTTACATTATTATTTTAGTTACTTATCTCAATGAAGATTCAATAATTCTGTAAAACTATTTCAGGGATATCGAACAGGATGGCTGATGATATTTTATTTGAACTGTTACATTCAGAAATAATAAATTATTCTTTAGAACAGTCTAAAGATACTATTGAGAAAAAGGTAAATCAATTAATAATGTAATGTAAAGGTAAATCAGGATCATGACTTCACTATTAATTCTAAAACAATTTTAGCTTTCTTAATAAACGTTTCTAGTGGGCTTTTGACCCTCATACGGCAGTAATATCTAAATATATTAACAATCTTGGTCACTTTGTGAGACTTGAACCATTAGTCGTAATCTGCAGTAATGGCAGCATTTGTTAAACATAATTTCCAAACATATTTGGCCCCAAACTTATTAAACTTTATTAGCTACTTATTAAGTATCAATTCTTAGTATATTTTAAAGAGTTTAAATGAGGAGTACACTACATATATGTACTGGTTTTTTGGTTTTTTTTATCATTATTGTTTTCAAGAGACTAACTGATGACTGAATGTGTAGAGGAAGGGTGAAGTGACACTTCAGACAGACCATAAATATTGTCAAAACCTCTAATGCAAGCAATTTTTACAGGATGTAGATCTATCTGTTGTGGAATACATTGGGTTTGCAGCTGGATACAAAATAATGGAAAGATTGACAAGAGAGTGGCCTCGATTCAAAGATGAGTTGGACACAATGAAGTTTATATGCACTGATTTCTGGACTTGCATATACAAGAAACAAATTGACAACTTACGCACAAACCATCAAGGTGTCTATGTGTTACAAGACAATGCATTCAGATTCCTCACCAACTTTTCAAACGGCCATCAGTATTTAGAGTATGCTCCTCGAGTAAGTATAATGAAAATTTTATTCCCTTAAGATCAATCTCTAAATAATTCATAAATCTTTAGGATTGGAAGATTATTATTAACATATAATTACATATGACATATAACATATAATTAACATAACATTATTTCATATTTTCCACCCCGGCTCCATATTGATGTTATGATGCAAATACCAATAAATATGATATTGATATTCCTGATTACATTTTTTTTTTATCCTGGCTTGGCAAAGTGACTATGCTACACCTGATGGCAATCCAAGAAAAGTGTCAACCAACGATAGACACTGTATCTATTGTAGTCCACGATTTATATAATTTCTAATGTACATTGGTTTTTCAGTATGTTGCGTATACTTGCGGCTTAATAAGAGGTGGACTGGCCAATCTCTGCATCAACAGTATAGTAACTGCTGAGGTACAGGCTATGCCGTCGTGTAAATTTCACATTCATGTCCAGCGCTCGTAATATGTTACGAATTTAATGTTTATTCGTAATAAATAACATTTATTTACTGTTTTCTTTATTTTATTGCTGTTAATTGAGATTGAGTAAAATAATATCTGAATTATGTGTACTGTTAAATAAATATCGGAATTTTATGGAAATATATTTAATTCGACATACCCATAGAACAATTTTACGCTTACCGATATACCTATACGGTATACCTATCGATATGTCGGTATTTTTTTATAGTATCAAAATTGCAGCACATAAGCATTCATGATAGTACTATACATAGTATGACACTCATAACTGTCAAATTGTATGAAAATAACTGCGTAAACCAGTTTGCACAGGTAAGCGTGCGTAGGGCTTCACATAATTCTAATTCACGGAAGCGTTCGATACGATATAAAATTGTAATATATATACAATACGTGCAGACAAGAAGGAGCGTGTGGACGAGGCAATGGGAGTATTGCTATTGATATTTTTAATATTGGAGACGAAAGTGCCTTGATGAAAATATCGTAATCCTGTTTGTCTATTTTTTTTAATCGTATATGCTTCAACCTTGGACGCAAACGCCTGTCATTTGTAATTTAGACGTTGACTCATAGCTATTCTGTTTAAAGTGTTTAAGTATGATGGGATAAATAACGATATGTGTCAGTATTGTTTAGCTAATATTAATTTATTCTGTAAGTAATATCATAATATTTTATGGAATATTAGCATAAAATGTTCGTCAGATTGCCGATACAAAACCCAATAAATGATTAAACATCGAATATTACTAATATCTTATCGAATACTAATATCGGTTGCACCCCTATAAATTATAGTAATATAAATTATAATCTATGGTCCTCTGCAAATTTTGGCAGAGTTTAAACTTGTAATGTGCTCTGTGGCGTTGGCGCTCTTTTGCTTCCTTACTTTTCAATTTTCATTCATTTCGCTCTTTCAATTTACAGAAAATGGCTTCCGAAGAGTTGGTGACTGAGCAATTTCAATTTCTTGGTATAGATGTACAAAAGGAAGTCTTGGCAAAATGTGAGTACTTAAATGGTGAACCGGCATGAGAAAATTTTCTAAAGTTGGTATTCACCCCCTTACATGCATCTTATGGTTAAAAAGTTTGTAGTAACAAAACTAATGTTCAAGGTTGTTTCATTATTCACTTCTCTCTCAAAGGCGTAAGTTTGTGCGCCGAATACGACGTGGACGCAGAATCTTTCACCGAACAATGGATGGCGTTCAGTTTAAACCACTTAAACGGCGCCTCACCGGATTTAGAGAAATTGGATTTGTTTGCGAGAAAGGAATTTTCCAAGCGGTCGTCAAGCCGAAGTAACGCGTCCACCAAAGACACCGCACGAGCGGTTACCGGCACAAACTTAACTGTTTACGGAACGCAGAGTTCCAACCAGTATCCTTTTGATTTGTCAGTCCACGTGTTCTTTTTGTTTTTAAACTTTTGTGCGCAAGCTTGATGCGCGTATGTTAAATTGGCGGAACTTTTTTGAATGCGGGTTACATACTGGAACGGTGTATGGGTATGGTGTAGTACGGGTGCGGGACGCGGGTGCAGTGGTTCAGTTCATTTGGCACAGCTCACGATTATTGACAGTAATGGTCCTTAATGTTCAGGTCAGACAATGATGTACTATCCAATTATATGGCTGTTACACCAAAGGTATGTATTGTTTATGTTTAATTTTTGAAGGTTATGTTAAAGCTTTATAGGTACCTCAAATTGACTTAACGAATGTTTATTTGTAATGACAAATTAACAACACTAAGTACATACAATATTATTACAAATATTTTAAATAATTGATAATTACAAACAAAAACTACTCTAACTATAGCTCTAGTTGTTTAACTTTTTAGGTTATAACCTATAGCATTACCAAAATGCCAATGCAATACAATATACAACATAAATAATGGTATACATTAGAAATGTAAGAATATAAATAATATCAGCCCTATATTATACATGTCCCACTGCTGGGCACAAGCCTTAACTAATGAGAGGGTTTATGCTTTAGTCCACCACACTGGCCTAATGTGGGTTGGTATACTTTATATACCTTCAAAATTATTCCTATGCAGAATTCTCAAGTATGCAGGTCTCGTCACTGTTTTTCTTCACTGTTAAAACAAGAGATAATTAACAATACATACACACATAAGTGTGTGTACCACTCGCTGCTAGTTCATTGTCACTATACATACATTGCTAATATATGATGTAAATTGAAATATTACAGTACAAAGATATTAAACAACAAACATTTTATGTCTTGACTGTTATCAATACCTAGTTACTTACTTTTTTTTATATGTGTCGTGGTGCCTAAACATGATAATTGGAATAGTCAGCTATACAAGTCAATAACTAACAAATATGTTTATGTCAATTCACAGTTACGTACCTAGTTATAATTATTATTTTAATTTTTGGAAACATACTTCAGTACCTAAACATGGTATTTGAAATAGTCATGTATACAACTAATGAAACTGTTTATTGAAATATCCATTAACAGATTAGTTATGAACAGCAAGTGCTGAAGAGTGAAGATTGGACCTGTCGCTGCTGCTGGCAGTTGATGGGTATAGGTCTAGTAACACAGTGCATCATTCTGTGACTAGATCTACACTCATTGATTGCTTGTAGTTTTACACAACACTAATAAAACATCCAACTATATTTGACACAGTAAAATATTTCAGAAGAGGTATTATGAAATAATCTCTAGGTTAGCAGATATACTTTGTCTAAAAAAGGCAGATAATGCAAATCATCATTTCATAACTTTGTAAATTTTTACAGATAAAAATTTCCTAATTACTTTTTTTGTGCTTATTGCCATAATCCCTTGGACTGGTGGAGATATGAAAATATATAAACTTGATGATTTTTGTGGGCGAGTTTGCTTCTGGTTCATGTTGCCAAGTACCCATGACTAGATCCATACTCGTCTGCAGCCATCAACTTTATCTTCTGGTGATTTTTGTAATACATAATGCTAGACTACAGAGTCTATTAGAGGAACTAAAACATTAACATAGCAAAAATTGCTTAATTTTTATAATGATGTGCAACATGCACATCATTATATCAATCAATCATTAAATACATTTTATCAAAATATTAAATGTATTTTGTGTAAGTATATTTTTTAATTTATTAAAATTTTTCGGCACTTAACTTTAATTAATGTCAAGTATAGTTATTTTTATACCTATTACATCAGTTATCATATTCTTATATTAAAATGTATTTACTTAATAGAGCAGAATAGAATACATATATTTTAACAAATTAAAACACGGAGGAGGTTCGCAATTCGGCGCGTATATGGGATTGCGTTTTTTTTAAATTCAGTTATTATTTATTAGCGCAATTGTAATCTAGGCTCTAGTTACAGGATATTATTTTCAGGCAGTCGACAAAGTCAGACGAATCATGGACCCATTATCTTATACATATATTTAAACACAAATAATAAAAAAAATGAAATAAATAAATAGCGTGATGCCATTTCCTTATTTTAAACAGCAGAGTCCAGCAAACGAGTAAGAGGGTCACCTGATAGTAAGTGGTCTACACTGCCTATCCGCACAAGACAAGAAGCTGTGATTTGGAGCCTCCGAAAATCTTGCTCACCTTACGAAATACTAAACAAGCTGCCACTCCACGCCGGCTTTCTGAAAGACAGTCCGTATCCTGGTCGAGCCATTGACGCTGTATACACTTTCAAAATTTTATCTAAATAATTTACCGATTAGTCAAGTTTTTTATCTAAAGGCGCGATCAGACTGTTCTCTTGGTATAACGTCTTTATGTATAAATATATAATACGTTAAACGTATTTACTGTCATTAAATTCTGAGTTTTGGTATCGGTTTTGTCCTAGACAAAGAGGCCAAATTAAAAGTCGAAGTAAACCAACAGTACCTACCCGACTAATCTTGACTTTAAACGTAAACATTCTAAAAGTTAAATAAGCAAGTGCTTTTAAAAGGCTAAGAAATAAAATCATCACTGGAAACTAACCCCCATGTGAAGTAAACCTGTAAAAATATAAATTTCACGTCATAATGTTACGATTCTCAATTCCACTTTGCTATTTATTGACTTGTCTACTGACTTATACAAGAGGCTATGTTAATAAATTATTTTAAATATCGTTTGACCATGTATTCAGGAAATGTAACCGTGGAAATCCGCCCCATGGATCCACACCACCCCACGATTAGCTATTCAGTAATATACACAAAGAAATGTAAACTATAGTTTATTAGTCTTTCTTTCTGCCTGACGTTTATCCCAGCTTAATGCCAGGGCCCGCCGTCTCATACTATAGATTGGACGGTTCTTGGTATTATATTATGGAGCGACCCGCCATCCGACCCCACAACCCGCAACAGGAACCAAGTTTGGCCATTGCCTCATCCGTTAATCAGTAGAGTGTAAACCGTGCGGGTGAGGTTGGCTTTGGGCCTAAGATGTTTGTGGCCCACATAAACTCTTTGTGCGTCATATATGCGGCCGGCACACGCTAGACGTATGTTCGCTATGCAATTGCGGGAGCACGCTTAATCGGGTAGGGAGCCGCAAATCTGTATATTGTTTTATGAAAGATGACAACCGAGGATGGCAAGTGGGTTACCTGATGATAGAAGTTGCTGAAGGTTAGCAGGCTTTGAGAAATGAGTAGACTCGTTATCTTGAACGTTTCTAGGTCGTATAGGTCTGGAAATATCTACCACAAGTGAAAGCCGATTCCACAAGCACCACTGTTGCTATTCGGAGAATAAACTATAAATCAGATATTTAAGGAACGCCATCAATGCTGATGGCGGAGATGGAAAAGAGTTCCTCTGAACACTATGAATGATAGACGATAAAATATGCAAAGTGGTGTCCAACCAAAGTTTCGCTTTCGGCAAAAAATTGGTCGCAACTAGCGTTGATGAGCTGATAGACGAAGTGAGTCCTGAACTTCAGTTCGTAAGGAGACTTTAAATGCTTTCTCTCGGACGGGGCAGAAGCCTCGCGTTATCTTGACCTAGTGCCAGGTGCTGCCTTAATAATTAGACTACTACTTTGCCCGATCTTGAACACCCTCTATAATGAGACCATTGGCACTCATGTTTTATTCTAATACGTTAAGCCAGTGCTTTTGGGGCTTCAGTCATCTTCGTGGGATGCGGTCAAATAGAAGGCGTTGGTACTGGGGTGCCCCTCCCCAGAGACAAGAACAAATGATAATGTAATATTATAGTGCCACAGTCAACGTGTTACATTCATGATGAATAATAATAAAATATAACATTTTTTACGAAAAATTCAAGACATTAATTCTGTTTATATTTAAATTAACACACATACGGTTATCTACATCCTATTCGTATTCAGAAGTGTAGTGTGAAGTGTAAAACACCAATCAATGTAACAGATGAAATATACCAATATTTTGCCAGTATTTCAATCCCAAAAATGTGATTTGACCGAAACTGTAGTATTTATCGGACACAAATTAATCCCGGGATTATCGGTTTTGTGTAATTAATCCAAATAGAGATAATGTCTTTCAGTTAAATACACAGGGGGTACTAAGACTTCGTATGACAGGCGTTTATCAAGCTATCATACTAATTGAAGTGAACGCAACAAAAAAAGGAAATTAATTCATTGGACTTTACTATTATCTTGGCCATTTTCAGAGAGTGAAAATAGAGTCGGACACAGGTGGAGTTCAACAAAATGACTTACGGCCAGCTACATATTCCCCCACCGTGTAAGTATTCAAGTAAGTTTCTAGAAACGTGTGTAATGTGTATAGGAGGTTCGTGTCCTTTTAAATAGGCTTGTAGTAATGAAATATTGAATATAGTTCTCTGTGTTATTGTTAAGTTTCGTACCTAAAAGGTAACAACGGAACCGTTTTATAGGGTCTACGCCATCCAGTCTGTCTGTCTGTCTGTGATTTTAGAGGACTCGTAACTTTTCAGTAGGCTGAAATGCAAAGATTTTGTATTTTTCTTATTACCTTGAATGACGAGACGAGCAGGCCGCTCGTGTGATAACATGAAATATACAGAAACAACACTAATTAGAACTTGGAATTACAAAACACTGCGTGACACCAGATTGCGCTCGTCACACCCAAGAGTTAAATTGTTAGACGGATAATGCCCAATAATTTCACTTACTTCGATTTCCTTCAATACTGATCACAACAGTGCTTACACCCTGGTGCTTGATGGCAGAAACACAAAGCGGTGGTACCAACCCAGACGGACCCTCGTATACGAAAGACCTACAACCTTGTGGCGGATTTCTTAACAAATAATAAACAACAACAATAAAATGTTCAGCGTGTAAGTCAGCTTCGCATTTGAACTGTTTTTTTTTACAACAATCTAGAATGAAAAAACGTGTTTAAAAGATCTCATGAGGAGTTCTTTTTTCAAAATAGTTTATGTTTGATATGTGTTTGCTATATCTTACAGTGGCTCCACTAAATATGCTTCACGGACCAATATGGGCACAGTGGTACACTCGTACGGCGATGAGAATTTATTACAAATAGTCGCCACACCTAACAATTTGACCGATGTGCTCGACCTTAAGATTACGCAAATGCCTAACGAAGATGGCGATATTTACACAAAAGCCCAGTAAGTATATTCATAAATAAGCGTCAAATAAAATAATATACTAAGCTTTTACGTATCACAACATATTAAACACGTGTTTTAGGATTTGTGAATTAATCGAAGCCACCGACGGTAATGATTTACGATAATAATCCTTGGTATCACGTAGTTGTTAAATTAAAACGGCAATATATTGCATTGGGCCTAAATGTCCTACACCTAAGGCTCTGTCAGACTTTATGATTGCTAGTTAATAATCGTATTTCACATAGCGTTGCGCTTGGTGTGGTTTTTATTTCTTATCAACATCAATTATTTTCCATTTGTAGGTTTGGTTTTGAACTTCTACATGAAAAATCAGGCATATTCGATAATCACATTCGCTACATATCACAGTATATTATGAAAAAGGCTGGCATTGCAGACAGTACTTCAGTTAGGCACAAAACACAGGTAGAAAGGTTATAATCTATAAGTTAATGCTTTTCTTTATGAAGTATTTATTTTATAAAGTGCCAATTCTTTTTCAGACTGTGGTAACAGTCGCAGGAAGAATAGAATGTGACGCCGATGCCAGACTTAACGTGAAATCTGTTGTTCTACAAGGCACTTGGGCCGAGTCTCTGAGTCAAGCTGTACCTGTTGATATAGACAGGTATGCATAAAGATATATTAATATTAACCTAACCATTTTAGATATTTTGAACACCTAACATTAATGTTCTTTTAAATATGTCGATATTTTCACATTATATGACTTTATTTTGCAGTGTCAAACAATATTCCCTGTTTCCTGGACAAGTGGTAGTAATGAAAGGGATAAATCCGCGCGGTGACAGGTTCATCGCTCATGAAGTGTTGTCCGACGCTTCACAGCCGATACCAGATCATAGAGCCGACATGATGAACACATTAACAGGTAGGCACTAAGTACATTAAAAATCATTTGTGTAACAAATTGAAATTCAATAATATGTTGTCCGAAATATTGTGTAACGTCAAATGTTGCTTTGTTTCGTAAATATTTGTATATGAAATTGTGATTGTGTTGGGACCAAAAAGTCCCTCGTAGTTGATGATATTAACAACACAAGATATTTTGTGGGATCAGTTCACGCCATATTTATGTTTTACCTTAGATAAATGTAGATGCACTAATTACAACTTTGAGGTTAATAAGCTTGAACTTACTATTACATACACTACTTACATTTAATAAGTCTACAATGCGCGCAAAATAACTTTGCTGTCCCGAAGTTTACTACACCTGACACCCCTCACCTACTCCTTTTAATGCTTTATGTCCCCTTTATTCTCTAAAACCAATAGCTATGCTATGGAATCGCGCGCCGCTCGTGACTAACTGCAGCCTAGACGAGTACTTTTATGAGTGGAACAGTCCTTCTATAGACAGTTTTGTCTACAGTATAAATTAGCCGGCTCGACCGGTTCGTTACCACTGTCTCACAGAAAACAGACAAAAAGTATCGGCTTGCTGCTGCGTTTAGTACAATGAGTGAGATATCCGAGGGCCAAATCCCCTCTTTTCAATCGCTTTCCTTTCAGGTCGGCAACGCGCCCATGATTCTTCTGGTATTGTGGACGTACCTAAATAGGTGGTGGAGATCACTTATCAGGTCACTCACTTGATCGTTTACCAGCCTATGCTATAAAAAAAACTTTGAGATTTTTTTTCAAGAATTTTCCCATTTATTAGGAAGGCAAAGGGTATTATTATTTTGAGTGTGTTGTAAAACTGATCTTTTTTTGAAATATACTTTACTGTTCTGAATACTTGTCCTTTGAGCCGTCTTAAATATTTTTTGCTATTCCTTTATTTTCCAGGGATAGTGTAACACGAACGTGGCCGATTTCAAGGTTTTGTCAGAATTTTGGTGTTAATGCCTTTCAGACTTCAGTACAATGCTTCTCAGACTTCAAGCGAACAAACCCAAATTCGACCAACCCTCAAAAATCATCCATACTCATTTTAATGTTATATATACTTATCATCATTATTGAAATTCATGCACAAACCCACATCACTTAAAGAAAAAACTGAACTTTAAAATAGTCTAGGGAATAATTAAAATATGCGACCGACCGCACCGTCAGAATTGCCGCCAGAACTCTTGTAATCACATCACGTATTTATAAATTTTTCAGGTAAACTCTCGATGGTAATATCCTCGGGGCCGTACACCACGTCCGACAACATGAACTACGCTCCGCTCAAAGACTTGGTGGCATACATAAACACGCACAGACCACATCTAGTCATTATGACCGGCCCGTTCATGGACTGCGAACATTCCATGATAAAAGACAATGCTATTGCTGAAACATACAGTGCATTGTTTGACAAAATTATAGATAGTTTAGGAGAATTAGGTAGTACTAGGTGGGTTTTGTTTGAATTATACTTATACTCAAATCAACATGTTATGCAATAGATTACTACTGATACTTTTAGTGTGGGTTACATCATTCTTTGGTTAAAGTTAATGTTTTATGGTATAGGCCGGCAAACGAGCAAGTGGGTCACCTGATGGTACGTGATCTCCACCGCCCATGTACGCCCACAATAACAAAGGAATCATGGGTGCGTTGCCGACCTTAAAGGAAAGGGATTGGGAAGGGGAGGTGGTTTGGGCCTCCGGATATCTCACTGACCGTACGAAACGCAGCAGCAAGCTGCTACTTTACGCCGGTTTTCTGTGAGAGTGATATTAACCCGGATGAGCCGGCCCATACATGCTGTAGACAAGTGTCTACAGCGTGGCTCTACCACTCAAAAAATGATAATGCAAAATGGTTCACATTATTAAAAGGCTGTATTTTATTTTAGTATGTACAATCAAAATGTCCAATATCTGTATTGTTAACCATAATCATTGCTTGTGATCATAATTTGAACTTTAACCAATTGATTGTGCAACTCACCTCTATTTTTAAGGTTAATGCACTACTGGTGCTCTGGAAATGTTCATTGTTGTAAGAAGCAAAAAATAATCTCCGTGGTAGCAATCTTTTACTCAAAGAACTATCAGTTTTTTATTTCTCTTCCAGCCCTTACACAAAAGTGTACATAGTATCAAGTGTAAAAGACGCATTCCATATAAACATATATCCGACGCCACCGTACTCGAGCAGACGGAAACATCCGAACATTCAGTTCGTGTCGGACCCTTGCACCCTCAATGTGAATGGCGTTGTCGTCGGGGTGACCAGCTGCGACGTACTCATGCAGACCAGCCAAGAGGAGATATCGTTGTAAGTAATTAATATTCCGTTTGTATGTGGTGTACAGAAACTTTATGTATACTACTAGACAAGTTGTGCGGTACATAGAAATTGTACCACTAAGTTGCGGTCAATTGACCGTAACTCAATAATACCATCTCGCTTACTCTCGACTAGAACCCCTACCGCGGTCCTTGCCTGTCAGCTGTCAAACTCCCGCGTTATGTGACGCAATTGTACTTCCTAAACAGCCCATCTAGTAGTATACGTTAAAGTCTTTGGTGGTGTATTGTTTTTTTCGCCTGAATGACGAGACGAGCAGGTTGTTCGCCTGATAATAGTGCTACAGCTGCCCATAAACAATAGGAAAACCACATAGAACTTTAAATCTCGTAAAAAACGCAAAACGAAGAAAAGACATTGGATTCATCCTCTTTTTCTAGAACTGCACTCAAAAGGCTTATTCTATACCTATTTTAAAGATGTTCGTACGGTTTTATAGCTACACAAGAATGTCAGTGAAATCGTTTGATAACCTTTAAAAAAAAAACAAAGGCATTGATACTCCTATGCGAGCTTGTATAACTCCAGATGAAAACAGATAGCTGCTACAAGTGCGCGGAGACTGACGGCAGCCACATACATTCGCCAACACTCGCTCTGGCTGCGCGCAGCAGGCGCGTTATAATGACTGCCGCAGCCAGGAGTTCGGGGCTGTTTATGTGCTCGGTCTCCCATACAACGTCATATGTTCGTCTGGCTGCCACGTGCGCAGGGGGCCTAAGACCTAACCCCTCTCGTTCAGTAGAGGCAGCCTGTCCCCAGAAGCGAAACATGTCTGTTACAGGGTTATTTTTATTATATAATATGGTTATTGTAACGGTTACAGAGGCGTGGGCGGTGACAAGCTGTCCCGTCTGTCGCGACACGTGTTGTGTCAGCAGACGTACGCGCCGCTGTGGCCGCCGCCCGCCGGTCTGGCGGTGGACGCCGCGCTGTGGGCCGCGCACGCGCAACTACCTTGCACTCCTCATCTCCTAGTACTGCCCTCCAACTTCAGATATTTTGTCAAGGTCAGCATGGTACTTTTTATTTCTTCAAATGTTTAAACAAATGTTTAACCAATAAATATAATATAATATTGATGCAAATAAAACTTGTTATATCTTGTATATAGTTAAATCGACAAAAGGCGATCTCTATCAAATGTTTTTTGTAGCTATTTCTCTTGTATTAGTGTGTCTCGAAAATGTGACGAATAATTTTTTACTTTTCTTTCTTTTTGATTAAAGTAGTAAAAAGTCGCCCTTGTAATGACAGTTTTGAGGACGATAGATGAATAGAATATCGGACGAGGCTATAATATATTATGTTTTAAAATTAAATAATATCTAATGATTCCATATGAACTAATTCTTGAAACATTTTTACTTCCAGGAAGTAAATGGGTGCGTAGTCGTAAACCCGGAACATTTGACGAAAGGCACTGGAGGTGGCACTTTTGCTCGCGTTCTTATTTCCAGTAGCAATGAACACGACATGAACATAGCGGCACAAATTGTACGCATTTAATTTATAACTAGTTAATAAACAAATTATTATAAATGTATTTTTTTCATTTTATCAGTAACTGACGACATCGACATCATTAGTAGGTTCGCGCATATTGCGATTTGCGACGGGTCGCATTAATTCGGGCGCAGCACAAAAATGCGCTCAAATTGCATCTATATTTACTTAAAACTTAACTTATATGAACCATGGTACCGGGGCGAAGCGGGTCACAATATTCCACAGCGGATTTCCGGGGGTCCACTTCACCCTGTTGCCAGGTGACATATGATAAGAAAAGTTGGATTTATAATTTAAAGAAAAATATTTTTTTACCATGCATTATTTTCAATAAAAAGTATTATAAAACATACAAAAGTCATAAAACTCAAAGCAAAATTAATTCTATGCCACATAAATTGGATCGTTGATAGAAACCACGCCGCCTGGTCCACTGCGAAGCGACATCTGTATACCCATTCGTGGTGTGTCGCCAGCTGATCTGCGTATCTCAGGGTTCTCTATTTGCCTATAACTACAAAGAAAATTAAATTGAGATTTTTCTTTATATTGAACGTACACCTCCACATCGCTAGACCCGCTTACGGATAACATATGTAAGTGAGGATGCAAAATATATTGTCACAACTAATTCAATTATATTATAATATTATTATTATAGGCCTACCCAGAGGGGTTGACGTCAGACAGGATAACTACAAGATAAATCTTTTGTGTTACACATGTGTTGCGCCGACCCCACTGCGAGTGGGATACGGGCAGGTGGAAGAAGACAACTAATTAAACTATATCTACCTAATTCCATCACTGAGACGAGAGATGGGGAGGAGGGCTTAGATTTGGACTTGATCCACCACGCTGACCTAAAGAACCATCCATTAAATCAATTTTTAAACAAAAAACCGCATTCAAATCGGTGCGTTCATAAACACCCCTTTTTTATCGAGGGTCAAAAATAAACTAAATTGTACCTCTTCAAAGTTTCCAGCGGTTCGGCTTTCAAATTGCGGACACCAGTTTCCGGATCGATAGTAGTCATTATGCATCTGTAATTCATTTAAATTGTATAATTAATTATAAGTGGTATTATAATAAGTGTGTTTATTAAAGTTTTTTATAGCAGCAAACGAGCAAGTCCGTCACCTGGATGTTATCTTTACCGCCCATGAACACCCACCATTTGGGCCTCCCAAAATCTCGCCATACGAAACGGAACAGCAGGCTGTCACTTCACACCGGTTTTTGTGAGACATTGGTACCTCCACAATCGATTGGACCATTCTTGCTTAAGACAAAATGTCTACAGCATGGCTCTACCACTCGTATTACAAGTATGTCAATGGTTTGGAACTCACCTAGTACAAGCCTTAATAATTTCAAACACGTTATCTCCAATCTTTACGTATTTCCACGTATCCTCATCATAAGGTTTAGCGCCAGTAAGAACAAAGTTGGGTCTAAAATTGCGAGAAGTAACTTGCACGTCTTTCAGTCTAGTATTGAGATCGTCTATGGACGCTTGATTTACTAAATTAAACGGTACTTCATCTGGCAGAGCACCCTAGAAGGTATATAAAAAATGTTTTATGGGTTGCACATCGATTAAGTCGCTGCGAGAGGGATGTGGTATATGACGTCACACGACGACACACTTGATGAATAGAATACACGTCAACACGCTACCGCAATACGTTTAGGGCAGTAAATTATTTATGAACTAATTTATTTTTTTATTTCTGTAAAGGTGTATCAGAAAGTGACTTTATATTCAATTGTATTAGATGTAAGGTATACTGTAGAATACACATATATACGTCTCATGCCTGTTATCCCCAAAAAGGTAGGCAGAGGTGTAACCAGTACACTCACATTTATCCGAGCTTATTTCCGTCCCATAATGTTATTGGAGGCGAGCCTATCGCCATACCGGACACAATTCCAGACTCCGGGCTGATACTGGGCATTCCGAAATAGAAAAACCCAATATCCCTTTTACCTGACCCGGTGATCGAACCCGAGAACTTAGCATAGCATTCGTACCGCGTACGCAATACAACTGCGCCACCGCGGCAGTATGATGTGTTGTGTGCATGACTGTTAAAATACTGTTAAATATATAAAAAGTGTCTCAGTTAATAGTGCTCTCAAGTGATTGGAGATGGTTACGCACCGTATCGTTTTTCGTGAATTTATAGAATTTATTAGTAGATTTTCTTAGAGGTCGACTTTTTTGTGATGCGTAATACACTAATCGGTAATTGCAGGCAGATCTGTCCAGTAGTCTGAAAATAAATATATATTGGTTATAATATGTAAAACATTATTATAGTAGATTTAACCCTTTGGCATAGGTACCTACTTGCTTATTATCGTTTACATTAAAATAGGTCTGCTTAAGCGATATAGGTAGGTACTTTTATATTTAAATGTAGCGGTTAAAATTACTTATTACGTGTACTCTATATAAGCAACAAAACTACTATATGATAACAGCTTGAAAGCGGATTACATGTGTTTAAATTAAGTAATCTACATTGATAACATAGGTTATTGGTAAACATTTTATTAGATTGTTAGCGGGCGCCAGTTGACATAATTAAAACAATAATAATCATAAATATTAAATATCATAGTTTCCAAATATTCCCTTGTAGTAAGTTCCCCATTATTGGAGCCTTCCTAGAGGTAATAAGTACCTACCCTATCGAATGTGAAAAGAATAATCAAAATCGGACCACATTTGTTGAAGCCTTTTTTCTTTTTTTTGTTTCGGGGAAAAGCGCATTATTGCTACCGCCCCGCTCCGGGGGGAGGCGGAACGGTTATGTTGGGTTCACCGGTCTTACGACCCAACGTTAAGCAGCCCGGGGAAAAACATAAAACGTCCGGGGTAAACATCCGGACGACCGCTGGGCTGAGTCCCTAACACTATATACACCCTACACCGGCATACCAACTAAAAACCCCGCGGTGGCCATCTTCAGCGCATTAGGAACGGCCGCGGCCCTGGGTTCCCGAGGCGAGAAGCGTCCCGGCTTCAGCCGGAACCGCCCCTGCGCGGTGCCGCCTTGCGGCACGTCTCCATATATGGGAGGCTTCTACTCGGCGACAACGGCAGCAACGAGGCCAACCACCCGAACTGCCATCCATCCCGGGGTCGCACGTACAAGAATGTTATGTACAGAGGCCACTACGACAGCCCCCCGCTGCGCGCCCGCGACCCCCGATGGCCTCTTATTAGTCGCCTCTTACGACAGGCAGGGGATACCGTGGTGGAATTCTCCAAATGCCCCCAATCCACAGGGCGGCATTTGTTAAAGACATCGCGTAACCACTCGTAAGACATATAAATAATGCTATTCAAATGAGGTTTGGTGGACTAATTTATTTGCCAAGTTCCAAAACGGATTTAATAATATGATCAATTTGGTATACTCCAAAATCTTGCATTGTGGCTCCCCTAATTGGTTACCTACCGCCCAGGGCGACCCGCAGATAGTTTTTACTTATTACAAAAGTTTTCATTTTCCAACTAAGGCCGGCCCTGCCATATGGCATCGGACGGCCCCTCTGGACGCCGAATAAGGGAGGCGCTTCCGTACGTCCGTCCTCATAGTTCAGTCAAACCTCATATTACACAACCGCAACCTAATTTCATAAGAGGTATTCATTTAATTATAATAATGTGTAATATGGAATATGATGTCAATTTAATTAAGTAACTTATTTACCTGACCAATTTTTTTAATCCTATTATGTAAATGTGTCCTTAGAATAATGACGCCCGTAATATAACTAACCTCGGGTCAGTTCCAACACAAAGTTATTGCTGTGATAAAGAATCTCTCTATTCTAAAAAAAAGGGGTCGAGACCGATACCAATCGATGCAGAATAATATGGGAAAGAAAGTAAGACATATATTTTTGGAAAATTCCACTTACAAAAGGGAGGAGGGGGGGGTTGAACTTTGTATGGAACGGAATACGACTGTGAAACTATGCACGAACTTTGCTTTTGATAATTAATGAAATATGTGATTCACATTATTGCGAAATTTTATTTGGAAAACGGGGGAGGAGGGGTTGAACTTACTCACTCACTCACTGATTAATCACGATTTCTCAAAAACAACTAACGCTGGGGCTAGAAATTTGGCTAGGTGATACCTACTTTGTGTAATGGCAAGGCGTCCTAAGAAAGGATTTTTGGAATTTCACATTTTAAGGGGGCAAAAGGGGGGTTTGAATATGGTATGAAACTTTTTAATTAAACGGAATACGACTGTGAAATTAAGCACAAATATTGCTTATCATAAATAATGAAATATGTGATTCACATTTTTGTAAAATTCCACTTGCAAAAAGGGGGAAAGGGATTGAACTTAGTATGAAAGTATTTATTTTAACTTTTGAACAACTTGACCGATTGGGGTCATATTCACACCGTACATTTGTTTTGTGGAGACAATGGTTTATAACTATATATCATAACGCTACCACCCATGGGAGCGGATCAGTAGCCTATATATATTCGGGTAAATATTTAGATACAGGTAGACCAAGACATGGATTAGAACATAGACAACTTTTATCCCAGAAAAAGACTTTTACGCGGGCGGAGCCGCGGGTAAATGCTATCTTAGAAAAAATACTACGGATATTGAAGTAATAGAAAACACAGATGATAGAAAGAAAGTTAAAAAGTTTTTTTGTAATAGGGGGACGCTGTAGACAATTATGTTTACAGCAAGACTGAGTCGGCTCGACCGGATCGTTAACACTATCTTACAAAAAACCGATGTAAAGTAGCGGCTTGGTGCTGCGTTTCGTACGGTGAGTGAGATATCCGGAAGCACAAATCTCCCTTCCTTTCCCAGTCCCCTGCGTTTAAGGTTGGCAACGTGCCCATGATTCCTCTGGCATTATACAGTATATTGGATATTTTACAGTATTGGTATTATCTCTCTATTCTAAAAAAAGTAACTGGCGCCGCCGCCGCTGCCAAAAGCTTGTCACGCTATCTCCTCCGAAACCGCTGGGGGTATGGGGTCCAGACCGATACCAATCGATGCAGAATAATGTGGGGAAGAAAGTAAGATATGTCTCATATTCGTCGGACTTTAAGTTTTTTTTTAATTTTATGTTGTGTGGAAAAATATTGACTTTTTCATGTTCAGATTACGATAACTCCCCAAAAAGGATCGTAGAATTTTGACATTTCTCCTTCAAACAAGATCTCATTTATTTAAAAATAATTTAAAACAGATTCATATGAACCTCATTTCAAGTCTTTTATCTTAAAATTTCGATTTTTAATTGGATTATAAACTGCTATATTATTTTTTTAATTTCGTTTGTTTACGTTAAAATCGTCACGTTAATATCACATTGCAATAAGAAATATTTTTTGCGAGTAAGCTTTATTAGGAGCCTTTTACGAGTAAAATATTCTCTATTAAGACTTTTTACGAGTAAGCCTTATTACTTACTCGTAAAAAGTAAGCCTAGGGGCGAAGCCCCTAGTATTGTAAAAAAAATTGTTTTACAAAGGACTTACCTAGAGAACCATTCGCTTGCTTCTCCGCCACAATCTAACACTGACACCGGTACACCCCAGACACGTGCTGTTTTTGTACTTTGTAATGCAATTACCTGCAAAAGAAGTTACAAGTATCAGATTTTTACAATACATTTTTTATGGCAATCATAGTAGTTTCCATGAGATCCCATGTAGAAAAAAATTATAATTTACATTCCCTTAATTCGAAAAATGAATCATTTTTTGAATTAAGGAAGGTATCAGGGCCATATTTACGATAAATGTAAGAGATTGCTATAGTCGAGCTGAGCCACGGAGACGCGCAACTCACTCCACAGCCTACCTACTCGCTTAAGGTAATAACCCTACTCGTATACACGATGTTGTGCATCTTCAAAAGTAGGTACTCGTATCAATTTTGTCGAGGCAGCACGAATATAAGATGTTTATGGTACACCTTTGGTAAAATCTGAGTATTATTTTTTGTAAGTATATACTTAACACAGTTTTAGAATTTATATGTGTATTGTAACAGTCAACAGGCAAAGACGCAGAGTTCGTTACATAAAAAAATTAGTAGATTTTATAAATGTAATAACAAATCTGATACCTCAGCTAAATTTACGTTTAGAGATTCCATTTCAGCATGCTTCAATGTGAGAATAGAATTCCTCACTGTTGGGTGTACGGTGAGCAAGTCCGGATAACCCCTTGCTGTTATGAAGTTATTTTTGTCATCAACAACCATAAGAACTCTGAAATTTATATTTTTTATTATATTTCTAAATTAGATTAGTATTAAGTTCAATTGTATTGTATTGAATGATCTATTATGGTATAATATTCATATTTTAATATGAATATTAATTTTAATGGCAAAGTCGTTGATATTTTCTGTTCCATTTAGCGAGTTGGCTAATGCTGCAGAAGGATGCGTGATAGCAATTAATATGACCAGAGCCATAGCCAAGAAATCCATACAGTCGTCCAAACAATATTATACTCTCTACGAGACAGTCGTCCAACGACGACGTTTTGAAAGAGCTATCGTGCGGTTCGGGGTAGGACGCGGGTGGTGCGAGCCCGAGCTGCATATCCGCCTTTCTATGTATATTAGATGTAGACTGTATGTATTCCTAGGCTGTGCCAGAGCTACGGTTGAGACGCAGGGCACAGGCCGCAGCCTACTCGTTTATGTGACGCGGTGCGTCTCCAAAAGTACAAAAGATTTCAGATTCCTAGCGTGAGGCCGTGGGTTAGATTCCCGCACCGAGAGAAATGTTTATCTGATCCATAAATATTTGTCTCTGGTCTTGTGGTATTGTGAGACCACAAGTCCCTTGTAGTTCATGATACCCACGATATAGGATAACCTAGTGTGGGGTCGGGATAATATGTGACTGTTAGGTGTATTTACTCGTAGACGAGTCAGCTGTGTAGTGTTCCGTGTTTGTAACTGGGCTCCTCCAACCCTACACCCAGACCTGTCGCTCACCACACGTGCGGTTACGGATAACTCTCAGTTATAGGTGCCTCAGTCGGGAGAGAACTACGCTCCCCGTAGTGGCCAGCATATTTATAAGATGCCATCTGACGTAGATGTCATCCTTATTTATATCTACTACTACTATCAAGTCTACCATACTTGTAGTGTCGGTACCCTCAATAGCCATACACTAAAAGTTGCGTCTCGATCATGGCTCGGCTCGCGCTCTAGTAATATTCGCCATGGCTCCGCAATTATAGTTCATTAATAACTTTAAGGTAATAAGTCTACCACCTACAGTGCAGTGTGACGCACCGGTAAAAAAATATATAAACGCGTTCAATATACCCCACCCGTCAAAAACCACCGATGGCAATAATATTTAGTGAACTTTTAAACGGCTGAACAGATTTTTTCAGTCTATCAAGTAGATCAGTAAGTAGATCTATGAAGTCCATATTCATAATTAAACACACACACTCACAAGTTCATAAGTACTGTACAGATGGTTCATACTGTATGAACCATCTCAATTAAATCAGCATTCTAGGTTGTAGGTCCCTTGTATGCGAGGCCGTCTGGGCAGGTACTAATTTGTCTATTTCTGCCGCTAAAAAACAGAGTTTAAGCACTGTTGTGTTCCGTTTGGAAGGACATTGAAACCAGTGAAATTACTGGAAGAAGGGTTGACACTTTTACTTATGACATGTTGCATCGATATATTTTTCTTAACATTTTTGTGTTTAAAAATACCACACAAACTGTTTTTATAATTACCGATCTCTAAGCCATTCTTCCCGTAAGCCCAAGATAGTACATTCAGCTTTGGCAAGTTTTACTGCGCCACAGGATTTGATCGGGTACACGTAAATATCTTCAAGTGTACCAACTCGCGTCCATTGTTCTGGCAGTTTCTGCTTGTACTGTTCTCGGTAAACGTTATAAGCATAGTAAGCGCCGCCAAGAACGCCTACAGTCGTCGCCACCGCAGTTACATACGGTATTGAAGCTGTAACAAAACAATACAGTCAAGACTGGTCCAACCATAGTAGGTGATCCACTGGCAAGCCGACGAGCCAACGGTATCAATCGTTCGCATCACACCACCGCGCAGTCGTGAAAAAAACTTCGTCTTGTCGCCTAATGGCCGTTCCCTATATTCTGTCTATCGACACATTTGCTTACTATCAGTATAGTTTTGACAGATCCTCCATACAAAAAGTGTCAAAATTTTACTGCCAGTAAGCAAATCTGTCGATAGATAGAATATTGGGAACGGCCATAAGCTGATCCAATGGTGGTTTTTATATCGGGGTCCTAGAATTTCAAGCATGCTGCATGCTTATCGAACCAGCGAGCCGTATCGCGATAAAATAAACTGCAGTTAAGTTGGTGCTCGGACGGCCCGTTGTGACGCCGCGTCGTGTATTTGTCAGTTGTTTTACTTCGTCAATGGATCACCCCTTTACTATCCGGAACGAAGTGGCGTGGCCGACCCTAGCTCTCTGAGTTCAGGCTTTACTTATTATGCAAAACCATCGGCAAGTGGCGCCATATACATATATTCTCGCTCCATCTTAAATTTAGTCTCGGGCCGTTTCTTTCTTCTTTCTCTTCTTTCTTTCTTTCATAAGAAGCAGAAGCTTAAATCGTCAAGTTCATTTTGTGAGTGAGTAAAGTCTTAAGGCTGTAACATAAATATTACGTGGTGCCCGAAATGCCTGGAAAGTCTCCACGCTGCCCTCGGCAGTTCGCCTCGGGCCCCGGTCCAAGGGGGCCCCCAAACTAGAGGATAGGTTCGTTAGGCATTCTTCGGATACATCGAATATACGGACATATTGTGATGATGATAATACAAACCTATATGATATTTACTAATAATTTAACACAGTTACTTGTGTAGTTTTAGATTACTGTCACGTCATTTGTTGACTATATCCTTCCACCTACCTTTATCCCACTCGCAATGGGCTCTGCGCAACATGCTTTTTAACACATGTTATAGACAGATTTGGCTTTTACGACCGGCTACCTGCCTGACGTCAACCACTCTGGGGAAGAAACATCCAGACCCGTAACAAATTTTTGTGGATCACATAAACATTTGTATCGGTACGGGAATCAACCCGCGGCCTCACACTTCACAGCCCGCTATTCGCCAACTGCACCACGCAGGTTGTCCATGTGATGACTCTTTATCAATCACAAATGTATCAGGGTCTAGTACGACATTTTTTTATACTAACATGTGGAATGTGATAAGATATATTTTACGTATTTTACATGTGCCTGACCGGACGCCTACAATCGCGCTTCATTACATTTCGTATTATACAAATATGTAAGTACAGTACCTAAGTACTACTATTTAAATTATGCGCTTTGGCAATGTTGTTTACTTTCAATTTAAGATCAAACAAGGGAAAGATAATGTGTGACCTTCCTAAAGGTGATCTTTAAAGTAGGTAGGTAGGTATTTGAATGGCTAAAACATGAATACTTACCTTTGTGCTTGTGCTATTAGAAATTACTACCCGCTTTTCAGGCACTTATCCTTATCGTAATAATATGCAGAAATACATATATTATATTTCTTACCTTGAGAAGACATACTATTTTAAGGTGTTCTACAAAATTAATGGTTTTAAAACATTAATAAATCGTTCGTAAAATTAGGTATCAGCTACAATGCTACAAAGAACTTTGTTTGTTGAGCGTTGAGCGCACAGCAAAGAATATTAAACTCTCTACGAGAGGCGCACAGCACAGACTACTTAGAAAGAACTGACGTTCAGACCGCCATCTGGGGTACATTGTCTGTGAACCGTATGCAAGAATTGAATATGACATATTTTTTTTTTACTTCCTCCACCTTTGATACGCGCAATGGAACAAAAATTATACAGCCTATCAGTATTTATTATTAATTGGCTGTATCCATGGCTGTATGATTTATGGTTATATTGCCACAAATATTGCTAGCTTCTCTTAATTTTCAATATTTTTAAATACTATTAGGGAAGCATGTACATTGGTAAAAAAAACAAGCTTTTATGAAATTATTTTTTATTTCTTAATATTTTCTTAAATTTAAGTAGTGCCTTTTGTGGATTGGTTGTAAATTATATTTTTCGGCCTTGAGTATATCAATCACTCTTAATATTTTATTAATTACATTGCACCAATAAAAAATGCAATGCTTGATTGATATTTCCAAAAAATATTCAAGATATATTTCTTTGTGCATTTCACAATCGAGAAATGCAAATGAATATTTGGAACTTATTTCCTGTTAAATTTTTTCACTAATGTTATATTTATGTCCTTGTTGTACCAAATATTAATTTGCAGTTTTTATTAAGTTCCCAAAACTTGTTATTACATTTTCGGCTGGATAGGTTAATTTTCTTAGATCTTTTGTTTTGTATTCTTGTTTTTAATTCATGTACACTACTATCTTTACTTAGCAAATGATTTTTGCATTGTTTACAATTAATTTTAGCACGGATTTTTCGGGTTACCCATCCAGCCGTATATGCCCTAGAGTGTATGTTTAACGGTCTCGTCCTGCTTGTTCTTGAATATTTTCCTCATCAAACAAACATTTTCACACACAGGTGTCATTTCCGATACAGAGTCAAATATTGGTGCAGTGTTTACATTGTCAAAAAGGGATTCTATATTTAATATGCCTTGACTGAAATCTTCCTCACAATTGTAATTTTCTGAATGTAATTGTAATTTATAAACCTTGTAACAAGGTTTATAAATTTCCATTATCCTTTATTATTTCCTGTATTAAACATACAGTTGGATTATTACTCTGGTAATTGTAAGCTCGAACTTGTCTGAAAAAGTTTTCAATTATATCAGAATTAAAATATCTGGGTCTCATAATGTTGATGTTCTTAGAAGCCGTCAAAAACAAGTACTTAAACAAGTCGACAAAAAACGATACTGCTTCTGCTGTGTTCTTTATCGTTCCACTAACGGGTCTTCCATCAGGATACAAAACTAAAATAAAAAGTAGTATTTTAGTTATGTAAAATAAACGTTTAGGACATACTTAAATATTGGAAATGATGGAACAGGCCACTAACTATGGTATTGTACTATGGTAGCTATTCCAATGTCACCAAATAAACTTACTGAAAATAGTTTAATTCTCACAAATAGTTGTGATGAACAATTTATATGATTATGGTTAGAAAACACTCAAATTTTAGAGGATAACTTATATGTCTACAGTAAAAAATGTACTACATACCACTACCTCTGGAACGTGCCACTTTATGAGGTGTGGTTTTGTGAATATGCATATTTATTCAATGTGGCGCTTCCTTGCATAAGTGTGATCACTGTTCGTCCTCTTGGAAACTAGAAACATAAATCAATTAATTTGGTTGTCTTTGGGAAGAAAAAAATCAATATATTTTCGGTTTAGAAAGATATGCTACCTGTTTCTTCAATGTCAAATGACGGGTTTCCTGAAGAAATCTCCCAGTTGGTAAATAAACTTGGATAAGCGTCACATTTCAGACGATTCGTCGCCGGGTTGACAAATCTTTGCTCAAAATGTTTATGGCAAACATACATATTCGTGGAGACTTCACAATGATTCCCGTAGACATAAGCACTGTAATCACTGTAAAGTATTTGAAATATTTTTTAGTCTACTTTTAATTTTAAAAATATGGTCTGAAATAGACGCTGCGGCCCGCGTCATATGTAGATACCACAGAATACAATAAATAAATCGTGGAAGTAGATACTTCAATCTGTATGAAAACGAAACATACTCATTTTAAACTGACGTCGCGTTGTCACTACAGTATTCAGTTAGTTTCAGTTATATTATTCATCCTATGCTTATTATCAGTCAGTCATCGTCAGCAATCGAAGTATTGAGATAAGACAACGCGGGCATCTAAATATTTAGATTTTTAGTCCGTGATGGCCTAAAATTGGTGATTAATTTGTAGTAGTGGGACAAACGGCTTAATTTTCACAACGAAATTAAACGTTGTGCTTATTTTTTTAAGCTAGCTTATAAAAAAGCTTATCACTTAAAACACTTTTTAACAGACTTCAAAAAAACATTGTCAAATTTATTATTAAATGTACATCCACTATTCTATATTTACACACTTAACATACCTATCTACACTATATTTTATTTACACTTAAAAATTATTTACACTAAACACTATAATCCTCTGAACTATTTACAATAAGTTAAGTAAATGAACAATCTCATTTAATTAATTAAAAATACCGAACTCGCTTACGAACGAACTTGTGATGTATCAAACTTATACACATGCTTCGTTCCCGACAGCGAAACGCATACTAAGTAGTAATTTTAAACATTAACAAATAACGAGAACAACGGTCAACGGTTAAAAATGAACACAACAAAATATAAGCGACCAAAATTAATTTACTTATAACAATAATAAATATTATGCAATCAAACGAAATTCAATTTAGTAGCATAATCGTTATGATAACATCGTTTAACTTTCGACTTTATGTCTTTTTATATAGTGTGTATTTTCGATCGCTTTCACGACAGCGCTAGTGCCAACGGGCAACGATCAACACTAAGCGGCGGCCGGTGATGCAACCACGCATGACGCAACTATGTTCCGTTATAACGTCAACAGCTTATACTTACAAACGTACTTATATGCTTGTTATAATAAGCAGAGCTTAATAATAGCTTATCGTTATAACGCCCACCTCTATTAAATTTGGATTAAGTAAGCTATGTCTACTTTTTTTTGTTTGTTTGTTCCTTAAGGAACCGGCTAAGATCAGAGACCATGCTGCCAAGTCATTAGTTATAATATTATTTTCTTATATCCCAAGAACGATGAAACGGTGATGTGGCCGATTTCAAGTTCTTGTTGGAGTTTTGGTGTTAATTCCTTTCAGTTCAATGCTTCTTAGACGACTTTCTTCAAGCAAATCGAAAGCACAAGGTTGACAATACCCTTGATCAAAAATCACCTAAATTCACTTATTTCAATGTTTCCATACACTATTCATCAGCGTTAATGATTATTGTACAAAACCACACCACTTTTAAAGAACAAACACAACTTTAAACCAGTTTAGGAAATAATTAAAACAAAAGAGCCACCGCACTGTGAGAATTCCCGCCAAAACTCGCTATGTCTACTATTAGAAAACAAAAAGTAATGCAGATTTTAATGATATCGATGAATTAAAAAATTACACCTGGAAACCCTAAATGTCAGTTGTCATATGTCATCATGTCAATTGTCGTCAAATGTCAATGTGAAACGTGTCGTTTTTGTGTCGATGTTGTGCGATTTGTGATTTTTTAATTCGGTCGTAAAATGTACAGTTTATGTTAGAAATATTTATAACTATCGTCCATAAAATCTAATGAATATTGTCATTGGTATCTTATACAAATCTTTACAATGGTTCTGCTAAGTAATGAAGAAGTATGTGCACGAAAGTATTCATTATTTTAGATTCATTAATATTTCGAAATATTAATTACAATCTTTTGCAGTTTTTGGCAGAACTCACCAAGTTGTTCCAAAAAGCACGGCCTGCTGGTTCTGTAACTATGACAATGAAACGATGTAAGTGAGATTTGTAAATCAAAATATAATATAAAGTTGTCCTATTCGCACCTAATGGTCATCGTGTTTCCAGATGATGGACGGAATAAACCAAACCCGCGGGATGGAACACCAGTAGTAAAGGATCCAGAATATAAATGTTTGATTAGGGCGCAATCTAGAAGTAAGAAAATATCCACAGTCATAGAGCAAAGAGATGTGGAGCAATTCAGCACTGCATACTCTAACCTACTAAAGACGAGTATCAATGGATTAAAACGTTTGAAGAAACAGAAGAAAAAGGCGATGGCGACTCAATAGTGTTCAGCAGCTACGGCTATGTGTCAAGAGACTGATAGAAGTGTGCGCAAGTGTTTGTGAACAAAATGTGACTTGTTTACGATACCACCGTTAAATACTAGCTGTAAGACAAGGTCCATTGAACTGTGCTCTTCTCTCGCAAGTGAGATGGAAGAGTTGGAGTCTTGCCTGCCATTGCTAGTGGAGGCGCAGTGTTACTCATTGACCATATGTCCTATGCATTTTATATTTATATCATTTTGTGTACATTTCCCCAAATAAATATATAAACGGAGGCAAGTGGTATCAATTAGCATAATCGGTTTCCTGAAGTATGTTCCGTAAATAACATGGTGACCATAGTGTGCATACCTTCTGTTTTTAAGAGTGCTTTGTACATGCAGCTGGCACACTTTGCGTGTCTGTGTGTGTGTATATGCAATGCATGACATACAAAAGTGTGCAAAGCACCTAATGTAGTATATATTAAGTGTAGCCAGCACCAAGGCTATGCAATACATTTTATGGTGCCACAGGTGGTCAATATGTTAATAGCATGTTATTCTGTAAATGTACATATTATCACTTTTGTTGAAATACATAATATGTCAAAACAGGTTTACTATTTCTGCTTACTACTACAATAAAAATGCAATGAAAAATGTTAATAGTTTTATTACATGAAAACAACTTAAATATCACATTATATTGAGACCAATATTATTTGGCTAATACAAATAAATGAAGATTAAATGACGATCTTTGCAAACATCATCATGCAATATAAAAATAGAATTTTAAATGTAATTTTACAACAAAACATAAAATGATAATACATTTTGTATCAACCAATACTCGCATAATTATAATACTGGCATCTATTCATGTACATTTTCTTATAAGAAAAAATATCTGCACAAACAAAGATAAATTGTCATTTACAAAAACAATAATCACTATCACATGAAAGAAAAAAGTATATTTTTCACTTAAATCTATCACCATTACATACTTTACCATTTGCCTTTAACTCTGTTCAGTTGGTGCCAATAATTGGCTATTATACATCACAAATCTTTTTTATTTAATAATTTAGCACCACAAACCTTAATTTTACCTATAAACATGTATTCAAAAACCTTAATAAATTTATACCGTAATTTTATAACAAAAATAAATAGCTCATGTAAGACAAAAAAAAATTGTTATTATAAAAGAGTCAAATGTTGGTGTAGAAATTTATAAATAAAAGAAGTGGAAGCACAATAATTATAATAATATTTTTATGTGAATAAATTATTTGCAAGACATAATTTTGTGACTTGTGAAATGGTGATCAAAAAAACAAAACATAATAATGTTAATTATCAATGTTGTTCGAATTATGTCCATCAATCGATATTAAATATAATTATGTATGATCTTTGTTTATATAATTATATACATACTTTATTTGGTGTGCAATAAAGAATATTCTATCATCTATGTATAATTTGAAATTTTCAAATCAGTCAATGACCCAACTATTTTCTTCTTAATATCAATAAAGTTAACACTTTTATAATCTTATACTTTATTACAAACGTGGCAGAAAATAATTTTTAATTATTAAAATTTGTTAAAAGCTGAAGCCGCAATTAATATTTGAAATATTGGTTTATTTAAAAGAGGGCGCGTAGTGGGATATTTTACTATGCCCCTCGAACTCGTGCACCGTAATGGCCATTTTGGATGGTGACGTCAAGGTTCACGTCTCTGTCTTTTGACTATTAGGCACCTATGCTTTAAAAGGCTTTTTAACACATTTATTCCTAAACTTATATACAAAATTCTTTCGATAATAGGATTTGAGTAACATAACTTAAAGATTTGAATTTTTAAAAAATCGTGTCAACTACCCTATTGCACATTTATAGTTACTATAAAACATTGTTGGAGGTAAGTCTTTTAAGGCAAGCATTCCTGACTTGGTCGTTGCCGAGACGCTCTGCCTCCTGTAGGACCCGGCGCAGGTCGTTGGTTCTGTCGTTCCGCGCCGCCAGGATGTATGCACTGCTCACGTTCCGACATACTAGGTAACATGATATCTGGGAACAAAAATCATTTTTGTGTTGCAGGTATATACAGTCTGTAACTAGTACACCCACATTTCGCCGAACTTATTTCCGTCCCATGATTCGATAGGGGGTATGACAATAGCCATACCGGACAAAATTACCAAAATAAAATAAGTATACTTATATATTTCTTAAATTAAGAATTTGATATTTATTTAAAGTCGGAATATAGTTTGTTTTTAAATGACAACAATATTATTCCAGCAAATCAACTAATTTTAATTACAAACATTAATACCAATGCGTAATCGTTTTGAGACTACTATTGAGTTTTTTGAGTTGTCCAAATTAAAATACTTTACTCGCTTTTGCTTTCGGCATTTCTATCAAAAATTTAAAATGTGTTACAGAAAAAACAGCAACATATAATGTACGATTAAATAATATAATATCCGATTGCGTTGCTAGGAAATAAAGCATTTTCTTTTTAATCGAATGAATAACGTGTCGACATTCGACTTATAAATTTGTTCAACACTAATAAATAAACAGCTGAGCTTTTGTCTCACTTCAGCATTGTTATTCTCGCTCACGCACTTCACTTAATTTATAAATATGTGATCGTAATAAACGAGTGATTAAATAAAATAAGCGTGACACGTTTGGATGTCTAGATTTGATAAGGTCCTGTACATAAATACTCACTGTCAGGAATATGTTACATCTCTTGAACTCAAATATGACCAAACCTTTTTTTTTATTGTATAGGCCGACAAACGAGCAAGTGGGTCACCTGATGGTAAGTGAACACCACCGCCCATGTACGCCCACAATACCAAAAGAATCATGGGCGCGTTGCCGACCTTAAAGGAAAGGGATAATTAAGGAATTGGGAAGGGGAGGGGATTTGGGCCTCCGGATATCTCACTCACCGTACGAAACGCAGCAGCAAGCTGCTACTTTACGTCGGTTTTCTGTGAGACAGTGGTAATGACCCGGGCGAGCCGGCCCATTCATGCTGTAGACAAAATTGTCTACAGCGTGGCTCTACCACTCGTACACCTTTCTGTAATATGTTGTATATTGTAAAACAAATATACCTTTATGGTAACGCTGTTTATATCACTGATGAGTATCTCCGCTTGTTCGTCGTGCAGTTGTCCTCGAGACTCGCATCTCTTCACCACGGCGCTCACTCCTGATTCTAGGACCTGGTCGCTCATCAGACTGCAAAATAATTACAATCCCCAATCATTTAGAACCATAAATGCTACATAATAACAAGTAACACCCAACAAGTCACACAAATAGTCCTGACTCCCACAGGAATATACGAATTGTGTTATGACGTGAGTATCTAAAACCATGAGAGACTAATGTCTCACAACACACAGACTTAAATATTTGCGAATAAGATAATAATTCTTATAAATTTTTTGTAAGTATTTTTTATTGAAGTATAAGTGGACCACCGACAGGCCAATAGGTCCAAAGCCAACCTCACCTGCATGTGGTACACTCTGCTGATTAACGAACGAGTCAATGGTGAAAGTTGGTTCCCGTTGAGGGTTGTGGGGGTCAGACTGCGGGTCGCCCCATACAATACCAAATACCGTCAAATCGATGGTTACGAGAAGACACTAGACACTGGCATTAAGTCAGGATAACATCAGACAGAAATAAAGATTGTAGGGCCTCAGTCAAACTGTTAAGGGATACAACTTGATTCTTACTTAGCAGCTGTTTCTCTGGACGCTCGTATGCACTTCGCCAATATTTTCACTTCCATGAATCTGTCTACTTGCACTAAATATTTAGCAACGTGGATGTAAATGTTCATTGAGTCTAGCTTGTGTTCGGTTATTATTCTGCAAAAAAAAACATCATTATACAGCATGCCCTCAAAAACCTAATTAAAGTTGATTAATGAACTGCTGAATTTAACAGAACTTTTGTATAAATGATGGTTGCAAATACTCAATTTATGAAAACTCATAAAAATACATGGCAGTGACACTTATCCACCATAGAAAAATATATTTTAGATTATTTTATTTTAGCATTGTCTGGTATGATAGCAATAAAGTCTTTCCACGATGTGTGATTTTACGAATAAAATAATCCATGCCAGCTACGCACAGCCAAAGGCCACGGACACCCACGCACAACATCGAGAGCTCATCCCACGGTGCGTGAATCAATCCTATTTTGTTATTCCTAAATGAAAGTGAAAGAGAACGCTGGAGACGAAAACTTACTTAAAAGCCAGTTCAAATCCAGATTCAATGTTCTGTCCCGTCGCCAACACGATCGCCACCAGCCTGATTTTATCAGTGGTCGATCCAAACAGCGTTAATGGCCTGAAGTCACTGTTCTCCGAGTCTTTCCGCGTGTTCTGCATCGGTATCACTTCGCTGACAACTTTTTCGGTCAGTCGACCGCTCGCTTCACAAACAGCTAGATATTTCGCTAGCTCCATCTGACGCGATATCGTCGTCATAAGATTGTCTATCGTCACTTTGTCCAGATTGAAATGAAATGATTTTGTATCGCTGGTTCCTGTGGATAATAACATGAGGTATGATTATTAAAAAATATTTCATAGAAAAAAAAAACTAAATTTAAACAAAAAACTTCGATAACGCCATTGGAGAGCACCACAAAACTCATCATTAAGGCATTTGATTTTGTTGGGTCTTCACTCAATACATTCATTGATCTAATCTCTGATTTGTACTAAGATGAAGCAACGGTGGGGTCCAGCTGAAAATCAGTGCTGTGTCTCAACAGTGTACACTGAGCTGGACCCCTAAAACGGCATATATTGAAGCAAATTTATGTTTTATAAATGTATGTTTTATCATCTTTTTGTTGTGCTATATATGTGTGTGTAGAAAAAATAAATGGTTTAAATGATGGCAGGATACTTAGGTTAAGATGAGAGGACATGAACTTTCTTAAAACTGCCGAGGTTTTGGCTTATCAAGTAGAGTAATCACAGTTTATTTTGGAGTTTATACATCGGAAAATAAAAAAAATGGTTAATGAGTTTATTTCTCAAATTAACTTTGAGAGACAGCCTTCCACACTAACTTATTTAGCAATTCTCGTCATGTCTCGCCCATAGGAAGAATACAAACTCACTAGTAGAAAGCGGCACGCATTGCGAGAGATGATGCAGCGCGGCAGCCAGGTGGTGCTGTCGAGCTTGTAGCGAAGCGAACGGAGTAGGTACAGCACGCACAGGCCGAGAGTACAACAACGCACAGCTCGCCGACGCGCGCGCGTGTTGACCTGAACCGCACTGCACTGCGTATAACGCGTCCAGTCGCTTGTTCATCTCCAACGTGCGACATATGTGCATTATGTACTCCTACAAGTTATAACATACTTTTATATTTTTCAACACCCAAAACGTGTTATAAGTTTGATCCCTTTGCTGTGGTTGTGTATGTGTGTTTGTTTTTATTGATATTTAATTATTTATCTTTGAATGAAAACAAAAGTGTTGCTTTTAGTTATTTTTTAATATGTTAATAGTTTATGTAATTTGACACACAAATGATTTCTATAGAAGAGTGTGGAAATTAATTAATTAATTAATTAATTCGTCGTCTTAGAAAGAGCGATCACAGATTTTTCAGGTCACCAAATAGCTACTTCTTACTTTACTGGTATAGATGGAAACAACGTTCGTAGTCGTCTTAGCTGTCAATACCCGACCACAAGAAACATAGTCCTCATTTATACTTTCATTCCCATTTAGAAATTAAAGCCTGACACCTATGAGGACTATTGATAAAATCTCGATATATCGATATTTGTGACAGATATTTTGGAAACGATATATTGATAATGTAATATTGAAATCAATTTGGATAATATAATGAATATTGACGTCCCATATTTATTTGAATAAAGACCGACTTACCTTTTTTTTGAATGGATTTGTGCTGTTAGCTTATATTGCTTTTACAGCTTCACCTGACAATTAAGCTGGCGCTTATGGCACTCTAGCCAGAAATATGTATAATGTACTTAGTAGCGATTAAGCACAGAAGCGCCTTTTAGAAGGCTCAGACCTCAGCTTTTTTTTGTCCTGGCTCGGCAAAATGACTACGCTACACCTGAAGGTAAGTGTAGCGCAATCCAAAAAAACTGCCGACCTACGACAGACGATGTGTCTGTCGAGGGTCGGCAAAATTATGCCGGCTTCAAAGCTTGAGCAATCGCTGGGGAGTATAGTTTAGGGCCGTCTCTACACATCATTGTGCCGACGGTCAGATGTGGGAGTTCTTTGGACTCGTAGGCATGTCCTATGTCGGGTTTGTATTATTATTATTGCGATTCGGTTTGGGCAGAGAAAGTGCTGCCTCGACAGCGACTGTGATGGAGTCGTTGGGATCTGCCAAAACATGTTTGGGACGACGACGGAGGAATTCCGCCGACCGTCGAGGAACTCAATGTCACTTGACGGTCGACATTATATTTGTACTGCACTGTACTTAAAATCTTGGTCCAGTGTCGTTCCTTAACCGTGCCAGGATAAAAAAAGAATGGGAGTAACAAAAGGGTCTTCTAAATTTCACATCACTACTTGCAGTGTACTGCTACAACCATGCAGGTTTTGTGAGCTTTTGTTGAGCTATTATTTTAAAATGTTTATGATCGATATGAAATTTAAACATTGATATTTCCCCGGTATTGTTACATTCGATATATCGAAAGTAACATTTTGTTAAAAATATCGATAGCCTTAGGGCAAGATACCATTAGAAATCTAAATATGAATAGTACCTAACTAAATAATATGCGAATGTAAAATAGCGTAATATCAAATTAGAATTTAACATAACTGTTAATGAACTTACCGACCACGTATCCAACGTATTATCCATTTCACTCATCGTCTTCAGCAATTCGTTGACTTTGTCTTTCCTCAAGCATTCCATGTAAACCGACTCAGTGAACGTTTCTTTGTCGACCATTGTATCGTAACAATACCTTAGAACTTCGGTTAAATCACTATGTTTCATATAAAAAGCTATGTTCGCCACCTGAGACCCATAATTACTCAGGTAATACACACATTCTTTGTAGAAGAACGGGTCAAGTCTTTTGAGTGAGTAGTCGATTTTCGTTTCGACATGATTGTTGTTCCTACGAAGGAGACCTTGTGCTAAGCTCTTCTTAGGCTGGACTGTGGCTGTCTGGAAGTCACTGTAGTCTCCTTGTTTGATCTTCTTCACGCTTGCTAAAGTATGCATTATGTTTAAAGCTGGTTCTGTTAGTTGTATTTTTTTTCTTCCTGTGTTCATTGTTGCAAGCTTTTCGTTAGTCGTCTGAAATAGTTGAATATATTGCGGAATAGATTTTTGAGAGTGGTTCAATTTTATTTAAAGAGTTGCTATGCCAAGTATGTTAACCTTATTAACTTGGTATACCTTATTGTGTTTAGATAATTTTAGATTTAAACTTTTAATACGTTAACTGCAGCGCACACACCTGCTATATTTTTAAAAGCGCGCCGTATATAAGACCGGCATACGCCAAGCGTGTGTGTAACTACACGATGTTAGTAAACACGCCTAGCGTAGTATAATATTATATGATGTGTTAATTCATGAATACGGCGCCGTAGTTGACGTTTTAAAGTGACAGGTAATCTCGTTTAAGAAGCGATGAATTATTATAAACTGGAATGCTCTAAGCTTTATCATCCAACAATCATAAATTATAACCTTACACTCACTTACCTTCAACGTCTCAGCTTTGTGCAACAGCTGTTGATTAACCGGATAGTTCATATCCTCCAAGATGCTTATTATTTCATTAAGTAGTGGTGGGTTGGACCGCGGCCGTCCATCCGACTGTAAACTTGACATCGAACCCGACCGCTCAGAATACCTCATGCCCTGCAGTCTTCGATTAACAAAATGAGATTCCGACGCCTCCCGCCCATACTCACAATCCTCTGGCATTTCAGCGCATACATTCATGGTATTTTTGAAGCATAAAGCGAATTTCTCGCGGGCTTGTTTGAAACAACCCGCCTTGAGGCAAGCCTTGCCCCATGCTGCCAAAACGCTGTTCCGTGGAAGGCCTGATTTTGTCGCAATCTCTAATGCCAGTTCCCATTTCTCAGCTTCTAAGAGTGATCGTACTATTTGACCTGTTAAAGTATCGATATAAGTTTTTTACAATGTGAAATAAATAACTAAGTGAGTTAGATAACATACTAGTATATGATGTTTTAAAGGACCAACACAGAAAGAAACCGCTATAGCTGATTAATCATTAACAATCTGATTGTTAGTTACTTGAACATCAAGCTGAAGACACTGTGAAGTTTTATGGCAGACTTCACACACTTTGAAAATTCTTATGGAGTATTCTCAGGTAGGTATGCTAGTTTCCTGACGGTCTAACAATAATATGTAGTAACATAATATCTCACTAGGATGCGCGCCCTGGTGCGGTATGAGATGGTGTGCCTGATGCTTGACGAGCATGGCCATGGCGTCCGCATGAGACAGGCACCGAGCCGCATGCGCCGCGCCCGTCTCTGCCACCATCTGACGACCACTGCCACATAGTTTTTTGATTTATGATTTATAAATATACGTTATATACAATAGTTTAGACATATGTAGAGAATGGATAAAAGACATCTTACGGAAGGTATTTATCGTGCAAATGTGAATGGAAGGGTCAGACGATGGCGCCCGAGGAGAATTTATGTCTATCAAATAAATTATCTTCTTCGAAAGGTAAAGGCACGTCAAGAGTATCCTCAACCGGTGAAAATGTATGAGACGATGTATGAATAGTGAAAGGAACAGGTGAAAGAGGTATGTCAGAACATGTGGCACTCAATAGTTTCTGCCTATCCCCATGAGATATAGGTGTGAATGTGTATGTATGTTATAAATATCCAGTCGTATCCAGTTTTTTAAGGAAATGGTAAAAAATCAGATTATTATGAGGAAATTGATACCAATATTTGACGTACTGGTGAGTGGTGTGAAATAGGGACGACCTTTTTTGTATTCAAATCGTCAGTTTCGTCATTTCTGAAAAAAACTACAGACAAGCTACATACAGTACAGTGGAGGGGAATGTCGATAAATCAATATTATTGTTGACTCACCCGTTCTCTTGAGGTGCCCGCGCATACAGTTCGGCAGCGGCGAGCAGTAAGGAACGTCTGGCTTGCACTAACAACCGAGCGTCGCCACCGTTCGACAACTCTCGTGCTACTTCATCGCTTCGGTCCAACAAAAATCTACAACGAAACAAGTATATTTTATAGAGTTCTACCACGTGTTACAGAATGGTGTGGTAAAAATTGAACCAACGTATAGTGTACGATATATGCATTCCACCAGTGGTACTAAATCTTCTTCTACTTTTTGTCTCTCTTCAGCATTGTTATTCTCGCTCACGCACTTCACTTAATTTATAGCGATGTGATCGATCTTATCGATCACAATAAACGAGTGATTAAAATTTACGCAAAATGCTAGTTAAGTGTTAACCAAAATTAAGCATAGGTTGGTAAAAACAGGCAAATAAAAATTACCGTAAGCGTATAATAGTATGTATTCACTCTCCAGGCATGAAATCCTTTTTAAACTTCATTATTGATGAAAGGATAATAATTGTCATTCCCGTCATATAGATCGATTCGTTAATTTTCGCACGTCTTACTATGTGTGTAAACGTGTAATTTAGATTTGTTTGTGACAATGACGCGTTAGTCGTCCTCCTATATATTAAAGTGAATAATGATAGGCACATACAGTCATTGTCTCTATACAAGAACATGACACATATAGCAAGACGTGCAAGAGTGAGTTAAATTACCTAAAGTCAATATTTTTATACATTTACAACGGTAGTGTATGTACCTCGGATAATCCAAATTGATAGAATGCATCTTCATAATGGAGAGGCAGAGAGTGACATTTGGCGTGAACTCATAGCTAAACTCCGTCCTAACAGCTTCGTTCCTCTTCGCATTGGAAGACAAACACCAGTCCATGCAAGTGACAGCGCTACTCACAGAGTCTGAATTACTGCTAGAAATGAAGTTTTGGTTATCCGACTTAGATTTCTTATTCATGGTCTGTGTGTAGCAGTCATCGCACACGCGAAACTTTACGCCACTTGGGTACGTTGACACCTGAGATATAAGAAGAAAGTATTGGTCATATACAATATGTAACAAAAACCCTGTTGGGCGTTTTAACTGTGATATCAGAATCGGTATTCAAACGTAATGAAATAACTCGCATAAGAAAATGAGACTATAAAAATAATCTTTTTCTTTTTTCTAAGCTACCTATAACGATAATATCTCGCTTTTGTTTTTTTTTATTTATATATTTTTATTAAGCTATCCTATTAGCTATTTTTATGTCTATCTACACGACCCTAAAAGGGCCAACAAGGTTTTTGTTACATACTGTATATGAAAAATTGGCAAAAATGTTGCTTTGAACTTTTGCAATTAAAAATATCTCATTTTAATCGGCATGTTAACAGAGCTTATTGTTTTGTTTTTTTATAATTTCATTCGCTGGTGTCGCTTTTAAGAATACACTAGTCGGCGGCAGAGGGCGGAGTCAAAAATGCATGCTATCTCATTCGTAACATCGCGCGGTGTGAAGCGGTCTGGTGAAATACACAATAATTCGTGATAAAAACGAGCGGCAAAAAATTTATGAACAAAATTTGGTAGCAGTGGTTTTATCACAAACTCACTGAATGTACTGGTTCAAAATTGGTTATTTATACTGGATAATTGAACTATACTTGTAAGAATTTCGAATTTGGAGATTTCACACTCATTATGATATTATTTACGCCCAAAACAGCGCGATAATTATTGTTGAAATATAGATTTTCAGGGCTTATAACTTTCAAATTACTTTTTATTACACAATTATGTTTACGTACAGGCATAGATAACGGTAAGATAAATCAATATCATGCTTGCAACTATCGTCGTACGATGTTAAACAGTCGAGTAATCACCCCACAACGTTTGTATTGGAATAAACACCGACAAGTGGCACCTTAACAGTCTAGATCACAATTTGAAAACATATAGGTAAAAAGGCCGTGTAGATTAATACAAGTTATCGATACTTTGATGATTCGCGTGAGGGATACCTAAACACAATATAATGTCGCTACTCGATACTGACGTTTTATTAGCCATCTGCCAATAGCGTTTGCAATTTGTAACTCATATAAAAAAAACACTTTCCTCTTATGGTTTCATATCTACATTCGTATTATTATAAAGAAGGTTGCAAGTTTGTTGGCAGAGGGTAGTCTATGATCCAATATTGAAAATTCCTTCGCTAATAGGAAGCTTCGTCGTACCTGAATAGCTAATAGCTATTCATACTATTATTATAAATGTGAAAGTAGCTCTGTCTGTTACGTTTTCACGGCATAACGGGTTGAACGGATTATGATGAGGTAAGGATTTGGTAAGGAAATAGATAGTATCTTGGGGAGGACATAGAGTACTTTCTGTCCCGGAAAAGAACTCATGCGGGCGGAGCCGCGAGCAGAAGCTAGTAGACTCTAAAAGTGAGTTAGTACCTGCATTCTATTCCTGGAGCATGCATGACACACCAGTCTACCGCAGCGTCTGCAATGATGCCGACGTATGATCATGGAGAATATTGACGTGCGGCACATCATGCATCTATCAGTCGAATAGTCTTCAGTCCACTGCTCCTTTGGGGGCACCTGCTCCGGCATCACAAAAGGCTTGTTCGCCGCTTCAATATTTATTGAATCGATAGACTGAAGTAGTGAATCATCTGAAAGTTTTTGCGGTGGAGGGCAAAAGTTCCGCGGATTCTTCATATCGAGAGCCTTCTCCGCGTAGAACCGAAGTAAAGCGTCCACCGCATTCCGTGACACGATTACTGATTCGATCGCCTTGATGTTGTAATAAAGATTATCGCCACTCTGATCCTTCTTTAAGTTCGGTGCTATTTTATTAATAATGTTTGTTAGTAAATCTAGTTTGGCGTTCATTAAGAATTGTTCAATCATCAGTAGGGGGTGTTCTAGCAAATCCCAAAACATATGGCGCCAGTTACGATCGATTTCAAGCATGATCTGGAGTCCCACTTTAATGTTTTCAAAGGACTTCCAATCGAAGGAGTGTTCCGATATGAAATCCACACAGACTTGGAGTATATCGACGTTCTTCACGTTGGACATTTCTTCTTGGATCAGGTCTAAAGCTTGTGACGTAGGGAGCCTCAAAAGAAGTTCCTTCACTAAGGAGGGAGTGCATTGATTTGTGTACTCAAATAACTGTCGCAAAAGATTCATGACAATTAAACTCTTCATGTTCTCCGACACTTCGTGTACGTCAGCCCACTCCAAGCATAACTTAAACTGCACAAACAAAATAGACAACGGTATATTCTTATGCACTAATAAAACAGTTAGAATTCAGTAATTTTAATTACTTACTTGCTGGCTATCCATTAGAACTTCAATAATACTTTCTGGATTTTCAATAGACTTTTCGTACACGGCGTACCATTGGTTTAGGCCCATTATAGTCGATATCTAAAATTAAGATTCGTTATATTTGTTGCATACTAAACATAAATATAGATAATTGAACTCATTTGCGAGCTCGGTGCTATGAGCGTGATGTATATGTTGTATAGATACAATGACTATGCATGTGCCAGTCAATACATACAAGATTATAACTGATGCCTGACGCATGTCACACAAATCAATTTCTTTTTATCCTCGTACGCCAAAGCGACTACATTGGTCTTGGTGTTAAGTACATTGCAGTCCGAATATAATGTCGGCTGTCGAAGGACGCATTGTCTCTCGACGGTCGGCAGAACTATGCCGGCCTGAACTAATTTGATATACATCGTCCGACTCCCGAACGTGACTCGCCTAAACGGGCCACTATGGCTGGGTTTTCACGATGCACGGTGGTCGCTATTCGAGTACAAGTATAATAAGGTACCTTTCCACCAGATGATTTTTACAACCACACACATACATAGGAAGGCGTTAGTGAAACTATTTTATACTTACTTGGTCATAAAGTGGTATTTTTATCATCCAGTCAGAGCATCTTTCATATAGCCCTTCCTCCATACCTTCCTGATTTAACAGAAATCGCAAGTAATCCAAAACCTCTAAGGCACCATCAGCAGGCCAAGAATTAAGATTGTTCAATATTAAATCCACTTTCAGTTCCGAACATTTTAGATATTGGCAGTACTTCCAATTTTGTGGAATCTTTGGATTCGTTGCTAATTTAAATAATATCAAATCTCTCAAGTTGCTCAGATTCGCACTGCACATTAGCTGTCGTTCCGATAATGAATCAATTACGGTCAGACATTTAAGAATTTTTCCCGAATCTAACAATTCAGGCATGAATAAAAACAACTTGTTGAGGTCTATGGTTGTGTGAAGAGATGCTAAGTACTTATTATTTCCGAACAAACTCTTCGTGCAGTTGAAACGATCTAATTCCATATAGTTGTTTAAACACTTGGTTCGCGCGTCCATACTTTGTTGTAAACTGCTTTCGTTAGGAGAAATGTGAATTTTCTTGATGATATGAGCTAAAACCCAATTATGTAAAACAACATAGGTAAGACATTGTGGGTCCGGTGACCTAGGTAAAGGTGCAAAGTTCGTTACAGGATCGATAAATAAATTCTCCTCCGGATTTTTAAAATCATATACAACATGAAGTAAATTGTTGAAATTAACTTCATTTGCCTCTTTCAGACAACCCGATAAGGTAATCGATGGGCAGAAGTTCAAAATCAGTTTCGGTATCAGATTGACGTTCAATTTCTTGCATATCGGTTCCAAATTCGTGACTGGAATTTCTTTGTTGTTAATCATATTTCCAAATATATCGTGGAGTTGTTTTTCCAACACAGAAAAGTATGGAACGTCGGCGCTAGAATCAGTGGAGCGATTATCTTCTTGCTCTAATTGCGAAACAGTCTTACAATACATATAACACATTCTAAGATATGGAATCCTTGTTTTTTTGTTTCCTTGCTGAGAAACTTCAGCAACGTTGCACAAATCTTTATCAGACGCTGCGACAACATTCATGTATGTCTGGTGGTATTTCTGAAGAAGACTCAGATCCAATTCTGTCGTTTCATTTGGATTTACAACATCGACTAAATCTTCGCATGACTGCTTCAATTCTTTCGCAAGTTGGTTCAATTTACAAAACTCTTTGTGCTTAATTGGTATGCGGCAGTCTATTATGAGTCCACAGATATTGTCGATAAAATCAAAAGATTTCTCTGTGTTGCCTAAAATTTCAAAGGTAACACTTGCAATGCCTTCGACGAATCGGATGTAGTTAGTTTTCTTCACTGCAGCAATATCTGTGCTATTTCTGACTTCAGCCAGTTTTCTTTCAACAACGTTTATAAGACCGTAAGTAATTTCTCTATTGAGACCGCTACTTAGCAAAATATCGACAGCATTTATGAATGGTGCGTTCTGGTGACTGTACAGTTGTAGATGAGGATGTCGAGCGCCTAGTTCCATAATATCGAAAGAATTCGGAGCTCTGTTTGATGCCAAAAATCCTTCTACAAGTCCCATCACTTCCGTCGATATTACTGATAAAGCAGATAATTCTTTGGTAGGGTAGCGAGTATCGTCTCTATAATAGATTATGTTTTTTATTTTCGCTACAAGATTTCGTAAATGTTCGGTAAACGTTACTTCCGTAGCGATTTCTGAATCCGCCAAGTCGAACATCTGAAATAGAATAAAAACTATTTTGTTATAAATTTAACAAAGGGCAGTTACCGTTCATAACCGGGAAAATTCTACGAGGAAAATAGAAACGTTAATCAAACGTCTGTCAAATATTTCAAATATCAACATCCAGAAAGTTTAGAAACTTATAATAACTTCGATAAATCGTCATAAAACTGTAATACCAAGCTTATTTCTCATATTGGGGTTGAAACAACTAGGTACAAACTATAAGTTGTACACGACAATATCTCCATAACGAACCAAAAGATCCACAAACTAACATAAAATATATAAAGTGATTCCTTAGATTACTGTTTCCTTAGAGTGTTTCATACAAAACATGACAGTAGATAGTGATAATAATAAAGAATACATTTACAATTATAATGATCTCCTTGATGAATATTTTATGCAATCAAGTGAAGAAATCAATTCAAATATAACATTTCTTGAAAAAAGCAAAGGTCATACAATAATTTTAGTGGTAATATTTGTCAGTTTTTTTTTATAGAACAGATATACAAACGATAATCTTTGTAATTGATTTATAGAAACATATGAAACTGATTTTATTATTTTTACAAAAAGAGAAGTTTCATTTCGATTGTGGAAAATTATCAAAATATGGTTATTAGTATATCTTGTATTTGCCATTCCCTTGTGGTGTACCAGAGGTAAGAAATATTATTTAAATACTACAGTTTTGTCTACATGGTGAATGGGCCGGCTGGTCCGGGTCGTTACCACTGTCTCATAGAAAACCTACGTAAAGTAGCAGCTTGCTGCTGCTTTGATATATCCGGATATATGAGTGAGATATCCAGAGGCCCAAATCCCCCTCCCCTTCCCAATTCCTTAATTATCCATTTCCTTTAAGTTCGTTAACGCGCCCATAATTCTTCTGGTATTGTGGGCGTACATGGGCAGTGGAGATCACTTACCATTAGCTGACCCACTTGATCGTTTCCCGGCCTATGCTATAAAAAAGAATACTAGAATAATTACGTAACTGCATAGAATCGGATTATATGTTTATATAAAATTGATAATGCCACATTTTTCAGGTTGGTGCTGCTGTTGTCTAATTTGTAGGTTTTGTAACCCTCTTAAAACCATAGCAGAGGCCAAGAAATACTTGTTTTCATTTCCACCCGGCGTATTCATTATTAATGAAAGAGTTATGCAATACGATCCCACCGAACGGGAGAAAGAATGTTACGAAGAATTTGAACATTTAATTAAAACATTATAATTAAAATATATTTATATGAGAACGTGATTATTTCGAATTTATATAATACATGAATCGAATTATATTTTTCAATTGTTCGGAGCTTCCTCCTGCCTGAAAGTCTTTTCTGGGACAAAGTATTGCACGGCCTTTATTTAAATGTTTTTCATTAATTATATCAAGAAATATTAATATACCAGAAACATATTATTTTCCATATAAACATTCAAAACGAAGTCGTCGGGCGAACGATTTTATGTCAACATTCATTTTTTTAGGTCGAGCTGTTTTGTCTGGATTGATGAATTAGTCAAGATGTATACCTTGTAGTTGTAATTATATATACCGTATAATTGTATATGTGTAGAATCTAGATAGATAATTAAATAAATAAATACACCCAACAGTCACACACATAGTCCTGACCCCACTAAAACATTTGTCTCGGTGCGGGAATCGCACCCACACGGCCTCTCGCTTCGCAGCCGGCTACTCTACCGGCTATTTTTTGTACCTTGCCTTAGAAAGACAATATGCTTTTAGAAAGACCCCTTTTATTTATTCTAAACAAACTTACCTCTAATATTTGATTTGCCTTAGGAAAATCGTTGTGGTATAATGCTAATGCCACCAAACAGGTTGGTTTGGCAAGCATGATGGATGTGAAATCAATATTACTCGCGTCAGAAGACATATATGCTGGAATTATACAGAATATAAAACACGCTGGTGGGAAAATTACAAATGAATTTAATTAACATTAAAAATGATGACGTACTACATATTTGAATAAACTTACATTCATCGGTTGCAGAAATCGTTGATGCCAGCATGACTTGATTCACATCATGCTTAGGACTAGTATGTCTTTTCTTAGTTTTAGGCTTTTTCCGTAAATATTTCAAATCCAGCTCCCGGGATTCGTCGTCACTGCTTTCATCGACTTCAACGTAATCCAAACACAATTTCAAACGTAACGGACTAGTGTCGGGAGAGAGGGTAGACACTAGCTGCAATTTCCATATCGAATGATTTACTACCTTCATCAAATGTTTGAATCTCAAGTTAAGACCATGATCAATTTCGTCTAAATTGACACGCTCCTCAAGTTTTTCTAAACACAATTTTAGAGTGTTCAAGACAATCTGTGTCGTGAATGCATTGCACATGAACCCTGCATTAACACTGTTACTACTCATGTTTCTGGTCTGTTTCTTTGAATAGAAATAAGAACATTCCGAATGTGCCCCACACGACGCTTCTTGGTTGTATTCAGCGTAGCATGAAAAATATTCGTATCTTAAGAAAAGGCATGAAAATATATTCTCTATAACTTCGATACAAAACTGCAAGGGTTGTATCGATAGCACAAGTCGTTTGATATCATCCAAGGACGTTGTCGTGTCCTCCGCGCTTTCTGTAGTCTCAGAAGAGTTTAATATTGTGTCGATGACTTTTGTTATAGCGCAGTAACTATTGTATGTGGATATATCCCAACTAACAACACCGTCGTCTTTTTTGCTCGTTATTTTTTTATTACTCAATGCCATCAGTTCATTTATAAAATCATTGTTCGTATTTAAAAGTCTCGAAACTTTATACCTATCTATTTTGGAAAGTTTACACGCTTGGGATATCACAGCTAACGCACTCTGTGCCAAAACTTGACTAAATATAGATGTGGTCATTATTTTGCAATTATTTTCCAGACAAAACTTTATAATCGTCAACTCTCTTTTTACTTCTGTGATATAAAATTGTAATTGATCATCAGTCGTTGTATATGTTTCGAGAATGGAAAATATATTTGTTAGCTGATGCACTAGCGATGGCAAATCGAAAGTCTCGGGACTGTTTGTCAAATCTATGAGGACCATAATAAGAATTTGTTTTGTAAAATTATTTATTTTGAAAGTAACATTTTTCAGATCGTGCAGTTGGTGTTTATATACTTGAGCAGCTTTTAGAAGCCAGTGCGTCTTGTCTTGATAACACAGTTCAAGCATGTACTCGGGTGTCAATTTGAATTCTTTATGTGGTTCATTTTTATGCATGAATTCTGCAGCTATATTAACAAGCTCAGGCTTGTTATGTGGCACTAAAGTCAACAGTATTTGTTTTCTATACTGACGAAAATTATCTTCTGAAAGATGTTTTAATATTTGATTAACAAACAGTGGTAAGTAATTATCTTCCCATCTCACTAACGATATTAACGTTATTAATTTCTCTGTAGAATTCACATCAGAAATCTCGTTTTTCAATACTTCTAAACATATTGTTTGTATTTTGTCCAAGTTGTATTTGTTTGTCGAAGCATTTTCTTTTATGTATGTAAGAACCTCAGATGTGGTTACTGGGTTCTCTTTCAAATTAGACTTTAAGAAGTCAAACACTTCATCTGACAAGTTTTTACATTGTTGTGATTCTTCTATGTCATGGTGAAACTGAAGTAATTCCTGAAAGACAGAAAATAAGAATACTTTCAGCTCATATTGGTTTCTTGTGGTAATGCCTAAATGAGGTTGCCATACAAGATCATCAGATTTTTTTCTAATTTAAAATGAGCCCAGTTCAAAAATGTTCAGGAGACATGTAGCATATCAGAAGGTCACGCCTTTATAACCGAAGGGGTAGCCAGATGTGCAGCTAGTACATCCACGTTTCGCCGAGCTTATTTCCGTCCCCCGATGTGATAGGTGGCGAGTCTATCGCCACACCGATAAATTCCAATACCGAGGATTTCTGTGTTTTTTAGAATCGAAAACGCAAACACAAATTGTGATTTCCCAACCTGGGATTTGAACCCAGGACCTCACGGTTTTCAGCTTTAGTACGCTGTCACTAGATAAACCAATTAGGCGATATCTATGTTGCAAAAACGATTAAATACGCGTCAAATATGTGTTTCTCCTTAAAGGTTTACAAAAATTTTATATTTCATACAAATTTAAAATGTGATCGCAAACCTTGGACCAGAAATGTAAACAAATATCTAACCACTTTTTAAAATTATTTTGTCAAGACCTGTCAATTACGTTTCTTACTTTCTGTCTGGCGTTATTCCGGCTGTGCCAGGGTCCGCCTTCCCATCATAACTTGACGGAGTATTTAGTATTATATGAGGCGACCCACCATTTGACCACACAACCCGCAATGGGAACCAAGTTTCGCCATTGCCTCGTCCGTTAATCAGCAGAGTGTACCACTTCCAGGTGAGGTTGGCTTTGGGCCTAGGATGTTAGTGGTCCACTGGCACTCAATAAGAAATTATGTAAGGTCTTATTTACATCTCTGGTACAAGGCTGGCGATTACACCTTGCAAGGTTATTGGCTGTTTTATCAGCCATCAGCAACTTCAGTGCCAGTGACTTACGGCCATTGTAAATAAACGTTCTTAGTTTTATTATCCGAATAGATCCCGGAAATCATCCAATTAAACTAAGTAATTTATACAAGTGACCTTCAATCTGTATTCTGATTGGCTCAAATGATTTTTTTATGCCTAGATATTCAGACGAGTAGGCGGCCCACCTGATGGTAAGTGGTTACCGCTGCCCATATACCTCAGGAATGCTAGAGCACAGCCAAGCTGCTGCCTACCTACCTAAATGTGCGATATATCCAAAGAATCAAACTAAGAACGCCTATTCAAAATGGCCGTTGGTAATGATACAAATTAGGTACCTCAAATATATGAACATTCAGATGGTCTAATAGCTGCAGCACATATTTAAATTCATCCTCCTTCATCTTAACAGTTTCTTAAATACCTTAAAAAAAGCAATATTAGATTATTGTATATATCGTTAAAATTTCATGAAATAGTCGACCATTTCATGTTTAATTAATTTAATGCTTTTTCATCGACGGTTGACCATATCATTAATGTAGGTTGCCCATACAATTGTAAGTTTTACAAGGTGATCCTTTGTATACGAGAGACTGTCTGGGTTAGTACTACCGCTTGGACTAATTCTGCCGCCAAGCAGCAGTATGTAAGCACTGGTGTTTCGTTTTGAAGGCCATTGAAGCTAGTAAAATTACTGGGCATTGATACTTTGCATATTATGTCTTGGGGTGACGAACATAGTCGAATGCTATACAGTGCTTTGTAATTCAAAGTTCTGTGCGGTGTTGCTTCTGTTTATGGGCAGGCGGGGTGGTTACCATCAGGCGAGCGACCTGCTCGTTTGTCACTCAAAATAATAGAAATTAAAAAAGAATCAGTGTAATATTTAATGATATGGGTCAAATTCCGACTATTTCATGATATGATCAATCTTACGATCTAGTCACTACTAATTTCAATAAACAATCTTATGTTTTGAAACTCCAGGTAGATGCTGAAAATCGACCAATGAAACTAAATATTTGCACGCGTGACTTTTTAGACTGTTCTTATTGGTTCGATTGTGAAACTTAATCTTAGATTGTTTATTGAAATCTGCCGTTAAACAAAATATTTTATTAACCGACATCAGAAGGTGCTCAATTACACTGTTTTTCATGATTCATCTTGGATAAAAGGTTTTACCATACCTTAATCGTGGTCCCATGTAAATTCGGTTAAAAATAACAGCAATTAGTGTAATCAACAAGTTATACAATATTTTTTACATTCAACTAATTATTTTAAAAGTGTAAAATATATATTAAATATTTTTTAGACAATGTGCACACAAGACAAATATCTTAGATATATAGATTTTTTATTCTAACTCTTATCTAATCACTGGTGCCATTTAAGGAAACACATACAACTAAATTGCAATTCTAAAGCATCTGAGAACACATCAGTACATCTGTTAACATAACAGCAGATACACAATATGTTGTATATGTTTACCTTATAATATAAACATAATTATGTCAGCTTATCAACAATCACCCAATGGGTCACAAGTCAGAGTCACTGACTTCTATTCAAACATACTGTTTCCAAGTGAATAGTTCCTATTGAACACATACTTACAATGTTGATTATCAACTTCACAATTACATACGCATTCTTGCCTGTAATCCCCTAAGGGTAGGCAGAGGTGTAACCAGAACAACCACATTTCGACGAGCTTATTTCCGTCCCATGATGTGATAGTGGGCGAGCCGACCGCCATACCGGGTACAATTCCAGACTGCAGGCAGATACTGAATATTTCATAATAGAAAAACCCATTATCACTTTTATCTGACCCGGGATCGAACCCGAGACTTCAGTGTCAGTCTCAGTCGTAACGCACACACACTACAAATGCGCCACCGAAGCAGTCTTACTTCACAATCATGTCAATATTTTAATTTTTGAGTGGTAGAGATATCCTGCGTTGTGAATGTCCCACTTGATGGGTTGCCAGTCCATGCAAAAACGCGACAGTTTTTTTCCTAATATTACGACATTTAGCCCCTGTTTCATCACATCTGCAGCGTAAATGATACTTACCAAATAATACAATAACACATTCAAATAGAAAAGTCACAATCTGACATAATTATATACCAGTAGAAAGATATCTACTAGGTACTTTCAAATATAACCATCTTATACAATAATTGATGATTAAATCTTTCTCGAATATTATGAAACAGGCCCTTAAGGTAATAAACCAGTCTGTATAACAACAAAGAGGTAAATAAAAAACTTATTAAGTGACCTTTCAACATATAGTCTATAGATACATGCATACATACATATACAAACAATTTTTTATGTTTTTTTCAAATCATATTTGTTAACAAATCATGTAAAATCTACGGAATTTGTTATGTTTGAAATGCCATAGTTCGGAAGCATAAAATAGTTCACAATATACAACAATTTTATTAGTCTAACTTAGGAGCTCTAAAATCTAATTGCCATACATGTTCCAGAAATGTAAGCAAATATTTACCCACTTCTCAATTATCTCTACTGTATTTGGTGTAATTGACAGATCTTAAGTAAATAAATTCCACTGTTAAAGGATCATAAACACAAATTACAATAGTATCCTTATTAATATTAATTGAAACATGCATAGATATGCATGTTTGTGTTTCTAGAACTAATATGGCTATAAGACTTAAACAAATTTGATTTAAATTGGTTTGGGTAGTTCATAGTAATATCATCAACACATACAATGTACAAAGAAAAAAACAAAACTTGTGACTTTATCCATGGATGAATCCTAGCATTCATGTACATTATATTTTATAATAAATGTAATGTACATGATTATATATTAGAATATAATTATATGTTGTATTTTTGGTTAGTTACTTAAATATATTAACCAATGTAGAAATGAGAGATATTGCAGTAAAATACTTTTTTTACAATACATTTATTTATAGTTTGATGAAGTTTGTGGCCTCAATAAAGTCGGCAGATTTTATTTTTTATTGTGGCTTATAAAAAGTTGCAGCTTTTTATAACATATCATAGAAAATGGCTATTAATGGCTTTAAATGTATTTAATACCCTGTAATATCTCATGTTAATCATATTCGGTCATATGGGGTGTTTATGTATCTAAAACTATTACGAAACTTTCTATGATACTGAATCTTGTCTTGCACTACTGGATAGACTGTTTAACAAAGCAAGTGCGATAATCACAGACTGATACTAATAGTAAGTGTAGTTTTGTTAGTAATTTAACGACAATGTTTGATAGCAAAATTACCAGCATTACTTACAATCATTTATGAAATTACACTGAAGATGAAAATATCACTATTCACAATGTTTTATTTATGTATTAAAACTGTTTATTTTTGTTCAACAAGAATAAAAATGACATTTCTCAGTTTATAATGCTAATAGAGATGTGTTACTATGTATGAATTTAAATATATCGATGTGAAGGTCCTTGACCCGAAAATATGTACCTATTTATCTTGTTATATTAAATTGTTAGTGCATCTGTAGCTTTTTAACGAGTTAGCTGATTGTGGTCATATTCATAGTTTATACCTTACTTTGTATCTTTTTCTGCCGCCAAGAAGCACTTGCGTTTCGATTTGAAGGACATTGAAGCCACTGAAATTACTGGGATTTATAAGGCTTAACAACTTGTGTCTTGGTATGATAAATATCCATGTAGGTAGTAGGTACCATGCACTACTATGTAATTCAAATTTCTCGGTGGTTATTGGGTCTGGCATTCGTGGCCATTACCATCAGGCCATAGAAAATATAAAAAAATACAAGTAGTATTTTTTGAAGTATAGACTAGCACGTTATTATTTTTTAATTAATTTACGACTCAATAATTTTAAGTCTTTACAATTTATTTAAATCGTTTTTATTAAGACTTATCTGACGATAGAGTGAATTAATTTGAAGTTTTATCAGAAAATCAACTGATTTTAAATGCGCCCATGCCATCTTGTTTATTACTTTATCGATAGATTCCTATCCCTAGTAAACGTAGTTTTTTTAAAATGAACATTGCAGTGACTAATAAACCACATTGATTGTTTACTATTATTTTTTGATCTCTAAATGTTAATTAATATTTTATTCAAAACTGAATATTATGTATTTGTTATTACGCCTTGCAAATAATTCATGTTGGCTCGAAACAAAAGTTTAAAGTAATGATTTCTTTGGAACGAATATTAAATTGACATTTGACAGATCAACTTTATTGCGTGAAATAGAACGGAACTGGATTTTTATGCCATCCTTATTTAACAAGTGAGATTTATATCCCTCCATCTCATCTTACGACATTTTTAGTTTGTAAATTACGAAATTGTGGTTTTGTTTCATCGTAATTACCATTTTAATTGCAAAAACATATTTATGAAATAAACACAAGACAATTTTAAGACTCAATGATTGTTTAAGAAAAAGATACAGGTGTGTTACGCTAGAACAATAAACAACTATGGAATTATTTATGAGGTATAATTTTCTCAAAAATATTTCAACCTACTGTAGTCGAACCGGCGTTTGGCAAGATCGAAGTATAATAAACCGAAAATATACCATAATTATTGGCCAAAAACGACAAGTTATTCGTAACCAAATAAAAGTTTCATCTATAGCTTGCTTATACTCCTCTGATAATAAAAAACATTTCATAACCTTTGAGAAAAAAGCGGAAGCTTTGAAAGATGCCTTTGAGCAGAGGAAAGAAAAGTTAAAAGATACCGAGCACAGAATAAGATTAAAAGGCGAGGAATTGGTTAGAGACATAAAACATCAGAAAGAAGTGACAGGTCAGAAATTAAAAGTGAAAAAGGAATTCATTATAAAGGATATATTGGAAACTAGAGATAAAGTTAAAGAAAAAATTGAAGAAGCTGTTGAGGTACCTACATAAAAACTATTTTATTGTCATGTTATATTTTAGAATATTTGCTGACTTCAAAATTTTATAACTGAATAAGTAACAATGTTAATTTTTAACTAACACAATAAAAATTGGGAACGGCCATAAATGAATGAACCGATTTTAATGCATATTTTTGTTTGTAATTTAAAAGTTACGGATATATTTCTGATTTATGTCTAGTTTTTTTAACGTTGGAATAGATTATTTTGGTAATTATTAATTAATGTACTTGTAATTTCAACAAACCTTGTATAGGATATTCTTGCAGTGTATTATTATTATTCAGCATTTTTAACTACTTAAACATACTTTTTCAGAGAGAAAATGCATTTACCGTACCGAACATCCTCTGTGTTACAAGGATAGTGATGTCTCCTTACTTGGGCTATGTTATACTGCAAGACAATTACAATTTGGCACTCGGCCTTTTGCTATTTGCTGGTATAACTGATGTAGTAAGTTTTCTTCTAATACAAATGTATTAATAATACCAGTGTTTAGTTTGTCCCACTGCTGGGCACAGCCCTCCTCAACCAATGAGATAACTCCCCTCTATTCTATCATAATGTGAGGGATTATGCCTAAGTCTGCTACCTTGGCCTAATGCATATTGGTAGATGTGACATAATTTTGAATTTTTTAATGTAGAATTTTCTGTAAGTATGTACGATTCCTCATTTTGTATTGCTTCACCATGAACAGTGATAATTAACAATGATACACATGTAACTTCTAAAAGTCAGAAATGTGTGCCTTGGGGCTGGTTTCGAATGGGTTTTTTTTGGTGAGTATAATTAATTATTTCGTATTATGTTTTCCAGTTGGACGGATGGATAGCAAGAAATTGGAAAGGACAGTCAACAAAAATGGGGTCATTCCTTGATCCTATGGCTGATAAAGTTCTCATAGCAACACTATTCATTACTTTGACGTGGCAGAACTTAATACCACTTGCACTGACACTGTTGATTGTGGGACGTGATACTGCATTAGTGATTGCCGGCTTTGTCATTAGATATATGAGTTTACCACCTCCTGTGAGTTGTTCATTTTATTTTTTGAGTGGGAAAGCCACGCTGTAGACACTTTTGTCTACAGCATGAATGGGCCGGCTCGTCCGGGTCATTACCACTGTCTCACAGAAAACTGGCGTAAAGTAGCAGCTTGCTGCTGCGTTTTCTACGGTGAGTGAGATATCCGGAGGCCCAAACCCCTTCCCAATTCCTTAATTATCCATTTTCTTTAAGGTCGACAACGCACCTATTACTCTTTTGGTATTGTGGGCGTACATGGGCGGTGGAGATCACTTGCCATCAGGTGACCCACTTGCTCGTTGGCCGGCCTATGCCATAAAAAAAAAACTATTTATTTATACTGCATCAGTTGAAAATCACTCTGCACAATAGTTTATAATTTTGTAAGATTACTTAATTTAAAAACGTATTATAGAATTATTTATTATATTATATCCTACTACTATTATAAATGTGAAAGTTTGGATGTTTGTCAGTTTGTGAATTTGAATGTTTGATAGTCAATCACGCCTTTACAGCTGAACGGTTATGGGTGAAATTTGGCACACAATGACTAGACTAGACTATGACTTGTATTAGGACATAAGCTAATTTTTATCCTGGAGAAGGCCATTCACGCCGGAGCCGCGAGTAGAAGCTAGTTTATTATAAAGGATATTATTGGAGTGTAAGTGGACTACCAACATCTAAGACCCAAAGCCAACCTCACCTGCACGTGGTACACTCTTTTGATTAACGGACGAGGCAATGGCGAAACTTGGTTCCCGTTGCGGGTTGCGGAGTCAGACGGCCGGTCGCCCCACATAATACCACCGTCAAATCAATTATGGAAAGAAGAAAAAGGTATAGAGCGTCGCTGCATAGCGACGATGCGAAGCGACGGCTAAAGAAGGTAATACCAACCAAGTTCCGCTTCGCCATCTGGTACATTGGCTCTCTCACCGGGCGATGCTGAGAACTCGCCGATGTGCTCGAGAGGCTTCGGGTGAGAGTAGCGTTTCTGCAGATAACGCGATGGAAGGGCAAAAATTCCGGAGTATCGAGCAAGGAGGTATCCTTATATCAGTCGGTAGACTGATCTACAATGGTTCCTCTTCCGGCCGGAATGGGGTCGCTGTCGTGTTATCATCGGGGCTCCAGAGGGGTATTCTTTTAGTCGACAGATGGTGCGATCTACTTTTAAGTGCTGATCATGTTGGTGAGGAATCGTACAGAGGTCAAAATGCAGAGGGAGTAGCAATTCTCAGAGCCTGGTCGCAGTGAATACTTTCTTCCAAAAGTAACTTGAGCACCTCATCATATACTGAAGCGGAAATCACTCATCACAAATACATTACTGGCTCCTTAAGAGGTTCCAGATCAGTAAGGTAACCAAATGAAAGTTGATTCCGGGAGAAAGTTTGGCACCGTAGTACCGTCTCCTCGACATAGACCTCAAGTCAATACCGAAAAGGAAAATGGTCGAGCGACAACTGCCAGGAATTAATTGGTGGTTGCTGAATTGTCCCAGACATCTAGACTTCCACGAAGCCGTAGTTACACAACTTGCAAATGTTAAGGCCGGCTCCATGGAGGAACAGTGGAAAGGGATACAAACAGAAATCACCGCTCTTGGTAAATCGAAATTCGGCACTACTAAGGGAGACGGCTTCCTAGACAACGAGACGGGGTGGTGGGGTATAACGGTTCAGAGTGCGACTTAAGATAAAAAGGTGCGATTCAAAGTGTGACAGGCGACTAACTCTCCTGAAGATCGCGCTGTGTACCGAACCGCCAAAAAACGCAACTAACCGAGCTGTAGCTAAGTCCAGACACGATTATCTGCCGCCTCTTTTCGAGAAACTAGAGACCGCAGAGGGCCAAAATCTCATATTATATCGGTATGCTAAAGCCCGGGAGAAAGCGACACTCGGCATAACCAAATGCCAATGTGTAAGTGACTCCCGGGGGCGTTTTGGTCTATGAGGATAGCACGGTGAAGGAGAGATGGAGCCATTACTTGCACAAACTGCTGAACACCCAGCATTTGGACGTGTGTCTCCCTCCGAGTATCAATATGGCTTCACACCTGGAAGTGGCACCCTAGACCGGTGTTCGCGATCAGATTGCTGGTCGAGCCATTCCGGTAAAAGAAGAAGCTTCCGCATATTTTATTTTTGTATTTGCATAAGGCCTTCGACTGTGTTCCCCGGCTGGCGATCTGGTGGGGTCTAAGGGTTAAGGTTGTGTTAGAAGCCTATGATGACATCATCAGGTGCTCATTTATGCCGATGACATAGCACTGGTAGAGGAGGACAAACAGCGCCTAGAGCAATCGCAGAAAATGGCACAGGGCGAAGCCGCGAACAGAATAATATTAATTAATGTTGGACAATAATTTTGCAATCATGTACCTATCTTTTGTTGTCATATTAAGTCTTAAAATAATGATTAATGTACGATTAGCATTGGAAATGGCTATCGTCACACATTGTTATCATACGTGTTATCGATTTCATTGTTCGCAGAGGACACTGAGTAGATACTTTGACGTGACGCACGCGACGGCACAGCTCGCGCCTACATTAATAAGCAAAGTCAATACGGCTGTACAGCTACTGTTGGTTAGTATTTAATATCAAAGCAACAGGCTTTATTCCTACCAATTACCATATAATTATAAGTTTAAGTGTGTTAAACAATTTAATGTACATTCATATCTTTCACTAGCAGGGTTGTTACCATCGCTTTGTCTATTTCTGCCGCCAAGCAACAGTGTGTAAACACTTGTATTTCGGTTTGCAGGACATTGAAGGAAAATTATTAGGCACCGTATTATTATATAAAAAATATATATATGGCTGCCCAGCGCCCGCAAACCGCTCTGGTCAGCCGCACGGTTGATATAACCACAGTGTGGCTACCTGTAATGCGACTGGCCGCACAGTGCGTATGTGTATTTTCTGTGTGACGGGCCGTCATACTTAAAGTGTTGGTCCTTTTAGTATTAATGAAAAAATGATAATATGCGATATTGTAATGTGCTTGTTTTTATTTTCTAGGTTGGCACCACTCTGGCTTCTCCTGTGTTTGGTTACGTGGACCATCCAGCCCTTCAAGCGCTGTGTGGCGTCACGGCAGTATCCACGGTAGTGTCGGCTGTCAGCTACCTAGTTAGTAAGGACACTTACAAATTCTTAAAGAAACGATCTTGATTTCCTATTTGTTTATGCAGTTATTTATTTTCACTTGTACATTTTTACACTAGTCTTCCATACGTTTTAGTAAAACAAGATATAATATGCTAAATGTGTAAAATAATGTAAATAAAATGATATGATATAAAGATGGATTTTTATTTAATGTAATATACAGTATGTAACAAAAACCCTGTTGGTCTTTTCTAGGTCGTGAAAACAGACATATAGACAGCTTAATAAAAATAGTTAAATTAAAGAAATAATAAACAGAAGCGAGATATAATCCGTACACAGGTAGCTTAGAAAACTGAACATATTTAAAAAGATATCAAAAGATTTAAAAAATGTTAATTTCATCTGAAAACTGATAAACAGCAGTCTGATGTTACATATTGACGAAACAGGGTGAACACGCGGCGCGACGCGTCTGTTGCACGTAGGGGCCGCAACTTGCTATCGCGCTCTGGCTTTGAGACATCGCTCTTGCAGAGGTAATCAATCGAAATACGGTTCACAAACAATAGAATAATTAAAGTTTAAAAATGAAATATTATTATTTTTATAGTCCCAATTTAGTATGTGAGTTATTTCATTACATTTGAATATCGATACTGATATCGCAGTTAAAACGCCTAACAGGGTTTATGTTACATATTGTATATAAAATAAAATGTACATCAGGCTGGCCCGACATTACAAGTTATGTATATGAAACTTGTCCTTGTTTCTTTCTATCCAGCAGGGCCACTTTAGTCAAAGCAACAGCACAACAATGTAAACAATTATTTTTTTAATTAATCGAATTCAACGAGTTTATTCAATGTATCTGCTCCATAAAGACAGTGTACAATTTCAGTTTCCAGCTAGGTTTTTTATTAGCTTGAGTGAAAAAACGAGCAGGTCGCTCGCCTAATGGTAAGCGCCACGCCTGCGCAGAAACAGAAGCAATACTACACAGAACTTTGAATTACATAACACTGCATGGCATTGGAATGCGCTCACCCCGAGACATAAGATATTATGTCTCTTAATGCCCAGTAATTTCACTGGCTTCAATGTCCTTCAAAACGAAACACAACAGTGCTTTTACACTGTTGTTTGGCGGCAGAAATAGACAAAGCGGTGGCAGCAACCCAGACGGCCTCTCACATACGACCTACCACCTTGTAAAGTGCAGTAGTCCTATTTATTTCTATTGCAAAGATGATTAATAAGTGTACTATGTAGTAATAATCTTTAATAGTACAGTAGAATAAATTATAGTTTTTTTTATCCAGTGGTGCCTTTTCCATCCTTAATAATTTAATAGTAATTTGGTAAGTAGTATACCAAATTAAAGCATTGCATCGTCTCGTTCAATTCAACAGGTATATAAAACAAGCTACATCATTTACACTGGCTTCATCGTGACGTGTCGCTTCGTCTCAAGTGGCAGCGATAGATTCAATTAAGTGAAACTTGTAAGTTCATGGGACTCTGTTGTCCAAGTCTAAAATCCTTCAATGCGAAAACAGTAAATTATTACTACATATTTGGTTATTCCAAAATTATTATAAATTATAATGGAATAATGATATGAAGAATTAAAATAAACACTAGAAGTACAAATGGAAACAATTTATTTTTTCATTTATCCATATGAATAAATCGTGGGTTCGAATACAAAACATAAAATTATAAAAAAATATGTGGTATTACTAGATTATACTTAATCTACCCAAAATGAATTCAGCCATCTGCTTTCATTGTGGAATAACAGAATAATCATTTACTGGATATCACGTTGAGGAATTCATCAAAAAGGAAAAGCCATAATACAAAATTAAATAGTCACCATTGACAATTACAAACTGGAAAACTGAGGCGAAACTCAAAAATATCTATAAAAATAATGTAATGTGGAATGTTGGAATTTTACATGTTAGTGTTTTAGTATTGTTTATTCCACAAACCGTAAAATAATGGTCGAAAAATATCACTGCACTAGATTGGTACTGGATCCCATACAGCTACGTTAAATCATTTCATGAATATCCATTTATCGGCAAAACAGAACTGGATGGTGAAGAGTAAATTTCGAAAGGCACATACATAATTCAAGTCTCTATCCATGTTTCCGCATTAAATCTAACACCAATTTCAAACAATCTGAATTAATTAAATGTGACAAAACCAACTACGTATTTGGTATGTACTTTGTTTCTTTTAAATAAAATTATGAACATTTATAAGAATAAATCTATTCAATTGTTTGTTATTGCATATGAACCTACTTGCTATTTAAGCCTTGTTATAGTTGTAGCTATTATTTATAATGATTGCTGTGTGAGACAAAATTTAATTTATGACAATGATTGAAACTAAAGTTGGCATATAAAAAGGAAAGCTGTAAATTATACAAAAGACTAGAAGGAATATCGTTTTCGGACCACTTTTACCAATTAAGTATTTTTAATGACCATTTAGTAAACTACTTAGTTGGATTTTACATAGAATATTATAAATTATATTAAGCTGATACATAGCTTTACAATACTTAACATATTGTTTTACATTATATTTAAAAGAATTTCATCAAATATGGCAGCTAATTATTCGTTAGGAATAACTACAGTGGAGTGTCCACAATAAATAACAAAAGCATTTGAGACAACTGCCAGACTTTGGCACGCCAGTTCGAAATGAAGATTTTTAACCCCCAAAATGAATATTATGCCCATAATAAAAATCTCTATGTTGTATTATCTTTGGATAAGAAATAAAACTAATAGTGAGTAATGAAATTTGATGCAATATTTCATTTTCTGGCAAAAAGCATGGTCTAATGCCTTCAGGCAAAAAACCTTATTGGAGCATAAATTAAAGCATACATAATATTTACACTAATTAAATTCCAAAAATGGTCAGGCACCAAATAATATTCAAATACTGAATTACAAATTTCAATCCTTAAACTGATAACAGTCAATATAATGTAAAAAATAAGAAAATAAGTCTTAAAATTAAAATAATTGTACAAAAGTATAAATTGAAAAAGATGATTGCACATAATATTAGAAAATAATGCACATTATTCTTTACACAAATAATATACATAGTTTTTTTAGTAATGGTAACAGTACTAATGCTTGTGTTACAGCAAGTTTATAATGTTCTGTGTAATTGTCATATTACACTTAAATATATTAATCTGCATACAAGTACAAAATGCATGTTAGTTAAAAGGAAAACTGTATGAGTACAATATAATTATGATTAATACTTTAACCAACCTTGTTGATTAGCTCATCACAGATGGCTGTTAGCTCTTCATTGTCCTTAATTTTCTGTGCCAAAGATTCCTGCAATGAGGAAGCATGAACCTCACTCTTTTTAAGCATGGCATTCAGTTTTAGAAATTCAGCCTGATGTGCCTTTTTCACAGCATCCAGTTCTGCATTAGCCTTGTTAAGTTGCTGCATAGCATGTTGTCGTAGAGTTTCATATCTGGCCTCCAATTTTTGAATGGCGTCATTGTTTTCCTCAACAGTTCGTTTAAGGGTCTCCTCATTGCCTTTATACCCTTGTATTATAAGTTTACACCTTTCATATTTTGTATGAACATCATTAAAGGCATGTTCCATGGATGCTAGATGAGCAGCTGCCTCGTCACGCTCTCTTATGAGTGTGGATTTCTCTTCATTCCATCTTTTTGATTCTGTTTCACGCTCTCCAATAAGAGAAGAGATGGTTCGTTCATACTCTTCCATCACCACACTCATTTGTTTATTGTTTCTAACTTTTTCAGCCACCCGTTGGGAGAGAGCTTTTTCCTTTTCTGCATATTCTTCATTCTGATCAGTTAATTTCTTGATTTTAGCCTCACAGTCATCTAATCTCTCTTTTAGTTCATGATTAAGATCTCTTAAATTCTGTGCCTCTTCTTCTTGTGCTGTCAGGAGCTCTTTGACTGCCCGTAATTGTTCTACAGTGTGGGGGTCCATGTCAGAAGTACGAGTGATTACTGGAGGTGGCGGAGGTATGTTAGCACCAAGACTGAGGAGTCGATCAATAGTTGCTATAGCTGGGGATACTGTACTTGCTTTCACTGGAGTGACCTTAGTAGCAGAGGCGTGACTCCTGTTGACAGCAGGTGTGACCACTTGCGTGGGTTTCTCAGTGGGACCACTAATACTCGGTTGTACTGATAATTGTTGCATTGAGTTCACAATGTTCTGCTCTGTACCAGACATGGTACTGCACACAGTTTACACTGATTCCAAAATCTATAGCTTTTGGATAAATATTGTTCACATGGTCTATCCTGAAAATAAATCAAAAAATAACATTCATTAGTCATTCACAACAGTTCACTGCGGAAATAACGTCAAAGAATTAGTAATATGGAATCAACTAAACATATAAAATATTGTTCTATGAGGTAATATATAACTAATAGAAATATGAGCGTCTGAAATTCTTTGTAGTTTAAAAGAAACATTAATGATGGTCATGCACATCCCACGCAAAAACCAAATACGAATAATAATGGAATATCTGCGTTGGCTGACAGAGTAACTTACCGCAATGTTCTCAGACTATACGCACTTAAATTGCAGACAACGCACAGACAGTATTTAACTTTAAATGAAAATCTCGATTCACAATATTAGTACATCACAAATTAATTAAACATTTGCTGATATAAAGCAAAAGAATACAATGACGATGATCGCGATGATGACATCAGTCAATTTTGTAAATTGTAATAGAGAAGTCCTCAAGAATGCAAGCATGAAGCAATGCAATGATTTATAGGTTGACGATACTAGATCGATGGAAATGGTTTATTGCATTTATGTTTAGTGTGAAAGGGACAGATTGCACTTCATGTCCTATTTTCTTCCTAAAACGTTTGATGTCCAAATAAAAAAAATAGAGATACATTAAATTCGACTAAAACGATACTATAAGTTTTAGGTAGATAGTGACAGTTTTAGTCGATGTTACAGTGTATTATTAATTTAGGGTCTATTTAAACGTTATTATAATCCTAATGACTATATAGTTTATCAAATAGATAAAGGGTATAAAAACATAAATAAATAATAATTTTCGTTTAGCACCCAATTTTAAGAAATTATCAAGCTTCGAGGCGCAATCAAGGCGCTAAAGGGCGCGTTGCTGCCGCCTGGCGGCTGTGAAGCAAGTGGCAACGGATTCTATTCCCCGCACCGAGACCAATCTTTGTATGAGCTGCAACTATGTTTCGGATCTGGGTGTTTTCTCCCCAGAAGGGTTGTCGTCAGGCAGGCGGGCGGGGCGGCCGCGGCCAGTCGTAAAAACTACAAGCCAAATCTTTCTGTAACATGTGACAAATAGAAATAGTATGTTGCGCTGACCCTACTGCGAGTGGGATAAGGGCAGGTGGAGGAAGAAAACACAATTCGGACATCTGCGATATCTCCGCCAAATGTAACCGATTTTTACGGACTTCAAAAAGGAGTTCAATGCGGCGCGTTTTTATTTTGCTTTTATTATTTTTGTCTTCGATAGGGTTTACTCTGTGAGTCAAGGAATATAATATTATAGATAATCAGATCTTAATTATAATATGATGATCTGATTACAGAGTACGAGGGAACAATCTCAACAAATCGCCGCGATTCAGGTTTTGAACAGTGATTTTGATTTTTCACCTCGACTGCGGAACCAACTAAGCTCTTTAGGGTTTCTAGCTTCTTCTGTGAGAGGTAACGATTTTAGATGATATTCTATTTAGGTACATAATATTACCTATTCTATAAATTATAGAAATATTTCGAACTGTTCATACACATTTCGAATTAGCAGTAGGTATCTATGCAGATTGTAGAGATTATCATATTAAAGATCATTTCAATTTTCAATTTTTGAGAATTAAAGTAGATACAGTTGCCCACAACGATAAATTCAAAAATACAAATTATTATATGGGTATACGAATCAACAAAATACAGAATCAGCGAATTGATCACATTCTTCTAGCTAGAAAATAAAACAATACATAATATTATGAAAGAAATTAATTTAATTCAATAACAATTTATACACCAACAATATATTTATCAGTTTTATACATTTCGTAGGCAAATTCTTCATCGTGCGTAGGATCAAATTCTAAGCCTGGAAAAAATAATAGTTGGGTGTTATTAATATTATCGAAGTACGAGTAGATATAAGTAATTTACTTGCGATGTTTGTATCATAACTTTCAAGCAGTGTATTGATCGTACAGAAAAGGTATGCAAGGTGAACATGAAAACAAGAAAAGGCCACGGCCTAAATTGGAATTTTGCATGCAGGGTCATTTGCAAATATGTTTTTATTTTTTCATTTTCCTGAGTAACAAGATGGGCAGCTTACATCGCCTCATGGTAAGCGCCACGCCTGTCCATAAACGGAAGCAATACCACTCAGGAACCTTGTTACAAAGTATTATATTATTTGAAAAGTGGGTAGATTTTGTTTACATTTTTGGTAACAAGACTTACGATTAGTATATACAATATGTAACAAAAACCCTGCTGGGCGTTTTAATCGCGATATCAGAATCGATATTCAAAAGTAATTAAATAACTCGTTTACGAAAATAAGACTATAAAAATAATCATATTTATTTTTTATACTTTAATTAAATAAACCTCTGCAAGAGCGATGTCTCGGAGCCAGAGCGAGATAGCATGTTGCGGCATCTACGTGCATCAAACGCGCAGCGCCACGTGTGCACCTGGTTTCGTCAATAGGTACAACAGGGTTTTTGTTACATACTGTTTATGCGACTTTAGTATGTTTCCCCTGATGATATCACCAAACGTGGCCTTTGTAGACCCGCTGGTAAACATTAAACTAAGTATCTTAATAAATAAATAAATACACCCATCAATTACACACATAGTCCAGAGCCCACACTAGGTAAACCTGTATCATGGGTATCAACTAGGAACTTGTGGTTCCACAACATCCAGACCAAGTTATTTTGCGCTTACGTATTGTAAGTATATGTTACTTACCGACGTACTCTATTTCTAGATTGAATCTGCCCTCGATTTTATCACCGCACGATATTCCAAAATGCGTTACTCTATCAAAACGAATACGGTTTTGTTTATCTTGTAATCGACCTTTGGATCCCATAACGAACTTTGAGAACGGAATCTGAAAATGTATTCTTTTCAAATCATGTGCAAAGCCTCTTATCTGAGTATTGTGGATGGATTATGGAAGTGGGTATTTTGGAGCAGTGGACGTAATGATATAAAAAAGAGGTAAATATGCGCAAAATAATTTGGCAGGCCTTAAGTTAATCAAGATCGGCATCGCGGTTATTGTATTCAGACTTATGGCCAATTTCATTACACGACCTTAGTTTATTTATCCGGATAGATTACGGAAATGAACCAAACAAAGATTTTTTTACGTGTACTCCGATTGGCTCATTTGTGGGATCAAACCAAGATTGTTAATTCAAATCACAGTAAAGGTGATCACGAAAAGCGTAAAAGGCGGGTGAAAGGGCTAACTTCAGCCCGGCCAAGTTATTTGTCAAGAAGCAGATGATCACGTGGTGGCGCGAGGTCACTATCCGACTTGATATAGCTTTGCTTGAAAAGAGCAGTTGTAAAATAGTTAGGTATTCTTGTATCACCACAAAGGCACCGAAACAAACAATGGCACTAACAGACATAGATCTAAATAGCCATCGCAAGTACTTTAATCCGAATGAAACCAAGCGTGTCACATTTTTAGGAGTTGGAAAAACATAGGGTCTGTACTGCTGATTAACGGACGAGGCAGTGGCAAAATTTGGTTCCTATTGCGATTTGTGGGGGGTCAGACGGTGAGTCGCCCCTGTATGGTGCGATAAGGTGAACCCAGTCATTGGCCTGGGATAACGCCAGACAGAAAGGGTGTGTACTACACGAGTATGGTGACATCGATTTTGACGTCAGGGCTCGTATTGGCGCCGCTTGGGCTAAGTGGCAGAAGGTCACTGGCGTTACTTGCGCCCAAAAGATAATGATGTGCCTTAAAGGTTTCATATACAAGACCATAATTCGGCCTGTGCTCCTGTATAGGTTTTATTTATTTATTATTATTTTTTATTTATTTCGTTTTAGGAAAGCTTACAGACTAATAAGAATAATTTATAATTATGGCGAATTATAGTTACAGTATTGCTGACAACAAGCTCCCACATATATGAATATATAGATGCGAGACTTAGCCTGTTCTTAGGCCCTACATCAAGGAGATCAATGTCGCGTAGATGAAGATGCTGCGGTGGATGTGCAAGATAGTAACTAGCACATCCGCGGCAGCCTTGGTGTCCACGACAAAGCACACAAACTTCAGGAATGCCACTTGAGTTTATTTGTTCACATTTTGAGGAAACCGCAGGAGTAAGTCGGTTGCAGATGTCTGAGCCAGATTGTACTAGAGATACGATCCCGCGGAAGGGCCACAAAACGCTGACTTGACGTATTAGAGGGCGACAATGACATGAGAGGCAATAGTTTCACTACGAAGGATGCTCAAGATTGAGTGAAGTGGAAGCGTTTAAATAGGAAGGCGGCCCTTGGCACTAAGCCGGGGTAACGCCAGGCAGAAAAAAAGAAAAATGTGATGACATCTTATACTCATACCCAGGGAAGTATATGACTTTACTTTACTATTCTAGTTTGATAAAATGGAAAAGATCGACGGCTATCGTCTTGTGCCTCCAATAAGACTAGATACATCTGTCTCAGAAGTAGGTACGAATTATAGAAATACAACAATGGCTTGTCACGATGCATAACGTCAGTCGCTTTCAAACCAGCTTATTTATACTTACTTACAGCCAATACTGTACCTTTGCAATTTGCCAGTAAGGTCCACCTCTAGTATAAAGAACGTAATGGTAAATATCGTTCCACGTAATGTCATAGTAGCCTTCGCAAGAGATGTTCAACAAATAAGATCTACCATCGCCACGTATCTTTAAAACTAAAGTATTGTACAGATGCCAGTCAAACGTCGTCACCCTTTTGAATGATTTCTGTAAATATTGCAAAAAAAACAACTCATAATATTTTATAGAATAAGAAAAAAGTCGATGTAGATAATATTTAATGGTAGGTATATGAAGTTTCTGTATTTCCCCCATTGATCTAAGGATCTATACTTATATAGCCAGCGTACTTAGACTGAGAACCCATGGGGTCCAGGGTTCAAATCTCAGGTTGGGCAATCACAATATGCGTGTGGAGTTTTGATTCGAAAAATCACATGACTTTCCTGGGATTGGAATTTGTGCCTGGTATGATGATAGGTTTGTCCCCATATCACATAATGGAATGGAAATAAGCATGGCGAACCGCCGCGCTGGTATACTTGTTGCACATCTGCTAACCCCTTTGAGGATATAGGCGTGAGCTTATGTATGTAATTTAATTTAAAAGTCTGTCATTCTTACTCTAATCATTTTTGATCGTATTCCACAGTATCCAGCTTTTTTAATGCGTCCATCTTTTGGTACTCTTGTGTCTAAGTACCCATGGAATTTGCCCCGGCCAGCAGGACTCATCTCAAAGCTGCATGTACTGAACCCTTCATTGTGATCACTGTCGCTAGTTGTTACGAATTTTTCTATGACACTTGGATTGTTGAAACACCAGATAACATCAGTTTCTCCTAAAAGAAAACATTGTTATTAAAATTACTTAAATATACAGCTTATTTTGTAATTTCGGGTTTGTTTCACAATATTCAAGTGAGATTTAACCACTGTGACCAGTATGTACTTGTATGACAGATTAGTGTACCTATATTTAAATGTTTTATATAACTTGACAAGTAGCATTTACTAAGGTGGTGAAACAGGTGCTTAATGTTGTGAAATAATTGGTTAAGAAAATACATTAATTGTTGTCATTGATATAAAATTATTATGCCAGAATGTATATGGGCTTGGTAATTTGTAATTAAATATGGACTCTACTAGTAATTGAGGTCTGTAATATGTCATTTGTTTTATATTCAGTTGTGTGCCTGTATGTATATATACATTAATTGAGTTGAGTTTTTGATTTAATTGAAACATCTACTACTAAATAATGTATTTTATTAAAACAAAGAATAATGTCTACAAGTTACAATTAATGTCTAGAACACAGACAAACATTCACAATAATGGTCACAATGTAGTTAATTATGTTAACAAACATTCATTAAACATAATTATATTTAATTGACTTTTATGGCTAAGGCGCATGAATAAATATACTTGGAAATACATTTTGTTGTTGTTTTGGGTTATCTTTAGACAGTTTGTTTATACTAATTATTAACAAATGAGTATTTGTCATTAAGATTAGTACAGTATAAGCAACAATAATTTACCAAACATAATGAGTCAAAACAAATAAAGTGTTTAGAAAATAGTCTGAGATACATCTTTTCAAATGTAAAATTAATTTAAATGTTAAACAGTAATGAAATAAGTCCAATAGAGATTACACCAAATACACCACAATAATAAATGATAAATATGTACAAAAGTTCCATCACAGCAAGAGCACTTGAGTTGAATCACAGCAAGAATTTACAAATAAGATTACTGGACGCAAACATTTATATTAAGATAAGAGTTGTAACACATTGACTGAGGCAGACACACATGCAGAGTTTTATTGCTCTCAATATATATAGGTCAGGCACACACCAAGCATAATGTGAAATCTAGACAGGTGTAGAAACACACCTCATATAGAATATATTGGGTGAGCCTCAAGCCTAAATAATCTAGTATGTGACATAGTCAATTTGTTAAAAAGCACCAAATATGCAATATCTTATATATAATACTGATATGTAAATGATCAACGAACTTCATTGATGAGTTGGTCACATATTCTTGTTAGTTCTTCATTATCTCTATTTTTCTGAGCCAATGATTCCTGCAATGAAGCGATAGTAATTTCATGTTTCTTGATTATAGCATTTAGTTTCGTAATTTCGGCATTATGGTTCTTGTTAACATTTTCCAAAGTCTCATTTGCTTTGGCAAGACTATCTGAAGTGACCTGCTTCAGGTTTCCATACAACTCCTCATATTTCTTTACTGCCCCTTCGTATTCAGTTATCTTTTGCTCATATGTTTTCTCTCTGTCTTTGAACTCTAAAATAACACTTTTACATTTCTCATATTTGGCTAAAAGGTCATTGAAAGAGCTTTCCATGCTGCAGAGGTGGTTTAAAGCCTGATCTCTCTCATTAGTTAACTTATCCATGTTTTCCTGTGTTACTATTTTATCTCTCTGTTGTTCTCCTATTAGTAAAGATATAGTTTTCTCATACTCTTCCATGACTATGCACATTTGTTTGTTACTAATTATTTTATCATTAACTTGCTGAAGGAGTTTATTTTCCTTCTCTAAGAAGTGTTCTTTTTCTTCAGTAAGTTTCCTGACTTTAGATTGCAAATCTTCTATTGTTCTTGAGTGTTTATGTTCTATTTCTTGCAACATTGACTTCAACTCCCTGTTGTCTTGCCTAAGCTGTAGTACTTCTTGGTCTTGCTTTTGAAGTATGACTCTCAGTGATTGTAGGCGATCAACTTGCTGTGAGCTGTAGTTAAATACTCTTGGACTTCTGGGTGCTGCTGTGGGAGGAGTATTTCCTGAGATACTGATCAATCTTTCTGTAGTAACTTGTGGTGTTAGTATAGCTGATACACTGCGAACTAAGGCTGGTGTAGACCTCACCTGGCTTGCACTCAACTTTAAAGCATCACTATTGATGACTGGAGGCACCACCTGTGTTGGTTTATCTTTACTATGTGTTAATGGCATGGAACCAGTAGATAAACAGTGTTTGGGCGAAGCAACATGACTGTCAACATAAACTGATGCAGCACTACCTGTCTCATAGCCGACATCACATTCAGTTGTATCTGATGCAGTTTCATTATGAATAGACTCAGATTGCAATAGATTCTGCCTAGCATACAATGGATCGAATTTCACAAACAAACTTTCCTTGCCGCGGTCGACATGGTTGTGGTTTCTGTTCGATTCTGCACACCTGACCAGGTAGTCCAAGCTTGTAGAGTCTATGAACACATTGTCGTCATACAATGGAAGGTCTTGCATTGTAACATCACATATACTGCCGACGTCCGCACCTGTGAGCAAATCGCTTGTTTCGTCCGAATGATCAGACAGCTCTTTCTTAGGCGACATAGCCATTAGATCGTCCACGGAAGACACTGAAGTGATGTAATGATCATCAGTGGTGTTAGAGCCCCCTCTCGCAGACAGCATACTTTGTTTACTAATATCACTGCCACCCTCACTATCACCTCTTATAAAATTACTAAACTTGTTATAAATTTTCTTAAAGCTGCTGGTTTCTTCGCGCACGAGTGAGTCAAGGGTCCCGGTATTAAACATCCGTTTCTAGTTCTTTGTTATAAATAATATCAATTATTATTCAGTCAAAAACGACTAATATTTCAGCTGCTTGTTTATGTTATTGAGGGGGTTTATTGTAGTCAAAACTGCAAAATAGCTACTGCAAAAATTATTCTTCTTCTTCTTTCTTGGTGAATGGCGACGAAAATTATTCTTGAATCTTGAACATAAAAATGCAACGGATATTTTTAATTTCAAATGTGACAAGTGACAACCACTACGAATAGGGTTGCCAGTAAAGCTAACTTATTTTAAACCGCTGACTCGATGTAATGATACAAAATTGGATAAAAATAATCAAACAATCCAAACAAATAAATACGATAGATTATTAATTTTATCACTAACTTTTTCAGTATAGGCCGGCAAACGAGCAAGTAATGACTTGCTTGCTCCTGATGGTAAGTGATCATCGCCTATGAACGCACAAAATACCAGAAGAATCATGGATACGTTGTCGACCTTAAAGGAAATGGATAATTAAGGGATTAGGAAGGGGTCCGGGATTTCAGTCTCCGGAACTTTATTTGATTCCGTTTTCGCTTTACATGAAATTCTATTAACAAAGAGTATAAAATCAACAACCAAAATTGTACAGTTTTCGTATCAAATATAATAATTTGGCAGCCCTGACTACAAATAAAACAAACGCTGAGTAAAATATTGCGTAAAAATATTGAGCGCCGAATAAAATATAATGAATAATGTTATTATTAAATAAAGCAGCCTAAATTATATTATTTAATGATAATTAAACACTCAAATGTATTTATTGTGTATTTTTATTACTGATGTTAATAATCAATTATTTTCATAATTGATATCAGTCCACAACTTATAATCAAATAAAGCGGTTGCTGTCCAACATTGGGTGCCGAGTGCAAGCAGCTGCCTTTTGTATTTGGGTTTGGTGCGATCTATGGCCCTTTACGGGACACCCATATGGGTTGACGCCCAGCCCTGACGGCACCCAACATCGCCCATCTGAGACAACCTCAGAGGGCAATACCCCCTCGGAGGAGGATGGGAGAGACACTCCTACTTTACACACTTCTCATAGTTCTTGATACCTGTAATGCAGGTTAACCTTGTGTGGGGCAGCACTATGTCTGTGACTCTTGTGTGTATTTATTTATTTCAAGTCATGTTAGGTAATAAAAACCGAATCATGGATTATGGAAGGGCATTGTATTAACACTTTTCTTTAGGACTGCCTTCGTATCGTAGTTTATTTATTTTTTTTATCTTTTATTTTTCTCGGGGGTTTTTTCAATTATGAAGATGTCACCTCCATTATTGTGTACAATCTGACATACTGTTACATGGTAAACAAAAAATTAAAACATAAAGATTGTAAACTAAGCAACACGCAACTGTAATGCCCTATTTACTACTTTATAAAGCAATCGAGCCTCGTCCGACACCGGAGAGGCCAACATGCTATTATAAAACCCCAAATGATACCTTCTCTCCCCGAAGGCGTGGCATCTTTGAGTGTCACTGCGGCTACATTCATATAATATATGATGGGCATCCTCGACGACTCCGCATACGGAACAATTTGGCGAGTCCACTTTGCGCATCATAAACATAAAACTGTTGAGCGGGACATGCCCAGATCGGAGCCTCAAAGCTGTCACGACCTCGTGTCGATTGATCCCACTCACGTTGAACCACAGGGAACGAGGTAATGAAGGCTGAATCACCTTGTACCATATACCTTTTGTCAAAGACCTTTTATCGAAGTATTCTGACCAGAACTCGAAACATTTATGCCTAACTATAGGTAGTATTTCAGTGTACCAAGGTAAACAACCGAAATTATCTCCATCGGATCGGGCTTCGTTTGCTAGACGATCTACAACCTCATTTCCCTGCAGTCCAACATGGGAAGGTATCCATTGTAATACAACTGTTTTATTTTTGGCTACAATTTTGTAAATGCTTCTAATAATAGTGTAAGCCAATGGAAGCCCTCTAAAATTTGTCGTGCATTTAAGCAAGTGAAGAAGAGCACATTTCGAGTCAGTAAATATAACAAATTGATCACCATTCAATGACTCGATATACGCCAAAGCCTCTGCGATAGCAACTAACTCTACATGCATGATAGACACTCGTATCGTAGTTGTAATGCATATGCGGTATGACTGATGTGCTGAGGTTTTCCGTAAATTTTTGAGGCCAAGCAATGAACATTAGACAGCCTCCGTAGAGCAAATTGCACCATGAGAACAAATTATGTGGCCTATGCACATTTACGTAATGAAATTACCAAAGAAACTTTTTTATAAAACTTATAAGCTCTTTATTTATATATATTTTTAAGTTTAGTGTAATTGGTTAGTTAGTAGTACCTTTGAATTATATAAAAGCTAAATAAATACAGTAGCAGCACCATATTATGGCATTTGGGATGTATATGCAGTAATGAAGTTGTATGAATGTAGACAACTGCGTGTGAAAGAACAATTTTAAATTTTACACAGGCAAAATTTGGTGGTGTGAGAATTTAGGAGATCAGCTAAAGAACTACCACATAATCAACAGTAAAATTTAGAGTCTTTGTTAATATTAATGAACTAAATAGTCACCTGGTCTAGCAACAACAATTGGGTCCATTGCAAACAACTCTTTTACTTCTTGACCAAAGAGTTTCATTTCTTGTTTGAGTTCTTTATATCCATTTTTCAGATGTTCCCAGTTACTCATCTTTATTTCCGTATTGTAGCCACCTTTTCTATCCTTTTCCCAAAACAACCATCTTTGTGTATTTACAATAACTGAACACGAATTGTTGAAACAGAAGTCTGTGTTAATTTTTTTACATAAAACTGAGTATGGACGAGAATTTCTCATAAAGCTTGTAATTGAGGTAGTCCTGAACAGTGCCATTATATATTTATATTGCATGAATCATGCTAATTCTGAAAAATAGTTCTACAAAAGCCTGTATTATTGTTTATTATTTCATAACATAACCTATTCACATTTCAATGAAAAAAACGAATTGAACGAATGGCTAATCAGCTGATTTTTACTATAGTGTTGTACACTCCACAGATCAATTATTAGTAGCTAGGCAGTACACTCGCCACTCAGAGTCAAAGTTGTAACCTATCACTGATTGTTATTGGAAAAGTGCCACTAGTCGTGTTTCGAATACATTCATTAAATAATTTCTTTAGAAAAAAACATCTGGATATTTATGAACAGTGATAAATAACAAAACACACTAGCGGCGCGGCGCGGCGCGGCGAGTCCTAACTCCATCCCACCAAATCTAGGAATACTTTCACGAAGCTAAGTTGGGAACACTGTCTGTAGTTCCATTTTCTGCCATTTCGCAGATAACTTGCTAATTATATAATGATCAAACGTAGTTTTTTTAAATCCTGAGATTGCGATATTTTTGTGATCAAAATGTTACTTTTCTTCAAGCAGTCTTGTGTAACTTTTGGACTATCAGGTACTGGCAACATTGGTTTCACCTAGAGCTGTGTCGGTCGATCATTTCTTGCAAGCCGAGTCGATCACGACCATGATGATTGAGTCAAAAGATTCGATCATTTTCATCACGTGTCATTTGGTTATAAGTTCACGTATTCTCTTACGATAACTGTTTTTATTGATACAAATTGAGAGACTAGGAGGAATTTCCGTACATTCCGGCGTTTTTGCCATACCCACTAGAGGAATAAAATTTGGCAGCTCGCATTAAAAACACACGTGGTGCTTTGCTAAAATGACATCCATATAAATTTGTTGAGACAAAATATTGTTCGCCATCTTGGACTTGAAAACTAATTTCGTTTTCACAATCAGTACTCTAAGAAACCTCCAAAATGATACCCAGATCCATTTGTTGAAAAAAACAATGTCCGCTATCTTGGATTTAAAAACGGATGTCATTTTCATAATCAGCACCATAAAAAAAACCTCGAAAGTGACACCCATATCGATTTGCTGCAAAAATAAAATAAGAATAGCCTTGAACCAGATTATAGCGCCAGCTACATTATATGAATCATATAACATTTTATGGATTTAATACATATTTTAATTTTATCACCCTAACGTAGATAACTAAACCAAGAATCTCAGGCGCGTTTTGAAAGCCACTGTGCAATTAAAATTCAAATCATTGATTTATTGATCCATCGATCGATCTGTTGGAGAATCCTTCAATACTTCATCCTAATATAATCGTTCTGATACATATTTAATTCTATTTTATTATTTGCAGTAATTAATCAAACACAACCATATTTTCTAAAGCCATAGAGCAGAGCGAGAGTTTTACTTTTAAACCAAGTTGTGCACTATTCTAGAGTTGCACCTCTTTACATAATATTCAATACGATCAACGTGAAGCGGTGGGCCCAAGTGAAGTGGTTAGCGGGAGCGACATCCACCGCAATTTCTAAACCGTTTTGAAAAAAGTATTTCACACATATGCGCCTAAAGTATCGTATATGTAGAGATGCATATCAAACAATATTAAATCCCAGGACCACAATGATTATTCCTGAAGAAAACAGTAAGTAGTAATCTTTATTATTGTTGTTATGAACAGACATAGTACAGTTAAAGTTCAAGGAATCTTGTGCAATCTCCATTTTCGGGTGCTTATTTAAATTAACAATAGGTTACAAGCTCCATAAATAATAATGAAAGATTTTAAATAAAATTGCAAGTAGAAGTACATATTTATACCTCTACCTATGTTGATATGAATAAATTCTTGAGTGCTTAAAACTCAGTACATATTGCAATATTTTTATATAGTTTCAAATTCAAATCATTTATTCTGTAAATTGGATCATAAATATCACTTTTACATGTCAATCATTTATTATGCTACATTAAATTTACGACAGGAACGCTAGGCTTTTACTATAATATCCTGGTAAATACTCTAAAATGTTGCTATGCTGTTGTCTCCGTTAGCACAATTGCATTACCACTTGTATTTAATCTTTCCATAAATGTATTTCCAGAATCAGTCAAAAATATAATTATTTACAATGGTATGTGGATAATTCCTACCATAAAGTGGAATGTGAAGAGAAATGCAAACGAATTGAAACTGGTAAGTTGTTAATGATAATTCTGATCTAAGTATAAAAAGCTGATACAATTTTGGATTATTTTTTCAACGACAAAGTTGTCTGCCTAATAAATATCCTCTATTTATTGTTTAATTAAAAATAAAACAATTAATTACTGAATATTCATAGTGTTTATTGCTCACTACAATGTTACAAATATGTTAAATGATATAGAATTCAGTACATCATGGACCCTGTCAGGCAGGAAAAATATAAGAACATAGAAGTAATAAGTAAAAAATGTAGTAATTCTATAATTTCTGAAATATTGTTCTTATATATTTGTTTTTCCTTTTTGGTATAATAAGCTTTTGTGATTAGTATTTATTTTAGGTATTACATTATAATTCTTACTACTTTAATTTTAATGTGGTCGAAATATTTATGGTATATTTTGATGAACGTAACCAATATGATAAATATGATGCACAAGCCATATTCATCTCAACAAGTCTACAATTGTTTAAATTACAGATTTACTTTTACTATTTAACTTTTCTTGCCGCTCTTCCATTCTATAAATGTAACCAGCACTAAAAGCAGAGGAAACCTCTTTGGCAAGCCGTAACTATTTTGGGATGAAACGATATTGAAACTGAAGATTATTTAATTCATGATAGTAGAGGTAAAAGTAAATCTGTGTCTTGTATAAGTAATCGGTGTACAACATTTAAAAGTTGCCAGGAGTGTGACAATGTTTAAATATCATGCATCCACGCTTTTCAGATTCCATAGAAAACTATTTTACACAGATGTGGGCATATAATATTAGGGATAATAATTGGATCAAATACTAAAAAGCCTTATGTAATGTTATAAATATATATATCAAAATACGATTGATATTAAGAATGAATGCCCACCTAAATGGTCTGAATTTCTGGATACTAATTAATAATAAATATTCAAACACCAGGCAATTTAGAAAGACAAGGTACATTCATGCACATTAACTACTGGGTGGGTCCTACAGAAAAATAAAAATAAAGAACTATTTCCGGCAATGCAAACAAATTTGACTTGTAAGGAATCCAATTATGAAAGTAATTCAATCAATAATTGGATTTCTTGCAAATAATTCAGGCATGAAAAAAGCTAAGAAATTGACCTACTCGTTTATGAGTATTCTGGAATACCACTCTAGAATCAAAAACTACATAGAAACCAATCAACATACTAGAATTATTATAGAAAAATTAAAAACCTTTATAAAATCAAAGTAGGTATTTGTTTGAATTTTAAGGATGGCATACTTAAAGATGCTGTGTTAGTGTTATTTTTAGATGTAACTTTGCGATAATTTGATATTTAATTTGGTTTATAACATTTTGAAAGGCACAAATGTAATACGCATTCGAAATAAAAGTTTGCCACTAATAAAAATGAAGGATTTTAATAAATATAAAACAAGACTAAAAAATAAATATGTTCAAAAAAGCAAACTGTTTTCTCATTTTTCCTATTAATAAAAGTTGTCATGAAGCGCCTGTTCCACAATCTTCGAGGAATATAGCACTCAGAGTTGGTGAAACAGGCGTTTAAAATATAAAAAATATTTAAGATTGATCTGCGAAAAAAAATATTTTTTTTGGCTGAATCTACACATGACCTTGGCCAGATTCTCATAAAAATAAAAAAATAAAAATTGGCTGAATCTATATGTGACCTTTGTCAGACTCATTGAAAATTAAAAAAAAAACAACTGTCATATTCTATATGTGAGCTTACCGGCGTGCTCTATGGGAGTAGTGGTGGTTAATATATCGCATAGCGCCAAATTACAACACGCTATCTGCCCTAAGAAAGAAAAAAAAACACGCTATCTATTGCCAACAAATCAAACGCGCTATAACAATTTTCAATCGGCGCTAGTTATAGTACCATGCTAGCATGCACTAACATATTTAATAGGTAGCGTAACTAGCATCTGCTGCGTGGCAACTGACAATAATATTTAATATTTATTAAAGCGCCGAGCGCGCGTTGACCAGTCGCGCTGCGCCATCGCACGCGGTCAGACGTATGTTCATTATCGTATCGCGTGCTGTCCCGCCCAGCTCAAGCGAGTTACGTGTTTCGTTTTGCTTTTGTTATTACTGTATATATTTATTACTTGCATGGTTTTCAATGACTGCAATTTATTACAATATTAGTAAGTAAGTACACATATGATAAAATTGTTTTAATATTATTGATGTGTCATTCAAATTGTCTAGTATATATTATTATTCTAACGTGAAAGAAAGTTGTAACATAAAATACGTTTTCGATTTTCTGTCGTATAAACTCCGATTTTTTTTTACTAAAAATTTGAGATGAAGGGCTCAGTGACCCAAACTTTAAAGCTTAGCTTAAGCGTGATATAAAAGACCCGTACCATACTATTTATGTAGTGTGTGATTCAAAATTTTCTGCAGACAGCGTTGCCCTATAGAGGCGCGGCGAAGGGATTAAACACATTAAAAAACTTAACAGATATCATAATCATCGCAATCATCAATTTCTGCAGCGATATATATTATTATTTTAGGGGATACAAATAAGATGTTAAGTTAGTGTAGGATATAAAGTTTAAATAAATTCATAATTTACTTATTTTTTTTTGTACATCATTTTATTGCACTGTAAAATACACTGTATTGTTTCCCATCAAACACTGTATTTTTGAAGCAAATACCGTATTTTAATATGTGGACAAGACGGGATTTTCTAAAATCTGTTTTGGCAACACTGCCGTAGATATAGAAAGCGTAGCGTGGCAATACTATAGCGCCGCAGCGCGCGGCGATCAGTCGCGCTTTGCTATCGCACGCTGATTGACGTATGCTCATCACCGGCTACAACGAAGCGCGCCCGCGCTTCGTAATATATTAAAGCATTAAAAAAAGCGCGCGAGAAAAATATAGCGTGTAGTCCGTAGCGTGATAATAAAATATATTTGATTTGAACACTACTATATGGGAGTGCCCTGTCTGATGCGTAGTAGTATCTCTAAGTAGTCTGTGGATGCGTAGCATCTCTATAGTAGTCTGTGAGTTTGACCCCCTTGCTTGTGTTTACCGTATTAATTATTACTGTTTATTAATATAGAGTTCTCTTTATAACAATGAAGTTATTATTATTTTTAAGTTAAATATTGCAATAATAACTTTGCATTTTGATTTGGATTCGATAATCTTGCTTGCGCAAGGACTCACTGTAAAATAGGTACCGTAACTTTAGGCTTCGGTTTGCGAGAATTGTTACCGGTCGGCGGTCACTTAGAAGGTCATTACTTTCACTCACTTCAATCAAAGAGAATATAACTTTAATTTACAACATTCCACGTTAAGCCACGTATTCTATGTAACTAGAGTCATTAGCTCCACTCATCAAAATAACAGCACAGCTGATATTGTTAGATGTTTGAAGTGAAAATGAGTTGTTAGTTATCCATATCAAAGTTGTTATATTGGCGAGAATGGGCATGGAGAATCATAACGGTGTGGTAAGTATTTTTTAATAACACATTTAATTTACTACATAGTTCATAGCTAGCATTTAGTGATCGTTCATGGATCGTAGCTTGTGGTACTCAATAGTCTCTGCCTACCCCTATGGGACATAGGCGTGAGTATGTATGTATAGTTCATAAGTCATTAGATGGCATACAATGTGAAGTATAAACATTCACAAATTAAACCTAGGTTTATTTTATTTCTACCAACGCCAAAAATTTATTGAAGTCATTATTACCTACTCGTTATAAAGTTATTGGTGCAGTACATAATTGTATATTTTAATTAGATTATAAAATAGTGTTTGATGATTTTGATATTATATTTTTCTAAAGTTCACAAATTTTTAAATTTTTATGAAAGTACATAGTGTGAAACGCATATTGTGTATGGAAAGATAATTCAGAAATGATAAGATATTACATTATCCAGATTTTTTGATAAACTAATCAAAATATTAAACTATAGATTGATTTTCACAGATTTATCAATGTAATTTTTTTTTGTCAATAATATACAAAATATACCTTTTTTGGATACAGAGCTGTTCTCATCCTAAGCTGTTCTCATCTAGAGTTCCTATAGAATTATGTCTAAAGGCACAACAGCAGTTATTTAAGCCAGGGTTTCTCTTTATGGTATTATGTCATTATTTATGATAATCATTCCATTAGATTTTACAAGAACAAAATTGCATCTGCAAAACATCAACTTATTAGTACAATTGTTAAAAGTTTTACAGATGGGTATTTTGTATAACTTCAGTGTGACTTACATTACCAATTCAAATAAAAACCTCACATTAATAGAAATAATAGAGAATATAGCTTGCAGTAATTCAGTTGCATTTGCAAAAAAAACATGTAATTGTAAAACCTAAATTGTATCTAATGGGATGAAATGTATTATTCTTAAACCAAAGTGTATACATTTTCCATTAAATATATAATATTTGTGATTGAGTTAAATTACTCTTTAGAACATGCTTAGGACATAATATAAATATGATCTGCCTCGGTGGTGCAGTTGTAATGCGTACATGTTACAATTGAGGCCATCGCTGAGGTCGCTGGATCGATCCCCGGGTCGGGTAAAGTGGTATTGGGTTTTGCTATTACGAAATGCTCAGTATCAGCCCGGAGTCTGGAATTTGTGCCCGGTATGGGGATAGGCTTGCCGCCTATCACATAAGGGACGGAGATACGCTCGGCGAAATGTGGGTGTACTAGTTACACCTCTGCCTACCCCTTCGGGGATTACAGGCGTGAATGCGTATGTAAATATGATTCTTTAAATTATCAAATAATAAATAATAATAAGTAAATACATCTAACAGTCACACACTTAGTCCTGACCCCTACTAGGCTAATCTGTATTGTGGGTATCAAGAACTATGAGGGCCTCCGTGGTGCAGTGGGCGAGTAGCCGGCTGTGAAGCGTGAGGCTGTGGGTTCATTTCCCGCATGAGACAAATGTTGGTGTGACCCACAAATATTTGTCTTGGGTCTGAGTATTGTGGGACCGCAAGTCCCTCGTAGTTCCTGATACCCACAATACAGGTTAACCTAGTGTGTGGTCAGGACTATGTGTGTGACTGTTGGGTGTATTTCTTTATTTATTTGCGGTCCCACAATACTCAGACCTTAAACAAATATTTGTGGATTACACAGTATTTGTCTAGGTGTGGGCAGCCATGGAGGCTGTCACATATTGTAACTTCTCCATCTTGTTGTGTAACAGAACATTACTAAAATTTTTAGGATGGCAAGCCATCAGAATATCTCTACCCACCAGAGATATTACAAAGGCTGGATTTCAACAAAAGTCCAGCTACATTCAAACCTAGGATCAGTGCGGCACAGCCCGGTGAAGACTGGATGGTAGTGAGGCCATTACAGCGGTCTGACTATGATAAGGGGTTCCTGCAACTGCTTGGGCAACTTACAAGCGTAGGCAATGTTACAAGGAAGCAGTTTGATGGTAAGTCATTTTATTTATGTAAGGTTTAACTATAAAAGGATAAATATACAGCAAATTTTTGTGATAATAGCTTGTTTAGTTTAGGGAGTGTAATAGGGCCACCAACATCTTAGGCGAAAAGCCAACCTCACCTGCATGTGGTACACTGCTCATTAACGAACGAGGCAATGGTGAAACTTGGTTCCTATTTCGGGTTATGGAGGTCAGATGGCGGTTCGTCCTGTAGAATCCATCGTCAATTCTATGGTACGACAAGGTGGCCCCAGGCATTAAGCTGTAAGATTGTTAAGCATAAAGAAAGTTTGTGTGGTTTAAAGCCTTCCATGCACTGCCCCGATCCGCGACCGCGATCTCTGCGATCTCTACACACAGCCGCGATCTATTCTTGCGATATGTTCAGCGTCCGCCAATCAGATACCACTAATGGGTAAGTAGGTCACATGGATGTAATTGCCACCGTCCATGAACATATGAACATCTACGAAATCGGAAAATCATGGAGGCTTTACCGACGTTAAAGGAGAGGAATGGGGATTGGGAAGGGGATAAGGATTTGGACTTGCGGTAATTACATAAATTTAATGTATCTATCATATCTACCAACGGCTTTGTAGGTAGGCTCTAGTTGTGCCACATAAGAGAACTGGGGGATGGCAGGCCCGGATCTAGTGGAGGGAGCCAAACCGGGGCCAGGGCATCCAGGGAGCCTGCAATTATGATTTTAAATATTGGTATGATCATAGTAGGGACATTTTTTTATAGCATAGGCCGGCAAACGAGCAAGTGGGTCACCTGATCGTAAGTGAGATCACCGCCCATGTAGGCCCACAATACCAGAAGAATCATGGGCGCGTTGCCGACCTTAAAGGAAAGAGATAATTAAGGGATTGGGAAGGGGAAGGGGATTTGGGCCTCCGGATATCTCACTCACCGTATGAAAGGAGCAGCAAGCCGCTACTTTACGTAGGGTTTCTGTGAGACAATGGTAACGATCCGGTCGAGCCGGCCCATTCGTGCTGTAAACAAAAATGTGCTCCACCACTCACTATCTGTCTTCTACGGGTACACCGTAATTGCCGTAATGGGTATTTTTCTCGGTGACGTCAAGGTTTGCGTCGTCTGTCATGAATGGCTTGAAATAATTATTTTTGGATGGATTTATAAAATAGTTCTGATTCTGCAATAGTTTTTGGGTAACGTAATTTATTGATTTAAATAATAAAAAGACATAAAATAAAGTATCCTATATTGTCTAATTTTCACTGTATGAACACAATTTCAATTTGTCTATTATAAATGTTGATAAAAAACTATTAATATTGTGTCCACACTTACTACCAGGCGAGACTTTTATTATAGTCGTACTATAAAATGTTTAATATGCCTAATATCTACTTAGCAATCAATATTCGTAAATAAAACTAGTTGACATCGTGGAATGTTTAATAATGTAATGGCATTTCGTGTCGACCTTGGGCGAACCGGTGCAGTATGATAATGACCTCTCTGTCAACGCAGATCTTGTTCCTGATCTTTGTCAGGTTTTATACCAAATATACTATAAAATATATTTACGCTTTAAATGATCACACGAAAATAATAGGGTATTTTACTCGATTATTGTTATTATTCTAATCATTAAGTTACGTTCCCTAAAATCTTTTATCAAAAGAATTGAATAAATAAAGTCAAATTTAAATAAGTTACAAGCCATTAAAATCTGTTGCGGCCTGCGAAGGGAATTAGTTGTCAAATGACGGAACAAGGATGCGCGACAGTCGTTTTACGTCACAAGACAGGACATGCCATTGCGCTGTACATGTGCGAGGGAGATAGTTAGATATTCCTACTAGGCGCCCACCTCCAATAATAATCCGAAATGAGTAATTTCCCGAGATTGGAGTTTGAACTCGGTATGGCAGTAGGTTCGGTACGTATCACATTATGGCATAAACTAGCTCGGCGCAAAATGTGGGTGCAGCACTATTTGCGCCTCTGCGTACCTGTTGGGGGTACAGGCGTGAACATATGAATATTTTACTGGAAGTTCACATTTCTAACCTGGTTTTTACAGTCAAAGAATTGAAGTTCTCATTAAAATAGATATCCTCATATGATTTGCTATGTTTAAATGATACTGGAGGTATTAAACAATGTAAACTATAAAATAATGCGTTAATATTTATTTCCAGAGCGTTTTACAAAGATGAAGCAGTCGGAAGGCTACTACGTGACTGTGATAGAAGACACTCGTATAGCGAAACTAATCGGAGCCGCTACTCTCACTATAGAACAGAAGTTTATACACAACTGCTCATTGGTAGGTCACACACATAGTCCTGACCCCACACTAGGTTAAACTGTATCGTGGCTATCAAGAACTAAAAGGGACTTACGGTCCCAAAACACTCAGACCCGACACAAATATTCGTGGATCACACATTTGTCTCAGTGCGGGAATCGAACTCGCAGTCTCTCGTTTCACAGCCGGTTACTCGCCAAAAAAAACAAAAGCTCACACCTGTATCCCCGAAGGTGTAGTTAAAGGTGCAACTAGTGCTGCACCCAAGTTTCTTTGAGCCATTTCCGTCTCATAATGTGATAAGGCGAGCCTGTCGCCATACCAGACACAAATTTCAAACACCTCAACTCATGTGTGATTTTTGGAATCGCAAATTCAAACACAAGTTGTGATTGCTCGACCTGGGATTTGAATCCTCACGGTTTATCAAACAAGTAGGCTAGCACTATACCAATAAGGTGATGCATCATGCATGCATGCAATAATTTATTTAGACCATATTTTAATTCTTTTTCAGCGTGGTCGCCTAGAAGATGTTGTCGTTAACGATACTTACAGAGGAAAACAATTGGGTAAATTGTAAGTGTTACTGTATTCTAGCTTTCGTAAAAAATAATTATATATCTATTGTATAATTAAAACGTGTTTTGTCTGGATTTTTTTGATATTAATTGGTATTCAATTTAAACAGAGAAGTGCTATAAACTATATAGATCATAATACAGTGTGTCAATAATTATATGGCGAGATAAGTGACACTGTTGTTAAACGCTCATTGGTCGATTTTCTATTTTGATGGATAATTCAATATAATTTAAATTAGTTCCAATACTTGCCACTGGTAACTTACATTGTTGCACTGTAAATATATATTGATTAAGTTAGTTTTTATACTATGTGTGCGTGAGCTTGTAAACGTTGTTGATTTGTGTGACAATGGCGTGTCGTCACAGCCGACATTATTTACATTTGAGTCAATAGTGGCAGGCATATTCAGCCATTGTGTTTATACAAACACATTACGCATATATAGCAAGACGTGAAAGCATGAGTTGAATGATGTATAATAATAGCTGACTAGATTTTTTTAATTATTTAAATCAAAATCTATTGAAGAAAGAATTTTATAGATCGGACCAAAAATAAATAAGTTAGAAGCCATTCAAATCCTGTAGAAGGGGTAATTGTCAAATGACAGACGACGCAACCTTTAACGTCAGTGTGTAAAATGTTCATTATGGTGCACGCGTGCAAGCGAGATCGTGCGATATCCTACTACGCACCCACTTTTCCTCATACCAACATTTAAAGTCATAACTGCAGGCACATTTCTGAACCAATTTTGATTGTATTTTAATAAAAGGGTTTATTTTGTGTATCATTTTCTGTTGCTTATAAAATAATGTATAAAATTCAATATAGGAAACTACCCTATTATCGGTATAGCCACATATTTTATCGTCTTTCTGCCTGCCGTTGTCCCGGCTAGTGCCAGGGTCCCCTTCCCACTAACACGCCTCCACTTCACCCGGTCTTGAGCATCCTATGTAGTAAGACCATTAGCTCTCATGAAAGCCACATTTTATATAAAACTATATGTCTTGTTGCAGGATTGTAGTAACAGTGTCGTTGCTAGCACAGGAATTAGGATGCTACAAAATGTCTCTGGATTGCAAAGATAAGTTAATCAAGTTCTATGAAACTTTGGGATACAAGATGGAACCTGGTAACTCCAACGCTATGAATATGAGGTTAGTGTCAATTTATTTTAAAAACACCCATCTCTAACATACCAAAATATACATACATACATACATAGACTCACGCCTGTTTCCCATAGGGGTAGGCAGAGACAACGGATTTCCACTTGCTACGATCCTTGCATACCTCTTTGGCCTCATTCACTCTCATTAAATTTTTCATACATGCACGTCGGTTTAGGGTACTCCTGACCTTTTGCCTCGAGAATATCTCCAACTTGATCTATGAAAGTTCGCCGAGGCCTTCCCCTCCCAACTGTACCATTCACACTCGCCATGTATATTTGTTTCGTCAATCTTCTTTCATCCATCCTCTCTACATGTCTAAAACATCTTAATATTCCTTTCTCAATTATACAATATATATAAACTTGATAAAATATTCTCATATTATGTTAAATGAGTAGTCATTTAACATAATAAATGACTACTTGGTGGCGCAGTTCTAATGCGCACGCGTTACGATTGAGGCCTACGCCGAGGTCTCGGGTTCGATCCGCCGGTCGGGTAAAGTGGTATTGGGTTTTTCTATTACGAAATGCTCAGTATCTGGAATTTGTGCCCGGTATGGCGATAGGCTCGCCGCCTATCACATCGTGGGACGGAGATACGCTCGGCGAAATGTGGGTATACTGGTTACACCTCTGCCTACCCCTTCGGGGATTACAGGCGTGAGTGCGTATGTCATTTAACAGTTTCGACTCAAATCTGGCGCTCCAGGTGGACATCATGCCACAAGAACACGCTATTATATAGTTTACAGTTGTATTGTATTTATGTATTGGTTTCAGATTCGACGACCCCTCCTGACAATTAGCCGCTGGGACGTCCGACCTGCGCTCCAAACTGTAAGTAACCAGAACAGCCAAGCAGCCCACATTATACGCGCTTACCACCACCACGATTACTCACATCATTATGCTCTATGCACACAATATACTATAGTTATATGTTTATGTGATTTCTTAAAATTAAATTAGGCGCACATGTTTACGAATTTATAATAATTTGGTTAGTTAAGTTAACGTGGGAGATCGAGACATAGTTACATCTATAAATTTTAGAAGCCGCGGTTCAGTTTGCCTCACTCTCCAATTAGTTTCCATACAATTGCGTACCTACAAAGCAAATAGTCGCATATCTCAACATGAATCTTAAACTTGTGCGCCTTTACATATTTGGTTTACACAAATGTATAAATTTACTTGTATTTTATTGGTAAATAAATTGGTAAAAAAACGAAACCTCTAGTTACTATGCCTAATTAAATCTAGTTGGTGTTATTTTTGTGTGTGTTGTGTTTTGTTCTGCTTGGTTGTTTATGTGATTACGGTTGCAGGGTCAATTGTTCTATCCATCAAATATTGTAATCAACTATGGACGTGATTACAATAATTGATGGGGTGTGCGATTGATTTTGGGTGTCCTAGCACATAATGTTATTAAGATTTTTACGCGACGAAATATCGGCTAGTGCTTAATGTTATCTGTTTTAATAAGTTCTATCTATTCAGTACGATTTTAATTCTTTTTCTAACGCTATGTTCTATTTCAAGGAATGTATTTTTTTTTGCTATACTATCTTTGTCATAAACTTCTAATCTCTAAGGCCGCCTTTCTCAACGACTCTTATCATGTTTAGCGGTTTAATATAATTAAAGATTGTTGAAAAAGTCAGTCTAATTGACATAAATAAATTTAATTATGTATATATATTTATTGAATCAGGTAGCATAATGCAATTTCTCTGTTTTACATTTGGAAAATACTTTTGTGAAATTATGGTCAAGTATATTAATTATCATACTCATATTTTATGATTAAAAACTCTGTTACTAACTAATTACAAGCGCTTTTTCCTTGCGTTATTTCATTAGTAGTTAGTATGTCATCACTCATCACAAATATAAAATGATGCTGTAAGTTTTTTTGGAAATTTAATGAGTAAATCAAATTTACTTATTAATTTTTGATGACTTAAAACAATATTATCAGGAAATTTATAGCACCATTTTAAAAAGTACTTAATAATCTATGTCGCTTGTTGAATATGTAGCTTTTAATGTAATTAAAAGTGAAATATATTTTGTAACTAACATTAATTGTATATTTAGCTCATTAAAACCATTCACGCTTTGATATATTTGTTTGATTTGAAACTAGCTAAATACCCATTGAGTTGATTTTTATGGACACGCCATTTTGTAAAATAGTTGTAATTGACAGCTCTCAACAAAGCAATTATTTTAAAAGTTTACATTTCCGTTACGTCGTACCAAACTGGCGACTATGCGCCATTAATTTTATATTATTTAATCTTCTAAAATGGAGATAAAAGAAAAAATGAACAAGCCAGTTGTACTTTTTTAAGAGGCCCTTTGTGTTAGGACACTATATTGGTATAATGTTCAGCAATGCCAATATAAATAAAACAACAAATATTTTTAAACTTTTATTTACAGAAGTGTAAATGTTAGCAGATAGAATAAGGATCTCGTCACACCAATTCATTACAATATCGATCAATTCTTACATTTTTATAGCAAACATTGACATCAGCTGGGTCTCCGTCTTCGTAAAATCATTTTTTTTATTGTAATGCAGCTGGACCAAGCGGGACATATACATAGAAATAAAAACGTTTTAATATATTCGGCTGATTGAGGGTTTTAAATATTAACACATTATATTTCATCTCATTCGTACTTACAGTGGTTGTCAAATCACTCATATTTATAATAAAATAGCTAAGAGGCCTGTTCATCGCCTAACGATGGTCGATACTCGATATGTAAAGGACTGTGAATAAAAAAAAAACTATTTTTGGGATAGATGTTTGAAGTCCCGCTCATGAAGTATGGCACGGTTTCTGAATTATCTTTTAGCAAACTATTGATTCAACGAAGTAAATCCAAATTTCTAACCAATTATTGAATACACACCAACCTGCGGGAACCAAAGTGGCCTAAGAAAATATAAACCTTTGGAATTGCTTTTAATTGAGCTATGGCTACCGGCAATGTGGAAGGCCTAGGAAAATATAGTGTTGAATAATCAGGACAGCAAGGAGCGGCAGAAATTGCAAGAGACAGTACTAGCAGCGGGAGACCAGACTAAAACAATGACAGACCACTCTGTTTCTCACAGCCTTACATAAACTACTATTAAAAGTATGCTCAGAAACCGTCTCTGTTTAGCACAATGCTGCAAACTGAATACCTAGTACCTATGTGTTACATTGCCGAACACTGAGATAATAGAAGTTTAAAAACACATAGACCGGCTCAGTCTGATAGTCACGATATACACATAATACATGTATTATACACATACAATAATTATAAAATTGTCTTTACAAACATTTGACATTTAGTGGTCTTACATTTGAAATTGTATAAAATATTTGTATGAAGGTTATATACAAATACACGAATATTGTTCAATTATTTAAATTAAGGTAATTACATTATTATTAATTACATTAGATGCATTAAGATTATAAAATTTATGAATAGTAATGAAATGAACTTCAAACACCAATGCATTGGCAATAGTTTTTAACTATAATTTGGTCAAAATTGCTAAGAAAGCTGGCATGTGGCATTTTTTGAAATGATCTGAATATCATCACTGATAACAAAATGTCCTGTTAAGAGTGAATTTATCGCACGACAGAAGCAATACTATAACAGAACACAGCGTCATGCAATTTGAAAGCGAGTGTATGTTGCGCCCTTATAAATGAGACTTTTCTGTGACGTTCTCACTTATGTCGTTTAATAAATTGTCCGTGTAAACGTTACACGACGTTAGAAGTATTGATTCATATCAATTTCAAATGTAAGACGAGCATTTCAAACACATTCACCACACAATACTTACATCAAATTGACACCCTCATATTCCGACTGCACATTCGATTACCAACATTAGGAAAAAGCGTTCGATACTTTCAACTCTACACTCGTAATTCATGCTAAGGGAATTCATTACATCCAATTACAACCTGCCACCCATTTATAATAATAGTTGAAATTGCAATATCTATTGAGAAGTCTGTAAAGAAAAAATGTAAGCTTGATATTGAAAACCATGGCTTATAGCAGTTTAAAGATTAAGCGGCAATGTGAAAGAAAAAGAGTTTTATCGCCATATACATTGGGAGTAATAAAAAATGTCTATCGCCAGTCTGTACAAAGCTTTAATATCAAAATTACTTTCCATTAAAACATTCAAGCTATAACCAATCTGTCTTAGGAAAAATCTTTGAAAATATCCTTATGCCTTAATGGCGTCTAATCTCACTTGAGCGCTCCCATTTGGTGCATGTCAAATTACAATATTTGTTCCCTAATTACACGTTACTACGCCAAATAGGACATTGATTATTATGATTCATATTTTAAAAAGTGAGCAGAGAAATACCTACATAATATTCTCTAAGTAATATCAAAAGGAAAATTAGACGCGAAAAAAGTCTGGCATCACAAAATTATGAAAGTATAGAATATAGCTTTTCTTTTGTATATAAAATATTCAAGATGTTACAGAAAGGTCATATTTGAGGGTCGTTCCATACACTTGACAGTGAGTATTTATGGAACAGGATCTTATCAAAATGTAGGCATCTTAAAATTTCACGCTATTTTAATCACTCATTTATTACGATCGATAAGGTCGATCACATCCCCCGTGATGCAGTGGGCGCGTAGCCAGCTGTGGAATGAGAGACCGCGGGTTCGATTCCCGCATCAAGACAAATGTTTGATCCATATAAATATATGTTTCTGGTCTGATTGTTTTCGCCCCATACACTAAATGATAAACGGCTGAGCTTTTTCTCACTTCAGAATCGTTATTCTCGCTTATAATCTTCACTTAATTTATAGGGATGTGATCGTCCTTCTTTCACCTGCCCCCACTCGCAGTGGGGTCGGCGCAACATGCTTTTAACACATGTTGCAGAATGATTTGGCTTGTCTTTTTTACGACCGGCCGCCTGCCTAACGTCAACCCCAAGGTTGCAAGTCGAATATCGACATGTTACGCAGTCGATAAAAAAATTAAGGCATTTCTGTTCTAGCAAGGTAATCAGATTTGGTACTACGGGGGATGAAATACTTGTATTGTACACTATATATTACTTAAATTTGACCATACCTTTCTGTAAAAAGTTGTATATTACAATACGTATTAGTTACTTGATTCATTCTAAATATGTAATGAAATATCAATAATAAGTATTGATCAGGACAAATCGACGTCGTCACCTGTACTTATAATAAATTCAGTTCACGCACGATTCTCTAACGTATGTAAAACTTCGCTCTGTAATGCATATCAATGTCCTTTTGAATATAAATATTTGCCAAAATGAACATGATGTAATAAACGCGATGCAGTAATCAGAAATAATTTTACCATGTATCTATTTTTATCATATATACATTAGATATGTAGTTAATAAAATCTATATGTATCGTAAACAAAATTTCCGCTATGTTTTAAATAAAATATAATTATATCGAAAAAGTAATGTTGTTGAATTATTCGATTTTTTGTTTATTCTATCGGGAATTTAAATATAATAACACACTGTACTGATACTCTTTACAGTTAATCTTTTATATAGTTGTACATTTGCTACATGCTTTAAAAATAGCGTACAGTATCAGTCGATTCAATTAATTTTTACAATGAAATTAATTTTATATCATCATAAGATTCATTTCTTAGGCAATATAATATTAAGGGTTTAAATGCAATTCTTAGCTGTCATAGTTTAAAATAAACAGCAGCTTGAGAAAATATGACTTCTATTTGTCAACAAAAGTTTATGGCAAAAAGCTAACAACGACTGCGAGGCACTATTTGCAATAAATAAACTCTTCAACAATCTGAAAAGGGAGTATAATGTGTGTACTACAGACCACTGATAATAATGGCACGCTTGGTTTCTATGCACATCGACGTATCTGTCATATCTACTATATTATCCGTGATCTGTAGAATGGATACATGTCTTAACAAACACATGGTCTTAAATATGAATTATGAAAGATTTTGAAGTAGTAGTGAATTATGTTTTATTTCATTTTTGAAACGCGATAGCTGTTAGCTGATTGCTACACAGAGAAAAATAAAGTAATATTGGTGTTTATAGTTTACCACGTGGTTGCGTCACAGGTCGGTTCACTAGAAAGGCGGCGGCGTCGCGGCGGCCATCTTGGTGCCGAGCTTCATCGGGCCTTGTCCTCTCGCTGATCGACGCGCTTCCATTTCTCTTTGTCGTTGCAACTTCCTTTCTTCTCTTTTTCTTCGCATTTCATCCATTTTTGAAGCATTGTTTTCTGAAAGAATATTATTAAACTACGATTGTGTTGTCGTCAATTGCATGACGTTTCAATCGAGATAAAAAGAACAACAATGCGTCACCGTAAAAACACTATATTGCTGGCGGCGCAGAACGCCGTGTGATATCACCCATATACGTGGTATATGTAAAGGGGTATTCGAGCCGCGCAATCCACGAGTTTAATGCCAGATTTGACGGTATGTATGGGGCGACCCGCCGTCTGCCATCTACAACCCATAACTGGAACAAAGTTTGGCCATTGCCTCATCCGTTAATCAGCAGTGTACCACGTGTAGATGAGGTTCGCTTTGGGTTCAAGATGTTGATGGCCCACTTACATTGCATACTTCAAGTGGCTTGTTCACTCGGTGTATATTATAATGGGCGTACCGTCATCGTTTTCCTCGATGGGCTCGAACTCTCCGTCCTCCCAGCCGCCGAGCGAGTCGTTGCTGTTCTGATGCGCGGTGGGTCGATGCTCGAGCCGCGCTGAGCCGCGCACGTACGTCGCGTTCGCATTATTCACACTCATGTCTGGCCATACAGAGTTGTTCCACGTCTCCGACGGGCTTACTAGCTCGGCTTCTGCGGTCTGGTGATAAACGATTGAATTATTAAATACATTACGTTGTAAAATTGAACGAATTCCTGTATGGTCAAAAGTTATAGAAAACAGGTAAATTAGGCCAAAGATTGCTCAAATGTCATAATTATCAACTTTAATTGAAGTTAACAGATACCGAATAAATATGTAGAGGAACCGGTGGTAAATGTTCCTCTATCAAAAGGAAAGATCTTTAGTCAGGCGGATGTCGTACCTGACCGGCCGCAGACCCTCCGTTGGCTAATGTTTGGAAATTGTATAAATACCAGGTGTCGCGCAAACTTTTACTAGCGCGATTCAGGATCAGTTGACGTTGTTCGGTGCGCGCTGTGGTACCGCCACGAATACATAAAAGGTTTTACTTTTTCGGATGTCCCATACTTACTTTCATCTGGACCTGATAATAGACTCAGATATCTGATTACACAGTCTTATTTGAATTGAACGCTTAAAATTATGATAGAATACATAGTACCTACATCATACTAATATTATAAATGTGAATGTAAGTTTGTTTGTTACGCTTTCACGCGAAAACTACTTAACCGATCATCATGAAACTTTGTACACATATTCTTGGAGGTATAAGAAGTAACAAAGTATACTTTTATGAAAAAAAAACTATTTGTTTGTTACGCTTTCACGCCTAAATCACTGAACCGATTTTGATGAATTTTGATGTAGAGATAGATGGGACCCTGGAGACGGTATAGGCTATGTTTTATTTTGGAAAAGTCTATTCACGCGGGCGGAGCCGCGGGCAAAAGCTAGTGAAAATATAAAGTTTTTTTCTTATCACGGCTGTTACGCGGACGAAGTCTCGGGGAATATGTAGTTAAGTAATAGTATGTGGTTACCGGTTGTTCCTGCAGCGTGCCCCACTGTTCGTTGTCCCAGTCGTCCTCGTCCTCGCAGAGTGCGGCGAGCGCGGGAGCGGGCGCGCTGCCGCTGCTCGGCGGAGACTTCACGCTCGCGCACGTGCCTGTACACGATTACTTATAAACGATGCCAGATATAATGTGACTACTTAACACTTTAATGCCCATTTTTTACCCCCGACAAAACAAGTGGGGCGTTTGACCCCGTTTGTGGTGTGTGTGTGTGCGTGTGAGATTAATCGAGATGGTTCCTAGCTGTTTAGATTACCAACCTATGCCTAATTTAATAACCCTCAACACCACGTATCACGGATATTATGTGCATCGCGATGACAATGCCAAACCACGCAGTAATAATTGGCACGCTTGGTATTGATACAGATCGACGTATACGTTGACAGCCTACTGTCTATACTACTTATATCGTACATTATACGTTGCTTAAATTTAACCACACCTTTCTGTAACACGTTGTATAAATATTCCATACATTATTAATATACCAGCGTAGAAATACTAACAACACGAATAAGTTAAGTAACATTTTATCATGTGTTATATTATGTTAGTTAAACCACGGTATTTGAATAAAACAATTAACTTTGATTTTGTATACACTTATCTATATTTATCTTTATTATAATACCTATTGATATAATTATGATAGTAACTGACAATAATTGTTTTAATTAATGTCATTATCTTTACAGATTACTGTCGTAAAGCTGTGAACATCACAAAAATATGTGTTAAGTCAATATAAGCTCTTTAAGTATTACATTAGAAGTTGTTTTATATTGACACCTATCCTATTTTTACCTTCTTATTTACAAGATGTCAATTGGCATAATCGAGAAAAAGATGCCTTGCTAAGTATTAGCAAGCCAGTTTTTTTTGAGAAACTATATGTGTAATAAAATATGAAAGTTAAAAACTAATGTATTTATTTTGTGTAACTAAACTCATTTTATGTGGTAGGTAAACGTAGTAGTAGGTCTTTGAATCCAGTGGAATTACCTAGTATTATGAGACTTAGCATCTGTGTCGGATGAAGTGTGCAGTTCTTTATAATTCAACATTCTGAAAGTGTTAGCTACTGTTTATCGACAGGCTAGGCGTGGCGCTAATCATAAGGCAAGCAACCTGCCTGTTTCTTCATTTAGGTGAATAGTACTATAAACCAACCATAGGTTTAAGTGATGTTTTAAATATTCAAGAGTGTTATTACAAAAGTTATTTTTTTAAAACCAAAATTGTGGTTAAAACATTTCGGTATTTAAAAGAGTACAGTTAGAATGCGAGTGAAATTTCTTACCTCCACTGGAATCGATTTCACCCCATGCAGCCATGTCCCAGTGTTCCGGGTCGTAGTCCGAAGCAGACTCGCTGTGTTCCAGTGACGTCATCGACGTCACAGATGACGTCGTCGTTGACATACTGCTCGATGACGGTTGCTCTGGGAATATTTAATAATATAGTCAACCTGTCAACTCGAACTTAAAAAGTTAAGTTATAGCGGGTTTACAGTACAAGGTAACATTTTAGTTGATCAATTGCTAAATCGCATGCGATTTGAATTGTCTGAACAGAAATTCAATCAAACTGATCAACAATAAGCTTTTGTCTCTTGTCGAAATCCATCCAATCGCGAGCGAGACGCACTTTAAAATGAGCGTGTCTTTTAATTTTTAAGCGATAAAAATTCAACAAACACAAATACATCACTGAAACCACATCCAATTTGGTTGAGCCAATATGGAGATTAGTGTGCACAAGCTAAGTTTTATTATATGTATAGATTATTATCAGTCAGTTTTCTCTTCTTCGGTACTGAGGGTTTCATGGGTGGTGGAAATCACTTATCATTAGGTGACAAAGTCATTCGCTTGCCAGTCTGTTACAAAAAATAACTTCACAGGAGAACTTACCTAGCGAGCCAGGTTTGGAAAGCGCTGATTTGGTAGAGTGCTGCACCCTGGTGGTATCGGAGTGCGAGCGGTAGAACTTGGCGGTGACCGCGGTGACCGCCCAGCCCGCCCACGTTGCCGCCGCGTTACTCAGTGATGGAGTGGCAGTGTGCACGTCCGCTTCTGCACAACGAATCATATTAACTAGTTCAAATGCACTTATATTATTACTAATGCGGTATATTTTCTATCTAGCTCGAAGGACCAAAAATGTATCAACTGACGATGTTTTCTTTTGTTGGAATTTTAAAGAAAAAATCACTTACCCATTCCCTCTTTTAGGCTCGGATCTTCTGAAACTTTCTCTAACTTTCCTAGGAAGCCTCTTATGGTTCGGAATGTAGCGTCACGCACCTGCGCACAAAACGTTTAGTTTTCATAATTTTTTTGGAGCCGAGACAATCACAATTAGTAATCGATTTTTCTATTCGAAAAATCAGACTAGATTTGTCCAGTATTGGAATTTGTGCCCAATATGGGAGCTTTGCAACCTATCGCATAAATTGTAGGACTTAAGTATTGTAAGAAAAACCCCATAATATAGACACATATATTACAACAAATTTTTCTGTGTATACAAATACATTAATTATTATATCGATACATTTTCATGACACTAAAAGTAAGGACCATAGTACGCGAACTACTCGTATGTAGACTAAGACTTTTTTTACACTGCCATAACATTGCACTTAATTGCAGAACTCTATTACCTACCTGTTTCTCCGGATCAGCAGTAAGCGGACACAGTGCCGGCAATACTCTGTTAGCCACTTCAGCCAACAAGAAGTACTGTTGTGTGGCAGCTAGCGCTAAAACACCGGCCTGTCTCGCTGGAGGGAATGCGTCTCGAGTGGCTCGTACAAACGCAGACACTAACACCTTCTGTCGAATCTGCGGGTGGAGATGCGACGCTATCTTGCCTAGACATACCGTTGTGTTCGTTCTGAAATTGAAGAAATAATTGTCTTATTGGTCTAGTGGCAGCGTATAGACTGATAAACATGAGGTACTGGTTTCAATAGGGTATTTGACTCCATTATTTTTAATATCTTAATTAATAAGTTAAGTTTCCTAAAATCTATTATCGAAAGAATTATATAAATCAAGTCAATAATAAACAACCCATTCAAATCTGCTGGAGGGGGTAGTTGTCAAGTGACGGAACATGACACGACATGGCAAGTTATGGCACAAGACAAGTCGCGCCATTACGGTGCACGCGTGCGAGGGAGATAGTGAGATTTTCCCACTACGCACCCGTTGTTTGTACCAATATTTGAAACATGAACTGCAACCTTATTTTTTACACAATTTTAATTCTGTTTTCGCAAAACAGTTACTTTTTTTGTATTATTATTGGTTCATCATCATCATCAGCCACAAGACGTCCACTGCTGAACATAGGCCTCCCCTAATGCCTTCCAGGCCGACCTGTTGGAAGCGGCCTGCATCCATCGGCTTCCTGCAACCCTTGTCTTATTCTTGGTTGCATGTGAAATAACGTATAAAATTAGACATAGTCAAATACGCTATTCAGGTCGGGCAATCACTACTTGTGTTTGAGTTTTCTATTCAAAAATTCACACATAATTGTCTGTAATTGAAATTTGGGTCCTGTATTATAATTCTACATCATTAACAATGTTATTTGAATTTTATTGCTTACAATCAAGTGGCTGATCGAAGATAAGTGTAAAAAAATATAATGTTCATGGTGGATGGTCGTCATTCCCAATTAGATAAATTGGTCGTTAATTTGGAGCGTCACCATGAAGTCGTTGACACTAAATTGGGACAATTGTAACATTGCGATAGAGATAGGTACTATCAGTTATCGAGATGAGTGGCTAAATGACATTTTAAAAATGTGTATTTTATGCGTTCTATTTTAGCCGCCCATGTTTTATTGTAAACTAAATTGTAAAAATCTACTGCAGGATTAATCATAAGTAATATGCAGGCATATTATTACTTATTAAACACGAATAAGCAAAATAATTTAAATTATCATGTAAACATACTACTCAGTGCGTTTTCAATATTGAATAAATAAATGTTGAATTATTGTAACATCAACATATTATTATTGTTTATAATATGTTGACCTAAGTAGTAAGTATAGACGGCTATTAAACTAACAAACTTCAGTTTGGTCAAGTTTCATCGCGCGTATAGTAATAAGAAACGCAAATCTACTACAAAAATTACAGAAATACATTACCTAATACCACCCTGGTCATCCTTTGACTGCAATCTAGCAAAATGCTTCAGGACTTCCACATTTAAGTTATTGTAGTTGAGTTTTGAAGCGAGGTGAATTATTGACTTGACAGTCTGCTCTCGTATGACAGGATTGGTGTCTAGGAAACCGTGTACTACTTGAGGGAATATTTGGTCGTTTACCTAAAAGGGAAAATTAGAAATCGTTATACATTTATCAAGTTATTAGGACAAATGATTTACATTAAAACGACGTTTCCGCCGAGATACAATAGCACTTTTTTGCTATTTTGTTATAATAAGGAGACAATGGATTTGTTTGTACGAACAAAGTGCTGAATAGCTAAGTTAGATACTCAGTATAAGTATCCAAGTGACTCGAACGGTACTGTCAGTTTGAATGTTGACATTAGATGTTCATTGGTTGAATATAATTACGAGTAGATGATAAGCATGATAAGGATAAGTTAAATATTCTGAGAGTCAACTTAAATTTACTCAGAGTATTTTTTTACCCGAACACGCCCATTGTATTTGCGTATTAATGTTTTATATGTATAGTAATGACGGCTACATAGTGAACAAGTAGTAAAAACTGTCGACCTAATTAATGTGACATACATCTGTTCTGGCGTATATTGGTTCAATTGTTCTTTGTTTTATTTAAATACATAAACCACAAAGATATTTGGAGTTACTTACAGTATTATTCTGTAGATGTACAATGAATTGGTCGAGTTGTTGTAACAGGCGTGACCTTGTAGTTCTATCGTTTGAAGCAAACAACTTCACCACACATGGTACAATCTGCTTCTGGTATTCTTCTTCACTTAATAATTTTCCTAACTGTAAGCAATAGAGGTACATAGAAGTTAGTACTAAAGGGTAGTTGAATTTTAAGTAAGTTATAGAATTATTGCATTTGAGGACAGCTCAGTCTTCCAAAGATATTTTTTAATGCAGGTCTACTATTTTTTTATAGAATTTGATATCATCTTTCTCCTTACTGATTGATCAGTTTGATCATAGCAACTATCGACAATTTTTTTTTATAGTAGAGGCCGATAATCGAGCAAGTGGGTCACCTGATGGTAAGTGATATCCACCGCCCATGAACATCCACAATACATGAAGACTCATAGACGCGGTGCCGAACTTAAAGGAAAGTTATGATTAAGGGATTGGGAAGAGGGGGATTTGGGCGCCCGGTATTCTTTTTTTTATAATATTTTTGTCTGTAATATGTACCTTAAACATAGGTGCTAGAACAGCGGATCCCGCGTCGCCATAATGAAACGCAGTGAGCAGTTGCGGTAAAATCTTATGAACACACACAGACTCGGGGAAGTTGTCTAGGAATGAATTGAGCGTCGAGAAGAACTTGCCCTTCTCTGCTTTATCCTTGATCTGTATCTCTTCCAGGAACAACATTGTGTCTATGAGTTCGTTTTTGAAATATCCGCCGATTTTGCGACATCTACAAGTTCATTTATTCATTACTTATATTCATATATTTTTAAACAATTCATGTATGTATCTGATATCTGAATTGGCTAATATTATTTATGAATATCATCAATAGAGGATAATTAGGGATAAATTATTATATATCATGTTTAAACATTGCTACTTTCATGTGCTATGGAATTTATGTATATGAGTGACCATATTTTCATCTTCTATAGAAGCATAATTTGGCACCAAAGAAAAAAGATGTCAAAATTCGAAAGGTTATCCATCTATAGAATGTATGCTACATTGAAATATAATATGGTGAAGGTATACAAGTCAACAAACAGTACCCAAAATAATATAATATGGAAGATAAGACCAATATTTGTACTTATTTTATTTTTTAATAAGTTTTTGTATTTCTAGGTATTCTAGGTATTTAACAGGATGTACAATAAAGAGTTAAATAAATAAATATTGACTTACATTCTTTTCATTGGGTGCATGTCGATGTTATGAATACATCTATCGATCTCATTTATCGAGTTATATTCGCTTGCCGCTATTTTTCTTAGTGTTACAGAAAGATGTTACTTACCTCGTTATAATATCAGCTGGGTTTGGTCTAGACGCAGGATTAGCGCTAACTAGTTCGCAGTACAAAGTACAAAGCTGTTTAGGTATATGGTCCACTGTTTTGAGCGCGGGTTGGTTTTTAAGGGGTCCATTAAATGCCTCCCAAATAAGACAGCCCAACCCCCACATATCTGATGAGCTGTTTAGAGATACAATATCTATTATATAGAGGTATTTATATATAATACCTAGTACCGTAAAATGGGATGAATAGAACTAAACAACTATTGACAATCTCCCTGGCACATTGGGCAAATAGCCAGCTGCGAAGCGAGAGACCATGGTTTCCCACAGCAAGGCAAATGTGTGTAATCCACAAATACTTATTTCGGGTCTGGTCCTGTTGGACCATAAGTCCTACGTAGACACCCATGATACGGGTTAGTATGGAGTCAAGACTATCTGTGTGACAGTTGGGTGTATTTAAAAAAAGGGAAAATAAGGTATATTATAACGAAAGAAAGAAAGAATACATTTTTTCTACACACATATATAAAAAAGCATATAGGTAGAGACAGACAGAGTAACAAAAAAGTTTTTTATAAATGGATGGACAGTGTGTCTCGTGATAAGCCGCTGAAATGGTTTTAGTTCAGCATAATGCCAGGCAGGTAATTGCCTGGTGCTGGTTTTCAACCAAAACCCCCCATAGTGGATCATGTAAAATTCTTGAGAACATAAAATAAATTCTTGTAAACGGATCATGAGGTTATTACACAGATAAATCAACTTACCTGTATTCTTGTGCTATATTCTATGAGGGAAGCAACAAAGCATTTTTTTCGAGTGCTGAATATTAATTAATTTGGTTTTATATGTATAATAATCTCAATATAAGTATTTGTTTTCACCCTTTGAGTTCTATTCACCTCATTATACCAATACTTAAACCAAAGTTTCTTTTGATGCATAGACCAAAAGTGTTGTTCAAACATAGGTGAAGGGATTTATTTAATGTCCAGACATCCGAGACAGACATCCAGATCCAACATTATGATCCGATGGTCGGTCATCCAAGACAAAACAAAGTACATAATCTAATAATATGATCGTATTGGATCATCATTAATAATAATCGTTTTTCCGAAATAGAGGAAATTTGCCATTACAGTCATTTATCATTGATTGTCTGACACTTACACATTACAAAGGGCAAATAATATTTGTAATATGTTGTTTTCTTGAATTGCCAATAGCAAGTCAATGTATCAACATTAAATATAAATCATTATATAATTTATGTTTCTACAAATTCTAATATTTATCTGCATCACTGGTAATATCAATCAAAAGTAGCCATCTTCGGCACATTAAAGATGATCCTGGGATCCAAAGGATAAATTAATCAAGACCACCAAACATGTCATATTAAAGCATCAAATTGAAGAGATTTTTTACATTTTACAAATTGGCCTACTGAACAATTGAACTGAACAAACGGAATGTTTGTATTAAAGATAACTGATAAAGTAATAAATAGTCATTCACTTACCATTTTGTTACCGTTTTAAGCTTAATGGGATCTTTTTTCTCCGGTGGATCATAAATTTCTAAAGCTGGTAATATTTTTAAAGGTATTGGGTTTGAAGTGTCATGTGTCTGATTGGTTAGGAATTCAAAGCCACCCAATTTCCATTCTCCAGCCAGAGTAACAAACACTGAATACAGACAGACATTGTTATGTCTCATGTTGCCATCATTGGTCAAAAATGATAATGCTCTCTGAAAAAGCACATACAATTGTACTTAAGTAGAAATGGGTATTTAACCATAAGTATACTATATTCAGGAGATATATTTACTTTAATCCACTATATTACAGATGGACAAGAAAAAACAACAGGCAGGCATGATGCATTGCAATGGAATGCAATAGTGACATACAAACATCAATCTTCAAAAAGTAAATATTTATTCTACCTTTTATCATGCTAGCAAATAAATTAAAATACTTTGCAATATTTAATATGCCAATTGCTTGGGAGAAAGAGATCAAATCATCTATTATCAATTAAGTAATAAATTAATGTCTTTCTAAAAACAATGGTTCAATTTAAAATTAATATGATCATTATCTAAGAAGCAGGCATTTCTCCTTTATGATAATATTTATTTTCTAATTCTCTGCTCTGATTCTAGTGATTGTGAGGCTTTGTTGTTTTTGAGGGTAGGATTAAAAAAAGCATTTTGTGCTTATTTTAAGTAATTGTATAGCATATAGAGTTTGCTATAGATATAGTACTTACAGTTATTTGGAAAATACCCCACGCGAGGAACAGCTCCTTTTGTTGGCCCTCTAGTTTAACATCTTCTATGTGAGTAGATAAAGGCTGTACATATTCAGTAGCTACATATAAAAATTTCTCAGTTTCACAGCTATCTAAATAATGTAAAAGGCTAGGATGTCTCATAGTCTTAAGTTTCTTCAGAGAGGCCTTCGCTATATCGAAAAGAGTCTCCGAACTCTTTTGGACGTCAAATAAAAATATTGACACTTCATCTTGTGTTCCCCGTTTTTTGCCTTTATGCAGTGTCCAAACACTTCGATCTTCTAGTCCAGCCACAGGATCCCCCACTTCATAGGGAAAATCCTTTGTGGGATCCCGTGAAAAAAACGACCACATAATGCACTTCACTCAATAAATTATTTACAACTTGTGCACATAGTCCGTTATAAATCTCACTCTTGCCAACGTGTAAAATTTCATAATCTAGGGGTTTTTAAAACAAAGCAAAATTACGCCGCGCCGTAAACAAGGTTTTTGCGTTAAAATTACAAAATAAGAAGATTTTGTACAATACACGTATGACAGATGAGTCATTTGACAGCTGACAAGTATGAATGAATGATTATGAATGGCCATTAGGGATGTGGAACTGGTCGAATGTTTTTTTTTTGGGGATAGCAACACTAATAGTTATTATTTATCGTAATATCGATTACATTTCGTAATCGATATTACGTTCCATATTCAAGTGTGGTATTTCGTAACATAACTATAAAAAACTTTGTCAAAAAAGCATAAAATGACAATTGACATTTGTGATTTGACTTTTATTTTAGTTTCTGTTGGAGTTTGGTTATATTTGGAGAAATTGTAAATCAGAATACAGTGTTATATCATTTTTAATTGGTGTTTTAAAGTATTCTAACTAAAAATCATGTCCAAATCGGTTGCACGGTTGAAATCTATGAAAAAAGTGGCTGATAAAATCGATCATACTTCTAAGTTGAGAACTAATATTCCTGCTGGAATGGCTGCTGCTGGGCCACCCTTAGGTCCTATGCTTGGTCAGGTAAATATAGTTACCAACAGCCTATGATTATAAGATTTGATAAACCAATCTCAAAAATTTGGTAAATTTCAGCGCAACATCAACATTGCAGCTTTTTGTAAAGATTTTAATGAGCGAACGGCAAACATTAAGCAAGGAATCCCGTTGCCGACCAGAGTTAAAGTTAATTCTGACCGTTCGTACCAGCTGATCATTCATCAACCTCCAGCATCTTACTTTTTGAAGCAAGCTGCTGGTATTAGCCGTGGTTCTATGGAACCAGGTTAGTTCATAAACCTGTAATAAATATCTTATATACATATTTTTATGATAATAAACTTAACAACAGTACCTACTTACTGTATAGGAAGTAAATGAATCTTCTTCATTGTTGTTGATTGTTGGATAAAATAATAATAATAGCCTTGTATTATATACGTCCCACTGCTGGGCACGGGCCTCCTCTACTAAATGGGAGGGGTTAGGCCTTAGTCCACCACGCTGGCCTAATGCAGGTTGGCAGACTTCACATACTTTCGAAATTCTTATGAAGAACTTCTCAGGTACACAGGTTTCCTCACGATGTTTCCTTCACCGTTAAAGCAAGTGATAATTAAGAAAACACAAATAACTTAGAAAATAATAACACAGAGGTGTATGCACTTGGGGTTTCGAACCTGTGACTTTCAACACTCCACGCTGAGCTATCACTGCAATGTTGGATAAAATATTACACCTTTTTTCTTACTACAGCTTATCACCAATAACTTAGATCTAATTCTCAATAATTTATTTAACCATGTAATATAATACTCCTGTGAGTGAATTTAACATTATTAACCTTCTCTGAAACATGTTTTTTTTAATTTAACCATTTATTCCTTTTTAGTAAGAGAAATATCTGGGAAAATAACCTTTAAACATTTATATGAAATAGCAAAAATAAAACAACAAGACCCACCATTGGAATGGAAATCATTGGAAGAAATATGCACCATGCTAATAGCAACTGCAAGAACATGTGGCATTGAAATAGTAAAGGAATTAGATTCAAAGGTAAAATTAATACATAGCTGACACCACACTAGATTTCCTATATTTTTGATATTAAGAGCTTAACTATTAGTGACTTTGTTTCATACAAGACTTAAAATAAAATTTTGCCAGAATATTTGTACAAATTCATGTTTATCAGGCTGTTTACTTGCTTGCTGAGCTATGATTAATATTTTCACCCTCTACATCCATTATTGGTTTTTATTTTAAAATGAGTGTAATACAGTAAAATGGGGTAGTTCAGTTAATACAATTTAGGTATTTATACCATTTAATGCTAAAATAAACTTATGTGCTTTGACAATATTTATCTACTTAAAAATTACAAACATTGATGATAGTTTAATATACACATATTGCCAGCTTAATTTATATTCTTAATTTTGTCCTTCATTCCTCCTTTTTTCTTAATTCTTATTCTTATAATCACCACATCCTAATTGGAATTTGAATATGGTTGTGTTCCAGGATTATGGCGAATTTCTAGATGAAAGGAAAAAGATTATAGAAGAACAGAAGAAAAATTTGCAAGAGAAACGAGAAGCTAAAATGTTGAGAACAGCATAGTGCTTTGTATTAAAATAGGTAGATTATTATTTATAGGATAGTTAATGAATATAATTTTAATAATTTGAACATCTTTCACTATTTGCTACATTTTTGTAGCCATGGCAATTATTTATTTGCATGAATGACGGAGGCAACCAGGTTACTCACCTTATGTAAAGTGTCATGTCTGCCCATGAATAGGAGCAATGCCACCAACAACATTGAACTATAAAGGTCTGCACAGCACTGAACTGTGCTTGTCCCTCAAAGATAAAAGATGTAAACTTATAGTGGCTTGTTAAACATACAGCAAAACAAAGTGTGCAAGCACTTGTGTTTCAGTTTGAAGAACAATGAATCCAGTAAATTACTGGTAATCATAAGCCGAACAACATATGTCTTAGGGTGCCGAAAGCTGTCTTGTCTTGCAGTGTTTTGTAATTGAAAGTTCTGTGTAGTATTGTGTGTTTATGGGCAGGCGCGACGATTACCATCAGGCGAGCGATCTACTCGTTTCGTCTTTCAGGCTAGTAAAAAAACAGGACACAAAAGTGCTTATATTTAGCATCTGCTTGACAAAATAAAAAGATAAAAAGTGCTATGTACTGAAGTGGACTCTTGAATACGAGGGATCAACCACTATTGCCTGATGCATTATTATAATATTATTACTATTATTACTAAAAGGGCAAGTTGATGGATTACAAAATAAAACACAGGGTCTCCATTTATATACCATTTATTTTGAGAAGTGTCACCATTATCTTTTGTCTATGTAGCATAAAGCAGATGTGTTTTCCTAAGTCATATTATCTATTCACACATTTATGAGATAGTTTGGGTCAAATAATTTGACCAGCTTGAAGTCACGAGCGGCGTGGGCTATTTTCAGAGACCTTTTAGAGAGCACCTTTTAGGTGCAGTTAAAAAGGCGGTTTGAAATAACCAAATTCAGCCCCGTCAAGTAAATTTTAATTTGTTTTGTATATTTGTTATAGTCATTCATATTCTAAGCGGTTTGCAAAACAACTATTTTAATTGAGTCCATAAGTAACTCAATGTTTATTATTCATAAAATACAAACCTTTCAAATAAATAAATAGGTATGAAAGGATTATAGGTTTCTAGTTGCCTACATCTATATACCCATATACCCAGAGCTTAAAGCCTCAAATCTATACTATTCTACCCGAGTAATTAACGTGTAATGAGATTTTAGCAAACTATGGTAATCTATACAATTACGATTACATTATCACATACAAGACAGTCTCATCGGAAGATGATATTATAAAGTACAACAAAAATAACTTAGATAATTCTTTTCTGTACAAAAATATAAATAGAATAATTCTCCTTAGAGTAATTGAGTTAGATCTCACAGTACAAGCTTACTATACAAACTTGAGGTAAGTAAATTCTAATAAAATATAACATTTGACAAATGAGGTACCATTAATGGACTTTAAAGGTAACTTGATAAAGTAACTACTTACCTTAAAATATGAACCAATATTCACAAAACGTAAAAGTTATGTACATTTGTACTGCAAATAATAGTTTTGTACTTTCAAATACTGTGTATAAATCGTATAGGAATATATGTGTGAGAAATCAAATCAGTTATCCTCAATGTAACAGAAAGATCAGAAATCATCAGCAAACATTATGAGTGTGAGAGCGTCTTAGTTTAGGTGAATTTGGCAACACTTCTGGCAACTCTGTAACTTTGTCTATTGTGAAATCAGGAAGATCTGATGACTCTTCGTCCTTTTGCAACGGGATCCATACTGTTCCTCCTAACTCCGCCTCTTTACCGCCCTGGAACAATGACAATGAAGTGTGTTTGCGTATTTTAGGAAAGATATTATTTATGATACTAGACACCTTGAAGTGTCTCGAATGTTGTATCTTTCAAATGACCGCGTAATAAGGTCAGTGCATGCATCTGTTGAAAGTTATGTGCACATAAATACACTCCATATCTCACTGTTGTAATTTTACTTGGAATAAGGTTAGACTCTATTTACATCTTTCGCCACATTTTATTGTGTTTATATCAGGGTTGGAAGCATAATCAATATCTTAATAATTATTTGGAAAATATAGGTTTAGATTATTTAAGTACCTATAGTTATCTTAACCAATTCATGATAAAAATTATTTCCCGTTGAATTAATGCAATTGTGATGGAATGACAATTATGTTTCATTAATTATTATTTAATCAGCATGGCACTTTGTTGATTTTATTCTATTTTTGTTTAAAATACATTTTTATCATTTATAACGAATCTGTAGGCAATAGAATAATAAATACATCTCGATTTCTTAAATATTTATGTTTATTAGCAAACTACTACCTTCTAGTTAAATAAAGATCGGTGCACACAAACTTGATTCACAGATGCTTCATAATTGTCATGAGATTTATTATGTATCATTTATTTATTTTAGAATTTTGAATCCTGTTTTATATAAGTTCTGAGTTATTACCTTGATGTCTGTCTCGAGTTTGTCTCCGACCATAATACAGTTGCGCGGCTCAACGTTAAGCAGCTTGCACGCCTCTAGGAATATATGCTGGTCAGGCTTTTCCCAGGGTAGATCCCCGGACACCAGCATGCAGTCGAAATATTTGCGCAGGTCGAGCAGTTCTATCTTCTGCCATTGGGCACGAGACGGCCCGTTCGTGATCAGACCGAGAAGATAATCCTCCCTGTGCCACATTCATTCACCAGCCTTTGGTTATTTAATGAGCTCATTCATGCTGAAACTCAGCACACGATACAAAACAAGCCAAATAGTCTTGCACGTGATTATAAATTCTCTTGTTCGATTTTCATGACATATTCGCCTGACTTCGGCGTAAAAAGTTACTTAATATACTTTTAAATGATTTCTCATTTTCAAGTGTGGACGTCGTGCAAGAGAATTTATGACCTCTTACGGTAAATTTCATATACAATTTATATCGCAATGTAAATACAAATTGCATTTGAAAAATTATAAAAATCGTAGCACTATGCTGAAAATATTCAAACACACAAAATATCCCTTTTTTATTTTAAAGTAAAACATTTTCAACACAGAACTAACTGTTAATAATTATTTTGGAACTATGGAGATATTTTAAAGTCAAAATTCAACAAATTTTAATTTACATCTATCAAAGTAGCGCAAATTCGAAAAGTAACAAACTTATCTCCATAGTTCGTAATTATTCAAGGTGTTGAGGTAATGGTGTTACCTTCTCCGTGATGCACTTCCTCACATATTAACAAATACAATTCAAACCTAAGTGTTGCGCACGCGGCGCCCCGAGTTTAGTCACTCGTTGAGCAACAACTGAACTGTTGAAAAACAAGTCATTTATTAGCAACATGCGCGCAAAGCCAGCCCCGATATCGCGAAGGCAATTTTATAATTAACCATACGAAACATTAGCTTTTTTTCAAATACCTCCACAATATTTCGGTGCTGACTTTATCATGAGAATTTCGATAAATCAGTATTGTAGTATCCATAGTATTATGTGGCATGCAACGTCTGATGATCTTATGAGAAAACAAAAACAATACGACGGCACACTAATGACTGCGAAATAGATGGTTCAAGATGGAATGTAGTTGATATAAAACAAATTCCGTAGACCACATAACACCATGCACAATAATTATTGTTTTCACAACAGCAGATACATTCTATCCACGACTAATATTGTTTTTATCGGTAAATGAAAGAAAATATCGTTAAATACAACTTATCCTATAAATTGTAGAAGAAAAAGAATTTATCTGCTATTATGATATTTCTTTGTTTTGCAAAATGCATTACACTTTCTTTTTGTTAAGCGTAAACGTTTAACAGATATATGCATACAAATCAAAACCAAGAAATTTATTCTTATAAATAAACATCATTAAAGTTATATCATGGAGAAATATTTTATGGATTTATACATGCATTTATATGCGAAATATTTCTTCATAACATACTATTTTGAGCGTATACAATTCGAACTTACCTCAAAGATTCTAACAGGTGTATCACATCATTTGTTAGAGCCAAACATTGAAACCTTAATTTTATCCATTCGGCTGATACATTTTCTGCAACAAATTATCAATTTGGATGCATCTAATGAACAAATACACTGTATGCAAAAGGTTCTTATACAGCGGTAATGACCATAACATCCTATTAAAGGAAAATATAGAATCATAGATTAGTTATTGCTCACGGCTCCATCCGCGTCTTTCCAGTCATATTTCCAGGGTAAAAAGTAGCCTAAACTCGCGGCCCATAAACTATCGCTATGCAAAAAAACTGTTGCAGTATAAAGGAAGGACAAACCAACAAACACACATTCACATTAATAGTATTAGCGTATGAAAATGTCTGAAGGGACGTTTTCCAAGTTGATCTAAATCCAACCCTTGCGTCATTTCCATTCACGTTTTGTTTTTTTTAACGATTTATCATTACCATCGTTCGGATCCAACATCTGTTTATAATTTTTACCGTACACCCACTCAACAATGTACCTAGTAACCGTTTACGTAAGTTTTTTAGTCATAGTTCTTGTTTGTTTTCATTGGTTTTATACATTCCGAAATTGCAACTAATGTTCCGAAATGACTCTACAAGAGTTCTAACATTTATATTTATGCACAATCATTATACGACGAAAGTAAAGCAATGTATACGCATTCTGGCCGCTCGCCAGATGAGAGGTAAAATTAATTCTTCGACTTTGTAATTAATTAGAATAGGAAGAAAAGACGAGTCTATTTATATTACGCGTTTATAGTAATCTAGCACTGTGCACTCGACACCTCGTCAAACCATACTATTCAGTTCTTTAAAGTATTTATTTGAATGAAGATATAAATCCAGTCCAATGAAATTGTTTAAAATTAGACCTTTACAAATAATATGCATGAAATAAATAGATAGGCTTGTAAAAGACCAGATTCACTGTCGTTGCACGTGTTGTTTACATCATATTATTTATTTATTACTTGCTCATACTAACTGGCAATGTGTTTGTAGTTTTTAGGCAGGCAGTTGCGCCATAAATGCGTGTGCCATTCATCCATGGCGTAGGATTCATCATCAGGACGGGCTCTGAAAGCGCGTAGGAATGCAATACCGCTCTCCACTGCTAACTCTTGCGGGATCCCATACTGTTGCTGCAGGATCTCCACTAACTGAAGATTAAAGAACATGAGATGAATATTGTAAAATGTTATTTATCCTTATTAGGGCTGGAGTGCCTACATTAGGGCTGGAGTGCCTACAAGCATTCGCCCGAAAGTCCGGTGACGCTGACTAAAGCCGACTCACGGTCAGGCCATCAGCATTCGTCCACACCAAAAAAAAAAAAAAAATTGTGGAACGTTTGTAGTTGTAAAAGATAATGTCATAAATAATCTACACTAATATTATAAAGAGGAAAGATTTGTATTTTTGTATGTAACGAATAAACTTGAAAAAATACTTGACCGATTTCAAAAATTATTTTGCCGTTAGAAAGCTACATTATCACTGAGTAACATAACTTTTTATCCCGGAAAAGGCCGTTCACGCGGGCTGAGCCGCGAGCAACGGCTAGTAATAAATAAATAAATACACCCAACAGTCACACACATAGTCCTGACCCCCCACTAAGTAAACCGGTATCGTGGGTATCAGGAATTACGAGGGACTTGTCCCACAACACCCAGACACGAGACAAATATTTGTGGATCTTCTCAAACTGACAACAAAAGAGGAGGTTCTCAATTTGTTTGTATTTTTTATGTATGCTACACGATATCACGATCACGATTTTGATGATTATTTTTGTGTTCAGTAGGGTTTAGGTACTTCGAGGGTGGTCCCATATAGACACGAGTACGAGGAAAAATTGGGAACATCTCAACGGAAAACAAGCGGACCGCAATCCGGGTATTGAAGTTTTTAACATGTAAATATTTACATAAATGTGGGCAATAATTGTATCACAAGAATTAAGATGAAATATTAGGTAACTAGTTTAGAATATAGGCTAATGATTAAGAAATGTGTTCTACTATATTATAAGTTAAATTAGTAAGCATCATCATACATTACGTATTTATATGCTAGTAGCATAGCTAGTAGTAATTTCTGAGTGCGCTCTGAATAACTCGTGCAGTGACTCACTTTTCAGAACAAGCTTTCGTAATTGTTTCATCGCTCTAATATTGTGTTTTTGGTTTGTTAGTATTGTTTACTAATGTACCTTTCTAGAAATCTAATACTTCTAAAGGTTCATACGAGATATAAAATAGGAAAAATGGAAAGATAGTTTTATGAAGTCTATCTGCGAGTGTTTTTTTTTTTTTTTTTTTTTTTTTATCCTGGCTCGGCAAAGTGACTACGCTACACCTGATGGTAAGTATAGCGCAATCCATGAATACTGTCGACCAACGATAGACACTGAATCTATCGCAGATCGGCAGAATTATGCCGGCCTGCTTAGTTGCTTCTTCACACTCCGTTTAAAGGATCCCAAGTTATAGGAAGGAGGAAACACGTGCGCCGGCAAGCTATTCCACAGCTTTATGGTCCGACAGAAATACGATTTTGAGAACCTCTTGGTCCGAGCCGAGATGGAAGAGACCACGAAGCTATGGTTTCGCAAGCCAGCACGCGTGGTTCTGTTAAGGAAAGGTGAGGAAGGAATAAGGTCAAACAATTCTTCAGAGCATTCACCGTGATACAGACGATAAAAGACGGAAAGCGAGGCAATGTCCCTACGCAGCTGTAGCGGCTCTAAATTTTTTGTGACGTCTGCATCATTCACAATGCGGACAGCCCGTCGCTGCAATCCGTCCAAGGCATCGAGCAAGTACTTTGCGGAACCGTCCCATAGGTGCGAACAGTATTCTGCACCCGGCCGTGCCTGCGCTTTGTATAAGCGGTAAAGCTGGCCGGGTGCAAAAAACCTACGCACCTTGTTCAGGATTCCGACCCTGCGTGCGTGTACGTATGTAAGCATACATCATTTATAATACCTCCTCGAAGCTCAACTTTGTATCGCTTTTTTACTGTCTGTGGACCGATCTCTCTTCCATGAAGTTCTGTGGAACCTGTCCTACTCTAATAGAGTTTGGACCACCAAGAGTGAGATAGCGACACAAACTTGAGCTTCGAAAAGGTATTAGAAGTTGCCTCTACCTTTACTCTAGCTTCGTGATATGTAAGTGTCGTATTTATGTACACTTGTATAAATATGAGTAATCGGTAGTGTATCGTGAAAATGAGTGGTTTAATGTCTGCGTGACATATATCATGTAGGAAATGTTTCGAGAACCCGAAATAGAAGGGTCAACGTTCTAGGTGCCGTGTCGCTCACTAGCTTGCTAGCAAACTTTGCTTGGCACAGCTTCCCGATTGAAAGTCGATACTCTATCAACACATGTAAAATTGTTATAATAAAAACAACATATCTGTGAAAATCGAGTTTATTGAGTATGAAGTAAATGTTCCTGCATATTGAATGTTTAGTGTTGGTAAAATAACAATACTTTGAACACCTGTAATGCTTATTTACAACAATGAAAAACAATGATAATCAGTTGCCAAAAAAATTAACAAAGCAGTAACAAACTTCAAAGCAGATCCTGTGATAAAAAAAAAAATACAAATAAGTAGACATACCTACCTAACAGTTAGAAAATTTAATAAAGTATATTCTTAACTTAATCGCCGAACAATTTTTTGCCTAACTCCATTAGCCGGTGGTTTCTACACATTTTTAGCGCGCCGCCCTTTTTGAGTACTGGGATGACGGCTTCATTCGAATCAACCAATCTGCACAGGAAGTCTTCAAATGCAGATTTGACATTGGGCGCGAGAGTGCCCACTTTAACCTTAACAAGCATCACGACGATGCCCTCCGCCCAACCACTTTCAATAGCGAACTCAGATATCCATGGGACAATTGTAAGAACTCCACTCATGGTCTGCATACCCAAGAACCACAAGTCGGCGATTTCATTCCAGTTTTCTTTGTAGCTCATTGAAACAACTAGGGCAGTGGGATCATTTGATTCATCAACATTGTATGCATCCCACAGGAACCTGATTGTAGATTGAATGTACCTGCAGATTGAGAAGTCATTCTTCTTTACTTTACTGGCCTGTTGTTTGAGTAACAATAATCCGAGGACTGCCAGGTGCCCATGTAGTACTAGGTTCTCAGGTATATCCTTCAACTCTGGCAGGTTGTTAAATATAAACTTGAGAAGTGTGTTAAACAATAGGCTGTTTTCAACTATTTTAGGTGCTAGTACTGTTAGATTCATGAATATATTGCAAAGGCTGACCATAGCTGCTCTTGAATCCTTCATATCTTCCAATACTCTTGGGTCAATCTCTGGCTCAGGTTTGGTCTTCACTTTACCTCTCTCCGATTTAGGAACGAGTGGCTTCTTGTAATGGACAATAGACCAGTGGAAGTTCATAGATTCATAAAGGATATCCTCTTGTTTTAGGTTAAGTACAATATCTCTAGCCCTGTCTTCAACCACTAAGTGGCAAAGTGCTGGTAACATCAGACGAAGCAAGTCAACTTGCCCCATCAAAGTAGTGTCCATATCCATTGATTCTCCTTCAGATTTATTTTTCTCAGCCAATTTCCTAGCTCTGTATGCATGGAAGGAGTCATTGGCAAGGGAGAACATGAAGGGAAGTAAGGAGTAGATTTGTTCTCGCATTGCAGTAGTCTCTTGAGCAATCCAGGCAAATAGAACCCTGACCATCGCACACACAAACACTTTTTCAGAATCGGGCAACTTATCCTTGTTTTTATCATTGGACACTTTGGTTAGTATGGACACAACAGCATTAAATGCACCTTTGAGGCTGGTGTAGACAGATTGTTTCTCTCTTTGTTCCAAGTCCAGTTGGTCTGTTGCCATGTAGTTGATAGACAGCTCCAGAACAATAAAGCATGATGTGACTAGGTCCCCATTTGCAAAGGCTTGTTTGAAACTCCTATCTTCCAGTTGCATCCTCACTTCAATGGCACAAAGTTGCAGCAGTAAAAGGAAGAATTTCTTTGGGTTTTCTTCATCATTAAGTGTCCATTCAATTCCCAATAAGTCAACTATATTGGCAGCTAGCTTGAGTGCAGGATCCCTCTGATTCTTGCCGATTTTGCTTGTGAGTATGTCATGTAGGGCTTTGTAAATACTTTGTGGCCATGTTTCTTCCGAAGCTCCTGGCAGCACCGTAGCCTTGTTGCAACTGTATAAAAGGGCACTCAGTATAGTAGCTAATTCAAATTTCCTTTCTGACTGGTCAGTGGCAAAATCCAATGAAATCTTGTTTACTAATGCATGGAAGGGTTTTGGATCATTACCCCAAGCAGCAGGTCCATATCTACTCACAAGCTTCACAAGGATATTAAGAGCCTCATCGGTCTGGAAGCTTTGATGTGAGTAAATTTCAGACATCTTTGTAATGGCTCCAACTTCAATAAGTGCCTTTTGCCCGGCCTCATGTTCAGCTATACATTGCAAACAAGTGTATGCTTCACTGATGATTATAAGGTTGTCATCATAGTCTTCGTTTTCAGACGCCTGCACTATCTCCAAGAACACTGGTATATTGGCGAGCATCTCTGGGTGAGTAGATAGTTCAGGGTCATTGCAGAAATTTGTGAGGATGGACAGTGCCACCGACTTGTACACTGACGGTGGGCAGTCATCTTCAACACTGGCGTTCGTAAGCAATTTCTTCAGGAACTTGAAGCCGATAGCTTCGAATAGGGCCTTTTTGGCCGCCGAATTGCAGTCCTTGCTTTTTACGAGTTTAGTCACCATGAAAAGCGCAGCGAACTTCTCCGTGTCGCTTTTTGCATTCTTTAATATGAGAATGCATTTCTTGATAGGTTCCGATATGTCCCCCATTGTAACAAATTACTGGACGCGGTCACAAAGCGCAGTAGATAGCGCTCCACTGAGCGCACGGGGCCACAGTTGAATCTCGCTCCGCACTCGCTTCGAGTCGATCTACATCACGTTTATAATTAGCGTGAGTTCTCTTCCAAAATATCTAAATCAGGACGTCGAGCTCACGTTCTCCAACTATGAAAGTTCTATTTATATCACACGCTGGAACGTGAACGCTGTGCGCTGGTGGTACATGCAACACCAACCAACGCAACAACAATACAACACGTTTATAAAATTTTAACAACGAATAATGACGCAGAAACTCGCTGCTTGTGCGAACAATATTCACGTAATGACAGCGCGCGCACTTCGTTCCGAACTTCCATGACCGTGGCAATGTCACAACAAAATAAGAAATAATAAGTTACACACCTTATTGCAAGCTTTTGTGTCTCCTCTTCTTGTTTGTATTAAAGTGTTGTCTAAATCGAAAAATATAGCTGAGACATCGCTATTTTCACCATAATAAACACTACTCGCCATATTTAAAATAATCAGTCCGAAATCAGAGCTAGCACGTAAAAGTCCTTCTTTTATGACGTCATAATGACGTTCATCCGCTGCACCAGGTCCAGAGCTGCCAGTAGATATTTTTAAACTATGCAGCCAAGTATAATTTTATTAAATTTATTTAAGTCCAAGAAATTAAACAAATCTGACACTAGATAATCAGGATATACATATTATATTTAGAATTTCAACACAACACGCATGGTGACGTGGGCTTTTATATGAGCTTTTAAATTAAAGGTTGTCTAGATGTTTTGATTTTATTTTGATTCCAATATGCATGAGAATCTAGTATATAGAGAGGCTACATACTGTCACCCAATTATACGGTTTTTGTACCCAATTATACAATCTGGTAGCTCTGCAACCATTGGTTGTAAAACGTAACATGAGTTTTACATGGACTATTTTAGCTCTTTCTAACAACTGATACTTTGTATTTTACTTCTCCGTCGGTTAGAGAAAACAGTCCATGTTAAAAAACGCTTAATAGCGCCATCTATATTAAGTTTTAAGTAGTGTTTTGAGAAATGTTTCTCAGGACTGCCACATTTCTTGAAGTTTCAAGTTATGGATAATAGAGGGCACCAAAATAAACCTTGTCTGAAGAACGCTTTCATAAAGCTTATGAAATAAAAGCTTTTTTAACCGCCTTTTACAAGGACGAGGTTGAAATGTGTGGATCGCGTTTGGTAGGTAATTTTTTGGTTCGAGAGGTGTTATTTGGTCCGATTACATTTTTTTTTAAGTTATATGACTGTCTACGATGTAAATAATTAAACTCCTCAAGGAATATCAATCCATACGTAGCAAACGGGTTATACCTAGTACCTATTAGAATGTACATGCAATAGCTGCATTTACCTTTCCCAGAGGGGTCGACGTCAGTCAGGCGGCCGCTCGTAAAAACTAGAAATCAAATCTTTCATGTTGCGCCGAACACACAGCGACTGAAATAAGGTCAGGTAGAAGAAGAAGCTGTACCTATACATACGTATTTACTACGTTTATATTGTGGTAGAGCCACGCTGTAGACACTTTTGTCTACAGCATGAATGGGCTGGCTCGATCGAGTTATAACCGTCTCGCAGAAAATCGATTTTTTAAGCGATGGTTGGCATTAACGAAAGTAGCACTATGCCCAGTGCAGTGATGATAATAAATTGAATTAAAAAAAAGGAGGACGTTCCCAATATAAATGTGGTTAAGATCTGATAACGGAGTACCTACAGTTTTAAAAAAAATAACACCTCAGCGGATAACAGCATAGTCATCGCGATTGTGTCATTGTGTTGGAATTTACATGCCATAGCCATCGCCATAGTTGTACTTACCACTATAAAAACTGGAAAATAGAATAAGTTGGAGTAAAACTTAAAAAACGACTTCAAAAAATAACACTGAAAGTAAAAATAATATTTTCTATGGGGCTCATAGGAGTCGCTGCATTGGCCGGCAGGTGCTGCTGTTTTATTTTTTGAAGTCGATTTTTAAGTTTTGTTAAAACTTATTCTAAATCTATAAGGCTCAGGCTCCTTCCAGTCCAGGCAGACAAGCTTGTTAAATCTAGGAGCCTGAGGAATGTAAAGAGAAGAATCGGCTAATAATAAACCTAGATGTTTAGCCACAATTTGTTATAGTGCTTATTCGTTTTTATGGCTCATAAATACTGTATAAATAAACTATATACGCAATAGCCTAATAATATAACAAAGCCAAGATGAGTTACGGCGAAGGGACCGGTCCTTCGTTGTGAAGTGATTTTTTTACCAACTTTCGTTCCTAGGGATGTAATATAGATATTATATTTGTATTGTTCATGTAATGTCGATAGTTTATGTGAACATAATAATATTATCGTCTTATAAGTACGTACGCGTAAAGAAATTATGACACTAAACAATATAACGCTTCGCAGATTATTGCCTATGGTATTATGTCCACCTACAAATTCCATGAGTTATGTAGTGGGAAATAAATAAATATAAACTCATTTCACTTACAAGTTTATACGAAGGAACTCCTGAGACTTCGTGGGAAGTAGTAGTATTGCGCTTTGATATTAGTATTCGATATTCTTTCTTTATTGGCGTTATCCCGGTCCGCCTTCTCGTACCGTTTGACGGTATTTGGAATTATGCGGGCGACCCGCCATCTGACTGCCCCAACCCGCAACGGGAACAAAGTTTTGCCATTGCTTCGTCCGTTAATCAGCAGAATGTACCACGAGCAGGTGAAGTTGGCTTTATGCCCATGCCTCACTGCAGTAATTCCCGACGCTCACGTGGACTCACACTGTGTTACCTAGGCATACGGCTCAAGTTCAAGAGTAAAGCAGAACTGCAGCATGTAGCGGAATACCCATTTTGGGGCAACAGGTTCGTTTTTTACTAATTAATATGCTTGATGCACTGTTGCGACAGTAAATGTATTTTATTTTTTTAAAGACTGTTCTTAATCTCTCTAGACATACCAGTGACCGCCTTCCTTGTTTATCTTCTTTATCTGTATTTTAGAGAATGACTATTGATCATTTCCGCACGGTTGATAAGTCAGATAGTTTTTGTATTCTTCGTATTATTTGTAGGCTTCGGTCTAAACACAGTAGACAAAAAAAAGAATCATCAATATCGATCCACATTTGGCGGATCTATCCATATACACATAAAAAACAAAATACATACGTATTTACAGTCTTCTCTTGTTTGAATAAAGTGAAATACCACGCATTTGTACATATAATTTTGTTACAAATAACACTAAAGTAACTGATGTAACTTTCTTATCGAACACAAAATAATAATATTATCTTTTATTCCGATCCCAAAATGTAGATAAATAAAGAAACTGTATACTTGTTGTAAAGTGTTTTGGCGCGCGGGGCGACTGGCGTGTGTATAGAAGCGGATGGATGTTTGCCCTTGCATAGATGTATTGCTTACACAACGCCCTCAGTGCGTAAGTGGCTGTGCTTAAAAGAAAACATTACTATGTTTGTAACTACTTACTACGTTACAGTTTATGTAACTTTGAAGTTGGCGGAGTACACGAAATTGATCTTCCTGCTTACTTATGTACCTATAATTGATTCGAAATAGGTAAGTGAATGCCAAGAATCTCGATGCGACTGTTGGTTTAGAACTAAAAAAACGCTAGATAGGTTATATCAACATCGACGTAATTAGTAATGTAAGCAAAGACTTTCTTGTCCATTTTCTGGCGAAACACTAAAAACAGCATTAATGCGTTTCACGTATACCATAGCCATAGATAATAAAGAGATGCTATAGATTTCCAACTTTTAAGTTCTTGGTCTTAGTGAATAATTAATATATGCAATAAACTGTACATTTCAATTTGCAATGCATGAGTACGGCCCGTAGGTAAAAAACAAGAGTAAAGCATACACGTGCTAGATTAGTCCACTAATGTTTTATAAGTTTCAGGGCCTATTTCACAATGTCCGGTTAAAGTTTATCAAATAAAGCACAAAATAGCCAATTTAGGAAGTACCAATTGGACATACGCTTTCATAATTTTGTATTTTGCTGCCCTATAATATTTCTTTTGATATATAATGTTTACTTGGACGTTGTGAAACAAGCGTTAAATATACTTTGTATTGTGTAAATATATATTATTTCATTATTAGCACATACATTCATATTGGTTTATAATTTCGACGATATACTTTACATAATAGTAGTCTAGTCACGGCAAAGTAGTCGTTTGTACCGAATGCACCAAATGTTTTATTATCACACACCACATTATTTTATAAATAACATGTGAAGTGCGGATGATACGAAATTTTTGTAGCCCGTTGTACAGAAATGTTTATGACAAAATTCTGCTGGCGTATTCCGGAGTGCTTCTGTCCGAGGCAATACACCCATGGAACTCTAAAAAGGGACAAGCAGATGCTATTGTATAAGAAATTTATACGTGAAACTCGTTCAAGGGTTATTAGATTTCCTGTCACACGCAGGGCCCGCCGGCCGCAAGCCTTATTTGCCAAACATTGCCGAGCCAATGCCAATTTCTTACGTAAACATTTTGTACGGTCATTATCGTTTCCTGTTGGACGTTTTGTGTTGGTTTGTACCGAATATTGTAAGTTTTCTCATACATGTGCATTTTCTATTTTTATTTGTTAGTAATATTTTCCTGTTTGATTTATTCCCTCTCGTTACAGGTAGGCGGAAATAAATATTTGTTATTCTACAGTTGCTGACTGACAAATGGTAACAAGGCTTTTATTTTTTTAGTGCAGGACACATCATGCATAAATGTGTTTTATCCCTCATCCTTGATTTCACCCGTTTAGGATGAAATTATTTCCTCAAATTTAATTGCGACCACCACCGCGGTAAACCCTATCGAATGCATAAACAATCATCTAAATCCCTCCACATTTGGCAGAGTTATGTGTGAACATACATAAAAAATAAATACAAACGAATTAAGAATCTTTGTTTTTGGGAGTTGTGAGACCGAAAGTCTCTCGTAGTTCGTGATACCCACGACACAAGACTCGTATCTTACTTTCGGGTCAGGGCTTTGTGTGTGGCTGTTGGGTGTTATTTATTTATTATTATTTATTTTATTGGTGTCAGTTAAAAAAATATTTGTCTTAAATGTAGACCCTCTTTAATAATACATAACGTAGTTTTCGATATCACTGAGTGATACTTAATGTTAATATCGACATCTCTAAATAAATAGTGCGAGCGGTGGCAGAGTCGGTGAATCTCCGTGGCAGCAATTAACTGGCGATGCTCATTAGCAGCTCGTTTTCATTCGGAGACCGTAATCCACCGGCTCGCCACCCAACTTTCTTTAGAACACCTCGATTTACTGTTAATGTGCTGACGTTCGCCTCGGGCGAACCTCGTATTGTGATTCCTAGTTTTTATCGCCACCGCCACCCAAAATAGTGCTTTCGTTCTTATTTATGTGGTTTTTATGAATGAGCTCGTTCTTGGTGTCCAGCCCTTACAAAAAATATAGAGCAGCACTTTTTTTGGTCATTGTTGACTTTTATACGCAATTGAATAGGTTTTTCTCTTATATTTTTCGGAGTTAAATGGTTTGGAATTTAAGCACGATGAAAGCTTTTTTCAAAAACCGTAAATGATGGTTATGTTTGTGAAACAGTCGAATTAATTTTATTTATTTAATTTCATATTTATAAAGGCGGAATTAATGTTTGAGAAACCTTGGTACCAGTTAGTTAGTCTTGGGTGATGCAAAGGATGGACAAAGTAGGTGAATTTTCTCCATGGGCGTAACTTAGGTAATAGAACCTGGCCTTTCCCCGAATCTTGTTGGCTTAGGTACACACAGAACTCTTTTGCTCACGGCTCCGCTCGCGTGAATTACTTTTTTGAATAAAAAATATGCCTATGTTCTAACCCAGGTCGCAGTCTACCTGTATGCTAAATTTCATCCAAAACCATTCAGACGTTACGGCGTGATTGACTAACAAACATCCAAATTCACAAACTCCAAACATCATAACTTTCACATTTATTAAATTCAATTCATTTTATGCAAGATAATAATATAGTAGAATACATACGCCTGTAATCCCCGTAGGGGCAGGCAGAGTTGTAACCAGTACACCCACATTACGCCTTTTATATGCGAGTTTATATCCGTCCCAAAATGCCATAAAGGACGAGCCTATGATAATATCGGACATAGTTCTAGACTCCAGGCTGATACTGAGCATTTAGTACTAGAAAATACTATAAACTCAAAATTTGTGTCTACAATACCACCCAGAACTTTGTGTTATAAAACACTGCATGGCATTGGAGTTCGTTCGTCACCCGGAGGGATAAGTTGTTAAGTCTCATAATGCCCAGTAATGTCACTGACTTTAATGTGTCCGTTAAACCGAATCACAACAGTGCTTACACACTGCTACTTGGCGCTAAAAAAGCGGTGGTACCAACCCAGACTTCTCGCATACGAGGGAACTATCACCTTGTATCAACATGAAAGCTAAGTCTAAATTACACGATAGGTATTAAGTTAATGCTAGAGTAAGTACTTACCTAAGTCATGAATATAAAAATAACAATATCTGAACCATAGATAAACAATTGAATGGTAGAACATAACACAATACGCACGTCCCAAACATACGCTACAATACTAAACCGTATGAAATACATGCGACCACATAAACGGAACCAATACTGATCTGCATTTACAGCACAGTCGCATCACGAGAACATCGAGCCAATCTGCTATTGATGGTAAACACGGGCGGCGCGGTAAGTGTAGTCGATCCGGTCGGTAACCGGGTAACCGGGTGATTTATACCGGGCAAACATCGAACACGTTATCAACGCCTTGCACCTGCCTTATCCGGCAGTGCTGGCACAGCTTGGGACGATGCACCGCACTGTTCCACCTAAGCCGATTTGCGATTTTGATGCATGCGAAATGTCAAGTGCGAATTGTGAGGCGTTCTTAGCTCATATCTAAAGTTTGTTTTCATTACAGATTTCAATGACCGTAATTTGAATATTTTATAGTCTAGATTCTAGATTAACAAGATATAATTTAATATAACTCCACATTCCAGTTTTCCACATTCCATCTCCACAGTCTAATTTAAAAACCAATCAAGTGCGAGTCGGGCTCGCACATCAAAGGTTCCGTAATAAAAATTCACACTTTTTGTTATTTTTATTATTTGTTAGGATATCTAAAATAACACATGTTCTGTGAAAAGTTCAGCCAGCAAGCAATTCAAAATTTTAGCTAAACAAAAGATAAAAGGATTATAAGGTAGGACAGATAGACAGACAGACAGCATAGACTTAGTAATAGGGGTGTGTTGGCACCCTTTAGGTATTTGCTGAGTGGTAGAGCCAGTTTAATCTATATCATGAATGGTCTTGACCGGATCGTTACCCCTGTTACACAGAAAACCGACGTTAAGTAGCGGCTTGCTGCTGTGTTTTGGACGATGAGTGAGATATCCAGAGGACCAAATTCCCATCGTCTGCCCAATTCCTTAAATATCTCTTAGATTTCAAGTCGGCAACGTGTCTACAGTTATTTTAGTATTGTGGGCGTACATGGGTGGAGGAGATGACTTACCATCAGATGACCCACTTGCTCGTTTGCAGAGATGTTATAAAATAAGTACGGAACCCGAAAAACGCAATTGTGAGAAAACTATTGTATTTTAATTTTATGTATACTAGGTACTTACGAGCATTTCTCAATTGAATATGCAGTCATTAAAATTTGACTGTATAATTGTAATTTAACGTTTTGCATCCGCCAATTATGATATTTTCATTTCCACAGCACCGAGTGTAACTGCATCATCGTTTTAATTAAAAGTTTTCAACTTTCTCCAAAACTGTTATATCAGCACACATAATATAGCTTGTCGACATAGTACAATGGTGAACCTTATTTTATTATCTTGTTAACCTTCCGAATATTTTAAAATAATAGCCAGATAACATGGTTAACTATGCTTCTGTATAAAAATACAGGTTTGAAACATAAGTGTGTTTCATGCTGCTAGCAGCACTAGGTGGTAAGTCCCTCGTATGCGAGAGGCCGTCTGGGTTGGTACCACTGCTTTGTTAATTTCTGCCACCAAGCAGCAGTGTGTAAGCACGGTTGTGTTCCAGTTTGAAGGACATTGAAGCCAGTGAAATTACTGGGCATTATGAGATTTAAAATCTTATGTCTCGGGGTAATAAATTCAATGCCTTGCAGTGCTTTGTAATTCAAAGTTCTGTGTGGTGTTGCGCTTACCATCAGGCGAGCGACCTGCTCGTTTCGTCATTCGAGCTAGTAAAAAAAAAATAAAAAAAAATAGCTATTGCTCGTGGCTTCACCCGCGTGAATACTTCACAACTTGACTTTGACAACTTTTGCAACCCCTTTTCTCCGCTTAGGGGTTGAGTTTTGAGAAATACTTTTAAAACGATGTCTAAAATATAAGAGCAACACCCTCCCAATATTTTTAATTTCTATCCTTATCGGTTTGGACTAGACTCACTAGACGATGATAAGTAAGTCAAAACTTTACCTTTTATATAAATACATATTTAACGACTGCCTTGGTGGCGCAGTTGTAATGCGTACGCGTTATGACGGCTATGCTGAGGTCTCGGGTTCGATCCCCGGGTCAGGTAAACGTGATATTGGGTGTTTCTATCACGAAATGCTTAGTATCAGTTCGGAGTCTGGAATTGTGTCTGATATGGCGATAGGCTCGCCGCCTATCACATCATGGCATAGAAATAAGCTCGGCAAAATGTGGGTGTACCGGTTACACATCGGACTACGCCTTTGACGATTACGGGCGTGAGTGCGTATATGTATGTTAAGTTTATATGTATAATTATGAAATAGTGTTGATATTTCATAATTTAATAATAATATTTCATATTTAGTGTTGATAGTGCGTTTATATTTCTGCCGCCAAGCAACAGTGTGTAAGCATTGTTGTGTTCCGGTGTGAAGGACATTGAAGCCAGTGTAATACTGAGCATTATGAGACTTAACACCTTATGTCTCGGGGTGACGAGCGCAGTCCAGTGTCATGCAGTGCTTTGTTATTTAAAGTTCGGTGTGGCGTTGCTTCTGTTTATGAGCAGGCGTGGCGCTTACCATCAGACGAGCGACCTGCTCATCTCGTCATTCAACCTAATAAAAAAAAAAAAAAACGTAACATGACATGTAGATCTGAATATAGATAAAGTAGGGAAGCTAAGCTATCATCTAGTGGCAATTGTTCGTTGTTGGTATAAGGGTTCATGTTCATGTCCTCCCGTAGGTGTCTTGAAAGGCGACTGATGCCCGGTTCATAAACAGCAAACTTCGTTTTGCTTATGAATAGATAGATTTTAGAGTGGTAGAGCCACGCTGTAGACAATTTTGTCTACAGCATGAATGGGCCGGCTCGTCCGGGTTGTTACCACCGTCTCACAGAAAACTGACGTAAATTAGCTTGCTGCACGGTGAGTGAGATATCCGGAGGCCCAAATCCCATCCCCTTTCCTATCCATTAATTATCCCTTTTATCCATGAGACTTCTGGTATTGTGGGCGTTCATGAGCAGTGGAGTTCACTTAAATTCAAATTCAAATCATGAATTCTGTAAATTGGATCATAAAGATCACTTTTACATGTCAATTATTTTTTATGCTACATTACATTAGGTGACACACTTGCTCGTTTATTGGCCTTTGCTATAATAAAAAAAACTGCTAAGCTACTGGTTAAATCACTAGACGGCAACTGGCAACATTATTTCATCGGTTGTAAAAGAGTGCGCCACAAGTCGGCAGTCGGAAACGCGCTAACTCGAGCCGCCAATAAATGTGACTGTTATTGGTTTCCGATCGAACCCCTGTTCATTCGACCATAGATAAGGCGAAATCCTATCTTTTAATGAAGTTTTTAACACATAATATACTTTATAAAAGCGTTACTATTATCTAGGGTTATGGCTTGTTTCTACTTGTGTAACTTTGGATTGAAAGCTTAATTTCAATTTCGCTATATTCAAGCAATTTTGAGTGTCACCTAACACATCATGGAAAGATGGACTAAGCTAACTGTGAATTGAAGAGTGTCGCTGTGTTCGTTCTAGTATTGCCATTTTACGAATAATCATTCATTATGAGGGATATTTCTGGTGTTCATATTCTGGTCTCATATTTGACATTAGGTAATTCGTTTTTTAACCAAATTCGTGGAATTATAAAAGTGATATTTCACGATATTTTCTTTCAGGATAATAATAATAATACTAGCCCTGTATTATATATGTCCCACTGCTGGGCACGGGCCTCCTCTACTGAATGAGAGGGGTTAGGCTTTAGTCCACCACGCTGGCCTAATGCGGGTTGGCAGACTTCACATACCTTCGAAATTCTTATGAAGAACTTCTCAAGTATGCAGGTTTCCTCACGATGTTTCCTTCACCGTTAAAGCAAATGATAATTAACAATTAATACACACATAACTTATAAAAGTCAGAGGTGTATGCACTTGGGGCTGGTTTCGAACCTGCGACTTTCGTTCGTTCGTTCGACAGTCCATACCACTCCCCGCTAAGCTATCACTGCTTATCTTTTCTCTACTTATTTTTTCTCTATGTCTTTCAGGATACCGAACAAAATATACCATCAACTCCAGCATCGTAAATTTCTTAAAAAAATCGTCCGGATATCTATGAATAGTGAAATTGTATACGCATGATGCGAAAACCTAGACATGTTAATTTGTTTGTTTAGTGGATAAAAATATTCTTTTCCACTAACTGAGTAGTTAACTAAGCCACTAAAACATCTACTAGCCACTAGATAGTAAAATTTACACACTAGCGGCGGGTCCAACCCACCAAATCTAGGGATAATTTCCCTAAGTTGGGAACACTGTCTGTATATCCATTTTCTGCCATTTTACGTTAACTTGGTACATCTTTAAGATGCATTTCAAAAAGTAAGTTATGGTTATTATATAGATAATGTTTTCATTTATATTATTTAACTAAGCACCTATCTAATGAGCACAATACCAACATAGATGCTAATTTTAATAGTGAGAATTATAAAACATGTGCATGAATTTCAGTTTGCACTAAATGTACATTGGAAAACGAACATTGTCCAATTTATAATATTATTGGAATACATTAATGCTGGGCCATAACCAGGCACGTTTTAGAATTATTTGTCGCGCGTTGATGGCTGGGATTGACGACGAGTGCGCTTGGCGTTTCATTAGCTAACCGATTGTGCCACATACCGGCCAACCGACGGCCCTATCCAATTTATTTCCTAAAGCTAACGCTATTTCCCCACATGAACCTATGTATAGCTTCTGTGCTTAGATTATCATCTAATTGATGTGCGCCCGTGGACGCCGATATGTTCGCTTCTATTTTGCTTCTCTAAATTCAGCGTGTGCAACAAAGTTTTAATTACGCTCTACTTCAATATTGGGTCCATGTAAGTAGTACTGATATACGAATTTATGTAGATGTTTGTTTTTGAAGCATAGATTATGATTTGGTATTGTGATTGTAACTTAGAAACAGTAGATGAGAGTAGTGTAATTATGTAATGTAACGGCACATATTGTAGATCCTTTTATAAGTTAGTTTAGATTTGTTTGTGTAGGTATTACTAAGGGCCGAGTTTTGCCGAAACAATTTGATATACCTATATTGATAGCGCTTTAGGTTTGTATTTTCAGTCTTATATATAATTTGATAAATTAACTTTTACTTGAAGATAAAATCAGCCCTAAATAAAAAAAGAATATGAAGGATTAAATTATAAGGTGAAGGATTTTTAAAGAGCGATACATTTCATGGCTGAGTTAATTTGTCGCGCGGCGATGGAAATAAAAAACAAGATGAATTGTATGTTGAACAAAATTAAAAATACTGAAATATTTAACAGCGCGATACGCTGCATTTGTGAATATAAATTTGCCAGTTAGTTGAACACGATGCTTGCGCGGCGTCGTTAAAGAGTCCGGCCTAGAATGTTCGGGTGAAAAATTTTGCAAATAAAATTGCTATACAAATAATACCAACAAGAGAGAACATTTGGGGTTCTTTGGGGCACGGGTGGCGCCGCGTGCATTCTTGCGTAGTTGCTTGACAGCGCACGCGGCATGGCTACTCCGAGCTCGCACAGGGTTAATTTAAAGTACTTATAAAGAAACATAAATACAAACATATTTGATAGTGGGCCACCAATATCTTAAGCTCATAAAGCCAACCTCACCTGCACGTGGTACACTCTGCTGATTAATCGACAAGGCAATGGCGAAACTTGGTTCCTGTTACTGGTTGTGGAGGTCAGACGGCAGGTCGCCCTATGTAACCAAATACCGTCACATCTATGGTACGCGAAGGCGAACCCAGGCATTAGGCCAGGATAGCGCCAGGCAGAAAGAAAGGTGATACTTAAACCATCTCAAAATCATAATCTTATCTTAAATAATATTATAAATGCAAAAGTGAGTTTGTTTGTTACGTTTTCACGCTTAAATCGCTGAACCGGTTATAGTTAACCCTGGAGACGGTTATAGGCTAAATTTTGTCCCGGTTATAGGCTACTTTTTATCCCGAAAAGGCTGACCACGCAGGCGGAACCACGAGCAAAAGTAGTATTATAAGTCATTTAAAGTACGACTACGACGAATGCTAATTAATAACTGGACGGTCACAAAGGGGGCCTTAGAGTTACCATAGGTCCAAATTTCTCCTCACATCTCAGAATTTTATGTACTTGTCAGTATTAAGGCCAAACTTTGAAAGATCAGGATATTTTAATAATTAACTCTTGTAATGAAAAACAATATTCTCTTCTTTGGGGGAAAACAACTTTACTTCGACTAAAAAATAATCAACCCAATATAAACATGTAATAGAAATGAGCGAGCGCTTGTGGCTAAAAGTCATGACTATTTTATAGAAATCAGGTGATTTGTCAGCACTTTCAGAGTTGTCATCTGTTAAATAACGGTTAAATGCCTTTGTTATTTGTTATTCATTTGATAATGATTGAAGAGCTATCGCACACATGTAATTATCTCGTGAGTAATTTTATGAACGGTTTGATTAATCATAATAATAATAATAATTCTTTATTAGCATGAAAAACAAAACTGATGGACATTATTTCCTACAAGTCTTGAACTAAGCCACATGCTTGTATCTCAAGACGCTAATCATAATTAAGGGCTTAATGTAATCAATCTATTATGTAGACATTGAACTTGCATATGACTACGATAGCGATTAGTAACCGAATACAGTAAATGTTTGGAATACTGTAAAACATGAAGTAACATCTGGCAAGAAATTCCTTTACACAAGAAAATACATGGATACATCCAACAGTCACACATTTAGTCTTAATCCCACTGAGTTAACCTGTATCGTGAGTATCAGGAACTACGAGGGACTTTCGGCCCCACAACACACAGACCCGAAACAAATATTTGTGGATCACGCAAAAATTCAGAAAATGCGGGAATCGAACCCGTGGCCTCTCGCTACACAGCCTACAGACTACTCACGGAGATTGTCACGAATTAATATTTATGATAATAATGCTTTACGTTTTGTGTACGATGCTATTGGATCGACGCTGTTTGCATAGGTTGTGATTGATATTTTAACATAAGTACACGACCAATCTGAATATTCAGAGATTACTGTTGATCAATAGCTACGTGCGACTGCATATACACACATACACTATGCACACATATCCGTATTCTATAGATATACACGTGATAGATTTATGGTGACAAACCGTGACATAGCATACCATAGATAAATAGGTAGGTAACGCTAGGCAACATAGGTAACAAAAGTAGGTAACTCTTTCTGTTACAATTACAGAGTCAATGACAAAATATATAACTATTTAATGAAATATAATAACGACTGTAAAAACCTAAAAAGCCTAAGGTTTTAACTAGAGTTAAGGCTTACTAAGGTTTTAATTAAATATGTCCAAATCGGTGGTAGTAAGCACCGACGACGATTTTTGACGAAAAAGTATAGATAAGATATTGCTACTTAAAGATTTTATAAAAATTACGTACTAAGAAACTTTTAGAACCCTGTGATTACTTACCTGTATTTTCATTTAGTCAGCCTGACGGTTCATTTATTTTTTGCCGCGAAGTCGTGAACTTATAATAACGCTATAGGGTTGTGCGTTTTAAAATTAAGAAACATTAATGTTTTTTGTATGAAAAGATTTTTATGATACATGAATGAAAGAATGAAGAAATTCTTATCACCGATACTTTAAGTTGGCCACGGCTTAGTGCACCCTTTCTGACTAACCTTGTAGATAGCAAAAGCAACGTGACAGAAAATCGGCTTGGTAATACAAATTTATTGTTGCGGCAACGCCGCGATGGCATGGGTATGTTGCCGACCATAAAGTAAAGGAATGAGCATTTAGCAATTTGATACTCCTGAAATGTCACTCACCTTAAGAAACTCAACAGCAACCTGCCATCTGTACAGTGGTACTATCTCGGTCAAGCTGACCCATTCATACTCTAGTTAAAAAATCGAGTCCAGCTTGGCTCTACCACTTTCTAAAATTCCAGAGTCACCAAATATGCATACCTACCATATATTATATTTTTAAATTATACATTATATTTTATCCCGTAAAATAATGTTTTATGTAGTAGCATAATTATAATTTAATAACCAGTTGAATAACAGAATGTAGTTAATTCATTCTCAAAAGTATTTTTATTGTCAGAACCTTAAACTAGTACAAAAAAATTCAACGGCTCCTAGCAATTTAGAAATACTGAATAGCTCGTAAAAACATTTAGTACCCTGAAATAATATGAATATATATGATGTAGGAAGGTAATGAATAACATGCAAATGGGGCCTCTAATGAAAACCGCTCGAAGTGGTCCACCGCCCGCGCCCCACATCCCCACCCTCCTGACGCCTACTCCTCAGGATTCAGGAACCATGAGTCGACGGTGCGTCGTATTAATTTGTCAAACAGGAATGCTTAGCTATCCCTCTATCCCCAAACAATTATTCATCAAAGCGCACCTTATTAAAACGTGCATCCACGATTCTAGTGCCCATCATTATTTTTATACCTTTTGTCCATACTTAAAGATCGACATGGATTTAAGTTTCATCTGCAAATAGAATAAATAGATATATTTTGCTCGCGTCTATTACAGTGGTAAATGCGAAAAGTATTGAAAAATAAACAAATTGTGTGTCCATTACCTGTTAGCGTTCTAGAAGTCGGTGGGTTAGAGGAGTAGGAGGAATTTCATCGAGATCATCCACATACTAAATAATGAAGAAATCTACCGTAATTCCTCAATAAGAGTACTAAGTTCACTTTAAAAAAGATTCAATGTAACCGTTTTTAAAAATTGTTTTCCATTGTAAGTAATGTACTATTTATTCCGCCCCTTACATAAGAATGTTTGCTTTAACCTCGGCTATCTAGATGGTGTATCGTTCGCCCTAGTTTAGGGGTGTGTTCCAGTTTTGACTTCCAAATTTTTTCATCAGCGCAACAATCCCAAGAATATTTCTTTTACTGCTCAAGATAAAAGCGGCTATCTACGGTATTGTCCTCTTTAACCACTAGAGATTTGGCCAAAAACGTAACTATGGCATTTTAGCCACAAATTAGAGACATAACTTGGCAGCCTGTTGGCAAATGCGGTCGCTCTGGTTGAAAATGGGCAAATACTGACAGTAGCGGTCCGTAAACAAAGGGATCTCTCCTCACTTTTATAATTTACTTACGTACCTACTTCCTTGTGCCCTTTTGAATCTTGTTTTTTAACATTTTCCTTTTTTGAAGAGCCGTTATCTTGGACGCCCCCGCCGCCTTCATTTTGCGTTCTATTCAAATCTGTTTTGATGTAAGCTTTGACTTCTTGTTTGTGATGGACACAGATTCTATTGTAGGGTACAGCCCCTAAGTGGGTATATTAAAACAATAATAATAATAATCGTTAAGTGTCTTTATGAGGATTTGTTTGAGCCTGAATTCTGAACCTAATTTCTTTAAACTTACCACATTATGTATATGTAAAGACAGTAAAGATATGTAGATAAATACTCGTAACTAAACAAATTAAAATATACGTACAAAATTCATAAAAAATAATAAATGTTCCTGTACGTTCTACGTGTTATTACTGCCTGCAGCGAATCGAAATTGGAATATACTAGGTTTTTTTCTGCGTTAAAGTGGACTGGTATAGACTATATTGAAATTTTGTGATAGCAATTTAGGCTGTCTGGAAAGATAAAATTCGTGCCAGACCAATTGGTTATTTTAAATAGCTTATCAAGTGGGTTACGGTTTCGTTGAATTCATTGATTAAGTAATTTTAGCCGGATGTGGATTTTAATAGCGAGCATCTGTGGCGAGAAAGTTTGAAAGAACCGAGTCGGTAGTGAACAGCGGCTCTCCACCTCGTTATTAATGTAAGAATTTGTCCATCTACGTAAAGCACTCAATAGCTTGAAAGAATTTTCCTTTCATTTTATACATTCTGCGGATGATTTAATTGACAGATATAAATATTTAAGGGCATTCTTGCTTCCATATTTATTATTGAACTAGCTTTTACTCGCGGCTCCATCTGCGTGAATGTCTTTTCAAGGGATAATTTTTAAAGTGCCTGTGTCCTTCCTAACGTGAAAATGTAATAGACAGACAGGTTTACTTTGGCATTTATGATATTAGTATGGATAATGGGGTAAATTATATAACGAGGATAAAGCAAAAAACGGACAATATTAATTTAATGCGTGAATAATAATGAATTGGAAGGTGTTTGGTGTAAGATTTACTTAACACCGGTTTAATTAATTAGACGTAGCCTTTAATAGCTTATTGTATGGTAAAACAATGTTAATTTAACGTGTAGATAGATTTTAACATTTAAATTCCATGATTGCAGGTTAACAGCACTCGCTCGCCGGACGGTGGGCACGTCATTGTCGGGAATAGATGAAATCTTTTGTTCTCCATCTAAAACAGGAGCAATTTCTTTTTTCACTTTTTTTAAACACGCCGCTCTCCCATCCGCCGTAATTTTTCTCCACACCTATTACTTTGTTTTTAGCCAAAGGTATTGCTTTGGTATTCTTTATCACGCATAAGCGTTTATGGCTTTTAATACTCGTCTTTTCAAAAAATGGAATTTACGCTTTGGTAGGTTTTTTTTAACGTTTGTTTGTCAAATAAGACAAACTTCAATGCAAACTTCGGATGGCCATAGATAATACACTATGTCAGATGGCTGCGTCAATAACAAGCTTCAGACAGAACGTCAATAACGCCGATGCTTTAGTCTACGTTACGTAAATCTATAGGACACCGTTCGACGTTAGCGTCATTGGCGTTGACAGATGACCGACGGCACTGACGCGACACAACATCGGCTGTCTGCCATAAATACAACTATAAAGTTGTCCACATTGGATATTTGCCTATGGCTGAGATAGGCAGTAGGAATTGAATACAATATTCGTTTATACAACACTAGCTATCCCGCGCGGTTAAAGTTAAACCGGCGTGCATATTACTGCTGCGCTTCAGGGTTTCATACAAAGTTCAGCCCCACCTTTTACCCCTTTAAAATGTAAATTTCTAAAAATCCTTTCTTAGCAGGCCCCTACATAACACAAACTAGCATCTGACCAAATTTTATGATCCTAGTTTTAGTATTTTTTGAGTTACCACACTGAACTATAGCTTTCAATTAAACTCTTATATTCGCAAAATAGCTATATTCAATGCGAAATTTACTATAAAAATATATGACGGCAGAACTGCCAAACAGAACGTTACACTCTCTCGCTTCACAGCCGGCTACTCGCCTACTGCGTCACGGAGGCTGTGATGATCTCTTAAAGTAAAATAATTAATACTCTTATGAAATCTTGAAGTCAATCAAATGAAACAAATATTTGTTTATTGTAGGCGGGTTAAAAGTAGACACAAGTCTTGCGAACAGCTATTACTTTATTCATATATATTATTTCTATTGTATTGTATTTCAATTTCATTGTCATTTGGAAACTTTGTTGACAATAATTACTTCAGCATATTTAACCACTTTTAACATTAATTGTATCCATTTTATTTATTTTACAAACAAATAATGACTGTATTTTTTCTGTTTCTCTGTCTTTTTGTTGTTTTAGACTTTTAGCATCTAAAACTAGGAGAGAGAGTTTAGAGTCGGTTCCTATGTCGCTGCCGGTCACTTAAAATTGCACCGACTCCAGAGTCCGAAGAGAATTTATATTTTTGACTTTATAGTGTTTTTATTTTGAAGTCGGTTTCTCAGTTTTGTTAAAATTAATTTATTGAATATCATATTGCGTGGACGCCAATGTTTGTGTAAACTGTTTTATAATCTGATACGTGAAATGTTAATGTCCTGTTGTATTGTTTATACGTAAGCCGGAATAAAGAAAATAAAAATAAATCTGGTCGAACCAACAACGGGCACGTGATGTAACTACTAGTAACTATCTACATAATTATACTATAATATTATGTCTAAACCTCAGATATAGTTGCAGCTGTAACAGTAATGTGTTACAAGAAGCCACGGTCTGCCGAGGCCCGTGGTATGAGGTAGCTAATCAGTCAATCTTGCGGAGAGCGTACCCGAAGTGAATCTGCGAAATGACGCCCGCCTGCCATAATTAATTACCCAAACTTCAATAGCTACTGACAACAAAAGACGATTGTTTGCTTTCTACGCCGTTGAATCGATGTCGGCCCTAAAATCCGGATAATCTCTCCTTTTGTATCTGTTTTATGAAAGAAATAAAGTTTTTATTTCCTTTTGAATTAGCTCCGTCGGATCTTACCAGCGTCTTTTTCAGTTGTCCGGAATACATTGTAGTACGTAAAGATTAAATTGAGTGTAATAATTACGTCTGGACTTTTTATACATATTCGTTTGTTTTTTTCAATTTATAGACTTAACAAGTGAACATGGATATCTATATTCCTTCATTTCATACCATTTGTAGTGTTCCATGTCAGTCGCGCTTGTACTACCTGGGCTCTGTCCGTCCCCTACACCCATTCCTGTCGCACACCACACGTTTGGACACGTGATTTTAAACACACAGGGATAACACTCATTTATGGGTACTTTGTCAGTCGGGAGAGAACCGCCTCCCCGTAGTGGCGAGCGTATTTATAAGGTGCCATCTGACGTAGTGTCATCTTTATTCTTATCTACCGCCATTATCAAGTCTACCATACTTGATAGTGGCGGTACCCATTAGGGTAGTGTATGGCTATTAAGCCATACACTACACTACTAATGGTCAGTTTTCTGTGAGATGCTTTAAACCATCTTTGTAGTGGGTAATTTACTTGAATATCTACTACTGCGAGATTGACCTCAGTAACTCCTAGGTATTCCTTTGTGCGCAGCACAGATGAGGAGAAGTCCCATTCACCGCACGAAATGCAACAAGCTGAAACCCTGTGCTTCTCTGTGAGTAGTACTACTAATCTGGTCAAATCATTCCATTTATGACGTAAACAAAACTATGTACAGTGCGGCTGAACAATTTAAACGGACTTTCTAGTAAGTTGTGCATCAGAAGAACTGCGCTTCTAGAGGAATGGCAATAGGGTATATTATTTAATTTTTGTTTATTATTTAAATCAATAAGTTACGTTATCCAAAACCTATTACAGAAATAATTTTATAAATCCGTCCAAAAATAAATAAGTTAGAAGCCATTCCAATCTGGTCGAAGGGGTAATTGTCGAATGACAGACGACGCATACTTTATCGTCACCGTGTAAAATGGTCATTATGGTGCACGCGTGCAAGCGAGCGATAGTATGATATCTCCCCTACGCACCCACTTTTCCTCGTACCAATATTAAAAGTCATAATTGAGGGCTAATTTCTGAACTAATTTTATTATCTTTTAACAAAAGGGTTTCTTATGCTAATTATTTTCTGTTGCTTATGTATAAAATGTATAAAATTCAACATACCCTATTAACTGGTAGGTGTAGCGCCGACACAGAACCGATGACCGCGACCACTGCGAAGAGTGGAACGAGTTATGACTAGGAAGAAGAAACGTATAATTACCATTAACAACTACATACTAGACTAAGCTATGACCTATCCATTACCATACGAGTTGCGTGCGCTTTATACTCGTAGGTATGCAGTACCCTGCGACCTCTAACAAAAAGGAGAGAATGGAACATTGCGGGGTTTTCGTCGGTAGAACGGATTAGATCGGTGAGTCCGACATACCTCCGAAACACGGCCTGCTTCAGAGAGATTTGTTAATGGATTTCCCCGTGAGCGAATAAAACAATGTTATTTATGAAATAAATATGATGATATTCTATCAAAGAATAGGTAATTGCCGTTGAAATATGAAATTGCCGTTCTGTATGAAAAAGTTGAAGGATTTTTTTCCACCTTTTTTATTTCTATTAATCAAAGTAACCACTGAAGCTATCGATGCATCTTTGCCAGCGCAGTGGCAATTTATCGGTGCCCTTCTGGAAGTGATTGTTGTAATGTTTAAGCTATCTAATTGCAGCTCTTTGCTGTAAGTAACTAAGTTCACACGAATAAAGAGCAACACGCGACCGGGACCGTGGCAGTCACTTTGTTTTGCCAAGCTAAAAACACTGGGCTGCAGATAACGGGCTGAGCACAATGGCCGCTCCATTCCGCCCACCAAATATGAACTCTCATTGTCTACTTAATTACAACGGGTGTCTTTGAGATATAGCCGGTACGCATTCCGCCACAAAGCCTGTCACGTACAAATAATATTTTATCACTTGAGTCGTGTTTTCAAAGGGTAATTACAACTCGTATGCACTTAATCATACATGCAGTAATCTCCTCTTCTTCCACCTGCCCTTATCCCACTCGCAGTAGGGTCGGCGCAACATGCTTTTTAACAGAAAGATTTGGCTTGTAGTTTTTACGACCGGCCGCCTGCCTGACATCAACCCGTCTGGGGAATTCATACATGCAGTAATGATGTCCGAATAAATTATAGTTCAAGGTGATTGGAATGGTATCGTGAATTGATATTATTGCTCCCAATATTTTTTATTTTGCTGCCGATCATTGGTTTCTCCATGTACATCATACGTGTCTGACGGTGGCCCTGTGTCGGAGTCCCTGTTTCTAATCCGATGCCTTCCCTCCTTAACCTAATGTCAAAGGTCTTTCACTCTTCTCTCTATTCTGTGTAGACCACCAACCACTAGCTTCTGGAAATTACTAGTTCTTATTTAAACGAAATGGAAGGTCACTATTAGTAAAGTATTGCATTATAATGGACTGTGCTCGTCATCCCGCAGCCTGCAAAGTGAGAGGCCGTGGGATCGATTCCTGCACCGGGACAAATTTTTGTATGATCCACGAATATTTGTTTCGTGTCTGGAGACCGCAAGATACAGGTGAACCTAGTGTGGGGTCAGGACTATGTGTGTGACTGTTGGGTGCATTTAATTATTTATAATGCCTAGTAATTTCACTGGAAAACACATCTATGATTACATATTGCTGCTTGGCGGCAGAACTAGATAAAGGGGTGGTACAAGTTTAGTCAGACTTTATGGCCACTTTAAACCGAATCACTTCACCCACCCTGGCCTCCTGTCACACTTTAGTTTCTTGAAAACTATAGAAGCAGATTTCAAAACCAAAATCGGGGTGCGTTTATTGTTTTCCATTGATTCGTTTTTAATTTTTTATCCTGGCTCGGCAACGTGACTCTACAACTGAGAGTAAGTGCAACGCAATGCAAGAATAGTGTCGATCAATGACAGACGATATATCTATCGTAGATCGACAGAACTATGCCTGCCTGCCTAATTTCTTTCACACTCAGTTTCAAGGAACCCATATTGTAGGAAGGAGGGAACACGTGTGCCGGCAACCTATTCCACAGCTTAACGGTCCAACAGAGGTGAGTTAAGAGTTTGTTGGAGTAATGCACGAACATACATAAAAACATATATGCAGACGAATTATTGAGAACTTCCTCCTTCTTTGTAATCGGTTAAAACTATAACTATTGCTTATTGTGACCACCGTTTGTGACCACAGGGAATATCGCATGGGAGAGCCTTATTCTACCATCAAAGTTGTTATAACAATATCCTCGGAGGGGTATTTTTATAGCATACGCCGGCAAACGAGCAAGTGGGTCACCTGATTGTAAGTGAACTCCACCGCGCATGTACCTTCATCCACAATACCAAAATCGTGGGCGCTTTGGCGACATTAACGAATAGGGATAATTAAGGGATTGGGAAGGGGGATTTGAGCTTCTGGATATGTCATTCACCGTACGAAACGCAGAAGCAAACTGCTACTTTACGTCGGTTTTCTGTGAGACAGTGGCAACGACCCAGTCGAGCCGGCACATTTGTGCTGTAGACAAAACTGTCTACAGTGTGGCTCTATCGCTTAAATACGCCAGGTTGACGTATTTAAGTATTGACGTCAGGCAGGCGGCCGATCGTTAAAACTACATTTTTTTTTTTTCTGTAAAGCATGTTTCGCCGACCCTACAGTGAGTGGACCCTACAGGATATGGGCAGGTGGAAGAAGAGGAGAGTTATAATAATATTCCTGAATACGGTACAGAAATTAGTAACAATCTACTCGTACGTGACGGAATCATTGCAAATTCTAACACAATCGTAACTAACGTATATGTAAGATTTTAAACAGCACGATGATAAAATATTATGATCCTGTCTAATAAAAATAAAAGGTTCGCGATAACAATAATTTTAAATTAGATCAATTTAGGACGATAACGGCTCCAGTTATTATTTCCATGGCGCCGATAAACCTTGTAAATGGTTTTCCAAACGTCCCGGCTGCGCGTCGAGCCTTTTTATTACGGTATTTGTCAAGATATTCCCCGGCTAAAAGGGACTATAATCGAAAATTTTACGTTTGGTTACCATACGCCTTGTGCTCTGGTCGAGTGGGTAATTTATTGGAAAGGGTTTGCATCGCCTACTGTCTTTTCTTTGGCATTCTGTTTCTATTTCTTGTTACAAAAATCAAGAAGTTTTATCTAGATCTTTTTAATTAGATGTATTTTGCCTACATAGTATTCATATCAATCTATAGTTCTAAATATCTGAATTTATCACTAACTTTTTTATGTTAAACTCTACTTTTCATTGTTTAGTGTTCGTGTTTATCACTGTGTGTTACTTCTTTTTTTACTCTACCCACTGCTGGGTAAAAGTTTCCACCAACTTCTGCTACTTCTTATGGTCTTCCGCCATTTCCTGCCACTTTGGAAACTGACTATGTCGTCTCTTCACCTCTTCCAATGACAGCCATGTTTTCGGTAGTCATCCAAATGGGCCTCTGAATAACTCACTCATATTACGAAATTTAACGTCGGTATTCTGTGAGACCTGGTTGAGCCTGGTTGATAAAACTGTCTATAGCATGGTTCTAACACTTATAAAGTTGCATGATTGGAAAGGGCTATGTCCAGCAGTAAACGAATGAAGGCTGATGGATGGATGATACATATTGTACATGAATCAATAACAAAGATCCAGCCGTGACTCAATTACTATTCTATACATGAGCGTGGACGCAAATTTGCATGTTTAATGAAATCATTGTGTGTGCGCGATCGACGCTAATTGAACTAATAAATCCGTTCACTTGTTTATGCGCTCAAATTAATGGATGGTTCGGACTTTGGTAGTATATTAGTTGAGTTTCAAGTCATTTAAAAACTAAATGTGTCCAACAAGAAAAAAAATTGTGATTGGTTTAGTCCAGTTTGTAATTTTTAATCTTAATTCGTGCACGTCTTACTGTGACATATGTGTGCGTGAGTATGTAAATATATAGTTTTAATTTATGTGACAGTAACGTTTTAGCAGTCATTCATCCCAAAATAATGACAAATACACACGTTGTGTCTATACAAAACGAGTATCACACATTCATAGCATACATGCAAAATGAGCCGAAACATCTATAAATACCTTATACTAACTTTTAGATCAAGCTATATTTATCTAACTTGCTTTCGTTTGCGGCTCCCCTCGCGTGAACAGCCTTTACCGGGATAAAAAGTAGCATATAACCGTCTATCTCTGTACTAATATTCATCAAAATCGGTTCATCGATTTAGGCGTGAAACCGTAACAAACAAACTCACTTTCGCATTTATAATATTAGTTATAATAAATAAATAACCCCCAGCAGTCACACACATAGTAAGATATGATTTTCTTTTGCCGCAGGTAACAATAACTAAGAGAGACTTACGGTCTCACAACACCCAGACCCGAAACAAACATTTTTGGATCAGAATATTTGTCTCAGTGCAGGCATTGAACCTGTGGCCTCACGTTCCATATTCGCCCACTGCGCTACGGAGACTGCCTGTGAAAATTATTTCTAAACATTTCAGGAACCGTTGTTTTAGGTAAGATCATTAAATGAAGTAGAAACTTCTTACTAAGGCAGTCATGATCAGGTTTTCTCATACTTTAAGTTTCACGTACCCCTAATATTTTTTCAAGACAACGGGGAACCCCTTTGTATAAACTGACTATACACAATATACCTCTTCTTCCACCTGCCCTTATCCAACTCGCAGTGGGGTCGGTGCAAAATATGTCTTAACACATGTTACAGAAAGATTATGCTTGTAGTTTTCCTCTCCTTAGATAGGTTATATACTATACATATGCCTAATAGGCACACATAGCCACATAACCACATAGCTCGCAGAACTGACAGCCGATGGGGCAGAAAAGTTCTCGAATGGAGGCCACGTACGGGCAAGCGCAACAGAGGTCGTCCACCTACAAGATGGACCGACGACCTGACAAGGGTTGCAGGAAGCCGATGGAAGCAGGCCGCTTCCAACAGGTCGGCCTGGAAGGCATTAGGGGAGGCCTATGTTCAGCAATGGACGTCTTGTGGCTGATAATGATGATGATGATATGCCTAATAAGATAATTTATTTAAAAAGGCACACCATCACTATCTATGCCAAATAAAATTTATTCGGATATTGAAAAATCGGCTCTAAAAATTAATATTAATTTATAATGCATATTTATAGGAATAAATTCGATGGTCAAACAAGCGAAGCTCCGGAGAACGGTAGCCAGTCATCGGATTGGGAGAGCTAATTTCCGGGAGGTCAGCTCGTCGACCCGCAAGATACTTCCCGCCGGAAAATGCATTTGTATGCAAACTCTTGCCAATTAACTATTTTTTTCGACAGGTATAGTAACTAAAGAATTATCTAGTTACATTGTGAGTCAACTTAACTATTGCGACCGATGAGTAATATTTTAGTGGAATGTAATCGATTTTAGACAACACTGAAGAATACTAGTAATTTTTTAATCCCCGACAAAAAGAGGGGTTGTGGGGGGTGCCTCAAAAAAAAGTTCTCCATTCAGCGCGTTTTTTTGCTTTTTTATGCATGTACATTGATTTCTCCGCTAATTGTGGACCGATTTTGTTGGACAAAAATTGCATTCGAAAGAGTTTAGCTGCGATCAGAGGGCCAATTCTCGTAATTTTAATTGTTCAAAATATCATTCCGATCTAATCTCAGCGACAAGAAAGTTGCAAATGGTATTCTGCTAAACTAATATTCAAGAACTTAGAACGCAATGATATCGAAAGTAGAATACAAGTTGACTGAACCAAAACGGCATTCTGGTAACAATTTTGACACTTAATTATCTTCTTCTTCTTTTAATTGTGTTTGGCTCCACCGTAGATTGGTGATTTCGCCAGTGTCCATTGTGAGACACTTAACTATATAAAATGCATTTCGTCTACAGACAAACGTCAAAATATTGAGAACGAAATGTGACTGAAGGTGAAGCAGTGTTGCCAAGTGCACTGTAATTACAGCAGATCTGCCGTATTTTCATGCCATCTACTGGACACGGTATTTTTTATAAATACCTTATATGGAGACACAGTATTTTTTTACAGTAAAAATTTAGTAGTATTATTGTATACTACTAGACAGGTTATTTAAAAGTAAAACTGCGTCACATAACGCGGGAGTTTGACAGTTCACAAACAGGGAGCGCAATAGGGGATCTAGTTGAGAGTAAGCGAGATGATAATATTGAGTTACGGTCAATTGAATTATTACTAAGTAGTAATACAACTAATTTACTATACTACAATTTATTATACTACAATTTCTATGTACCGCGCAGCTTGTCTAGTAGTATACATAAAACTCTTTGATTAAACACATTAAAAAAACTAAACCGATATCATCATCATCGCAGCCATCCATTTCTGCAGCGATCGATATATACAAATAAAATGTAAAGTTAGTTTAGGATATAAAGTTTAAAATAAATTTATATTTTACTTAATAATTTAATTATTTCCTTTTTTGTATGACATTTTATTGCACTGTAAAATAGACTGTATTTTTTCCCATCAAGCACTGTATTTTTGACGCAAATGCCGTATTTTAATGTGGACAACACGGTATTTTCAAAAATCTGACTTGACAACACTGAGGTGAAGTGACTGTGAGTTCTGCAGACAAATTCAGTTAACTTTATTCTCTTTTACTGCAAGCAACTAAAAGTAGTCAAAATTGTGCGACTTTGTGTGCTCGTTATTCCAGTAAAGTATTAGAAATGAGTTTACAGCCTATGTTACTCAGTGATAATGTAGCTTTCTAACGGCCAAATTATTTTTGAAATTGGCCCAGTAGTTTTTAAGTTTATTTGTTACATACAAAAATACAAAAAAATCTTTCCTCTCTAGAATATTAGTGTAGATTAAATTATGAGAGCAATCGCACTGTCAAAATTCCCACCAAAACTCTCGCACAATTTTTATTTAGTATAGATATGTCCTCAGCAGTGTTGCAAAATAAAAAAACCGCAATTCGGTAGAATTTCAAATTTCAATAAAATAATCGCGATTGTGGTTATTTCCGGAAAGGACTGCCTGAGTGGTGCTGTTGTGCCGTTTTCTTTCAGTTATGCCATGGAATAGATAAATTAATGAAATAAATAAAATACATGGAATTAGTCAAATCAATTAATTAAAAAATCATAACCTCCAGTTACGTAATTTTTTAATCACTGAAATTAGTCATATTGTGGGTATTTTATTGTGAGTTGGTAACATTGATTTTGTCGCTTAGGTCATTTTTAATTTCTAGAATTTAGTCTATGGCAGCTGATACGTAAAATTCGGTAAAATACTTGTCATTGGCGAAATGCATAATAATGCGAAGCCATATTTTCAACAAAAGAAAGACATTGAAAGTTGATCGAATTGACAGTTTATATGCAATTTAACTGAGATGATATCGAATTTTTAAAGGAGCAGAATGCCATATTTTTAATTAATTCAAAATGTAATCTCAGTTCGGTTAAAATTCATTCGCAGTGTCAGTTAAAATAGCAGAATTGGCCCTCTGGTCTCATATAAATTTGGTTAACATCTGATCAGAGCCCGGCAAACGAACGTCATTCAATTCATCAAGAGTTTTTCCTGAACAAGGAATTCGCGGAGTCTTTGCTTTTGATTATTAATCAGACGCTAAATTTAAATTTAATGAAACAAGTTTGCAGCGAGTGCTTAGTTATACGTATTCATAACAGTCTTGAGTTATACCTTACTTTACATTGTGTTGTATAATTTATTTATAATTGTATTAGACAGCAGGTTTAGGAAATATTTGTTTGTATTTGTATTTATGGTGGGGACGTCTGCTAGTTGCACAGACGGGTGATTAGTTCACGTTAATGAAACAATTTCACCCTTAATCCCAGTTTGGGTGGCACTCCACTTTCACTTCGGATCGGCCCGCTTCACCAGTAGCCCTCTGAGAAGTCTCTACTGTTGAAGTTCCGGCTGGAACTCAGACAAACCTTGAGGTATCGTGGCGCTCTTCCAAATATTTGTTAACACTTTATAACCATGTTAGAAAATTGAGACAAATTAAACGTGACGGTCAACAAGCGGTCTACTACGTATCTATTAAACAGGTATATTATAATACTTTTAAAGTGAATATCCTGAGCTCTCTAATACGAAATAATGAGAAGAAAACCTTGAGCTCAACAATGTATGTACCTTTAAACCAATCGTATAATTAAGGACATATTCTTATCTAGTATTAAAAATAGTACTGTAATCCGAATAACTGGATTCCGCGATTATTTATAAAAAGAAAATATAACGTCGGTCGGCAAACAAGTAAGCAGGTCACCTGATGATGGTATTTGATCTCCACCGCCCTTGAATATCCACAATACAAGAATCATGGACGTCTTGCAAACCTTAAAAGAAAGAGATAATAAAGGGATTGAGAATGGAAATGTCTCCGGATATCTCACTGATATGACAAAACGCAACAGCAAGTTGCTACTTCACGTCGGTTTGGTGTGAGACAGTAGTAATAATCCGGTTGAGCCGGCTCATTCTTGCTGTAGACAAAACTGTCTATAGTGTGGCTCTACCATCTTAGCATCGTATAGTACGATAACATGAACATTCCACAGATATATGTAGCCAACCCTTTCATAGGCACAAATTAACTATCAATATACGGTATAATAATTGCTTAAGCATAATTGATTACTCGACTTTCACGTAATGTATATCGGGATCGTCTGACATAATGTAATCGCAACAGCTTACCGCCGGCGATTGCTTTCAATCGGCCGCGTCCGCAATACAGACACATTACCCACAATATGATCATTAATTAAGACAGCTTCGTGTCTGTGTACTGAAACTGAAATTGGCGTTTTGCGAAGTGTGCGCAAATATTTCCAATCTAGGTCATCGGGCGCGCCGCGGAATGCTCCACGGCACAAAATGATTCATGGAAATTGCACGGTAATTGAAAAAAATACGTTATTGCCGTTTGACGCATTGCCGGCGTGCTCTGCTCGCCGCCAGAAAAATTGTATCCGATGGAATCGTAATCTATTTGATTTTACGTGAATTTTTATTCTTCGTATGACCGCGTTGCGTACGAAATCCTTTTGATTTATAAACTAGTAGGTATTTGCGCGCAATTAGAGCTTTAGGATTTTTTTATTAATTATTATTGTAAAATTACGGCATTTCTTATCTGTATTATTTATATTTGTATCTTTTTGCTGTGTGTTCCCTTTGTTACAATATTATAATTTTGATGAACTTTGGTACAGAGATAGATGGGATCCTGGAGACGGTTATAGGCTACTTTTTATCCCGGAAGAGGCTGATCACGCGGGCGGAGCCCCAAGCAAAATAATATAAATATTTGAATGGGGTTAATAAGAAACATATACAAAGTTTGCTATAGGCTGTACCTAACTGTTCGATATTAATCGAAAACGTACCTGTGTCACGTCGAACGTGGAAAAGTTGTTTACCGAACCCTTTTACGTTCACGCATGGATAGCCACCACTCGACTGATTCACGGAATTCGCGCCGATAACTTTCAGACTTTCTTCAAATGGAACAACGAATATTTTGTCTACATTCTCCTTTTCGGTTATTCATTAATAGTATCAAATACTTTTAATTTATGAAACATATTTTAGTTTTTCTTTAGTTTTTAATATTACATGAAGTACCTAATTATCAAATTTTAGTGGGTCATCTTAGTAGGTAATGCTTTTAAGTGTAAGAACGGGATTTATCTATACTAGGTAGGTATCATAAAGTAGAGGAGCTTTGTTTAATATAAAAACATTTATCAAAAATACGAGTACCTAATTAAGAGTAACGAATATTTGGAACAAAAACCTGTTTCGGATTTTTTATTTTATCAGTTTAAAAGTATGATAACGTACCTTTCTTTGTGATTATTGCGATAGCTCCTTGAATTGTATTCATATAAGTGCAAACTCGTTCACTGTGAAATGTTGGAGACATTTAGGTTGGCATCAATATTATGATTTTATAACGAATTTGATGTTAAAGTTGACTTTTGGTCTCCAATCTAACCTCTGACTTCGGTCCTTTTGCACAAACATGTAACTTGATGTTGAAACTGCCGCTGAGGTTCTGCATTTGCCAAGGTTTTGGCCAAGGTAAATACGGAAACTTTATACGGGATTATGTAATCATGATTTATTCCTCGGTGACTGCTTCGGAAGCACAGTTGTAATGTGTACAGTACTTTTGGTATTATGGGCGTACACGGGTGGTGGAGATCACTTATCATCAGGTGACCCACATGCTCGTTTGACGGCCTATGTTTTAAAAAAAATCCTACTTATGGGGAAAAATACCCAGACTCGAAAGTCGAAACAAATATTTGTGGATCACACAAACATTTCTTCTCGGTGTGGGAACCGAACCCGCCGCCTCTCGCTTCACAGCCGGCTACTCGACACGGTGGCTGGCAATGATATGGATATTAGTTTTACAATAATATGATTAGTTACTGAAATAAAACATATTATCAGGTGCTTTTATATCTATTAGAGATAGAGACTAACTTACTTTCCTAAAACCTAAGGTGCTATACATATAAATAAAGCTTATTTTTGTATAATTGCTTATTTTTTTTAAATTCGTATTCAAAACTATTTTTATAATATGTAGGCTAGTAACAGTTGTAGAATGTATTGAATGTAAGAATCGAAGCCGTCTTTGACAAGCACTTCGGCGGGGTACGGGCCCGCTCTAGCGTGTTTGCTTTGCTCGAGTTCGCAAATGCTACTGATTGCTTGTTTGTACTACGAAATTTTTATTTCCCTTAGTGAACTTCAGCGTTAAAGCTCCGTTCAGTATTCGAATTTGTATTTCGTCTACCTACTTGTGTATTTTTTGTATTAAATCTTACTTTATCACTCTTTAATCAGACGCTGCCGATTTGGATTTAAATTTTTAATCAGTACCTAGCGTAAACTTCGCTTGCAATGCATTATTTAAATATACGATTGATTTCGACAGTGCTTTGTTTATTTACTCAAGTAAATCGGGAAATATTGTAGTTTTTGTGGTAAACATTATTATTGTTATCGCGGAATCCAGTTGAAATCGAAAGATATTCTGGAGCGAGCTCGTATCGACAAGCGGCTTAGTTTAAATTGAAACATATTGCCTGGGAAGGGAATCTTTACCTTACCTACGCTACGTGTACACTTCCATGTGTTCAAATAAAGTACTCACAGACGTTTCACGTTCAAAAAGATGCAATCCAGTTGAAGATTGTTTTGTTACGCGGTCTTATTTTATTTGCGTAAGTCACCTGCATATTGTGGAGGTGCTCCTCTTGTTACCAAACGTGCTTTGGTTTTTACATGTACATTGTTTAGTTTTAGAGAAAAGCGGTGCCTTCTAAATTATTACTTTATATACAGTATATTTGATAGCCTCTGTGTTGCAGTAGCCGACTGTGAAGCGACAGGCCGCGGGTTCGATTCCCGCAGCGAGACAATTTTTTATGTGATCAACAAATACTTGTATCGGGTGTGGGTGTTGTGGGACTGCAAGTTCTTGATACCCACGATATAGGTTAACCTAGTGTGAGGTCAAAACTATGGCAATGTTAGGTTTTTTGCGAATAAGTTCGAATATGCAATGAACATCGGTTCATCGGTTCCAGTCAGTCAGTCATTTAAGAGAAAATAAGTACATCCTACATATTATAATGTTGTAACACGTTGGTATTAGGTCATTATCATAATGTTTTCAACATATACTTACGAATATTACCAAAGCGCGTAATTTTAATAGTATTATGTATATTGTTTTGATTTGATGTTTTGTCCAAACATTGTTTCTATACTATATTCAACTCCATTTTCAAATTATACACACGTGTGTGATAATAGTTGAACAAATTATTTTTGCTGTGGTAAGCAAATCTTCACACTACGGAAGTTTTGCAAAGCTCTTTCATATAAGTGCAAGCGGACGCAAATTGCTAAGGCAAACGAAATCCCAAATCGAATACCCCCAACCTATCCCAAATAGCATACCGATAAAAATAGCGTTTTAACACAGTTGTATTATAAAAATAGCACACAAATATCACAATAAATAGCGTGGATTCCTCGATGATGGGAATTTTATGACGCATTTCATGCACTCTATTTCAGTTATAACGTTTCAGTCAGAAATATTTTATTATACTTCCTATTTTGCTGAACGGCGCTCACGATTGCACGTGTTATGAATTTCAAATTATGTAGTACCATGAAGTTTCATGTCGCACAATATTTTATACTGCTTCATGGTAAGGTACAGGTTGCTGTGAATGTCAATTCGGTACTATGGAACATTTATTGCCTGACTATGTAGACTTAAGGCTCATTTGCATTTATCATTTTGAGTGTTTATTTGGGAGGAATCATCCAAAGTGATAAGTATGAATTGGCTTTTATTTTTGTTTTATCCAAAGTTTATGTGTACATTTTGTTTCACTCTGTGTAATTTACTTTGGATGTACATTAGAGGATGTAGCCTACATCAATGGTGGAACAGTGTAAATGCTCCTTTATGTGCCTAAGCCGTTCATTCCTATAGAAATGACGCCATTATTAACAGTTGAATCTACCCGTGTAATATGCATGTTATGTGAAAAGTAAACAGGGTTTTGCCCCTGTTAGGGAGCTATACATAAGCAATATCGAAACTGGTTGAACTTACTGATCACCGCAATACCAATGCAATTCCCTTAATCCTAGGATAAAATTTGGCGTGGGGTACGGGGATTTATTGGAGAGAAACACGAATAGTGAAAAAAAATAAATCTTGTTTACCCCTAAAAAATGAACGAGGGTACATTTCACGTGAAAAAATATGCATATACATATGATAAGCTATGGATTTCGTCCTCTTGATCATTTGTGTTTTATATCCACCCACAACTAAGTGACTATACAACAATTGATGGTAAGTACAATGCAGTTCAACTATAATTTCGACCGTCGAGAGACGTTGTTTTCTCGATAATTATGCCGGCCTGAAGTAACTAGAAATACCTACACCGGCTAACTCACCGAACGACAAAACTAACCACTATAATGGTTTTTCGCCATGTGTACGGTAGTCGATATCCAGGCGGATACAGATGTACCTATGAATTAATCTAATGTTAAAATAAAGATCACAAGCGCCTGAACAAGTTGCTACCGCTTCATGAAAAGATTTCATTTGCTACCTGAAGACAATAAATCAGCAATACTTGTAAGGTTCAAAAGACGGAAGATAACAATAGACGATATTGTCGTTTGAATTGAAGACGGACAGCCGAGGGACTTTCATGAAAATACACTTTGTAGATTTAGTGCGAAACACCAGCAATAAATAACTGACCCGGAAGGGACAAAGGTATAGGAGTATCGTCCAAATGAATTGAAAAGGTTTCATACATAAAACAACGGCTCCTTTCCAGTTACAACTTAGATATCACTTGGCCCAGTGCGAATCAAGGCTAAAAATTACCATTTGCTGTCAACGCGTACACCTTTGCCTGGGTCAAATCTTCTCCACTTTCCTCCACAATGTTTTCTCCTTGTTCAAACAAGGAGTGAATAAGTTTTCTACGGCAGACCTGGCAGTGTTCTTGGTATTGTTAATGTTTATTTTCTAAAGCATTGGCTGACAAACGAGCAAGTGGGTCACCTGATGGTACGTTATCTTCATCGCCCATGTACGCCCAGAATAATCACGAGTGCGTTGCTAACCTTAAAAGAGACGGATAATTAAGGGGTTGGGATGGGGAGGGGGGATTTGGACCGGATGGATGTCCATGAGCGATGGTAACGGTCAAGCATTTAAGTATTTACATAATATAACACATCAGCTTTTGCCTACTTGCGTGATCAAGTTTAACGGTACCTTAGGGTTTGTGCACTATACAATATAATGTATACCCAACATTTTACTCTAAAAAATACATGATAATCCTACATGCGAGAATTGAATACACTATAGGGACAAAATGTATCCTGTATACTAATGTATATCTACCTGTGTGCCAAATACCATAGCTAGCTATACATTAGCGTTGGCTGTCCTTTGTCTCTCAGCACTGGTTGGCCATCCATTCTAGTCTTTAAAAGCGAAAGCGAACCTGTCTGTCTATATGTCTGCTACGTTTTCACGATTAAACGTCTGAACCGATTTTGATATTTACCTAATATGAATATAGAACGCTGAAGAAAGACATAGGTAGGCTACTTTAATACAAGAAGAAAATTCAAAAAAAAGTATATTTTCTCTACTGTCAGCGCTGCCATCGGCTTCACTCTCTCCGACATTGTATGCATTCCAATGTATGCGATATTGCACATATTAAACAGCAATAATTTTATGTTGCAATAATATCCTTTAAAAACCGACTTCAAAAACATATTCGCGGTGTGTTTGTTTCATATCGGATAACATACTTAAAAAATAAATAAAAATTTATAAATACACCCACACAACAGTCACACACATAGCCCACACTAGGTTAACCTGTATCGTTGGTATCAGGAACTACGAGGGACTTGCGGTCCCACAACACCCAGACCCGAAACAAATATTTGTGGATCACACAAACATTTGACTCAGTGCGGGAATCGAACCCACGGCCTCTTGCTTTGCAGCCGGCTACTCGCCCACTGCGCCACGGAGGCTGTCAACAGATTCAAAAGAAGTACAGATGATTTTAGAATTCCTTTTCACTTTTGATGTCGGTTGAAAATTATGTCCTAGGCTAGCTACAATATCGTCTCACATTTCCTTGTCTCTTCTTGGGTACGACCATAATATGTTGACAATATTTAAATCCCGAATTTGTGCTCACTTGTTGCAAATCATTTTCATATGTATGTTGTTAATGCTTATATAAATTTATCAGAATTAAATTGCCGTCTCGTGGATTAATTGTAAGTTGTCCCATATTTCAAATAATGTACTAGTCACATTTATGGATTTTGTATTACACAGATCCTTAATATTTATTTAATGAACCACTACGTACAAGGCTGTCAGTAAAGCGATCTTATTTTATACCTGCCCCTAAAATTATACAAAACTTACTTTCAGAGTAGAAACACTTTAATTACAACAAACAGTATTATTAATAATTGTATCATTTAAACTTACGTTATATATTTAATTTATTTTTGCATAAATATTCAATTATTCATAAGATCTCACTATGTAAAGAGTATACAATCGACAACCCAATTACGCAGTTTTTGTATCCAATTATACGATCCGACAGCCCTGACTACATATTAGTCTAGGATTATATTCATATTAGATGTACCATGTTAGTCCATGTTACATATTATATTAAGTATAGCTCTATTTTAAACTTGTGTAATTGTAGGACAGCGGGGTGTGGTACGGACTGTCGAGAGGAAAGTCTCAGGTTCGAAACTAGCCCCAAGATCATGCACCTCTGACTTTTATAAGTTACGTGTGTATGAACTATACTTTAATGGTGAAGGAAACATTTTGAGAAAACTTGTATACCTGAGAAGTTCTCCATAAGAATTAAGGTATGTGCAATCTGTCAAGCCGTATTAGGCCAGCATGGTGGACTAAGGCCTTACCCCTCTCTTTCAGTAGAGGTGCGTGCTTTGCAGTGGGACGTGTATTATACACGGATAGTATTATTATTATTGCAAGAGAAAACAAACGCTGCAGTTGTGTTGTAGTATAAAGTATAAAGTATATACCTATATTCGTTTATACTTAAAAGATATGTTGTTGTGAATGATAGTCTGCTATACAATGTACGTTATTACTCAATAAAGAGTTCAAGAACTCAACATACTACGATCTTTCGTCTTGTGCTGTATTACTTTACAGGCTGTTCAAAATATACAATTTTATTAACTTTCCGCCACGGAGTGTAGTGTGTTTGTGAAGTTTTTACTGTTGCTTGGTAGTTTACTCGCAACTTTGTGATCTATTGTTGTTTATTGGTTCTGTTAACAACGATTGCCTGAACTTCTGAAGAAACTTTATTTTGATGGTTTGATGCTTTTTTATTACCTGTTAGATAAAGTTGCAGTTATTGATTTTAAAAGGTGAAGCCACGTTTAGATACTTTTGTTTACAGCATGAATAGGCCGGCTCGCCCGGGTTGTTACCACTGTCTTACAGAAAACCAACGTGAAGCAGCTTGCTGTTACGTTTCTTACGTAGAGTGAGATATCCGGAGGCCTAAATCCCTTTACCCTTCTCAATCTCTTAATTATCCTTTTCCTATAAGGTTGGCAACTCATCCATGATTCCTCATGTGGATGTTCATGGACAGTGGAGATCACTTACCATCAGGTGACCTACTTATATGATTATAAAATATAAATAAAATTGGATATTTATGCTACATTTTTACACCACATTTTTTATTAATCAATCATAACCTTATCAGGCTCCTTTGCGGTGGGGTGTAAGCTCCCCCTCATAATCAGAGGGTTCGGCCCATAGATCATTACTTAGGAATGCAATAACTTCGAATTTTGTAGGTGATTTATCAATCTATGCTGAATCTTAATCTCAGCAAGATAAGAAATTTAAAACAAAATGATGCGTAATTTATTAATATTTTTTTTCTAATAACAGTTCAAGCAAAAATATTCTGAAAGCTAGTTTAAAAAACCTTCAACCGAAATAAATACTATATATTTTAAAACAACTAAAAATCTACACATAACAACAGAAAATGTGGGAATATTAGCGGGAAAGAATCGATTACATTAAAAATAAAACATATTATTAAATACCTCTAAGAATAAGTGTGTGCAATTGTCTCTTGATATTTTGAGCGTGTGAAAAATTATGATGATCGATGTCAATTAAAAGTAAGAATCAAATAAGTTATTAATATTATATTGAATTTATTATTTCTTTCGGGTACTCACTGACTAACAAAATAAGTAAAAATTCATATTTACAATAGTTTTAAAATAAATATAAAGACATTTCGTATTACTTAATCAAGATATGCCTCGCTTACGTAGGTAGTTTTGGTAATATCAGCAAACTTTGCGCTCTCTGATAATACAAGTAGGTTTATGATCTGACTGATAAATTTAATTAATTACCCTACGTATATGCCATGTAGGATGAACGTCTGAATTACTGTTGCCATTACAGAAGGAGATACAGTAATAAATTTCAAACCAATTACCTGTAACACCTACTAATTTGTTAGATACTGGCAAAACGCACATGCGTTTACGAAGTACATATTTCGCACCTATACATAAATTTTCTTGGCTTTCACAATATCGGCATGAGATGCATCAAGAGTTCCGTAGTTGGAAGTTACGTTACTATCTGTTACATTACTGAGTGAGCAAACATGAAGCGAGCAAGCAATGCTATAGGGACAAAATGTATCCTGTATACTAATGTATATCTACCTGTGTGCCAAATACCATAGCTAGCTATACATTAGCGTTGGCTGTCCTTTGTCTCTCAGCACTGGTTGGCCATCCATTCTAGTCTTTAAAAGCGAAAGCGAACCTGTCTGTCTATATGTCTGCTACGTTTTCACGATTAAACGTCTGAACCGATTTTGATATTTACCTAATATGAATATAGAACGCTGAAGAAAGACATAGGTAGGCTACTTTAATACAAGAAGAAAATTCAAAAAAAAGTATATTTTCTCTACTGTCAGCGCTGCCATCGGCTTCACTCTCTCCGACATTGTATGCATTCCAATGTATGCGATATTGCACATATTAAACAGCAATAATTTTATGTTGCAATAATATCCTTTAAAAACCGACTTCAAAAACATATTCGCGGTGTGTTTGTTTCATATCGGATAACATACTTAAAAAATAAATAAAAATTTATAAATACACCCACACAACAGTCACACACATAGCCCACACTAGGTTAACCTGTATCGTTGGTATCAGGAACTACGAGGGACTTGCGGTCCCACAACACCCAGACCCGAAACAAATATTTGTGGATCACACAAACATTTGACTCAGTGCGGGAATCGAACCCACGGCCTCTTGCTTTGCAGCCGGCTACTCGCCCACTGCGCCACGGAGGCTGTCAACAGATTCAAAAGAAGTACAGATGATTTTAGAATTCCTTTTCACTTTTGATGTCGGTTGAAAATTATGTCCTAGGCTAGCTACAATATCGTCTCACATTTCCTTGTCTCTTCTTGGGTACGACCATAATATGTTGACAATATTTAAATCCCGAATTTGTGCTCACTTGTTGCAAATCATTTTCATATGTATGTTGTTAATGCTTATATAAATTTATCAGAATTAAATTGCCGTCTCGTGGATTAATTGTAAGTTGTCCCATATTTCAAATAATGTACTAGTCACATTTATGGATTTTGTATTACACAGATCCTTAATATTTATTTAATGAACCACTACGTACAAGGCTGTCAGTAAAGCGATCTTATTTTATACCTGCCCCTAAAATTATACAAAACTTACTTTCAGAGTAGAAACACTTTAATTACAACAAACAGTATTATTAATAATTGTATCATTTAAACTTACGTTATATATTTAATTTATTTTTGCATAAATATTCAATTATTCATAAGATCTCACTATGTAAAGAGTATACAATCGACAACCCAATTACGCAGTTTTTGTATCCAATTATACGATCCGACAGCCCTGACTACATATTAGTCTAGGATTATATTCATATTAGATGTACCATGTTAGTCCATGTTACATATTATATTAAGTATAGCTCTATTTTAAACTTGTGTAATTGTAGGACAGCGGGGTGTGGTACGGACTGTCGAGAGGAAAGTCTCAGGTTCGAAACTAGCCCCAAGATCATGCACCTCTGACTTTTATAAGTTACGTGTGTATGAACTATACTTTAATGGTGAAGGAAACATTTTGAGAAAACTTGTATACCTGAGAAGTTCTCCATAAGAATTAAGGTATGTGCAATCTGTCAAGCCGTATTAGGCCAGCATGGTGGACTAAGGCCTTACCCCTCTCTTTCAGTAGAGGTGCGTGCTTTGCAGTGGGACGTGTATTATACACGGATAGTATTATTATTATTGCAAGAGAAAACAAACGCTGCAGTTGTGTTGTAGTATAAAGTATAAAGTATATACCTATATTCGTTTATACTTAAAAGATATGTTGTTGTGAATGATAGTCTGCTATACAATGTACGTTATTACTCAATAAAGAGTTCAAGAACTCAACATACTACGATCTTTCGTCTTGTGCTGTATTACTTTACAGGCTGTTCAAAATATACAATTTTATTAACTTTCCGCCACGGAGTGTAGTGTGTTTGTGAAGTTTTTACTGTTGCTTGGTAGTTTACTCGCAACTTTGTGATCTATTGTTGTTTATTGGTTCTGTTAACAACGATTGCCTGAACTTCTGAAGAAACTTTATTTTGATGGTTTGATGCTTTTTTATTACCTGTTAGATAAAGTTGCAGTTATTGATTTTAAAAGGTGAAGCCACGTTTAGATACTTTTGTTTACAGCATGAATAGGCCGGCTCGCCCGGGTTGTTACCACTGTCTTACAGAAAACCAACGTGAAGCAGCTTGCTGTTACGTTTCTTACGTAGAGTGAGATATCCGGAGGCCTAAATCCCTTTACCCTTCTCAATCTCTTAATTATCCTTTTCCTATAAGGTTGGCAACTCATCCATGATTCCTCATGTGGATGTTCATGGACAGTGGAGATCACTTACCATCAGGTGACCTACTTATATGATTATAAAATATAAATAAAATTGGATATTTATGCTACATTTTTACACCACATTTTTTATTAATCAATCATAACCTTATCAGGCTCCTTTGCGGTGGGGTGTAAGCTCCCCCTCATAATCAGAGGGTTCGGCCCATAGATCATTACTTAGGAATGCAATAACTTCGAATTTTGTAGGTGATTTATCAATCTATGCTGAATCTTAATCTCAGCAAGATAAGAAATTTAAAACAAAATGATGCGTAATTTATTAATATTTTTTTTCTAATAACAGTTCAAGCAAAAATATTCTGAAAGCTAGTTTAAAAAACCTTCAACCGAAATAAATACTATATATTTTAAAACAACTAAAAATCTACACATAACAACAGAAAATGTGGGAATATTAGCGGGAAAGAATCGATTACATTAAAAATAAAACATATTATTAAATACCTCTAAGAATAAGTGTGTGCAATTGTCTCTTGATATTTTGAGCGTGTGAAAAATTATGATGATCGATGTCAATTAAAAGTAAGAATCAAATAAGTTATTAATATTATATTGAATTTATTATTTCTTTCGGGTACTCACTGACTAACAAAATAAGTAAAAATTCATATTTACAATAGTTTTAAAATAAATATAAAGACATTTCGTATTACTTAATCAAGATATGCCTCGCTTACGTAGGTAGTTTTGGTAATATCAGCAAACTTTGCGCTCTCTGATAATACAAGTAGGTTTATGATCTGACTGATAAATTTAATTAATTACCCTACGTATATGCCATGTAGGATGAACGTCTGAATTACTGTTGCCATTACAGAAGGAGATACAGTAATAAATTTCAAACCAATTACCTGTAACACCTACTAATTTGTTAGATACTGGCAAAACGCACATGCGTTTACGAAGTACATATTTCGCACCTATACATAAATTTTCTTGGCTTTCACAATATCGGCATGAGATGCATCAAGAGTTCCGTAGTTGGAAGTTACGTTACTATCTGTTACATTACTGAGTGAGCAAACATGAAGCGAGCAAGCAATGCTTTTAGCCAGTGTTGTTATGCACCAACGCTGGCTCCGGCGGGTGGCGGCGGTGGCGGCGGCGGCGCCCCCATAAATTCCGATTTATCGCTAACCTGCCGAACTTTCTGGACGTCTTACTCACCTCGCCCCGCGGAAACCTTATTTTATTTAACTTCTTTATTCCGTTCCACGGCTTCCCTCTGCTGATAAAAGTTAATGCTATGTTTATTTTGTATAACTTTTAGTTTAGGTTAACGCTGCGTCAGATTTATTATAAGGGTTACGATAAACGTTTCTAAGAAAAATTGGTATCGTTTTTTGTATGTACCTACGGCGAAACGTTTATTAGGGATTTTAACAAAAGGCAGGTAGTCTACTGTTTCGTACAGATGAAACATGACACATGTATGAAACATGGAACATGTAATGTCTATGATAATAGGATAACTAAGCTTCGTAATAACATTGGTGCCAACTTTCAACAAGTTGTACCAACAACTTATTCCATGGTAAAATGATATGGTTTTTTTCTTTTATAACTTATATAAGTACTCCCACATTGTCTCGTCTCTGCATCACCCGTAGCATAGATAATGTGTCTATGCCCGTAGGTTGACTGTTAGAGAATGCCCCTGACATTAACGCCCGGTTTCCGAAAGGCTGATCAATGTTAAATTAACTAATCAGATGTCAAATCTCATGTCAAGTCGAAATTGAGTTGCTAGAAGCGTGATCAACACCTTTGATTTGACACACATGTTAGCTAACATAACATTCAAATTAATATGAAAAATCGTATGTCAAACGGTACTAAAGATACAGCAAATATTATTATTTTTTTCACTAATCAACGTTTCAGCAACTCGAATTGATTTGACAGCGATGTCAACTCAAAGTTCTGTTAGTTGAATGTAGATTTGATCAGCCTTTCAGAAACCGGGGGTAAGTCCGCTTTTATACATATTTTACATATAAAGTTTAAATATATAAATACCAATATGAAATTCTAATGACTATCGCGACGTATAAAAAACGTTTAACATTTATACACTATGATTTACAGTGAAAAGGAAATTATGTACCGTGTTTGAATAAAATGCAAAATAGTTTATTTGGCTTCCCGTCAGTTTAACTCATTTTTCCAGAGGGAAATAAGCGAGGGAATAATAGCTTGAGGGAGGATGAAAAAAGGTTTTTAATATCGCCAGTCAATAATGTAAGTCGCTTAACTATAATACCGTCGCGAGGGGCAGGTAGCGGAGTTGGCGCCAACTTTTAAACAAACAGACCAATAAAATGTCACCGAGACAATTTCTGAACGGTATTATTTCTGTTTTATTTGATGTGTGTGCGTGTGGGTGTAATACATTTAATAGTTTGTATAAGTGATGCTTTCTGATAAAATTTTGTTAGTATTGTATTAACGCAGTGATAGCTCAGCGGGGAGTGGTATGGACTGTCGAGACGAAAGTCGCAGGTTCGAAACCAGCCCCAAGTGCATACACCTCTGACTTTTCTAAGTTATGTGTATATTAATTGTTATTTATCACTTGCTTTAACGGTGAAGGAAAAACATCGTGAGGAAACCTGCATACCTGAGAAGTTCTTCATAAGAATTTCGAAGGTATGTGAAGTCTGCCAACCCACATTAGGCCATTGTGGTAAACTAAGGCCTAACCCCTCTCATTCAGTAGAGGAGGCCCGTGCCCAGCAGTGGGACGTATATTATAAAGGGCTAGTAAAAAAAAAAAAAGTATTGTATTAGTTCGTTGTGGGGTAGATAAGTAATAATGTTGGTGAAAATTGCAAAGATAATAAACGCGAACCACGCGTGTGAAAAAATGTATAATGCTATTTGGTTTATAAATATTATTAACTCAATCATTATTAACCAACCTCAATAACTGGAGGAGGTTATCAATTCGGTGCGTAGGTTCTTTCTTTATGTGTTGTATACCGATTTCGCCGCAAAATGTGGACCGAAATGATGTATTTTTCATTCAATAGAATTTACTGCTATTTGGTTATCTTATGAATTTGGTTATAACCTGATGATGGATTACGAAGCAAAACAATGAAACTCCATACGTTGCGAATGGGTTATTGTTTTGGAATTCACATGCACCTAATTTTCTTTCTGCCTACCGTTATCCCGGCTTAATTCCAGGGTCCGCCTTATCGTATCATAGATTTAACGGTATTTGATATTATATGGGGATGATCCGTCATCTGACCCTCAAAACCCGCAACGGGAACAAAGTTTCGCCATTGCCTCGTGCGTTAATCAGCCGAGTGTGCCACATGCAGGTGAGGTTGCCTTTGGGCCTAAGATGTTGGTGGTCCACTTACACTCTGATTCACATGCACCTAACAAAAAAAAAAAAAGTAGAAATAGGTTTAACGACAACTTAAAAAGTTAACACTGAAAATTTAAAAATACTTTTTTTTTTTCATGAACGGTGGTAGTGATCTTTTTTAATTCGGTGACTGCCTCGGTGGCGCAGTTATGTATTACATACGCGGTACGACTGGTCTCGGGTTCGATCCCCAGGTCAAGTAAAAGTGATATTGGGTTTTTCTATCACGTAATGCGTATCAGCCCGGAGTCTGGATTTATGGCCGGTATGGCGATAGCCTCGCCTCATATCACATCATGGGATGGAAATAAGCTCAGCTAAATGTAGATGTACTGATTACACCTCTGCCTATGTATGTTTGTATAAATAAATATATCGACAACTTACAATACCGACTTAAAAATACCACTGGAAATCCAAAAATAACAATATTTCTTCATGAATAATGGTAGAGATGTTCTTAAATTCCGTACATTTATAGTTGACCGGTAACTGTCACTACAGTCCACATTATCGAATTTATTTTTTTAAGTTGTGCCACAAATTAGAATTCGCTCCAAAAACATCATAATTGAATTTGGTGAACAACTAATTCACTACGAATTATACAATTCGCACAAACTCGCGGAACGTCGCGTCGTTAGCATTTTATTTTTCTACCATAAAATTTATCTCATTTTTTAAGGTTCCGTACCTAAAGAGGTTTTATTATTATCATGAAGGACGAGGCGAGCAGGTCGCTCGCCTGATAGTAAGTGTCACGCCTACCCATAAACAGAAACAACACAACATAGAACTTTGAATTACAAAGCATTGCATGGCACTGGGCTGCGTTCGTCACCCCGAGACATAAGTTGCTAAGTCTCATAATGCCCAGTAATTTTACTAGCTTTAATGTCCTTCAAACCGAAATACTTCAGTGGTTACACACTGTTGCTTGGCGGCAGAAATAGACAAAGCGGCCTCTCGTATACGAGAGACCTAGCACTTTGTAGATGTTATAAAGAATACGCCTTATGGGAGTTTTGCAACTTTGTGACGCCATTTTGCTGAAAACTTGGCACCGACTTCAACGCAGTCTTAACATATGGCATACTTTTTGCACTAAAATTTAATCGGTTTCTTTAAGTTACATTATATAAAATCTGTCCACATCCACGAGAGAAATGTAACCTACATCTCGGTAAGTATATTTCTCGAAACGTAAGGTGTGGGTAACCACATTGATGATTTGATAATAATCATTCAATCAATCATTGTTCTTTTTTAATGGTAGAGCCAGGCTGTAGGCTGTTTTTTCTCTCTTTTTATGTCTATAACCGGGTTTTACCACTGTTTCATAAAAAAAACAACGTAAGGTAGCGGTTTACTGCTGTGTTTTGTACCGTACTCATAAGTACTCATTATACAAAACCCCAAATCTCTTACCCGTTCCCAATTCCTTAATTATCCTTTTCCTTTAAGGTCGACATTACGCACTTGATTCTTCTGGTATCGATGGCGATCACTTGTCATCAGGTGACCTACTTGCTCGTTTACCGGCCTATGCTATAAAAATACTATCAACATTTTTTATAGCTCAAGTTCGACCTTTGTTCGTAATATAGGTTATAGGTTTGGGTCAGAGTATAATATATATAATATGGCAATAAAAAAAAAATTGATTTCTTAAGTTGACCACTGTATTTTCACGCGTTGAACTATGGGATTATAAAAGCAGCGTAGTAATTATATTATACATACGCCTGTAAACCTCGAAGAGGTAGGAAGAGATGTAACCAGTACACCCATATTTCGACAGCTTATTTTCGTCCCATCATGTGATAGAGAGCGAGCCTATCGCCATACCGGGCACAATTGCAGACTCCGGGCTGATAACGAACATTTCGTAATAAAAAGAACCCAATATCACTTTTATTTGACCTGGGGATCGAACCCGAGGCCTCAGCAAAGCAGTCATACCGCGTACGCATTACAACTGCGCCACCAAGGCAATCAGCAATAATTATATTATGTAATTATTCTATAATTTATGCAAGTCTCAAAGCACGCCAACTATTTTTTATTTTAAATATTTTATATACCTATCAAATACAATCAATTAATTAATTTCAGATATGAAATGACACAATATGATATTAATATTCATTTACATAAGTAATAAAAATAAAATCGTCTAAAAGATCAAATACTGACTATTATTATAGATGATGCTTAAAGTTTAATAGCGACTGAAGATTCTGAGAGATAAAAGCTATTGTTGGAAATAAAAGCCATGAACTTCCATGGATTTTCGTCTGGAGTCTAGACTCTCGACAGTATTTTATAAGTTTTCGACTTTATACTTATAAATGCAATTGAAGTGTTTTTCTAAGTTTTAAGATGTATTGCGGGGCGATGAAAGCGCACTTTCCGTAGTTTCAAATGTGTTGGTGTTTGTTAAAGAATAATATGGAACAGAAAATAAGAAAATGTTGTTTGAAATTTAAAATTTGTTTTGAACTTAGAACTACTTACAGAAGGTAGATGTGCAAACAACGCATAAACGTTAGCTGAAAATTCGCTAAATGTGATGTGTTTATTTGTCACGCTTACAAAGGCAAAAGAAATATTAGCTAAAAAGTATTTTACAAAATAAAATGTAATTTGTAGATGGGCAAAATGTGTTTCATACATTGATTTATATGTGAAGATCAAAAACATAATATGTTGGGTAGTTATTAGTATGAAGATCGTAGTTTGGAGCTATATATGTCTCCAATTGAGCGTCTTAAATTTCATGCGTGTACTTAGTTTCATTAAGTAGTTATTCTATGGTTTTGAGGTTATTTTAAATAAATAAATACACCCAACAGCCACACACATAGTTCTGACCCCACACTAGGTTAAACCTGCATCGTGGGTATCAGGAACTACGAGGGACTTGCGGTCCCACAACACCCAGACCCGAAAGGAATATTTGTGGATTAGACAAACATTTGTCTCGGTGTGGGAATCGAATCCACGGCCTCACGCTTCGCAGCCGGCTACTCGCCCGCTGCGCCACGGAGTACGCTGATTTTTATTTTAGTAAACAATGTAAATATAATAAATGGAGTGTAAATGGGCCACCAACATTTTAGGCCCAACGCGACGCCTCACCTGCACGAGTACACTCTGCTGATTAACGGAATAGGCAATGACGAAAGTTGGTTTCTGTTGTGGGGTGTGGGGGTCAGGCAGAGGGTTGTAGGGGTCGCTCCATATAATACCAAATACTGTCAAATGTATGATACTCTGGCATTAAGTCGGGATAACGCCAGGCAGAAAGAAAGAAACATACATACGCATTTACGCCTGTAAACCCAAAGGGGTAGGCAGATGCGTATCACGGGTCTCCTTTAATGAGAGTAGACTTAGTCCACCATCCTAAGGTCTAAGCGAGTTAGTAGACTACGCATTTGAACATAAGACTATGCTCAAATGAATATAAGAATATAGAGACCTATGAGGCATGTAGGTTTCCTGATGATGTTTTTTTTACCTTTTAATTCAAGGGATGTTTAACAATGAATAATGGAAAGTCAGAGGTATGTGCTCTGGGGATAGGGATCGAATCCGCGACATCCATCTCGGTAGCAGTCTGTTCTACTCCTTTCTAGGATATTGCCATTATATTATTTTATTTTAGCAGGTCTATTAAATTGGTGACGAAACAGTTATGGACCCTAACATTTTGTTTAATATATTATAGACATCCTCCGTGGCGCAGTGTGCGGGTAGTCGGTTGTGAAACGAGAAGCCACGGGATCAATCCCCGCACCGATACAAATGCTTGTGTGATCCACAAATATTTACTATATGGACTAGAAGTCCCTTTAGTTCGTGATCCCCACGGTACAGGTTAAGCCTAGTCTGGTGTCAGGACTATGTGCGTGACTGTTGGATGTATTTATAATTATTTTAAAAAGAAGCAATTTCAAGGGAGTTGTGAAAGTAGTGTTTCAATTCATAAAATATTGCAAACCCCAAGTAAATTCCGAGCGACGGCTGTTACCAGTGTAATCGAGACTGGAATATAAGACCTAAAAGCACTAACTGGAATCGATGCTTATGGCCAATGTTTTCTCAACGTTTGCTGGGAGTGCCAGCGAAGGAAAATGTCTGTTTACTGTAATTATTTTGCAACTTGTATTGTATATGTCTTTTTTACGACTTTGTTTGTAGTTCGTATTATCAACTAACGATGTAGCTTAAACAAAAAACAGAGGATGTTCTCAATTCGCCCACGTATGAATATTTGTTTTGTATGTATAAAAATATTTTTAACTAGGCATAGATGATCCGATTTTGATAGTTATTTTTTTATTCGAAAGAACATAGATCAAAGTTGGTACCGTTTTCAAAAAGAAATGGCTTTCAATGTATGACTTGGTGGATCGCCATCTTTGTCATGTGTAGGTATACAACAGGTAGGTAAAGTTAGGGTTGAAAGAAGTTTAGAACACTTTTACCCATATCCTAATGCCAAGTGGGAGCCAATGCTATGTGTTGTTTTGTTTAATGAATTAAAAAGATATATAAGGATAACATTAATTTAAACAAATATTAAAGTAAACTTTATTTTATAAACTCCAAACGTATTAAGTCAATGTTTTGTTGATATGATAATTTTGTAAAATTAGCATCGGCCTCATAACACATTTTGCTACTGCCATACTCATCCGTCCGTTTTTGTATGCATTTTTTTCTTTAACAAACACTCCAGGTTCAGCAGGTACCAAATATTAGTATTATTGTTGGATGTTGATTAGCTTCCAAGATTTCACAACATATCAGAATCAATAATAACAAGCTAAATTGTGGATCAGAGTATAATAATAATCCATTAACCTCTATAATCCATTTTATAGTATGTCTGTGGCTTCGATGTCTGAGGGCTTGTAAACATTTTCATCTGTGTTCTAAGAGCGTACGAAATAAAAATGAATGTTTCATATTTTCACATTAAATTAAAATATTGTTGAAACAGATTCGTTTGAGAAAATGTTACAACGGTTGTAATATTGGTACGAATTATATCCTAAATGACACGATGCACAAATTCCAAAACCATCAAAGGTTTTACTGTAAAATTAACAATTAATTTCTGCTATTTATAACTTGTCATTCTTTCTTTCTAATTATTAAAGAGAGTAGCATAAACCAACATTTCTGAATGAAACTATACATTTATTTTTTTACATTTTATAAGAAAGAGGCTGCATAATTGAAAAATATAGTTGTAAACAATTATGAAGTATTATTATTGTAAGCATCATCGTTTTATTAAAATCCCTAATATTCAAATAGCATTACGATCGCTCAACGCTTTAAAGTTGTACGAGTTTTTATAGCTTTCTCTTTTTGCCAGGGCTCCTGGATAGCTGAAGCCGGTACCTAAGCCATCACGGGATTTGATTATTGTAGTAAGTATATTTACCAGAGAAGGTCCACAGCGAAGGACGTGATCTAATCTATAATCAGTTTACAGCAGCTATCATCATTAATAATCAGATTTGATAATCAGCAGTTGCTGAATCCAATGACGTTTTCAAACCTGTTGCCCTGACAGATAAGATCACTGGGGAACCCTTAGATTCCACGCAGAAAATTATATTACAAGTGTGAGTAAATAACATTTATAGAAGTATAAAGTTAAAAACGATGTAGAATAATTCCTTGAGTGGAAGATAACTCGGACCGCACGCTACATACGAGGTGAAACTTTCTAATCTTTTAAACTTCACGTAAAGAAGAACAACAGACATCCGTCACATGTTGTTGATGTTGTTTTGTCGCGGCCCGACGTGTACATACGGCGTGTCGTTATGAACTAAAACATAACATATATTCTATATGGTTTGAAAAATCTTAGTAGAACAGGTCTAGCTTTACCGGTGAAAGAGTACCGCCGTACACATGGTGAAAAGGTGGTAGGTCCCTCGTATGCGAGAGGCCGTCTGGATTGGTACCACCGCATTGTCTATTTCTGCTGCCAAACAGCAGTGTATAAATGTGTTGGTTTCAGTTTGATGGACATTGAAGCCGGTGAAATTACTGGGCATTATGAGACTTAACATCTTGTCTCTGGGTGATAAGGGCAGACTAATGCCATGCAGTACTTGTAATTCAAAGTTTTGTGTGGTATTGCTTCTGTTTATGAGCACACGTTGCGCTTACCATCAGGCGAGCGACCTTATCGTTTCGCCACTCAAATTTCGCTAATTAAAAAAAACTCATTATAGTGGCTCGTTCCGGCGTGTTGAGTTCCGGGGTCAGAGACATCCAGTAACGTCAGGCCGGCATAACTCGGGCGACCGTTGAGAGATGCGATGTATTTTGACGATCGCCATTATATTTGGACTGTACTGTACCATCAGGTCTAGTGTAGTTATTTTGTCGCGCCAGGATAAAAAGAACGTCGCCAGGACCTGGAAAGGAGAAATGACTGTTATTTTTTAAAGTCACAGCTATCTTGGTAATGTGATACTATATATAATAAATAAATTAACAATATCAAGGTAAAAAAATATATATTTTATTAGTACATTTTTGTATTCGAATCACTGATGGGTATTATTTCCGACGAAAAAAAATGGAGAAGGTTCTCAATTCGTCGTGTATATATATTTTGGCTACGTACGTACGTATGTATAACTACGCATAATATTTCATAGTGATCCAATTTTGTTGTTTTTTTTACATTTTAAATTTTATTTTAGAGAAGAAACCTAAGGAGGTAAGTTTTTTAAGCTGCTTAAATTTTTGATCAAAAGTTTTTTATTTAATAGCAGAGGTCAACTAATGAACAAGTAGGGCCCCTGATAGTAAGTGATCTACACCGCCCCCAATATCAGAAGTATCATGGATGCGATGTTGAAGGTAAAGAATTGGGACTGAGAACCAGAAATTTGGGCTGCCGGTAATCTCACTCACCATGCGAAACACAACAGTTACCTCTTCACGTTAGTTTTCTGCGAGACTGAGAAAACCCGGTCGAGCCGGCCTATTCACCGTACACCCTAGTAGCTCTACCCCATTAGCCACTGTAACAGGCTTATTTATTTGTATTTAATCAAAATATTCTTTGTATTCTTTTAAATTCTAGCAATGCCTAGACTACTAATAAGTACTTCTTTCAACTAGCAAGGAAAGCTTGTACGATATTGAATTTCCACATAATTTCCGTACACGAAAATATAAATGTATATGACATAAAAGATTCAAAAGAAATGTCTTCCCAAAAACGTTTCAAGTACGACCTCCTTATCTTTTAGCATGTCAGTTATTCACGTTTCTAAAGCTCGAACCGATTGACAGCCCTTATCCATGACCCAATTTATATCCGTGTATTTGAATAAGAAATATAGGATTAAAAGTATTTATATTTAATAAAAAATAAATAGTGCTGTTTTAAAATGAATGTTTAATGCAATAAGTATATTTATTTAATTTTCTAAGCATTTAAATAAATACATATATACAACAACCTGGCACCCCTAGTCGTGGGTATCAAAAATTACGAAAGACTTTTCACAGACACCTCAAAAGACCAGAGCTACAAAGGGGAAACTAAATTAAATGAATAAAAATTCAAAAGATATCTTGTAACATGAAATTAAATTCTTGCAAAATACATAATAAATGTCCGAAACAAGTTTTATTCAACGGCATGTCCACAAATATAAAGAACATTGTTTTGGAAATACATTGTTGCAGGTATTTATATAAAGTGCAACTTCGTTGGAGCTGACGCAAAAACAAAGCTGAGGGCGAGTGGAAACGAAATTCGAAAACCTGTTTACGAAACTAAAACTTTTCCACATTTAGTGTCCTCTCTGCAGATTGAGGCCATTGTCATTCAAACCGAATAAGGTTTCATATATTTGTTTATTGCATCATTATGATTATATTTTTGGTAGTATAAAACATATATTTTAAACTTGAATAACATAGTATCAGCCCAGCCCAGTATTATACAATGTATTGCAAAAAGGTGTGGTCAAATGTAGTCAACCTAATATAGTGTAGGATATACGTATTCCACGCCCCGTAGTATCTGATTGCATTGCTAGGATATAATTAAATAATAATTTTCTTTTTTATTTAAGGGTAACGTGTAGATATTCGACTTGCAACTTTGGACCACAATAAATGATAAAGAGCTTGTAAAATACATAAATAAAAATAAATTCCAGTTTCTCGGGTGTAATCTACACGCTTCACCATAGATTGGTGTGCTATGTTAAAATTACAAACTTACAATTTGTAAGTCCGTATAATATATTTCAAGCCTCTTCGCTAACAAGCATACGGAATTATTTCATACACTACGAAGTGTTATTAAGAGGTACATATTGCGAGACGTGGAATGGCTGCTGTGCGAAACTAAGCGACGCTTCAGTCGTGGGATATGGTACCATTTTGAATTTAATAAACGTGTTTTAATTCTTTAGTAGTGCTGCGCTTATTTTTCACGTTCATCCTAACTAATATTATAAATGCGAAATTGAGTCTGTTTGTTAGTTACGCTTCCATTACTAAATCGCTAAACTGATTTTGATGAATTTTGGTACAGAGGGACCCTGGAGAAGGCTGTTTACGCGGGCGGAGCCGCGAGCAAATGCTACTTAAAGAATAATCAAGGAATATTATTGTTTTTGAATAAGTTATTTAATATCATATAAAGTTTCAATGTAATTTTGGTTTATGAGCACATTCATGATTAATTGCCTGTTTTGTTTTTTGATAAGATAGGAAAATATGGAAGTTAAAATATATGTACGACTTATAAATGTATGTAGTATTAAGAAGGTAAAGTACAAGACTGTCAGTATTATCTGAGAGAAATTGAGCAAACTGTTTAATGAAAAGAACCCAACAGTACTTTAGATAAAAAGCCAACGTTTCTCCCGTTTATTTATCCTCAAAACAAACTGAAGAACCTTCAAATTCACTGGCAAAGGAAAAATAGAATGTGGACTGGAAATTGCGCTAATCTTCGTTCATTTGTATGCGAGGAGGTCTCTAAAATAGTCACCTAATTAAAAAGAGTCGCCTTTGTCATGCAGATGCGTCGGCGAGCACAATCAAAGCATTCTCATTCCACCAAAACCCTTTAAATAAATATCTATCCCATAAGCCCGTCAAGTGTCTCTTTACATTTTCCTTTTGAAACTTTAATTAAGAATGTCTGATATTCCGCCACAAATGAAGACTTAGAAATCAAAATAAAGATCAAGAGTCACTTTCCGATCACAATATCGGATTTATAGTTCGAGAACAATGGATGTGACGGAATTGAAATGTTTCTTATTTAATTAGCATTTGTTTTTGGACTCTAGCTTTGTTAAAATTTGTTGCAAATATTAAGCCTCATTTACACGGAGAAAGTCAGGCGTTCATAGCCAGTTGCACTCATTGATCGGTAAACGATTAGCGAGTTAAGTAATCCTTGGTTCGGTCAGTCTATGGATGGGTGACCGCTTGGTAGTATGTCAACTGAGCGTCTCCGTGCTTCGGAGGGCACGTAAAAAGTCGGCCCGGGTTGTTATCAACTGACAGCAGTCGTTAAGCCAAGTTGGAGGCCTTATGGCGGCTTGAAAACTTAGCCATGAAGTTGGCCACTAACCATTGAATAAAATATAGAATAGACGGAGAAAGTTTATAGCATGATAGAGATAATATAGCACAAAACTGCCATCTATTAGGCCACATTGCCATTAGAAATCATAGATACGTCCTCGTAGACGACAGTACTGTTTTATTTACGCCTATGTCGTACGAAAAACTGTTCATATAAAAGGGGCTGTATACTCGTAGAATTTATTGACGCACTACTATATAATCTTCCTACCTATACTAGCAAGATTAGTTAGGTGTCTCGAATGTGAGAGGCCGTCTGGGTTGGTACCACCACTTTGTCTATTTCTACAGTAGTGTTTAAGCACTATTGTGTTGTATTTGAAGGACATTGAAACTAGTGAAATTATTGGTTATTATTAGACTTAACAAGTTGTGTCTCGTGCTGACGAACGCAGTCCAGTGTCAAGCAGTGCTTTATACTTCAGTCATGGGTGGTGTTGTGTCTGTTTATGGGCAAGCGTGGCGATCTGCTCGTTTCCTCATTCAGACTACCTAATAACAAAAATATTAAAAATAGCATAAAAGTATGTAACGGCTTTCAGAAACAAAGATTATTAAAGCTGTAATATGAATATAAAATTAATAATCAAATGTATAATATTCGAATTCAATAACAAATGTATTGTAATCTACATAAATAAACATCAATTGCCGCATGTATGTAAGATCATCACTTGAGAACGGCTCGACTGATTTACGCGGACAGAGCCGCGGGCCAAACCTAGTATATAAATAATAAGGAATATATTGGATATTATGTTGATTAATTATTAGTAAATGCAACAAGCCGGTAGTCAGTGCCACAGTTTCATGTGTTCGTTACGAGTGTTTGCAATGGCCTGACAGTGTTCAGGATTTCAGTACAGTACATGTAGGTAATATAACGCCCTCTGACTATGTTCACAAGCCACTAGCTCGAGCGTACCGTTCAAGCTTAGTTCAGCAACGTCTAGATTGTGTAAGTGTTAGTGACACTTTAAAACCGTTGCGCTTTCAAATATTTAGAACGTTATTTAATTAAAGGTTGATTTTTATGCTCCAAGTAAACGTTATTTATTGCAAATTTTGGGACGGTTTAAACGAACAGTTTGGAATACATCTCTTAATTTTAAAATAGCTGAAAAGATTTTCTTCAAACGTATCTAGGAATCATCTGGATTATAATAATATCAGCTTTGAAATGCAGATACATATACACAAACAAAATTGTCAAACTTATACCCCTCTTTTTTGTTGGGGTTAAATAAAAACAATCATCAAATTCAGGCATAGCATGACGATATCTTCGCGTAACATACCTACATATAAAAGGGAGTTCGATTCCCACTCGAGACAAATGTTTGTGATCCAAAAATATATATTTCGGGTCTGGGTGCAACTCCCCAGAAGGGTTGGTCAGGCAGGCGGCCGGTCGTAAAACAACAAGCCAAATCATTCTGTAACACAAAAAAAGCATGTTGCGCCGACCCCATTATGAGTGGGATAAGGGCAGATGGAAGAAGAACATACATATATAATCCTAATTACAGTCGAATTGAGAAGATTCGCTTTATTTCTTTTGAAATAATAATGTATCATTTTATGATTCACTAAGGTACTTTGATTGCATAAATCCATTTCATTAGCTTTAAACTTATCAGGCTTTTCGAACATGTAGGATGTAGAATGATTAAGGCTGGATAAACATTTATCGTGAACCATCCTGTTTAACGCGTGGAACAGCCAGCGCCATCCCGTCAGTCTAATGAATAACATGCAAATGCCCCATCTAATGAAAACCGCACTCTTTACCCAACAGGCTTTTTACAAACATACGCTATATAAAACAACTTTTAGTATAGTTGACATACCTAATAAACATTGTGATGATCAGTGTATGGAATCATTGAAGTTGAAGATTGAAGAATTTAGGAGATTTTTGACCGAGTGTATTGATCAAGCTTGGTCATTCGATCCGCTTGAAGAAAATCATCAATGAAGCATCGTATTGAAAGGAATTGACACCAAAACTCCAACAAGACTTTGAAATCGGCCACACCGCGGTTTCATCGTTCTTGTGAGTAGTTGAAAATATATAAAATACCTGTCATTGGCTATACCTATGCATGGAAATGTGAAGCCATAATCTTACCATATTTAAACAAAAAGAACATTAATATATTTATTAACATTCTCGTCCGTGTCATTACCACTGTCTCACAGAAAACCGGCGTAAAGTAGCAGCTTGCTACTGCGTTTCGTACGGTGAGTGAGATATCCGGACCCCCTGCCCTTCCCAATCCCTTAATTATCCCTTTTCTTTAAGGTCGGCAACGCACCCATGATTCTTTTGGTATTGTGGGCGTACATGGGCGGTGGAGATCACTTACCATCAGGTGACCCACTTGCTCGTTTGCCGGCCTATACCGTATAAACAAAACATGTGAGTCACGTGGTGGCAAGTTTTCTCCACCGACCATGAATGCTCACAATATCTGAATTATGAATCCGTTGCCAACCTTAAAGAAATGGCTAGTGGAGGGATTGGAAAGAAAGAAGGGGATTTGGACCTTTGGATATCTCCACCGTATACAACAGCAAGCTACTAATTTGCATCGGTTTTCTATGAGACAGTGGTAATAACTCGGTCGAGCCGGCCCATTCATGTTGTAGAGGAAAGTGTCCACAGTGTGGCTTTACCACTTATACACGTATCTATCGACCGGCTACGACCGAGTGGGAGATAACATACAAAATCGTATACTGGGCAATTCACGTGTGATTTTTCAAATCGAACTCAAATGTCAATTGTGATTGCCCGACCTGGGAATTGAACCTACGATCGCACGGTTCTGAGCCTTATTATACTGCCACTAGACCAATGAGGCGACCAACAGTTTTGTGAATTTGGTATTCCTTAGTTATCACTCTAAGATACACTATATAAAGACTAGGCGTATTGTCAACATTCATATTCCTATACTGTAAATCATTATAAGGACGCATATAAAAGAAGAAACGTCTACGAGAACAGCTGGCATCATATTATTATAGAAAATTGAGAATGAGAAAAACTTACTATTCGTATTATTTTATTTAGTTTTTTTATAGCATAGGCCGGCAAACGAATAAGTGGGTCATCTGATGGTAAGTGATCTCCACTGCCTATGTACGCCCACAATACCAAAAGAATCATGGACGCGTTGCCGACCTTAAAGGAAAGGGATAATTAAAGGATTGGGAGGTGGATTTGGGCCTCCGGATATCTCTCTCACCGTACGAAACGCAGCAGCAAGCTGCCACTTTGCGTCGGTTTTCTGTGTGACAGTGGTAACGACCCGGTCGTGCCACCCCATTCATGCTGTAGACTGTCTGCAACGTGGCTCTACCTCACACTTTTGTTCATCAAGTGTTGCAAGTCATAAAACAGAATGTAGAGACAACAGTGAACATCATGTGGCGAGTGGATTTGCGTGTAATCGCCGCTGTATCCACAACATTTGCATACTCATTGCCGATATGTAAGTGCATCCCGCAAACCATTGTCTGAGCGCTTAACCTCACATCCAGGGTAATGTTACACCATGCCCATTGTTCCGTGTGTCCGGCTGAATGATATCAGAAAATTGGTGTCAGCAGATACTTTTATTGTTATAATGGTTATTTCCAAGAAAATATGTAGGGCACAATAATGTGATAGGTCTCTCGTATGCGAGAGGCCGTCTGGGTGGGTACCACCGCTTTGTCTGTTTCTGCCGCTAAGCAGCAGTGTGTAAGCACTCACACACTCCGGTTTGAAGGACATTGAAGCCAGTGAAATTACTGGTAGGTACCTAGCTTAGAAAAATTAACATATGAACGTTATTTTCAAATGAAACGTGATGAACAGCTGACTCATGTGACGTAGTGACGTACTGACGTAGACGGGCGAGCACGCGGCGCGGCGCGTTTGATACACGTAGACGCCGCAACTTGCTATCTCGCTCTGGCTCCGAGTCATCGCTCTTACAGAAGTAATCAATCGAAATACAGTTCACAAACAATAAATAAATAAAAATATTATTACATATTTATAAAGTCTCATTTTCGTATGCAAGTTATTTAATTACGTTTGTATATCGATTCTGATATCATAGTAAAAAGCCTAAAAGGATTTTTGTTACATATTGTATAATAATATGCATATATTTTTTACTATTTTTAATAAAGAATATAATAAACTCAAAACCGGAATTCCGCTACAAACATAATAATTATGTTAAGTAATTATGCATTTTGATTTCCTCTGTGGCGCAGTGGGCGAGTACCGGCTGTGAAGCGAAAGGCCGCGGGTTCGATTCCCGCACCGAGACAAAAATGATAATGTGATTCACAAATATTTGTTTCGGGTTTGGGTGTTTTCTCCCCAGAGGGATGACGTCAGGCAGTCGGTCGTAAAAACTACAAGCCAAATCTTTCTGTAACATGTGTGAAAAACATTTTGCGCCGATCCCACTGCGAGTGGGATAAGGGCAGGTAGAAGGAAGGAAGGAAGTCATGCACCTTGATTTAATTTTAGTTCAGTTAAACTAATAATAATAATTCTTTATTAGCATGAAAAACAAAACTTATAGGCATTATTTTCTACGAGACTTGAACTGAGCCACATGCTTGTATCTCAAGACTCTTTTTACATTTGACAAGATAATATTAACATCTGTCTGGTCTGTTGCATGTTACAGTGCATAACATTTTGCTACAATTATTAATTATAAACTGTTTCATATTAATAAGTCTCCCGCACAATTTGAGAATATTCAATGGAGAGTAATAATATAATAATAATAGACCTATATTTTATATGCCCTACAGCTGGGCATGAGCGTCGTCTACTTATGAGAAGGATTAGGCCTCACTCCAGCGCGCCGCGCTGGCCTAATGCGGGTTGGTCGGCCTCACATACATTTGAAATTTTGATAGAGAATTCTCAGGTATGCAGGTTTTCTCAGGATGTGTTCCTTCAGCGTTAAAGATACAATTAATACACACGCAGCTTCGAAAAGTTAGAGGTGTGTGCCATGGGGCTGGTTTCGAATATCCGACTTTTGTCCATATACATGATGATAATAGACACTATAAAAACAGGAAATAAACAAATAAGATCCGGGCATTATTGAGAACAAAATTATATGTAGTAACTTTGAGTTTATGAAAGATACAAAATTGAAATTCGTAGTAACAGCGTTGGAAATCTGAGACGGTCTGGGATGCCTTCAATTGGATAGAATATTCATTATTGATTTTCACTGAGACGCAGTGATGGCTAGTCTGGTCCATATCCGATATTAAACTACTAACTTTAATAAAAGGAAATTGATCTAGACATTCCAAAGTGTTTCAAAATGCTTCAATAACTGGTGGTATTTCAAATTGTGTATTAACTTACACAATATACACTAATTTAACAACAAATTGCTTGTGTTGGAGAATTTGCCTAATGAAGCTGTTCTTCAATAGTTTTATACAAGTATTTCCGTTTTATATCGGAAATAAAGTCTTCACAATCCGATTGAAGGCGAGACGTCGGGATCCAATTCAATTGTTGTTTCGAACTATATAGTATAGGGAATTGACAATATGCTTTCCTGGAAACCTGTTGCTGTAAGTCTTTCTGTATGTTTTATAGCTCTTATTCAATTAAACATTGCAATCTTTATTTGTTTTCTTCATTTGAATTATGTAGGCAAAATAAACGTTTATAGTAAAAAAAGTATCAATCAAATGTCTTGAGATTAAAATTAAGAAGATTAATATTTTAATTAACTTTGGTCTGGTGATGATTTATAATACCAGTATGCACTTGTAATGCCCTTATTACAACCATTTTTATACGTATTAATTATTCATATTGTTTTGTTTTTTTTTAGAATGTTTCGAATATTGTTTAATACAAAGATAACTGCTTCAACTGTGAAATATTTTGTATTCATGTTTTTTTTTTTATAAAATCATATTCGCCACCTCGGATGAGGATTTTAAAACAAACGCGTGATCGACGTTCATTTCTTTCATTTGGAGTTGTAGTTGATACATTTTCACATGTTCTATATGGTCTAATGGTACCCAATGATCTCTAGTAGAATAAATTACATGAGTCAAATGTTTAATTGTGTCAATTGCTGCATAATTTAGTTCAGTAGATTTATCTATTAGTTCGTAAGCCAATTTGAGAGCCTTGTCTACTATTTCTGGTTTTAAATACAATATTATTCTTTCGGTATAATGGTATGGCAAAGAATTAAACTTTAAGTATACACGTATTAAAAATAGTTTGATACTTGTCGGTATTAGTTCAACTATTGTCAAAAATAGAATAGCCAGATAATGAATCTTCCTAAGTAAATTTATGCATCTTCCCATTGGAGCTGTAGCTAGCTTTTGCAGTGTAGGAAATAGTAAATATACTGATTCGACTTTGTGTAGTAACTCTTCATCTTTGTTTAGCATTTCAACCAGTAACCAAGCTCCTAATGAGTGTCCAATTAAATGTAGTTTTTTTGTACCTCTAATGTGTTTTTTAATAAATTTAAGTTTATGATCCGTTTGACATTTTATATCATATGTGTTTTCGATTGGTTCTTGCCTTTTTCTTGTCGTTTTGGGAATTGCGTGATGTCCAGCATGGCCTACAAAATAATACAAATAATGTAATTCACAGTTAAGTACCATATACGTTTGTAAAAACTATTACACCCAAAGAGTAGGCAGAAGCGCAACTGCTTCGTTGAACTTATTTTTGACTTATGATGTGATATGTGGCGAACCTATAGGTACATTGGATATTTTTTTGGATATTGCTCTATTTGCGATGTAGAGCCAGAACACGCACGGGCACGGGCACGAGCACGGATACGGGCGTGGGCACAAGTATGAGCACAGGCACGCACACACGCACGCAGTTCACGCCTGTATCGCTGATGGGGTAGGATAGGGCATCACGGTTTGTCGAGCTTATTGGGTGGCGAGCCTAACGCTCTAACCTAACCGAGCACAAACCTGAATCCGGGTAAATCGTTGTCATTGTTCTGTCTAAAATTTAAACAAAAAATGTGATTGCCTGATCTAGGATTTAAACACAGTACCTACCTACTTCACGGCTTCACAGCTTAAGTAGCTTGCCACTGGGCCAATAAGGCGATGGAAGTAGAATTTCTACAATAATTGTAGAATAAATACGCACCTATTATACAAAGGGGCAGCTTGGTCCTTTCGTGCAATTCAGCTCCAAATTATTTATAAAACAGAGAAATTCCAGGACATCCGATGACACATAGAATGACATCTCCATTACTAGGTCCGAACACATCACCCCATACTATAATATGAGTCACAACACCATTTATTGTTTTGTAAATATCCATTGCACTAAAAATAATGTTACAGTAAACGTCTGACTTGTGTTCAGGCAGCCTCAAAATGAGGCGATTTTGTGAAATAATATATGTTATTCAACACTATTATAACTAAAACATACCAATCTCCTTCGTTTATCTTCACCCATCACGTGACATTGGCGGAATAGCTACACTCTATGCTCGTCGCCATTCACCAATAAAAGAAAAGAAGAAAGAATGAGGCGATTGTGACGTAATCCTATTAAAGGGTAAGATATGGTTACAATGAAACTTTTTTACATTGGCTTAATAAAGAAGCTATGCCTGTTGAAATATAAAGTGCAAAGAAATCCTACTGTTATAATAAATGTGAAAGTTTGTATGTTTGTGAATTTCGATGTTTGTTATTCAATCACGCCTGAATGCTTGTGGGTGATATTTGGCACACAGGTCACAACCTGGATTCGGGGCATAGGCTACTTTTTATCCCGTCAACGCAGACGGAGCCGAGAGCAAAAGCTAGTAACACACAATACTTAATAGTACTATATTAATTAACTACATCGGTGGCACAGTTGTAAAGCGTACGCGTTACGACTGAGGCGGACGCTGAGGTGTCGGGTTCGATGGCCGGGTCGGATAGAAGTGATATTGGGTTTTTCTATTACCAGCCCGGAGTCTGGAATTGTGCTCGGTATGGCGATAGGCTCGATCCCTATCACATCATGGGACGGAGATATGCTTGGCGGAATGTGGGTGTACTGGGTACACCTCTGCCTTCCCCTTCGGGGATTACAGGCCTGAGTGCGTATGTATATATTAATTTTCTATACATATACACAATTTGCGGTGTATTTTTGTTGAAATTATTGAGAAACTGGTAGAGCCACGCTGTAGACACTTTAGTCTACAGTATGAATGGGTCGGCTCGACTGGATCGTTATCACTGTCTCACAGAAAACCGACGTAAAGTAGTCTCTTGCTGCTGCGTTTCGTACAGTGAGTGAGATATCCGGATGCCCGAATTCCCCTCCCTTTCCCAATCCCATAATTTATCCCTTTCCTTTAATGGCGGCCACTCGCCCATGATTCTTGTTGTATTGTGGTCGTATATGGGCGGTTGAGATAACTTACCACCAGGTGACCCACTGGCTCGTTTGCCGGCCTATGCCTATGCTATGTAAAAAGTAGTGTGTAAGCACTGCTGTGTTCACCACGAAGGACACTGAAGCTAGTGGAGTTATTAAGCATTATTATACTTAATATGTTATGTTTTGGGGTGATGAGCGCAGTGTATTACCATATAGTACTAGTAATTCAAGGTTCTGGGTGATGTGGCGAGCAACCTGCTCGACTCGACATTTAAGCTAATAAAAAGAACTCCAGGTAGATAGATATTTTAGTCATATCCAGACTGCATTGCGTAGAAATGAATAAATGATGGTCACTCCAGCCTTGTCTTACACTCTGCAATGAAACCGCATATCAAAGCAGATAAAAAATATATTACAACCGAGTTCCGTCCGTTTATCATTCAGTGTTTCTTCATCGCACGCTAAATAACGCTTTATTATGTAAGGGTGGAGGTTGAAATTGCTAATGTAAGTGATGTTAAGGTGAGTGACACCATCCTATGGTAATAGAGGGTTGTGTGATTTGCGCTTATGAGATTCAATTTCACGCATGTGTATGATTGACGGGGACATTATGCAGGTGTTCAGACTTCCACATAATTTTACTATTCCGTGGCCTTGGGTGTCAGTTATTTATCTCTTATTACTAATGCGAACGCTTCAAGAAATTGTATTTATTGGATTTCTTTTATAACTTTGGGAGAGTGTGTGTGGGTGGTCGGAATCTGTAGGGAAACCTTTTATCGGGGGCATATTGAGAATTTAAACAATATGTAATAATAATACTATCCCTGTACATACACGTTCCAATCTTGGACACGGGCATCTTCTACTGAATGATAGGGGTAACGCCTTAGTCCACCACGCAGGCCTAATGCGGGTTGGAAGACTTCACATACATTTGAAATTCTTGTGAAGAACTTAATTTTTTCAATTTAAATATTATTATATTATATTATTTATTATATTTTATATCATATTATAAAAGTTTCATTCAAGTCTTAGGGGCCGAATGATTCTGGATGAAATTTAGCACACAGGTAGAACATGACCTGCACATAAGATACTTTTATCCCGGAAAAGATTGTTCACGCGGGCAGAGCCGAGAGCAAAAGCTAATCAAATCTAATCCAATGACACTACTACCTAGAGGTTCTGCCAAGAAGTCTTAAACATAGCCAATTAAGAAAATTCATGATCCTGTGCTCTTTGTCTGCATAATTACGTTACTTTTTCTTCACAGTCACGAGACAATAATTAAGGCACTATTCAAACTTTAATTAAATATTTCATTATTCTCTCAAACAGATAACACTGATAAAACTGTTTCCACACAAAAGCAGCAGCCTAAATCCATTGTTCGTTTTTAAATCTTATTCTTTCGACAAAACAAATAAAGTTTGTTAACATTTACGTATGAATAACTTTTGTATTACTTTTCTTTTTATAGAATTTTCATTTAAAAACTGTCGCACTAAAATTCATTAAATATAAAACGTCAATTAATATTAATTCCTATTTCTTGACATTCGATTAGTTCCATACTCAGAACTAGTTAATGTTTAATTCTACATTACGGAGTACAATAAACGATTTATAGTCAGTTACAGACTACAGAAATAATCGGTGTCACTAAGAAATAATCGAATTCTAAAATAATGGCCAATAAATTATTGAAAATTCCGTCGGATAAAGTGACTGTAACAATTCAGTTGACAACACCTACGTACACCTAGATTTTTAATATTTTGATGATACTGAAAACAAATTAATATCTTGCTTGTTATAATAAAGTCAACTTTAATCGACGTTCGGTGCAACCCACAATAAGAAAAAGGCTTTTATTTCGAAATCACAGACAGATACTTCTATTATTTATGTCAAGATAGTTATGAGATTATTTACTTTCAGTAATTGATTTAGAAAACAGACACAACTAATTTTTCTACTGAATGGTTGATATAAATAGTGAATTACGGGGAATGAATTGCCTTATCTCCAGATAAACTTGGCAGTACATTTCAGTAACGAATGTTGAATAGATAGCAATTGTTGGCGCGGGCTATCTACTCGCAACAAAGCTGTATGAGAAAATAACGTTTGAATGAAGTGCTATTGTTACGGGTCCTCGAAAGAAGTCTACGACAAAGTGCTCAGCAGTGTTTCAACTACATTGAAATAACTTTTTGTTTTAACGTCTTACACATTAAACGATATTAATTAGATGATAAACTGCCAAGTGATTACATTGATTTAATATATGAGAAGTTTAAAATGATATCCTTTAGTATTTGGGCTTTAGTCTCTTTGAATTTCTTAATCTGTGTTACTTAGCCAATTTTTTAGGATCATTGATTTATAGGTAAGCAGGTATTTTATTACCTTAAGCTTTAACCAATACGGGACCACTAGTTTGAATAAATAGACTTTTACCGTTCCTCTGGAACATAACATCGAACACAGGTCTAAAATAGACAATAACTAATTAGCTTGTAATGCCTATAGAACATTCCTATTCTGCACATATCGACAGTGAGGCATATTCAACTTCCAACTTTACTTCACATATACGTCGTTGTAATTGTGGCTGACATCCGTCGAGTTAATGCGCATTAATGCCGCTGGCAAAGTTATCTTAATTAAACAAAGCCCGTCGGGGACTCGTCTGTTCGTTGGAGGTGCTTGTAAACATCCAGCCACTTGGGTGGTACATCGGGTTTACTGCCGACATATTGTTGCAAGCTCTGTTCTCGTTTTAAATGCGTTGTCTCCAGCGCTAACCGCTGCCACTCATTGTTTTAGAGTACTTTGCACAATTAAAACTAGATAGTGTTATTTTGATTTTGTTTTGTTCTTTAGATTAGGTTAACGATTTTAAAATAAATATAATAATTACAAAACGTAGTCTAACTTAAAAATAGGTTTAAATAAACAAATAAGTATAGGTTACCATGACAACCAGTAGATATAAAGTCACTTTAAAGTTAGACTACGTTTTGTCTTAAGGTCTAAAAGACTAACGCCCGGTTTCTGAAAGGCTGATCAATGTTAAATTAACTAATCAAATGTCAATCTCATGTCAAGTCGAAATTGAGTTGCTAGAAGCGTGATCAACACCTTTGATTTGACACGCATGTTAACTAACATAAATTTCAAATTTATATGAAAAATCGTATTTCAAACGGTACTAAAGAGAGATCAAATATTATAAATTTTTTCACTAAATAACGTTTTAGCAACTCGAATTGATTTGACAGCGATGTCAACTCAAAGTTCTGTTAGTTGAATGTTGATTTGATCAGCCTTTCAGAAACCAAGGGTAAGTCTTTCAAAGAGAATCTGTTAAAAAAATAATATTTTCGAAGCGAAACGTAATTTGCGACAGCCGAGACAAATTGTAGTCCATATATGTGTATGCCGTTCTTTGAATTTTGTACGAGGTCTAGGTTCAAAATAAAAATTAGAAAATATGATGACACGACAGCTGGGACATCAGCTGGGATAGGTGCCGAGAATTTCGGAAAATTCCGCAGAGCCCTTATCAAGTTCCGCATTTTTCTAAACAATGGCGTCGCCCCCGACAAACTGCGTTGGATTATGTGAAAATTTCACGAGGAATTTTCGTGAAATTCCCTTGAATGGTTCAATGTGAGTGAAATTCTCCCGAGTTCAATACATTCGAATATCCTTTTGAGATTGGAGTGATACAAAGCGTATTGTTACAGACGAGAGGTTTCTATCTCGTGCCGTTTTGTCACGAGGACTCCTGGAGTTATTGTCTTTGTATGTTGCCTGTGTCATACAAGCTTTTATATTTGCTATCTGGCTGTGTTTTGTCCATCAAATTCATATCTGATCCCTACGTCACGATCTGTAACTGGCAATTTGTTGAACATTGCGCTATTGACCTGGTTTAAAACGTTGTATTGTGAGGTACGTTTATATGAGAAAGGAAATTGTGTTGCCATACTGTTTTTATTTATCATTAGTCTACATGAAGACATTGTTCACTATACGAGTAATATTCTCCAAAGTTCTACTGTGTTATCTCATCCATTACGTTTACACATTGTTTACAAAATCAATAACCATTACTTACTAAATAGTTGGTGTATAAAGTTTATACGTCTACTATCATTATATTAAACACTAACATAAAAATCAATCAACCGTGACGATACTAAAACTGAATTGCATCGCTAAACGAAAAGGGGAAGTAAAACTGCCGAGTATTTTAGCAGTAATATACAAGCATATTTTGTGATACTACGTATTCTTATACGTATTATTTTATATCATAGGCCGGCAAACGTGCAAGTGGGTCACCAGATGGTAAGTGATCTCCACCGCCCATGTACTACGCCCACAATACCAAAATAATCATGGCTGACCTTAAAGAAAAAGGGTAATTAAGGGATTGGTAAGGGGAGGGGGATTTGGGCCTCCGGATATCTCACTCACCGTACGAAATGCAGCAGCAAGCTGCTACTTTACGTCAGATTTCTGTGAGACAGTGGTATCTCGGACGTGCCGGCCCATTCATACTATAGACAAAACTATCTACAGCGTGGCTCTATCACTCAATGACATTACATCATAGTGACATGTCAATAACATAGTTATAAGGGCATTGAAAATAAAATAAAAGTAAAGGAGCCACGGAGCTCCTTTATATCATAATGGGCCCGTGCCCATTATGATATGATATCATTATATATCATTATGAAACATTAAAGCTGTGTTTCTGTGTGCAGTATAATATTGATTTTGTTTAATATCTGAGGAGTATTCAGGGTCCAGAGGTTTGCAGTGACTTACAATGTTACATTGAACTCCGTATAATATTCCTTAGTGTGTAATTAAGATAGCAATTTAGTTTTTCATTAAATTAATTTTCTAATAAATTAGACGAGAAATGTAAACAAAGATGCTCTTGCAATGCAATCTGACGGGTCGCGACTCGAGACACTTTTAGTATGAATTAAACGAAGAAATTAAGGGATAATTTATGTAGTATCTACGTTTTTAACTTTATAAAATCACTTGTATTTTATGAATTCGTCGTTATATAATCGTCTTGATATTGGAGTTGTCAATAAATGAGGTTTTCTATGATAATTATTATCTGCCAACTTTATACACCATGGATTTATATTAAATCACATGGAAATTACTATCTTTATTGTTGTTTGGATTAAATTTCGTCATTTAGGCCTCCGGATATCTCAGTCACCGCACGAAACGCAGCAGAAAGCTGCTACTTTACGTCGGTTTTCTGTAAGACAGTAGTAACGACCTGGACGAGCCGGCCCATTCATGCTGTAGATAAAAGTGTCTATAGCGTGGCTCTACCACTCGAATTAAATTGCGATTCGTGATACGGCTTACTCTATCGGCATTTTTACATCTAACAAGATATGATCCGCTTAAACAACGTGTTACTGAAAGGTGAGGTCATATTAAAGGTCGTTACACACACCTGAGGCTGAATGACAATCTAATCTATGAAATATCTTGTCAAAATCTCGAGATCCAAAAATCTCATGCTAAGTTAGCACTCAGTGATTTCTTAGGTTTACGCGAATATTACACATTGAAATAAAACTAGTTTATACGGATTTTATCGCGGTTTAATTTTTATTTTAGTCCCGACGTTTTGAAAGCTTTTCAGCCTTCGTGGTCACGGGGAACTAACTAACTCTATAAAACCGCGATAAAATCCGTATAAACTAGTTTTATTTCAAAGTTATCACTCGTTTATTACGATTGATGACATCTTTATACTTACCTATATTAAGTAAAGTGAAACAAAACCTCAGCTGTTTATTGCTCAGTATTGTTCAAAGTTGCAAGCCGAATATCGACATGTTACTCATTTGTTAAAAAAGAAAATGCTTTATTGTTCTAGCAATGCAATCGGATTTAGGACTATGTAGGGTGGAATGTTACAGAAAGGTGTGTTCAAATGTACGAACATGAACTGAGTTATAATATCCTGACTAATCTTTAATATCCTGTTGACGTAGCGTTGGAAACGGACAAATACAAAAAGAAATAAAAGCTTGTAAAAACAATGTAACCCGCCACGTGAAAATTGTTTAATGGCTCACCAGCGATTGTCGTAAAACTATATTTAGTGAGAAGGGTAGCGTAGGACAGTGGCCTCGTTAAAACTCGGACCGTTCACTAAATCTTGTGGGTTTAGGATTGTACAAAAATTGGTGCGGTTTCCCACCGGTATTGCTTTAGGCTCTGTACAGAATACACTTTACATACATACATACATACGCACTCACGCCTGTAATCCCCGAAGGGGTAGGCAGAGGTGTAACCAGTACACACACATTTCGCCGAGCGTATCTCCGTCTTTGATGTGATAGGGGGCGAGCCTATCGCCATACCGGGCACATATTCCAGACTCCGGGCTGATACTGAGCATTTTGTAATAGAAACCACTTTACCCGACCCGGAGATCGAACCCGAGACCTCGGCGTTGGCCTCAATCCTAACGCGTACGAATTCCAACTGCGCCACCGAGGCAGTCTACACTTTAATTTAAGGAATATATCAAGTATTGTATAGCAATACACTCATACTAAGCTATACTATCAATATTGCCTTGCTATACGCTATACATTTTTAAAAGGTAAATCGCACGAGTCGCGCGCCCACCTCACTATTATTCTCTCTCGTCCTGCATGCAAGCCTTCTTCATGGATCGCGAATCGTGATCTGCTGAAGCTATTCATACGAAGTACACTTACTTGCGATATAGCTTATAATTTTATATGCTATACTATAAAGTAGAATAGTATAGCGTAGTCTGGGCTGAGTTATTCTTTGCGAATATTCGAAGCTGAATTATTGCCTCGTGCTAGTTTAATGTCACTAAATACTCTCGAGATTTGTTTCACGAACTTCGGCCGTAATTAAAAGTTCATTTTCAATTTAATGAGGCGACTGCAGTTCTAAATAATATTTTGTGTGCAAATGAATATTTGATTTACAACTTTAGAAAATAATTTATTTGATGGTTTGTGTAATAAATTTATGATTTTTGTATAATAAAGCAAAATGAACATGTTTTTTGAATTCGTTCTGATGAAGACAATTGTGGTGTAGTTAAAAATGTTAAAAGGGAAAGACTACTTTAGGTAATTATAGACGATTGCGCATTTTTTTTTGTTACGGATTGTATTGATATTATAATGGGTCCTTTATCTATGAAATTGCCGTTCTGTAGGTACGAAAAAATATGAAGTATTTTTTTCCATTTTTTTATTTTTATTAATCAAAGTAACTACCCATGGTATATGTGCATCTTTGCCAGCCCAACTGCAATTTATCAATGTTCTTCTTGAAGAAATCGGCTGTACGCGAGGCAACATACTTTTCAAAGGCATTTCGTACTGCCTCTCGGGAATTGATTCTATCCCGCCAAAAAGTTGTCCATTCATGACGATTTCATAGGTATATTTATGATAATTTTATAGGTTATAGTTTACCTATTTATTTTTGCCATATTTAAGGGAATCCGAAAAGAATTGTGTTATATGGAGCTTTCGCCACTGAAAGACAGATTTTACTTTGCCATAGGCAGCTCGATATCATTCTGCGGATGTCGTAAAAGTTGCAAGGAAGACATCGCGAGGTAGTTGACGGTACGAGTATTAGGAAGATCGTCATTAGAAGATATTGCTCACTTGTATACGCCAAAACATTATTGGAAGTTTTTTAACAATAGGGGTATCGCAAACTAAGTTCCTATAGTAGTAGAGCGGTGCGAGAAGGATGATAATGAATGAAATATGACGTAACTAGCACTGTCGCGGTACATATCTGATGAATAGAATAGACACGTTAACACGCCCCTTCAGTACCGCTCCACTACCGCAAGACAATTGTCAGTTTCACGCTACTCCTACAAAGAAGTTGAAGATTACTGTTACGTACACTTCAAACTTTAGAAGAATTGACATGAAATTATGCTTCTAGAAATGGATTTTCAGTTGTCTGATTACGGAAAAGATGATATGGTGGAGGAAATGGGTGACAAGCCAACGTATAGCTTTATGCTATTATACATTAACACACCATTAAATTTATTTGAAATTATTTTATCGATGCTAATTTCAGATATGCTTGAAGTTTTGTATAAATTTTTATTTATTTATACTTACAGCAAAAGCGGACATGCGAGGAAGTGGGTGGTAGGTTGTATATTGATAAGTTTGAAGGCCCACAATACAAGTAGAATCATGGATACGCTGCTGAGTTTCAAGGAAAAAAATATATAGTTTTGAGCCTCCGGTAATCTCACTTACCATACAAAACGCAACAACAAGCTGCTATTTCACTTCGGTTTTTGTGGTAGTGGTAACAGCCCATCGTGTTATTCATGGTGAAGACAAGACTTTAAGAACTATCACCAACTTAAAGTCAATCGCTTGATTAAAACTATCATTAAACTTAAATAATTCCATATCAAAATGACGAGGGTTACCGTCAGTTGTACAAGAGCGGTTTCTAATGAAAAGCCAACTAATTAATCTTGAATTGTATGTCATATAATTAATATGAACGCCGTACCGAAGTGTTTAGTATTCAGACGGCTCGTGCACCTGTCGGTGGCAATCAGCCTCAGCTCACATTATTTTCTCATTACGGTAGACAATATTGCATGATTTAACCTTATGTTACGTTTAATTGCTGGCGATATTTCGATTTATATGAGGTTAATGTTATGCGTTTGTTGGATTGACGAATTCTGATTGTACATACATAAGTTCACGCCTATAGATCTCTAACATATTTAGTTACATCTGTAGCTAACTACTGCTGCACTCGCGTTTCTCAGAGCTTATTTCCGGCCCATGATGTTATTGGGGAAGGCTACGAGGTGTTTTTTTACTAGTCCTGTATTATACATGTCCCACTGCTGGGCACGGGCCTCCTCTATTGAATAAGAGGGGTTAGGCCTTACTCCACCACGCTGGCCTAATGCGCGGCAGACTTCACACCTTTGAAATTCTTATGGAAAACTTCTCAGGTATGCAGGTTTCCTCACGATGTTTCCTTCACCGTTAACGCAAGTAATAATTAACAATTAATACACACAAAACTTGGAAAAGTCAGAGGTGTGTGCTCTTGGGACTGGTTTCGAACCTGCGACTTTCGTCTCGACAGTCCGTACCATTTCCCACTGAGCTATCGCTGCTTATATTAAGGAATATATACTAGGCATAAATTCCGGGGAACTCATGTATGTTTTTTCGAATCGATAACTCAAACACAAATTGCGTTTGCTCGACCTGGGATTTGAACCCAGAACCTCATTAGTCTAGTGGCAGCGTACGTAGAATTTAGATTGAAACCATGAATTCGGATCATAAATGGTAACGGTCTACGGGAAAGAGTTTTGTTTTATGGAATGTGTTTTTTCAATTCGCCAATAAAACGAGACGACACACGCAACATAATTATTACAATGTACCTACTGCGTGGCACTGCACTGCGCTCGTCATCCTGAAATTGGGCCCAAGCTTCATAAATTCTTACATTATTACGTATATACGTATTCGGGGTTTTCCAAATTATCAACCCCTAGCGGGAGAAAGGGCCTGGCTCAGAAAAAAACAGACAGATAAAGCCGCGAACAAAACCTGCTACCTATTGCTATCTATATTGATACCTATTGCTATCCTATTTTCCTATTAATATCATAATAAATAAATACACCCTACAGTCTCACACATAGTCCTGGCTCCACACCAGCTAGGCTGTATCGGGAGTATCAGAAACATACAAACATTCGTCTCGGTGCGGGAATCGAATCCACGGACTCTCGTTTCACAGCTGGCTACCCGCCCACCTGCGCCACGGAGGCTGTCAAATAAATATAAAAGTTTGGATAGGTGTGATTTGACACGGCTGAACAGTTTTGAATTTGGCACACTGGTAGACCATAGACGACATAGGCTACTTTTATCCTGGAAAAAGACATTCACGTGTATTTTATCTTCAAGAATAGTTATATATATAGTTACAAATGTATATATCGTTACAAATTTTGATAGTATAACTAGGTAAACATTGCGAGTGCATTTCAGGATAGGACATCACCGAGTTGTTAGTGACGAACTCTCCTGGATAACAAGATAGTTTGCTTGTTTAGCGGATGTTACCATCACGCGAACAAAAACTAATTCATCTGACGTCGTAATTCCAAATATAGCTGTCGGTTGTTTGAAATTCAATTACACAGACAACGTATAGGTTTACTAGGTGGTAGAGTATCCCTCGTATGCGAGAGGTCTTCTGGGTTGGTACCATCAACTTATTAATATTTCCTCAAACTTATTAATAATTTTCCGAAATGAGACCTTTTTATCAACCTGAATGACGAAACGAGCAGGTCGCTCCTGATGGTAAGTGTCAAGCTTGCCTATAAACAGAAGCAACGCTTCACAGAACTTGGTATTAAAAAGCATGGCATTTGATTGCGTGCGTCACCTCAAGACATACCTACATACATATGTTAAATCTCATAATGCCCAGCAATTTCCATTAGCTTCAATGTCTTTTAAACCGAAACATAACAGTAACTTCACACTTGGCAACAGAAATAGACAAAGCGACAGAACCAACCCAGACGGCCGCTCGCATAAACATGAGGGACCTACCACCTAGATATTGTATGAGCCAAGTCACTGGAAAACATACAGTGTATTAAAGTGAATAAAAGTTCCTGCACGCTATAATAGTCACCATTGTTCTTAAAATTGGTCCAAAAACCTCTGTAAATTGTACATTATAACCCATGCAAGATGTGAAATATCAGTAAGCTGTAAAATTTTATTCATGTTGTTCGATATCTACGATATTGAAATAAAAGAAATTTCCCATTTTAGCGGAAGTGTCGTTAGTCAGCGCTCTGGTTTTAAAGTTTTACGCTGGCGCTGTCCCGAGGAAGCAGACTTCTACAGCCAGACATTGGCTTCACCACAAATCAAGAGATATTTATTTTATAACTTTCTGCTGCTATTCTTTTGTTTCCATTATCAGAGAATTATTGTGAATATTGAAAATTTACTTCTCTTTTTTGTATCGATTATAAAAAGATGGCATTAAAATAATTATTTGAAAGTTACTGTGCTAATTGCCATGTATGCACATAAAAAAATATTGTGTGTATGTTGCCGTTAAGGCAGACAAAATAATGTTACCATACAAAACGCTTTAAACTGTCAAATGTCATTATGATCACATTCATGGCTGGATCAGTTAAGATATATTTGCCTCCACTGCACGGGAATATATGATGTACAAAAAAAGTTATGCAAACAAATACAATCCATTAATACAATTGTTGATTTTCGACCACAGACTATGCTAGTTAATATGAATTACTGAAAACAAATTAAAATTATTTTAATTGTACCTCATAAAATCTAAATTAACGTAAATCATATTTGATAAATATTAGTCTTGATAAACTTGTAGTAATAAAACGTATTTTCATTTTAATAATTATCGCTCGCAACACTTGAATAATAGAGTGCACAAATATTCTGGAGTGAAATAATATTAAAACAAACACACTATATTACAAAGATAGTTAATGAATAGAGACGTATTAAAATTGTTTTTTGAATCTACATGCCTAACTTTCATTTCGGTACATGAGTACAATGGATTAATAAAACATTACCTCTTGATCATTCATCATATCATTTCTTGAATGGTAGAGCCACGCTTGAGACAGTATTGTCAACAGCATGAATAGGCCGGCTCGTCCGGGTTATTACCACTGACTCACAGAAAACTGGCGTAAAGTAAAAGTAAAGCTGCTGCGTTTCGTACGGTGAGTGAGATATCCGGAGGCACAAATTCTCTTTCCTTCCCAATCCATTAATTACACCTTTCCATCAAGATCGGCAACGCGCCCATGATTATTTTGGGATTGTGGGCGTACATGGGCGATGGAGATCACTTACCATCAGGTGACCCACTGGCTCGTTTACCAGCCTATATAAAAAAGAGAAAATAATAATAATAGGATATAACGATTTATGCTTACCGAGGCCGTGTCACATAGTTAGAAAAAAAAGAATAGTACGACGCGGCCTAGTAAATGACGAGTAGGCACCTATTATATTCTGGCCTATGTTGTACGAGAAGCTCTCTCCATCTAAATTATAATAATAAATCAATAAATAAACCAAACAGTCATACATATATTCCTAATCCTACACTAAATAAAAACCTGTATCGTAGGTATCAGGAACTACGATGCACTTATGGTCTCACAAATACTCACAACACCCAGACCCGAAACAAATATTATTTGTGGATCACACAAATATTGGTTTCGGTGAGGACATCGAACCTACGGCCTCTCAGTTCGCAGTTGGCAGCCACTGCGCCACGGAGACTGACAAATGGGGTTTAAGGCCCATATTACAGAACAATACTCAAGTGAGCTCTTTGCTAAGTGTTGATTTCTGTACACGCGAATGGTCCGTTTTTGTTTGGCGCCAAAAATAGACCAATCACGTGTACAGAAATCGACACTTGCTAAGAGCTCACTTGAGTATCGTTCTGTAATACGAGCCTTAGTCACATCAATCGAACCTCACATAGAGTTATGTTTTACTTACGTAATATCTTCCCTGAACACTTTATCGCGGATCCCTTCTGTTAGTAATCGAGTGAGTCAGCATGAATGTTAATGCATTTCGATTCATATATATCGCATTTCGTCAAATGTAGTCGTAATCGAAGCCTGCACTGACGGATCATCCATCACGTGGTTACCCACTGCTTCTTTAAATGGAACATCTATCTATGCTAAATATTTTTGTGTCATCGTCTTATTTATCGACAGAAACGTGCCGATTGTGTTTGTTGAATAAGTTTTCTGGTTTCCTGTTTTAATATTGGATGTAGATTGATTTTACCGCAGTATTTCCTGATTGTGATGTTATATATAAATGGTTGTTGATTTTTACTTAAATACTGCTTAAAACAGTTGCATTAAGACAGTTTAGTGTATAGTAGTAGCATTTTTCTTACAGATCAAGTAAAATAATAATGTTAGTTAAGTTCCTAAAAACAAACTGAAACGGCCATAGGCGAATTGGTACACACAACACGCTCCTAACGGGCAATTCCAAAGTGTTATCCACAATTACGATATTTTAGATAAATACTGCTATATAATTGGATTAATTAGTATTTAAGATGTCATTTATATATTATACAGTAACTTCAAGCTAGCAGCATACCAATCGTCGACGGACGCACGACAGTTGGAGTTTATTTTGACTGCACTGTATTTACCATCACGGGCAGTGGAGTTACTTTGCCATGGCAGGATAAAATAAAACGTTAGACATCCTTTAGCCAAAAGTGAAGCGGACTGGTAGATAGCTCGAGTGTTTAGTTCACCAACGAAGCTTTCCTTATAAAGAAACGTTCGTTTTATAGCATCGTGCATGTTGGCAATAATCCGCCTCCCAGTGATGAGCCCTGTTTACGAGCGATGAGAGCGTATCGTTTAAGCACGAAATAAATCGCTGACGATGCTAAATTTATAGGAGTTAATACATTTTTATCGGTAGGGGGAGGCGACGTCGCGTAAAATGTTTGAATTTGATTTCATATTTCTAAGGGGACGTTGATTTTATAATATATCATGTGTTGATGGTTCGGGAATTTGTTTATGACTTTCTGTACGTTTTTTAATATTCATGGTTATTTGTTAGTTTTCGTAAAAATTTGAATGTGTTGTGCGTTAAGAAGTGAAGCAAATGTCAGTGTAAACAGTCATATATAACTTTAAAATCTAGTAGTTTTGTGTCAGCATTTCAAGATTGACGTTTATAATTTTTGCCATTGAAATATTGGCAAAAATAAGTATCACTATCAAATTTATTAACCCCCCTTAAAGTATATTCAACAACAATTTCGAGAAATACGGGTTGAATCCAGAACCCTATTTTGTAAGTCGCCTAAAAGGATATAAATAACGAAAAAAATCGTTTATTATATGTTTGAATTGCTATATTTCTAAGTTTCAGTTTCAAAAGATAAAAGTCTATCGAGATTTTAGTCTGATATATATCATATTAAAAATCTGTCTACTGAACCTTTGATGGCTTTCAAAATATATATTTATTTTTAAATCACATAATTTCACAAATATTGAAGTTTTAATTTACGTATATTTTTTTTATTTTTTTTATTGCATATGCAAACGAGCCAGTGGGTCACCTGATTGTAAGTGATCTCCACCGCCCATATACGCCCATAATACCAAAAGAATCATGGGTGCGTGGCCGACCTTAAAGGAAAGGGATTGGGAAGGGGAGGGGGTTTGGGCCTCCGGATATCTCACTCACCGTACGAAACGCAGCAGCAAGCTTCTACTTTACGCCGGTTTTCTGTGAAACAGTGGTAATGACCCGAACGAGCCGACCCATACATGCTCTAGACAAAATTATCTACAGCGTGGCTCTACCACTCATAACTCATACTCATCATTAGTTCATGGTTTTATTTATTTTAGTTAAATTATATATTTAAAATTTTATGATTCAGAAACTACTGAGTAGATAAAGTTTATGTAATGTTAGTGCACAGTTTGGGCAACATTAATCAAAATATAGTGTACCCAGCTTGTTATTTTCTAGAGAAAATATAATTCCCTTCTGACACAACTTTGCTACCTGCGCCAATTAGGTCATGTACAAGGATTAATTCTGTAATTCGGCTACTTATAAAAAATAAGAAGTGCTTTTAATTATAACATATTTATTTTGATGAAATTATATTTTAGCAGATTATAAGCAATGATATCAAAATCAATTATATCTTTCTTACGAAGATGATGACGACGAGACAATGGCAACTTGGTTCCCGATGCGGGTTGTAGGGGTCAGATGGGGGGCCGCTCCACATAATACCAAATCCGCCGTCAAATCAAGATGGGAAGGCGGACCTTAGAATTAAGCCGAGATAACGCCAGATACGGCTGGATATCGTGCACATGTCACCTGATGACCACTGTCCATAAATATGCACAACACCAAAGGAATCGTGATGGGTTGCTAGCTCTTACGAGGTTTTGGGCAAATGCAACAGCTATATATACTTCAGGTCTGGTACAAGGTGGTAGGTCCCTCGTTTGCGAGAGGCCGGCTGGGTGGGTACCACCGCTTTGTCTATTTCTGCCAAACAACAGTGTGTAAGCACTGTTGTGTTCCGGTTTGAAGGACATTGAAGCCAGTGAAATTACTGGGCATTATGAGACTTAACACCTTATGTCTCGGGGTGATGAGCGCAGTCCAGTGTCATGCAGTGCTTTGTTATTTAAAGTTCTGTGTGGCGTTGCTTCTGTTTATGAGCAGGCGTGGCGCTTACTATCAGGCGAGCGAATTGCTCGTCTCGTCATTCAAGCTAATTAAAAAAAAAAGGTCTATTTTGTGTTGAGCTTGGCGGTAGACCGCAGACCGCAGCGACATTACAGTGCCACCCAACTGCAGCGGCAATACTGTACGAATAGGCCTTTAGAAATAATTCCATTGAAATACACACATACCAGTAGTCGATTCAATCTAGTGCAGTCGTTGATCGCCACTGCCGCTGCGCTGTGTAGTGTGCTGCCGTCTCCTAGCTCATACCATGGGACTGTGATACCATTCGTATTGTGGACAAAACTGACTACAGCATGGCTCTACTACATACAATGTAGATATGTTAAAAACATAAAAAAATACAATTCTATTTGTATCCCGTTCACACTATAAGCGATACGTCGAGTATGGTCACTACATTTTTTATATACTTCGGCACAACTGCGTTTGGTACGTTGAGTGAGATATCCGGAGGCCCAAATCCCCTTCCCAATTCCTTAACTATCGCTTTCTTTTAAGGTTGGCAACGCGCCCAAGATTCTTTTGGTATTGAAGGCGTTCATGGGCGGTAGAGATCGCTTATCATTAGGTAAACCACTTGCTTGTTTGCCGGCCCGTTTATGCTGTACACAAAACTGTCGACAGCGTGGATCTACCGCTCAAATACATATTCATAACACACTCGTTTAACAATGTTCAACAAGGTATATTCACATTTTACCGTCGCTAATATGATACCCACTGTATATTTATGTCAGGAAGGCGAGACAAGGACATGTAGTGTGGAAGCGGATCCGCCCTAGGGATCTCATTATAAAGCGCTAAGCTGGCAATGCAGCTGCCACTTAACACAAACGAGCTTGGATTATAACTGAAGTACGGATGAATTCGTACGCCCCGAGCTTGGTTTTGTTTAACCTTGGTATGCATTGTTTGACTTTGTGTTGCAGATGTGAGTCTAATGAAGTAGACAGATGTCATACAATCATGTGTTTAACACCCGAATACTGAAACACCGCTCAACTGTTTGACAGCTAAAGGCTACTTATTTTCATAAAATTTTGATAGCTAAGAGAGCCTTAATATGTTTAAAACGATCTTAAATGCCTGAGTTTTGTTTCAGTATTCGGGTGTTGGAGTGACATATTTAAAATAACTCTTATTTGTATGATTTCGATGGATTCTATAAACCTACTAATTTTTGCTTGCCGCTTGGCTCACTTGAAAGTCTTTTCCGGGATAATTGAAACACGTGTCTCATTATTTTTAATAAGCAACATTTGTACTTAGTCTCACAGAAGTATTTCGTTCCATAAATAAATTTCATATAAATTAACCATCCCTTTTTTAATTTTTCTCCCTTAAAATGTAAATTTCCAAAATATATCCATGTTTCTACGTTTAGCAGTTTTTGAAATTTCGTGATTAGTCAGTAAGTGATATGGTGTGGTCATATTTAAGAGTTGTTACCTGAAAGTGAGTCTTGATGCACTGAATATTATTAAGATCTAGAAATCCTAAAATTTCATGCTTATTTAATTACTCGTTTATTACGATTAATAAGTTCGACCATATTTATTTATTTAATTTATAATTCCTATAAATTAAATGAAGTGTGTGAGTGAGAATAGCAATGCTGGAGTGAGACAATAGCTTAGCTGTTTGTCATTTAGTGTTTTCCAAAGATGCAAATAAATTATCGACACGTTACTCCTTCGATAAAAAATAAAATGCTATTGTTTTGTCCTAGGAATGCAATCGGATTTGGTACTACGAAGGGTAAAATATTTATATTATCGTACCTACACTATACGTTGTTTAATTTTACCAACCCTTTATGTAACACGTTGTATATACCACATGCAATTTGGGAATCTGTCTATCTATCTATGTAGAGCCACACTATAGGCAGTTTTGTCTACAGCAAGAATGGGCCACTTACTACTGTCTCATAGAAAACCGACGTAAAGAAGCGGCTTGCTGCTGCGTTTCGTACGCTGAGTGAGATATCCGTGAGCCAAATTTCCCTCCACTTCTTAATCCTTTAATTATTCCTTTCCTACGCGCCCATGAGTCTTCTGGTATTGTGGACGTACATGGGCGTTGGACATCACTTATCATCAGGTGACGTGCTCTATTGACGACCTATGCTATATAAAAAAAACAACATTCATCGCAGTCATGTGTAACTATTTACAAGTTGGTATTATTAATTACATTTGTCAGTTTTATTATTTAAAATTAAAACAGAGGATGCTACCGACTTCCAACTATACCACGTAGTACTATGAAACATTTTGTGCTGTAATTGTAAGTGAAGACATTTGAATTCACTACTATATGTATAAATATATCAAATACAGTCGGCGCCGCGCCGTCATGCCTGGAGCCCATGACAAAACGCCCGTGTCGTGTTGACACATGCAAAATTACATTACGACCCTCTGTACTTTGTGACAGCATAGCATATAGTATAGTTATAGACGATGACTATAGATGTAACAAGTTTACTGTGAAATGACAAAAAATGGAACTACAGACAGTGTTCCCAACTTAGTGGAGTTATTTCTAGATTTGGTGGGTTGGTCGGGACCACTAGGATGTAACATTTAGTATCTAGTGGCTAGTGCATGTTTTAGTGGTTTAGTTAACTAATCAGTTAGTGGATGGGAATATCTTCATCCACTAAACAAACATATTAATATGTCTAGGTTTTTGGATCATTGGTATACAATTTCACTGTTCATAGGTAACCAGATGATATTTCCCAGAATGTATATTTTATTTGGTATATTCTGGAATTTGGCTGAAAATAAACAAATTAACGAACGTCATAACACCTGAAATATCCCTCATAATGAATGATTACTCGTATTCCTAAAATGACAATATTGGATCGAACAAAGCGACGCCCTTCAATTCACAGTTAGTTTGGTACATCTACACGTCTAATTTTACACTTTATCTATAATGTGCTTACATTGTTTCTAGATGACGTTGATAAGGACTACAGTAAGGCTAGACACCGACATTGTTCTTTTTTTATTGTTATAAGACCAAAAATTGGAGCTGGTTCTCAGTTTGGCGTGTACCTATATTTTTCTAAAGGATTCCATAAAAATAAGTTGAACACCCCTGTTGGTCGGGATTTAAAAATGGAGTAGCATCGGCAACTATTAGTTTTCTATAATATAATTATGTATCGAATTATAAGTATTTAATGATAACATTTCATTTATACTTACTTATTGTTAATAATCCAATCTTCGTATTATGATTCTATCAATAAAAAAATACAAATTGAAAATAAATCAACTTTTTGGTTTACCGTCTATCTGTAATAACATTATGACAGGGGGGTGTATAATAGGGGACATAAAGTTTTTATTCAATAAAGTAATGAGACCGAACATCTGGTAGATTACGGGCCATTGAACACGGCAAAGCGGACGATTCTAATATATTTGAACCTTTGAACAATTGAGGCTATCAATTATTATTGTATAACCCAATTAGGTTCAAGATATCATTTCCTTTGCCTACAAAACGTGTGCAGAAATGTATGTTTGTTTGTTCCTTAAGGAACCGGCTAAGATCAGAGACCATACTGCCAAGTCATTAGTTATATTATTTTCTTATTTTCTAAGAACGATAAAACGGGGGTGTGACCGATTTCAAGGTCTTGCTGGAGTTTTAGTGTTAATTTCTTTCAGTTTGATGCTTCTTAGACGATTTTCTTCAAGCGGATCGAACGCACAAGGTCGATCGATACCCTTGGTCAAAAATCACCTAAATTCACTTATTTCAATGTTTCCATGCACTATTCATCAGCGTTAATGATTATTACACAAAACCACACCACTTTTATACAACAAACATAACTTTAAACCAGTTTAGGAAATAATTAAAATAAGAGAGACACCGCACTGTCAGAATTCCCGCTAAAACTCGTAATTGCAGAAAGAAGAATATAGATTTAGAAAAATAAAGTCTATTCTGTTTAACAAAATGAAATAATAAAAAAGTCTGCTTTTTCGGATACCGTATCCAAATGGTACCAACGGAATCTTATTACGGAGTCTAGGCCGTCTATTTATCTGTCCGTCTGTCTGTTGGTTCTAACTGTAAAGGTCTAATCTTTTGAACTGTAATACGTAGTTGGCTGAAAATATCCTATGAGAATATTATAATATGGCGGCATGGCGCTTCCATCTGGCGAGTGACCTGCTCGTCACGTCATTTAAGCAATTTTTTTTAAAATTAAGGATGTGTGTAGAGAACACTCGTTGCGTGAGTTAGACTCACACTTGACCGGTTTTGCATTTTGTTTTAATTTTTAGCACGAATTGCTTGTATTATAAGGACTTAAGATATTGGTCCAGAATATAAGGATTTAAACTCTAAGTTACTTTTATGAGATTGAGATGTAAAATGATAAATGAAATTCTATGTATGGAAATTGGTTTCAACAGAGAGTGCATTGGTGCGTTGATAAAATCCTTGAATAAAGTAAGCCCCATTGAAAGTTTTTCAGACAATAAATATCTAGAATCGTCGTTTCTTAGGGTTCCGTACTCAAGGGGTACTAATAGAATCCTATTAATAGCATACGTCTCGTCTTCTGCCTGTCTGTCTGTCTTTCCTACCTTTAGAATACCCTATCTTTGATCCGACTTTTCACAGAATAAGTGGTATTTTTGTGTCTAACTTTTTGTCCTCCATCTAAACTTATGCCACTCGTAGTGGGGTCTTCGCAACATACTTTTTAACACATTTTACAGAAAGGTCCGTTCGCCTGCCTGCCGAGAAAACACCCAGACCCAAAACAAATATTTGTGGATTACACAAACATTTTGTTTCAGTACGAGAATCGAACCCGCAGCCTCTCGCTTCACAGCCGGCTCGCCACTCGCCCACTGTGCCATTGAGACTATGGATATCCTAACAAATATTGAAAAATAAAAACAAATAAAAAAAAACAAGAATAAATTTAAGGGGGTAGTACGGATCCCTCATTCAGTCCGAATCCCACTTGACCGTTATTTTGTTTCCAAGTACAAGCGGGCTGTGCATTTGTTTGTGGTAAGTACAACATTTATCTTCAACTAAGCTATTGATTACACAAAACTCTAGCGGTTTATTAATTGTTCTCGAAATGACTCAACGATCGAAGTTTAAGCTCGATTGATTCGATTCCATTTTACGCTAATAAATACTGCTAATCTTTAATTAACACAAAATATATTTACTAAAACCGAAGGATAAAAGTTGGCCCATTTTGTGGATAAAATTGATTCCCTTTGATAAGGTAAACAAAGCAAACCCGTTGGAGTGTTCCTGCAGCCCCTGGCGTCAATGCCTCCGCACCTAAGCAGGAAAAATAAACACAAAAGTGTTTTGGGATAAAGAAGTCAACATGAAAAGGAAATTGATATGGCTTAAAACGTGACAATGTGATTTTGTATTGACTCGGAGGCAAAGGAGCTTGTAATATGCTGCCTAGTAAGTTACTTATATGCTGAAAAGATGATGTCTGTTCTTTGCTCATAATTTTTGGCTAGGGAATTTATTTTTCGCATTTGTAACAGTAAAATGCTCAATGCTCATTTAAAACAGAACGTACTTTTTAAGTCAGTTAACAATAATCAAGCTGGAGATCCTGGAGACTATAAATCATTTCTTCTATAATTCCAATATGTATTTCGTGAATTGGAAATGTTTAATATTACCATGCGTTTTCGATTTTAATTGCTCATTAATTAACTACGTATGCAGAGTTAAAACGAATTACCGTCTGCTTCAAATGTATGCACATGCAAATGTAATAGTAAAATATACCCATATTATAATTACTGGGCTATTCATATTTATTTTCCTACCATATTATACTATTTCTTTCGTTTATCTGGCGTTATTCTGATTTGGTACCAAGATCCGCCTTGTAACTTCAAGTTTAAAAGCCTATTTGCACTTGCTCGTTAGTGTTCCAGTCTAAGGACCTATTTCACAGTACCAATACATCAATTAATGTATAATACAGCTATTTTTTAAAGTCCTCAGTTTGATCTCTTTCTTCCGGTAATATATGTCAGAGGTCAGAGTATTATTTTTGTATTTGAACGTATCATATTTTATTTGGGAAGTAGTATTTACTCTGAGGCGTTAAAATAGGCGTTTATGCCCGAATTCATAAATTAATTAATTATTGATTAATCGATACTCAGGTGTTTAAGATTATGTTAAACATGTTAAGTGCCTCCAATATGACAAAATTACATAAAAATAAGTAGTCGTTAGACAGTCGACCCTTGAGTGGCGAGTCAATATTCAGACGTCTGGTTAAGTAGAAGCGTGTATCTTCCACTTGCCCGGTCTTTAGCATCCTCTGTTGTGACTTTGTGAGACCGTAAGCTTTCATGTCGTTCTTTAATACGAACCTCATACTGCCAGTACTTTTTGAGCCGTTCGGCGTTCGCGGATCGTACCCCTCGTACTCTTATTTGATGTGAGTGGTGTAAATTGTACACATTGTCGTAAATAATGAATGGTTCTAAAATGGCCTTGGTAATATCCTTGTCAAGTTATACCTAATGGTTATTCGCTATTTTATCTAGGACGTAAGTAGACAAGTTAAATCTTTACAAAATTTAAGTATATATAAATTTTATGAAAATTCACTCTTCTACTGTTCCTTTGCGAATAAAATACATTATGGTAATAAAGAGAATATTAAATGCACTTCTATATACGCAACATTTAAGGTACCATTATCATATCAATTCTTTTATTTTTGCTTGGTCGAGAATAAATTGATGTTTCTTATGATTATATAATAAAACATTTCATTTGTGTTTCTTTGGACTTGGTAATTTACACAAAATCATTTGAATTAGTTTCAACATCAGATAGGGGAAAAACAGTCTTTTTTCTGCGATCTCTTATTTACATACGCACTCACGCCTGTAATCCCGAAGAGGTAGGCAGATGTAAAACCAGTACCCACATTTCGCCGAGCTTATTTCCGCCACAATTTTGTTGTAATTACATTTTCTAGTCCGCAACAACACCTAAACAAAGCTACAAAACCCAAAAAAATCGGATTTGATAATTATGAAACTTATTAATAATTCCTATTATAAAAATTGACATCTAAAATTAGGCTTTAACATATTTACAATGGTTTACGTAGTACCCGAGTGGATTGCATAGCGACAGTTAAATAATACGATTGATTACAAGCTATTTGTTTACCGGAAACATCCGCAATACGGGCCGCGCTGACACATTCAATCATCGATTTTACGAGCAATTTACCAAAACTTCAGTAATGGAATATTATGTAATGGAATATTACTTTAAATGTAAATACTGTGGACATCGCGCAATCGTGCCCGCTTGCAATCAGTTTCAGACTGGTGTCATGTGTTGTAATAAAGATTTGATGTAATTTTTTACAGATTTCGTGAGGTTTGGAAGTGGCTTTTTATGTCGCGTTCACTTTGCATGCTCTTGTTATTTTACTCTTCTTTTTTGTTTTGCTCTTTTTCGTACATTTTGCGTATACGTACGAAATTGCATACTAAGTATGCGCGATCTTAAGGGGAATTATAATTATTGTATATATTATATTCTGGTTTTAATATTATAAATGCATACAGATCTTCTTAAAGATGAACTCTTTGATCCTGTGGATCTTCATGGTTGGACCCACTTGCTCGTTTACCAGACTCTGCTATAAAGAGTTATATTTTATGTAAAAATATTACGGATACGTTATTTTATTAACAGAAGTAAATAAGATTAAAAATATTTTAATGAAGAGAAATACTTACCAGTAGATTATTAATTCTAGCTCAACTGTCGAGGGTACGCCATTTGACACATTTAGTGTTTTGTAAGTCAGGTGTAAAGGGATCGCTTCCGAAGCCGAATCGGTAATAAAACACTACTTTAACATAAACGGAAACATTATTCTTTTGTTGTTTACTTGTAATTTTGGAAACGTAAGACCGCATTCCAAAGTGTACTAATACTAAAGTCGAGGTCAATGAACCGCACGCATTACCGCGCTTCAATACTCAGTAGGCACATTGCGCCGTGCACTTCGCTGCACAGCTGACTCCAAACGTCAACTGATTTTATTAATTGGCTTTACATTACGTTATTAAGAAAAACACAATTTTCGTAGTCGTAGTGCCTAATTGTGGACTTGTCATTAAGTCGGTACATACATTGTGTGCTACAACTGCGGCTAAAGACCGCCCCGGGCTATGTTATTATTTTAGTCCAATGGCAAGCTAAACGTGCCCGTACCAGTTGGTATAATTTGGTCGAGAAATTTAGTTCATTTTAATAATTTTGGTTGTATTCTGCATACATTGAATTTTTCTAAACTTGTTTTGTAAGATCACTTTAATATTTGTGACTTTCTAATATATTCTTAACTACCAACAAAAATAAGGGTCTTATAAGTTTGCCACCTTTTTCTTTCTAGCACCCTTACTAAAGAATAAAACTATTTGGATGCGGTATTTTTATAAGTAGACATTTAATAGTAATCATACTCGACTGCAGAGGGAATATTTTTTATTCAATACATTTAGTTGCAAAAGAATAGTTAATATTTTAAAATTCCTTTTTTATGGTATAGGCCAGCAAACGAGCATGTGGGTTACCTGATGGTAAGTGATCTCCACCGCCCATGTACGCCCACAATACCAAAAAAATCATCGGTGAGTTGCCAGTCTTAAAGGAAAGGATAATTAAGGGATTGGGAAGGTGAGAGGGTTTGGGCCTCCGGACATCTCACTCACCGTACGAAACGCAGCAGCAAGCTGCTACTTTACGCCGGTTTTCTGTGAGACAGTGGTAATGACCCGCTCGAGCCGGCCCATACATGCTGTAGACAAGTGTCTACAGCGTGGTTCTACCACTCAATAACTCCTTTGTTTGTCTTTTAGTTCATATAGCACGAAGAGATAACATTTTGCAATATTTTGTCATAATATAAACAGGTGCAATTTATAACTTATGTACTTACAACAACTAATTACCCTTTTATGTAAAATTTTTGTATTTAATTTGTTATTTATTCCACATAAAATCAATTTTTATTTTACACGTGGCAAATTTTAAGTATCGTTGATAAAGATTGCGGGGCGCAGTGGGCAAGAAGCCGGCTGCGAAGCGAGACGCTGTGGGCTGTTGCCTGGTGGAATGGTACCCCGTACCTATTTATCTTTGTATTCGAGTGGATAGCGACCACCGTACACATAGGGAAACTCCCACCATCGTGGCTCGTTCAGGCGAGTCGCGTTCCGGGATCATTCAGTGTATATGTAACTTCAGACCGGCATAATTCTGCAGTCCGTCGAGAGACACAATGTCCCGTGACGATCGTTATAATAATATATTTAAACTGCATTTGCTTGTTACGATGACTTTAACCGACGTATAGTGAAATCCACACTACAGGTAGCATCAAAGATCACTAACAAAGATAACAAACCAAATATGCATATCTTGTCAAAGTTAAATTCGGTACTGTGTACTGTTATCTCAGATCTGATAGTACGCGTGCACCGGTGTACAGTCCACGTGCATGTGGCTTGTCCATTGTGCATTGGATGGTACAGCTTAACATTGGGACAAGGGTAATTAGTCGAAGTCGTGCTTCGTATGCCCAACAAGACCATAAGCCGCCCGATGCTCAATTATGGTCTATACATCTATGCAAATTGCGGAGCTAATTGTAGTTGTGTAATAGATTGTTAACAAGGATATTAAGGCAATACTAATCATCTATCATGTGTATTCCCTAGTTATAATTGTACCGGAAATTATGCTTGCCTAACTATCCGTGCTAGAACTGACAAGTTATAATCAAGATTCTGGCGTTTGCTTGCAATTCTGTCCGCGTGAAAGTATTTTTATGGGGTAAAAAGTAGCATATGCCCGAATTGAAGTTTCAGTCTACCTATTTGCCTTTCATCTAAATCCGTTCACCTGATAAGCGTGTTGATTAACAAACATCCAAATGCACAAACTTACAAACATCCCAATTTTCACATTTAGAAATTTTAGTAGGATAATTTATTAGAGTAGGGTCAGATATTATGAATAGGTTTGCTTTATCGGCCAAACATATATTTAAATGTTGATTGATAGTCCTTTTTCCGGCACTTAAATTTGCGTATAGTGCTACGATTAAAGCAAACGAGCAAGTGGGTCACCTGATAGTAAGTAATCTTCAGCATGCTAAACATCCATAACACTAGAAGAATCATTGCCTACATATAAGGAAAGGAATGAGAATTGGGAAGAGTTAGGGAGGTTATGAGCTTCCCGAATTTTTACTCACTGTGCCAAACGCAATAGAAAGCTGCCTCTTTACAATGGGTTTCTGTAAGCCAGTGGTACTATCCTGGGTTGATCAGCCCAATTATACTGAAGACAAAAGTGTGACAGCGTGGCTTTACCACATAGAGCAATTGGCTTCATGGTTTGTGACTGCGATGCTGTCTATTACCGAGTACATTAATGAGTTCCCAAAGCGATTTGTTAAATAGCGCGCAATGTAACATTAAGTTCATCACAATCCAATCACCCGTCGTCTCTTCCTTAAACTTGGCTCTCACAGGCAACTTCTTTGACTACTTCTTTAATCGAGTTGGCGTTAACTTTATAAAATGCGCCCGTGTGCCTGGTTTATGTTTTCCAAAGCAGTTAAGAGCTTCTCAAAGTTTTTGCTTTTGACGTCAATAAAACACGTACTTTTTGCGTTGAACAAAAATTTAACTCAGGTGTCGTAAATGTTTAATGTGAGCTGTAAAAGGCGTATAAGTTGTGGAATATTTTAACTGAAGCGTGTGAAGTACGTGGATTGCTGTTTAAGGAAATAGTAGACCAAGGGGTCTACTATTTTATACATACACTAGCTGTCTCGCGCGGTTTCAACCACAACATATAATTGATAGTAAGAACCCAATTGCAGCGCCATCTGCCGGGCTGATTTGTGAATCTAAACCATCCAGGGCGCCACCCAAACGCATACAAAAAAAAAACATTCAAATCGGTCTAACCGTTTAGGAGGAGTTCAGTGACATACACACGTACAGTAGAATTATATATATATAAAGATACGCACTCACTCCTGTATTCCCCAAAGGGGTAGGCAGATGTGTAACTAGTACCTACACACACATTTCGCGGAGTTTATTTCCGTCCCATGATGTGATTGGGGGCCATACCGGGCACACTTCCAGACTCCGGGCTTATACTGAGCATTTCGAAATAGAAAAAGCCAACATCACTTTAACCCGATCCGGGGATCGAACCCGAGATTCAGTCGTAACTTCCAGATAGGAAGTATTTCATGATAGAAAACCCCAATATTACTTTACCCGACCCGGGGTTCGTACCAGAGACCTCAGCACAGCAGTCGTACCGCGTACAACTATAATCGAGACAGTATTTTTTAGTACAGTAAATTATAAGGAGTTTACAATAGCAAAGAGTATATAAAAAGCGAAGGTGCCTAAGTGGCACACAATATTGTTTCGGGCCAGTGTGCTGTGTATTCGTACTTCTTTACACTCATACCACAAGATTTGTACCTTACGGCCATTTTTGATAAAAATCTCGGTTTGATTCTATGGATATACCGCACAAATGAGCCGCACAAATCAGAATTGACACGCATACAAATTACTATGATTGGTTGATTTCCGATATCGGTTCGGATAATCAAATTAAGTACGGTTATTGAAAATGGCCGTTAGTGAAGATCAAAAGTATGTGACTGATAAATGTATCTAATATCTATTAAGTAAGTATGTATTATATATATACATACATACATACGCACTCACGCCTGTAATCCCCGAAGGGGTAGGCAGAGGTACACCTCTGGTTACAACCAGTACACCCACATTTCGCCGAGCGTATCTCCGTCCCATGATGTGATAGGGGGCGAGCCTATCGCTATACCGGGCATTCCAAACTCCGGGTTGATACTGAGTATTTCGTAATAGAAAAACACAATATCACTTTCACCCCACCCGGGGATCGAACTCGAGACCTCAGCGTCAGCCTCAGTCGTACCGCGTACGTATTACAACTGCGCCACCGAGGAAGTCAGCAATGTTTTTATTATCATCTAAATAATACTCAAAGTATACTTGTTTTTGTATAGAATCAATATATGCCCAATTTCCACAATTGTGGATGAGGATGCAAATCTCCGCAATATCCCTGATGCGAAGCACCAAATGCAGAAAGCAAGATCCAAATATTTACTTACACCTCTTACAACTCTTCTGAACAATTATTGTGCGTCCTGCAAAGACTTTCAAAATGAAATTGGGGCTAGCTAATCATATTCACTCACACCAGCTAAGAACTTAATAAAGAACGGAAGGTTAGTCGTTAACAGATACATCATCACCATCAATGTAGAAATGTAAAGATGATGGCTTCTACAACTTTCGTAAAAGTAAATAACCGTTTGTAGTTTTAAGGCCAGGTAGGGACTTGTACTGAAGTCCCAAATCATTAGATTGTGGGTTTGAAACATAATACGATTTCGATAGGATCTGATTCCAGTCAACATTGGACAATAATAATGAGCGAAATGAGATACCAAACAACAAGTCGGCAAGTTTTTGTAACGACATCGTGTAATAAAAGCAGTTAATGCAGGAATGCTAGCAATCACCGCACGGCGTGTTTTAAATGTTAGTAAATTAGGGCTACAGTAATATTAAACTATTAGAGTCACGGAACACATCGAGCTAACCACCCTCATTACAAGAACCAAATTAACTGCAATTTGGCTGCAAATGGATTGAATGCGGGGGTTTTGCATTTTGTTAAATTTCTTTATTTACATTATACTGGCGAATAACTTATAATTTGTTTAGAATTGCGAGATATTTAAATTGTTTTCCGTAGCCATATAAAATCTGAAACGCTATGTAATATTTATTTGACTTAAATTGATTTTAAATTTGTAAAATTTGCTTATTTTTTTTAATATACTTACATTTGACCGTTATCTCACCCTGATGGTAAGTGACGACGCAGTCTAGGATGAAACACGCTTGCCTAAAAGGTACCTATTCAGTTTAGACTTAACGACACCTAGAGTATATGGTTCTATAATAACATAATGACATTAATAGTATTATCAGTCCTGTATCATAAACGTTCCACTGCTGGGCACTCGCCGCCTTTATTAATAATAGGGGGTTAGTTAGGCTTTGGTCCACCACGCCGGTTTAATGCGAATTGCTAGACTTCACATACCTTCGAAGTTCTTTTGGAGTATTTTCAGATATGCAGGTTTCCTTACGATGTTTTTCTTTGCCGTTGAAACAAGCGATAGTTAACAATGACGTAACATAGAAAAGTCAGAGGTTTTTGGGCTGGTTTTGAACCCCTGACTTTTATGTTGAGACAGTCCGTACCACTTGCCGCTAGGTTGTTGCCGCTTTGTTGACATACTTGCGTAAAATGTTATTGTTTCTTACATTCTCCTTCCACCTGCCCTTATCCTACTCGCAGTGGGGTCGGCGAAACATGCATTTTAACACATGTTACAAAAAGATTTTCCTAGTAGTTTTTACGACACGCTGCCTGCCTGACGTCAACCACTTTGGTCGTCTGACCTCAATTGTTTTTTAGATTAAGCTGAATAAACTACTTTACTATTCCGTCAGTTTATGTTAAATTAAAAATAATGATATTTTATATCCACAATATTTTAGTACTATGCAGTACTTCTTGCGCTTCGGCAATTTTCCGATATTTCGACAATCTATCATGCCGATGTTTTGTTACAACATTAAATTATTAGGTAGGTACTTATTTTCCTCTTGAGTGACAGACTGAACTGCCGAAGCAGAAAATTTATGTTATCGTACAATTAAGAACAGAATTATATGTATAATTGATCGAAGATGTATAAAGTTATGCTCATAATCCTCTGCTTGCTTGACGTCTATCCTCTTGGGAGACCAAACTAAATATTAGTATAAAGCGAAAAGATTAATTTGTTAAGCAAACACTAATCATATTATTATCATTTATAGACTGATATCAGGCAAGATTGTATTATCATATTAACCATTTAAGTAATCCAATTTACTTGAGAAGAACTCTAGATTATCATATTACGTATTACAAGGTTTTTTTATTATAAAATGAATAATGACTGCCTCGGTGGCGCAGTTGTAATGCGTACGCGTTACGACTGAATCTCGGGTTCGATCCCCGGATCGGGTTAAGTGATATTGGGTTTTTATATTTCGAAATGCTCAGTATAAGCCCGGAGTCTGGAAACGTGCTCGGTATGGCGATAGGCTCGCCCCCTATCACATCATGGAACAGAAATAAGCTATAAAAATGTGGGTGTACTGGTTACACTTCTTCCTACCCTTTCGGGGATTACAGACGTGAGTGCGTATGTATATACATATTATAAAATAGAGGGGAGTGTTGCCAATGCCAAAAGAATACCATAGCAAGCATTCAAACAAAATATTATACCATTATAAATCCCAAGATCCCGAAGGCATTATTCCCACAATTTCACGACATGGAAGTATAAGCAACCTTCGCCTATTTTCGAGGACAAATAAGAGGAAATGACTGCGATGTCCCGTTCAATTGTACTAAAAGGAATTGACCCTTTCGTGTTTGTCCTTGTAGGTGAGTCGTGTAACGTGCGGGGTAAAAATGGCCGGGTGCGGCCTGCTACTGCGGTTGGGATGCGGCAGGCGGCTGTCGGGAACCCTAGGGACGTGTTTTATGTGTTGCGAATGGTACGCAATGTAGTCGATTTGACCAATTTTTCTAGTTATATTTTTTATAGAAGATAACGGCATACGAGCAGGTGGGTCACCTGGTGGTAAGTGATATAATAATAATAATAATAATACACCCAACAGTCACACACATAGCTCTGACCCCACACTAGGTAAACCTGTGTCGTGGGTATCAGGAACTACGAGGGACTTGCGATCCCACTTGATATCCACCGCCCATGGACGCTCACAATACAAGAAGAATCATGGGCGCGTTGCTGATCTTTAAGGAAAGGGATAATTAAGGGATTGGGAAGGAGAGGGGGTTTTGAGCCTCCGGATATCTCACTCATCGTACGAAACGTAGCAACAAGCCGCTTCTTTACGTCGGTTTTCTGTAAAACACTGGTAATGACCCGATCGAGCCGGCCTATTCGTGCTGTAGATAAAACTCCGTGGCTCTAGCACTCACATGTGTATGGTGGTCTCTATCCAGTCGGGTAAAAATGATCAGATACTCTCCAACCACCATAATTCTACTTCGTTACGCGATTGGTGTCGCTATTTTTGTGGTACGTTTTTATTCAGAATTTTTCACCAATTATTTAATCAAATATTCGGCGTACCCGCAATTTTTTTGCAGCATTGTTTTAAAGTTAATTAACTAAAAAGGCAATTGAAAATACAGCGTAAATTATTATCCATGTCACATTGTACAATGTAACAAACTTTGTTGCGGGTTGTAGGGGTCACCCCATACCAGATACAGTCAAGTCTTTTGTACGAGTGGTCCCTGGGATTAAGCCGGGATAACGCCATATAGAAAGAAAATAAAGACTATCTAATCCTACTTACTATTATAAATGTGAAAGTTTAGGTGCTTCTTAGTCAATCACGCCCTAACGTCTTAACCGTTGTGGATGAAATTTGGCACACAGGTAGATCATGGCCTGGATTAGGACATAGGCTACTTTTTATCCCGGAAAAGGCCGTTCACGCCGCGCCGGCTAACCCGCGAGCGAAGGCTAGTAATATTATAAATGAAAAAGTGTGTTTTTTGGTTTGTCTTTATTTCAGGCAGTAACAAAACAAGGGATCGACATGAAATTTTGCATAGAGGTAAGTAGTTTAAGGTTCGCAGGACGCACAGGAAAGGAAAGGACTTTCGAAACGCAACAGCAAGTTCACGTCGGTTATCTGTGAGACTGTGGTAACAAAACGGTCGAGCCGGCCCAATAATGCTGTAGACAAAATGTCTACCACGTAGCTCTACCACATTTTAACATTAAAGTGTACTATTAGAATTCAGTCGAATCGATTAAAATAAGCGAATCAGACGCAGAATCCGTTCGTTACTCGACCACGAACCGCTGGTAGTTTATACTCGTATCTCAGTCATGAGGCAAAAACAAATGGAAGTATTACCGGAGACAATCTACATTTAAATGGATCTTTTTCCTCAATTCGTGCGCGCGTTTGGTGATAGGTATCGCCGTCGCTGATTTATTTTTGCGAATTTGCATTTAGTTGGATGTTCGTCGTGTCCAATGCAGTAACCGCCGCGCCGACTGCCCGTTGTCTAACTGGGTCGAAATTGTCCGTCTTTGATGCAATGTTCGATATTTGACAGCCTCCGTGGTACAGTGGACGAGTAGGCGGCTGCGAAGCGACAAGGCGTGGGTTCGATTCCCGCACCGATACAACTGTTTGTGTGATCCACAAAAAAAATGTTTCTGGTCTGGCTGTTGTGGGGCCGCAAGTCCTCGTAGTTCCTGATACCCACGATACAGGTTTACCTGGTGTGAGGTCAGGACTATGTGTGTAACTGTTGGGTTTATTTATTTGTAAATTTATAAATTACAAGGAAGGAACCGCATTAAAAGTAGCTAGCTCAACGGGGAGTAGTGCTGACTGTCGAGATGATAGTCGCATGTTCGAAACTAGCCCCAAGAGTATACTCCTCTGACTTTTCTTTTCTAAGACGTCATGCAGAAACAAATATCTGCTTACCGTGAGGATGTCATTTAGCTTAAAAAGCAAAATACAGAGCTTAAATCTGCTGTCGCTGATTTGTCAAATCGTTTAACATTGTTGGAGCATCACACGCGTGAGAGTAACGTTGAGATTTCGGGCATACCGGAGCACAGAAATGAAAACTTATTGAGTATTATAACACATATTGGTAATGTCGTCTCGTGTCCGGTTATGGAATCAGATATTGTCATATGCAACAGGGTAGCTAAGTTGGATGCATCGAGCAACCGTCCACGCTCAGTCATAGTAAAAATGCACACTCCGCTTCAGAGAGACAAGCTACTGGCGGCAGTGTCAAAATAAAACAAGCATAATACCACAGAGAAACTAAACTCCAGTCATTTATGTGTTGCTGGAAATAAAGTCCCGATCTATGTTTCTGAACACCTGCCGCCAGTGGCAAAAAGCCTTCATGCTGCAGTAAGAAAAGCTGCACGTGAGAGACTTTTTAAATTTGTTTGGGTACGTAACGGTCGTATATTCGTCCGCAAGAATGAGGAATCGCCATCCATTCTAATAAAGAATCCTTCTGACATAAACAGAATGTAACTTAGTCTGTTTCTCCAAATTCTATTGGATTATATGACCGTATCATATTGTTGCAACATTCACTATATATTATCAAAATATGAGAGGGATCAAAACTAAACTGAATGACCTCCGATTGTGATCTCTCTCCAATAATTATAACATCATTGTAGTAACAGAGACATGGCTTAATGACCGAATAACGAATTCAGAAATATTAGATTCGAGGTATACTATTTACCGGCGTGATAGAGGTTCTACCAGGAGCAACAAGCGGGAAGGTGGCGGTTGTTTTATTGCAGTCGCAAATCATATGCAGTCGTTTGGCTTTAGTGGACTGGCAGAGTGACATAGAGGACTTGTGGGTGTCAGTGAGTATCTCGGCGAGTGAACAAATTATGATAGGTGTAGTTTACTTTCCACCTAATGCAAGTTCTTCTCTATACGATTCATTCTTTGAGTGAGCTAGTGATAAGTTATGCACGTGTGATAACAAATGTATTATATTTGGAGATTTCAATATTGCTTCTATACAATGGTTAGAGGATGTTGACGGCGGTCGTTCACTGTATCCTGCACAATGTAGTACACAAATCGCATCATTACTTGCCGATTTCATGTCACAAAATAATCTCTATCAAATGAATCATGTAGTAAATTCAAATAGTAGGATATTGGATTTGGTATTAAGCAATTTTTGTGAACCAGTTATATCCCCTGCCTTGTATTCCTTATGTAACATTGACCGTCATTATCCTCCATTGGAGGTGTTTCTCTTGGACCGTGGTGCTAATAGTAATAAGGTTTCGCATCCTCGGCAGTTTGGTATGTTTAATTACAAAAAAGCAGATTATTCTGCAATTACGAATTATTTTAGTAGCATTGATTGGCATCACGATCTATCTTCATGTAAAAGTGTTGATGGCATGGTTGACGTATTTTATCAGCACATAAATCGAGCTATAAAACGAAGCGTGCCAATGTCCAAACCACGCAACTGAAACTATCCTAAATGGTTCGCAATTACATTATTTAAAATGATACTCGAAAAAGAAAAGTATAGGTCGAAGTACAAAAGAAAATATAACCCTAGAGATCTCTTAGAGTATGGAATAGTTAGAGAGAGTTGATAAAAAAATTAGAAAGGACTATAGAACATATATAGATTCTATAGAGAATAAAATAAAGAAAGATCCCAAATTGTTATGGTCGTTCGTCAAAGATTATAGAAAAGATAAGTCTAAGTATCCTCCAATCATGTATTTAAATAACGCTACTGCCAAAGGTCATGGAGATATATGGAACCTTTTTGCCTCCCATTTCTCATCTACGTTTTTAGGTATAGCAGACACCAGTCGCCACATATTATCAGATAGGCCCTGTTCTGGATCCTGTACTTTGTTAAGTATATATCTCGAAGAATAACATGTTTTGAAATCTCTTAAATCACTTAAAGATAATAAAAGCGCAGGTCCAGATGGTATCCCTCCGTTCTTCATTAAGAGATGCGCTGCCAGTCTAACTACTCCTTTAACGTTCATATTTAATGAATCCTTGAGAACTTCAACTTTCCCTATCTATTGGAAAAAAGCATATGTCGTGCCTGTTTTTAAAAAAGGAGATAATAGCCTAGTCAAAAACTACAGGCCGGTTGCTTTTTTATGTGTTTTCGCAAAAGTCTTTGAATCTCTTATATGTCCTATAGTTACGTGGCACGTTAGGGAAATGTTATCTCCTTTACAGCATGGGTTTGTATCTCGTAAGTCCACAGCTACTAACTTAATAAATTTCGTCAGTGATGTTTCTGCTTCTTTAGACTCTGGGCTTCAGACTGATGCGGATTATATGGACTTCAGCAGCGCGTTCGACAAGGTTGATCACAAAATATTAATTAACAAATTGGAACAAATTTTTGGATTTTCAGGGTCATGTTGGCTTGGTTTCAATCTTACCTTACCAATAGATCACAAACTGTAGTTATGGATGGGTATTTTTCGGACCCATACTTCTCAACGTCAGGTGTACCTCAAGGTTCTCATCTCGGTCCTGTGTTATTCGTGCTATTCATTAACGATATTGTTACCTCCGTGAAGTACTCGAGATGTTCACTTTTTGCAGACGATTTAAAAATATACAGAAACGTTGATTCGTTGCAGGATACCCAGCTTTTACAAAGCGATCTGGTAAGAATTAAGGAATGGTGTGAAGCCAATAACATGATACTTAATGCTACAAAATGTAAATATATTGCATTTACAAAGAAAAGGAATTCTATCAGGTCATCATACACACTGAAAGGAGAGATACTCGAGCAAGTTAACAAAATAAGAGACTTAGGGGTAATTATCGACGTCAAATTAAGTTTCATAAGTCATGTTGATCAAATTGCTAGAGATAGCAATAGAATGCTTGGCTTCATAAAAAGACTGGGTAAACATTTCAGGAGCACGAACACCTTCAAAATTCTATACTTTGCTTTAGTCCGTGGCCGTCTTGAATACTGTAGTCAGGTTTGGAACCCTACCTACCGGGTTCATATTAAGAGAATTGAAGGTGTTCAACGCTCTTTCACGAGATTTTTAATTCACAAAGAGCGTGGTAACATCTCTGGGCGTACTGATTATGATGGCAGGCTTACTTTTTTCAAAATAAGTACTCTGGAGCAGAGGAGAAAGTTTTTGGACGTAAAGTTTCTGCAAAAATTAATCAATGGTACTATTTCGGATTCACAACTATTGGGTAGTTTGAACTTTAATGTTACGAAAGTATCTAGTAGATCGAATCGTAAAAAGAATACTTTCCAACTGCGATGTGTGAGAACAAATGTCGGGAAATTCTCACCGTTATATAGGATGCAACAGGCCTATAATGACTTACTTGATAATTTTGAGGTTGATGGTGGGGTGGACTGCATGTCTGAGTGGAGGCGTCGGATACTTCAACCATGCTCATTAACACCTTAAATCTAAAATATTTGTCTTTTTTGTGTGACTAAGCTGTATTTAATCTTATATTCGATTGTGTTTTTGTATTTATTTATTTTTTATTTTTTTATATTGATTCCTAATTGTTATTCCTTTCGGTACAAACTGTTATTTCATATCATTGCTATTACCTATATTCTAAATTAATCTAAGTTATGTCAAATATGAATGCTGTCTCACACCTATTATTGGTGAGTAGGCTAGTCTAGATCATAGTATTAATGAACAATATTTTGTTATTATGCCTACAAACTGTTGGTGTGTCATTATAAATAAATAAATAAATAAAAGTTATGTGTGTATTAATTGTTAATTATCGCTTGTTTTAACGATGAAGGAAACATAGTGAGCGTGGTGGACTAAGGCCTGACCTCTCTCATTCAGTAGAGGAGGCCCGTACCGAGGACGAGAAATCGAGCGAAATTAAGTAATTATGTCTTTTGCCAGTTATATTCATTTTCTTGGCACAGTTGAGTGTACCTGTTCATAAGTACAATGCAGGCATGTGTATGGCCTGTTTCATGTTTATTTTTACCTGTTACATATTAACAATATTTTTCCTGAATATATCTGTATTGTAGGATTTTCTATGTACACATAAAGTTACTACTGAATAAAATAGGCCTTTGAAGCCAACAAGAGTAGGTTGGAAAAATATTTTCTCGCAGATTGTAAACAGAGTGGGCGAATAACATTTATTTAGATAAAAAATAAGCATAGGCAATAATATTTTTGTTCATTCATTTTTTTTGGAAGCGTTTTCAACAAGAACCCTACGTCGCGTCGTGAGACATGATGACAGACATCATCTTCTTAGAGTGACATTATCTTTATATATATTATTATACTAGTTTTAACTCGCGTCTCCGCCCGTATGACTGTCTTTATCATGAACAATCCCCACCTCTTTAAAACATTTAATCTAAGGGGTTATTTTCTAAAAATCGTGAAATACTAGGTGGTAGGTCCCTCGTATGCGAGAGGCGTCTGGGTTGATACCACCGCTTTGTCTTTTTCTGCCGCCAAACAACTATTGTAAGCATTGTTTTGTTTTAGTTTGAAGGACATTGAAGCCAGTGAAATTATTGGGCATTATGAGACTTAACATCTTATGTATCGGGTTGACGAGCACAGTTCAATGCCATGCAGTACTTTGTAATTCAAAGTTCTGTGTTGTGCTGCTTCTGTTTATGGACAGGCGTAGCCCTTACCATCAGGCAAGCTCCTCTTTCGTTCAAGCTAATGCTTCGATTCAAGCTAATTATAGCTGGACCGCGCTCGTCACCGCAGACATAAGTTGTAAAGTCACTTAAAGTATCTTTACTGGCTTTAATGTCCTTCAAATCGGAACACAACAGTGCTTACATGATTCAAACGGCCTCCCGTACGAGGGACCTACCACCTAGTACCACTTGCTGGTTTGCCTCATTATGCTATAAGAATAGCAATGGTGAAACATGGTTGCATTTTCATATCCATCTACTCTGCTTTGGAAACAGAAATGACGTTGTGTTGTTACGCTCACTTACTCCGAAACAGCATGTTACATAGAAAATTTAACACATAGGAAACGCTAGGCTAGAACAAGGAAGGCGTCTTGCTGGCGGCACAATCGGCGGTTATTAATTATTCCGATGTGAATGGCATGACAAAAGGCATTAACTGTGCAGATAATGGCGCAGATTTCCTAGTTCCTATGGCAGCGATCATTCATGTGTTTGTGATGGGATGTAATTCTGAGTTCAGACCATCATTTTGAATGTATTATGTATGGTGCATAAAGTTGGATCCAACATTTGTCTTAAACAACAGACATTATTGAAGCAAGAATTTTATTATTTACTTTATTAATACTTTACATGTAGCATACATGATAGTGACGTTTGTGAAAATTAAATAGGTACATACATACATACGCACTCACGCCTGTAATCCTCGAAGGGGTAGGCAGAGGTGTAACCAGAACACCCATATTTCGCCGAGCGTAGCCTATACTGGGCACAATTCCAGACTCCAGGCTGATACTGAATAGATTCATTTCGTAATAGAAAAACCCCTTACCATCAGGTGACCCACTTTCTCGTTTACCGGCCTATGCTATAAAAAAAAAACTATATAGGTACTATTGTGTTTTAATTCATCCATGAGGTATACGACCGAGACAGGAGAGCGCGACGCGCGACCGTTTCCATACAATTTCATACAAAGCAGAAGTGGCGCTGTCACTTGACGCATACTGATACAACACACTCATTACAAAATACAAATCTACTTGTAAGAATTATAGAAAATTGATGAAAAATCTTGATGATGTTAGCAAAATTACTGCGTACACACTTTACAGTCCAGGGAAATGCAAGCGTAATGTTGTTTACACTCGGCTAAAACAAACCTAACATTTACCTGGAGACCGAGATTTTTTCGCTCAAATGAAATGTTTTCACGTCTAACGAGACGAGGCCTCAGCAAATGAAGACCTGTGACAGTAAACAACTTTAGGTAAATTTGTACGATGACAGAAATGCGCAGGTACGAATAAAATTATGAGAGATCTAATTTTATTCGTGAAACGTCCGAATGAAATTACGGCTCTCAAACAGAATAAAGTCGATTTAACAAATCTTTGCACTTTGAAATATAAATACAAAATTGTTTCGAACGAATGTTTTCGAATCTCCACTGTAAATACTGTCCCCCATAATGATTATTTGAACGTACAATTAACACCGGCGTGCCGTCAGTCGGTTGGTAGTGATAATTCGATTTGGCCGCATCAGGCCCCTGTAAATAAACCGGCTTACACGCCTCTCACCGTATCTATCCGTCCTCATTAGCTCCATAGAAACTGGTAAGGTGATACCTAAACGTTTGCCGTTCACCACATTTGCACCCTTCCTAAGCTTTAAGTTACCAATTAAGGATTTCCGATGGACGACTTTACGAGATGGCAATTAAAAGTACAAATATGTAATTTGGATTTGATATAGAAAATTTGCGGTTATAGTACCATTTAGATTGATAGTGTTTATCGCATGACACAGACTAGTATATAATAGAAATCTCTTGTTAACGAGGCAGCGTCTTATAGTATGAAAAAATAACCTCATGACGCGGTGTCGTAAATGAAAGGATTCGCTTATACCCTGCGATGAAATTTAATTTTACTTAATTCTTATGGAAATGAAAGATTTTATATATTTGAATAATTATTTCTTTAGTAGTATAAAGTCTAATACAATGGAATTTTGTTGAGGTTACGAGCTATATAAAAAGAGTATTCAGTAAACACTCAAAGTACAGCCGACTCTAGCGTTATCAACACTGAGCACGAATGTGCAAAAAGATACGTGAAAACGTTTCATAAAGAAATGCTGTGTGACATCGTCTCAGAAAATAATAAACTGTCACAACGCGGCGGATATTTTTCTCTTATTCCTTTTCTAACTGGCTAAAAGAATTTGTTGGCTTGAGGTTCATAATAATTTTGCGAGAGAGGAATGAAGTGTAATATCGTCATTGTTTCGTCGTCGAATGAATGCGATTCGGGACGCGGCTGGAGTTTGTTCTGGAGTCATTGGGAAATATTTAAAACGTCGACATCGCGACGCGGCGCTCTTTTGTTTTCAACATTTTCGCATCACACGATTTCTCGTGCACTATCATCGAAATAAGATTGCACTATACGATCCGTTGTAGATGTTTCGTCTTTAATTTCAAGTGCAATATTCCCAGTAGGTTTCGGTCAGTACAAATTTGTTCTTGTTATACGTTGGTTTATTAGTTGTCAATCATTTTGCTTTATTACCCAATAGGTAAGTGTTATACTGAAATTGGAATATGTTTTGTTAAGGTTTTGTTTATACAAATTGTGTAGTAGTTCGTTTGAAATACAAATAGAACACGTTTTTAATGGAAAGTCGTAATGTGTAAAAAGTCTTGCTTCTTAAAAGTATTCCTTCATGTTTATGATTAAGAAACGTTCTATATCGCGAATGAAAAAATATTTTTTTATTAAACAGAATTATTTACAAAAGGTTTTAATACTTTTATGTTTAAGAAACTCTCATATCGCGCATGTAAAAAATCTTTAATCATCAAACAGAAATATTTACTTTGAATGTACGAATATATTCAGTTGTATAAATTAATGACAATTTCATAATCACTTTCATCTTCCAATAATACAAAAGTTATGAAAATTGACTCGTATTGGCTGAGCCTGTGAGTAAAGATTGTATTTATAAATACCCTGAATTCTGCTTCAACCCGCAATTCTGTGGAGCAATTTACATTTTATTGACAATTAATTTTATTCTCATATAATATGTAAGCGTGGCAACTAATAATGGTGCTCGTTAAAAGCTTTTTCGTGTGCCGAGTCGTGATTGGTGGCGGCGTCGATACCGCGTATCTTCACCTAAACATCCTAACGTTAGAGATTCTGAATAGGCATGATCCAATTTCATCCAAGATTTATTTCCAATAAGCGGAATACCAAAGAAATATTGCGCGTTGCCAAGGGTAGGGTTTTGGCAAGTACACAGCGTTGTCAACAACAGATGAAGCTCTTTGACATTTATAATATTAAAATGCGTGTAGTTTTGTTTAGGGTTTAATCTTTTTTATAATATAGGCCGGTAAACGAGAAACTTTGTCACCTGATGGTAAGTGATCTCCAACGCCCATGTACGCCCACACTATCAGAATAATTATGAGCGCGTTGCCGACTTTAAAGGAAAGGGATTGGGAAGAGTAAGGGGATAAGGCTTCCGGATACCTCACTCACCGGAAATGCAACTTCTTCAAGCTCCTACTTTACGTCGGTCCTCTGTGAGACAGTGGTATCCAACCGATCGAGCCGGCCTATTCATGCTGTAGACAAAACTATCTACAGCGTGGCTCTACCACTCACTTCCGACGCGGAGTTGGATCCCTTTATATGTATGTATATCTCTGTGATATCGTAGGTATTAAACAAATGGGCCGATTTGAAACAGTTTTTTAAAATTCAATATTGGTTTAATTGAGATGGTCTTGCTATGTTTAAACAAAATATTTTGAGCCAATAATAAATTACAGCTCTTTTTCTAATTGATTTCGGGGGTTTTAACTGTTTGGTTATTTTCTATATACATCGTATACGCACTTACGCCTGTAATCCCCGAAGGGTAGGCAAAGGTGTAACTAGTAAATACACATTTCGTCGAGCGTATATCTGTCCCATGATAAAATATGGGGCGAGCCTATCGCCGTACCGTGCACGATTCCAGACTCCGAGCTGATACTGAGCAATTCGTAATAGTAAAACCCAATATTACTTTTACCCGACTCGGGAATCGAACCCGAGACCTCAGCGCAACCTTAGTCGTAACGCGTACGCATTACAACTGCGCCACTGTGGCAGTCAGTCGGGTGTTTATTCGTGTATGAGGTTAAACCCACAGAAACCCATTTAAATACTGCACTAGCATTGACTGCCTCGTTGGAACAGTTGTAATGCGTAGACGGTACGACGGCTGTTCTGAGATCTCTGGTTCGATCCCCGGGTTGGGTAAGAGTGATATGATTTTCTATTACGAAATGCTCAGTATTAGCCCGGAGTCTGAAATAGTGCCCGCTTTGGCGATAGGCTCGCCCTCTATCACACCATGAGACGGAAATAAGCTCGGCGAAATGTGGGTGTACTGGTTACGCCTCTACTTACCCCTTTGGGGATTATAGACATGAGTGCGTATGTATGTATGTACTAAGCTTGATTGAAATATTTCAACACACCGTTATACAGTAGTAAGTCCACAGCCTTGCACATTCAGGTGAAAGGAATCGTGGGCTACAGCTAGTCAAATAATAAATTGGTTGTGGTGTTGTAGACAAAATATGAGGGCGTCGTAAAACAAAGTGTTAGGAGCTCTTACACTTAGCAGGCGACAGTGCTTATGAATATTAATACGCTGTTAAATGGCTTTTGAAAACAAATGAACAATAAGTTTGACTTCGTTGACTGGGTAGAAAAAGGTAACACTCAATTGGGGAATAGTTGTGTATTGTTTTTTAAGGGCTGAAGTTTTAATACATACATACGCACTCACAGGCAGAGGTGTCACAGGTACACCCACATTTCACCGAGCGTATCTCCGTCCCATGATGTGATAGGCAGCTAGCCTATCGCCATATCGGGCACAATTTCAGACTCCGGGCTGACACTGAGCATTTCCAACGCGTACGCATTACAACTGTGCTACCGAATTTTTAATATTATGATTGCCATATAATGAATCAAACAGCGAATTTTACACACGATATTTCCTATATGAACGTGATTATTATAAATTAATGATAATTAAATTTAAAATTTTATCAGCTCTTAAATACCGTATAGTTGGAGACTGCTATATTTCCAAAGTTATTTTAAAGCCTTTTAGTAGGTACTGAGAAGAGCCATGCAAGAGTTATTTAGCCGTTCTTCTCTAGCGAAACTGCCTTCTGAACTGGTGATAGCATTATTGACGGAATCTATACAATGTATACCAATTCTATAAATATTTTAATTTTGACTGAAAAAATCGGATGAAATTTCTAACACCGGCTATAAAATCTTTAAAAATAATTTTAATATGCTCAGACGTAAGGATGATGAAGTCCTAGTAGCTATTATACGATGCCATTTTCAACCCGGTGTTCGAACCGGCGCGCGGCGCGGTGTGACGTCGTTCAAGTGGAAAAGGTGGACCGTACTATCAATTGAACTATAAATCACAATTACGATCAGACACGTATGTACATGCTTTCGTTCTTTTCTTTTCTTCCACTTACACTTATCCCACTCCCAGTCGGATCGGCGCAAAATTCTTTTTAAAACATGCTACATAAAGATTTGTCTTGTAGTTTTTACGACCGGCCGCCTGCCTGACGGCATCACCTTTGGAGAGGTAAATATACATGCGTACAGTAAAACGATAAAAATTATGCGCTTCAGTAATCTTCGAATATTTCGAAAATACGGACAGGTGATGATGATGACCTAATATAAACCTGTTACATTACATTAAGCACTTATTTTTGGCTGGACATTATTGCATATTCGTACTAATTCGTAAAAACCGAACATTGCACAATCGAATAATTTATATCGTCGGACTGAATATAAGAACAAAGAATATTAATCCGTTAATTTCATTAAAACTTTTCTAATATCAACCACACAGAATGGGAAGCATAGAAATAAAAAAGTAGCTTTATATCGTAAAATCCAGACCGTAGGTGCGAAATTTACGTTCTTAGCTAGAAGATAAAACAACAATAACACCGTATTTTACTATTCCTAGTTGGAAGAAGTTATAAAAAAACACTAAAGTTTCATCAAAAGCGGCATAAATTAGTTTGGTTCGCGCGCCGACATTTTTCCGGGTGCGAAAAGAAATTAATAGTTTCAGTCGCTAGCACAAGTATTATAGAGTTAGAGAACTCTATTAAAGATTTACAATGTTTTACTGGGAAGTAACTTCGTTCCGATGGTACCAATCAGGGTGATTTTATTCTCAGTATTGCAAGGGTTTTCATGATTACATTCAGCGGTTTAATGGGTAACTAATTGCATTGCGACTGGAATGTCGTGACTGAACTGGGCTATTCACGCCTCTGTGACAATATATAAATACAAGGTGGTAGATCTCTCGTATGCGAGAGGCCGTCTGTGTTGGTACCACCGCTTCGTCTATTTCTGCCGCTAAGCAATAGTGACATCTTATGTCTTTGGGGGACGAGCGCAGTCCAAAGCCATACAGTGCATTGTAATTCAAACTTCTGTGTGGTGTTGCTTGTGTTTATGTATTAGGCGAGCGATTTTCTCGTTTCGTCACTTATAAGCTAATAAAAAAAGAAAGGAAGATTTGTCTGGTTCCAGTGGACATGGTACACCTAATGATCAATTTAAATAACTTAAATTTTCTATTTCTGCCGCCAAGCAGCAGTGCGTAACCACTGCTGTGTTTCGGATTGAAGGACATCGAAGCCAGTATAATTACTGGGCATAAGTTTGGGGAAACGAACGCAGTTCAGTGCCATGTAGTGTTTTGTAATTCAAAAATTTATGTATTACATAGATATAGCACAACAAAACAAAACGTACCTATATACAATTAGGCAGGTCGACAACCCTGTAACCGTAATAAATCTGGAAAAATCGATGAGCTTCCATTTTGTCTTTACTAACTTTGTTGGTGTTAAAACAAGCGATTTAAGATAAACCTATTCATTACACGCACACGAAATACGTTCTCACTTCGAATGAGATCTCGTGGATCAGTAAAAGGAATGATAAAAGTCCGACTTAATGTATAAGAGGGAAGGTTGGGATGCTCTTTAAAGCCTGGGCTGGAGAGGTTTTATTTCCATCCGCATGGGCGTTCTGTGGCGATTTGTGGTTGCACTAAACTTAACGATGCTCTTACGGTGCCTCGAACTATGAAAAGCCAATCAAACTTTAATGTACACACTTTAGCTCCAAATGGTTTTTATATATGTTTTTCTCATTAGCCTCTCGAAAGGAATTAGCTTGCTCTAGATTTTGCTTGCGATTTTTTTATGTTTTCAATTCTTTGAAGGTTTGGGGTTTTTGTCATATCAATTTTATTTAAAAAATAATAATTTAAAGCCATGGTTTTTGAATAGTATATAACTATTTTCATAATCTAATCACAACATTATCAGATAATGAACAAAAAACAATAAAATCGGATTACTGTGAAAACATATTAAAAATAGCAATTATACATATCGAATTGTGAATATCCTCCCTTTTTCGTCGGTTAAAAAGAAGAAACTTTCCAGATACAGACCCGTGATATTTTAACTTTCACTTAATAAATAATTCCACACAAAAATTCATCGAGCAAGCCGCGAACTGAGTGCCATTACGCGCAAAATGGTTCATAACCCGACATATAATATTTACTAGCTCATTTGCTATGGTACTTCAAAGATCCTAGAACATCGTGCCTCAGATACCTTTTGTCAGAACGTAATTAATGGCTTGCATCCATTGTGTTGATGTCAGAGAAGCTCCCTCATTGGCCTCGGGTTATGTAGGAGCTCATTTAAATTAAAGTAAACCGCTGCAAGCGTTTAATTACTGCAATTGACAATTGCTGTTTAATTTTAAATATTTAAATTATTAAGTTATTATTTATTATTTCGTTATAATAAGAGCGGATTCAATATGAAGTTATCTTTAAACTGGTTTATGTGCCACAGCATAATTTGTTGGGTTTAATATTAATCATTTTTACACCAGCAACATACACTACGCTTTCATCTGATGATGTAATAGGAGCAAGTCTATCACCATATCGGATACCAATTCCGGGTTACTCATTTGTGATTTGTTCGAATAAAAAAAAATCGTGTAAGTGGGCTTTAGTATTTATTATTTAGTTTCAAGCCGTATATAGTGTTACTCATTTGATAAAAAAGAAAATGCTTTATTTATGACCTAGCAACGCAATCGGATTTGGTACTACGGACGTTGAAATAATTTATATCGTACACTATACGTTGCTTAGCTATACTTAGCTATCTTTTAAAGTGGCATTACCCACCAAACTCCAAAGCTAGAATGATCACAATACGATGAGTCATTATGAATTTTATTTATGTTCGTTTGATCTTATTTTAAGACCCCAAGGGTGACGAAATAGTTTAGTATGACACTGCAGTGCAGGGGTGATTTATTATGCTTAACATCAGGGGTAAAGACATGGGTGGATAAAGATTCCTGGAATAATTCTGATTATTAGAGTGACAGCGTGTATCAAGCAATGTCAGTCATTAATTTTGATCTTAGTAATAATATACGTTATGATTAACGTTATCTGAAAAATTTGATGTGATGACAATTTAACACATTAGCTGTTGCATCGTTAACCTTGATAGGTCACTTTGAAAGAAAGTACTTTCTGTAATTACCACGGTCTCCCTTCTGCATAACGCACTGCGTTACAAAAACTGGTGTCAATTCTTTCCACCATGACGCTACATAGATGATCCAAGCGAATCGCACACGCAAGGTCGATCAATGCACTTGGTCAAAAATTACCTAAATTCAATTATTGTAATGTTTCCATATACTGTTCATCACCGTCAATTTTATTGCACAAATTCACACATTTATACAACAAACACAACTTTGAACTAGTTTAGAAAATAATTTAAATAAGAGATTAACCGCACTGTCAGAATTCCCGCCAAAACTCCATAGTTAATAGACTAATTATCCAAAATACATGGTATATCTCTCTGCTCAATTTGTCGCATTAATTATATTCCTAACATTAACAACTCGTTAAGTATGCATGCATTAAACTTGCTCACCATGTATATTGCCATAGTACCAGCTTTTCGGCGGGCATTATTTTAAAAGCCTTTCCACTTTACACTGTACTAAAATTGTTTATTGTTTAAGATCTAAAATTAATGAAAAACTAAGTGAAGTCGAGCGCTACAATACCTGCACAGTACACAAAACATACCTACATCATATTGTATTTTATACTTTGTAAATATGGGGAATATTTTTATTTTACACTTCTTAAACTCACAGAGTGGAAGTTTGAGTGGTAGAGCCATACTGTAGTAAGTTTTATCTACAGCATTAATGGGCTAGCACGACCGGGTTGTTCCCACTGTCTCACAGAAAACCGACGTGAAATATCGGCTTGCTGCTGTGTTTCGTATGGTGAGTGAGATATCTGAGACTTCCTGACGGAAAAATAATCAATACCCGAGAAGTAGTACAAACTGCCTTTGAATTGTTTGTTGCCTCCCGTCCAGCCGATTTCTTCAAGAAGGACATCGATAAATTGCCACTGTGATGGTAAAGATGCATCGATAGCACTTGATTAATAGAAATAAAAAAGACAGAAAAATCAGCTTTAACTTTTTTCGTACAGAACGGCAATTTCATACGTAAATACCTATTATAATAATATGGTTAGTCATATAGTAGGGTGTTGTATAGGGCGTTAGGTATTGTATATGCCGTAATACAGACTATCATCATCGTGGACAGGCGGTTTGCGGTTTCACAGCGAGGTGACTTGCATCAATAACCCTCATTCACAGCTTGTGTACTGAATTGCTGTTACAAAATGATACTGTTAATGCCCAAGTCAATTTCAGAGTAGGAGTGGGCTGGTCTATTGTTCTACTATACTATAATAACAGACTTGAAAAAGGAGTAGGTTCTCAATTGGCTTTAAGGTGGTAGGTCGTATGCGAAAGGTCGTCTGGGCAGGTAGCCCCGCTTCGTTTATTTCTGCCGCCAAACAACAGTATGTAAGCATTGTTGTGTTTCGGTTTGAAGGACATTGAAGCCAATGCAATAACTGGGCATTAAGAGACTCTACATCTTACGTCTCGGGGTGCCAAGCGCCTTCCTGTGCCATGCAGTGAGTGCTATGTAAATAAAAGTTTTGTGTGGCGTTGTTTCTGTTTATGGGCAAGCGAGCGACTTGCTCGTTTTGTCATTCAAGCTAATTACAAAAAATAATATTAATGAATGCGTATACATAATGTACTATCTGTTTCTAATAACTACAGAGGGATAATGAATTTCCACGACCCCGACATACCTTTTACGGTTTATCTAGTTTAATTAACCTCTTCGTGCATTCTCCTAGGTTAGGTACTCTTGACCTGTCCTTTGCTAATAGTGGGTTCTCACGGTTTGATTTTAGTTGATCAACTACTAAATCGGACGAAATTTGAACCGTCAGAACAGACTTTCTATCGAATTGATCAACAAAATCTATACAGCATTTGTGAATTCTAGTCAGTTGAATAACTAAAATCGACCATGTCAACCCGCATAAAGTTGACACTGATTGAATACGGTTCAATATTTTTTAATAACGATAGTATGAAGTATAAAACATAAGTGTTCGCATTATAATTTTATAAAGTTGTTTACAAGATTTTATTTTCATATTAAGTAGGAGTTGTTATGAATATGTAAATATTCGGCTTGAATGTTAATGCCTCATCAATTAATGCATAAGGGTCGTGCTGGGGCCACGCTGTGTACGTCGAATGTGCCTCTCGATTTAAGAACAACTTTACATACAAGCTACATCGTGTACCAGATATTATGGTCTTATTAAATGAAATTCTTTCTTTCTGTCTGGCACTATCCCAGCTTTATGCCAGGGTCCGCCTTCTCGTACCAAAATATGGATTGACCCGCTGTATGAACCCGCTGTATGAACCCGAAAACTCACAACGAGAACCAAGATTTGTCATTGTCTCATCCGTTAATCAACAGTGTACCACGTGCAGGTGGTGACTTTAAAGGTAAGGGATTGGGATGGGGACGGGTATTTGGCCTTCCGGATATCTCACTTACCGTACGTAACAAAGCAACAAGATGCTACCTTACGCCGGTTTTTTGTGAGACAGTGGTAACGACCCGGACGAGCCGGCCCATTCGTGCGGTAGGCACAAGTGTCTACAGCGTGGCTCTACCACTCAAAAACTTAGCTTAGGGCCTAAGATGTTGGTGGCCCACTTATACGTACACTGCCTTATTTAAAGTATTTATGTTAGAGTGATCAATAAAAATCAATACTGTGCTGCGGTCCGCACCACAGCATGGAAATACCAACCCAGACGGCCTCTCACATTACGAGGGACCTACCACCTAGATATGTGTGTCATCTGTGACAATTAAATGGGTTATCGTTATTTTCATCGTCTTCAATAATGAGTTAGGTACTCGGTACATTGAAAAACGCGTTCATACCAAGCGGCGATACGTTTATTTAATTAATTATAATTTCTACGTGAAAGCACTTATAATACTCGGCAGTAGATATAAGGTCCAGTCCGACAGAAAATATATTACCTACCTTGTATCAGGAGGCCAATTCTCTTAATTTTAAATGTTCAAAATATCATTCCGATCTAGTCTCAGCGTCAAGAAAGTTGCAAATGGCATTCTCTTTAACCAATAATCAACGTCAAATGTGAACATAGATCGTAATAAGATTGAATATAGAATAAAAGTTGACTGAAGCCAAAACGGTATAATGCTACTGCTAATGCTAGGTGCATTTGACGTTGATTATTGGTTGTAGAGAATGCCATTTGCAACTTTCTTGACGCTGAGACTAGATCGGAATGATATTTTGAATATTTAAAATTACGAGAATTGGCCTTCTGGTATTACATACCTGTCACATTATTCAACGAAAAATATGTATAAAGTTTCCAATACGGCCCGCTAGGTATTTAGGCTTTACTGTTTTGCATACATATTTTCGTGAATATGTATTACTTGACAAGTATCCAAAAACTCGCACTAGGCACTGTTTGATTTTATTATAATTTTATTTCTAAGTGGTAGAGCCACACTGTAGACAATTTTTTCTACAGTATGAATGGGCCGGCTCGACTGGGTTATTACCACTGTCTGACTGATAACCGACGAGAAGTAGCAGCTTGCTGTTGCGTTCTGTACGGTGAGTGAAATATCCGGAAACTCAAATCTTCCTTCAAATCCCATCCCAAACGCATCCTTGATTTATCAGGTATTGTGGATGTTCATGGGCAAAAATACTCGTTTATATAAAATAAACATTATTTTATTATTTCGACGTGTATAGTGAAGGAATGTTACATCAATATAAATTCATATTACCTACACAAAGCAATTTCAAAAATTGCATTTTTTCTCCCAATAACCTTCGTCCACAGCCAACCAGTTATAAACCCGATGAGATAAACCCGCCAGGGCGTAGTCAGCACAATTTTCTTTCCAATAACTCGCGAGTTGAACTAACGACCATAGGTGACACGTAGGTAGAGTGGCATGTGTAAACTCGACGGGGAACGAGCGGCAAATGAAGCGGAACAGATGTGAACTGTGAGCATCTAACGATTGCTGCGCCTTTTTACCCTCGCCAGGGACGGATAGACCCATGATATGGGTACAGGGTCCTTGTATCTAAAGTAAAAAATAAGGAAAAACAAGTATAATTATACATAAAGAAAAAATAGAATTGCTACTACTATATCAAAAATGACTTCCTTCTCTCTCATATGTCCTAGCGTTTTTCCGTGCCCGACAGGGTCCATGATGTACTGTATTTTTATAAAATTTAACATCTTTGTAACATTGTTGTGAGCAATAAACGCATTGAGTATTGAAAGTCTTGAAGTGGTAGAGTCACGTTGTTTGTACAGCATGAATGAGCCGGCGCGACCAGGTTGTTATGACGGTCTGACAGAAAACTGATGTAAATTACCGGCTTGGTGGTGTGTTTCGTATGGTGAGTGAGATATCCAGAGGCACAAATTTCCCTGCCCTTCCCAATATATTAATTATCCCTTTCTTTTACAGTCAGCAATGCGTCCATGATTCTTTTTGTACTGTCAGCGTTCATGGGAGGTGGATATCACTTACGATCAGGTGACTCACATGCAGAAGACAGTTTTGTCTACAACGTGGCTCTACCACAAAAACATTGGGATTTTACTTTGTTTTTTGTATTTTGTATAAAACCTATGTACTGAGCTGGCGCCGCGGCCATGTCCGTCTTATATCTTTTCTATGTGGCGTGTGCCCATGGGAAGAATCAAAAGTTGTATTGGTCAGGTGTCCCAATATGGCCTGAATCTGGCCCTGGTAACACCGAAACGAATTATTCACGCTTCGCTCTCCACAGATTATTTTCAGCTTGAGCTGAGCATCTTCTGATTTGTTTATAGGTTTGCATATACATATTTGCGTATAAGATTTTATGGACATAGTACAGAAGAGAGCGTTTAGGTGGCGATAAGAAAAACAAGCAAGTTCTGCACTTTTGACGGGTATATTTTTAACCGACGAAAAAAAGAAGTTGTCAATGCGGCGGTGTATATTTGTTTATTTTGTATAAATATCTATATAACCACACATATCTTTATACAGAGTGATCTGATTTTGATGTATTCAAAATCGATAGGATATCTTTTTCCTGGCAATATCCCGGCGTAGTGACAGGGTCCGCCATAGATTTGACGGTATTTGGTATTTATATGGGATCCGCCGTCTGACCCCCATACCCCACAACGGGAACCAAATTTTGCCATTGCCTCGTCTGTTAATATACCTAACAAGGAGATATTTTGTACCCTGTCAGCAGGTTAGGTTTGTTGCAGTATAACCATTCCACAGGTTGGGAAGGTTTCCGTAAAAAAGGTCATTTCCCACGGAAAAAACGGGATTTCGTAATAAGTCTGCGTAGTATGTTACAAGTAAAGAGTTTGTTTATATTAATTTATTTTGCGATATTTTTAGATCGAATTGGAGATATTCGGAAAGGCTTGGGGGCTTAGCATTACTATGCAACACGAGATGATTTTGCCGACTCGCTTTGCCGTGAAAAAACAGTTTTATCTAGTTATCTCTATATGTTTATCAACGCTAACAGGGTTGCATAGAATACTCCATTCGTTGTGTCAAACGTAGAGATCAAGTAGGGAAAATAGTACCTTCAACCTCTCTGTGGTATTTAGTTGACGGACCCTAATATGACGACGTAATTTTATCGAAAGTTGATACTTTTACCCGAGTTATTTGTCTTCGATAGTTATCTCTCTCGTGTTCGAGATATGTTTTTTTTACAACAGTCACACAAATAGTCCTGACCACACACTAGGTTAACCTGTATCGTGGGTATCAGGAACTACGAGGGACTTGCGGTCCCACAACACCCTGACCCGAAACGAATATTTGTGGATCACACAAACATTTGTTTCAGTGCGGGAATCGAACCTACGGCCTTTCGCTTCGCAGCCGGCTACTCGCCCACTGCGCCACAGAGGCTGTCAATGTTGTGTTGCATTTACTAAGCCCACAGGTCAAAAGGACCTTAAATCGACGTGCACAGAACGGCGTAGTGCTATCGATTAATCATCGTTTTTAATATCAAATTAATGGTAGTTATTTTAATAAAGTCTTAAAGCAATTATTGTTCAAAAATCTAATTAATGTTGTTTTATACAGGACTTATTGTTTTGGTGCAGGTTAATAAGTTTTCAAATAATACTAATTAAGTATCAAGTGACCTTTACATTCTCGGACAAAGTTAAAATTAAATAATATTTTAAAGGTTTGACGTTTGTTTAATGTCAATGACATACTTTTTAGTTAAATACAAGCCTTTTCAAAATATAAAGAGTGTAATTAATTATATTTAATTAATGGAAATTATAATACAGCCCACGGGCTGCGCGAAGATATACATACTAATTTATCAGTCTTCTAAAAAGAAAACAATAATCTCACTAGAGGTCTTAGGGCATATAAATAAATGCTTTCAGATTATTAGAGTTACATAAAAAATGGATAAAAACAAACTTGTCCTCTTTGCATTTTTGAATAATACCCTTGAACTCGACCCGTAGTTAGCATATCGCTGGCTGATCATCACGTGATTTTCATAGTTTTTGGCGCTCTTTTGGTCTAGTGCGGCGTATACATGTATATGGTCTAAGAAGCGCGGTATTGGGTTCGATTTCTCGATCGGACAACACTTTATGTGATATTTTTCAATATAATTTGCAGGGGATTGATATCCCCTACTGGAAGTGAGGCAGGCGGCCGGTTGTAGAAACTGAGACAAACCTAAAACCAAACCTTTACTGCAACGTAACGTGTTTTTATTTTATTTAATCTCTTTGTGTTAAAAAGATGTTCCGCCCCAAGAGAATTACTGGAGAAATATTAATTCTTAAGAATAATTACTGTTAAAATATTCTATCTTTATTAATTATTATTAATGAAGTGACCAAACTAATGAATTATTTCGGCCATTTTCAATTTTAATATATATATTATAAATACCTAGATACAAATATTATATAATAAAATGTTACTTAAGACTAGCCCTGTATTATACTTGTCCCACTGCTGGGCACGGCCCAGCAGTTAGGCCTTAGGCAACCACGCTGGCCTAATGCGGATTGGCAGACTTCACATACCTTCAAAATTCTTAAGGAGAACTTATCAAGTATGCAGGTTTCTTCACGATGTTTGCTTTACCGCTAAAGCAAGCGATACTTAACATACAAAATATATTTTAAGTAATGAATAAGCAAATAAATAACCAATTTCCAATGAATGAATCCCTACAAAACTCAACCACTACCCTTAACATTTTAGAATATTAGATGAATCGACATAGATTAATGCGGTGCGAAAATGCCGAATTGGGTAATAACACGTCGATAAGAGAAAGCGTCGGTGGCATAAATTGGTGCTGAGTCTCCAGCGAGGCGACGACGCATTAACTGGCTACGATGTCACAAGCCTTATCCAGAGCGCGGCCCGCCGGCCAAATGACGCGGAAAAGATGCGGGAAACGCTCTCCATCACTGAATAACCGTGTGCTTTCTTCTTTATTGCTTTATTGTTGTTGAAATTGTGTCGATTGATCGTGATTGTTTGATGAGGTGATTATTTTAGAGTGGTAGAGCCACGCCAAATTTGTCTAAAACACAAATGAGCCGGCTCGACCGGGTCGTTACCACTGTCCCACAGAAAAACGACGTAAAGTATCGGCTCGCTGTTGCGTAAGGTGAGTGAGATATCCGGAGTACCAAATCTCCCTTTCCTACCCAATCTCTTAATTTTTCCTTTCCTTTAAGGTCGGCAACGCGCTCATGATTCTTCTGATATTGTGGACGTACATGGGCGGTGGAGATAACTTGAGATCATCACAGACACACACACACACACACACTTACACACATACTCGGAAGCCTATGCTATTAAAAACAAAGATGAAAGACGCGCTAGATAAATAGTTTGTTGATTGTGGGCTGAGTTGTGAGTGTTGAATTATAGATTTAATTATGAGACAAGGTAATGAGAAAGTGGGTAATGGTAAGTGACCACCCACCTCCATAAACACCCATAAAAGCAGAAAAATCTGGTGCGTTAATATCAATAACTGGTGAGGGCGATACTAGGGCGTCTAGATATCTAACTCACCGTACGAAACAAAACCACTTCTTGACGATTATCTGCAAGATAGCGGTAGAGCCCCGATCTTACCGGCACATTCTTGGCTTAATAACTATAGTATTCTATAGCATCATTATTCCACTTTAAAAGACCCAGTTTACGACTGCGGGCGACTGGTTCTTAAATTAAAGTTATAGAAATATGCTAGTGTGTAAAAGAGAACGGCTGTCGCATGCGACCATGGTGTTCTTTATTATTACTTAACCATAAATTATCTCCATTCTTTATTGTATCGTAACATCTGCCGATCCATCCAAAATGTAGCTCGCAAAGTTTTTTAATATAATACTTTGTTCGTTGAGTTAAAACATCATTTAAAATGTAATTTGTAAGAGTGTAAATCAGCAGTTATTAATCAATTTGTAATTATTAATCAGAATCGCAATATATCCTCGTCCGATATTTTCCTCCTCTTTAAGAATAATTTCTTTGATCTCTTTTGCAACTGCCATTATCCCACTCGCAGTGGGGTCTTTTTAACACATATTATAGAAAGATTTGGCTTGTAGTTTTTACGATCGGCCGTCTGCCTGACGTCAACTCCTCTGAGGAGAAAATTCCAGACCCAAAACGAATATTTGTAGACTAGCTTTGCTCGCGGCTCATCCCACGTGAACGTTCTTTTCCGGGATAAAACCCGTTCAACTGATAAGACTAACAAATATCCAAATTCACAAACATCCAAACTAGGATACAAGGATTAAACAAACATTTTGTCTCGATACGGGAATCGAACCCGCGGCCTATCACTTCATAGCCGGTTATTCGCGTATTACGCCACGGAAGCTGGATAATTTCTTAGATATTGTATTATATTAATGTCGTTCGGTGAGTCGAAAGTATCAGAGTTCCCTTGCTACTTCCCTCTCCCTACGGCTATGTTTTCTACTTATAATTAATTAATGATGCCCTCATCAAGAAACGGAACGTAGTAATTTTTCATACAATATTGGGGGTTGTAGACATGAAAAACCAACTAAAAAAAAAAACGAATCCATACTAATATTATAAATTCGAAAGTCTGAGTTCTGTTTGTTACATTTTCACGACTAACCGGCTGAATGAATTTTGATGAAATTTAGTATGGTTATATGGTTTAATTTGGTTATATATTGGGGAAGGACATACGGTACTATTGTCCCGGAAAAATAAATTGTATACCGGAGAAAGACAATCACGTGGGCGGAGTTGCGAGAAATACATAGTAAGCTATAAATACAAAATAAACACTTTTGAGTCGGTCTGTTACGTTTTCACGGCTGAACGGATTTTAATGAATTTTGGTATGGAGATAGGTTATATCCTGGGGAAGGACACAGGGTAGGTACTTTTTGTCGAGGAATAAGACATTCACGCAGGCGGAGTCGCGAGCAAAAGTTATCATCTAATAAATATAACATTACGATATTTCTCAAGTATACAAAGATGCATGTAGAATTATAAACCTCCTCCTTTTTTGCATTGGTTAAAAATAATACAAATACTCAAATTAATTCTTCACAACAACGAAATGTATTTTGCAGAGGTTACATAATAAAGAACCTTGTTTATAACATTCAATGTCGTAATCGCGGTTATAATATTTCCAAAGCTACAAGATAAACCCGTCGATAATTTCATATTTACACACAATATCTGTTCAATTTCCCCTAATTCAAATGGCGAGAAGCACGCCATCTCCCGAGGCGTTTGTTATTGAATAACGTATTTGGTTTATTAACCATAATAACGCCCATCTCTTTCCCCTTTGTTTCGTCGCTCCCCTTCTATATCTGCTGACACATCATATTCTTATCTGATGTAATATAATAATGAGCTGCGATAACGACTGTAATATTATGCGCCTGTTTCACCACCTTTGAGTAAATGCTACTTACCAAATAAAATATATACGTAGCCTGTAATCCCTGAAGGGGTAGGCAGAGATGTAACCAGTACACCCACATTTCGCCGAGCGTGTCTCTGTCCCATGATGTGATAGGGGTCGAGCCTATCGCCATACCGGGCACAATTCCAGACTCCGGTCTGATACTGAGCAGTTCGTAATAGAAAAACCTAATATCACTTTTACCCGACCCGGGGATCAAACCCGAGACATAAGATGTTAAGTTTCATAATGGCCAGTACAGACTCCAATGTCCTTCAAACCGGAGCACAAGTGGAACAAAATACAAATACAAAATACAAAATATTTTATTTGGCACCAACTTAATCTATTAACAGCTTGCTGGGTTTGGTGTCTCCTTTTAAGTATGAGATACCTGTGTTAGGAGACACTGCTCTTCCATATCCAATTTAATACATTAAACAGACCAAGGTAGGTAAGTAACCAGGTATATGGTTAACGTTTATCTATTATTATAATTTTAGTTTAGTTTAGCGTGTGCGTGTGTGTGTGTGTGTGTGCGTGTGTGTGTGTGTGTGTGTGTGTGTGTGTGTGTGTGTGTGTGTGTGTGTGTGTGTGTGTGTGTGTGGGTGTGGGTGTGTGTGTGTGTGTGTGTGTGTGTGTGTGTGTGTGTGTGTGTGTGTGTGTGGGTGGGTGGGAACAGTGCTTACACACTGCTGCTTGTTGGCAGAAATAGACAAAGTGGTGGTATCGATCCAGACAGCCTCTCGCATACGAGGGACATACCACCTTGTCAACTAGGTACTCTCAAAAATAACTGTCTACACGTTAATTGGTGCTTATATCTTACTTGAAGATTGTGAAATAGGCCCTTAGTATCTAGACACACGACCGTGTGTTACGCCAAGTTCTAGGCGAGGCACCCACCGTGTGGATATTCTCAAGTATCCCAAATCCCAGGTCCCAAAACATAGCTATGTCAAATTTTAGTCTTAATAACAACGTCGAGTAATAGTGTAATGCTTATCAAAATGTACGTCCTCAAGACACAATGTACTTGTAATAGCTGCTGTACATCGGGTAGGTATATGAAGCCTCTGAGAGGGTCGAAGTTGGAGCCGCATAGTGCGATTAATCGGTGAGGTTAGACGTTCCGCTTACCTGTGAGTCGGGTCACCGCGCCGCGATCTCCGCAAAGTTATTCAACCGTTGCCTGCTTCAAAAGTAAAGCCATTGGTTTCACTTGTGCTAAATTGCGATGATTGCTGCCATTAGAGGATTCAATAAAGTATATTTGTCTACAAGATAATGCTAATGGAATATTAGGAAAGTTGAGGTATGAAAAGATGAAGTAAATTTCTTAAGAAATGTCGGGGTGATGAGGTTGATTTTAACAGATATTGGTATAATATATAATTGCTTCATTAATCAAACCAAGAGCATACACCTCTGACTTTTCTAAGTTACGTATATATTAATTGTTAATTATCACTTGCTTTAAAAGTGAAGGAAACATCGTGAGGAAATCTGAATATCTAAGAATCTGCATACCTAAGAAGTTCTCCATAAGAATTTAGAAGGTATGTGAAGTCTGCCAACCTGCATTAGGCCATTGTGGTGGTCTAAGGCCTATCCCCTCTCATTTAGTAGAGGAGGCCCGTACCCAGTAGTGGGACGTATATAATACAGGGCTAGTATTATTATAATCAAAACAGATTATGTATTTTGTGTTGTTTGTTTACTGTGCCATTGATTGCATAGTAAACAGTGTTCAACGGGAAATCTTCTAATAAAGAAAGCTAAAAATCTTTATACATAACCTCAATGCATAACATTAAAAGAATCACTTTACTGAGTCCATTGTACGACATGAATAAGGTTTGAATTTTCGTACAGATGTGATTACTTCTTTTGTGACGTTATGTGCTTGTTATACGCGTCCGTTAACAAAGCGTCCGCCTATTACATGCCCGGGGTATACCCAACAAGGAATTAAATTGAAATCGTCTATGCGCAGCGTATTATCGTTATCACTTCTTAATAACAACAAAGTTATCGCTTTAAGCCCGTCGAAACGTGCCCTCTCCGACGCAAACAAATAGCTCTCACGCAAATTGAATACAAGATATAAATCTAGCGTTCTCCTAATAACATGCGGTGGATTTCTCCGCGGGCCGTTTTATTTCAGTCCCACAAAGCCTTCGACCCGGTAAATCCGGCGATATCTCGGGAAATACGACAGAGTGCCACTGGCGTTTGTATCGCGGGACGCACTTTAAATTTTCCTACTGTAAAGGACTGAAATTTAAAACGGCATCGCCGGCTCCCTGGTGGAAACAAGTGATAGAATGAGTAGATTCTGCAGCGTGTCGCCTCGCCCTATGAAATCTCCGAGAACTCCCGGGCCCAAAGCTTTGCATAATGTTGCCACTTAACGTATTCTACACTTCGCTCCGGTAATAAAGCGATATGTGGAATTGATTATCAACCATTTCATGAGAGTTGCGCAAAATGCGGTCTCGTAATTGATATAAAATTTGCTGCTACTAAGTACACTGCTTTGGATTTAAGATTGCGGTGCAATTTTACCCTGACTCTCCTGTGGCGTTAATCGTGAAATACTTCGTCAGATGTTGGCTCGATTTTATCAGCCTGTGCTCACACGTTTTACAGAAGTACAATGGGCTTCTATATCATGGGGATCAAGCTCAATGCGGTCGGAGATTAAAGCCATAACCATTCTACTAGAATTTTCTAGACAGGCAATTATTTTGTACATGACTTAACTGTTATCTTAAGCTATTTCTGAGGATCTTATTATATTGGTAGTAATATATTATGTAACATCGAAAAACAAGAAAGAATTCTTTATTATTTGCTTTTACTAGCAACTCTTCGAGTTCTGATAGTCTGGGAAGTTTCAAACAAAAACTTAACCAATAATATGCATCGACTAGGTTATTGAGGACTTATATTTTTATAATCGCACTAACAGTAAATAACACTAAATTTTACAGTAAATTGATTGCCTCGGTGGCGCAGTTGTAATGCGTACGCGGTACGTACTGTTGTGCTGAGGTCTCGGGTTCGATCCCGGGCCGAATTAAAGTTGATATTGGGGTTATCTATCACGAAATGTTTAGTATCAGCCCGGAGTCTGGAAACTATTCCAGACTCCGGGCTGATACTAAACATTTCACTAGCCCAGCATGGTGATAGGTTCGTCCCCTATCACATAGTGGGACGGAGATGAGCTCGGCGAAATATGGGTGTACTAGTTACACTTTTGCCTACCCCTACGAGGATTACAGACGTGAGTGCGTATTATTTTTTGAATATAAATATAACTAAATAGTATGACGATAAAATTGATATTTCAATGATGATCATCGTAGATTTAGTGAGTGGTAGAGCCATATTGTAGACAGTTTTGTCTACAGCATGAATGGGCCGGCTCGACCGGGTCGATACCACTGTCTCATAGAAAACCGACGTAAAGTAGCAGCTTACTGTTGTGTTTCGTACGGTGAGTGAGATATCCCCCTCCCCTTCCCAATTCCTTAATTACCCTTTTCCAGCGGAAACGCACCTATGATTCTTATGGTATTGTGGACGTACATGGGCGGAGGAGATCACTTACCATCAGGTGACCCACTTGCCTGTTTGCCGGCCTATGATACAAATCAAAGCTGCGGTATGCTTACGCCCACGGACGTAGTTCCCTAATCTTTACTGTTCTAGAACCGAATTACCAAATTGGTGATATTGATTAAGAGGTACTAAGTAGTATTAGTGTAGTGCTACTGGTCTAAGTGCCAACATATTGTGCAAATTGGACGAGGACGATCACTGTCTTGAGAGTCATAGCTTCATATTGGAGTTGGAAACTTAGGTAATGACTTGGAGTGTCTAAAGATACCTACTTCTCGCTTAAGTACATTATATATATACATATGCACAACTATAATTCCCGATGGGGTAGGCAGAGGTGTAACCACTACACCCATTTCGCCGAGCGTATATCCGGCCCATAACGTGATAGGGGGCGTGCCTATCGCCATACCGGGCACAATTCCAGACTCCGGGCTAATATTGAGCATTTCGTAATAGAAAAACCCAATATCATTTTTACCCAACCCTGAGATCGAACCTGAGACCTCAGCGTCAGCCTCAGTCATAACGCGTACGCATTACAACTGCGCCACCGAGGCAGTCATAATATTATGTACTTTATTATATGTGGTAGAGCAACGCTGTAGATGATTTGGTCTAAAAAGTGATTTGGTCGGCTTGATTAGGTTGGTACCACTTTCTCCGTAAACCGGCGTGATGTCACAGCTTGTAATTGCGTTTGATATGATGAGTGCGATTTGAGGAAAGGGATAGAAGTTGAGAAGTGGAGGGGGGATGTGTGCCTTCGGAATTCTCGCACACTTTTACTAGGTCACTCGTATGCGAGAGGCCGTTTGGGTAGTTTCCTACCGCTTTGCTTATTTCTGCCGCCAAGCAGCAGTATATAAACACTGTTGTGTTCCGGTTTGAAGGTCATTGAATCCAGTGAAATTACTGGGCATTATGGGCGTGAACTTCTTATCTTAGGTTGATGAGCGTAGTTCAGTGCCATGCAGTATTTCAAAATTCGAAGTTCTGGTTGGTGTTGCTTCTGTTTATGGGCAGGCGTGATACTTACCACCAGGCGAGCACCTGCTCGTCTCGTCATCTAAAACGAATAAAAACATACAGTACTAAAGATATCAGTAATTGCGCGCCGGTTTTCTGTGAGATAGTGGTTTTCTGGTGGGCATCTGAACATCTTTGTACCCGTCTAGATAGCAGAAGTGATTCGTTCAGGAGTCGCGTTCCAGGCTCACACGGCCTATATACGCCTGAATTCTGGGTATCCAGTAACTTCAGGCTGGCATGGTTTTGCCAACCATCGAGAGACGCAATTTTTTATTGTATAGGCCGACAAACGAGCAAGTGTGTCACCTGATGGTAAGTGAACACCACCGCCCATGTACGCCCAATAGAGTACAATACCAAAAGAGTCATGGGCGCGTTGCCGACCTTAAAGGAAAGGGATAATTGAGGGATTGGGAAGGGGAGGGGATTTAGGCCTGCGGATATCACACTCACGTACGAAACGCAGCAGCAAGCTGCTACTTTACGTCGGTTTTCTATGAGATAGTGGTAACGACCCGGACGAGCCGGCCTATTCATGCTGTAGACAAAAATGACTCCAGCGTGGCTCTACCACTCGTATGCCGCAATGTCTCTTAACGGTCTGCATTATATTTCTCACATTGGCGTGCCGGGATAAAAAAATACTAACACATTCGAGCCTTCATGCTGTTATACTTATATTAATTACCATCACTAAACCGAGCCTCAAAAATGCTTCAAAGTTAATTTTCATCAGGCTAATGTATGGTTGACCTTGTATCGATACATGTTATTGCTTTAATAGTTCTCACAGGCGCTTCATGAATAATTACATATTTTTAACCATCGTAACTTATTCAAAAATAGCATTTCAATCATGTCCTTATAACTTATATATTGGACTTTATTTAGTAAAATAAGGTCAATTTAGTTATATTTGTATCGCTATTATGAGTGACAACGATAAGAATCGTCCTTCGATTAAGTTTCCATATTCAGATTGCATCGAATTAAATAGAAGTTTTGAGGTAATGTAAAATGGTGTGAATACGAATGTAGGGGTGGACCGGGACGCAACTTATGATATTAATACTTCGATTATATACTTCTTATTTAATAGATTAAGCCGGCAAACGACCAAGTGGGTCATCTGATAGTAAGTGATCACCACCTATAATATCAGAATATAAGAATCATGGACGCGTTCCTGATTTTGAACTGAAGGGATAATTATGGGATTGGGAAGGGAGCGGGATTTAGGCTTCCGGATAAACTGTTATTAATTTTTGTGTTATAAATATATAGAGTTTATTTTTTTATTTCATAACAGTTAAGACAGTTTATATGTGTAAAATAAATAAACTACTTTTGCTCCTATGTATCCCGTTATACCTTGTACCGTAGTAAAAAATCTAAGTAAATACTAAGCTGATAAATGTACTCAGATTTTAAGCAGCTTATTTCAATGGCTCGTTGGTCTAGGGGTATGATTCTCGCTTTGGGTGCGAGAGGTCCCGGGTTCAAATCCCGGACGAGCCCAAACTTTTTTAGGTCAGGAATACAATAATAAAAATAGTTATTGCTAGAAATGAATTGTTAGATATAATGTAATGGCCACCAAATACTATTGATTTTAAGTTGGATGTATTATGCAAATTGACATATTTTTCCAGTTTATCTTTTACAGATAGGTATTTTGCTTTTGTATTCTGGTATTAAATCTATACAGTATGATACCTAATGAAATATTTTTAATAATAATGTCGACCTATTATTTCTTAATGAGACATAAAACGTATTTTTTATGAGCTAAATGGCGAGACGCGCAGGTCGCTCGCCTGATGTTAAGCGTCACCTCTGCCCATAAACAGAAGCAACGTCACACAGAACTCTGTATTACAGAATACTGCATGTTACTGACCTGCGCTTGTCATCCCGAGACATAAGTTGTTAAGTCTCATAATGCCCAGTAATTTCACTGGCTTCAATGTCCTTTAAACCGAAACACAACAGTGCTTACACACCTGCCGCTGATTGGCGGCAGAAATAGTTAAAGACATTAGAAAAGTAATTAAGTGTTTATTTAGTGTAAAAAAGGAGTCTCAAACAATAAGTACATACACACTCACGCCTATAATCCGCGAAGGGATAGGCCTCTGCCTATCGCGGAGGTAAACAGTAGGTAAACAGTATACCCACATTTCGCCGAGCGTATCTCCGTCCCATGATGTGATAGGGGGCGAGCCTATCGCCACACCGGGCACAATTCCAGTCTCCGGGCCGATACTGAGTATTTTCGTAATAGAAAAACTCAATATCACTTTGACCCGACTCAAGGATCGAACACGAGACCTCAGCGTCAGCCTCAGTCGTAACGCGTACCCATTACAACTGCGCCACCGAGGCAGTCTCAGAAACAAAGAGCTGATGCCATTTTCGTATGTAGTAATAACGATCCACTAGGCAGCCATGTTTCTCTGTTATGACCGCTGGATGTTGCCGTGCAAGGAGTCTGTTTACTCCGAGACGTGGAAATATGTGTTTTGCCTGGTCTGTGGGGTAGGGGAGGTCGGGGAGCTCTGTCTAGCGGTGCCGATGATTAATGTGCGGCCGCGCTTGGAGGAGCCGAGCGCTAGTGGAGTCTAGTGACATTTGTTTAGCTTTTTTGCAGGTATGTTTAATATTGCACAGTAAAATAGCTTTTTTCCCCAGCTGTGGTAATGGAATTTAGTTTTTAATTTCAGTTTTTATGTTTCCAAAGAAACCACGATGCTACGTGGCGGATAAACTCCAGGCTTGTCGGTAAAAGTGGTTTGGTCAATTTTGAGAATACTACAAAAGTACGTCAGTCGCAAATTCCTGTGGTAGATCATAGCAGGTGTATATGAGTGAGAAATGATAGCCTTACTGAATGGTCTTACTACAGGGAATGTTGAAGAGGAAATGGAACTTAGCCGCTATAATGCTGAGTAGGAACAAAGGACAACGATGACAAACAAAGGATTTTCTTGTTCCACTTGTCCTTATCCCACTCGCAGTGGCGTCGACAACATGATTTTTAACATATGTTACAGAAAGATTTGGCTTGTAGTGTTTACGACCGGCCGTCTGCCTGACGTCAACCCCGCTGGGGGGAAAACACCCAGACCCAGAACATTTATTTGTGGATCACAAAAACATTCGGCTCGGTGCGAGAATCGAACCCGCGGCCTCTTGCTTCACAGGCTGTTACTCGCCCATTGCGCCACAGAGGCTCTTAAGTAGGAACAAAGATGTTGTTAAAGATTTTATAATGAAGCCGCTTAGTTTACATGGTGGAACGAGGGTACGTTTTCACCAACGTACCCTTAAACACTTCCTAACTAAGGGCCCGTTAGCCTAAGAAACTCCTTAAATCTATCTCTTACCTAAGTTTGCTTTTACGTAGTTAAGCGCCACCTTAGAAATGGTCCCCTGAGTGATGGTGAAAACAAAATGAACATTTAAAATGTCTTAGGGGCTCACCTAAACTTAGGGATTGATGGTGAAAACGGGCATCAAAACACTATAAGTATCCAAGTCAATCGAGTATAATTTTAACTTCATGCATAAAAGGAAGCATTGCAACTTTGATCGGTTGTTTTTTTGTAAAGAAATGAGATGTGTTGCACACATCAACCACATCACCCGTAATCCAATCTAGGTTTAATTGGTATCGTTATAATTATTTAAAGGTAAATAAAAATAATAATAAGAATAGCCCTGTATTATACAAGCCCCACTGCTGAGTACGGGCCTCCTCTACTGAATGAGAGGGGTCAGGACTTAGTCCACCACGCTGGTCTAATGCGGGTTGGCAGACTGCACATACCTTCGAAATTTTTATGGAGAACTTCTCAGGTAGGATATGCAGGTTTCTTCACGATGTTACGCAAGCAATAATATGTATAATTTGTAAAATAAATAAAAAACTAACGGTTCAACATTTCCGACTTTAAAAATTGTAAATACAACGTTAACATTTTCAACTACCAAGCTGGATACAAATAAGTTTTTATGCTCGCATTAAGCTCAGTTAAAACGAGCTCTTGTAGCCCGGCTAGCGTACGGACTAAGCGTTACTTATTGTGCTGTCCGAGCTAAAGGTATTGCCGACGGATGCTCACAACGCTCAGGATTTAAAACAGGCACTGATGAATTACCACATTATCACTAACATCGGTCGATTTAATACCCTCACTGAAGTATAAAATGGAAGAAAAGTCCAAATGGTTCGGCACAAGCAATATGCTGTTGCTAATTTCTCTGCCTCGGTGGCGCAGTTGTAATGTGTACACATTACGACTAAGGCTGATGCTGAGGTCTCCAGTTCGATCCCCGGGTCGGGTAAATATTGGGTCGATATTGGGTTTTTCTATTACGAAATGCTCAGTATCAACCCGGAGTCTGGAATTTGTGCCCGGTATGGCAATAGGCTCACCCCCTATCACATCATTGGATGGAGATACGCTCGGCGAAATGTGGGTGTACTAGTTACTCCTCTGCCTAGCCCTTCGGGGACTATGAGCGTGAGTGCGTACGTATGTATGTAATTTCTCATGTACATTATATTATTATGCCCGATTTTCCGATTCGATGATGTGATGGAAGCTTATACCATACCGCGTACAAATTCCAAACCCGGGCAAATCATGTGTAATTTTACGAATTTTAGATAAAAAAAGTCGTCTGGCTTGGTACCACTGCTTAAGTCTATTTCTGTTGCCAAATAGTACAAGAACTGTTATGTTTCGGTTCGAAGGACATTGAAGTCAGTGAGATTATTGGGCATTATGAGACTTAAAATCTTATGTCTCGTGGTGACGAGTATAGTTCAGTGCCATGCAGTGCTTCTTAATTCGAATTTCTGATTGGTGTTGCTTCTGTTTATGGGCACGTGTGACGCTTACCATCAGGCGATCGACCTGCTAGTCTCATCATTGGCAACGTAATATTGGAGCTGTTACCAGTAAGGTCCAGGGTTTGATTTTTCAATCGGTTTTCCTTGTGGGTTTTCAATTCTAGTTTTTTTGCCGAGGATTCGACTTGATCTATCGCAAAACTAACCAGAAAGATGCAATGTGGGTGATGATGGCTCATTATAATTTCGTTATATATTTTGAGGGTATAAAATAAATTATTTTAAATTTTATCAAGATTAGTCTTCAAAGGTTTTGCAACGCGATAAGTAAAGTACTTAGTGGTGCGTAAAGTGTAAAAAACTCTTTGAACACCAGTATTTTGTTTTATGAAAGAAAATATTTTTTTTATTCTCACTTGCCATCTGGATGTGATGGTTCTTTGTGCTATTTACGCAATTTTCATTGAAATATTTTTATAGCAGAAGCAAACGAGAACACAGGCCACCTAATAGTGTGATCTCCACTAAATCTCATAATTCCCAGTAATTTCACTGGCTTCAATGTCGTTTCAAATAAGACACAACAGTGCTTTCACATTGCTGCTTGATGGCAGAAAGACATAAAGCGGTGGTGACAACACAGACGTCCTCTCGCATACGAGGGACCTACCACCTGATGTATATAAAATAAATCATAATATTCCTAACAAGCTGAAGCGAATTTATAGCTGAAGAAACTGCAGACGTAACGTCCCTTTAATACCTCATATTGTGAGAGGAAATAATTAAATAGCAGCAATCTTTAACGAACAGACATTCCGAGAAAGTAAAATGGCACAAATTATGAGGGGGTTCAAATAATCGTTATACATAAAATGATAATGGTTTCCCATTTAAATGATGGCCCGTTGCAGTTAACTGCGACAGTAACGTCTCAACACAATCTCTTACAAATTGTTACTTTTACTATGGTATTAATGAATGATTACCCAGTAAAGTGTAACGAGAATATGTTTCTTTATCGCGTTAAGTTTACTACTACTAATTCCCTCGAAGATGTGTACGGTCGAGGATAATAGTGTTTTGTATTATGTCTTTAGTGTTATTCTATTACATCATATTAGACGATTCCGTTTCTAGCAAAATTCTGAAGATCAATTCCTCATTGAACAATTTAAAGAAAATATTTAGTTTCGAGTCTAATTAATTGTGTTCACGATTGTCCTAAATATTTTTTTAATTATGTTTCAGACGATCTCATTAATCTAGATTGAAACCAAGTAACTATATAATAAAATAAACTTTGTCAATAGCGAAAATAAATGGTTTTTTTTATAGAAATTAGTTAATATATAAGTAATTATTTTAATAGAAAAGTGTAACTTTAATATGCTGCAGTGTGTAAGGATTCCATAATTAAGAGTTTTCTGATAATAATCAATTGTTAATTAATTTATATATTTATTTTAAATATAATTATGAGAGTATGGCAGTAATTGCTTTTTAGGCTTCAGTGGCAAATCAAGAAACCGTTATAATTTAACTAAATCTGCCCGTCTGTCCATTCGTATATCACATTCATTTTATTCAAATACTATTATGACTATAGCGCTGAAATATGGACGTTTAGAGAGACATGTTTTTTTGAAAATAAGCCACCTTCTCCACTCAAAATGTGGGGACGACCAAAAAACTCGGGGACTAACATTTTTTTTACGAAATATGACGTATACTGGTATTAATTTGTGCATGTTTGTATTTTTATAATAATAATATCAAATAAAACAATAAATGCAAAATAGTATATATACAACGTGTTATAGAAAGGGGCGGGCAAATTTAAGCAATGTATAGTGTGGGTATAAGTATTTTATCTCCCATAGTACCAATTCCGATTGCTTTGCTAGTACAATAATTATAGAATTTTCTTTTTTATCGAATGAGTAACATGTCGATATCGACTTTCAACTTTGAACAACACTAAATGATAAACAATGATACTATAGACCTCCTTTCATTTAATTATTTTATAATAAGAAAAATAATTAAACAGTTGTCAAATGTCAATATTTATTTGACGCAGTCAGTTCGGCAATTTCTGATTTTATGAAGTATGATTACGAGTTCAAAAAATATGTTGTATTTGACTAAAAACAAGTATTATGTATTGGTACTTTGTGTTGGTGTAACTGATAATAACTTTTAAGAGGATCGTCGGCTGTATTAAGCCAAATACATAGATGGAAGACCCGAGAATGAAGTCTTTAACATGCTTCTAGAGGATGGTACCTATATCGTTTTCAGCACACAGTCTCTTTCAAGTGTTAATTTGTGTTTAAATTACAAGTTATGTGCGTATGTCCGTAGAATTACGTAAATCTTATCCCAGTTAAAAAGCGAGTGTCGTTCATAATAATTAATAGTGATGTCATCAATCTTATCGATCTTAATAAACGAGTGATTAAAATTAAAGTGAATTTTTTGGATGTCTTGGTTTTGAAAAGGTCCGGTACACAAGTACGCATTGTTAGGTGCATGTAATGACCCTAAAATATGACCACACCTTTCTGTAACACGTTGTATATATATATATATATATATATATATATATATATATATATACTTTTTTAATCAGCCTTATTAAAAAAGTATTAATTATGAATTTAAGGATGAAACAGCCAAACAGCATGTAATAAAATTTTGAATCAAACAAAATATGACTATCAATGATCACGGATGAATTGTGTTGCTCTCAGAATAGCTTGTTAGAATACAAGTAAACAGTTTTTTTTATTAACCTGGATGAGGATAAAAGCAGAATGTTTGTGCGATGGTACAAACAAAAAAAAAAAAAAACACTGGTCTATTAGCTAATACTCGAAGACCCGCTTTTTATAAAGGTTGTATTTTTAAAGATAATTATAATATGTCATTCGGTTTTTTACTTTTTTCAAACATAGATTAAACATCCTATTATTCTTTTTTTAAAAGGTCTGCTCGACAAGCATAGTCAGCGTTTTTTGATGCCTTGAATATTTTATGATGTAATCGTACGTCGCATGCAGTTTTTGGAGGACATTTTTTATATGAGTATGGGAGATTCATGTTAGCTTCACCGTTCTGAAAATATTATTAGAATTTCATGAGATGAGAAACCAGTGAAAAATACAAGATACACTTTTACGAAATGTATTTTTTCTAATAACTCCATTATTTCTTTAAAACTGTTCTGATAAAAAATATTAATAATTTTGCCGTCAAGCAGCAGAGTGTAAGCATTGTTGTATTTCGGTTTGAAGGACATTGAAGCCATTGATTACTGGGCATTATGGGCCTTAACGTGGTAAACGAGGTTGATGAAGGCAGTTCAGTCTCATGTAGTGGTTTGTAATTCAAAGTTCTGGGTGGTATTGTGTGTTTTTGGGCAGGCCTGGTGGTTATTATCACGCGACTAACAAAAAAAGCCATTAGAGTCAAATAAAAATTACCCTTTATTTCCATATCTTACTTCTTCTTTTTCTAGTTAGACGGTTCCAGGATCATAGTACAATGGTTATTGTAGTGAGCGGATAATCATGCATCAACTGCTAACGGCAAACCAGGTAAAGGTAAGGATATACTTATATCATCAAGGTGAGGTGCTCATAGCCAGTTGCCCTCACTAATCGGTAAACGATAAGCGAGTTAAGCAATCCTAGGTGCGGTTAGCCTATGGATGGGTGACCGCTTAGTGGTATTTCAACCGAGTGTCTCCGTGTTTCTGAGGGCACGTAAAATGTCAGTCTCGGCTGTTATCAGCTGCCAGCAGTCGTTAAGCAAAGTCGGAGGCCTTGGGGCGGCTTGAAAACTGTTGTCACTAGATTGGCCACTAACCATTCGATATAGAATGGAATCATATTTATAATGCACGTGTAACTTTTATTTAGTTTGATAAGGTGTACATTAGCGCACAATCAGTACGGCTATTAAAGGTCAGTACTTGCATAAACCGCTATGTGTTTAATAGAATTTATATAATATATTTTTACCGCTTTTGTATTTAAATAACAAGTTTTATTTCATACAATAACACACTAGGTAGAATGTGGCACGCGAAAAGGGCATTTGCGGGTTGAGTGTTTCGTATCGTATTAATGTTATGAAACTAGGAAATATCTGGTTTATATTCAATAAGAATATGTGGGACGTGGACTAACCTTAATAACATTATATTACAATTTTATTCATTTAAGTCTCATATACATAACTTGTATGAAAGTTAGCTTAATGCCAAAGGCATTCTCTATCAATTAACCTGTGGGTGACGCAGAGACGAGATAATATCAATTCTTAAATATTAAATGTTGCCGTAATTTGTCCTAAGAAATGTATATGTTTTAATTAAATTAAAATAGTCTTTCGGGTCTGTGACGTATATCCGTGCTTGACGGAAAGCCGTCTCAAACATTGTGTTTTGACTGGCTGGTATAAAGAAGTTCTGCAGTTGCCTATGATGAGAACTCTTTGCTTTGTCACTTTTTGAAAGTACCAATAGCTCAGTAATGAAAAAAAACAGTTATTTCCAATTTTGACTTGTATTTGAAGGCCTACTAATAGAACAATGAAATTACTATGACTACTTTCTTGCGTCAAGGTATCCTTTCATTAAACCATTCAGGCGTAGAATAACGTAACTTTGTTGTCTATGAAAGGTTTGGACTCACATCGAGTATATCCGGTAAACTTAACAAAATTCAGAAAGAATGTGTAACAAAGATTCTGTATAATAAAGAGATATCGAAAGTTGTTTCAGCCTCGTTCAAATTACTTTGGAATTTGGTTGAAGTCGAATAGTTGCGAGAATGAAGAGGGCAGCGGGGTCCGACTTTGTGATGGGATCCGTGGAGTGTTTTAGCCACACTCACTCTCGAGAGCTCTCTGTCGTGCCGGGTCAAAAGCTCTCCAATATTGTTACTCGATTAGTCTCTGTTATTAGCTGGTTATTAGCATCGATTTATAATAGATATATTTATATAGAATGGTTAGTGGCCAACCTAGTGTCAAAGTTTTGAAGCCATCTGAAGGCCTCCGACTTGGCTTAATGACTGCTGTTACGTGCCCTTTGAAACATGGAGTCACTCAGTTAAGACGTTTTATAATGATACTATGAATAACTAGTTATTGTTCTTTAGTTTTACCCGACGAAAAAAACGGAGGAGGTTCTCAATACGACCCTTAAATTTGTTTTTTTTATTATTCATTTTTAATTCGAAATAGTATAGTTTAAAGTTGGGCATATTTAAACTTAGATTAAATACCTACATTTAATATTCAAGAATATATTTTTTTTCCATACGAGCTAACGAGCTATGTCAAACGAGCTAGTGGGTCATCTGATAGTAAGTGATCTCCATAGTTCATAAACGCCCACAATACCAAAAGAATACAGCTAGTATGATATACATAACCGAAGATAGTTATTTACATGTCGTCTAGAAGTTCTACTAATAATTTGAAAGTTTGGATATTTGTGAGTTTGTAAACTTGGGATATTTTTAGTCCATTACACTTGGAAGATTAGGACGTGGGATACTTTACATCCCGGTAGCGGGATGTAAAAATTCAACATAGGAAACTATCCTATTGTCATCACATCCCGCGAGCCAAGTCAAGGACGAAACGCATTCTACTTGTGTACATGAATTTACACACCATTGATTCGTAGTAACTTGTTGAAATTTGATATCCGGATCCCCAAATCCACCTCCCCTTCCTAATCCCTCAATTATTCCTTTCCTTTAAGGTCGGCAACGTATCCATGATGCCTCGGGTATTGAGGATGATCATAGGCGGTGAATCTGGGTCATGATCATGGTGACCCACTTGCTCGTTTACCGGCCTCTGCTAAAACAAGGTACTTCCGAGTCCCGTCGTGTATAGAAATGAGATGCGTTTTGTCCGTGGTTCAGCTCAAGCCTTTACTTTGACTTTTTTATTGCTTGAAATCTATTATTTTTCACACGGAATCAGCTTTATACTATTTTTTTATAGTTATTTATAAACTGTAATTATATTTCATTTACACGAACAAATAGTTATTATTTAAATATGTTTAGTTTGAAGTAAAAATACTTAATTTGAATTTATTCGTGTTATTATTTATTATTTATCTCAGCCTGTTGTCGTCCACTGTTGGACGTAAGCCTCCCCAAGTGAGCGCCAACCATCCCGGTCTTGAGCAGCCCGCATCCACCCGCTACCCGCCATCTTTTTCAAGTCGTCGGTCCACCGTGCAGCAGGGCGCCCTACACTACGTTTGCCTAACCGTGGTCTCCACTCCAGCACATGTCTGCTCCACCGACCATCTGTCCGTCTGCAGACATGACCGGCCCACTTTCACTTTAGCGTGCTAATTTTGCGAGCAATATCGATGACCTTAGTTCTCTGGCGGATGACTTCATTCCGAATTCTATCCACCAGAGAAATTCCAAGCATTGCTCGCTCCATAGCACGCTGAGCTACTTTGAACTTGTGGACCAGTCCGCTAGTCAGTGTCCACGTTTCAGCTCCGTAGGTCATTACGGGTAGGACGCACTGGTTAAAAACTCTCGTTTTTAAACATTGAGGGATCGATGACTCGAAAATGTTACGTAGCTTCCCGAATGCCGCCCAACCCAACCGAATTCTTCTATCCACCTCCTTCTCGAAGTTGTGCCTGCCCAGTTGGATAATTTGGCCAAGGTAAACGTATTCTTGCACAACTTCGAGAGTGGCATCACCCACGACTACAGGTCTTGGGAGAATGTGGCGGTTAAACATAACCTTAGTTTTATCGAGATTCATCCCGAGACCTATTCGTCTTGAAGAAGAATGGTTAAGGCTGTTCAGCATTCCTTCCGAATCCTGCAGAGATTCTGCCATGACGACAATATCATCCGCGAATCGCAGGTGAGAGATGTACTGGCCGTTGAGGTTGATGCCCCGTCCTTTCCAATCAAGCGTCTTAAAAGCGTCCTCCAACGCGGTAGTAAACAGTTTCGGAGATATTACATCTCCCTGTCTTACCCCACGACGCAGTTGGATTGGCTTTGTGCTATGTTCCTGTACTTGGACGGTCATTGATGCGGCTTCATACAAACATCTCATCACCTGGACATATCTGTCGTCAATGAGGCATCTCTGCATGGACTGCAGAACAGCCCAGGTATTCGTGTTGGTACGTAATTATTTAGTATGAACAAATTTGTTTTAATTACAGGCGGGAACTTTCGTGATGTGAATCAATTGGCTTTTAATTTTTTAAAAATAACATTTACATTTTATATTTCAGCGCAAATGTGTGTGATAATGGATATAAATTTAAGCTTAATTAATATTACTAGACTTTTATTTATTGTAATCTATAAATGTATTAAAAAAAGTCCTGATTCACTTACTGATTCAGTGATTCATCACCGCCCAGCTGAAACCCTTGGACCTAGAAAGCTGAAATTTTGCACAAAAGTTCCTTCTGTGATGTACTAGCTCCGGCCGCGTGAACAACCTTTTCCGGGATAAAAAGTAGCCCGTAACCAGGATAAAAAGTAGCCTATACCCGTCTCGAGGGTCCCATCTAACTCTGTACCAAAATTCATCAAAATGGGTTCAGCTATTTAGGCGTCAAATCGTAACAAAATCACTTTCGCATTTATAATATTAGTTAGAGGACAATAAATTAGGAAGGATATTTCGAAATTTAATCCCTAAATGGGTTTTATTAGCTTGAATGACGAGTAGACCAAGTCGTTCGCCTGATGGTAAGCGAAGAAAGAAGAAGAAGAAAAGACGAAGAAAGAAAATAAACAGAAGCAACACCACACAGAAAACTGTGTGGCACTGGTCTGCGCTGGTCATCCCGATATATATGACGGCGAATCCGATTTACTGGCGGCACGCCCGTTATCGGTAGGAACTTCTGGTCCAGGGTTCATGGCGTAGGTCTCAGGCAAATAAACCACAAAGATACTGTATGATAATTCTTGTATTCTTGTAGGTAATCAGCAATCACAAATTACAAATTATTAACAGAGTTGAGTGAACTATCGATCCCGTTTGGAAGGTCCGAACTGTACCGCTCTCTCTAATCAACTGAATCCCAGACACACCGCTCTCCAATATTTAAAGTGTGACAGTTGCCCCTCCAAACGATTCCGATCACGTGACTATGACGGCGTTCACTACCCACCATTATAACAATATCAATCGAGTTACTAATTATTATTAAACTAACGCAATCTACGACATATATTATGAGAAGGCTCATTAATGTCCAGTAATTTCACTGGCGCCAATGCCCTTCAAACTGAAACACAACATTGCTTACACACTGCTGCTTGGCGGCAGAAATAGACAAAGTGGAAGTGCCAATCCAGCCTCTCACATACAAACCTACCACCTATGTAAGTACGTGTCATTTTAAATAGCATATTAAATCTTAATTGCACGCGTTACAAATCAGCAGCAAGCGTACAAAATGCCCCTTTACAAATTATTCATCCGATAACCTGAGATGGAAGTGACCCTTCCCGGGTGGTTAATCTTAGAACTAATTGATTTTACGGCCAAGCGCCGCGGGTCCGGGGGCGCTTTCTAATAGATGGTGAGTGCCCACGCTCGATTCAACACTTTTGGTTCGTCGCCGCGCGTCGTGTTGGTTCGATTTATTTTTCGATTGTAATGAAAAAAATTATACATACACACTCACGCCTGTAATCCCCGAAGGGGTAGGCAGAGGTGTAACCAGTACGCCCACATTTCGCCAAGCGTATCTCCGTCCCATTATGTGATATGCGAGCCTATCGCCATACCGGGTACAAATTCCAGACTCCGGACTGATACTGAGCATTTCGTAATAGAAAAACCCAATATCACTTTTACACGACCCGGGGATCCAACCCGATACCTCAGCATCAGCCTCAGTCGTATCGCGTGGCAATTACAACTGCGCCACCGAGGCGGTGAATAATATGTATTGAATCCATAAAATGTTATAACTCATTAAAGAAACTCTAACGTTGCTCTTTTCAAAATTCATTTATACCTAATATTTGCACTACTATAATTCAATTAATTTTGAATAGAGTTAGAGCAGCTCAATTTATGCCAGTGAGGAACATTAGGTATAAAGTAAAATAATTAAAATTATAATGATTACTGCGCATGATCCCCATGAGTACGATTAATAAATTAATACTGTGAAGATGACTATGAAATAAGATTGAATATAACAGGCAAAACAGTCTGAGCAGACCAGTCCACACAAGCGGCACACTTTCACGAGTATGACACATGTGTCAGCCATCGGCCTCCTAAACCATGTTACAGGGAAGTGACCGACCCGGCACACGACGTCGCTGCAAGCACAGACACTTTAGCGAGAATGATATACCCATATTGTGAATAAATGAATCGGGTATTGTAAGATATGTATTTTTTATAGTATAGGCTGGAGAACGAGCAAGTAGGTCGCCTGATGATAAGTGATCTCCACCGCCATGCACGTTAAACCGGTAAAGGTTTATTTCCAACATTGATAACGAAATTGAAATCGATCATTGTAAAAACTTAACAATAGCTAATGTTTGGTTAGCGTGCAGCAATGATGTATCAGAGTCTTAACAAAACCATATATTTGATAGATAAATTGTTTTTAACCTTGATCCGATTATTGTTGTTTGAAGTGATTAAGGAAGATGACCGATGGCCCCATCAAACCATGTGCGAGCGCCGCCGTGTGTTCGTGACGCTACCACTGCATGATCTCCCATATAATAGCTCTTTAACCTATGAAAATGCCGTTCTGTACGTTAAAAGTTAAAGTATTTTTTCCCATCTTTTTTATATCTATTAATCAAAGTAACCATGCTATCGACGCATATTTGCCAGCTCAGTGGCAGAAATAGACAAAGCGGTTGTTCCAACCCAGACGGCTTCTCGGATACGAGGGACCTACCTTCTATCTAGGTATAAGAAGTAAATATTCTTTTTTTTACTGAAACTTCGTTTAATATTTAAAACATCTACTGGAGAAAGGGGAAAAGTCGCCTGTTAAACTGTTAGGTTAGTGTATTCATTATATTATTTAACAACTCGCTAGCTTGCCTCCGATATACTGGGCTCCCTCTGCTCTGGCGCTGGACCCTGGGCGTCTCCTGAAACCACTAACTGGACTGGGGATGACCTGGGCCTCAAGGGAGGGATGGGGGGGGTCCCACTGCTTATAAATAATACATAAATAAATACACTCAACAGTCACACACTGGGTGAACCTGTATCGTGGATGTATGTATAACGTATTATTTTAATTTCTTGTGCATGTTTTGAAAAAAAACATTTCGCCAACCCAACAAGTAAAAAAGAGGGTTTCGCGACAGAGGTTGCCAATTAAACTAACACGAACAATGGGTGTGGCTGATGGGACTGTGAACAACTCAAACTCATGTTAATTCTCTGTTTTGATAAATATTTTAATAAAAACTACAAACTACTGCAATAATAAAATACTGGGGGGTCGCCAGTATCCCAATGGCAGGGACACCCCGGATATTATTGTACACAAAAATGTATAGTGAAACTTGCATCAACATTTGTTCAGCAGTTTTTACGTTATTTATTTGACGTATTTACGTGAAATAACAGACAGCAGATACTCTATTGTTTTATTATATACATTCAATTACAGAATAATTAATCTGAATTTCCTTACGAAATTACACAACTAAATTACAAAGCGTGAACATAACATTAAGAATCGCCTTTGATATCCTTAGGAAGCAGAAAACGCGGTAACATACTGAACTGGGTCCGGACGTTCCCGTACTTAAGGTCTCTAACGAGCGATAAAACTCCCCGAATTCTTTTTTAACTGCAAGCGAAGTTTACCTGCGGGTTGGCAAATATAGCCCACATTTGGTATCTGATTTCGCAATCCGTACATTGAAGAAAATTCAAGATTCGTATTGTAATTTGTAATTCAGTGGTGTTTTTTATTTGGGCTGCGAAGGAATACTTTACTCGACTAACTAAGGTTAGTGCAATTTAGAATGAAAAGGTAGAGCCACGTTGTAGACAGTTTTGTCTATAGACAGCATGGATGGGCCGGTTTGCCTGGATTGTTACTACTGCCTCTCAAAAAAAGTTTCGGTAAAGTAGCACCTTGCTCCTGCGTTTTATACGTTACGTGAGATATCCGGAAGCCTAAATCCCCCACCTTCCCAATCCCTTAATTATCCCTTTCCTTTAAGGTCTACAATGTGTCCATGATTCTTCTGGTATTGTGGGTGTTCATGAGCCGTTAAGATCACTTACCATCAGGTGACCCACTTGCTCGTTTACCGGCCTATGCTGTAAAACCCAACGCTAATATAATGTAAATACTACAATAGTTACTGTTTGTAAAGTTTAAGACTAAGAGTATTTTTAAGGCTGACCGCCTGCCTGTCGTCAACCCCTTTGGAGAGAAAACACCCAGACCTGAAATATATATTTGTGTATCACAAAACTATTATTTCAGTGCGGGAATCGAACCCACAACCTCTCGCTTTACATTTGGCTACTCGCTCACTGCGCCACGGAGGCTGTAGGTGTAGGCACTTTTGTAGTAGGTATATAAAAATTACAATCAATCATCGAAATAAGATGACTAGAACGATAACTCTCATATGAATCTGCCAAAAGTACTTACTTACACTTACTTACATTTGCAAAGGTACACGTAACATTCAAAAAATTAGACGTATTCAGTGTCATCTAGAGATGATGAATCAATTTTTATTAATTGATGAATGAACGAGCTGCACAGACTTTTATAGTCCCGTCCCTTGCACAGAGTTTTGGTGGGATCATTTTTTTGCTTGAGTTACGTTTCTTGTCATCTTATTTCGTTGCAATCAATATTATTAATTTCGGAAGAAAGAGAATCAGTAACACCGTCGAGATTTCATTGCGGAGAAAGACGTAGGCTCATTTCGAAGTACCAGAACGTTTGGTAGCGTTCACAACTCTGATTCGCTTGTTGTTTTGCTTTGCATTCGTGTATTCGCTAGTTTTAAAATGGGATCTACACTAGTTAGGGATGTTCCGAATATTCGTATTCGTATGTATTTATACTAGTTGTTTAAACGAGTGTTTTTTTATATCATAGGTTAGTAAACGTGCAATAAGGTCACCTGATGGTAAGTGATCCGCACCATCCATGAACACCCACAATATCAAAAGGATCATGGGCGCGTTGCCGACATTAAAGGGAAGGGATAATTAAAGGTTTCTAAGGGGTGGGGTATATGAGCTTCCGGGTACTTTACTCACCGTACGAAACGCTGCAGCAAGTCGGTTTTCCGTGAGAGAGTGGTAGCGACCCGTTCGATCCGGCCTAACCAAACAATTTTGTTTACAGAGATGCTCTACCACTTGCACCTTCTCATTCCTAATCACCATGCCTCTTTTTTAACATAGGCAACGCATCCGTAAATGAGTCTGACGTGGGTATTTATTAGCGGTTAGGTCGCTTATTAGGTCCGCCACTTGCTCGTTTACCGGCCTCTTGCCAATATTTAAATGTCTATCGAGTCTAACAGTAATCGGAATGCTAAAATATCTTTTTCAAACAGAATCACTCTGGCAATAAGGTTAAAAAAATCTATATTTGAAAGCAGCCTGCCTCGGTGGCGCAGTTGTTATGCGTAAGCGGTACGACTGCTGTGCTGAGGTCTCTGGTACAATCCCCGGATCAGATAGTGATATTGGATTTTTCTATCATGAAATGTTTAGTATCAACCCGGAGTCTGGAATTGTGCCCGATATGGCGATAGGCTCGCTCACTATCATGGGACGGAAATAAGCTCGGTGAAATGTGGGTGTACAAGTTAAACCTCTGCCTACCTCTTCAGGGAGTACAGGCGTGAGTGCGTATGTTTGAAAGCGTGAGTTAATGAAGAAGACATTATAATGTGTTGATTGCATTCGGGCTGTTGTTAAGATTAGTTAGCCGCGCTAAGCAGAGCGTGTAAAAGAAAGTAGTGGGACAAGTGTACCGTCACGGTTGAACAAATTGATGTTCCTAATGGCCGCCATTACAGACATTGTGTGCGCCCGATCGAACATAAAGGTCGACGAGAGCCACGCCCGGGATCAGCTTCTAAAGAAAAATGTATGAAAGGCGATATTCATAAATTTGTGAAAAGCTATGTGATTTGAAAAATCCATTTCGCGAGGCTTGTGTTGCTTATTTATTTGATTTGTCTGTCCGTTTCGATTTTATAAAAGTTTTCAACCTCACCTGTGCTCTCCTATTAACTAAAAAAGAAAATTAACCGCGATAAAATCCGTATAAAGTAGTTTTATTTCAACGAAAGAAAAGACTTTTATTGTCGGAACAAGCAATATACGTAGTATTAATAAACACGGAAAGATTATCAATTACTAACATATTAAGTAAACACGGGAAGATTATCTTCAAATCTACGCGAAAGCTGATTAAAATTCTGAATAGGAATTCGTTCGTTTCAACCCATTTCCTTCATTCGGGTATGATAATTTGCGCCGAAATGTATTCATATAAGCCGACTTTTGTGTTATAAATGAGACACACAGCGAGCGCGCGATACGTATAACAATCCTAATATAGATGTATGTTCGCAATGAGCTGAGCAGCGTGTTGCTGACGGTTCTTGTTGGTGACAATTTTTTTTATAGCTTATGCCGGCAAACGAGCAAGTGGGCCACCCGATGGTAAGTAATCTCCATCGCCCATTTACCCCCACAATAACAGAAGAATCATGGGTGTGTTTCCGACCTAAAAGGAAAGGGATAATTAAAAGGATTGGGGGGAAGAGGAGGGGGTCTTCAGATACCTCACTCACCTTACGAAATTCAGCAGTAAGCAGCGGCTTACGACTACACTAGCGAGTGTACATCGGTTTTTTTGTGAGACAGTGGTAACGACCTGGTCGAGCTGGCCCATTAGACAGTGTAGACAATTTTGTCCACAGCATGGCTCTACCACTCAAACTAATAAAAAATATAACTAATTTAAGTTGAGTGAAGTTTTGTGACAAAGCTGAACGCCTTGGTTAGTAATATGAAAGCCTTGTTTAGCGAGGAGCCGGCAGATAAAAGTTATCTTGAGAAGTCGGCAGCCGCAACAAACTTAGCAACTGTCTTCAGGTAGGATAAGGGAAACTCGATTAAGAAAGCAGAAAAAGTAATTTGGGGTCGTGCGAAACAGGAGTTCGAGGAGTATAAGTTTAATTAACCATCGGCCGGCGACACTATCTAGGTACTGAACTTGTGCTCTTTGTTTATAAACTGCATGTGAATTATTCTGGATTGTACACATTTTCTTCTTTGCTCGTTCAACTTTAGAAGTGTCTTATAAAAATCTACTTATACAACGTGTTACAAAACAGGTGTGGTCATATGGTTATGCTTATGCATCGGATATTATGAAAATCTAGACACCATTAAATTTCACTCTAATTTTATTCACTCCTTGAGTGTGTGAGCGAGAATAACAATACTGGAGTGAGACAAAACTTGATCATCATTTAGTATTGTCCAAGTCGAATATCGATATGTTACTAATTCTTTAAAAAAGAAAATGCTGTATTTATTTCCTAGCAACGCAATGGGATTTGTTACTAAATACTTATATTGTGTGAGGGGGGTGAAATACTTATATTGTGCACTAAACGTTGCTTAAATTTGACCACATCTTTCTGTAACACGTTGTATATATACGGAGGGTAAACTGAAGTTTAACATTGTTTGCGATCATTATACATCAGTGAAAAGAATCGTGATCAGCTATGATTGCATTTTCGAATAAGCTAGTAACTAATAATATATGGACTTTACTATACATATTCTACTGCTGGGCACAGGCGTCCTCTACTAAATGAGAGGGGTTGGGCTTTAGTCCACCACGCTGACCTTATACGGGTTGGCAGACTTCACATACCTTCGAAATTCGTATGGAGAATATCTTAGGTGTGCAGGTTTCATTGCGATGTTTCCTTCACCATTAAAGCAAGCGATTATTAATAATTAATATACAGTACATAGTAATTAATATACAACGTGTTATAGAAAGGGGCGGGCAAATTTAAGCAATGTATAGTGTAGGGTATAAGTATTTATCTCCCATAGTACCAAATCCGATTGCATTGCTAGTACAATATTATAGAATTTTCTTTTTTATCGAATGAGTAACATGTCGATATCGACTTTCAACTTTGGACAACACTAAATGATAAACAATGATACTATAAACCTCCTTTCATTTAGTTATTTTATAATTAAAAAAACATTAAACAGTTGTCAAATGTCAATATTTATTTGACGCAGTCAGTTCGGCAAGTTCTGATTTTATGAAGTATGATTACGAGTTAAAAAAATATGTTGTAATTGACTAAAAATAAGTATTATGTATTAGTGTACATGATAAAAGTTTTTAAGAGGATCGTCGACTGTAATAAGCCAAATTCATAGATGGAAGACCCGTGAATGAAGTCTTTAACATGCTTCTAAAGGATGGTACCTATTTGTCTTCAACACACAATCTCTTTCAGGCGTTAATTTGTGTTTAAATTACAAGTTACGTACGTATGTCCGTAGAATTACGTGCATCTTATTCAAGTTTATTAAAAAGTGAGTATCGTTCATAATAATGAATAGTGATGTCATCAATCTGATCGATCTTAATAAACGAGTGATTAAATTTTACGTGAAATTTTCCGATGTCTTGGTTTTGAAAAGATCCGGTACATAAGTACTAATTGTACGGTGTATGTAATGACCCTAAAATATGACCACACCTTTCTGTAACACGTTGTATATTTATAGCAGCGATAGCTCAGCGGAGAGTGGTACAGACAGACAGGTTCGAAACGAGCTCCAGGAGCATGCACCTCTGATTTGTAACTGTAACTATTACTCTGTTACTATTTAGTATTAATATTTTACCCACTAACTAATTAAGAAACATAAAATAAGTCTATACATAAAAGAGCACGGGACACCACCCACGGGACAGACAATGTTATGTATTACGTAATTCATAGCACACATATATTATTTCATTATTTTCAAAGAAGCTGTTCTAAAAGAAGTACATTTTTAATAATAATTTCTTGTACAGGAAAACATACAAAAGCAACATCAACCAGTTTATTAATTAACGTCAAGTCACAGCGTCGAAAAGGCCAAGGTGCTTCAACTAGAGAGCACGTGAATCCACAAGACGCAACCTTTTTGTTTGCCAGTGCTCTTTGTGCAAGTTATCTATAGTGAATAAGAAATTTCTCAGTCGGTGCGGTTTGAAGGACCCTCGCTTGTCCAACGTTGCATCTGTGGGACGCCGCGCAGTTGTGTTTGCAACTGATTCTAAAGTAGCATTGTATTTTGTATTCTTTTCTCTTCAAAATGCTGGGTTGCACACTTCGCTTTTAATTTTTTTATTGTATAGGTTATTACGCCAATCGTTTCGCAGAAAATGTATCCTTTGAAATAATAAACAATCTAAGTTGAAAAAAAGCTGAGTTATGAGATAAGCAGCCAGTTGTTTATAAAGTTCTAATTCTCTTAAAACATAAAAAAGCCGTTGTAGTGAATAAGAGTAGAGAGATGGAGTACTGAATATGTTTTGCAAATATAGATGAATTCAAAAAACGGCAAATGAATACTGATTTGATAAGAAGTATCAATACCCAAACTGTTAAAATCGCGTGACATCCCTTAAAAATATCTAATTTACTGAACAGATATTCTACAAACATAGCTAAGAATGTAGCTTTTTACAATTGGTAGAGCCTCGCTGTAGACATTTTCTCGACAGCATGAATGGGCCGGCTCTACGGGGTTGTTACCACTGTCCTACAGAAAATCGACTTGAAGTAGCAGCTTGCTGTTGCGTTTCGTACGCGTTTGTGTGAGATGTCTGGCGACCTAAATCCCCCTTTCCTTCCTTTAATCATCCTTTTCCGTTATGGATGGCAACGCGTCTATGATTCTGCAGGTATTGTGGATGTTCATGAGCGGTGAAGATCACTTACCATCAGGTGACCATTTGTTCGTTCGCCAGCCTCTGCTTTAAAAAAACCATGCCGATTAAATGAGCTTTCAAATAAAATAAAACGTTTCCATATTGTTCTATTCATACTATGATGCTACAAACATATACACACATATATAAACAGATAAAGGTATTAAACTTTATAATACTTACCCCTTTTTTGTGGGGGGTTAAAACACAGTAGTGTGACTACCTACTATTTAGTGCAAAAATTCACCACTGAAGATACCACTACTATATCATTTTCTCTTAAACAATGTAAAACTGTGCTAATAATATGTATCAGTTATCTATTATTCACAACGTATTATACAACAACGTCGCCTGACTCACAATCCTTGTAGAATGCAGTCCTGTCCTATTTGTGAGTTTGGCTGACTTGCTCCAACTTCCACTAGTGCCAGCGGGCTTGTTAGTACGACTTTTGCGGTTTTCGATTTCGAGTACATAAAGTTGTTATGTACTATGCCTTTTTATTAAGATTAAGAAGAAAAAAGAAGAGAACTTTATTTGACCACTAGAAACCAGTACGATAATAAAGAAGTTATATCAAAACATTAGTAGTTAAAGAAAAAAGTACAGGTAAATCAAGAGCAAATTAAAAACGGATATCAAAAAACAAATCTAAGTAAATGAGTTTCTCATTGACAACACCATCTGTGTATCAAGGCTCAGCATCCACCAAGTAGATAAAATATTCTCCCGGTACTGGCTTTCTATGTAATTTTAATTGGTTATTTTTATTTTATTGCACCTAATATATTTTCTTTGTTTTATACCTTTTATTGACATCCGGGAGACATTTGCGAGGTTTACATAGAAAAGCAGTCCTTTTCTTCTACCTGCCCTTATCCCACTCGTAGTGGGGTTAATGCAACATTATTTTTTTAACATACCTATGTTACAGAAAGATTTGTCTTGTAGTTCTTACGACCGGCCATCTGCCGGACATCAATCCCTCTGGGGGATCCCTTTTCGTTTATTATAATACTCTTTATAATTGCATTAAATTATTCAACTGTTTGTCCAAGAATCGATCCTTAGAAATTTAGAAATTGAATATTTTAATAGGTAAGTAGCATTTACTCAAAGATGGTGAAACATTGACGCCGGGTTTCTGAAAGGTTGATCAATGTAAAATTAAATAATCAAATGTCAAATGTCAAATGTCAAATCTCATATCAAGTCAAAATTGAGTTGCTAAAGCGTGGTAAACACTTTTGATTTGTCACACAGTTTAGTTAACATAACTTTCAAATTAATATGAAAAATCGTAAGTCAAACGCTAATAAAGAGACATCAAATGTTATTAATGTTTTTCATTAATCAACGTTTCAGCAACTCGCATTGATTTCACAGCGGTGTCAAAATCAAAGTTCTGTTAGTTGAATGTTGTTTTCATCAGCCTTTCAGAAACCGGATGTGAACCTTTTTATTTTAGAAACTTTTCTAAAAATCTACACATTTAAATATTGTTTTCATAAAGTCACCTGCTTTCTGAAGTCATTTAAACCTTTTCCCTAATCTTCCTTTGTTACGTAAATTACAACTTTTAGGCCCAACTTGTCTAACTTTGTCAAAATGTATTTTTATGTTACACCGTTTCTTCCAGACATTATGGCAGAACACCTTTATAATATATTTTTTTAATTGCTTTACTTTTAAAATTATAGTAATTCATACATATAAAATGGAGTTTTTTTTATTACACTTTTAGATAATAGTAGAGCCACGCTGCAGACAGTTTCGTCAACAGGACTGGACAATCTCAACCGGTTTATCACACTGTCTCTCTTACTACTCCCTATTCCTTTCCTATCCCTATTACCCTATTCTTAGCCAACGCATCCATGACTATTCTGGTATCATGGCTGTTCATGGACAGCATATAACATCAGATGACCCACTTGCTCATTTGCCAGCCTCTGCTGTAAATTGTTATAGTGAAAATCGCTATTTCATGCTTTTGCATTTAATTATTTCGATACTTGTAGATCTAAATAAAAACTTCTAAATCAAGTACATAATATGTTCTTTAATTTTCCAAACGTAAAAGTACAACCTAAATTAACCAGTGATATCTCCAAACTTGTAATCATAACATAAAGCGAACCTATCATAAAAGCGTAAGTGACGTTTGAATTTGCGATTCCAGATACGGCCACTAAAACAGCTAAGATCAGGAAATACGGCATTAACGGTGTCTAGATGGCACTGCTGATATAAAGTGCCAGATTTGACGATTTTACGAGCACACACGTCGTCAGTTTGTCTCGACTTGCGAGTTTACGATTGTTCGGACGATATCATTTTAGAACAATTTTTATTATGGTCCAAAATGACGACTGTAAATTATAATATATAGTATTTTTTAACTTGGCTCAGCAAAGTGACTACACTACCTAATAATTGCAACAATTCAAGAATAGTTTCTACCAACCTAGATGATGTATCTATAGTATTTCGCCTGAATTATGCCGGCCTATCTAATTGCTTCTTCACACTCCGTTTAAATGACCACATAGTCGTTAGACATAGGTATCGATATACTAGTATTTTGCTTTAAACACTGGACAAGACAAGACGAAAATGACTGCCTCTGTGGTGCAGTTATAATGCGTACGCTGTACGATTGCTCTACCGAGGTCTCGTGGTCGGTCCTCAGGTTGGGTTAGGTAATATTGGGTTTTTATATTACGAAATGCTCAGTGTCAGTCCGGACTCTAAAACTGTGCCCGGTATGACGATGGGCTCGCCTTCTATCACATTATGGGACGGAAATAAGTCAGCAAAATGTCAGTGAACCTCTTCGGGGATTACATGCGTGCGTGCGTGCGTATGTATGTATATACGATGAGATTTGATAAATACGAGAGGCCAGTTCTCTCGCCTCGCTCGGTCTTTTAGACGTATATTCAATTGCCACAATCGGGTCTCTCTCCAGGCCAATTTGTCGAGCAGGCTCATCAGTTGTATTCAGTTAGCTGTATATATTTGTTCATTGTAACGCCACACCATGTGCCACGCCGTGCCACGCCATGCCATGCCACGCCAAGCCAAAGCCAAAGCCATGTGACGACGGTTAAGCGCCTTAACTGTCAGCCAAGCTCGCCTTTGCCTACAGCCTACAATTATTATTGTGTGACGTCACCTCCATTTGTCAACTGTCAAACGGGTGTATAAATACCCGGAGCGTTCATTTGTAATATTCATTCTGTTGTGTGTATTAAAGTAAGAAGGAGCGCTGTCCGTTTGAACGTAGACGTATTTATACCGAATTGTTTGGAAAAGTGACAGCTTGATTTAATAAATTGATTGTTCACCGTAAGGTGTTTGCGTTAATTACTCTTCCGTTTCATCATATTGTTGCCTGTGAATTGCTTTTATTAATATGGTGATCTCAATAAACGTGTATAATCATTAAGCAAGCATCAAGCTCTTCAGAAAGTAGTTTCCAAATCGTCCCCCGCACTCTTATCATCCAGTACGTCCGTCGTCAAATCTAATCGTCTCTCGCCCACTTGATATACAGATGTTAGGTCACTCATATGCGAGAGACCGTCTGGGTTGGTTTTGCTTTGTCTTTTTCTACCGGCAATCAGCAGTGTGTAAGTATTGTTGTGTTTCGGTTTGAAGGACATTGAAGCCAGTGAAATTACTAGGCATTATGAGGCTTAAAAACTTATGTCTCGGGGTGACGAACAATAACAAAGTACTCTGTGATGATGAACACAGTACAGTGCCATGCAGTGCTATGTAGTTTAAAGTTCTTTGTGGTATTGCTTCTATTTATGAGAGGCGTTGTGCTTGCCATCAGGCGAGTGATCTTCTCGGTTTGTCATTGAAGTTAATATAAAAAAGGTATGATATAAATCTCATGAATATTTGAATTGAACCCGAGACCTTTCAATTCATAGCCCACCTACGCTGCCAGCAGACCAGTGACCTAAAAATATTAATAAAACGAAACACGTTTAGAAGAAGGTCATTCATATAATTTAATGAATAAAATTTTCCTAGAATTTTTAAGTACACTTGATAAAGAGCCTATATTTCGTGAGATTAAGTAAAATTAAGATGTTTCTTGAGTCGGTTCAAGAAGGTACTTTTTATGAAAATTGTGAAAAATGTAACGGGTACGTAATTGAGATTAAATTCACTTTGCCGTAATTTTATTAGATGTTGGATTATTTTAAAAGGATTCCGCAATAATTGAACAAAGTTGTTGAATCAAATTGTGATATTCCTTAATGTTTACGGTGTCCAAAGTGTGCAATTTTTTCGTATATAATATCATCATTATCATCATTAACAATCCTTTTTCATCCAGCGGGCGAGTAGTCGGCTGCGAAGCGAGAGGCCGTGGGTTCGATTCCCACACCGAGACAAATGTTTATGTGAACCACAAATATTGGTCTCGGGTCTGGGTGTTGTGGGACCGCAAGTCCCTCGTAGTTCCTGATACCCACTACACAGGTTTACCTAATGTGGGGTCAGGACTATGTGTGTGACTGTTGGGTGTATTATTATTATTATTATATCGCTTTTGGACGACCAACGTATCGCTTACCTTGCCTTGGCCACCATTCTGTTATTGCCCTACTCCACCTACCGTCATCTCGCCTATATTGTATATATATAACCACGCATTACTTTTCACTTGGTGGTCTGATTTAGATAATTTATTTTTCATTTGAAAGGGTATTATAGTTCAAAGTTGGTTACATTTTTAAAGAAGAAATACCATCTTACCTGAGGGGGTGAAAGGGGGTAAAATAATTAATATTGAGTCAATGTTTTCTACTAATTGACCATTTTAAATTTCAATAGCACTGACTCGAAATTGTTTTTTTTTAAACATAGAACGACAAACAAGCAAGTGAGTCACCTGACGGAACCATGGGCGCGTTGCCGACCTTTAAAGAAAGGGATAATTAATGGATTGGCAAGGGGAAGGGGATTTGGGCCTCCGGATATCTCTCACCGTACGAAACGCAGCAGCCAGCTGCTACTGTACGTCGGTTTTCTGTCTGAGAGTGGCAACGACCCGGTTGAGCCGGCCCATTCGTGCTGTAGACAAAACTGTCTACAGCGTGGCTCTACCACTTATAAGTTAGTTTTTATGTCTTATATTCTAGTATGTGTCATAAGATTACTTCTTTCCATCTATTTAGGTCTTTAATCTTATTAACGCAAGCCAGTCTACAATAGACGGCAAAACATAAAGTATTAATAAAAAAAATCTGCCAAAAGTTTTTAATGAAATTAAAGAAGAAAGAACTCACCAAATGACTTTTAATAGAATAAGCAGGAATAAAAATAAGGAACTATTGATTTCAAATATGCAGCGCTATCCAAAGTTTTGCGAAAGCTCAATTTTTAATTGGTTCGAGCTAGCTGCACCAGTTCTTTAGCTATATTAATTTTCTAGCGCGGACGTCGAAGATTGAGAAAAAATGATGACGAAGCCTTTTACTTAACAGTAATTGCATTTTTGAATACGTAATTTTATTTAGTGTTATTCCCTTCGGGAAGTTTTAATTGAATTTTCAAAGCTCGCGGCTTTCAATGCTTTAAAGTGACGGAAACAATTTCCCAGGATACAAGTTATTTAACATCACGCTACCCCCTTGTGAAGTAAGTTCACAGTACAAACATAACTTTTCCGTTTCGACTATGTTTCATTCCACTACCGTATTTAGCCCGAAAAAAATGAGTGGTGGAGTGGTTTGACATCGTAAGGTCTAAATGAAAGGACTGATTTGAATGTGTTGTTTTTGAAAGCTAGTTCCTAGCTATGTTAGAACAAAATCTGTTCAGCCAACCAAGTTACAGATGTTTTTATTTTAATTGACGTCGAGGGTTTAAATGTATATCATAAATCATTATTTTTTATCCACCTAAACAAAATTATATATTCATAAATTAGGATAAAATATGGAGGAAGGACAGGGTCATTGAGCCGAAATAACGCCAGGTAGATAGATAGAATGATATAATAGAATAGAATCCTTCATTTGAGATAGAATAGAATCCTTCATTTGATTTTGGCCCAACTTTTAGTTCCTAAACTAACAAACGAACGATTAACTTTTAAACTTCGTTTCAAATTATGGTAGTTGTTTGGTTAATTGTCCTGGTCTACTTTTAGGTTAGTTTTAGATGGAAGGTGTATTTTCTAGTAAAAAACCATAAATAGCACTGATTTCTAATAGCAAATCAGAAAGTAATACCTACCTAATAGTAAGTGATCTCCACCGCCCTTAAGACCAGAAGAATTATGAAAGCGTTGCCGTTCTTTAAGGTGCAGGCGGCAGCTTGCCATGGTTTTGAGGGGGCGAAACAAACATGTGGTGGCGGCGAGTAAAAGGGGCTCCGCCAGTACCCCTCGCTAGCCATTCATATAAAACACTGACTATAATATCAAAGTATTATATCGAGTTTACTGAATCGTGTATCGAACTTCCACATTAGATCATTTATACTTTCACCTTACAATACACCTTAAACGGCAATTTTTTTATATGAATAACTTCCGTTTTAGTAACGTTAAAGAACTTATCTGAAAATGTAGTCTTAATGTGATTTTGACTGTTATCTGCGCCCATGTCACCTTAAGGAACGGAATGGTGGTTGAGTTCCTCTGGAAAATCCCTTACGAAACGCAACAAACCTGACGAGCCGTCTTATTTATGCAGTCTACAGCGTGGCTCTACTTAAGTGGTACAATTTCCTAAGTTCTTATAAAAGAGTATTTTACTTGACTTTTCTATCAATTATATCAATAAATTATGCCCTCCCCAGAGGGGTTGATATCAGGCAGGCGGCTGGTCGAAAAATCAACAGGCCAAGTTTTTCTGTAACATGTCTTAACAAGCATATTGCACCGTCCCCATTGCCAGTGAGATAAAGGCAGGTAGAAGAAGAATATATCAATAAATTATGTTACCTGAAATATATTGCAGAAAGAATTTTATAAATACGTCCTAAATTATATAACTTAGAAACCATTCAATTGTGATGGAAGGTAATAGTACTTATAATAATAGTATAATAGTACTTGTCAAATGACGACAACACAAACCATGACGTCACCCAGTAAAATTGCCTTTACGGTGCATACGAAATAGTGAGATGAGGTAAAACAGTCTATAAAATTCAAACAGTCAATTAATATCACCCATGCTATTACTAAATCAATAAAACGATTTCTATTTATTTACTTACGATACAATCATTTATCGCAGATTAATCCGTTTTCTCAAGAAATACTTTTTCATGTTTTTTTTACGATCACGGCAAGCTATGGAAATAAATTAAGGAAATTGCGAAGGTGCAAACATCCCTTTCAATAAATTTTCTTTTGATTTACTTTAACTGAACTTTATCAAGTCCGCGCTGAGTCTATAAGCCGTTAGCAAACAGAATTTATCAATTTATATCGCCTGTAAGCTGGATTAGGACGTAACAAGAACAATTTTGGTGTAATCAAGTGTGACATTCGAACAAAAGCTTATTGTGATTCGTGTCGGGATCATCCCTCGAGCGCTCTTACCTGTTTAACCTTGTCTTTATTTAACAAATATATCATAAACGTTCTATGTTGTTAACGTTATTTGTTGTTGTTAATACGTTTCGAGGTACGCAAATGAGACAGGACCAATTATAGACCCAAAAACAACCTCACCTGCTCGTGGTATATAAATAAATACATCCAATAATCACATACATAGTCCTAACCCCACACTAGGTTAACCTATATCGTAGGTATCAGGAACTACGAGGGACTTGCTGTCCCACAACACCCAGACCAGACACAATTATTTGTGAACTCCACAAACATTTGTCTCGGTGCGGGAATTGAACTAACGGCCTCTCGCTTCGCAGCTGGCCTCTCACCCACTGCGCCACGGAGGGTATAAGTATAGTATAAATTTATATTTTGCTGTACACTATCAACACTTGTACTAGACATACGGCAGTCATATTGTCAAAGTAGAAAATAAAATAAAATTAAATAACATGTGCATTTGTCAACAACTAACGTCATAAAGTAAACTGAATTAATAAGATTTACAGTGGGGTGTATTATTAGTTCAGTAGAAAGATATTGGCCGTGTCATCGGAGACGCCCCGCTGCGAGGACCCTCGTAAAATGCTGCCCACAATATTTTCCAATTATTGAGCGCGTCATATTGTGCCAAGGCTCTGCTTAGCTGTTATTACTACTTCATAATATCACACTTGGCTTCCAATACGTTAGACACTTTCCTATTCATTATCTCATGTCAAACGAAGTGATGTATATCATTTGATTTTTGTCGGCTTTTGGTGGCACGTGACGTGACGTGCAAAAGGGTCACCTATAGCGATGTCCATGTACGCCCACAATACCAGAAGAATCATGGGCGCGTTGTCAACCTTAAAGGAGACGGATAGTTAAGAGGATTTCGGCCTCCGGATATCTCAATTACCGTACGAAACGCACCAAGTCGCTACTTTACGTTGGACTACTGTGAAATAGTGATAACGACCCGGTCGAGCCGGCCCATGCGTGCTGTAGACAATACTGTCTACAGCACGCATAGACAGTATTGTCTACAGCATGGCTCTACTACTCTTATATGTGTATTGATTTACGAATCTACTAAAGTATATGTAGTTAAAGTAAAGTAAGTAGAAGTTTGTTTGTCATATTTCTTAAGGTGAGTGAGATTTCTAAGAGACCTAAATAAATAAATATACACCCAACAGTCCCATACATGGTCCTGACCCCACACGCACCCACCCCACCCCGTTACGCGCTGGATCGCACGCACGTACGTTCCGAGAAAAAACGAGGCCACCGCGCGGATCGCACGCACGTACGTTCGGACCCGCACCCCGCACCGCAGGTTCGCCGAATATGCCAAATCGGCTTTAGTAGTCGGATTTTATGGACACAGACCCTTACTACAGTTTATACTCTATGGATTTTAATATCCTGGCAACAATTTGAACGATATGCCAACGATAAGAAACAAAATTATTTTTGTTGAGTTGTCGTTCGCAGTTCGAAAATGACGTCGAGTGTCACTACTTATTATTAAATATATCGTAAATATTTGTGTTACAAACATAATTTATGACTTGTTTAGTGTAAGTGGAGTATGTTATCGAATAAAGACATCATTGTGGTTGTGTTCAAGTGTAAGTTGAGTGCTTAGTGTAAGATTACTTTGTGTTTTGTGACAAAATGATTTTTTTCGCCGAGTGAAAATTATTGTTTTTTATTTTCATTTCGACATATTACAGGTAAGTTTATAATTATAATACTGGTTTTGATAGATATATTATAGAAAATTTAATGTAGATTCTAAATATATACAGTTTTTACTGTCTAAATGTACAAAGACTCTCAATATTTGGTTATTTCGATACCATATACAAAAAAAAAGCAATGTATGGGGCGCGCGACGAGCAATTTTTTTTAAATACCTAAACCACGCCCGCGCTCGTTCGAAAGGTTAAGATACGAGTCAAGACTCGTAAGACTCGTGTCTTAATGACACACGTGTCGTGGGTATCACGAACTACGAGATACTTTCGATCTCACAACACCCAGACCCGAAACAAATATTTGTGGATCACACAAACATTCTCGGTACGGGAATCGAACCCGCGGCCACTCGTTTCACAGCCGCCAATCACCTACAAATGAAACCTAGTACTTAATTGTTTAGTATCACTTTCTAATAATATATGGAGTGGTCTGCGAGTCTGAGTTTTGTTAGCTCGAATGTTCTTATTAACTCTCATTAAGCCTACAATGTTGCCTGGATGAGTTATTATAACAATAAACTCAGAAACGCTGTATATTGCTTTCACAAAATGAGATATTGATACGTATGTAATATAAGTTTAAACATACATCTAGAACATGGGAAAGTTTTCGAATACGTACTTAAAAATTATAATAGGTAAAATAAAACGGTCGATGAAATTGCCGTTCTGTACGAAAAACAGTATAACCATAATTTTTATGTTTTTGGCAGGAAAAAACAATCAATACCCGAGAGGCAGTACAAAATGCATTTGAAGAGTTAGTTGCCTCCCGTCCAGCCTATTTTTTTAAGAAGGGTATCGATAAATTGCCACTGCGATGGTTACTTTCATTAATAGAAATAAAAAAGATGAATAAAAATACTTTAATTTGTTTTGTACGAACGGCAATTTCAAAGGTTAAAGCCTATTATTTCAAAATGCTCAAATTGGATATCTTTTTCTTAGTTTCATGATGTTTTCCCTCACATTTAAATAATCATGTTTTACTAATTATTTACACACAATTAATAATTAAGTATTATTTAATCTAAATGGTAAGTAATGGCTACTTTCATAGCCATTATTGACACGTGCCAAGTACAGTGCAGCAGTTCATAGTAACGAAGATTTCGAGAAGCCTTTTGCACTTACAGCAAATATGCAAATATGTATATTAGTAATGATGAATCGTAGTCACTCTGTAGACAGTTTTGTCTACAGCATGAATGGGCCGTCTCGACCGGGTTGTTACTACTGTCTCGCTCATAACCGACGTAAAGTAACGGCTTGCTGCTGCGTTTCGTACGGTTTGTGATCCTTTAATTTATCCCTTTCCTTTAAGGTCGGCAACATACACATGATTCTTCTGGTATTGTGGGCGTACATGAGGGGGTGGAGATCACTTACTACCAGGTGAGCTACCTCGTGCTCGATGCTCATTTGCCAATCTATATTTTTTATCAGTTTTCCCATTTAGCCAATTTATAAGACCTATTTATGTCCATGAAATTATCATGAATAAAATGTTAAATTGATGTTACGTCTTAAAAATATTTAAAATTAAATACTGTAGACGCCTTTGTGATCCTATTGAGTATAAACACAGTGCACCGATTAGTACTAAAATGGTCTGAAGTTGTTATTATTTAATTAAAAATGAATTAGTAGTTTGGATGCGTCCAACACAAAAGAGAACGCATTGTTTACGAAACATCAGACTTGGAGATAAATTCTATTGTTTACCAATGATTAGCTTTCACGCATATGTGCATCTTCAATTAACCTAAACGCCACAAGAAATGAACGTCAACAAAATAAAGTTATTTTCTCAGTTAAATTATCATTTAGCGGCTCTCAGTGTTCCGTACGTAAATATTCGTCAGGAACACTCCATAACTCTCTAATTGCTTTTTACCTCGGTGGGCCGTGCTTTTAGCCAGATTGCTTATTTTGTTAATGAACTTCTGAGCTCCAAACTTTTTGGTACAGGTTTCTTTAATAGCTTTAAATTATCTCTAAAATATATTACAATTATTATACAGATCGCCGCGTACATTAGAAGTTTCCGTCGTGCGATTATTAACAAATTGTTTTGTTTGTACGAAATGACTGTTCATATTTATACAGTCGCGAGTTTGTTTTTCACTTTATTCCGCTGGGAGCGAGATAACGACAAAGTTATTGGCAGTTTAAGCACAACGCATACAGTTAAAAAGTTTCGTTTATCGTAAACACTTTTTTGAGATTTTTCTTGGAAACTCACTGGGTATATTTTGAAGTTTGATCGAAAAATGTTGTTGTGCTATGATTCAAAGTCAGGTAACATTTCGGACATGTAAAGGGCGGTGCACAAAAGAATTTCAATTTGGTACCGTATCGTGCAACCCTTTTCAACTTTACAAAGTAATTTTCTGACGCGAAATTGATTTGTTGGCTTCGTGGTTTTTGTTTGGTGTGGTGACTGCGGAACGGCAATTAAACAGTAAACGGTCGGATCTGGTACCTATTCATCAAATACTGCGCGAAGATCTGTCACGTGACTTGTTACTTCTATCCTTGAGCGAGAGCGGAGAACCTAAACATGACTGTTATTTATAAACAACATTCAATATATATTTAGTACTGTATATTGCGAAAGCCCTTCAAAATTAATTGATTTGAAATGTAAATATTGTATCACAGAATCATATTATAAATTACGCAAAGATAGTTTAAATAAATATTATAATTCTAATAATTTAACAATAAGCAAAAAGTAAGAAATAATAACTGCTGAACTTAGAAACGTCTTTCTTTCTGCCTGGCGTCATCCCGGTTTAATACTAGAGTCCGCCTACTCGTGCCATAGATTTGACGGTATTTTGTATAGGATTCTCACACCCGGTTTGTGAAAGGCTTATCAAATCAACATTCAACTAACAGAACTTTGATTTTGACACCTCTGTCAAATCAATTCGAGTTGCTGGAACGATATTTAGTGAAAAAATTAATAATATTTGATGTCTCTTTATACAGTTTGTCATACGATTTTTCATATTCATTTGAAAGTTATGTTAACTAACACGTGTGCCAAATCAAAGGTGTTGAGCACGCTTCTAGCAACTCAATTTCGACTTGACATGAGATTTGACATTTGATTAATTAATTTAATATTGATCAGCCTTTTAGAAACCGGGAGTAAAAATTAACTAATTAATACTTAAACTTTGATGTTTCTGAGTACGGCTATTTTTACTGTTGTTTTTTTTAGTATAGGCCGGCAAACGAGCAAGTGGGTTACCTGATGGTAAGTGATCTCCACCGCCCATGTACGCCCACAACACTAAAATAATCACGGGCGCGTTGCCAACCTTAAAGAAAAGGGATAATTAAGGGATTGGGAAGGGGAGGGGAATTTGGGCCTCCGGATATCTCACTCACCGTACGAAACGCAGCAGCAAGCTGCTACTTTACGCCGGTTTTCTGTTAGACAGTGGTAACGACCCGGACGAGCCGGCCCATTCATGCTGTAGACAAAATTGTCTATTATTATGGAAGAATAATTAATATTATTTATTATTTTTATGCCCTAACTCCTTTCATTGTTGTTGCCCTGTATTATACAATGGAACAGTATGGTATTGGCCTGATATATTAAATAGGCGCCATTTATAAAAGTAACTGTTATAAAATATACATTTGGAACGATTAAAGACAAACTTTATATTATGGTTGAAATTAATTTTTCGTTTAATTAAACTAGGTCACGGCTGCGACGACTTCTAAAAGGTATAATTTTCACTAAAAAGTTTGAATTAGTTAGATAGTTTAGTCACTGTATCTTTTTGCCCTTTATCTTTTTGTTCCTGTTTCACATCAATTTTATTAGAGAATTTATCTAGATTCATTGAATTTGTTCAGAGTTCTTTGTTCTATTTCCATTAGGGTAACCAGATGAAAAATTTTAAATCCCTGACAAAAAGCCTGATTTCTATAAAAAGGTTTTCTGGATTATATCTAAAATACATACAACCCTAAATTTTCAACCCTCTACGATCAACCCCTATTTGTTAATAGCGATATTAGTATTTTTGTCAAGCGGGTTTCTCACCGGGGGCGCCCACTAGGCTACTTTAATCCTGGAAATAGACATTCACGCGGGCGGAGCCGCGGGCAACAGCTAGTATTTTAAAAGTTTTAGTGGTCTTGTTATTTAATTTTTAATTGATTTCTTGGAAACGGCTCATCTGATCTGGATGAAATGCGTATTAAGAATACGAGGTACTTTTTAGATGCACGTAATTGCTTTTTATTCCTTGATCATTTACATTCTCTGCAAATTTAAATGTGGTACCTCTACGATTTAAAATATGGACTTCGGCAATTTTGGTAGATATATTTCGAAAATACAAACTTGCGATGATGAATATATAATATAGAGCAACTACATCATTACATTATATATTTATTTATCTCTTGAGTGACTGATCGAACCCAGATAACAGGGCATTTATTACATACATAAAGCCACGCCTTTATCCCCGATGGGGTAGGCAAAGACGCAACAAGTGCACCCATGTTTCGTCGAGCTTATTTCTCTCCTATGATGTGATAGAGGGCGAGCCTTTTCCCATAACGAGCACAAATTGCATTTTCGAGCAATTTATGTGTGATTTTCGAATCGTACACTCAAACAAAAATAAAATTGCGATTGCCCGAGCTGGGAATTGAACCCAGGACCTCATTATTTCTCAGCCTTTTACGCTGCCACTATACCAATGAAGCGATTCAATTCATTGCATATTCATGCTAAATCGTTAAATACAAACATTCCCGAAGCGTATAATTTAAATCGTAGGACTGTAAAAATGTTTCACTCAGAACGCCTTTGAGTACAATTAAATATATTAATATCGTTGCGTTGAAACTCTCGGCTGGAGGCCAATTCTCGTAATTTTAAATGTTCAAAATATCATACCGGTCTAGTCTCAGCGTCAAGAAAGTTGCATATGGCATTCTCATAGACCAATAATCAACGTCAAATGTGAACATAGATCGTAATGAGATTGAATGTAGAATAAAAGTTGACTGAAGCCAAAACGGTATAATGCTATACTTCCAATAGGTGCATTTGACGTTGATTATTGGTTTAAGAGAATGCCATTTGCAACTTTCTTGACGCTGAGACTAGATCGGAATGATATTTTGAACATTTAAAATTACGAGAATTGGCCTCCAGGAGTGACGTTAATATGACAATTCCCAACAATGCCTACCGTCGGAGTGTCGAGGAAATGCGTTGAATATGGTAATCATTCCCATGCGCCTTGGTGCCGGTCTGAAAACCGTCGAACGTCGTTTTCAACTTACAAGTGCTTTAGAATTTCAATAAATTCCCTCTCTGGAAATATGACGCGATATATTTGGGATTTATAGGATTTTAGCGACGTATTGCTATATTCGCAGCTTAGAAAACATATTGCGATGCTCATGTGTTTTCAAATGTACTAGGTGGCAGGTCGCTCGTATGCGAGAGGATGTCTGGGTTGGTATGTATACCACCTCTTTGTCTGTCTCTCCCCTTTCTCCTTTCATTCAATAATGTTTATTTTTTATATGAAAAGGCATATTCATAAATGTTTATTTCGACTGCCTCGGTGGCGCGGTTGTAATGCATACGCGGTAGGACTGCTGTGCTGAGGTCTCGGGTTCGATCACCGGGTCGGGTAGTGATATTTGGTTTTCTATTATGTAATGCTTAGTTGATACTAAGGGCTGATGCCCGGAGTCTGGAATTCACACATGTGATACATCATGGGAAGGAAATAAGCTCGACGAAATGTGGGTGTATTAGTTACCCCTCTGCCTACCCCTTCGGGGAGTACAGGCGTGAGTGTATAAGTATATGTATGTATGTTTATTTCTGCTGCTAAGTAACAGTCTGTAAGCACTGTTGTTTTAATTTGAAGGAGATCGAAGCCAGTGAAATTACTGAGTATTATGAGATTTAACAACTTATGTCTCGGAGTGATGAGCGCAGTCCATTGTCATGTAGGTGTTTTGTAATTCAAAGCACGTGTGGTGTTGTGTCTGTTTATGGGCAGGCGTGGTGCTTTCCATCAGGCGAGCGACTTGCCCGTTTCGGCATTCAGGCAATTTAAAAAAAAAATGTTATTAATCAGTCTTCTATGAGACCACTTTTGAGTTAAAAACTCTGTTACATATCGCATAATATAGATTAAAGAATACGCGTCCGATTAAGAACCCTCTTTTTTGAAGTTGAGTAAACATAACTCCTTCTTTCTTTTAGTCTCCTTCTTCTTGAAGTGCAGGTCACTTACCTCACTTGCAGTGGGGTCGGCGCAACATGTTTTTTTAACACGGAAAAAATTGGCTTGTAGTTATTACGACCGGCCGCCTGCCTGACGTCAATCCGTCTGTGAGAAAACACCTAGTACCCAATACAAATATTTGTCGATCACACAAACATTTTATCTCGGTGCGGGAATCGAATCCGAGGCCTCTCACAGCCGGCTACTCGCTCAGTGCGCCACGGAGGCTGTCTAAAATATGCCCTTATTATAAAAATACGGAGATTACTGCTCTAAACTTAGCTGGTGTCATCTGGTCTCATAATGCATTTTTTTTTATTGCATAGGCCGGCAAACTAGCAAGTGGGTCACCTGATGGTAAGTGATCACCACCGCCCATGTACGCTCACAATACCAAAAGTATATGGGCGCGTTGCCGACCTTAAAGGAAAGGGATAATGAAGGGATTGGGAAGGGGAGAAGGATTTGGGCCTCCGGATATCTCACTCACTGTACGAAACGCAGCAGCAAACTGCTACTTTACGCCGGTTTTCTGTGAGACAGTGGTAACGACCCGGACGAGTCGGCCCATTCATGCTGTAGACAAAAGTGTCCACAGCGTGGCTCTACCACTCATAATAAATAAATACTCTCTATTCTGATTCGATTATAATAATAATAATAAACTTAATAATAATAATAAACTTTATTGAGCACTAAACATAGAACCGAGAACAAAAATACAAACATATGACAAAAACGAATTAGTGCATAAAATAAATTTACAAAATCAATGCTTGACAGAGGGCCCCAAACTAGGCTAGGCCTGTATCTTGGGGACCAGAGTGAGTAGTTAGGTGTACATAATTATGTAAACAAAGTAAACTAAAATATTTAAAAATTAACACAACTCAATTTAAAATCTAAGATAATTATAAAAGTATCGTTTGTAAAACGACATGAACGTCAAGCCGATACGAGTATTATCGATTTAAAAATGTCACTGAACAGCAATATAATAAAGAGAAAGGAGATATTCTGCCGATAAAAATATATGGTTGTATCGGCTTAGTGTAAATATAAACAACAAAGTTCCTTCTCTCTAAAATTACTCTCAGGGGGGAAAGCCAGGCACAAGAAAATGTAAGGGATACGTATAATTTCACCTTTAATGAATATAATACGCACAGGTGTGTGTAACAATACGCTACTATGGTATTTATTGCTGATTGGAGTATGAAGACGCAATTAGGCAGGCCGGCATAATTCTGACGACCTTTTATTAGTTTGAGTGAGTGTGAGTAAGTAAGCGCAACGCCTGCCCATAACCACGAGTTTACGAGTGGTAGAGCCACGACAATTTTGTCTACAGCATGAATGGGCCGGCTCGTCCGGGTCGTTACCACTGTCTCACAGAAAACCGACGTAAAGTAGCAGCTTGCTGCTGCGTTTCGTACGGTGAGTGGGATATCCGGAGGCCTAAATCCCCTCCCTTTCCCAATCCCTTAATTATCCCTTTCCTTTAAGGTCGGCAACGCGCCCATGATTCTTTTGGTATTGTGGGCATACATGGGCGGTGGTGTTCACTTACCATCAGGTGACCCACTTGCTCATTTGTCGGCCTATTAAAGGTCGGCAACGCGCCCATGATTATTTTAGTATTGTGGGCGTACATGGGTGGTGGAGATCACTCACCATCAGGTGACCCACTTGCTCGTTTGCCGGCCTATACTATAAAAAAAATAAATAACCAGAAACAACACCCACAGAACTTTGAATTACAAAGCACTGCACGGTATTAGACTGTGTTCGTCACACAGATAAATAGGATGTTAAGTCTCATAATGCCCAGTAATTTTAATGGTTCGCGGCTCCGCCTGGGTGACGACCTTTTTCCGGTATTAAAAGTCCAAGTCCAAATCCAGGTCCAAATCCAGGTCATGGTCTACCTGTGTCCAAAATTTCATTCAAAACCGTTCAGCTGATATGTCGTGATTGACTAACAAACATCCAAATTCTTAAACTCACAAACATCCAAACTTTCACAATTATTATAGTAGTAGGATAAGCTCGCGGCTCCACTCGCGTGAACAGCCTTTTCGGCGATAAAAGTAGCCTATAACTGGGATAAAAAGTAGCATATAACAGTCTCCAGGGTCCCATCTATATCTATACCAAAAATCATCAAAACTGGTTCCGCGATTTAGGCGTGAAAGCGTAACAAACAAACTATCTTTCGCATTCATAATATTAGCTAGGATTATAGCTACAACATGGTAGAGCCATTCTGTAGACACTTTTGTCTACAGCATGAATGGGCCGACTCGATTGGGTTGTTATCACTGTCTTACAGAAAAACGATGTGAAGTGAGCTTGCTGTTGCGTCACAATACCAGAAGAATCATGGACAAGTTACTAACCTTAAAGGAAAGGGATAATTAAGAGATTGGGAAGAGGCTCAAATCCCCTTCGATTTGAGCCTCTGGATACCTCACTCAACGTACGAAACGCAGCAGCAAGCCGCTACCTTACGTCGTCGGATTTCTGTGATAGTGATAACAACCGAAAGTAAAGTCTGTGAAAGTAAGTTCATTAAATAATATTATGTTTATTAAAGTAAAGTAAATCTATTAAATTAGGCAGGTCTGAAATACCTAAGATACAGTGTCTATAAAAAATGGCATGGCTCTACCACTTACCCACTCTAACTCTAATAATAATAGACATTATTTGGATCAAAACATAATACGGACGACGGTACTGATCTCTGTGCTCTAGGGGACGGGGATAAATGTGATAAGCGTGCAGCAAACAAAGAAAATTTCGAGCGTTTTATCTACGTAACAACAGCCATAAGCCACGATGCGTTAGAAATGTGGACAGATTTGGTTACTCGAGAGCCTTTCATGTACTTACTATTTCAGTGTGTTTTTCTTAGGTTATTGGTGGGTAACATTATTTACTATGGTTTATTTATGATAGCACAGGGAGTGGTACGGACTGTTGATACGAAAGTCGCAGGTTCGAAACCAGCGCTAAGAGCATACACCTCTGACTTTTATAAGTTACGTGTATATTAATTCTTAATTATCACTTGCTTTAACGGTGACAAAGCATCGTGAGGAAACCTGCATACCTGAGAAGTTCTACATAACAATTTCGAAGGGATGTGAAGTCTGTCAACCCGCATTAGGCCAGCGTGGTGGACTAAGGCCTAACCCTTCTCATTCAGTAGAGGAGGCCCGTGGCCAGCAGTGGGACGTGTATAATACAGGGTTAGTATTATTATTATTATTTACCTACAAGTACACTGTTCCACGATTACAAGGACCACCTTGTAATCGTATCGTCGTATCGTTTCGCATACAGGTCTCCTGTATGTGAAAGGCCGTCTGGGTTTGTATAACCGCTTTGTCTATTTCTGCCGCCAAGCAACAGTGGGTAAGCTTTGTTGTGTTCCAGTTTGAAGGACATTGAAGTCAGTGAAATGGCTGGGTATTATGAGACTTAACATCTTATGTCTCGGGGTGACGAGCGCAGACCAGTGCTTTGTAATACAAAATTCTGTGTTACGTTATTTCTGTATATAGGCAGGCGTGGCGCTTACCATCAGGCGAGCGACTATATACCACCGATATATATATATATTATTACGTTATTTGTTTTTAAAATATAGGTTTAATTAAAATAAGTAATTATATAATGATAATAGTGACACTATATTTCTCTAGTTGCAATAAAAAGAAAATATTTGCCGTTCAGAATTCTGAAACATTTTTCAGCTCAATAATATACTCGTTCGTTTGTCGATTGCGATTATTTTACACGATTAGCTACCTTAAAACAGTGCAATACGTTTGAAAATAGCAAAAAAATGCCTGGATATAAGACAGAAGTGTAATGACTCTCCGAAGAGAGACCATCTGTTGGCCTCGGCAGACATTAGGGTGCGAGGATCCGCGGCTCCGTTAAAGCTATGCAAGATCAAGAATTTATGCCATTTTTTATTTTGTTTACGTTTAATACTTTATGAAATTATCAATTTATGCGGAGATGTGCTTGGAATTTTGTGAGAATAATGATATGCGGGAGTATGCTATTTTGAGCGTTGCGTCAATGATATGGAAATAAATTCTATGTTAGAGGATGAGTGTAAAATACATATAGCCTATATACTCTTGCTGCAGCATACGTATCATTAAGTCGTGATGAGGTTCTGGGTTCGATTCCTAGATTTTTTGTCTGTCAGGATGTTCAAGTAAACAGATTAAACAAGACACCAAAGTACAAAATTATGACGATGTCATTAACATGGGAAAACATAAACATACGTACTCCCGCCTGTACTCCTCGAAGGGGTAGGCAGAGGTAGGGGACGAGCCTACCGCCGTACCAGGCATAATTTCAGACTCCGGGCTGATTCTGAGCATTACGTAATAGAAAAATCCAATATAATATTTACCCGACCCGGGAATTGAACTCGAGACCTCAGTGTCGGCCTCAGTCGTAACGCATACGCATTACAACTGCGCCACCGAGGCGTAGAACTGATAAATATATAGAATAGAATAAAATTATTTGTTTTTAACTTACATGTTAATCTAAGTTAGTAATACATTATACAGATAGGTATGCGTACTCGTATTTAGCGTGCATGTTAATCTAAGTTAGTAATACATTATACAGCTAGGTATGTGTACTCGTATTTAGCGTACATGTTAATCTAAGTTAGTAATACATTATACAGATAGGTATGCGTACTCGTATTTAGCGTACATGTTAATCTAAGTTAGTAATACATTATACAGCTAGGTATATGTACTCGTATTTAGCGTACATGTTAATCTAATTTAGTAATACATTATACAGCTAGGTATATGTACTCGTATTTAGCGTACATGATAATCTAAGTTAGTAATACATTATACAGGTAGGTATGTGTACTCGTATTTAGCGTACATGTTAATCTAAGTTAGTAATACATTATACAGATAGGTATGCGTACTCGTATTTAGCGTACATGTTAATCTAAGTTAGTAATACATTATACAGCTAGGTATATGTACTCGTATTTAGCGTACATATTAATCTAAGTTAGTAATACATTATACAGATAGGTATGCGTACTCGTATTTAGCGTACATGTTAATCTAAGTTAGTAATACATTATACAGCTAGGTATGTGTACTCGTATTTAGCGTACATGTTAATCTAAGTTAGTAATACATTATACAGATAGGTATGCGTACTCGTATTTAGCGTACATGTTAATCTAAGTTAGTAATACATTATACAGCTAGGTATATGTACTCGTATTTAGCGTACATGTTAATCTAAGTTAGTAATACATTACACAGCTAGGTATGCGTACTCGTATTTAGCGTACATGTTAATCTAAGTTAGTAATACATTATACAGCTAGGTATGCGTAATCGTATTTAGCGTACATGTTAATCTAAGTTAGTAATACATTATACAGGTAGGTAGATTGTAATATTACTTCCGCCCTAAATTCGACACCCTGATGTAATATTGATGACAATTTAATTTTAATTGCAATGTAGGTCATTGATCCAATGGTCGTATCCACGTCACGTCGTATCAATTGTATTTGAAATTAATTTTCGTTTTTTTTGTATAAGTATTATATTTGATCATGCTTTCATACGTAACTAGATTTTGCTCGCAGTTCCGCCCGCGTGAATAAAATCTAAATAAAAAAATATTCTTCTTTCGATTTCATTACGATCTATGTTCACATTTAATTTTGACGTTGATTATTGGTTTAAGAGAATGCCATTTACAACTTTCTTGACGCTGAGAATAGATCGGAATGATATTTTGAGCATTTTAAATGACGGGAATTGGCCCTCTGCTCGTTTCGTCATTCAAGGTAATCCAAAAATGAATTGATTGTTTTTTTTTGGATATTGTATCTTATCATGCATTCATAGATAGATAATGATTTGGTAGTTGAGATAATGAAGAAGAATTTTCTCCTTAGTATGGCTAAGGGAATACACTGCAGCTGATGGTATGTTTAGTCCAGCAAATATAATGTCCATTGTCGACGGACGCAATTTCGATCTAAGTTATACACTGGCCGACCCCTTAACGAGCCACTATGGCGGGATTTTCACTGTTTGTGCGTGGCTTTGTTACATAATGTAAAATAATGTTATTTGCCACTCAAAAGCCTACACACACTGAAGGACGTCCTTGGTGTCCACTGCAAAAATCCACAAACCCACTATTCAAATCATGATGGGAAGGCGGACCCTGGTATTAAGCAGGAATAACACAAGGCAGAAAGAAAATGATCTAAGGAGCAATAGTCCAGCTGTGTGTGATACGGAATGCTGAGATAGTAGTCGTGGATTTGAAACCTGCCCGCTGACTTTTCGAAATTACTGCGCTATTACTATTATGTGTATATTCATTGTTAGTTATTGCTTGCTTTAATGGTAGTGAACACCTGCATACCTGATATTTCCCTGTAAGAATTTCGACGATATGTAAAATCTACCAACCCGCAATGGACCAACATGCCATGCTTTCTATTAGTAGAGAAGGGTTGTTTCCTGCTACAATTCACTGGCTACAATGTCCTTCAGAAGATACCATACTACTTAAGTATGATTTTTCTGAATAAAATCTAAGCGTTACTCGTCGAGAATCGATAGCGTTTAATCCTAAATTCTCAGTGGCTATGTACAACAATTGAAGCTGTAAGTGAACACTATAAGCCCTGTTCGGCTCTTGGCTCTGTGCAAAGCCTTCAAATCAAACAAGTGTTCGGTACACCAGTCCTCGGTGGCGTTTATCTGATTCCGTGATTCCAGCATCCGACCCGAATCCCGTGCGATAGGATCGTTCTCAATTACAGATAAGGCTTTGAATATTTTACGGCGCTTACAGCCACTGATGACAATTTGTATTACTGGTTGTTTGCTTGCGTGTAACTTAACTTGCTTTTTAAATGTTATGAGAAAAAAATAAGCCAATCAGATGTTAATGTCCTAATGGTTAATATAATATGAAATTAAAATTGATAATTGTATGATTGCTGAAACTGGTATTATACTTATTCCTACAGAATTTATAGACTTAGACTAAAAATTAATAAGTCACATTTACACCACCTACATTCACCCACATGACGTCTCATTCCAGTAACGTCAATACTACTAGAAACAATAGATCCTATAGTAGTGTATTGTCCAAGACAACCGCCTTGCGTAGTGGGCACACATATGGTGTCTATTATAACTTTGATCCCTTAATTTGGGCGATGGCGTTTTCTCCCTCGATAAGAGTAACGGCAATATAATAATAAGTATACATATTTTATTACAAAACAATTTGAATTCCAGATCAGATAATGACAGTTTGGGTATGAATTTGCGATTCGAAGATTACACATGAGTTGTTCGTGGTTGGAATTTGTGCCCGACATGGCGGTAGGCCCGCCACCTATCACATTATGGACGCAAATAAGCTCTGTAAAGCTTGTGTGTACTTGTTGCACCTCTAGCTACTCCTTCGGCGATACAGGCATGAAGTTATATTATGTCATTGTTATTGCCCTTATATTGAGGCCCTGATTCACCACCTCTGAGTAAATGCTACATGCTAAATCTATATATCTATATGAAACTTAAATGTTTAGTGGCTAACCTAGTGTCAAAGTTTTCAAGTCGCCCAAAGACCTCCATTTCCGCTTAACTACTGCTGTCAGTTGATAACAACCAGGGACGGTATTTTTATATAGCAAGTGTCAGCCAGTTGCACTCACTAAGCGGTAAACCGTTACCTTGTTAAGCAACCGTTAGCGCGGTCGCTCTATGGATGATATGGATGGTGATCGCTTAGTGGTATTTCAACTGAGCGTCTCCGTGCTTTGGAGGGCACGTAAAAATTGCATCCCTGGATGTTATCAACTGACAGCAATTAAGCCAAGTTAGAGGTATTCGGGCGGCTTGAAAACTCTGCTTAGATTCGGATTACTGTTAGATCCCCTGAATGGGCACCTGTATCAATCCCAAATTGACACTGTTTTTCTATGAACGTATTAGTTGTAAGTTTTGTAATAACAAATATAAATTTATAAAAAATGACAAACATTCAAAAGACCTACGGCTGAGTTTCTTGGTGCTTCTTCTCAGACCAGTGGGCATTTGCGAAGCACCGGTAGATTCCAAACTCGTCGTGTAAAAGTGCCCTTGGCAAAAATTATTGAATAAATGATTTGATTTTATTTGATTTGAGGCTAATGGTCGTCCCCAATATTCTGATTATCGACAGATTTGCTTACTGGCAGTAAAGTTTTCACACTCTTTGTATGGCAGATCTGTCAAAATACAATAGTATTTTGACAGATCTGATATCAATAGATAGTAAGCAAATTTATCTTTAATTGGTGATTAAATCTTACTTGAATATTGGGAAACAGGCCTTAAGTAACTGAACACATAAAATATACCAGTAGCATTATTATAAAAACGTCATGTAATCGTTCCACCGATGAAATTCTGCCGAATGTGCCTTAAAATGCTCAAAAATGTCATTTAAATTCGAATGCGATAAACACAGATAAAATGAAAACCTTTTTCACGGTTAAATATGGCTGACATATCACAAGCCATTTAAACACACACGGAAAAACCCAAGTGTACCTACATATTAAAAAGGTTCACTTAAAAACGATTTTATACGTTGGACGTCCCGCCGGGCCGTAAATGACCCCTGTAATACGTCTTGAATATTCACAGAGGAAGCAAACGCCCAACAGACATTTATGCTACGAATCAGGTCATTTTTAACCAACGATAAATAGGAAGGATGTTCTCAATTCGTCTGTATAGTATTTTTGTGTGTATTTATATTGTGAATGTCATCATTTAATAGATATATATAAGGAAATTAGACTGAGAAATTAATGAGATCCTAAGTTTTCTTTTTTATATCAGAGGAGCAAGTGGATATCTCCCTCACCGTACGAAACGGACTACCAAGCTGTTACATCACGTCAGATTTCTGTTAGACAGTGGTAATAACCCGGTCGAGCCGGCCTATTCATGCTGTAGGCAGAACTGGAATGTCTGCTTTGTATGGCTATAGGCCTATCACATCATGGGTCGGAAAAAGCACGGTAAACTATACCTTCAAAGAATACTGGTGTGAGCTTATACATTTAATTATTATAAACTAACAATGTTCTAATATTCCAAAATTTGCACTCTTATCATTATGACTTGGAGTTAAATCAAGATATTGACAGTACACGGCATTAAAAAACCTCCAAACGATATAAAATTAAAAGAGCATTTTTTTTTTGTATAGGTCGACAAACGAGCAAGTGGGTCATCTGATGGTATGTGAACACCACCGCCCATGTACGCCCACAATACCAAAAGAGTCATGGGCGCGTTGCCTATCTTAAAGGAAACGGATAATTAAGGGATTGGGAAGTGGAGGGGATATAGGCCTCCGGATATCCCACTCACCGTACGAAACGCAACAGCAAGCTGCTACTTTACGTCGGTTTTCTGTGAGACAGTGGTATCGAACCGGACGAGCCGGCCCATTACCACTCTAGAATATACCTACACTCTGCATAGGTATTATTTTGCACTTCATTATCTCATTTTATACAATGAGTATTTGGACTAAGCAGAGGGATTTTAGATGAGACGAAGCGGTAAAATGAAATAGTTTAATTTGGCTACGGACTTTTATTTAATTGCTTTTCTTTGAATAACCTATTTTATTATTTTATGCAATTTGTCTAAAATCTTCCAGATTTAAAAATTCCAGTGGGCGAGTAGCCGGCTGTGAAGCGAGAGGCCGCGGGGTGGATTCCTGCACCGAGACAAATGTTTATATGATCCACAAATATGCGGGTGTGGGTGTTTTTTCCTCGGAGAGGTTGACGTCAGGCAGGCGGCCGGTTGTAAAAACTACAAGCCAAATCATTCTGTAACATGTGTTAAAGAACATCTTGTGCCAACCCCACAGCGAGTGGGATAAGGCAGGTGAAAAAGATCTCTGAAGGAATAAAAATTCTATCTTTAAGGGCCTACTCCATAATATTCGAGTAAGATTTGACTACCAATTAACGAATAATGGCCATGGGATTCCCAATATTCTGTTTATCGATAAATTTACTTACTGGCAGTAAATTTTTGGCACATTTTGTAAGGAAGATCTGCCAATATTCTATTGACAGTAAGCAAATCTATCTTAGATCTAGCTTAGATAATATAACTAGTAAATAGAATATAGGAAACGGCCATTAGACAGCTACTTTTGAGAGCAAAGTAGACATATTTATTTCGGTATATACATAATAATATTATCATATTGTGACTATTGTATTTGAATGTGTTATTTTTTATTTGTCAAGTAGCATTTACTGAAAGGTGGTTAAACAGACGGTTAAAGTAATATGAGTAAAGTAATGTTCACATTAAGCCGACGTACTTACTCCACTTTGTAATGCAGACAGTTCACCTGCACTTCTGTCACAATGCGTCTTCCGCCTTTGTCTCCGGCAAACTCGCAGGCCGAGTGGTTTATTAACCTAAGCTCTCAGACACGCCCATAGTAAACTATATTGACCTCAACTCTGCCATAATGTATTGCTGTAGTTCAGTTTAATTTAATTAGTATTAATTTTAAAAATAGAGCGTTAAAATAGTCCACAAGTTACAGACAAAATAAAAGGTATATATTTATGACTGCCTCGGTGACGTAGTTGTAATACGTACGCGTTACGACTGAGGCTGACGCTGAGGACTCGGGTTCGATCCCCGGGGCAGGTAAAAGTGGTATTGGGTTTTTCTATTACGAAATGCTCAGTATGAGCCCGGAGTCTGGAATTTGTGCCCGGTATGGCGATAGACTCGCCCCCTATCACATCATGGGATGGAGATACACACGGCCAAATGTGGGTGCACTAGTTTACACCTCTACTACCCCTTCGGGGATGACAGCCGTGAGTGCGTATGTATGTATATATTTCTTTGTAACTGATACTTTCTGGAATTGTAATACTCGTATCTACACCGATTCTTAAGATGAATTAATGTTAATTATCGCTTGCTTTAACGGTGAAGGAAACACCGCGAGGAAACCTGCAGACCTGAGAATTCTTCACAAGAATTTTGAAAGTGTCCAACCTGCGTCAGGCGAGCAAGGTTTTGTGATCCAGGTTCAGCAAAGTAATAATAATAATAAATACACCCAACAGTCACATACAGTCTTGACCCCACACTAGGTTTTTTTTTTTATACCCATTCATGCTGTAGACAAAATTGTCTACAGCGTGGCTCTACCACTCGTCAAGGTTAACCTGTATGTAGGTATCAAAAACTACGTAGGACTTGTGTACAACAAAAGTGAATACACTGGATCTCATGTTAAGTACAGTGCAGTCCAAATATAATGCCGGCTGAATTATGCCGGCCTGAAGTTACAGGGTATACAATGACTGAACCTGGAATACGATTGGCCTGAACGAGCGATTATGGCGAGTTTTACCATGTGTACGGTAGTTGCTATCCAGTTGGGTGCAAAAATTAACAGTTAGCCTCCCACCAGCAAAATGTCTAAGGCCCTAACCCCTCTTATAGTTGAGAAAGTCTGCGCCCAACAAATTAATTCAAAGTTCTGGGTGGCGTTGCTTCTGTTTATGGGTAGGCGTGACGCTTGCCATCAGGCGAGCGACCTGTTTGTCTCATAATTCAAGCTAATAAAAAAAAAACAACAACTCTATAGAATTCATACGTGCTGACTTCGGGTTCAATGTGTGTACACACACTACCAACAACTCTATAGAATTCATACGTGCTGATTTTTTTTAAGTCATCACTAAAATTCAAAGTAAAATTGCATTTAGAACCAAATTTCAAAATTATTATTTTCTGACAGTATTCTAGCAATAATTTAAAACATTGAATCTTTTGAAAAGCTACCCTGGTGGGTTCCTTTATTATCTAAACAACCATAATTGTAAACATTTATCGCAGTCCGAGATCAAGTTATCAACAGGCGCGCTAGCATCACTTCAAACTTTCCATTGGCTCTGTTTAAACAAAATTTCAGAGCTCATTGAAGTGTAAATTGAAGGCCAACTTGCAAAGTAATTTTGTAACAAAAACTTGTATAATCTGCGGTTTGTGGGAGAACATGTTATTAGGACTTCTGTAGGTAAACCTAGACTGTAGATGTTTTTAATGCAAATACAATTTTAATACTGTTTTATAATAAATGTTTCTAATACTTTCTTGTTTATTCCTTACAAACAAATATACATGGCGAGTGTGAATGGTACAGTGGTGCCTTTGCAAAGTTTCATAGATCAAGTTGAAGATATTCACGAGAAAGGCCAGGAGTACCCTAAACCGACGTGCATATATGTTTTTTTTTTGAGAGGGAAGAACATGAGACTTACCATCTCATGTCTCAAGGTGACGAGCGCAGTCCAGTCCCATGCAGTGCTTTATTCAAAGTTCGGTGTGGTAATGTTTCTGTTTATGGGTAGGTGTGGGTATTTACATCAAGCTGCTCATTTAGTCATTAAGGCTAATTAAAAAAAAACGCAAGTTGCCACTTCAAGTCGATTTTCTGTGAGACATTAGCGGAGCCGGTCCATTCATGCTATATAATATAAATATAAACAGACTTGAATTTTAAAATAAATGTTTTTCAGTCTAGTGACCTTTATTGGATCTTATTGCTTCTTAAATTTTGAAAAGTAGAACAGAACGGTAATTCTTGTTAAACAGTTACGTAGAACTATTTCTCAGAAAGGAACGCTTTATCCAGCATTAGCATTGTAGATTTACTGCTTGCTATCAATCAAACCTGGTTTAAGTAATGTTCTTCCTATATTTAAAATACTAAGGCTTATTTCACAATATCAGTTTAAATTTTACAAGGAGGTCGTATGCGAGAGTGGGGTTGTGCCACCGCTTTGTTTATTTCTGTCGCCAAGCAACAGTGTGTAATCACTGTGTTTCGGTTTGAATGAGATTAAAGCGAGTAAAATAGCTGGGCATTATGAGACTTAATAAGTGATGTCTCAGGGTGACGAGCGCAATCCAGTGCCATGTAGTGGTTTGTAGATCATAGTTCTGTGTGGTGTTGCTTCTGTTTATGGACAGGCGTGGCGCTTAAAAAAAATATTCGTCAGATAACACTTGAAATAGACAATTAAGGAAGCACCGCTTTAACATATAGTACTACGAACTACTAAAATTATGCATTTCAGCAACTGGATATTTCTAAAATAATTTCATGTTATTTTTAAGCATAGGCGGGCAAACGAGCATAGCCCATGCTGTAGCTGTCAATGGGCCGGCTCGACTGGGTTATTACCACTGTCTCACAGAAAACCTAGGTAAATTAGCGGCTTGCTGCTGCGTTTCGTACGGTGAGTGAGATATCCGGAGGCCCATTAATTACCGCTTTACTTGAAAATAGGCAACGCGCCCATGGTTCTTCTGGTATTATGGACGTACGTGGGCGGTGGAGATCACTTACCATCAGGTGACAAATTTTCTCATTTGCCGGCCTTATGCTATAAAAAACACGTTACTTCTAGTTTTACGTTAGTATAATTTTGACAATGAAACGGCTCTTTCATATACTTCAATCAAAAGTATTTTCAACTCTTCACAAGTATTCTTATTTCATAATTGGAACGAAGCGTATTGAATTCAAAGGATTCGATATCCAATACGGATTTAAAAGGCATCCGGCCTGTCAGCTTACATCTCAAAAAGCTCTTATTACTCCTTCGCATTTACATAATATGTAAAATGTAAATGTTGAATTTTATTTATGGTTATTTTTTTACGTAACATAAGCTCACGCCTAAATACGCGAAGGGGTAGGTAGTAGTGCAACTAGGGTTTCATCCACGGTACATCAAGCTTATTTGTTAATATATTTTTTATTAGCTTTAATGACGAAACGAGCAGGTCGCTCGTCTGATGATAAGCACCACGCCTGCCCATAAACTGAAACAAAATCACATAGGACCTTACAAAATACTGCATAACACTTGGACTACGTTCGTCACCCGGAGACATAAGTTGTTTAGTCTCATAATGCCCAGTAATTTCACTGGCTTCAATGTTACCGAAAAACAATAATGCTGAAAACACACTGGTTGCTTGGCAGCAGAAATAGACAATAATATATGAATATGCCAGTTCATATAGAAAAATAAACAATTTATTAAAGAAAGTACTTATAAATAAATTTTCTGCGTCATAACCGTTCTAGTATGTTAGTACCTACATAATACTCAATTTAAACTTGTATGGACCTTATAATATTCAGTAGTTTTTAGTACCACGATTACTTTATTTATTCGGCTCTCACAAGTTCAATATTTGTAGAGCTTACGGCGGACGCTCACGATCGAACCACTTGATAAACTAAAATATTAGTATCATAAATATGAGGTGAAAATATATAATATTTTGCATATCCGATTATTATATTAAGATTATTAATAATGATTTTTATTTTTGCCAGTGGGCCACCTGATGGTAAGTGATCTCCACTGCCCATGTACGCCCATAATACCAAAAGAATAATGGGTGCGTTGCTGACCTTAAGGAAAGGGATAATTAAGGGATTGGGAAGGGGAGGGGGTTTGGGCCTCCGGATATCTCACTCACCGTACGAAACGCAGCAGCAAGCTGCTACTTTACGCCGGTTTTCTTTGAGACAGTGGTAATGACCCGGACGAGCCGACCCATACATGCTGTAGACAAAAGTATCTACGGCATGGCTCTACAATTTATGATTATAGGGATTATAGGACTTTATTGTTATATTTTATACACACGGCCTCTAGCATACGATGGATCTACCACCTTGTAAAACAAAATCTTGTAAAACTTTGTATATTTCTACGAAGTACTATTTAATACTAATACGCACTCACGCCTATAATCCCCGAAGGGGTAGGCAGAGGTGTAACCAGTACACCCACATTTCGCCGAGCGTATTTCCGTCCCTTATGTGATAGGGGGATTTATATATGATATTTTCGTCCTTAGATGCCTATCGCCATACCGGGCACAAATTCCAGACTCCGGGCTGATACTGAGCATATCGCAATAGAAAAACCCGACCCGACCCGGGGATCGAACCCGGAACCCTGCGCCACCGAGGCAGTCTATTTATTACTATTTATTTATACCGAAGTACTATTTATTGTAAGTAAATATGAGTATCGCCTAATAGCAACAGATTTTCTCATAATCCATTATATCGGATTGATGTAATAAACGTCAATAACATGAAAACAAGCGTTATTATTTAAGCCTAGTCTAGACACCGAAGCGGTATTCCTCGGTGGGGTGGCGTCAACCACTAATCCGATATAGAAACATAAGTAACCAGACTTAGTCGGAGCCAGGTGTGGGGCACGGCATTTTATTAGATTGTTCGACCGCCCCTCGAGGCGTGCTGATAAATTGTACAAGGATTTCATAGCCGTATATTCTTTATTTTAAAACAGGTGTAATATGAAATCTTGGAGTGTAAGTCACGCTGTCATATCACTCCCCACTGAGCTATTTCCAAAAAGCATCGTATGGCGCGGCCATGTATACAGCAGTTTTTTTTTATATTCTCGGCTATATTCTACGAGAAACACTATCTAAATAGAGCTTTGTTAATTTTTTAACAGACTTAATAAAGGAGATTGTGTATTCGACTCGTATATCATATATATTGGATGCACAATACTTTCTCTTTTGTAATCTACATACTTTATGGAAGGTTTTAGTATATTAGAAGTTATTATTCTTATGTATTAAGTCATAGGCAGAAATGTATTGAGGAGCGTAAGTGGGCCACCAATATCATAGGCCCAAAGCCAACCTCATCTGCATGTGGTACACTCTCCTGATTAGCGAACGAGGCAATGTTGAAACTTCGTTCCCGTTGCGAGTAGTGGGGGTTAGACCGTTAGGCGGCGGGGCGCCACATATAATACCAAACACCATGAAATCATAATGATTCGGCGGACCCTGGCATTGGGCCGGGATAACACCAAGCAGAAAGAAAGATATGAAGATCCTTATCTTAGGTCTATATGAGGGAATTTTGATTAAAACCAAATTATATGTAAATCGTTATTTATTTATTAAATATAAAATTGCCATGCCGGTTAGGACCACAGAGGTGTCGACAACTACGAAAGTTGTTTCGTTCCAGTATCAATATTAAACTCTATACAATAGAATCAACACAAAAATAAAAACATTTACAATAGATTCACGTTACTTAAAAATGGTACTATTTATAGCTAAACTACTCTACGTTTACGGTATTCAAAGATGAAAATATAATTAATGTCTCAAAATTACTCGGTTCTGCCTTTGGAACAAAGAGAGTTGGAGTTCAAAGACAAGAATTTAAATTAATTTTCATTTACTATAAAAATTATAAATAAATTAAAAACTATGCCTATCCCGCTTACATAGACTAGGATTTTACTTTGAGTTATTTTGTAGAAATCTTAGTTTGTTTTACTTTAAATATATGCTAGGAAATACCGTATATTAGAGTAGTCCGTCTATAACTTTATCAAATACGTATGTACAATTCCATTACATATTTGCACTTAAATAAATTAACAATAAAAGCCTCTGTTTGCAATCTGTTTATACAATTCTGGTTGCATTTCCAACCAATTTTATTTACATTTACACAACCAATTTTAAATAAGATCGTCTAAAAGCGTTCATTGACTAGTATTTGGTTCCTTACCCCGGTATTTACAATGAAGTGAAATACGAAAATGCTGCCAATTTCGATTTAAAATCCAGTCTTTTATTATTTTCTGTTTTTACATACATATGCACTCGCGACTGTAATACCCCTAACCTACCTCTGCCTACCCCTAAAGGGGTAGGCAGAGGTGCAACCAGTACACCCACATTTCGGCGAGTGTATTTTCGTCCCATGATGTGATAGGGTGTGATCCATTCATACCTAGATCTACTTACATTTCACGCAGAAGACACGTTCCAGCACAGACATAAGAATATTATTTTATACATTGTGAAATGGACAATCAACATCTTAAGCCCAAAGTCAACCTTACTTGTATGTCGTGCAAATGAGGCAATGGCGAAACTGGGTTCCCGTTACGGATTGTGGGAGTCAAACGGCGGGTTACCCCACATAATATCAAATCATGATGGAGGAATGCGGTTCCTGGAATTACACTGAGGTAACATCAGGCAGAAAGAAAGATTTAACAACATATTGACATCTAGCGAACAGACAGGGGCCGGCAAGCTTGACAATTCTCAGCGAGAACGTTGTGTCTGTACCGGTCAACGACTTTAATGTATACTACTAGACAAGCTGTGCGGTACAAAGAAATTGCGCACTTAGTTATGGTCAATTGACCGCAACTCATTTAGTCCCCCGCGAGAGAGCGACAAGAGGAGTTGTTGTTGTTTGAATAGCTGCGAACGTTAAATTCGATAAACTAACACGAAATTATTTATTGTGACCCATAAAGCATTGTCATTCTTTACGTGCATATATTATTCATTCAAGTTGAAGTTATTTTACGGAATTAACTGTATTATTTCTTGGTTTTGATAGAACAATTCATTTGTGAATGAAAACTAATACCAAACAAAACATCCGTCTCAATATTGCCATCTCGCTTACTCTCAACTTCTCTCGCTCCCACGCCTTAGACGTCATTCCCGCCTCGCCGGCCGCGTATGCAACACAATTTAACTTCTGAACAGCCTGTCTATGGTATTAAAGTCTTTGGTACCGGTGCGTGTCTTTACGTGTCTGTAGATATGAATGGTACATAAATGATGTGACCAATTCAATATATGACAGCTGGAAGTGAAATCATGATTTGCAATATCATAAAGACCATTTTGAGCAAAATTATTGTTGAGTCCTCGTTGATATTATACAATTATTACTCGCTTCTTTAAATAGTATTACACACCAAAAATTGTACAAGGTATGTTGACTATTATTATATTTAATTACTTTCTAAGTAGGCATTTATTTACATGTTAATATTGTCGTGTTAAAAACTATATCTCCTATTATTTTGGCAAAATAACTCTTAGGGTACACACTGCATCCGATCCGATTGGGAGATTATAATCCGGGAAAACGGAATACGTATTTTTTTATAACATAGGCCGGCAAACTTGCATGTGGGTCACTTGATGGTAAGTGATCTCCACCGGCCATGTACGTCGATAATACCAAATGAATCATGGGGGCGTTGCCGACCTTAATGGAAAGGGAAAATTATTAAGGGATTAGGAAGGAGGGAGTTTGGGCCTCCGGATATCCTTAGTAGATATATACTGACTATACCGATAATACTAAAAACTATTTACTGCGTGGCTATACCACTCAAATATGGTGTGGTGGATATGGAACGAATTCGGATTGGAGGTAGTGCGTGTACACTTATACTTACAATTAGCCATGATAGCTTGTCATGTACAGTGGACCACAAGAAAACACGTATAAAAATTGACTAGACAAACCCTACATTAATAGTTAACCTGTACTTCGTTGGCAAATTAAAAAACATTAAAATCCTGACAAGCGATTTTATACATTTCACACACAGCTCTCGGGTCCCGGTAAATTTTCGGCAAGTACGTGCTCTCTTCTCCGAACGTTGCCTTTCCCTTTATTTCTATGTAATGTTGAAGTGGCGAGGCTTCCAGAACTCAGCGTGGGACCGCTGAGAGTCAAACTTTGGCTTTCAAACGGAGAGCCCAAGTTGCCGTTTGGACAAACGAAATTCGGGCTGCCTAAAGTGGGACTATTAGTTACTACGTAATTAGGCCTAAAGTTATTACTAGCTATTCCCAGTTCAGGTAGGTTCTGGTTTAGAACGTCTTCTTGTCTATTGCTGGATGTCACTCCGCTTTCAGGCGTTAGCTGTTAAAAATTAAATATTGTTAAGTAATACAACACCCGAATTTATCTCTAACGCACAATTTATATCATCACACAATTTATGTAATCATTTTGTTTCGATTGTGTGTTGAAGACATATTCGTATAACTAGCTTTCTAAGTAATAGAGAGTGGTGCCACTGTCATCTGTCATACAGTGATGACTTAAGTTTCAATCAGCCTTTGGTGTGTCTATACCTGAGGTTTATACAGATATTGAGATTAACAATACGAACTAATACAATAAGAGACGGTAAATTTCATAATTACTCGGAATCAATGCTTTTACCCATGATTTCCAGCCTTATGGTTTTAATTTATTTTTATTAACTTGAATGACGATACCACCAGACAGAGATAAGCACCTCACTTGCCCATAAACAGTAGAAACACCACCTAGAAATTTGAATTACAATGAACTGCATGGCACTGCAGTAGGCTCGTCACCCCGAGATGTAGTCTCATAATCATAATGACCACTAATTTCATTAGCTTCAATGCTATTTAACATGGAAGACAACAGTGCTTACATACTGTTTGTCGGCATAAATAAGCAAAGCGGTGGTACCTACCCAGACGTATTCTCGCATAGGAGAGACTTACCACCTATACATCGGACCTTACCTGTTGTGGTCGCCCAGTAGTATCCAAAAGTGCTAGGTCTTCTGCTGAGAACACTGCTCCTGATTTAGTCCAGTCTCCTAATGAGATATACATTAGATATTATATTGCGATATCAATTTAACAGTATTAATGCTACTTTCTTTTATTCATTACGAGCCCGTCCCTCGTCTGATGGTAAGCGCTACTCCTGCCCATAAATAGAAGCAATACTACTACTCTGTCCATACACAGAATTACAAAGCACTGGACTGCCTTCATCCCACGAGACATAAGATGTTAAGTCTCATAATTATTCATAGTAATTTCACTGGATTCAATGACCTTTAAACCGGACCACAACAGTGCTTATACAGTGTTGCTTGACGGTAGTAATAGACAAAGCGCTGTCACCAACCCAGACGGTCTCTCGCATACGAGAGACCTTATCTACTAACTTACTTTTTTGAATTTCATACTGACATAAATTCTATTTTAATTGACTACATGATCAATATATGATGTCATTCTTTAATTAGCAAGTTGAGGTGGCAGTAGGTTATAATACCGGTAGAACTGACAACTGAGTTGACATGTTCTTGAGTGAACACCATGACTCGGAAGACGTAATGTATACTGGCTCGCTCTAGCTGAGCAATGGGCTGATAGTAAAGCCAAGGATCGAGCTCAATAGCGTGCTTTAGAAGAGGCGTATGTCTAGTAATGGACTAACAGAGATTGATAATTGTAATGATAATGTTGTACGCACCTCTTACTTCCTTTATGCTAGGCCATTCATCTGCTTCGTCTATGTTAGATACTCCTACTTGAATATCACCATCTGTTTGGAATAAAATATATTTATGATAAGTATAATGTGTATTTGACTCAGAGTTCGAGCCACAATATTTATAATGCCTGAGTGGAATTATAAACATGACATTTCTGTTGCTTATGCACTGCATAGCTACAATTTGTAGTATATTACTACAGTCAATTACAGTATCAACGTGCAAACAGAAAGAAAACGTGGATCACGTCGCCGTGAAATGCACATACTGGTAACTACAATAATATATTTTACTACCGTTTGCTCGTGGCTTTGTCTTCGTGAAGCAAATTTGACATAAACGATCCTTATAATATAAAATCAACACTTTCCAATTTCTTTTATATACTTAACGTTTCGGCTGTGTGATGATTGATGATGAGTTAGTCAGGACAATTGCCTTTTATATTTTGGGTATATAGAATATGTGATATTTTATAACCTCCTAATTTATGGATTACTAGATTTTGCTCGCGGCACCGCTCGTATGAACGGCTTTTTCCGGGATAAATAGTAGCCTATGTCCTAATTCAGGTCGTGGTGCCAAATACCATTTAAAACTATTCACCTGTTAAGGCGTGGTTGACAAACAAACATTAAAATGCAGAAACATCCTAACTTACACATTTATAATAGTAGTAGGAAGTAGGATGTTAAAAACCCAAGCCATACCTGGTGCATTCAAAATATCAGGTTGAGGGTCGGGAGTTTTAAGCTCAGGCGATGGTTTAATAGTGTAGGCCACGACGTATCGTCTTCCACCATCGCTGAGTTCCAGCATATCTCCTGGAGGATGTTTGTTGGGGGGCTGGGATCTTCGCCGTCTTGCGCAGAGTGCTGCAAATGCTATTATACCACCAGCAGCAAGCGTTGCTCCAAGAGTTGCTGCTACTACAACTCCCAACGATAGGCCACCCATTGTGCTCTTGCCATCTGGTTGAAAGTGTGATGTGTTAGGAATTAAAACACCAATAATGTGAAGTGTACAGAAAATTAAAGAAACCATATTCTAACTGGTAATTACCCCAGGCATTAATTAGTAAATGATCTGTAATTTGGAAATGGCTGAACAGATTTTCCTCAAACAAAGCTACGATCCACCTCGGTCAAACTAGGTTTCTAATTGATCATCCTCTGAGGTAATACGACAAAATACTAGGATATGATATGCCACTGACAGATAGGATGCCAGGCGGAGTATTTTCACGGGTCATAAATGTTAAGAATTAAAGGATCTAACCTGGAAAATAGGTAGACCCTGGCACTAAGCAGGGATAACGCCAGGCAGAAAAAAAATAAACTAGAAAATCTGAATTTCTCTCAATCACAACTTTTCTCATGCTGAGCAGTAGATAGTGGTAGCAGTTACATAAACATAGTGTACTCAAAAGAAAATAACAATAGGCGTTTAATTTTACTATCTAACGCAATAGTTGAAATGCACTTAAATTAATCTGCTTTTACCGATTATAGCTAACAACACAATCTCATTAGTATCGAGGTAAACTAAGAATGTGTTTAGCATTTTAATTAAACACAGTACTGGAATATTTAATTGTTCGATATACATGAACAATTTAATTCATCAAATTCCTAAAATTGCTGCCATTACAATACTTTGAGGAAGTTAAGAAATTATACTAAAATGTTGTCAAGCATTTCAGATTACGTTGTTATACAACAAAGAAAACCGTAATCGAACAAACGGGATAAGAAGTTGTTCTAAAAATAGAGAGTCGAGGGGTGAAAATTAATTCAAAGGTATTTCACATTGTGTAATAATTAATTCTTGTCATTCACTAGGCAGCATGAATCAGAAAATAATAATTATGGCAATTGAAGAACTTTGACGGCGTGGAAATTAGAAACATGTTGAAACTTTGCAAATTCTGGACTTTATTCATTGAACACACCTTGAACTCTTCACTTTTGGAAACTTGGCGACAGTTGTCTAATAGAAAGTTATATTTTGTACTAAGTACAGCCGTATAATAGCTAACGGCTCAAATTGTATTTCATTTGATCACGTGGTCACATTTTTATATCGTATTTTTTATTAGTTTGAATACGCCTGCCCATAAACAGAAGCAACTCTACCCAGGACTTTATATGTTAAATCACATATTGACCTGGCTTCCATGTCCTTCTCATTCTTACCATGTTCTTGTCTATTGACCCACAAATATTTGTTTCTGGTCTGGGCGTTGTGGGACCGCAAGTCTCTCGTAGTTCCTGATACCCACGATACAGGTTAACCTAGACTATGTGTGTGACTGTTGGGTGTATTTATTTATTTATTGTTGGTTGGCGGCAGAAATAGATAATACGGTGGTTCCTATCCAGACGGACTTTTGCATACGAGGGACCTACCATCTAGTTTAATGAATATTAATACTAGCATAGTAGGTATATTGTTATATCACAAAAATCGCAATAACATAGCTATCTAGAATTAAAATAGAATAATAATACCTACTAGCCCAGTGTTATACTGCTGGGCTCTCTTCTACTGAATGAAAGGGGTTAGGCTATAGTCCACTACGCCAGCCTAATGCGGGTCGGCAGACGTTACATACCTTCGAAATTCTTATGAAGAACTTTTCAGATATGCAGATTTCCTTACGATGTTTCCTATACCGTTAAAGCAAGCGATAATTAATACACACGTAGGTTAGATAAGTCAGATAGGCCCTTGAGGAGGTTTCGAACCTGCGGCTTGCGTTTTGAAAGTCCATACCACACCGCTGAGCTATCGCTGCTTTAATCTAGAATTAAGTCGGTTAAAAATACCTGTTCTTCTTGCTGCATCATTAAAAGCAATGTTTTCTAGAAGCATCTTTTCAGATTCGCCTTTAAGGTTCCTTGCGTAGATTAATAAATTGAAAGTTGCACCTTCCCCTTCACCAGCGGAAGATAACTGTGACAAATCCAGTTTGAATGTTGCCTGGCCATCTGTAACATCGATTTAAACTATGAATGTGCCTAAACGTATACTAATTAACAAGTGGTTGAGTCATGCTGTAGACAGTTTTGTTTATAATATGAATGGACCGGCTCGAACGGGGTAGTACCAATGTTTCACAGAAAACTGATATGAAGTGACAGTGTTGCGTTTCGTACTGTGAGTCAGATATCCAGACCTCCTTCCCAATCCTTTAATTATCCATTTCCTTTAAGGTCGGCCCGAGTATACTCTCATATTACTTTCCTTGAAAGTCGACAACGCATCCATAATTCTTTCGGTATTGTGAATATCACGGGCGGTAGATGTCACTTACCGTCAGGTGACCAGCTTGCTCGTTTGTTGGTTTCTCTTCTTCTTCTTCCACCTGCCATTATCCCACTCGCAGTTAGGTAGGCGTAACATGCTTTTTATTAACTCTTGTTACAAAATTATTAACCTCTCTGGGGATAAAACACCCAGACTAGAAACAAACATTTATGGATCACGCAAACATTTTGTCTTAGTGCGGGAATTGAACCCACAGCCTAGCGCTTCACAGCCGGCTACTCGACCATTGCGTCACGAAGCCTGCTTGTTCGCTGGCCTTATAAAAAAATATATTAATATATGACGGTATCGAGTTTTCCATTAAACATTTCAAGTGTACCTTACTATCTACGCTAGAAATCATCTTAACACATTTCAACCAACTTCATTTTACTAAGTGCAGTTCTGATGAATGGCATTGGAATGTTTCCAAGTTTCATATAGCGTTGGGTGATTATAGAAAAGTATTCATTTTATTTTACCGCTCTCATTAACGCTGCCATTGAATCTTGTCTTGCCGGTAATGGGGTCGAGTGCTTCCAAGACGAAGGACTGCGGCAGACCGCCGTCATAGCCGGCGACGCAGCGGACGCGGAGCCAGTAACTTACTCCGTCGGCTGTATTGTTACCAGTTTGGAGCGAGCAGTTCCTCGGGGCTGTAGGTCTTGCTAAAAAAATGTAAATGCAATCCGAACATTAAACGATTTATATTGTTTATAATAGGTTCTATGCATATATTTTTTATGATTCTTTGTATTATTTTACATAATACATGTCGCCAATTGGATTTTATGGCCATTAAGCAAAGACTTTAATGTATACTACAAGACAAGCTGCGCGGTACATAAAAATTGTACCACTAAGTTGCGGTCAATTGACCGTAACCCAGTATTACCATCTTGCTTACTCTCAAGTAAACCCCCTATCGCGCTCCCTGTTGTCAAACTCCCGCGTTATGTGACCCAATTATACTTCTAAACAGCCCGTCTAGTAGTATACACTAAAGACTTTGCCATTAAACGATATAATAACTAGGACCATATTGTTGACCGTCCAGAAAAGGCAGGAAGAGGACCGTTAGAACTTCTATGATCTAATACATCTTTAACCAGAAGATGAAGCGTAATCTACAGGCCAACTGCCTCTGTGGCACAGTTGTAATGCGTATGCGGTGCGACTAATGTGCGGAGGTCTCAGATTCAATCCCCGGAATCGGGTAAAAGGGATATTGGGTTTTTCTATTACGAAATGCTCAGTATCAGCCTGGAGTCTGGAATTGTGCCTGGTTTGGCGATAGACTAGTTACACATCTGCCTACCCCTTCGGGGATTACAGGCGTGAGTACGTATGGTTGTATAGGCCAATATGAGGAAAATATCTTGAGATGTAGGAATAAGCCATTTCAGTGATGCAAATAGTCAAAAATAACCTCAATTAAAAGGCATTTAAAAAAAGCGAAAAGCACAACCGCTTGAGGATAAAGATAAAAAAATAGATTCGTCTCGAAAGATGTCGTTTGCTTAGGCAGCGCGCCGCTACTGAAATTTGAAGGAAGTACAGTTCTGACTTTACCCTGCTGATTTAGTATGTACCCAAGATTTTTCCTTAACACTTCGCTTTTTTGTAGGAGGGTAAACATAAAATCTCGAAGAACTCTTGTGGTAGTTGTATCGATAGTTCGGACCGATGTTTATCGAGTCCTGTACACCGCTTTCGTAGGTTGTCAGAAGTTGAGAACTAACTTGCCGAACGGCTGCAGGTCAAAAGTTTTATAACTTTTAACCTCACCCAATATCTTACATAGAATTTAATGAAAAAGACTGCCTCGGTGGCGCAGTTGTAACACGTACGCGTTACGACTGACGCTGACGCTGAGGTCTCGGGTTCGATCCCCGGGTCGGGTAAAAGTGATATTGGGTTTTTCTATTACGAAATACTCAGTATCGGCCCGGAGTTTGGAATTTGTTCCCCGTATGGCGATAAGCTCGCCCCCTATCACATCATTGGACGGAGATACGCTCGGCGAAATGTGTATGTACTGGTTACACCTCTGCCTAAGCCTTCGGGGATTACAGGCATGAGTGCGTATGTATTGCAAGACGATACATTTTAAGTCAGCCAATAGTATTCAGAAACAATATTACATAAATAAGCTCTTGAGTGGTAGAACCACGCTGTAGACAGTTTTGTGACAGCATGAATGCGCCGGCTCGTCCGGGCCGTTACCACTGTCGCACAGGAAACCGGTGTAAAGTAACAGCTTGCTACGTTTCGTACGGAGAGCGAGATATCCCGATGCCCAAAACCCCCTCCTCTTCCCAATCCCTTAATGAACCCCTTCCTTTAAGGTCGGTAACGCGCCCATGATCCTTTTGGTATTGTGGGCGTACATGGGCGGTGGAGATCACTTACCAGGTGACCCACTTGCTCCTTTACCAGCCTATGATATAAAAGAAACCGGCCTATGATATAAAAGAAACTCACTGTATTCCTGACTGAGTGCCAAGGCAGAGGCACAACTAGTACCCCTAGGGTTACCCGAGCTTATTTTTATAATAAAGCGAACCTATCACCACCACAACTGGCACAGATTCAAATCCCGGGTAACTCATGTATGATTATTGTTTGAAATTGAAAATTCAAACATATGTTTTATTAGTTTTCGATGAGAAAACGTGCTGCTCGTTCGCCTGGTAGTAAGCGCCACGCCTGCACATAAAACATCAAACATGGGAAACGTTGAATTACAAACACCTGGCATGCCACTGCACTGCGTTCGTTACCCCAAGCCATAAGTTGTAAAGTCTCTAAATGTCTAGTAATTTCATTGATTTCAATTTCCTTCAAACCAAAACACAACAGTGCTTACGTACTATTGCTTGGCGGCAGAAATAGACATATCAGTGGTGCCAACCCAAGCGGCGCATAGGGGGGAACTACCACCTTGTAAACATAACATAACATCTAATGTAACAGGTATTTATTATTCCAATATCATACGTTCGTATTTCAAAAAATGGCGAAGATAGCTTAAGAGCATAATTTAAATTATAGTACTACACCTTTAACGAAGTACTGATATTAAAACAATTAAAGTTGAATTTTTTATAAAGTTGAAGTTTTCTCTCCGACAAAATGTTTATTTATTAATGCAACTTTTGGGTACCTTCGAATAAAAGAGTTTATGTTTTAATTGGTATTAAAATTAATAGAAACTAACACGTCACAATATCGTGGAAAGTCATTCTTATTCTTGAATCACATTGTAAACACTGAATGTGCTAAGTATTTAATTAAATAAACACTGTTCTATTTTCTATGTAGCGCCACTGTTTTTCTGCTTAATTGTTGGCGCTGAGTAAATTAAATATTCACGGGGCTTTATGTCAACGCTTAGAGTAATTGAGTCCATTTAGAGAAAAAAGTCGAATGCAAAAGTATTTTTTTGCTATAATTAATTTAATTCACTTATTTAAGATTTTATTGGAAACATCAGGTTGAAAGCAACGATTTTCAAAGACTCAAAACAAAATTCATATACGGGATCTTGTCTTGTTTCACAAATTATTAAATTAAATTAAGTAATTATATTATGCTGCTTACCATAGCACAAAGTTCCAACTTATTATCGGTTAATAGCAAGGACCATAACTACTTATAAAGGTAATGACTGTTAAGGGATTTTCTTGTGCTGATTCTTCTCCATGAAAATATTTACATACGCACTTACGCCTGTAATCCCCAAAAGGGTAGGCAGAGGTGTAACCAGTACAACCATATTTCGCCGAGTTTATTTCCGTCCCATGATGTGATAACGGGCGAACCTATCGTCATAGCGGGCACAATTCCAGACTCCGGGCTCATACTGAATATTTTGTAATAGAAAATCCAATGTCACTTTTACCCGACCTGGGATCGAACTCGAGACCTCAGCACAGCAGTCGTACCGTACATACCGAGAACATCGTAATTCAGGAGACACCTGTATATATATATACATATATATATATATATATTTGTAAGTGCCTTAACAATATATTTGTTAACAATAAGTTGAAGCATTTAGGCATTTCTCGTAATATAATTCGTATTCAGCATAACATGCGCGATATTTTCCCTTCTGCATTTATGTCACGCATCGTGAATTACTGTATGATGCATTAACTTAACCACTCGTGAAACAGACATTACTATTCAAATAACACATCCCATCACCGCTGATGCAGCAAATCTATGGCAAATATCTTAAGTAATTTGCGTATTTCGAGCTTTGTACGTGCGTTGGAACGAAAATGAGACATAAAGGCGAAACTTGCTAATTTCGCCTTGACTTATGGCAGTCGAGTGACAATATAACGTGTTATACGTTATAACAAACTGCGGTGATATTAAACGGTGTGGGTTGGGCTTCTGTAACTGCACCTAGTACCGCCCCGCTCATATTTTCCTTTGCGATGCGTCATACATCTAGAATTGTGGTTTAGTTAGGTCAACGTTGAATAACTACGTTGCTTTAATGAAACTGTTTTTTTGTTTTTAATGTTTTATGAGGTACCAGTTTTTTCGCGGCTCCGTCTGTATGAACTACTTTTTCCGCTATTAAAAGTAGCCTATGTCCTAGTCTAGACGTTGATTATTGGTTTAATAGAACGCCATTTGCAACTTTCTTGACGCTGAGATTAAATCGGAATGACACTTTAAACATTTAAAATTACGAGAATTGGCCTTCAGGACTTCTATAAACAGCCACTGTGACGTAGTGGGCCAGCAGCCATCTGTGAAGGGTGAGGCCGCGGGTTCGATACCCGCACCGAGACAGAAAAATGATTGTGTGATCCACAAATATTTGTTTCGGGTCTAGGTGTTTTCTTCCCAGAGGGGATAACGTCAGACAGGCGGTTAGTTATCAAAACTACAAGCCAAATCATTCTGTAACTTATTGTGTTAAAAAGCATGTTGCGCCGACCCTACTGCCAGTGGCATAAGGGCAAGTGAGAGAAGTAGAAGGAGCAGGACTCCGATTGTGTCGTTTAAAGTTTATTTAACACAGAACACAGAACGATATACGCACACACACAGACAAAGGGGTCAATTAAAAACAACACCCTCTATTTGTTGTGATTAAGAAAATTATTGTTTACGTTTAAATTTTTAAAGAACATTAAAGTACTGTATATGAACCGAATTTAAAACATGTTGAATGATGTTTTCTTCATTGGCATGGGCTGGGAAATTCTTAGGTTAAACACGGAAAAACAATTAAGATCTATACGCAAAAGTGAATAACGGCAATGCAAAAGGTTATGGGATTCAGCGTGTAGGCACCGCACCGGTGAAATACGCAAACAGAAATGTATAAAACTTGCATTTGGCACCGCTTTGTTGATTCAAATGGTATTCGCGTGGTTTTATTAATACTTTTACTGGACGGAGCTTTTTAACAGCCGCGCTGTTCGAATTGTGCCTCGTATGCGAGGTAGTTTGATTAATTTTGTGGTATTTTATGTTATAATATACCCGTATGGGTAGCATTGTAGTTATACAATGAAAATATTGGCTTGTATAGCTATTGAAAAGTTAAGTAAAAAAAACATGTATAACATGTATGGAAGATCTGTCAAAAAACTATTGAAAGTAAGCAAATCTATCTGTAAATAAAATATAGGGAACCTTAGTACAAGTTATACTGAAACAAATGTAACAATACTCACCGGCCGGTACTATCTGGAACACGCACGGATCAAGTTGCTTGCCAACTGTATTGGTACCTCTACAGCTCAGAGTGCCGTAGTCCCGTTCACTCTGCGGCTTATAGCTCAGCTCGCTGGTGCTGCCGTTAGCTGTGCCTACACAAAGATTCAGTTACAACTCGACTAATGAACTATGAAGATTGTTTCTATACGGACTTCCTGCATGGGAGTTTTCATTTGGTTATTGAATACGTGCTTCTAATGAGTATGGTATTTGTAATTGAACGTGGTTTGTTAGTATGTTCGTTAATAAAAAACTATTGCAATCTTCAAATGTTTGGGACAAAAGTTGTAGAGAATTTTATCCTCAACAATTTTTATAATAAATGCAAATGGCATTAAAACCATAGGATCGAGATATTGATTGAATTGATTTTTGAGAACTTTAACCTTGAATATCCTAAGACGCGGAAACGAGATATTATGAGACTTTTGAGACAACTTTAAGAACGCCAAAATAAAGCTTTATACAAGTTTTTATACGAGCTTATTATCTGTCATTCCGAGGTGTAACCTCTAATGTGACTAGACTACTAGGCTTTCTTAGCATCCAGATACCAGAGTAAAATAAATTGTATCATAATTTTGGTTTGACCTTATGCCTCTTATTCGTAAAGAAAGCACGTACTCAGCAGTGGGACTTTTGGAACACAAGGCTGGTGTTATTATTATTATAATTAGAATCTACTGCATGCACTGCACTGCGCTCGTCAGCTTGAGAATAAGTTGTTAGTCTCATAATGCCCAGTAACTTTACCTATTTCAATGTCCTTCAAATCAGAACGCAACGGAGCTTAGACAATGCTTGACGGCAGAAAGAGACAAAGCAGTGGTAACACCCAGACGGACTTAAATATATTTAGATATAAAATTTCAGCCGTAGTTTAAAAAAAACTTAGTAACAAAATCTTACCAAACTTGAGTGGAGATACATCAAGGCTCTCGCCACTGTTGTTAAACTGCCAGAAGAACGTGACGTCAGGGGGGTTGGCAGTTACTGAACATCGTATTCTAAGGACTTCCTCCAACTGTGCTCCCAGGACTTGTGGGGATGTGTGAGCGCAAACTGGTGCATCTGATAGGAAAAAAACAGAGATTTTGGTGAGTCGCTAGTGAAAGTTAATTAAATTATTATGACCATCGTCCATGGGCGACACCCCATAAAATTCATATCAATATTAGACTTGTTACATAATAAAAATATTTAATAATGTATAAAAATAAATACATTATAACACCCCTCTTTCCCGGAGGGGTATACGTAAGGTAGGCGCCTGGTCGTAAAAATTACAAGCCAAATCTTTATGTAACATGTGTTAAAAAGCATGTTGCGCCGACCCCGCTGCAAGTGGGATAAAGGCAGGTAGTAGAAGAAGAATGTATAAAAATAAACTTATCAAGGCTCGATTTGATCAAACAAGAAGGTCTTATCCGAGAGTAAATCTCGAGATACCCAGGAGTACGTTGCTATGGGTAATACTATAAATTCAAATGGTATTCCAATCAATTGACAATTCAACAAAAGCATAATGAATTCGTCTTGGACAATTTTCATAAGTTGTTCACTCTGATGAAACTATACAAGTGATTTATACTGAGAATAAAAATATTCTAAGGATAAGTACTTTGGAATAATGTAATGTGTTTCGGTTTGAAGAACAATGAAGTCAGTTAAATTATTATTAAGCATTGTGAAACTTAACATCCTATGTCTCGGGGTGGAGCGCCACGCCAATGCCATGCAGTACTTTGTAATTCACCATTCAGTGTGGTGTTGCTTCTGTTTATGGGTTGAAGTGGCGCTTAACACCAGCCGAGCTACCTGCTCGTTTCGTTCAGATATAACAAATACGTAATATATTGTAACTGGAGTGAGCTCGCAAAAATTTTGTTATATGTTATTTGTTATACTTAATTTCATTTATGTTGTAGTATATAGTTATATGTTTTTGTTATTTTATCTTTTAGATTTATGTAATAGTCCCGCCAGTTCGAATTGAGTATATCCTGTAATGACTGTGTGTGTGTGATGAATAAATAAATATTAATATTTATTATTTATTTATTCCCTATACAATCATAAATTCACAATACAGCCTCATTTAAAACATTAAGCAAGTAATTTCACATGTTTGTGGAAACTCACTAAACGTAGCCATTTTTAATTTAATTTACTCTAATAGAAACATAATTTTCGCTAGAAGCGGCGCCGTATCTGGTACACTACGGTATAAAAATCGTTCTTTATTAGTCAAGCAATGGAAGCTTTCACATCGCCTACGTTATTAACTCGCACAACACCTAATTTGCTATGCTGTATTACAAGAATTTATTATTAACCTAATAGAATCGTGAATGTATTGGTGTAGGCTGAATTTGTACCGTTGACAGGTCAATGGTAGTGTATGTAGGCTTACCATATGACCCATATGACTGAGGTATTTCGAATGACTTTTCAGTTTAATAGCATTTGGACACATCGGCGACAATCCTCCAGTAATCTCAAATTGGTGAACGTGTAGCAGCAACTTAGTTTCGTAATCGGAGTTTTTAATAGCATAAACTGGCAAACGAGCAAGTGGGCCACCAAATGGTAAGTAATCTCTACCGCCCATGTACGCCCACATTATTAATATAATCATGGGCGCGGTTTCGACCTTAAAGGAAAGGGATTGGGAAGAGGAGGAGAATTTGGGCCTCCGGAGATCTCACTCACCGTACGAAACACAGCAGCAATCTACTATTTTACGCTAGTTTTGAGACAGCGGTAACGACTCGGACGAGCCAGTATATTCATGCTTTACACAACAGCGTGACACAAAGCTGTTTACAGCGTGACTCTACCACTCAAAAACACAGTCTATTAGATCTAGTAAATACTGATGGAATCTCAACAATGTATGATATTTGATGGGTTATATATATAGCAAGTTATCTTATTTCGATGTATAGCAACGATAGATAAGCGGGGGGTGGTATAGACTGTGGCCATGTCGAGGCGAAAGTCGCAGGTTCGAATCTAGTGCCAAGACTCTGACTTATCTAAGTTACATGTGTATTCATTATAAATTATCGCTTCCTGTAACGGTAAAGGAAACATAGTAAGAAAGCTGCATACTTAAGGATTTCGAAGGTATGTGAAATCTGCCAACCCGCAACAGGCCAGCGTTGGTGGACTAAGGCCTAACCTTCGTGGAAGTGGCCCGTGCCCAGCAGTGGGACAGTATAATAAAAGGTTGTTATTATAATATTAAATATTTTATGGATTCAGGTCGACTTGCACGACGATCTTGAGAGTTACCACTAAACTTATTTACATATTTTATATTTTCATTGACGTTTCTTAGACTGGTTTAGTGGATTATACTCGATTTAGGGTCGTTGTGCAAGTGGACCTTAGTAAATATTTTTAATTTGATGGGTGGAAGCAAAGACTTTAATGTATACTATTAGACAAGTAGCGCGGTACATAGTGCGCGGTGATAGTCTGTTTGTTTACATACAATTTTAGAATGCTAACATTTCCATTCGGATTCCATAATAATGTTATCAGTTCATAATAAAATTAGCATTCAACATCGTAGACAAACGGAAGCGTACAAACAGCCTGATGATACTTGTATTTAACAAACTCATAGCATTTACCTTACTAATTTCACGAAGAATGTCGAAATTAATACAAAGAACCGAATGAGCGTAGATTCAGTTCGTTAAATCAAAACAGAAGTTAGACGATATATAAATTTTATTGCCCAACTGTTCCAGAGTCGAGGCGCAGTCGGCAACTGTGATTCATTTAGGTATCTACTTGCAAAACTGCGCTCCCCGGCTGCCTTAGATTTTCATTAAACTCTCAAATATTTGCTCGCGTTAAGCAGCCCTTCCACGGTGGGATTACTGTAGCGGGAATATGAAAATATGTATGTGGATTAATGTAATGCCGACGGTGATCGTGTACCGCGTGCGAACAACGTTTCTTTGCGCTGGATTTGTGACGGGACCATTGCGGAATCAATAAGAGCGTACGTACAACGTTTGTTATTCAAAGTTCTGTGTGTGTTGTGTCTGTTTATGGGCTGTTTTCAGGGCATATTGACTTAATAATAAATAGCTAATAGGGTTTAAAAAATAGCCTGCACTAATCCAGGTTATGAACTACTTGTGTGCCAAATTTCATCCCAACCCATTTAGCCGTTGTTGAACAACAAACCACAGAAGCCAGTGAAATTACCGGGAATTATGAGACTTAACATCTTATGTCTCGAGGTGACGCACGTAGTCCCGGTATTGGACTGCAGTGTTTTGACTGGGTGATGTTGCTTCTGTTTGTGGGCAGACGTGGCGCTTACCATCAGGCGAGCGACCTGCTCGTTTCGTCACTCAAGCAAATAAAACAGCAACTGAGGCTTGTTTAGGAAGGTTCGCTCATGTGATCAGTTTACAGTAGTACAGTTTCATTCATACTTCCTTTTTTCTCCTGCTATTATTTATTACATTTATTGCGTCCCTCAAAATTGGTAAGCTATAAAGGGAAAAGGTTTTTATGCATAGGTCCACATTCGAACCAGTGGCTCATCTGATGGTAAGTGATTTCCGATTATGAACGCTCTCAATACTAGAAGAATCGTGGACACCTTAAAGGAAAGGTGTAATCAAGGGATTGGGACGGGGAGATTCGTCCTGTTTTTTTTTCGTGCTGTACATAAAACTATCTACAGCGTGGCTCTAACACTCCTATTTTCATAGTGATAAGTTACTCCAACAATTTACTCCAGTATATCCAACACAACGAACATAAATAAAACGTAGTATCAGAAGATAGAGCCGAAATTCACACTTCACATTGAGGTATCGACAAAAGTATAACAAATGAGCCCAACAAATAGAGAGGGGCCGTCGCGTTCATTTGTCGCGGATAGGCCGGTCGTGGTGACACGTCGGCGTAAATCTTCGCAGCTCCCTATGATTGATGCTTCGGAGTCTACTTGTCGAAATACACTCGGTCTCCTCACTAATAGAATTTCGGTTGTTCGGTGTTCTTCATTAAATTAATCCCTGCGGGTAATACTAAAGTTTATTTGTTTGATGGATGTCTTCAAAGTTCGTTAATTATGAGTGTGTGGAATTTTATTTGACTGTTCTGTGCAGTACTTATATAGCGACTGAAGTGTATAGAAATATTGTTTTTTTTATCAACCTGTATGAGGAAATGAGCTGGTCGCTCGCCTGATGGTGAGCGCCACGCCAGCTCATAAACAGAAACAACACAACACCGACTTTTGAATTACAAAGCACTACATAACACATGACTGCGCTTGCCGCCCCGATACATAAAGTGTTAAGTCTCGTGATTGAACGGTGAAATACATCACTTTCTCTGTACAATTTATCTGGCAAAGGATTTACGAAAGCCACAGAACACAGAAACAGGTATTCTGTGTTGAAAATCGTGTTTCAAACAACATGGCTACAGTTCTACAGACTGCCTCGGTGGCGTAGTTGTAATGCGTACATGGTACAATTATTGCTGTGCTGAGATCCCCTCGGGTTCGATCCTCGGGTCGGATAACAGTGATGGGGATTAGAGCCGTGAATGCGTATGCTACAGTTCTGCCAGACTACTTTTATTTTTAAGAACCTTATCTTTAATTTCGTATTCCGATAAAACATTTGCAGACTTATTATATTAAGCAGACGGTGAAAGGAATCTTCATAGTTCAAGTTCAGTGGACTGCTAATGTAATTATTTTCTATTCGTGCGCACTACGTAAATTTATTACTACAGCTATGTATCGTTGGCCTTCGAAAAATTACCTTCAGTGTACATGAAGGAGGGCATATATATACTAGGTTTTGCACGCGGCCCCGAACGCGTGAACAGCCTTTTATGGGATAAAAAGTAGCCTATATCGTAGTTCAGGTCATGGTCTACCTGTGTGCAAAATGTTATCCAAAACCGTTCAGCCATTACGGCTTGAATAACTAACAAACATCCAAATTCACAAACATCCAAACTTTAACATTTATAATATTAGTAAGATATACATATATGTAGGTACATATACACATACTCACGCCTGTAATCTCAGAAGGGGAAGGCAGAAGTGTAACTAGTACACCCACATTTCACCAAGCTTATTTCCGTTTTCGTGGTAGTCGAACCGTGCAGGAGGGGCGTTAAACCCACACAACATGTGTATTGTATTTATAACCTGTGTACGGTGGCATTGTTACGTCATATTTCATTCATTATCACCCCTCCCGCACCGCTCTCCTACCGCAGGAACTTAATTATACGCTTCCCCTATAGATCTGAGTGGTAGAGCCACGCTGTAGACAGTTTTGTCTACAGCATGAATGGGTCGGCTCGACCGGGTCGTTACTACTATCTCATAGAAAACTGGCGTAAATTTGCAGCTTGCTGCTGCGTTTCGTACGGTCAGTGATATATCCGGAGGCCCCAATCTCGCTCCCCTTCCTAATCCCTTACTTATCCCTTTCCTTTTAGGTCGGCAACGCGCCCATGATTATTTTAGTATTGTGGGTGTATATGGGCGGTGGAGATCACTTACCATCAGGTGACCCGCATGCTCGTTGGCCGGCCTTTACTATAAAAAAATGGTGAACGTTCACAATTAAACAATCTTTCTTTTTTTTCCTGCCTGGTGTTATTCCGGCTTGATGCCAGTCCGCATTCTTGTGCCATGGATTTTACGGTATTTGGTATAGCTTATCTATAATATAGCACATAGATTATATGGGGCGACCTGCCGTTTGAACCCCGCAACCCGCAACGGGAACCAAGTTTTGGCATTGCCTCGTCCGTTAATCAGCAGAGTGTACCACGTGCATGTGAGTTTGGCTTTGGGCTTAAGATGTATGTGGCCCACGTATACCACAAAGTTAAACAATCGTTATATATTTAATGATCATTATTTAAATAGCGAATCATTGGAAAGACATAAAAATTATAAATCTAAAAATCTATTCTCAATACTTTATAGACTAAAAATCTTACACAAAATGCATAATAATTAAATACACCCAACAGTCACACACAATATAGCCCTGACCCCATACTAGGTTAACCTGTATCGTGGCTATCAGGAACTACGAGGGACTGGCGGTCCCACAACACCCAGACCCAAAAAAAATATTATTGGATCACATAAACATCGCATTAAGGCGTAGACATACATTCGAAGCATATTCATCCACCTACGATTTGCGCCTCGCCTGATTGTTGTTTATTGTTATACGAAATGAAATTATTTTGCGTTCAATACATTTCGTCTTACGCCGTTGACTCTAACAAATCTTTGTTAAGATCCCAGAATGATTGATACAGCATTCGGCAAACGACGAAAAGCCCCCAGTGGAATGAAAATATAATTTATTAGCATTCAGTTTATAATGGGAGCAAAATATTTCGCAATTTGCTAAGGAGTAAGTTATCAACGTAATTTTCTTATTGATGTGACGTTTTTATAGGTATCGTGATGAATGGATTTAAAGCTACAAAAATTTGATTATATTTTTTCCAATATTTTATTCAAATCTTGAAACTCAATTTTAATCTAGGCGTTTTTTTTATAGTATAGGCCGGCAAACGAGCAAGTGGGTCACCTGATGGTACGCGATCTCCACCGCCCATGTACGCCCACAATACAAAAGAATTATGGGCGCGTTGCCGACCTTAAAGGAAAGGGATAATAAGGGATTGGGAAGGGGAGGGGATTTGGGCCTCCGGATATCTCACTCACCGTACGAAACGCAGCAGCAAGCTGCTACTATACGCCGGTTTTCTGTGAGACAGTGGTAACGACCCGGACGAGCCGGCCCATTCATGCTGTAGACAAAATTGTCTACAGCGTGGATTTACAACTTATGGATAAAGTGAAATTTTGCATTTTAAGTGATGATGAATGGCTATCTACTCAGATATGTGTTTTTTTCAATGGTGGCTGTTTCAATGCAGCGGATAAACCGTTTTAACAACAATTATAACAATTATGAATTGGCGCTACCGTCAAACGCTCATTGGTTTTGACATATCCTACTACTATTATAAATGCGAAAATTTGGATGTTTGTTAGTCCACCACGCCGTAAGGGCAAGGCAAGGCAAGGTACACTAGTCTATGTCCGAGTTCAGATCATGGTCTACTGTGTGCCAAATTTCATCCAAAATCGTTAAGCCATTAAGGCGTGATTCACTAGCAAATATCGAAACTTTCACATTTTTAATAGTAGTAGGTAGTAGTTAATTAGGTGAATAGTAGTAGTATTTTCAACTAGTCACAATATTTGCCACCGCCAACTTATAGTAATTGTTATTGAAAATATGGATTTTGCTATATTCCCACTGACAATAAAAATTCAATTTGATTTTTAAATTTAATGGGACTAGTGGCGTTGTTGTTGTTTTTCATGTTATTCCACAAAACGTAAAATAAAAAAAAAACTTAAAGTCCGACGAATATGAGACATATGTTACTTTCTTCCCCACATTATTCTGCATCGATTGGTATCGGTCTCAACCCCATACCCCCAGCGGTTTCGGAGGAGATAGCGTGACAAGCTTTTGGCAGCGGCGGCGGCGGATCGAACCCGGGATTCAGCGTTGGCCTCAATCGTAACGCGCACACATTACAACTGCGCCACCGAGGCAGTACCTTTGATTATTTTTTTTATTATTATTATTGTATGTGGGATGAAAGAGATGAAGAGAGATGAGAGCAGATGAAAATATAATTGAAAAAATGTACATTTGTAGAATTTTCAATCGTATTATAATTTACTGAAGCTGCGGTCACATTGGTCATTATAGCGCAATACCCTTTACGAATTCGGCTTTACTGTTCGAAGTACAAACAAATATTGGACTATGTGACCAGCAAACTTAAAATGAATCTGATGTCTCTGGGGTGGGAGAGTCAATTTCGTAATAAAAAATACGTGCCGTTTTGATCAAATATCTCACTGTATAAAGTTTGATCGAATTTGATTTGGTTGCATCGCACATGGTTGGCTCAAATATTCGTGTCATAATAAAATAAACAATATAAATGTAAGAGAGGTATAATTTTTCACATTACTAAAAGTAACATTTAATTAAGCGTTAAAACAAGTATGTGTTCATGATCATTTAAAAAGCATAGGTTTGAATCTAATCATAGATAGATTGGTTATTTTTTTGAATGCCTTGCTATGCACACAGCACACGTATTATTGTGTTTAAAACATACCTACGTAACTAACGTACTACGTACCGTACTACTAACATAACATACTAACGTACGTAAATATACGCACAGCTATCATATGCAAGAATGGGTTCAATTATAGATGCATTTTTGCAATTAAGGGATTGCCCTTAATTATCCCAACTGACAGCTCTAATAAGGTAATCGGCTTGATTTTTTTAAATCGATAATTTACGTTACCTAAAATATATTTCAGAATTAATTTTATAAATCCGCCCAGAAATAAATAAGTTAGAAGCCATTCCAATCTGGTAGAAGGGGTAATTTCCAAATGGTAGATGACGCAAACTTTGACGTTACCATGTGAAATGGCCATTACTATACACGAGTGCAAGCGAGATAGTGTGATATGCTCACTACGCACCCACTTTTCCTTATACCAATATTTAAAGTCATAATTGCGGGCCAAATTTTGATTGTGTTTTAACAAAAGGGTTTCTTTTGCGTATTATTTTCCGTTGCTTATAAAATGAAGTATAAAATCCAACATAGTAAACCACCCTATTGTATACCTGATTGTAATAGAATTTGAAATGTCTGCGTAATTTAGTTTTGGTATTTGTACGTTTGCTTAGTATTCGTGGCATGTTTAACCGAACCGAACATAGCTCTCTGACTCACAGGTTTACAGGCACCACTACAATGTCTGGGCTAATTGGGTGGTTATTGCTAATATTTGTGATAACAATATTCTCGGGGACCACTGTATGCTTTGCTCATCGGCTAGACGTCTGCCAAACTCTCGAATTTGAATTCAACGATTCCACACGAATCAATTAATATTAGCCATACTATTATTAAAATTGAAAGTAACTCTTTCTATCTGGCTGTTACGTTTTCACAGTTAAACCACTAAACCGATTTTGATGAAATTTGACACGAAGAAAGCTTGAATCCTGGGAAGGACATAGGCTACATTTTATCCCATAAAAATGTGCAGACTTTGATGAAAACTTTGACATTAGGTTGGCCACTAACTATACGTTATAGAATAGAATAGAATCAAATTATGAGGTAGAGCCACACTCTAAACTTTTTGTCTACAGCATGAATGGGTCGGCTCGACCGGATTGTTACCACTGTTTCACAGGAAAACTGCCGTGAAGAGCTTACTACTGCATTTCGTACGGTGAGTGAGGTATTATTAGAATTGCCCCTTTCCCTTTAAGGTCGGCAACGCGTCTATGATTCTCTTGGTGTTGTGAGCGTTCAGGGCAGTGGAGATCACTTACCACCAGGTAACCCTCTTGCTCATTTGCCAGCCTACGCTATAAAAAAATGTAAATCCGACGCCGACCAGAATAAGGCAGAATCGCTTAAGAACAAACATTCTTAGAATAATAACTACACAACAAAGCACTTACACTGTATACTGAGATGTGTGGTTTGACTCGCCGTTTCGCCGAGCGCGTTGGTGGCCCGACAGGAATAGTCGCCGCCGAGATCTCGCGTCACTTTCTGAAGCACTAGTGATTTTGTGCTCACTATTACTCCAGACACCACGTTGTGGATGACTTGCTTGTCCTGTTATACATTAAATTTGAATAAAATAGGGGAATTTCAGCAAATTTTAAAAGTCCTGACACGCGTTGTACATACCAAATGCTGAGTGCATGCCTCTTATAAATAATAGTGAAAGTGAATTTGCAATGAATTTGGTATTATAGTAATAAATGTTTGGGATAATGTTATTTCTATATATAGAGAATTGGCTTTTGCTCGCGGCTCCGCCCGTGCGAACTGCCTTTTCCAGAATAAAAAGTAGCTTATGTCCTAATCCATGTCATGGTCTACCTTTGTTCCAAATTTCATCAAAAATCGTTCAGCTATTAAGGCGTGAATGACTAACAAACATCCAAATTCACAAACTTACAAACATCCAGACTGTCACATTTATAATAGTAGTAGGATGGTAGGGTTAACTTAAAACCGACGTGAAGTGGCAACCTGTAAATGAGATTTCCGGAGGCAACGAATTTATGAATCATGGCGACCTATTTGCTCGGTTTGCTAATAATAATTGACTATTAAACTACAGTTCACCGATTCAACATTATTTAGTTTATTTCTAGATGTTTTAGTCCATAGTCCATCGGTTTTATATTTATATAAAATATATTTTATGTACTATTTTTAGTGAATTACTTATCAAAATCAGTGCATAAAGGTGTTTTAGTCTTTCATCCTCGATTTTACCCTTTTAGGGGTGAAATTATTTTCTTCATATTCAAAGGGACCACCACCTCAGTAAACCCTATCGAACACAAAAAGATTCATCCATATCTTCAAATTGTACCAAGGTAGTGTAGTAGGTACATATTGAGCATACGTCATAATCTGATATTGCATTAACGTATAAACATATAGAGATAAAAAAGAAACTAAATCATTGCCGTATAATACCGAAATAATAGAATATGATAGCTTCAAAATAAACGGGAGTTATAATCAAGAGGCACAGAAACCAAGTCACCTTTGTTCCTTAACAACCCTATCCAAAATATTGATCGATTAAGTGGCTATAGACCGGGTCAAATTGCCTTCATGTACGTCGTGACAAAGGTCACAGTTCGTGTTTTGATTACAATAGACCTTACTCCGAAGTAATTTACCCACATAAGACATAATTAGGATAGTTACCACTTAGGCAATCAGAATTAGGATTTTCGCACGAGAAATACATACGACTTTTCTAGAAATTAAATTAGCAGGCTACTGAATTGATGAAGGAAAAGAAAGTAATTGTGGTAGATTGTCAGTTGGCAAAAAATTATATTGATTACAGACTGTCTTAGCGGCGCAGTTGTAATGCCTACCCGGTACGATTGCTCTGCTGAGGTCTCGGGTTTGATCTCTGGGTTGGGTAAAATTATATTGGGTTTTTCTATGATAAAATGCTTCGTATAGTCCGGAGTCTGGAATCGTGATCTATATGGCGATACGCTCGCCCCCTATCACATTATGGGACGGAAATAGGCTCGGCGAAATGTGGGTGTACTAGTCACTCCTCTGCCTACCCCTTCGGGGAGAACAGGCGTGAGTGTGAGTGTGAGAGTGCGTATGTATGATTACAGACCTCAAGTTGGGGAATTTTTCTTCATATATTTTTTGCAATTTTATAAGTCTTGGAAGAGTTTGTAATTCTGTTATTGATTTTGATATCTTAATCGTATTACTTACAAACTTCGAAATTAAATCCATCTGGAGCGTTCTAATTAAATAACTTTAATATAGATCTACTACTAAATTATTTTCTAAGAAACATAAGCAAAGATTTTTGAGCGATTTGTAGAAGATCACACAAGATATTGGTCTAAAGCCTGAATTACACTTTTAGGTTTAGTTCTTACCGGTATACGCAAGTGGCTCACACTCACGCTCACATATACGTTTACGCCTGCACAAACTCCTAGATCTGACATTCGCTTTTCTACTTACAGTTTACGTAATACATATATTACAATATCAACTTACAACGTTACATTAGCGATTTTCAACGATATTTATAGTGATCAACTTACAACATTTATAGCATAGTAGGTTTTTTATAGCATAGGCCGGCAAACGAGCAAGTGGGTCACCTGATGGCTGGTTTGATATTAATCAAATTTATATGGGACCACATCGCAGCTAAACTCTATCGAATGATTTTTTTTCTAACAAAATCAATACCTAATTGAAGGAGAAATCGATAAAAAAAACGCGCCGAATTGAGAACCTCCTCCTTTATTGAAGTCGGTTAAAATATAAATGATTTAACTTACGTTGTGGTACCAGGATATCCGATGCTCCCTGGGGTTGGCTCGCACTGAACACTCAAAGTACACGTCGTCGCCTTCCTTGATGTCGTGAGGGTTGAGTGTGCTCCCCAGCGATAATGACACCACGGGAGGATCTAGAAACAATATTATCATCAGAGAAATAGAACGGGCTTAAAATTCAAAAGCAAATAAACAGTCTAACCATTTTGAGTCGGTGCTATAACAGTTTTGTTGTAAGTTATAATTATGATTTTTTGCTCTTCATTTTTATTTAAGTTGGTTCTATTTTTATTAAAAAGATTTTATATTACGCTTTTTTTGGTGAAAGAACCATTAAAATCGGTGTATAAACGCCGAAGTTTTAGTTGCACCCCATAAGAGTACAAATTTTACAATTCAAAATTAAATTGGTCTCACTATCTTGTCCGCGTTCCTCAAAACGTGCTTAAAATGTCTTACATCAAGATAAAAACCCCGTGATTATCTCACAACCAATAAAGTATAATTTTATAAGTCAATAAAGTGACGAAACTTTTGTTTAAACAGGTAACGGACAGTACGTTAGGAGCAGATTTATCTGCGGCGAGGAGAGGCCGTTGACACTTTATTGGCCATTAAGACCTATAACGACATCGCCCGCGGCCGAAGGAAACGCCCCTACCAAATAAACATTTACGATTCCACCATTTAAATTGTTACCAAAACGATTCACGCCGAGAGCCGAAACGCTCCCACTCTAAACGTGTTATAGTTCGTCGAGCAGAAGTAAACACAATTTATTTATATTCGGAATTAATTTTCTTACTCCTAATAGAGTCAACGATGGCTTGCGCTTTTCTGAGTGACCGCTTGGTTGGTTGATGGAATTGAAAAGTCCTCACAATATAATTTACAACTTGGCAGATGAATTGATGATGCTCTTGAAAGAGAATATTGTGGGGGTGGTTTATATTTGATTGAATGGTTTATTGAGTTTCCGAGAATACAACAACTTTGTTTGTTGTTCTATTAAATATATAAAAAAAAACATTTAATTTGTCTAGAGGCGGCGTATTTAGGTTGTGAATCTGGTGAGGTCCTGATTCTGATTTCCACATCGGGCAATCAACATTTGTGCTGGATTTTCAAATTCGAAATACATAAATGTGTTACCCGGGATTTGAATTTGTACCCGGTATTGCAATAGGCTCGCCTCCTATTACATAATGGGTCGGAAATATTCTCGGTTTATTTTTTACTTGCCTGAATGGCGAAACGAGCTGGTCGTTCGCCTGATAGTAAGCGCCACGCCTGCCCACAAACAGATACAACACCACACAGAACTTTGAATTACAAACTACATGGCACTGGACTGATTTCGTCACCCCGAGAAATAAGTTATTAAGTCTCAAAATGCCTAGTAATTTAATTGGCTGCTTGACGGCAGAAATAGACAAAGCGGTTACTCTAAACCGGTTTTCTGTGATACAGTGGCAACGACCCGGATGATATGCTGCAGGCAAGACTGTTTACAGCGTGGCTCTACCACCCAAAATGTCAACAATGTCTCTGGGTGACAAGCGCAGTCCATGCAGTGCTTTGTTATCCAAAGTTCTGTGTGATGTTTATGAGGCGAGCGACTTGCTCGTTTTGTTATTCTGGCTAATAAAAAAACAGTTTTAATAGTCTGTAGGCAACGGCCTGGCTGTGCTCTGGCATTGCTGAGGTCCATGGGCGGCGGTAACCACTTACCATCAGGTGAGCCGACCGCTCGTCTGATCTAAGGCAAAAAAAAAAAAAAGTTCCTCAAACGTAAACAGCATACCGATAACGTAACATCACAGTGTCAGCATGTAAACGCGTGCTATTAAAGCCTCGTATAATACCTCGGAGCGTTTTACAATTCCGACTCGTGTGGAGGGCGTCACTTGTCGGAATTAGTTTTGGCCCCTTTAGTTTTTGACCCCACCTCGGTGGATGTAAGTGTCGTATTATGTTCTGTGACGCCAACAAGGTTTTAATTACACTTTAGCTAGTTTATCTTGTCGTGTATGTTTTATAATGTTGTTAATTTGGTGACTGTAACGTGTTTACTGTTTACACGACTGTATTATTTGACTGCCTCAGCGGCGCAGTATAATGCGGACGCGGTATGACTGAGGTCCTGGGTTCGATCCCCGGGTTGGGTACAAGTGATATTCAGTTTTTCTATTACGAAATGTTCAGTATCAGCCCGGAGAATGGAATTGTGCCCTGTATGGCGATAGGCTCGCCCCCTATCACATCATGGGACTGAAATAATCTCAGCGAAATGTGGGTGTAATAGTTACACCTCTACCTATCCCTTCAGGGATTACAGGCATGAGTGCGTATGTATGTATTTCATATATTTTATGTAGGTAATTTTTGTCATAAGTACACGTAACCAAAAAGTTACAAATATATTAACCTAACCATTATGGATCTCTATTGTCCATTAGAAAAATATCTGTAATTATTAAGCAGCTAAACAGATTTTCTTCGAACGTAACTAAGAAGTATCTCGGTTAAACCAGCTTTCATACAAAAACACCACATTCAATTCAATTCACATTCAAATCGTTTGCGAGTGGCAGAGCCACGCTGTAGACAATTTTGTCTACAGCATGAATGGGCCGGCTCGTCCGGGTCGTTACCACTGTCTCACAGATAACCGACCTAAAGTAGCAGCTTGCTGTTGCGTTTCGTACGGTGGGTGAGATATCCGGAGGCCCAAATCCCCCTCCCCTTCCCAATCCCTTAATTATCCCTTTCTTTTAAGGTCGGCAACGCGCCCATGACTCTTTTAGTATTGTGGGCGTACATGGGCGGTGGAGATCACTTACCATCAGGTGACCCACTTGCTCGTTTGCCTTGGTCTATGCAATAAAAAAAAAAACCAGTCGTTTAGGCTTTACCTTTTGCTTTTGCTCGCGGGTCCGCTCACGTGAACTGCCTTTTCCAGAATAACAAGTAGCCTATAACCGTCTTCAGGGTCTTATCTATCTCTGTACCAAAATTCATCAAAATCGGTTCAGCGATTTAGGCGTGAAAGCGTAACAAACTCACTTTCGCATTTGTAATATTAGTTAGGATTTACCAAACCTAATCCGGAAATGTAAACAAATATCTACCCATTTTACAAATAATTATTTTGTTCGCCCAACACATCAAATACAATAGAGATAATTGAAATGTGGGTAGATATTTGTTTACGTTTCAGGAAAAGTATAGCGATTATACTATATATACACATACATACATACATACAATATGATCAAACTCTTTTTAGTCGACGTTACAACACTTTGCGTTTATCTAAAAAGTAATAACAAAATTTAAAAACAGCCATAAAAATATAACACTGAAAACCCAAAGATAACAATTTCTACAGGTCTTTTTAGTTTTTCAATAGGTACTGCTATGGCATTCCAATACAATAACACTATCGCGATGACTATGCTGTTATCTGTCAAGGAGTTTATTTTTTTTTACTCCATACTTCGTCATAATATCTTAAGCAAATTTATATGGGAGCAAATCGCAGCTAAACTCTATCGAATTAATTTTTTACCACCATAATCGTCCACAATTAGCAAAAAAACGATATACATACATAAAAAAAGGAAAAATAACTCGCCGAACTGAGAACCACCTCCTTTTTTTGAAGTCGGTTAAAAATCTAATAACACAGTTGAACAACTTACATCTCAATGAAAACACTGTATAATATCACCAACGTCTTTGAGAGGCCCCCGTCAAAACTAAACCACTGTAAAGCCAAACGAATCCGGGGAAGGTGCCGTGACGTAAGCCGTGCGTCTCCTTCGCAGTCTAAATTAGGCGGAATTAGTTGGAAACAACTTGGCTACTGGATAAACTGTCACTGGCCAAAGTTCGTCGCTTGAAACGCATTGGCCAAGTCGCTAGTTTGGACTCCCGCCGCAGGCTTTGTTTTGTCAACCAACGGAGCATAGGCATGTTGAACAAACAATTACATAAGTCAAATTGTATGTCTCATTATATAGGGCAGGGCTGTGCGAAATTGCTGATTTTAGTAACGGGCCGGTTAGCTCAGTGGCAAATATTATGGTCCGGACTTATTTGCAGACGCAACCTTGGGAATTACTGGGAAATATACAACGTGTTACAGAAAGGTGTGGTCATATTTAAGGGTCGGGTACATACATACACCTGACAGTGAGATAATCAAAATCTAGATATCCTAAATTTTAAAATGTTACGCATTGTCTGAGATAAAATTGATATGAAGTAGCAGCTTGCTGTTACGTTTCGTACACGGAGTGAGATAGCCGGAGGCTCAAAGCCCCCTCCCCTTTTAAATCCCTTACTTATCTCTCTCCTTTAAAGTCGGCAATATGATTTCTCAGGTGTTGTGGATGTTCAAGAGCGGTGGAAATCACTTACCATCAGATGACCTACTAGCTCGTTTCCTGGCCTCTGCTATAAACTTTACCTAACATTAGGTCCAATGTTAGTGACTTGCCCGTGCAAGGATAAAAAAAATATCCAGCCAATTTAAAAATCCATACACAAATTTACATACTGAATCGCTCCTCAACGCAAGTGCCAACACGAACACGTGTCAACAAGAGACACATTTTAATTATGTTACTGCGAAATGTATTTTAATTGCACACATTTTAATTAAGAACGTTCAAAGTGCTTCTGTTTATGGTCTCATATTAACGAGACTTACTTCGTATCCTGAAAGGAGAAGTAACTAAGTAAGGCGTTTGTGAAATTGCGGGCGTGTTACTTGTGTATGTATTCATTGAAGGGGATTTCGGTGTAGTTTACTTACATGTTGTTTATTTATTGTATTTAATTGGGTTTCAATTAGTAACCAGCCTCCGAAACGCAGTGAGCGATTAGCCGGATGTGATGTGGGGTAAGGGCAGGTGGAAGATTAAAAAGCTACACTGTGTAATGTGTATGTTTAATTTACTATACAATTTTACCTTATTTGTACCTAGTTACACAAAGGTTGCCGTAATGAATGAGAAATTATCCATATTTTCCACCCTTTGATGAGCCAAAAAGAGGGTCCGATTCCGTATTTATTTTTAAACCAGTATAATAGACATATGAGATAGGTCTACGTCAGTATTTAAATACAATTTTTACTTTACTTGAGGATTTGGACTTCCTGGTATCTCACTCACCGTACGAAACGCAACAGTAAGCTATTACTTTACTTTGGTCTTCGTGGGATAGCGGTAACAACCCAGTCGAGCCGGCCAATTCATGTTGTAGACAAAACTGTCTAAAGCGTGTCTCTACTATTTACTGTCTATAGCATGTCTCTACTATTTACTGTCTATAGCGTGGCTCTACTATTTAAAATACAATTTGTGACTCTTCAAATCGAAAACTTAAACACAAATTATGTTTGCCCGGTGAATGGTTTAAACCCAAGACTTCACTAGTATATAAGTCTAAGTACGATGCCACTAGAAACTCGAGTAGTAAATCGAATCGAATACTGTAGTAAATCGAGTATTGTTATTTTATAACTAGTTTGAATGATGAGACGAGAAATAGAAGCAATGGCACCCATAACTTTAAATTACAAAGCACTGCATAACATTGGGCTTCGCTAGTCACCCCGAGACATGTTGTTAAGTCTCATAATGCCCAGTAATTTCACTGGCTTCAATGTCGTTCGAACCGGAATACAACAGTGCTTACACACTGTTGCTTGGCAGCAGAAATTACAAAGCGGTGGTATTAACCCAGACGAACTCTCGCATACGTGGGCCCTATCATTGTTTGACTGCAATAAATACTATCAGCTTTGTATCATACTGTCCCATTGCTGGGCACAGGCCCACTCTACGAATAAGAGGGGTTAGGCCTTAGTCCATCACGGTGGCCTAATACGGGTTGGCAGACTTCACATACCTTCTTAAATCCTCCATATTCCATAAATCTGTTTTGGAGAAATTCTCAGTACGCAGGTTTCCTCATAATTTTTCCTTTGCCAATTTAGCAAGCGATAATTCACAATGAATACACACGTAACTTAGCAAATTCAGAGGTGCATGCTTTTGGGGCTGGTTTCGCAGACTTTCGTCTCGACAGTCCTTACTTCTCCCCGCTGAAGTTTGTAATTCATTGGAATGTTGAGAGGAAACTTCTCATCTTAGTATTCTAATTCATTCAGCGACGAAGAACGGATTATACAAGACTCTAGATTAATAAAACGGGAACCGAATACAAAGAAGGACATCATTATTAATTATACATACATACGCACTCACGCCTGTAATTCCCGAAGGGTAATGCAGAGGTACTCCTCTAAAACATCAACACCTCCCACCCACTAGTACACCCACATTTCGCCGAGCTTCTTTCCGTCCCATGATGTGATAGGGGTCGAGAGCCAATCGCCATACCGGGTTCAATTCCAGACTCCGGGCTGATACTAAGCATTTCGTGATAGAAAAACCTAATATCACTTTTACACGACACGGGGATCGAACACGAGACCTCAGCACAGCAGTCGCAACGCGTACATTACAACTGCGCCGTCGAGGCAGTCGCTAATTATAGTGAAACTAGCTTCAGCTTATGGCTTCGTCAGCATGAACGATCTTTTCCGGGATGAAAAGTATATCATAGTCCAGGTCATGGTCTACCTTTGTGCAAAATTTCGTTCAATACCGTTTAGCCGTTACGGCGTGATTGACTTACAAACATTCAAATTCACAAACTCACTACTATCCAAACTTTCACATTTATAATAGTAGGATTATAATCTAAACTTTGTCTTGGCGATTGATATTCTATCATGAAAATGGTAACAGCAAACATAATTTAATGTTCAGAATGTTTGTCTTATCAGAAAGCAAGTTCTAAACAATACCGAAACAAGGTTTAATGAACTATTATGATCGAAGTTCGGAGACATCCAGTTTTAATAACGAAGTTATTTAAGTCGCTTAAACAATATTCTAAACGAGGCGTTCGTTTGAATAATACATTATGTATTCAGTTACAGTATATAATATTGGGACTTTAAATATCTAAAGTAACAAAATTGTTTTATAATTAAGCACCTGTTTCGCCACCTTTAAGTAAATGCTATTTAGCAAACAAAATATAAATACAAAAGTCACACTTTGATATATTTATGCCGAAAGAACGATCTCTACTAAGTACTTTCAAAAGTAGCTGTCTTATACGTTAATTCATAAGGAAACTAAAAATCTTGAGGAAACCTGCATATCTGAGAAGTTCTTTATAAGAATTTTGAAGGTATGTAAAGTCTATCAACCCGCATTAGGCCAGCGCGGTAGAGTAAGGCCTAACCCCTCTTATTCAGTAGAAGAGTCCCGAGCCCAGCAGCGGGACGTGTGGAATACAGGGCTTGTATTTTACGTAGGTTAATTACTGATTTAATCTTACTTACTCGAATATTGTGGGACAGACCCTTAGTCTGATTTAATGATATCGATAAAAAAAATACTATTTCATAATACATTCGGTAAAATTATATGGTACGAGTAAATGTGATATTTTTGTGCTTTTTGCGTGACAAGGTAGATATAGGCCACGACAAGTAATATTTAATCTTCATTAGAAATTAATTAGCGTGTTCTTATGAAACGACTTGTGGCTTAGATCATATAATACAGCTCGGTTACATTAGTTTTTTTTACTAGATCTGTGTTATATACGTCCCACTGCTGGGCACGGGCCTCCTCTACTAATTGAGAGGGAGTTTATTATTGCATATATTATATTGCATATCAATAATCATAAGTCATTTTATGCCTCAAAAATTTAAGCCGTTGAGTCGATCTTGTTTCTCAGTATGTGGTCGTCGCAGCTAAGGGTGAGTTCGGGCAGCGGGGTAGTTTGCGAGAAGAACAAACGCTTGATACTTATGAGATATTGCAAAGATCCAAATAGGACACGCAAGAGAGCGAGAGAGAGAGAGAGCAAGAGTGCGGGCAGTGAACAAGGAAAACCTGGTGTCGTGTGGTAAGGAGAGCATGTGGCATATTGGGCCAAAGTAATCACAACTCATACTATAAATACGAAAGTCAGTTTGTTAGTTGTCTTTTCACTCCTAAATAGCTGAACCGATTTTGATGAATCATGATACAGAAATAGATTCTGGAAACGGTTATAGGCTACTTTTTATGCCGGTTATATGCTACATTTATCCCGGAAAAGGTAGTTCACGGGGGCAGAGCATTTTAAACTCCAAAACTCGACAATTATTGATACATAAAGTTCTTATATCTTCTAAACGCGATTTTCCACTGTGCGCCGCATCTCGCCGCTCGCCTAGGGCTGGACGATGTATATTTACATTAATGTTTATTCTTGTAACATCCATCTGTTTTTTATGGGTAACAAAAGAGGAGGGGGAATTGTACTTCCGGAAATCCCACTCAACGTACGAAACGCGACAGCAAGCTACTTCACGTTGGTTTTTGTTAGACAGTTGTAATAGGCTACCGAGTGGACTTATTTATGCTGTAGACCGAAGTGTCTACAGTGTGGCTCTACCATTTCAGAAATCTCTGGTACAATATACAACAAAAGCCATGCACTAAACCATGTAATAAAGCCAGATTTTTACTGCCTGGGTTTGATCCCCGGATCGGGTAAAATTGGTATTGAGTTTTTCTATCTCGAAATGCTCAGTATCAGCCCGGGGTCTGGAATTGTGCCCGGTATGGCGATAAGCTCGCCCCCTATCACATCATGGGACGGAAATAAACTCAGCGACATGTGGGTGTACGGGTTACACCTCTGGCTACCGCTTCGGGGATTACAGGCGTGAGTGCGTATGTATATGCGCAGATTTTAACTAATGAGTCACCCGTTTCATATGAAAGACGGAGATTTAATAAAATCCCGAGCTCTTGTTACAGCAGTGTGTCATACACGAAGCGTTGTGTGCAAAGCGAGTGCTTAAGTAGCAATAATAATTAAGGTTAACGATGTTAGGGATGTGCAAACTGGTTGAAAGGAGCCCCTTTATTGCGTATTTTGTAGTAATATCCGTTTAGAGAGTCTTTGCGAATTAAGAAGTTTAACTAATTGCACGTTAGGCATTTGTTCCATTGTTGGTTGATTTGTGCAATTGTAGCTCGTTTTGAATAATGTTTATTAGGAGTCGTATAAACTCGAGGTGCGTGGAATTTGGGAGCATCTACATTACTTGTACAAGTGAAATACAACGTATTAGAAACTTAAATATACTATGAATGTTGTTTGGCTTAATTAGGAGATACATGACAGCTCTTTTTTATTATCTTGAATGACGAATGAGCAGGTCACCTTACTACTCTTCGCGGCGCTTACCATCAGGCGAGCGACCTGTTCATTTCGTCATAGCTAATAAAAAAAAGGAAAACTATAGCCTCAGGACAGTGGTTCCAATCTGAAAATGTCTAATAGGTCTACCCGAGTTTTCCTCATGTCGAGTGTGAATTCCAAAGCGCTGATATCCAGCTTCGATAAGAAATGTGTGAAAAAGGTTCGAGGTGCCATTCCCAAGAAAAACTAAAAAGAACAAATCCAAGAAAATCCTACCAAGATTGCCTTTGTAACTTGTAAATTATAATTCTACTGCCTCGGTGGCGCAGTTGTAATGCGTACGCGTTACGACTGAGGCTGACGCTGAGGTCTCGGGTTCAATCCCCAGGTTGGGGGTCGCTTACCATAAGGCGAGTGAATTGCTCGTCTGTTCATACAAGCTATTAAAACGGGTGAGTTGCGGGCAAAAGCTAGCATGTTAAAAAGTCTATCAGCAAATGTGCACTTACAAACGACGTCAAGTTTGAAGGAGTCCTCGATGCTCTGTCCCGGGAGTGCGCTATTGTCTGCCTGGCACTTGAGTTGCATCCCGTCGTCCTCAGGCAGTGGCATGAACTGCACCTGACTGCTTACCCACGTTTCATTCATTGCTTCTATTATCTAGAACAAATTTAGAAGTACTACATTTGGATTATACTTTTACTAGGTGGTAGGTCCCTGCTATGCAAGAAACCGCCTTTTTTATTAGCTTAAATGACGAAACGAGCAGTTCGCGTATGGTAAGCGCAACGCCTTCCCATAAACAGAAATAACACCACACAGAACTTTGAATTACAAACCATGGCATGCCACTGAACTGCGCTCGTTACCCCGAGACATAAGATGTTAAGTCTCTTATTGCCCCGTAATTCACTGGCTTCATTGTCCTTCATACCGAAACACAAAAGTGCTTGCACACTGCTGCTTGGCGGCAGAAATAGACAAAGCAGTGGTACCAACCCAGACGGCCTCTCGCATTCGAGGGACCTACCGGCTGGGATCGCTTTATCTATTTCGATACCTCCCATGTAAGTTGTAGTAAGCCACAAAATAGGCGTAGACGTTTTATTTAACTATAATGTCTATTTTTACTAACTCTACGATTTCACAATGAAAACAACTTTATAAACTTATTTTTTAATGTAGTCATGAGACGTATAATGTTGTATTTTTCATTAGAGGACGGCGTAGAATATCGTATTGACATTAGGACGGTTAACGCGAGGTATTATCGCGCGGTCGCGCCATCTATGTGTCACATACAAGTTACAACAGATTACGCCAGACTCATAAATGTCCGTCGTGCGTCATGTGTTGGTTTTTATAAATAATGATAGCGTAATTGGCGCTTATTGTAGTACAACATAGATCTATAAAAATTGAATTAAAGCAGCAAAGTAAAAAATCCAGAGTCTAAAAAATCTGTGATATGGAAATTAAGAATGACAACGAGAAACACGCCGATAATTATTGGAAAAAATCCGTCGAAACACACAATATTGCATTAAACCAAATAGACTCATCAGACTACATAGAACCAAATAGATCATTTGGACTGTAACTTTGAAAATATTTTTTGGCCATTTTGTAAGGTAGGAAAATGGGTTCTTCATGTAACTGTCGTAAGAAATGTTTCAATAAAATAAGCGAAAAAGAGAGAAATAAGATTTTGGAGGGTTTTGGAGACTAGGCGATCGAGAAAAACAATGTATGTATGTGGCTTACTTGAAAAAAATTAACGTAGAGTCTACATATATACAGTTTTAAGACGTTAATATACGTTGAAATACTCATTGCCAATTTCTAACGGCGCGGCGATCAACCTGCTCGTCTCGACATTCAGGTGAATATATAATGTATCCCATGACCTTGAGAGCAAATTTGATATCGCTCTATGAGTCGAGAAAAATAAAAGTACAGAAATAATCATGGAACAACAAGCAATTCCACGCTATGAATTCTTAAAAAGAATGATTAGATAAATGTTCTCGGATCTCTCAAGTATTTCAAGAAGCAACTAATTGGATTGCGATTTTTTAAGATGTAGATAGTGTAAGTCCATGTCTCAAGTTGATTTCTTATTAATAAGACCCTTTGCTTGGTCAGACTCGGGTAGAAGTGGGAAGTCTATTTTCTGTATTGATTATGTATTCACATAATTTATTTACTTATCATTATTGGATCTAGAAACATTTTATAAGCAAGTAACAGAGTAGATGAATAGTTTTTTTTATTATTTCAATCAATAAATAGGTTATGTTACCCAAAAACTATTGCAGAAATAATTTCGTAAATCCGCCCAAAAATAAATAAGATAGAAGCCATTCTAATTTAGTAGAAGGTGTAATTGTCAAATGACAGACGACGCAAACTTTGACGTCACCGTGTAGAATGACCATTACAATTTTTAATAAATATAAATACACATCTATACATAGTATAAAACAAAGTCTGTTGAATTGAAAACTCAAATGCAAATTGTAATTACCCGACCTGGAAATGGAACCTAGGAGCTCATGGTTCTCGGTTGTAGTACGCCACCACTAGACCAATGAGGCGAAATTTCCAATAAAATATAAAATGTGACATTTCAAGGTTTCCGAGGAAAAATATTGAGGAAACTTCCTATCGTAACTATTTAATGGCTTTTGGACATATTTTGGGCGTGATTTACGTTTCATTGCGTTGGAATATGTCATTTGATATAGGAATTGTAGAAGAATTTCGATATTATTCGTAGGAAAACCAAATTTATACCAAAAAATTACCTTTAAATCAAACTGAATACCAAACAGAGTCGTTTTTGCGAACGTGGGCCACGTGGCTCGATCGGGTTGTTACTACTGTAAAAGTAGCCGTTCTGCAGCTGCGTTTCGGTCGGTGAGTGTGATTTGTGATTTGTGATGTGTGTGTGTGTGTGTGAGTGTGAGTGTGTGAGATTTTATGGGCATGTCCATGGGCAGTGGAGATCATTTAACATCAGGTGATTTGCTCGACCCTTGCTCCTTTGCTGGCCTCTGCTATAAAAAGTATAAGCCAGTCTTCTTTCTCCACCTGCCCTTATCCCACTCGCAATGGGGTCGGAAAACAGAAAGATTTGGCTTGTAGTTGTTACGACCAGCGGTCTGCCTGACGTCGCGTCACCTCCTCTGGGGAGATAAAAAGCCAGTTTTGTACGAAAATTTACTAGTTATATGACTGACAATATTAATTAACTTACAAACGTTTAAGACCTTGTTTACTGTAAATCTAAATAGGCTCAAACCGTGACGCTTATCTGCGAGCCTAAATTCATCGGTGTAGCTTTGTTTGAATTTCTGTACTAGTAATCCGTCGTTCCTTGACGTTTTGTATAAAGATGTTACCGTTTTAGCATATTCATGGATGAATAGGCGGTGGTCATTAACCTTGAAGATCCTGTGAAGCCTTGAAATTATTAAGGGCAAGTCCAGACACATGTAATATTATATACTGTGAAATTTAACGCCATTTTTTAATAGCATGGATAAGGGCATGTCAAGACACGTGTAATGTAACGCCTATTTTTTATAGCATAGACCGGCAAATGAGGAAGTAGGTCACCTGTGATCATGAACGCAATAAAACCAGTAGAATCACGACGCGTTGCCGACCTTAAAGGAAAGGGATAGTTAAGAGGTTGGGAGAGGGTGGGGGATTTAGGCCTCTGTATATCTCACTCACCGTACGAAATGCAGCAGCAAGCCGTTACTTTATGTCGGTTTTCTGTAAGACAGTGGTAACAACCCAGTCGAGCCGGCCAATTTATACTGACTCATTCATTCATGTATGTGTGACTGTTGGGTTTATTTATTTAATCATAGAGATAGAGTGGGAGATATTTAGTCAAAGAGATAGTGATATGGGTGGTAGAGCCACGCTGTAGACACTTTTGTCTATTGTGGGCGTACATGGGCGGTGGAGATCACTTACCATCAGGTGACCCACTTGCTCGTTTGCCGGCTTCTGCCATAAAAAAACAGATAACCAGATAAAAATGGTTTTTCACGACAAAATATCTAGTTTTGAGCCGACAAAATGTTCTCGTGTTGCATGTGCCAAAAAAATAACAAAATTATTTTATTTACCTTGCCTCTTTTAAATTTCCTATTATCCTTGAACCACGTTAGTTGCGCGGGCGGGCGGCTGCCCTCACACACGCACATCAAAATGACGTATCGTTCCGAAGATAAAGTCGTCGGCTTGTTCAAGATCTGGATCATGTTCGGCTTCACTGAAACAAACTTTCTTTTAGTTTTATTTTTCGTATTCGTTGAACAAATGAATCAAATATATGAAGGTATTCTCGTAAGGCGAGTGACTTACTCATCTCGTCATTTAGGTTAAAAAAACTCAAAAGAACTAAAAAGCTTTAAATGAAAATAATCAACTTGCTGATATTGCCAGTTACTTGTCATTGATTGGTAGATCGTACTACACCGGCTCAAACTATAGCTCGGCACCAAAGTTTTAGTATTTATGACCCGATTTAACTCATTTTGATTTTATTTCTCAAAATGTATATGTAACTTTGAGACATACTCTATTTAATAAAGAATCATCAACATCGGATCATTCTGCATAGTTATGCGTGGTTATGCATACAAAACAAGGTACACGTCGAATTGAAGACCTCCTCCGTTTTTTGGCGGTTTAAAAAGATTTTTAACTGATTAGAATATTTGTTTAATATTTACATTAAGTTATACAACTTACAGTTCATCTCAAGTCTAACAGTCTTCTCTTGCGGACTGACTAGGTTTGTGTTTGACGCCCGACATTTGAAGGTGGTATTTAAATGAGTTCTCTTCACATGGGACAGTTCCAGTCTGTTGACGACCACGTGTGTGTCGGTCTTTTCTCCGATGTACTGCGGGGCTGGAGTGCCGTCTATAAGCCACATTACTGTTGGTGCTGGCCTACCTGTGGATGTGGACGTGGTTATTAGAATAACAATTCGAGCAAGCTGCAGTAGCTGAACGAAGAGGGGTACGGATTACAGGTACACCTAGACAAATGTTTGTCTGATTCACAAATATTTGTCTCGGGTCTGGGTGTTGTGGGGCCGCAAGTCCCTCGTAGTTCCTGATACCCACGATACAGGTTTACTTAGTGTGGGGTCAGGACTATGTGTGTGACTATTGGGTGTATTTATTTATTGCCGAGACGAATGTTGTTGGTTTGAACCAACCAAGAGCACCTGAATTTTCTAAGTTACGTGTGTATTTATTGTTAATTATCGCTTATTTTAACGGCTAAGGAATGATTGTGAGGAAATCTGCATAACTGACATTTCTTCACAAGAATCTCCAAGGTGTGTAAAGTCTGCCATCCTACTTTAGCCCAGCTTGATCGTCTAAGGCCTATAAGCGCCACGCCGGCCGATAAACAGAAACAACACAACACTGAACATTGAATTACAAAGGAGTGCATGCAATTGGACTGCGCTCGTCACCCCGAGACAAAAGAAAGAGGCTAAGCGCCTGTTTAAGTATATGCTACTTATCAAATAAAATATGACACGTTTAAAAATATAAAGTCGAACTCTGGAAGATAAATCGGAAATAGACGTCTAAGAGATACTTTCAAAAATAGCTGTCTTATACGTTAATTGGTGATAACCTCCGTGGCTAGTGGGCGAGTAGCCAGCTATGAAGCGAGAGGCCGCGGGTTCGATTCCCGCACCGAGACAAATTTGTTGTGTGATTGACTAATATTTATTTCGTGTCTGGATGTTTTCTCCCCAGAAGAGTTGACGTCAGGCAGGCGGCCGTTCATAAAAAACTACAAGCCAAATTTATCTAATATGTGTTAAAAGCATGTTACGCCGACCCCACTGCGAGTGGGATAATGACAGCTGAAAGAAAAGATACGTTAATTGGTGGTAAACACTATAATATTGTGACACAAGGCCTAAGTTTCATACTTATTTGTTACTTAAAGAAATTGTCCGAAATGTATAATGGCTTTTTGCCAGTTATGTAGGTAAATGGAACGGTATAAAAGCTGGAGTGAGTTGGGGCCGCGTCTTGGGCGAGGCTCTGGCCGTAATTGCATTATCGTGGCGGGCGACTTGGCCCGGCAATATTGATCATTCTACCTCACTTATTCCAAACTTAGTTTTTACCAACTATAAGGACAAATGTTTGAAATATGTATAAAGATTGTGAAGGTTTTTTTGTTTATTTTAATCCCTGACAACAAAGCGGGGTGCTATACGTTTGATCCCTTTGTCTGTTTATCTGTCAAAATGTATGTCTTAGCGACTACAGGTTACAGGACTACAGGCGTTAGGTGGTACATGTACAATTGATGTAGAAAAATATTTTTATAAGTAGTTGCTGGGGGTGAGTATTGTGTTCTGGTTTGAATGATATCGAAGGCAGTGAAATTACTGGGCATTATGAGACTTTATAACTTCTGTCTAGGGGTGATGAGTGCAAGCCAGTGCCATGCAGTGCTGTGTAACTCAAAGTTCTGTCAGCCGTTGCTACTGTTTATGGGCAGGCGTGACGCTTATCATCAGGCAAGCGACATGCTCGTCTCGTCATTCAAGATAATAAAATAAAAAGATTAGTAAACAGACTATGAAAATGCTGAACGGGTAAAATTTCGAACCGTATGTCTCAAAAGCGAAATTCTATACATAGCCCTTAACTTTGAACTATCTCGCGAACTTAGCGTATATTTGATCCTAACAATTTCAAAATTTATATTATAAGTTAACATTCAAGTATATAAACCGATCAAGTAAATATCAAAGTAATTTAATTCCAGATTGCAAAGGGTGAGTCTCAATCTTTTGCCGTGAAGATAGTTCTAAGTCAAATCCCAAACGGCCAGTAACAATGCCTTAGGCTGTACAAAACGAATCCTTTAGCAATCCAACTATTTGTTTGTGCATTCGACGATGAAAATGATTTACTAAATTCGTTGGCAGCGTAACGTGGGATGACAACCGCTGATCCCTCGGGCTATGCATAATTCCAACTCGAAACATTAAGCGTTTCGGGGGATTAACAGCAGCTTATACAAGAAGGTTTTCAACTTCCCATCATATTATACGAGTACGTAATTTTGTTTCTCACGTGAACACTTTTACATTTATTTAGCAATACGTTAAGGTTTCCGTATATAGTATAATACTCTTTGCGTTAAGGTGTCGAATGTACTGAATTGACATACGCACTCACTCACGCCTGTAATCCCCGAAGGGGTAGGCAGAGGTGTAACCAGTACACCCACATTTCGCCGAGCGTATTTCCGTCGCTTATGTGATAGGGGGCGAGCCTATCGCCATACCGGGCACAAATTCCAGACTCCGGGCTGATACTGAGCATTTCGTAATAGAAAAACCCGATACCACTTTACCCGACCCGGGGATCGAACCCCAGACCTCAGAGTTGACCTCAATCGTAACGCGTACGCATTACAACTGCGCCACCGAGGCAATCTGAATTGACAGTTTATTACAAATCATGATTACGTTGATGTTTATCTGTTTATTTTAATCACTGCTATTCTTCTTTTTCTACCTGCCCATATGCCACTTGCAGTGTAGTCAGCGTAACATGCTTTTTAACACATGTTACAGAAAGATTTGGGTTATATTTTTTACGACCGGTCGCCTAGACGTCAACCCCTTTTTTATTCACTGCTTAATAGCAGTAATGTAAAAATAATGAAGGAGGTTCTTATTTCGACGTGTAATTTTTTTATATGTAAGCGCGGATAACTTTTCACAGAGTGATTTTGATAATTAATTCTTTCTTTTTAACGCTTTAAATTACATCACTTTATACATTGGAAGTTATATCAAGGTTGGTTAGAAATTTCTACTAAACTGTTACAATTCACCCAAAATAAGAATAAAATGTCACCAAAATAATGTTACAATAACGGTCTTGTAATACATGTTATCTCACTGCTTGGTACAAGCTTTCCGTACTAATGAGAGGGGTTAACCATTAGTCTACCACGCTAACCTAATGCGGCTTGGTAGTTCTCATACATTCAAAATTCTTTGGCGAGCTCTTAAGTATACAAATTTCCTTGCTATATTTTCCTTCAGCCAGCGATAACTAACAATGAATACGAACTAGTTGTCGCGTAGTGGTTGAAACTCGACCGATTTTTTTAAATTTTGTTGTATTACGTCAGCTGCGAGATTTATCTTTCAAACATTATCAGTGTGAGCGTAAACAATGAATAAATACCCCACACTTGGTTAACCTGTATCGTGGGTATCAGGAACTACGAGGAGCTTGGTTTCACAACACCCAGACCCGAAACATTTGTGGATCACACAAACATTTGTCTCAGTGCGAAAATCGACGCCACGGAGGCTGTTAATGTTAATATATTTTTTTTTTCACAGATATGATATACCTATAGCTTTCTTCATTCCACATCCTTATAAACTATAACTATGCCAAATCTCACATTCCTCGGTGCGCGCAATATGCTTAAAAAGGAGTCCGAAGTTTTATCTTCATGTATTAATATACAGAAGAAGATAAAGATATATAGCTACTTAAAAATTCAGTGGTATGTGCCCGCGTTGAGAGCGAACACGAGACATCCGTCTCGGCAATCCATTTCATTCTCCACTAGGCAAAGAAAACCACATTCATTCGTAGACGTATGCTACAAACATTTAAATTATCCAACAATAACAATACAATGGTTATACATAATTACCGTGTACTAAAAAACGCCTCCTAAACTGTTTCTGAATGTTTCTAAAAAGGATAACCTTTATAACATGTTTTTCTACTGTCCACGTGGAACACTTAATTACGCCTAATATTTCTTGATGAAAAGCTCATAAAGTCTGTATTTTTTTACCTTTGCTACACATTTTTTAAATTTGTTACAAAAACATTTGAAATTCATGCGGTCCTGTGTATTTTTTCACGTAGCAGCATCAAAAACCTTTTTATACATACTCCTGTCTTTATTTCTTTGCTTCACTATTTTATTTAGTGAAATAAGATTTTCTCTCCTCAAATTAATTCACGTGCATTTTTAATTTAACTAACATTTGAAACGTTTTAATGGAGCTGCGATATAAAATTAAACTCAAGACTGACGGCTAAAGTACTATAAGAACTAAGGCGTAAAATAAAGTGTTCCAACGCGACAGTAAAACAATATTATTTGTATTTTTATGGAAACAATTACCGTTTTTAAGCGAACTTTGAAGCTTTATTAAATAAGGGTGCCATTTTGTTACTAAATAACTAAGGCTTGATTCGGGCCAAATTTCATCGTATGTATGAGAGGTTATAATATATGATATTAATACCAGACCTATATTATATACGTCCCACTGCTGGATGCGGGCAGCCTGTACAGAATGAGAGGGAATAGGTCTTAGCTACGCTGGCCTAATGTGGCAGCAGACTTCACATACTTATTTATTTTTTATTATTTATTTATTTACGTCTCAGACAGGATTTTTTACGATGTTTTCTTCACCGTTATAACAAGCGATAATTAACAATGAAAACACACGTGACCTAGAAAATAGTAGTTCACCTAATAGACGATCAAACTGTAGGCGCGAACATAACGTTGATTCCAAAATAAATTGTTGATCCGTGTTGTTTTACAATAGATCAAATGTAACTAAACAATAAAGTAAATAATTATTATTATTAATCATCCAAATTGTTCTTTTCATTATCTGCTTGAAGTTTAAATGTTAAATAAATAAATCTAGACTGGTGACACGGTAACCGGTCTATTACATAAGTCAGTATATAGATCTCCTTCGTCAAATATATTCTCTTATTATCATATCACTTATTTTAATAATAATGTAGCTTCCCATAGATGAAAGAGTTATTAGGATTCGTAGTTCCAAAGATATCCCAATATTCTGTTTACAGACAGATTTGCTTATTGATAGTTAATTTTTGATTTTGTATGGAAGATCTGTCAATACACTATTGATAAGAAAAGGAAGTAAGAAAATCTATCAGTAAATAAAATATAGGCAACGATCATTAGAAGAGAAGTCATTTCAAAAATTAAATTCGATACCTGCCTACGTCTACATCGTACCTATAAATCAACAATTATATTCCAACAAAACGTAAATAAATTAAAAAGTCAATTACACTAAAAAGTAGGATAAGCCCTTGAAGCTAGAACACCGATAATTTTGTGTTTGAGTTGCCATCCCACTTCGTATCTCGGGGCTATGGATAACTTTACACCGGGTGCCATTTGGCGCCGATCTCTCACTGACTTATCGGTAAGTTTAGGCACGATATATCAATGTAATCGCTTTAATTTCTCATCTCCCACTTGAGAGCGACTTATGCTTATTTCTAGCTGATACTGTCATGATTTGTGATGCTACGGCCGAACGGTATTAGGTAATTATTTGCTATGACGTAGAGGTTAGTTTGATATTTGAGTTTTGCGTTTTTGCCCTAGTTGTTTAAGAACTTGATAAGGATGATTTATGGCTTTTTAGTTATGGAAATTAATAGTTGATATTATCGATGTTTTTTCCGAGAAAAGTCCTCTTTTGAGTTAAGTTATCGCGATCGGGATTTTAATTAAAAAAATATTTATTTATTAAAAGACAACGTTTATCGATTAAGACTGGTACAAGACTGATTTAACAATAAGTTATACAAATAAAGTGAAATTGCTATATCGACATAATAATCATGACACATGTTGGAATGCGGGCTGCAGTATCGGCAAACAGGGGTTACTACACTGGTTACTGGAATGTGAACTGCAGCGTCGGCAGAAAGGGGTTGTTATGCTGTGGTAACTCCTCCCTCCTTAAGACGGAAGCAGGGGCTGCTTCCGGTAGCGTCCTCGCTACCTTTGGTTTCCTTGAACGTCGTGGGGTTCTTCTCCTGCGGGTGCGTTGCAGATTTCCACCTATAAATCTTCCAGATCGCCGCTACTATCAGGAGGATGTACAACAACAGCGTTGTCCAGCTTGGTGTTGCGACTATTATTGGCCAATCGACGTCATTGCTTATAGAGATGTCGTTCGCTCGGTTGATGAGTCCATGGATGCTGTCCAGGGATATTTCTTGTAGTTTTAGTTCGAGTTTGACTGGTTCTATAGGTACTGATTGTTGCTTGGGCAATGGGATGACTTCATTGGTGACTATTGTGCTGGTATGTGATACGAGAGTTGTGTTCATTATGTAGGTCTTGCAATCTTCTGTTAACGAGATAAGGATGACTCCGGCTACTCGGTTGTATTCTGTCTTGGAATTACATTCTGTTCTAATGACTTGTTCTTCTTTCAGGACCACCAACCAACTGTTGTCTCCGATCTTTTGTATTTTGCCGTTAGCGAGATTCATCTTGGCGTAGGTGCAGTTTGATACTTTGTGTTGCACGAGGGACACGATGCAGTCTTGGGTGTTATCGGTATTTTTTGTGTCCAGAGATTTGCAGAGCTGTATGCTATCAGTTATCGGATTGCAGGTTTTCTTTAGGTAAGTGTACTCATCGTTACCAAGTGCAAGGTATTTGGATATTGGAATAATAGTATGATAATTTTTATCAGGAATAGAATAAATGTGTATTAAATCATATATATTGGGAGAAACTGATGGAATTTCTAATATAAAGTTAATTGAGTGTGCTGTACTATACGCTTTTACTGTAATAGATTTTTCTATTATCTGTATGTTATTAACATCTATTTCGGCTACTGGTCTAAGAGTATACATTCTATGTAACTTATTTAGTTCATTAATAAGGTTTTGAGTACCAATAATACTGGGATGCATGGTACCTAATCGAGCAAACGTCATAGCATCTTCTAAAATCATTAATCTATCTAGTACTATTTGTAAACTAAAATCTATTTGCACATATACATCTAAGAAATGTAAATGGTTCTTAACACTACCGCTATCTCTAGTAAGGTTAGTAATGGCTTGCGCTAAATGTCTCTGATTTTCATCTAATTTATTTAACTGGTTACTAAACTCGTCTATTGTATTTTCAGCTATTATTAAAGACTTTTTCTGAGAGCTTTGAATGATGTTAATTTTATTTTTAAGGTTGGTTATGTCGTTTTCAAATTTAATTGCATCATCATTGTCAAGATTGCCCGTAATTACTTTAACTACAGAACCTAGACCGTTAATAATGCCACGTTTCTTCCTAATTTGGGGTGTTAGATACTGAAGCTTTTTAGTAATGAGATTAAGATTATATTTAATCTGATCTCTGTAAGTCTTATGTAGCTCTCCAAAAGCTGAGCCCTCAGCTATTCTAGTACTTGCATATAATGACATTAATTTCATAGATGTAATATGTAAACTAGTTATATTATAAATACAAGCTAAACTAAAGTAATTATCTTGCTTAAGAATTTGTCCTTCTTTAAGCAGAAGAATGCCATTTTCGTTATCTATGGGTCTTATATTTACGGTGGCTGATGCGTAGAGCACGACGGCTCCTGCGACGAGGGTCCTGTAACAAGATGAGGCCTACGTAGTAACTTAAAGTGCACCCTAATGGATTTAGAGTTAGGGTGGTTACCTATTATTTCAGCGACGTTATTCGGATGTAGATGAATTATCTTGTAAGGTCCCTTGAAGACTGGCTTCGTTTTGTCACTGCGCGCTGTCTTTGCTACCTGCTTATATACTGTTTCACCTACCTTGAACATAGTTTCTTCGGCTGTCTGGTTCCTTTTAGCTATTACCTGTTCCTTATTTTTAGACATATATGCTGAGACGCATTCCTGGATGGCTTCAGCGTTTGTGCGATGCTTAATAACATAGTCTTGGTAAAATTCTTTTGGATAATACAGTTCTAATGGGTTCCTAGAATTAGTGTGACCGAATAGCAATTCGTGAGGTGTATATCCTGTAGCTGAATGGATCGCATTATTGTATGCTATAACAGAGTACATCATTATAGACTGCATGGGGTCATCTTTATTGGTCATTCTTTGTATACGAATTATTTCTGCTATGGTGGAATGAAAGCGTTCAATAGGCGAATTCGAATTGGGATTATATGGTGTAGTGAAATGAATACTGATATTATGTAAAGCGCATATCTCTTTTATGACGTCATTATCGAATTTACTATCAGAGTCCGTAGTTATTTTACATGGTAAACCTAAAACTGAAAATATTTTTATTAAGGCTTCTGCTATGTGTACGCTACTGTTTGCGTTTAAAGGGGCTGCCTGTGCGAACTTTGAAAAATTATCTATAATGGTAAGAAAGGTTGCACCGCCTGTTGAATATAAGTCCATAAATAGGTGTTCCATTGGTTTGGTAGGTGTTTCAGTTAGAGCTAAAGGTGGTCTTAAGGGGTTCCTTTCATACTTTGATTTTAAACATATATCGCACTGATTGATATAACTTTGTATTGTGAGTAGCATGTTTGACCAATGATAATTACGATGGATTTGTTTGTATGTTTCCTGGATACCACGATGTACTGTTTTACCTTCGTGATATCTCTTTATGATATCATTTTGCTCAGATTTATTTTCAACTAATGTTACACGTGGAGTGCACTTTATTAGTTTTGGGCCACGGTTATTAAAAATAGTTGTATATACTCTAGAAAATGCGTAATATAATTCATCGCTATGAAAGTAACAGTGAAAGACTCTATCAGCTACTGTGTGTTCCTTTAAAAATCTAATTATTTCTGCTTCTGTATTATTAATTGGGATGAAAACATCTTTAATAGTGATTCGTGTACTAGTGGATCTATTATCTACTCTGTATGAAGATCCGGGCGTGGATCTTATGTGAAACTGTTTCAACTGTCTGTCTATTGCATCTGCTATAATAGGGATACCGTTATTTTCGTTATCTGGTTGGGTATGATTGGTTGATACTAATTCTGGATTTTGGGACACTACGCTCATACTATCTGATACGGTTTCTGTTTGAGAACCGGGGATGCTTGGGTTTTCAGGTACGTTATTGTTATTCTGATTTGCATCGGGTTCGTTTACAGCTTCTGTACGTGCGTTATCAAAAATTCTATTAATAACGTCGTCATCGTTATTGTCATCTATATTTACAGCTAATGAGTCCATACTATGGTGAAAAATTTTTACTCGAGATAGGGCATCTGCATTTGTATTTTGACGACCCTTTTTGTAAATAACTTTGTAATCATACTCCTCGAGTTTTAAGCGCCACCTAATTAATTTGGAATTAGGGTCCTTTAACGACATTAACCATGTTAGAGGTCTATGGTCTGTATATATAGTAAACTTTCTACCATAAAGGTAGGGTCTAAAATACTTAGTCGCCCAGATTATAGCCAACAATTCCTTCTCTATTGTGGAGTAACGAGATTCAGTTTCAGATAATGTGCGGGATGCAAATGCTACGGGTTTATCAGAACCTACTATGCCCTGAGACAGGACAGCGCCTACAGCGATATCTGATGCATCTGTAGTTAAGATAAAAGGTTCATCAAAATTTGGGTATTGTAGAATTGGAGCATTAGTGAGAATTTGTTTACACTTATTAAAAGCTTCTATAAAATCTGGAGAATGGACTACCTTATGATTTTTCTTAAGGCAAACTGTCATAGGCTTAGTTAGTTTGGCAAAGTCCTTAATAAATTTCCTGTAATAGCCTACGAGTCCCAGGAAAGATTTAATGTCTTTCTGAGTATTTGGTAATGGAAAATCAAGAACAGCTTTAATTTTATCCTTGTTAGGTTTTAATCCTTCGTCTGTTAATTCGTGTCCTAAGAATTTTACCTGTTTTTGAACAAATTCCGATTTGTCTAACTGTATTTTTAGATTATGAATTCTAAATCTATCAAAAACCTGTTTTAACTTTTCAATGTGCTGTTGGAGGCTGGTCGATATTATAATTACATCGTCTAAATATGTATAAACGTTATCTATCCCTCTTAGTATGTGGTCCATTAAGCGTTGAAAAGTGCTTGGGGCATTTTTCAAACCAAAAGGCATTCTTAAGAATTCATAATGCCCTCTTTCGGTGGTGAATGCTGTCTTTTCTACATCATTGGGATGCATTTCGACCTGATGGTATCCGCTCGCTAAATCGAGGGTGGTGAAGTATTGGGCACGCCCTACTCTATCTAGAATATCGTGGATGTTCGGCAAAGGGTACTTATCTTCAATTATACGATCGTTTAACCGTCTGTAATCGATTACAAGTCTCCATTTGACCTTCCCAGAGGCATCGGCCTTTTTAGGCACAATATGCACGGGGCATGACCAAGGGGATATACTTTCTCTTATGATTCCTTGCTGTAAAAGTGAATCCACTTGTTTACGAATTTCATTGCGCTGTTGTGGAGCTTGCCTATAACTACGTACGAAAATCGGAGTATTGTCTGTAAGTCTGAGTTCGTGTTTAACTGCGTGTGTAAAGGTAAGTGGTAAATTTTCTAAGTAGAACAAGTCTCTATACTGATAACATAATCTATTAATTTCACGCTTTTCTTCTTCATTCATATGTTCGGTGCGTATTTTTTTAAGATTATCACAAAGTTCATCTGAATTATTTATATGCATTTTATTTAATTTATATTTTTTTTCTGTTTCAGGTTCCCGATACTGTTCTAACTTAATCAAAGATTGATTAGGTATATACTTCTTCTCTTCGCTAAAATTAATTATGGAAGTTTTAAATGAACCGTTAGTCACATTAATGATAGCTGCCGGGGAAACTAACCGATCTGACCAATAAAAGTTTTCGTGTAAATATTCACCGTCTGTATAGTGCGTCTTAACGGTAATAACCTTTTCGCATTTAGGATCGACTTTAATTTTTTGTACGGGGTAACTAAAATGTATTGGTATGTCTATAGTGGATGTACGTAAGACATTATTATTAAGGTCAATGCTACACTGTAATGATTTTAACAAATCACATCCTATAAGGCCTTTATATTTAGGGTCAAAATCGAATATTAAAAATTTATGCGTTAGATTACAGTTAAAGGCTGATGGTAAGGGTAAATTTGCTACATGATTATGTTGAGATGTACCATGAGCAGTTACTATTTGAAACGGCTCTATTGCTACACAATTTTCAAAATTAGTGCCAAAAATAACATCAGAGGCTATGGATGATCTACTAGCGCCTGTATCTAATAAAAACTTACCATTAAATTCCGGTAATATAATATATGGTAGATGATCTTTATGTTGAAAGTTAATTTTTACTACCTCTGGTCGTCCTGTTCCTCTCCTGATATAAAATCCTGATCATAACTTACCGCTGTTTCGGTGTTACACGGCTCTGATTCTAAGAGGTTGTTGTTTGCCTGCCCATAATCGTAAAACTCACCTTCGTCATAATTGTTCTGCATCTGATCTAAATGACTCGGCGTATAGAAAAGTTCTTGGGTTCCAAATTGGGGTGCTGCGGGTTTAGTAGCAGAGCGCATTGTCACGTCGGATATTTGCTGTGGAGGGTTTACCTGCTGTTTGGGGATGTTTTGCTGGTTCCTGTAGTTGCCACTATTGTTTGGTCTAAAGTTACCTGATACAGGTTTATTATTCCAGGGTTGTACGAACTGCGGGTGTTGTTTAGGAGCGACATTGCTATAATGGGGATTTAAATTCTTTGAGCCAAAGGGGTTATGAAAGCTAGTAGAAGGATTACTAACGTTTGGATGCGGCCTAGGCGCGTTACTAATAAAATTACGGAATGAACTATTATTAATTTTAGGTAGGTCTAATTCCTTTGGTTTCGCTTGCGGCGTAGGAGCGTTATTAAATGAAGTAGATCGATTATATGCAAGTCTACTTTCCTCTTGTCTAGCCGCTATTATCGCTAGCTCAAGTGTCTCTGGTCTAGCTATTTTCACACCTATTGAGATTTGGAAATCGAGTTGATTGACATATTGCTCGATTACCATCTTCTCATAATATGCCTTATTGGTGTGCTCGCCTACAGAATACAATGTATCTAGGAGGTCCCGTAAACGTTTTCCGAATGTTTCGGCGTCTTCGTTTCGTTGCTTCCTAGTGCGTGTTAACTCCTGCATAACTTGGATCTCATTACGCGGCTCTCTAAGACGTCTGATTAAGGCGTGTTTTATTAGATCCCAATTACCTAGATCTTTATCATATGCTACAGCATCAATCGCAGTACCGCTTAGTCTGCTTTTAATTAAACATATCAATGCCGGGTGTGCACGATCTGCCTCCTCTATTAAGCAGAGTATATTTTCTACTTCCCTAATGTAATAATTTAAGCGTTTAGGATTGCCATCGTACTTAGGCATTAAGCTTGTAAGAATTTTAAAATGAGCATTGTCACAATCGTTTAGAGACATATTTACTTTAAATAAATTAAAACAATGGATTGGCGAAGACAAAGGAAGTGTACGGTTACACTTTATTCCACAAGTTTATGCGAATCCGTTCGATTTACTAAGTATATAATCGTAAGATATAATAATGTGTTAAAATTATGTGTAAGTATCTACTGTAATTTAATGTAGTATGGAATGCCTAACGCGATTCTAGCATATAAACAGACACACACAATATGAAATAATATAGAAAATATAATAAATTAATAATAACATAGGAAATAGAGCAAGGAACACTTGAATGGTACGAGAGTACTTACCAGAGCGTTCTCTGCATCGCCTATGGAGTCTTGTCAGCAGCAGCAGCTTCTCTATTGCTTCAGAGTTTCCGCTACTAGATGCCCGACCGCGCGTAGGTTCTTTACGGATCGCGAGGGTGCGATTTGAGAACCGTCACGACTTTTCCCAAAGAAATGTATTCGAGATAAGCGTGCCGCGATCCTACCGACTGCGCCAGTTAAGTTATCGCGATCGGGATTTTAATTAAAAAAAATATTTATTTATTAAAAGACAACGTTTATCGATTAAGACTGGTACAAGACTGATTTAACAATAAGTTATACAAATAAAGTGAAATTGCTATATCGACATAATAATCATGACACATGTTGGAATGCGGGCTGCAGTATCGGCAAACAGGGGTTACTACACTGGTTACTGGAATGTGAACTGCAGCGTCGGCAGAAAGGGGTTGTTATGCTGTGGTAACTGTGTTTGTGTGTATGTGTGTTTTTTATAATAGAGGCCGGACAATTAACTACTAGGTGGCAGGTATCTTGTATGCGAGAGCCGTCTGGGTAGGTACCACCGCTTTGTCTGCTTCTACCGCCAAGCAGAAACAGTGTGTAGGTACTGTTGTGTTCCAGTTTGAAAGACATTGAAGTGAGCGAAATTATTGCGTATTATAAGACATAACATATTATGTCTCGAATTTGAAGTTCTGATTGATGATGTTTCTGTTTATAGTCACGCCGATGCTTACAATCAGGCGAGCGACCTGCTCGTCTCGTCATTAACGCTAATTAATATATAGTAATCTAGAATCTTCTATATATTAATACGTGAAGAGAAAACTTGTATATTGTGCGCACGGAGTAGTATCAGATTAAGTATATGAGGAATAAGTGTAGAAAGCTCATCAGAAAGCTATTTGAATATAATATCTATAACAAATACCTACATTAAATTAAATATTAATTGTTTACGCTCATATTGAGAATGTCTGAATGTCAAATCTCGCAGCTGACGTATTTGAACAAAATTTGTAAAATAAGAAGGTCGAGTTTCGACCGCCATGCGACCATTAGTCCTAATAAAAGTAACAAAAATAAGGGTGTTGTTTACGAACCTATAAACCGATTGCATATTTTCGCTCTGAGTATTAATTCTTTAATAAGGCAATGTAAGTGCAGCGCTCAATCACCACCACTTACCTCCTCTAACCTCGCAGACCAGCACTAATTCATTGCCCTCCTCGAGAGGACCGACGACTCCCGATACATCCCTCCCTGACTTGTCGTACAGTATCAATTGATGTGGTGGTACTGAAACAAATAAATTAAAATGAAACTGTTTTTTTTCTTTATTTAAGGAGATTGGTCACAATACGACTATGCCGCTCCATCATAGCCATTTTAGGTACATATGTGAAATAATTACATATTGTATAGACAATCTTGATAAATAAAATGAAACTGTTACTAAGGAATTTCAGCGCCGATGTTTTTAATCGCCGAAAAACCGAAGAGGTTCTCAATTCGGCGCGTATATACTCGTACAACGTGTTACAGAAAGCCGTGGTCGTATCGTACACCTGATGGTGAGTGTTATATAGAGGATCTTATAAAATCTAAGTTCGATGCTAATTTAATCACTCATTTTGTACGAAAAAGAAACAATTAATAAATATCATATATTTATTTTAAATATAATTGATTTATTATGGTTTTTGTTTATTATTATTTATTTTACATGAATTATATTAAATCATAATTTTTTACTTATTCATGAAATTCCTCATAATGTAAAGGACATATAAAAATAAGAGATCAAATACGCCCGATAATATAATTTATCATCACCTGCCAAGTACTATGACAAGTTCATTATCTGTACAAAGCTATAATTTATCACACAGACATTATACTATCAAATGGTAGGAATATTAATCTTTTATCTAGGTTATTTTATTATTATGCCCAAATAGATTGCTATAAAAGTGTCACGAATGTAGTCTTGCATATTACCAAGCCAGAATAATCAATAAAGGGAATTAGCTAAGAATATATATATATTTTTTTATGGCATAGGTCGGTAACGAGCAAGTGGTTCACCTAATAGTAAGTGATCTCCACCGCCCATATACGCCCACAACTCCTAAGAATCACCGGCGCGTTGCCGACCTTAAAGTAAAGGGATTGGGAAGGGGAGGGGGATTTGGGCCTCCGGATATCTCACTCACCGTACGAAACGCAGCAGCAAGCTGTTACTTTACGTCGGTTTTCTGTGAAACATGCAGTAGACAAAGGTGTCTACAGTGTGGCTCTAACACTCATAAAAAAATAAACACTTACAAAATATCTCCGGGTGCTATGATATAACATCAAAAACCGGGGATAACCCGCGATAAACCACCAATAATGCCTTTCATAAGGCATACTTTCCGATAGTCACGTTTCAGACGTTAGTGACACCAAGTATTCAAATACTATGAACTTGTGGCTATTGCCCGACTTGCGTCATGCGTCGTAGTGTCGCTGTCTCGATCGCGGATCTCATAACGTGCCTTTAATAGCCGTAGTGCGAGTCTTTCCGGTAGCTGTCACGTCATTCGTACTCGTATACGAGAAATGTGTATGAAGCTATTACGTTTCCAACACGATCTGTTAGGGGCGCTGTACATCTATATAAATAAAAATAAATGCCAAAATTTGTTGCTAAGCGCAAAACTCAATAACGGCTCTACCGATTTTGATGTTTTTTAATGTGTGTCCCTAGATGGTTTATATTCACAATTGGACCCGATAGGTAGCACTGGAATCGGGTTCTAACTATAAATTATATGTTGCGGGTGAAACCGCGCGGGACAGCTAGTATCTAAATAGATATTTTCGTAAATATGTATGAAGTGACCTGTAAAATTTAAGACCACGAAATCAGAAATCTAGGCATAGTTAAATCACTTAAATAATTATGAACATATTTTAAATATAAATAATAGTGAAAATCTCATCAGCAGCGTATAGAAAATAATGGCGGTGTAAAGGGACAACGCTCATTATGCTGACGTCAATAGGAGATTGCTTGCGAAGCGAGAACATGTGTGAGCGTGGCGACACCCGCCCCTGTGTTTATTATGTAACATCGATTGGCAACCAGACTTGTTACTCTGTAGGTACTTATTTTGCCTATGACTGTACTCAATGTCGATCGCATGTTAGTTTTTTAAAGAAAAATGGAGCTGTATGTTTGGAACTAAGTAAAATTAATAAAAAATGAATTCAAATTAGATTGGATTGGATTTGGCCTCCGGATAACTCACTTAATGTGCAAAATGTAACAGACAGCAACTTCACGTCGGTTTTCTGTGGGACAATAACAGTAGTACTATCCCGGTCGAATCAGCCTCTTCATAGTGTAAACAAAAGTGTTTACAGCATGGCTCTTCCATTTCTATACCTACTATAACAGCTGATCCTGATATGGGGTCAGCACTAAGTGTGTTTCTTTTTATTTAGTATCAGCGAGGTAAAATAAAGTAGTCCTAATATAAATCAATTTCCTTTAAACGTGCCTCTAGAAACCAGTTTTTTTTATCCTGGCCAGGCAAAGTGACACATTGGACCTGATGTTAAGTACATTGCAGTCCAAATATAATGTCGACCCGGAACGCGACTTGCATGAACGAACTAGTATGGTGGGGTTTTCACCATATGTACGATGGTCGCTATCCAGTGGAGTACAAAAATATTTGGTACACTCCCACCAGCATCAGCAGTTCAAACCGTAACGACCTTGTACGTTGACTTTCCAACATTCGTTCAAACACAATGCGATAGAAATTGCTATTGCTAGTAACATAATAACCCGCGACCGGTACCCCTCACTCCCACTTAGGACCGTTTATAGCGGGTCCCCTATCACTTGTAAATGCTATGTATTACACATACCGCGTTGAAAGGCACCCGTTTTCCTCCGCAATATATACTCGTAGGCAATTGAATAATGCAACGGTACATGTCAACACAATAGAAGCCTCCGCTAATGTCCCGGCTTGAGCAGGGTTCTGCAAAAAACATGGGACGGAATTTTGGGTTAGGTATGATTGATTTTGATAAGGCAGGGAAGGGTTATCTTGGATACTTCTGGAAATAGAACGGAATCTTACGCACAATTAGAATTTTGCAAATGGAGATTTTGTAAGGGAAAAATTAGGTGGCTGGATATTTTAGATGTCTAAGTTGTTTTGAGCTGGGTAAGTCCGAAAATAGCAGATTTTTGGGGATCAATGTATCCTAACACCAGCCTCCGCAGCGCAGTGCGCGTGTAGCTGGCTGTAAAGCGAGAAGCCGCGGGTTAGATTCCCGTACCGAGACTTTTACACAACCATTTTGTATACACACCACAAATATTTATTTTGGGTCAAGGTATTTTCTCCCCAAAGAGATTGACATCAGGCAGACGGCCGGTCGTAAAAACTACGATCCTCCGATGGTGAGGCCCAGGACTCAAGCCAACAGCGGTTAAGGCCTCAGAGTGAGGGACCTCCTCACAATGCGTGCCGTGTCCAATAATACTGCCTTCTGCATCTGGATTCTGAACCAACCATTGATTGATAGACTGGAGACGTTGGTTGAGACCGGTATCAAACCATGGGCAGAAAGGACTATCGGGACTATAAATTCGAGTCCACATTCCACATGTTAGTAACATCGTGTGCCAGGTCTAAATATTTGGATATTTTGGTGATACTATTATTATTATTTTATTTCTGATTACTATTACAAATGTGTAAGTTTGTGAGTTTGTATGTTTTTTAATCTTTCAAGCCTTAATGGCTGAACGAATTTGGATGAAATTTGACACTCAGGTGGGCTGGATTAGGACATGGGCTTCCTTTTATCCCGGAAAAAGCTAGCTTTTTATTATGATAAATCCGCAATAGTAGCTCCTTCCAGCAAGTCGCGATCTGGGGTAGATATATAGGCTTCCAGAATAAAAAAGGCGCCGGCTTGGTTTTAAAGCACAAAAATAGCAAATCTAACAAATTATTTGCTATTTTATATAGTCTCGGAATGAAGAAATAACCAGTAAAATAGCTTCATCATAAATACAACTTTACGAGTATGATATAGGAGTAATTAAAGCTGATCCGTTAATTAACATAGTTTTGTTATCAAGTAACACCTCTGTTAACAGTCTAGACAGTTAACCTTGATCTATAGTAAAGAAAAGTCTTCAGAAAGCAATTTAATAAGTTAGCTCCAAATCACAATATTATATTTCATATAATACATACCTGGTATTAAGATTGAAGCAGCTTAGTGTTTATGGATTTAAGAACGGATGCGTGTTTAAGAGCACGCTAGTTAACGGCTCGAACTCGTCAGTGAGAGGAGTCAAAGTGTAAGATATCTCATCGTAACATTATGCGGCGTGAATCGTTGGAGTGAAATACGAAATAATTTGTGTTGAAATCGAGTTGATACAAAAAAAATATGAATTGACTTCTTAGGTTTACGCGAATATTACACATTGAAATAAAACTAGTTTATACGGATTTTATCACGGTTTTTATTTTTGAGTCTCTCCTGTGACCACGAAGGCTGAAAAGCTTTCGAAACGTCGGGACTAAAATAAAAATTAAACCGCGATAAAATACGTATAAACTAGTTTTATTTCTATTATGAATTGACTTTAGGATTGGTGCGTTCATGAAAAAACCACCAAATGTATCGATTCGAAATAAAGTTAATTACTTTCTTGAATAAATAAACTATGCCCGTATACATTTAGTATTGGAGATTTCATACTTTCTATGTTACTTATTTAAGCCCAAATTTGCGTGCAAATATGTGCTAAAATATGCATATTTTAAGGCTCCTAACTTTCAAATAACTTATTATTTTACAATTATGTTTCAATACAGGCATTGATAACGATGTGATAAACCAATATCATGCTTAGCTTTCGACGTACGATATCGAATAGCGGAGTGATCACCCCACAACATTTGTATGGAAAAAATACCGACTAACGCACTCTGAAAGACACATTTTTTGAAAAATCAAGGTTTTTAACCTGGCTCTCCACTTAACTACGACACATGTCTTAGCTATTATTACTAATTATTCCATTGAAAATCAAGATTTTTAAGACATCCAATAGCCAGAAAAAAGTATTAAGAAGTCAATGTGTGTGCACATATAAGTATTAGATATTACCAATAATTAATGTAAACAAATATATTTAAATTTCTAAGTAAAAGTGATCTAATTCTTGCAATCTTTTCATCTCAACCTCTCGGGTAGTGACCACCATATTTGGTAATGTCTACCGTATCTCATTGTGAATTCAATTATTTCGTAAGCCGTCGTGGAGATTGCGATCGATTATATATTTGCCTTTTTAACAGTTCATAGGTCTTGAGACCTTTCTGAATCATCGTAAAGTCTACACTAAAAAGTAAACACCAGATTTCATAGTAGTATTTTGTCACACCGGGATAACGCCATGCAAAAAGAATAATAATAATACAGTCACACACATAGTCCTGACCCTGAACTACGAGGGACTTGCGGTCCCATAACACCCAGACCCGAGACCAATATTTGTAGTTCACAAAAACATTTGTCTCGGTGTGGGAATCGAACCCACGGCCTCTCGCTTCGCAGCCGACTACTCGCCCGCTGCGCCACGGAGCTGTCAGATTTGGCACGCCAGATATTCTACCTATGTTATGGAATATGTGTACAACTAAAACGTATAGTGATGAATATTTCCACAACCGCTAAAACGAAATGACAAACGGCGCTAATTACGGTTCTACAAACAAAACAATAGTTGGGAGCACGCACTGAGAACGGGTCGACCACAAAACCGAATTACTACAAACCCTTGTTGCTATTGGTAGAAAGTAACATTCGACCACCGAAACCATCTATTTAGTTACTCACATACATTTAGTGTTACTAGTTGCCAATCTAGCGTCAGAATTTTCAACTATTATGGTTTTCTGACTTGCTTTAACGATTGATGATGTTATTTTTAACTTTAGCTGTTATCTTTTTAACTTTTTGCTAAGTAGGAGCAAGACGTTCGCCTAATGGTAAGCGCCATGCCCAGATACTGTATAAATTTTCTTCAACGTGGAACACAAAAGCTCTTACGCACTATTGCTAGGCGGCAAAAAATTTGCAATCGGTAGTATCTACGCAGACAGACTCTCGCATATGAGAAACTTATCATCTAGAAACGTAGCCAGACCACGTATTTAACTTTCGTGTCATATTGATATAATACAATGAAGCTATAAAAAATTTGCTATTATTTACGGATCCAAGTTTTAACTGCAGGGTCAATTTCATCGGTTATAGCTCAGCGGGGAGTTAATAGTCGCAGTTTTGAAACAAACCGTATGCACCAATGACTTTCTAAGTTACATGAAAGGAAACAGTCTGAGAAAAAAATCTTTATAAGAATTTTGAATGTATTTGAAGTTTTGCCAACCCGTATTAAGCCAGCATGGTGGACTAATGCTTAGCCCTTCTCGTTCGTAGAGCAGGCCCTTGGCCAGCAGCGGAGAAATCTAAAATCTTTGAAAAATCGGTAAGGCCCTGGGATTAAATCCTAGGTCGAGTGATTAAAATTTGTGAGATTGAATTTCAAATCCGAAAACATTAAATTATCATGATGATCATAATAATTATTCATAAGTTTGGTTCGGAGCTTGTGCCTGATAAGCGATAAGCTCGACACCTATCATATTATGGGACGGAAATAAGTTCGAACGGAACCACTCCACTCAATCACCCTTCGAGGATATAAGCATTAGCTTATGAGTATCTAAAATCTTTCCTCTTGAGAGTTTATCTCTATCCTACCTATAGAGGGTATAGATAAGTCATTACCGCAGTTCGGCAACTCGCTATAGCGGAATCGGTGGTCGGCGGCGGAACAACATCCAATTTAAACTGTATTTCATACTACAACCTCAATTAAACAGCTCTCGGTTGCGATATGACGTTTGGTTTGGCCTCGTCAACTGTTCCGAATCAATTTGCGTTTCATTTATTGTTGGACTTAATTATGCTTATTTTGATGTGGTTTGTTACATAAGTACATGTTTAAATGCACTTTATACAGCTACGATGATATTTTAGTGTTTTATGGCAGAAAGCTGGCAAATGAGCAAGTGGGTAGCCTATCGGTAAGTGATCTCTATTGTTCATAAACATCCACAAGAATTATGGGTGCGTGACCAAAATGAAAATGAAATCTCACCCACTAAACGAAATGTACCAATGAGTTAGTTACCAAGTATATGTTATATTGTGAATGATTTATTTGATCGAAGAGGACATATACGAGATCGCTACAAAAGTAGTTGAGTTCTTGAATATTTACGATAAATGAAAGACTGCCTCGGTGGCGCAGTTTTAATGCGTACCCGTTACGAGGTCTCGGGTTTGATCCCCGGGTCGGGTAAAAGTGATATTGGGTTTTTTTATTACGAATTGCTCAGTATCAGTCCGTAGTCTGGAATTGTGCCCGGTATGACAATAAGCTCGCCCCCTATCACATTGTGGGACGGGGATACGTTCGGCGAAATGTAGGTGTACTAGTTACATCTATCTCTTTACAGGATTATAGGCGTGAGTTCGTATGTATGTATGTATGTATGTATATCTTCATAATAATTTCCATTTATATCAGATGCAATCACGATAATAAAATCAGAAAAACTAAATCGTAGACCATATATTGTACTGATGTTAGGTACCATTAACGCTTATTATCAGGCGAGTGACCTAATGATAAAAATAGCCACCGAATTTCAAGCATCCATGTTTGTTGATTTTAACAAAGCATATACCAATGGGAAGTTGATACGTATTTTATAATACTAACGCGTATGTTATGAGCAATTGACGCGGGCTCCACCTCACGATAACGCTCGTTTGATGCGGCGATAAATCACATAGCTAAAACTACAACAGAAATTATGCATAAACTGGTTCGCGTTGGAGGTTGTAAAACTGTGTTGTCGATGGTTCGGCAATCTGCCACTGGTGGTATTAGCTAAACCGGCGATAGCGATTGTCACGGTAGATTTTACGTAACAGTTATTCTATATTCAAAATTTAATTTTCACCCGTACGTTGATGATTTTACTAATGGTAAGGCATTTTGAGCGTTTTACTTTACACAACGTCTTGTTAGAAGAATATGATTTATACTGGCTTTAATGAGCTATAATAGCAGGATTAATCAATTTGCTCTCTCTTTTCTCTTATGTTTTTTTATTAACCTGAATGACGGGACAAGCTGGTCGCTCGCCTGATGCGCTACGCCTGCCCATAAACGGAAGCAACTTAATACAGAACTTTGAATTACAAAACACTGCATTGTGTTTATTACCGCAAGACATAAGATGTCGAGTCTCATAATGCACAGTAATTCACTGGCTTTAATCTCCTTCAAACCGAACAAACATGGCTTACGCACTACTGCTTTAGAAAACTATTGTAGGTAACGTTACATTTGCTGTGTTATTTAACAAGGAATATATTTTAGGAAATAAAGGTACTGTTATACGTTTTTCTCGGATTGTTTAACAGACATCAAATATGAAATTGAGTCTGAATATACATTCCCCAACACGTGTAACCTTTTTTACGTTTGGTTTAGTCTTACGTAAATAAGGAAAAATGTTATTGGATGAAATATTATTTATTCTACGATAAAAGTAATTCTTTTGAAGACTGAAGATGTATATTCATAATATATTAAAGTAATTTCTAACAAGAAAGTTAAACAAAAGGTCAATGAAGATTACTTTGTAAATTAGAATTTACGTAGATATGACAATAGGCACTTTCGTCAATGTCTTATCGGAATCTACTTCTGAAGCGGCTATGTCTTTAATTGAAATATTTATAAATCAATGATATGTACCTTTTTAAATTATTGTTATTGTCGACCGATAATGTTTAGGGTACGATGACATACCATTGTTGGCCAAAAGTCCCAAAATAAATAAGAAAAAAAAAATAGAATTGCTATACATTTAAAGCAGCACCACACTTACTCAAGCAGCGATAGCTTATGGGGGAGTTGTATAGACAGTTAAGGCGAAAGTCGCAGGTTCGAAGGCCAGGGCCAAGAGCAGGCACTTCTGATTTTTCTTAGTTACGTGTATATTAATTGTTAATTAGCGGTTGCTTTAACGATGAAGAAAACATCGCGTGGAAACCTGACAATCCTCCATAAGAATTTTGAAGGTAAATGAAGTCTGCTAATTCGCATTAGGCCAGCGAAGACTAAGGCCTTACCCCTTTCATTTAGTAGACGAGGCTCGTGCCCAGCTGTGAGGCGTGTATAATAATAATAATAATAATAAATACACCCAACAGTCACACACATAGTCCTGACCCCACACTAGGTTAAACCTGTGTCTTGGGTATCAAGAACTACGAGGGACTTGCGGTCCCACAACACCCAGACCCGAGACAAATATTTGTAGATCAGACAAACATTTGTCAAGGTGCGGGAATCGAACCCACGGCCTCACGCTTCGCAACCGGCTACTTGCCCGCTGCGCCACGGAGGCAAGTGTATTATACCTAATAATAATACAGGGCTAGTATTATTATTAGGTATAATACACTTAGTTGCTAGTCGCAAGTTAAGTAATAAACGCGTCGACCGTCCGTAGGTCTAGTAGTACACAAATGACTTCTAGTTTATAGCAAAATCAGTTTATACGGGTAAAGTATATTGCATTCTTTACGATACTGTACAATATGAGCCAATAATTTATACGTGAAGAGCGCTAAAACCAAACAGTTCCTGTTAATGATCGGCGATTTCCTGAAACACAACATTTAGAAGCATTTCGTATATATATTGTTGGTATATAGGACAAATACTCGTATTAAACTATAGCGAAGGTTTCTAAGTGGCCCCTCGTATGCGAGAGGCCATGCGGGTTGGTTGTGAATCATCTCGATTAAACATACATACGCACTCACGCCTACAATCCCCGAAGCCAAAGGGTTAGGCAGAGGTGTAGCCAGTATATTCACATTTCGCCCACCTTATTTTCTCCCCATGATGTGATAGGGACGAGCCTACCGCAATACCGGCCAAAATTACAGACTCCGGGTTGATGCTGAGTATTTCGTAATAGAAAAACCCAATATCACTATAACCTGACCCGGAGATCGAACCCGAGACCACAGCATAGCAGTAGTACCGCATGTACAAACACGCCACCAAGGCAAATTTCACACAAGGGACTAAACATCTAGTGAGCAATAGCGACTAAACATAATGGTTTACTTAATGTAGGACTCAGTACTTAAGGACTGTGAAGAATCTTATCTAGACCGAGGCAATAAGTCTGAATGTCTCATAAATGTCAGTGTAAGTTAATTTGCGGTCAATGTCGGGTGTACGACCAAGTTCGTCAGAAGGTTAGAGATTTTGTTTTATACAGCTGATTGACGAGACGAGTAACCCGCTCGCCTGATGGTAAGAACACGACTGCCCAAGAATAGTTGCAACACGACCCAGAACAGTGAATTACAAAGCAGTGTATGGCACTGCACTGCGCTCGTCATACTTAAGTTTAAGACACAACATGTTAATTCTCATAATGTCCAGTATTTACACTGGCTACAATATCCTGCTGCTTGGCGGCAGAAAAAGACAATGCCGTGGTACCTAGCCAGGTGGACTATCGCATACGAGAGTTCTTGACCTTGAGAGAGAGACCTTGTTTACCACATAAGTAGTAGAGTCACGCTGTAGACAGTTTTGTATACAGCATGATTGAGCCGACTCAACCGGTCTACCAATGTCTCACAGAATACCGACGTAGGTAGAAACTTCGATTTCGAAACTTCGACTTTTTATTAATACACCCAACAGTCACGCACATAGTCCTGACCCCACGCTAGGTTAACTTGTATCGTGGGTATCAGGAACTACGAGGGACTTGTGGTCCTAAAACACCCAGACCCGAAACAAATATTTGTGGATCACACAAACATTTGTATCGGTCTGGGAATCGAACCCACGACCTCTCGCTTCGCAGACGGCTACTCGCCTATTGCGCCACGGAGGCTGCCATATTGCTGTGATATCGCTGCAGGTACACATACGGAGTCGAGTGCACATACAGTCTTTAATATTGGAATATGTGATACCCAATACACCCTTTAAGCCAATATCGTACGCGCAGCACGTTATTAGCCGAAGTAACAAAACTTCCAGGCAGTTTACATAAGTATGCAATATAAATCCGAATGGTATACGCCGCTTCAGTCGGTTATTCTTATAAGAATGCGATCAATACACGTTCAGCCGCTCGCTAACTTGTTTCATTAAATTCAAATTTCGTGTTTCACTTATTAATTCAGGGAACGCTCGCGTACGTCGGCACACCGCTACGTTTTTTATATTCCTGTCGTTCCAGCATAGAAGTTTTCGGCTTGTTCCAAGGACTTCGGAAGGGTTCCGTAGATAGTGATAATTGGAAAGTTTCCGTTTCTATTTCAAGTTTTGTTCACAACATCCAACATTTGCAGACCTGTTTCCTTATTAGGATTTTAGAAACAAATAATCTTTTGGTCCTCAACAGCCGGAATAGAAACAAATAGATTTACAATAAAGCTTCATTTATCGCATGAGATGAGAATATAACAGGAAATTTTGTGTACGAGACCGTGTGGTACAGTTAGTAAAAAGAAACGTATTGAGGAGGCCTCGTAAGTGACCGTTTTCTGTTATATTTTTACCTAAGTCGTAAAAAAGCTCTCACAATCTAAATGTGCCTTTAGTCTATTACTATAATGGAATGTGCAAGTCTCCAATAAAACAGTAAACTTAGTAAATGTTGGTAATTGGTTTTAGCAGTTTGATTTTTCATACAAATTGTCGAGGCTTGTTGATACAATGTTTAGATTGCGAAAGCAAAGTTAATAACTAAGCCGTTTATATTAGAACAATTAAGTGTTACAAGTTCATGTAAAGCAATTCACTTAAAGTTTGCAACATAATCACATTTCTCCAAGTAGAAACTTTGACGTGTTCTGAGGCGCTTCGGCAAGTCCCACAAAATATAAACGAAATAGATACTTCACTTGGAAGCTAATTTTGGTCGATATAGCTCGCTCTCAGTGTCTAATGAGTTCTCTGGATATTTTTACAAATTTTATTTTTATCGTTTATTGTGTGGACTATATTTTTTTAATAATTTATTCATAACGTATTTTATCCATACAAAGGCTTCAGCCGCATACATATTAGTAATGTTTCCAAGAACGCTGAAGGACGGGTGTGGTCGACTTTAAAATCATGCCGGAGTTTTGGTGTTAATTCCTTAAAGTACGATGCTTCATAGACCAGTTTCTCCAAGCAGATCGAACGATCTAGGTCGATCAATAACCCTGGCCAAAAAACACGTAAATTCCCATAATCCAATGTTTCCATATACTGTACATCACAAAGTCTTTATGGCACAAATCCACACAAACAAACACAGCTTTAAAATAGTTTAGGAAATAAATAAAATTAGGGCTGTAGCTTCCGCACTGTCAGAATTCCGGTCAAAACTCCCATTGATGCGTGGACTATATTATTATGTGTAGTATTGCTAGAGCAGATAATCATGACATGGCATTATGGGGTTAGAAATCTAAGGGTTAGAACCTCGACTATGCCTGTCACTGCCGGCTATCATCTGACTTCTATTACTGTCATTGGTAACAAATAATGATTTTAGATTTTTTAGTAAATGTACTAAAAAAATGTAAAATAAAATACACACGCCTGAAATCCTTGAAGGGGTAGGCAGAGGTGTAACTATACACTCACATTTCGCCAAGCTTATTTCTGTCCCATGATGTGATAGGGAGCGAGCCTATCACCATACCGGGTACAATGACCAGACTCCGAGCTGATACTAAGCATTTCGTGATAGAAAAGCCCAATATCACCTATATCAGACCTGGGGATCGAACTCGCGACCTCAGCACAGCACGCTTACGCATTACAAATGCGTCACCGTGGCAGTCTGTAAAATAAAATCTATTTGACACAAAATAAAACCGAATCTTCTTTCTTCGTGGCTTCGTGAAAGCCCACGCTTTTTGGGCTGTCCGCGGGATTGTACCCCTGATATGATCTGGCTCAGGCGTCCGCAACCGAAAGACTCCTGTGAATTTTGAGTGGTAGAGCCACGCTGTAGACACTTGTCTACAGCATGTATGGGCCGGCTCGTCCGGGTTATTACCACTGTCTCACAGAAAATCTGCGTAAAGTAGCAGCTTGCTGCTGCGTTTCGTACGGTGAGTGGGATATCCGGAGGCTCAAATCCCCCCCCCCCCTCCCCAATCCCTTAATTATCCCTTTCCTTTAAGGTCGGCAACGCACCCATGATTCTTTTGGTATTGTGGGCGTACATGGGCGGTGGAGATCACTTACCATCAGGTGACCCACTTGTTCGTTAGCCGGCCTATACCATAAAAAAAACAAACATAAAAATAAAACTATTTTTAATTGGTTATATCAATCATTGACTTTTAAACTACAGTACAACCGACTAAAAATTGTTTCGTTTTATTTTTAGCTTTTTTGTTACTATGGTTTTATATTTTGTTAAAAAGTTTTTAATATCAATTATTTTACATTCAATCCCAACAACACGATGCTTGTTAACAAGAGATATGCAGATTGCAGTACTCATGAAGAGGCTTGTTCAAACACTTTGATATATATCGGTTGGTTCGCGTGGAGGCGATGACTTACGATTACGTCGCTGCAACCCCCACTTAGCTGATACATATTGCTTCACTTAACTCAAAACCCGACCGAGAAAGAATTGCTAACGGAACTACACGCCCAGCGAAGACGTTTACGAACGTAGATATATTGTATATGGTATATTGTATAAACTCTGTTATAATACTGCTGCATACGACAAGATGTTTTACAGAAACTTGTTAATCTGTTATCAATGAATTTCTATCGTTTGTGATCTTTGGTCTGGGTAAATTCGAAGATTTGTAGGTATAACTAGACGGACTGTTTAGATGTAAAATTCCGCCACATAAGGCGCGGGAGAAAGGATCTAACCAATTATTTTTTTATTTATTTTGTTGCATAGGCCGATAAATGTCACCTGATGGTAAGTGATCTCCACCACCCATGTACGGGGGGTACATTGTAATTGTAAGTGTCAATAATCACACTAACAATAAACACAATACTTCAAATTTCTACTTTAAATGGTCGATGACTTATTCAGGACATGTAATTTTATATGTATTGCATTGTGATAAACGTAGGCCACAGATAAAACGAAACAAAAAAGAACTCGTCGAATTGAGAACCTCCTCCTTTTTTGAAGTCGGTTAAAAATAGGTTCAAATTGACTCCATTTGATCCTGAATTGTTAGCAAATAGGTATATAAAATAAGCCAATTGGGGCATGGTTTACTATAGATAGATATGAAGATTCGATAATCATTTGATTATAAACGTTATAATATCTGCTTTCCGTTGATTATATAGTGGAATATTTCAATATTTTGCAATCACGACTAAAATTTGAATACTAAAACCCTACTATAGAATAATTAGAGCACGCTAGTAGTACAGTTACGTTCGTGGGCAGTTTATTTATTTGTTCATCGTTGAAGATATTGAATTGCTTCTACTATATATTTTAGGGCGTGCTATGGATCAACACAAATCCATCGATACCTCATTATGGATATAAATTCAGTTAATTAAGATGTTTCAGGTAACAAACTATCTCATAAACATACTTGCATACATAGTCTATGAGATTCATATACCTTTCCTACCGTACTTAGGTTAAAACAGTTAATTACTCCACAGGAACGTATAATTTGGCCGATATGAAATTATCCAGTTCTCCAAACAAATGTAGCGTATATTCATGCGGAAACTGAACTGGTATTTTCAAGTGGGGCTCGTTTACAATTTAAAATTCTGCGATAAACATATGTAGATAAGCCGGGGCATAATAAATTCTCGAGCGAGGCGGTACCGAGGTACTAGGGCAGTCGAGTTAATAAAATCACTTTGTTAGTCAATTCTACGTTGCCTGTAGATGTCATTATGTAACGCGTTAAAATTCAGATTCATGTATTATTCAACACTCGATACGTGTAAAGGGAAATGTATAAATCCTCAACGTGAAATTATTTCTAAGTAGTCTTAGAATTACAGAAAATACATTGCTAATTTGTAAAGAATTACTCGTGAAATACGCGTAAAAATCTGCCTACTGTCCCGTGTATAGGATGACAAATAAAAAAGTGTACATTGAAGTGCGAACAATATTTGTAAATTAGCTAGGAGCGGGGCGTTGGCGAGACGCGCGGTGCGGTGGCCACGTTTCCCGTCGCTACTGAAAGCGTCGCCACTCCAAACGTGATATCGCAGTACATTATTGTAATAACAGCACTCGGCGGCCTCTTTGACTGCTACGGGTCGTGTGTAACCTCTCATTTTCCTTACCGAAATTCAAAGGAGCTCTAACAAAGCTTTGTTTTGCATTGCGCGCTCGACGAAAGCCGCTGAAAGGCTGGCTTTTTAGATAAGGTTCTCTTATAAATTTTCAGCACAGAGCAGACATTTTCCGCTAAAGTTTTTCGGTGTGGGAATGTGAACATCTGCTGCGATTCTCATTCTAGTTTCGAGGGTCGACATTTTGTGGCGCCCGAGTTATTTGCGAAACCGTTTTTCTCGTTAAAGGGGTAATTATATTTGGAGTGTAAATGAAAATGTAGGTGAGCGGCGTGGGCGGCAAAGCGACGCGGGCCGTTTGAGACGTCGTAAGAACCGTCCGTTTGTGTACGAATAATTGAATCTAGTTACGTACTTTTCAATTTTATATTCGTCTTATTCGTGAATACAGGGTTCCTAATTTGTAGAAAGGTCGCCTTAAGTGTAAAGTGTCCATACAAATATATTCTATATTTGTATTTTAATATTTCTTTTTATAAATTGTGACATATCAAAAAGTCTACGGACGACATAAGGGTCGTTTACTTGGCGAGTCTTTGTAAATATTAATTGAAATCATTGTCAAAATAAAAGTAGTAGCTTTTTGCGCTATTAGCAGCTGTATTTTTTCTAAACAATTTGTACAGGCACAATATTTTTGTTCATTGAAACGAACGACACAATAAAATAAAAAAATCTATTTATTAATTTTGTCAACCGATTTGGCTCAGTATAAAATGTATAATTTTACAAATTATTTGCATGAAATATTTTTATGTTGAATTATTGCAGCATTTTGTGCCGAATATAATCATACTCTACATAATTTTACGACAAAATAGTTTAAATTAGCATATATTAGTAGTACCTAGTGCTGTCGGCTATGGAACATAACTCATTTACTGTCTCAAACTCGACCCTATCTAGAAATTCTTAACATATTTGTGATATTTTTTCGAGATTATGTACTAACAAAAATAAAAACCAACTCAAAAAACTGAACTTTAAAAAAATGCTCATAATGTAACTAGTTTTCAGCTGGTGTTATCAATTGGCTTACACAACTCTTTAGATTAGAGGCAACCTCTGTCTGGTCTATTTTAGTTTTTACAACATTCTGTATAGAAATGAGGAAGCCGGGAACTATACAGAAAATTATTATTAATCATAAAATATCAAATTGTCTAGTACTCACCAATAACGGACAGTCTTATTTGAAAGTTACGTGTGGGTGAATTCTTGAAGTCGACCCGACATCTGTACACCCCTTCGTCGTCTAGTTGAACTGTGTCTAGGGTGAGCGCGGCAGGGCGGGCCACTGTCGCGAAATACGCTCGCGGGCCGAACGCGTTCGGATCGGACCATTGTAACGCCTTGTTGAACGAACGCCCACGCACGTCGAAACTGGAACAAAATTATGTTAGAGTTTTCTGAACCATTTATTGGCTAATGTTGTAAGGTATTGACTGGAAGTTTGGTAAGTTGTAATAATGTTAACTATTTATCTGAACTGAATGGTTATAAAGTTATGAAGTAAGCTTGATGTTAATAACAAGTATTGGGCAAGGACATCATTTATTGAATGTACGTATGTACAGTAAGTCGGTTTAAAATATTGAAGAAACAATATATCTTAATTTTTTTAATCTTTTTCAGCACATTAGTTACCTAAGATAATAATAGTTTATGTATTAACCTTACATAATTATATATACAAAATATATTATGATTATTTACGGTATAAAAAAATATGTTATAATAAATGTCATCAAATGCCAACTGTTTCACTCAGAGATGCCAATTAACCTTATTAATTAATTAGTTATTTCTTACAATTATATTATTAACTCTCAGATACGTCAATTAAAATTATTTCTGTATTCAGCAACGGAGCATAAACACAAACACGTTTTCACGCGTGCAGCCTATGGACTAACTACGCACAGCGGGCCATCAGTGCTCTACGGGTCAAGTATAATAACAGATTCAGAATGTTGATGCGTCTGCTCCGTTTCTGCAGTGCATCAGGTATATTCGCACAAGCAAATACAAATGATTTCTTTGCGATACTGCGCAATAAGACTGCCTCGATACACTGCAGAGTACGAGCTAGCTCAAATTCAATCTTTAAAATGATTGCTGAACGGTATGACTCGCAACTATTAGGTCATTGTGTATGTAGGTGTATGTCTGCTACACAATTGGTCGCGAAATAAAAGATACCTTATAATAATATACCTGCCTCGGTGGCGCAGTTGAAATGCGTACACGTTAGAACTGAGGCTGACGCTGAAGTCTCGGGTTCGATCGCCGGCTCGGGTAAAAGTGATATTGGGTTTTTCTATTAGGAAAAGCCCGGAGTCTGGAATTTGTGCCCGGTATGGCGATAGGCTTGCCCCCTATCACATCATGGGACGGAGATACGCTCGGCGAAATGTGGTATCACTTCTTTGGGGATTACAGGCGTAAGTGCGTATGTTTGTATGTAATAACATAGTCCGTAATCAAATATTGTTACTAACACACTAAGGATTCACAGAATCGAATAAACAATTTTTATTATTATTTACAAAGTATTAATGATGTTGAAATAATCGAATTCTCAAAAATAACTAATTGAGAGGAATTGAAATTAATTAACGTCGCTAACTAAGTACATTAGTAATCACTAAAAGTAACTAAATAAAGTAAAGTTGAAAAGCTGTCTAGTATTTAACTGAAAATATCCTCTGACAACATAAAAATTTAAATAAATGTACTGCCAATGTTATTCCAAGATATCTGCAGAATACACTTTGTGCTAGTTTTCACATTTCGAACATTATTTTACTGTGTTCGTATTTCTACTATTTGTTTTAAACATTAATTCACATACACACACACACAACATTAGGAACAAAATAAAATGATGCTAAGTAATTTTATACGAATTATTTTCTGAGAGAAAGAATAATAATAATAATGCTAGAAAAAGAATAATCAAAATCGCTACATAAATATCGAAGTAAAACATTTTCATCCCCGATTTCACTCCTCAGATGTAATGTTCTTCAATCTGCTCTTATCTCACTCGCAGTGGGGTCGGCGCAACATGATTATTAACATATGTTTTTAACAGAAGAAGTTTGTAGTTTTTACGACTGGCCGCCTGCCTGACGTCAACCCTTCTGGGCAGAAAACACCCAGACCCAAAACAAATTTTTGTGGATCACACAAACATTCGCCCCTTAGAATTCGCCCTTTAGAAACATAAATATCGACTAGGCGCAGGTTCGAAACCAGCCTCAAGAGCATGTGCCTCTAACTTTTCCAAATTACGCATGTCTTAATCATTAATTATTATCGCATGCATTAACGGTGAAGGAAATATCGTGAGGAAACCTACATACCTGAGAAGTTCTCCATAAGAATTTCGAAGGTATGTGAAGTCTGCCAACCCGCATTAGGCCAGCGTGGTGGACTAACGCCTAACCCCTCTCATTCAGTAGAGGAGGCCCGTGCCAATGTGGGACTTATATAATACAGGGCTAGTATTATATTATTATTACATCCGACTAGGAAATTTTATTTCTATGACAATGGAACGATCAAATAGCGCGTAATAAAATAGAAAACACTACAAGAATACGATTGGTAATATTCTTCATGTGTTATTTGTCTAACATATTATAAATGGCAGCTCAGAAAATCGTATATCAGACTGACCCATTTAGGTACCAGATGTAAGGAAAATCTATAGTTCAAGTTACACTCTAGATAATGTACATTGAGGCAATTTTTTCCTTGTAGGTAGTTGGTTGATATGGTTGAAGACAAATAATAAATAAATAAATAAACACCCAACAGTCACACACATAGTCCTGACCCCACACTAGGTTAGCCGGTATCGTGGGTATCAAGAACTACGAGGGACTTGCGGTCCCACAACACCCAGACCCGAAACAAATATTTGTGGGTTACACAAACATTTGTCTTGGTGCGGGAATCGAACCCACGGCCTCACGCTTCGCAACCAGGCTACTCGCCCACTGCGCCACGGAGACTGTCAAATTATGTTTAGTTTTAGTATTAGTTATTAATTTGGAATAGGTATATACATGGAATTAAAGCTTCTATTATTAAGTTTCTTTTTTGAATATGCCTTTGTTATTAGCTTCAGCAGGTCTAGTAAGAGTTGCAAATACGTTCACAGTTTTGGAATTCGTATATTAATTAATTAATAATTACTATGCATAGTGTAAAAAAGGAAAGAATCGCCCGAAATCCAATTTCGTATTCGATTAATATAAATTATCCATAATACTATCAATTTTAATTCTTTATAGTTCCCACTAGTGCATACTGCTACTTGTTGTATGGAGAGAAAACGGAAACTGTAAACGTTTTAAAAAACTATCAAAATTCGTTCCAGGCCTACTGATAACGTGATATTTTCTTTATATTTATACTTATCTGTAAAATGTACCGATGTTATATTTTAAAATAAAATAAAAATCGCTTCATTGGCCTAGTGGTAGCATACTTACGCTGAGAATCCAATGATGTCCTGAATTCATGTATCCAAGTCGGGCAATCACAATAACACATGAGTTGCCATGGATGAAAAATCACACATGAATTATTTATCTTATTATTAATACTAGGTATTACGTGAACTTTAAAAATTGTGATTCCTTTTTACTATTAAATAAAAAAGAGGGAAATGAAACTTATATCTTTCGAAAGGTACTGTCTAGTTAAAGTGAAAATGAAACTACACTACGTCACACCAATAACGCCATAACCAATCAAATGAAAGCATTTTGGTCACGATCATGGTTCTTCTTTTTTTTAATTCAGATGGGTCCACCGAAATATCAGTGATTTCGCCAGTAACAAACGTACGAGTAAGACCGATGTATTGTTTCCATTCCTTTCATTCAAATTTCGACCCTAGGCGGTACTTGTTTATTTTAAAATCTATTACACACAAGTTTTAACTAAAAAAATCCTATCGGAAAATGTCAAAGCCGTGTTCTGGTTAAGGCAATATTTTACGTGCAGGTAAATTATATTTCAGGCAGAATTACAACCCACACCATATACTTTGAGAAATTGCTCAGCTAATTGCTATTTTATAGTTTCTCATTAAATGCCGGAAGATGTATGGTAACTATAACAGTTTATGGCGTATGACGTTCCAGTTTTAGTGGTTCCAACATAATAAGGTGGAATTAAATTTACTTTAGTTTATGTTGAATAAAAACTTTGTAATTACAAATGTTTATTATTGAATTTTATGAGTTACTTTTAATAAGAAAAAAAATCCTCAGTAGTAAAAAATGTTACCGTTTGTGTTGATTTTAATCAGTTAAAATCGCATTCGAAGAGTTTATGTCGTTTTTAATACGTTTTTTTATCCGGGTCAAGTATGGCGTCTATTTTTTTTTATTAGAGAGGGGGCAAATGAGCAAGAGGATCACCGTCGTTACTGCGATGTCATTTTATTTAGATTATAGTAATGATACTACGACTAAACCATAGAGTTAGAAAACCTTTTACAAGGTGGTAGGTCTCTCGTATGCGAGAACCACCGCTTTGTCTATTTCTGCCGCCAAACAACAGTAAGCACTGTTGTGTTGCACTGTTCCGGTATGAAGGACATTGAAAACAGTGAAATTACTGGGTATTATGAGACCGAAAGTCCCCTGTAGTTGGTAATGCCAATGTATGTGTGCAATTTTTATTTTATTTACTGAGTATAATTCTTCAACAATGTAGTAAAAATTTTCGTACTATCTAAAATCTATTTGGCCACGACCTTTTTACACTCATATAATAATTCAAAATAAAACTTGCTTATTTATTACTTTTAAAATTTCGGTTTCACATTTTCGTGTACAAAATACTGATCCAAACTTCTACGATATCGTTAGCCGCGGTGTCTTTGTCTATAAAGTTATTACATTTTTTAAGTAAACTTCGCAACTTCTGTACTTTATTGAATTATGATGTCAAAATTTTCAAGTTATTGGGCCGTGACCGCTATAACACTGCGTGCTGAAGTCAAACAATTTGTAAAGTTATTAATACTCAGATTGATTTTGCTTGCAGTACGTGCTTTTCAATACTTTACTCTTGTGATGTTGTTCAATTTCAAATATTCTCTGGTGAATATGTAACTTGTAAAGTTGTATTTGCTAGGGGATTTCAATCGAAAATCTGATTAATTGGGTTGTTTCTACTAGTATTTTTATACCAGACGCCACAAACATGGTTGCTGCTTTGTCTATTTTTGCCGATAAACTGCACTGTGTAAGCAGTATTTCGGTTCGGGACATTCAATCCAGTGAAAACTTTCGTGTTTGAGTTTTCGATTCGAAAAATCACAAGAGTTACTTGGGTTTGAAATTTGTGCCCCATATGGCGATATGCTCCCCTCTATCACATTATGGGGTGGAAATAAGCTCTGCGAACCATGGGTGTAGCGCTAGTGGAAACTAGTTGCACCTAAGGATGGGCTGAGGTAAGAGCCTACCCCTTCGGGCATACAGGCGTGAGGCTAATGTCTGTAATATATATAATAATAACGTATATTGAATACTATATAGTATAGCTGATACCCGTAGCTCAGCATTATTTTCTGGGATAAATATATTCTGTTGCATAAAAACAGTTCATCAGTTTAACTCTTTTATCTCCTTAAAATATAAATCGCCAAAATCCTTTCTTAGGGGCCCCTACATTACACAAACTATATTCTGATCAAATTACATGATCCTAGATTTAGCAGTATTTTTGAGATATTGTGATTAATCAGTGAGTAAGTGATATTTCTATTTTATATATAGATATATAGGTTTAGTATATTGCTGTTTACTTAACCACATGTTTCATTGATACATATTACATCATATTGGGTATTCCCTAATGTACTACACATCTCGGATTAGCACGTCAAACTTCCAAATTAATTATTCCAAACATGTTAGTGAAGATGTATACATTCATGCTGGTGTTTTAGCAATTATACATATAGCAGTTGTATGCGTACGCGGTATGACTGCTGTTAGGTTTCGGGTTCGATCGCCAGGTCGAATAAAAGTGATATTGGGTTTTTCTATAACGAAATGGTTAGTATCAGCCCGGAGTCTAGAATAGGGTAGTTTCCTATATTGAATTTTATACATTATTTTATAAGCATTAGAAAATGATACGCCAAAGAAACCCTTTTATTAAAACACAATCAAAATTGGTTCAGAAATGTGCCCGCAGATATGACTTAAAATGTTGGTATGAGGAAAAGTGGGTGCGTAGTAGGGATATCTCACTATCTCGCTTGCACGCGTGCACCATAATGAACATTTTACACAGTGACGTCAAAGCTTGCGTCGTCTGTCATTTGACAATTACCCCTTCTACAGGATTTGAATGGCTTCTAACTTATTAATTTTTGGTCCGATTTAAAAAATAAAAAAATATATATTTCATTCACCGTACGAAATGCAGCAGCAAGCTGCTACTTTACGTCTGTTTTCTGCGAGGCAGTGGTAAAGACCTGGTCGAGCCGGCTCATTCATGCTGTAGACAAAACTGTCTACAGCGTGGCTCTACCTCTGACATACACTCATTCACTTAATGTAATCCGCATTTAAGTTTATTTTCTATTTTTGTTTATGTCATCTAATTTGGGCTGCTTGCATCGTCCATATGCTACTCAAACAGCCCCAACCCATAAAATTATGTTGCGTATATCCAACGGTTTCATCGTCCTTTATCAGATGAAGTTCAGCACAAAATTGTCAGAGACGAATGGGCGAATCAGCGCGGAGCTGTAAAATGTACATACCCATGGGTTCGTGTTACAAATTGTTCAATCCATTTAAACGGAAACCGTTGAGCGCGATCAAGGAATGCGATTTGGTACAGTTCAATTTGCGGACAAGTTATCGCCCTTACGTCATTGGTTTATGGCTTGCGACAGTTTTTTTTTAACTCTTTGTTTTGTTTCATTTATAATGATTTAAAAAAAAATATGATTGCCTCATTTGCCAGTGAGTATAAGGCGTGCACTCACTCAGTCACTATCAATTTTTTTTAAAAATGGTTAAAGAACACTATTTCACTCATCTGAATCTGTAGTAACATATTGGTGGCTATATTGGTGCTGTAAATGTTTAATACATTATATTATGTATAGTATATATTATGTGTATCTTATTGTACAATGTGTAGGTAATGTATATATATATTGTTGCGTACGTATATATTTCTTAGACTAATGTACACTTTTGAATGCCCTTACACTCTGATATTTTTTTAATCTCCATCCAATGATTGTCTGTAAGAGATTGCATTGTGCGATAATGCCGCCAATTGTACTTTTCTTTTAATATCTTAAGTATTTTATGCTATATTACTACAGTAAAATGAATTTTAATAAATACATGAAATTGGTCTTCCCCAGAGGAGTAGACGTCAGGCAGGCGGCCAGTCGTAAAAAATGCAAGCCAAATCTTTCTGTAACATATTGTGTTGAAAAGCATGTTGCGTCGACCTCATTGAAAGTGGGATAAGGGCAGGTGCAACAAGAAGCAATAAATAAAATTGGTCTACTGGCTGAGAAATCGTTTTGGAGTTTTTGATACTGAAAAACACTGATGGATGGCAATAGACTCGATATCATATCATGGCACGAAAAAAAGCTTGGCGAATCGGCACTGGTTGCACTTCTGCCTACCCCTTTGAGGTTACAAGCGTGAACTTATGTATGCATGATTTTATTAAAATATTATATATCAGCGTGAAAAGTAAGATAACACTGCACATTGTGTGAAGTAAAGTCAAGAAGGTACAATAGAGAAATCTCACGATGCGACGACTGAATATAATGAAATGCTTAATTACTTTGATTATTAAAATACTAGCCCTGTATTATACATGTCCCACTGCTTGGCACGAACCACTACTGAGTGAGAGGTATTAGGGCTTAGTTCATCACGCTCGGCTAATGCGGGTTGGCAGACTTCACATCCCATCAAAATTCTTATGGAGAAATTCTCAGCTATGCAGGTTTCTTCACGATATTTTCTTCACCGTTAAAACATGCGATAATTGACAATACACACGTAACTTAGAAAAGTCAGGTGATCATGCACTTAAAACTGGTTTCGAACCTGCGACTTTCATCTCCACAGTCCGTACTACTCCCCGGTGTGTTTCTACTGCCTCGGTGGTGCAGTTGTAATGCGTACGCGTTACGATTGAGGCCAACGCTGAGGTCTTTGGTTCGATCCCCGGGTCGGGTAAAATGGTATTGGGTTTTTCTATTACGAAATGCTCAGTATCAGTCCGGAGTCTGGAATTTGTGCCCGGTATGGCGATAGGCTCGCCCCCTATCACATAAGGGACGGAGATACGTTCGGCGAAATGAGGGTGTACTGGTTACACCTCTGCCTTCCCCTTCGGGGATTATAGGCGTGAGTGCGTATGTATGTATTATATATATATTCGCGTGTAGTTTGACCGTGCTTATCAAGAGCAGTATCTGACCTTGGGAACCACTGTTTAAGGGGGCTTAAAAGCGGTCCGCGCTACCCTAATAACAACGCTAAACGACGTCAAGTGATTAATGACCAAGATGTCTCACTGCCAGCCCCTCCCACTGCGTGTGTTTATACACTACTTAGCGTTAATAGTGTATCATGTTATTGTATAAACAATCAACGATAAGTTGCTAAGAATGAGACTGTGATGTATTAAGGGCCTAATGGATACTAAATGGGAGCATTTACTTGTGGGAGAGTACTTGATACATATTTGCACCCTACTGGACTGACTGACTACCATAGATATAATAAATAAATACACCCAACAGTCACACACACATAGTTCTGACCCCACACTAGGTTAACCTGTATCGACGAAGGGCTTGCGGTCGTACAACACCCAGACCCGAAATAAGTATTTGTGGATCACACAAACATTTGTCTCGGTGCGGGAATTGAACCCACAGTCTCATGCTTCGCAGTCGGCTACTCGCCCACTGCGACACGCAGGCTGAAATTTGATCATTTAATGTTTTCGGCTTTTACGAGGTCCATATCATCATCATCATCATCGTCGTAACATGCTTAGTATTATTAATATAATTCCCATACATACATACACACTCACGCCTGTAATCCCTGAAGGGGTAGGCAGAGGTGTAACCAGTACAGCCACATTTCGCCGAGCGTATCTCCGTTCAATGATGTGGTAGGTGGCGAGCCTATCGCCATATCAGGCACAGTTCCAGACTCCGGGCTGGTACTGAGCATTTTTTAATAAAAACACAATATCACTTTTACCCGACCCGGGGATCGAACCCGAGACCTCAGCGTCAGCCTCAGACGTAACGCGAATGCATTACAGAGGCAGTCCAAAAGGATTATATTAAAAGAGAAATGCAATAGTGGTGTATGCTTTCCTTCTACAATTAATATAAGACAGCACGAATCCGCTGCAGTATGCATTAAAAGACTTGGAAACTTGAAATTATAATGAAAAAATTGCTTGTGACGTTTCCCTCGCGACAAAGCAGTCTCACTAATAGAGGCTAAGAGCCTTTTAGTTTTCTTAATATTGCTTTGTCTGGTTGTTGCATTTAAAAGTGTCTCTTGTGAGAATAGGTTCAATTTTGTTGAATGTGGTCTACGTTTTAAAATTTTAACATAAATAAATTATTATGTTTTTACCGCCATCAGAGCATTTTTTTTATTAACTTGAATGATGAGATGGTATGCGCTACAGACAAATATGTCTACAGCGTGGCTCTACACTACCACTCAAATGTTGCCATATAAATCTTCAAGACATGTAGTATAGAACAAAACCCCTCTCTGTGTCTGTCTGTTTTCTGCTTATTTCTCTTAAACTTTGCAACGGATTTCGATACTTTTTTCACTATCGTGTAGAGAATTTGTTCCGGAAGGTTTATATGTATACGCTATGACCCATCGGAGCAGGGCAGTAACATGCTTGCGGTGAAACTGTGAAGGACAGCTACTGACACTATACAAAAAGCAATAATTCTAAGTTAGACATTTCAATAATTTACTACATAACCCGAATCGCAGTGCGTCTATTTTTATCCATTGAGTACTTTTCTATTTTGCCTCGTACTTCGTTATCAGATCTTAACCAATTTTATTAAGGCCCACTCTTGGCTTTATTTGGTGGAGATATCGTGTAAAATACAGACGAATTAAAAAACCTCCGCCGTTCTGAAGTTTGTTATTTTTTTTTATATTAAAATATACTTTATCGTTATTTGCCGTATAGAAATAATTTTACAACATTTTACGTTTGTTAGGTATAGTAATTGAAGAAAGAATACAAATTTAAATTGTTTATTGAATCCATAAAATGTTATAATACATCATTTTTATTCAGAAAAATTTTAGCTCTACTGCCAGTCCGGAATACTGTTTCACTAGAGAAGGACGGACAAGAAACTTTAACGTTTTACTTTTCAAAACTAATTTGTTGGACATTAACAATCAATAATGTCCAACAAATTAAATTAATTTTCCAAGTAATTCGAACAGTCAATTTATGGCAATGAAAAACATTATATTATAAAATAATGATTATTGTGCATGATTCCCATGATCCCGTTGAATAAATGAAGACTATGAAGTAAAGGTTTTAACAAAAAATAACAGTTTCAGCATTTCATATACATCGGTCAGCTGTTTTATATTTGACGTTTAATTTTACGTCTACTGACTTTTTTTTAATTTATTACTTTTTCTTTATTTATAACGGCTTCGCCCTATTATTCATTTCGCCAATGACGAGTACTATATTATATATTTTCAACTCTTCCCAAGAACGACGAAATATCAACGCAACGGCGCGGCGTGGTCGATTTCAAGGTCTTGTTGAATTTTATAACTCCTGTTTGTTTACCTATCTTGACATTGGACATTGATGAGATGGCAATTTTTTTTTTTGTATTTTATATTTGTTCCTTAAGGAACCGGAAAGATCAGAGACCATGCTGCCAAGTCATTAGTTATATTCTTTTCTTATATTCCAAGAACGATGAAACGGGGGTGCGGCTCATTTCAAGGTCTTGTTGGAGTTTTGGTGTTAATTCCTTTCAGTTCAATGCTTCTTAGACGACTTTCTTCAAGCGGATCGAAAGCACAAGGTCGATCTATACCCTTGATCAAAAATCACCTAAATTCCCTATTTTTAATATTTCCATACGCTATTCATCATCGTACATGATTATTGCATAAAACCACACCACTTTTAAACAACAAACACAACTTTAAACTAGTTTAGGAAATAATTAAATCAAGAGAGCCACCGCACTGTTAGAATTCCCGCCAAAACTCCATCAATTTTCTTTTTATTTAGTTTGTTTCCAGTCTTTCCAGAGACAAACCATATTAAAATCATTCAATCAATCAATGATTTTCTGTAAACTGGCAACTTTGTGTATGATAAACCTATTTTAGTTATCGGAGCTTTATCAAACGATTATGAATAAAGAATTTTATTGAACGTTCTATAGGCTTAAAATACGTTTTAACTAATGAAGGTTTATACCTTCGATAAGCGTTTTATTATGAATAAGACCCTTTGGGTCAAATACAAACAATACATATTTAGTTTTAGTGATGGTTTGAATATCAATGAGGGACTTGATGATTTTTTGCAGTGATATATCGATTTGATCGTTTATACAATATGTAAAAAAACCCTGTCCGATCCGTGAAGGTCTTATTAGGTATAAAGATAAGGCTCTATTAATGTAATAATTTTTGCATAAATAGTAAAAAAATACCCCAAATAAAATTCAATAAAATTTAATACACAAGAAAGTTTACATGGCAATACAGGGGTGATGGTGCGGCGCGCGACACAAAAGAAAAAACCAAAGATTATAAAAATATTTATACTACAGAAACACGTGACGGCGACGACGGTGATGTCACACTTTGAAAATTTACTACATTTTAGGGAAATTCGAGTAATTTGGGTACTAATTACGTGCATTTTGAAATACAATAACATTTTCATTTTCATGAATAATATTTTATTTTTATTTTTCCCGGTAATGTCATTGTCATATATACCGCTTTCGGATCGGACAGGGTTTTTTTTACATATTGTATAGAGCGATGGGTGTGCGTGATCGAGAAGCCACAACAACGGATGTTTACACAAGACCAGACCAATGCTTGTAATCCTGCACCGCGTAACATCCAATTAAAATGTTAACGTTCTGTTCGCTTTTCAACGTTTTCCAATTTTATATTTCATGTTGTTGGCCTGTAAGTTGCAATCCAATGGATTATTGAAACTTTGACGTGAAATTGTGGAACGAAAAATCCACCAATTTTTTTAGTGCTCATTTGAGTTGTGAAATTATTATATTGCAATTTGGAAATCGAATATTTACCCGACACCAATACAATTGCTATTGTTTTAATCAACTCAAAAAGAGTTTGTGTTTACAATATGGGCATGAGTTCCCTTGAATAAGCGGAATATGTAAGAACTTGAGTCATAGAACTTAAAGTTAGAGCAGTACGAGATCTTTAATTTTCTGATTTAGTAAAGATTTATTGTGATTACTTTTGGAAAAATGTGGGCACATTTGTTGCACCTTTTGCTTATCTTTTCATATTCATGTTCATGTTTCGAGATAAGTAGAGGCGCAAAACATGATATTTGAGTTATTGTAATATTTTAAATGTTTTCACAATCATTTAAAAAATTACGTTTGTATTACGGTGAATGCTCTGAAGAATTGTTTGGCCTTATTCCATCCTCACCTTTCCATAACAGAACCACGCGTACTGGCTTATGAAACCATACTTTCGTGGTCTCCTCCATCTCGGCTCGAACCAAGAGGTTCGCAAAATCTTACTGCTGTCGGACCATAAAGCTGTGGAATAGTTTGCCGGCACACGTGTGGCCTCCTTCCTACAACATGTGATCCTACAAACGGAGTGTGAAAAAGCAATTAAGCAGGCCGGCACAATTCTGCCGACAACGATAGATACAGTGTCTATCGTTGGTCGACATTATTCTTGGATTGCGCTAAACTTACCATCAGGTGTAGCATAGTCACTTTGCCGAGCCAGGATAAAAAATAAGCTAACAATGTAAAAGTATATTTTTATTCCAAATCGAATTCTTTTTGAGAACCAATTACTGAGATGAGATGGGTCCTCAATATTTATGGGTCAAAGTATTTTCATAGCTTGTTGGTCACGTCACGGAAAATGGAGCGAGTGACTCTTATAATAATTAATGTTCTTATTTGGGGATGTTTTAAATCAACTGCCTCGGTGGCGCAGTTGTAATGCGTACGCGTTACTACTGAGGCTGACGCTGAAGTCTCGGGTTCGATCCCCGGGTCGGGTAAAGTGGTATTGGGTTTTTCTATTACGATATGCTCAGTATCAGCCCGGAGTCTGGAATTTGTGCCCGGTATGGCGATAGGCTCGCCCCCTATCACATAAGGGACGGAAATACGCTCGGCGAAATGTGGGTGTACTGGTTACACCTCTGCTTACCCCTTCGGGGATTACAGGCGTGAGTGCGTATGTATGTATGAAATATTCAGTATCAGCCCGGAGTCTGGAATTTTGCCCGATATGGCGATAAGCGCGCCCCCTATCACATCATGGGACGGAGATACGCTCGGCGAAATGTAAGTATACTGGTTATACGAGTACCTCTACCCACGCCTTCTGGGATTACAAGTGTGACATAATACACTACGCAACATATGCTATGTTTTTAAATCAAAAGTAAAGTTGTGTTAAGAGATTTGTTGGTTGGGTTTTCATTCCTATGTTCTTCCTAGGGTCCATGTATTTATTACTTACTAGCTGGTAGGTCCCTCGTATGCGAGAGTTCGTCTAGGTTGGTACAATCGCTTTGTCTATTTCTGCCGCCAAGTAACCGTCTGTTAGCATTGTTGTGTTCCGGTTTCCGGAAAATTTAAGCCAGAGATGTTACTGGTTTAACAATTTATGTCTCAGGTGACAAGCGCAGCCCAATACCATGAAATGCTTTGTAATTCAAAGTTCTCTGTGGCGTTTTAATACACAGGTTTGAGACAAAAAAACCTTACCGCTACCTTAAAAAAATTACCCACTATAAAATTATATATTGAAGTATTTCGAAACGTGTCGATATTGGTGCCGCTGAAGTAATTACTCTGACAACTGCGGGCTGAAGAATAACTTCATAAAATATGAAAAATATACCTGAAACATTTACTGTTTCATCTCGATCCAATACTTCAATCCACTTCGCATATGTATATGCGGAAATGGACTCAAGTACAAATATAATACGTACCATTTTTGACTGACGAAATATTCAATCCTCTGATTGGGTCAGTTGTACAGTCTATCTATATAATAAGAGAGCAAGAAGGAACAGATGCGACGTTTAGTATAAGAAAGTATTTGTGTCGGTGTACTCACGCCTGTAATCCCCGAAGGGGAAGGCAGAGGTGTAACCAGTACACCCTCATTTGGCCGAGCGTATCTCAGTCCCACGATGTGATAGGGGCGAGCCTATCGCCATACCGGGCACAATTCCAGATACCGGGCTGACACTGAGCATTTCGTAATAGAAAAACCCAATGTCACTTTTACCCGACCCGGGGATTGAACCCGAGACCTCAGCGTCAGCCTCAGCCGTAAAGCGTACGCATTACAACTGCGCTATCGAGGCAGTCTGTAGGGTGTACAAATATACTACCGCCACTGTCAAGTATAGTGAAGGATAATAATAACTATGACTGCTATGTTAAATAACACCCTAAAAAAACAACACTCGCCACTATGGAGAAGTTAGTTCTACCGACCGATGAGTTATTGATATACCAATAATCGAGTGTTATCCGTGTGAGTATAAAGAGTGTTCACAAGCAATAAGGAGCGCTGGAGGCTAGATAGATATACCACAAAGACGGAACACCACTGTGCCTATGCATTATCGTGATAAAGAAGACGTACACATAATTGAGGTCCACGACCGAGACAGGAGACAGGTCCCGGACGCGCGATGACAGTGACACGTCCACTTAGCAGTTCGCAGACAATAAAGATAATATTTTGAGTACCTCAAAACGTAATTTTACAGTCTGCTTACACCTCGACAGGTCTATTTTTTATACGTTTTAGTATGCATAGCACGTTATAAGTATACCTAGTGTTTCATTCAGTTTCGAAAGAAGCAATTCTACAATTTTATTCGAATTTGTCTTCTTTTATGATAAAGTGCGTCTCCACTTGAGACATTTCGTCACACTGAAATGCGTGACAAACGCTTAAAGCTGGACTGTTGTCTATTGTGACGACCTAATGTCACGGAGCGATTCGCTCTGAGACTCAGTAACATTTCGCCGTACCATATCATTTATTTTTTTTGTTTGTTTTATATCACGGCAAAAGAAACAGTGCATGTTACGACACCCGTCCACATTAACGTTACAAGTACGTGTGACAGCCAATCACACGTCTTATAATGCGGCAAAATGTCACGGAAATTTGTATGCACTCTTAGGAGAACCTACTAACAAATTTTCAAGTAAAAAATATCAAAACTATAACTTTTCACAATTCAAGTTGAGGTTTCAAACTATACCGCGGCTTTATTATAAAATGCATACTAAACTAGGCTATAAAAGTCGTGCGTATCATAAGTTAATTTCACCATCTAACACCTCAGCAATATATATAATATTAATACCATATTAGTTTCCGTACACATTACTAGGTCATCTGCAATAAACTGTCCCCTCTATCCGATAAGCACACGGAAGTCCAACATCCGAGAGCTATCGGTACCAGTAAATCAATCCGACATTTTGTCCGATCCCACCTAATATTTCGTATTTACCTCGGCATTAGTCCGAATCTATTTGTAAGGGAAGTTCCATGTAACTTAATATGATACTCGTATGTGTTTCTTTAGTTATTATTAGCTACGTAGAGATGTTATTTTTGCAATGTATTGGGAAGGTTTCTAGATGGAGAAGTAAATGTGTGGGTTTCGAGTAATTGTTTGATTACGTTTTTACAACAAGTTGAGGTTGGAAGTAATTTGATTCTATGTTTGAGTATGCGAAATGTAAGGATAACATTTCGTAATTAATTTATTTGTATACACACGGCTTAGTAAGTATGATTACATAGTACCGAGTTGCTGAACTGAAAGTGGATAACTTCTGGCATTGTTAACTCACATGTTAGTAGCTCGCTTCACCTCAACCGGGCACACAATGACGACCAGCTGCTTTGGACATGGCAAGCTGCTACTCCAATTAACTGTCAAGTGCCTTATTGCGTGGTGAGATAAGGCGAGTGAAGAGTGAATAAAATGTTGAAGTAACTCTGTTACTATCTAATGACGGACTCGTAGTGCGAGTAGCTGCACTGCAGTAGCTCGCAGGGGCAAATCGTACGCTAGCTAGCACTGTGTAACCGAGGCATTACTGTAAAAAATCATTTCTAAATCGAATTAAGGTGACTATTTCTACTAATATAGTAAAATTATAAATTTTTACACTCTGTTGCACAGAGGGCGAGTAGCTGTTAGGTAAACGTGAGGCTGCGGATTCCATTCCCGCACCGGAACTATTTATTTCGTGAATCATGTACATCTTGATCTTTGTAGTTCTTGATACTCAAGAAACAAGATTTATATCTTAGTGTGGGGTCAGTATTGCGTGCAAATATTGAGTGTGCTTATTTATTTAAAAAAAAAAAACTAGTTTCTGCTCGCGGCTCCGCCCGCGTGAAAGATTTTTCCGGTATAAAAAGTAGCCTTATGTCCTTATCCAGGTCATGGTCTAACTGTATACCAAATATAATCCAAAACTGTTAAGCCCTTAAGGCGTAATTGACTAACAAACATCCAAACTTTCATATTTTTAATAGTATAGTAGGATAACAGGGACCTGATAATATAACAACATTAATTTAGTTATAACTTAGCTTATTTTTATAGGAACTAAAAGGCCATGAAATTTATTTTACATCGCCCGATCTTGAGCATCCGTATTGAGAACATTGGCTTTCTTGTCATACGTCAATCAATTTTTGGGTCATCCACGGGATCATTCATACCTCTGATCTAGCACAGTCATTTGAGGCGGACCTAGTTTTGTGGTTTGCTAAAAACGTGGCCAAACTAACTTTACCAATAAATAAGAAAAACCGACAAATCGAAATTAAATCGAAAATAAGGCTTATTTTACAAATTAGTTTGAAACATAATTAGATATATGCCAATTACAACCTACCACATATGGGAATTTAATTTGGTATATGAACAACAGTAAAGTGAGACACTTTTCTAGTCTGTGCAATTTCAGTTGACCAGCACCGGCCTCCTTTTTTGAAGTCGGTGAAAATATCGTCAAACTGTAGGTAAGGCGTGTGCATGCATTATTCACTGTTATCTTGTATCAGGATCACATAAATTTGTCACCGAATGATTGATGTCTGTCCCTCAGTATGTCTTATCTCGCGTTAGCTAGGTACTTCTACAAATTGCTTATACATTTAGGCATATATATAAATTATAAATATTAATATTACATTTATGAACTTAGCTCAGTTTAAATTGGCGTTAGGAATCGATTCAGTGGCCCTAGTGCGAGTTTATCGCTAAGAATCACGTTATCCATATTTGCGATATGTATGAAAATCCGAACAGCGCCCCTAGCGGATTATTCAGAAGACGCATTAACTTTATATGTATTTCTCATATACGAATATGATTGATGTAGAAAAAACTCGCATAAAGAGTACAGATTTACCGTCCAGACAGTCTTAAACGGAAAAATGTAGTAACTCATTGTGTTTATGAAAGTGGTGTAATATAATGTCTGTGTTCTAATATTTGACTACGCAGTAAAATTTAAAGGTTAAAGTTTAATGTACATTATTACATACCCTTTTGTTCGTATAAGGTCGTATAAGGTAATAATTACAGAATAAAAGTAGTAATAACAGTACAGTTCATGTGACGATTTATTAATATTAATAATAAATAAATAAATAACACCCAACAGTCACACACAGTGACACTACAGTAAGATACGAGTCTTGTGTCGTGGGTATCAGGAACTACGAGAGACTTACGGTCTCACAACACTTAGACCCGAAATAAATATTTGTGTAAAAGACAAATATTTGTCTCGGTGCGGGGATCGAACGCCCAGGCTGTCAAATTAATTATTACCAATTGCCGTCTACAATCTGTCCGTTTGCCCTTGTGGCAAGCCTCCTCCAATCGTCTCCATTCGTCAGTTGTATGTTGTACTTATACTACATACATCGAACAGTACTACGTGTAGCCAGTACTAAATGATCGCACAACGGTTATGACGTCACACTGTGATTGTATACTTTTATATCGCCTGCTAATACTCGTACTATTACTATTACTAATTATAAGCAGTATAAATAATAATTTAGTATGAATGTCACAAGTACCAACATTACTAGAGACATGGCACGGATATGACGTCACACTATTATTGTATAACTTTATATCATAATAAGTACATAGTCTGGCTGTGTAATAAGTCTGTATTAGGTAATCATCATCGAAAGTTCATAAATATTTCTGAAATATACAAAAATAGTTGGAGTGCATCATTTCAGTCATAGTATTGACTACTGTTTATCAATTAAATATTATATTCTAGAAAAACAGTTCTCAATTGTTCCGTAAATAATTTTTCATATTATTATAAATAATAAGTTCAAATATATGAGCGCTGAAGTGATGGACGAAATTTTAATATTACCTAAGTTCGTGATGAAAGCATAAAGGCGAAATTGCTCGGGTCCCATCTTAAGTGAATGTCTACGAAAAGTGCTACGCCGTTACTACGTCAACTCTCGTAGATCGTAGCTTTTGCTACAGCGCGCCAGCAACTCGATGCTGTCATTGAGTGCCCGCTATTCTTTCTTCCTGTCTACCTGGCATTATCCTTCATATATACCTTCTCACACCATAGTTTTCATAGTATTTAGTACCGATTTACTGAGCTCTTCTAAATAACCGATAGAATAAAAGCATTGCGGTTTTAAGGCTCCATAGCCAAAATGGTAAAAATGAAACTCTAATCTTTTTTATTTTACATGAATATTCATTTATTTTCTCCAGAGGGGTTGACGTCAGGTAGGCAGCCGGTCGTAAAAAACTACAAGCCAAATCTTTCTGTAACATGTGTTAAAAAGTATGTTGCACCGACCCCACTGCGAGTCGGATAAGGGCAGGTGGAAGAAGATGAATATTAATTTACTAAAAATGATTTAAAAAAAAGCGATTACTCAGTGGGGAGTGGTAGGGACTGTCGAGCCGAAAGTCGCAGATTTAAAACCAGCCCCAAAAACCTTTGACTTTTCTAAGTTACGTGGTTATTATATGTTAAATCTTTTTTCTTTTATAGCATCGGCCGGCAAACGGGCAAGTACACCGCCTATGAACGCTCAGAATACCAGAAGAATTGTGGAAGCTATGCCGACCATAAAAGAAAGGGATAATTAATGGATGGGAAAGGGGAGGGGATTTGGGCCTCCGAATATCTCACTCACAATACGAAATAACGCAAACCGCTACTTTACGTCTGTTTAAGTGACAGTGGTCACATGTCGGTCGAGCCGACCCACGCATGCTATAGACAAGACTGTCAAAGCCGTGGAACTACCGCTTTTAAAAATTGCAATAACACCGACTCAAATTACGTTTATTTTATATTTAGCTTTTTAATTCCCACAAACACAAATTTCACTTAATGTTCTTATAGTTAGTAAATACCTGTAAATAGGTTTTCCTCCTGTAGCTTTTCCCGCTCGAAACCACAGCACCATGTAGACTCGATCCTCGTTGGCGTCGGGCGTGACGTCACAAGGCAGTGACGCCGTGCGGCCCAGCACCGCGTCCACGTCAACCGTCGACACTGAAACAATCACAACCGTTATTTATAAATCGTGCAGATATAAACATTTTGGGTGGTAGAGCCACGCTGTAAACACTTTTTTCTACAGCATAAATGGGCCGGCTTGCCTGGGTCGTTAACACTATCTCACAGAAAACCGACGTAAAGTAGCAGCTTGCTGCTGCGTTTCTTATTGTGAGTGAGATATCCGGAGGCCCAAATTCCCCTCCCCTTCACAATCCCTTAATTATCCCTTTCCTTTATGGTCAGCAACGCGCCCATAATTCTTTTGGTATTGTGGGCGCCCATGGGCGGTGGAGATTACTTACCATCAGATGACCCACTTGCTCGTTTGCTGGCCTATGATACAAAAAAAAATAACTTAGCAGGCCGTGGCACGGTTGACGAGACGGTAATTACAGGTTCAATCCTAGATTCCAGGGCATGCATCGTTCCTAGTAAAGTGTGTTTATTTATTATCACTCGCTATAACAGTGAAGGAAAACATCGTATGTAAACCTGCATAAAGAATTCTTTATAATAATTCTGATAGTATGTAAAGTCTAACAACCCGCATTATCAGCGACCCAGTGAGCAACTAGCCGGCTGTGAAACAGGAGGTCATTGGTTCGATCCCTGCACCGAGATTTTTATTTAGGAAGCAAGAGAGTGACTGATGATAAGTGAGGTCCACCCGCCATGAACATCCACAATACCTGAAGAATCATAAACATGCCGACCTTAAAGGAAAGGCATAATTAAAGGATTGGGAAGGGGAGGAGCATTTGGAACTCCAGATATATTAGCCACCGAAGGAAACGCAACAGCAAGCTGCTATTTCACGCCGGTTTTCTGTGAAGCAGTGGTAACAACTCGGTCGAGTTGGTCCAATCATTCTGTAGACAAAACTGTCTACAGCGTAGCTCTACTAATTCTAAATGCATAGGTATATATTACGAATTATCTACTTTAATTAATGACACAGATTATGCTCGCGCAGCATGGTTAAGATTGGTAGACAAATTAATGCCGTAGACCTTCTGTGCTTGATGTTATCAAAGCGTATTGCTATTGTAAGTATTATCTACGTGACCTACTAATCCCTCTCGGACAAACATAGAAGAAACTTAATACTATTTTTAAATTGCGTATTCACCACTTACTAAAAATGACCTCTCCGAAAATTTCGACCTCCATTAACTTTCACCTTTGGTTGTCCTCGGCACAAAGGCATACTAACATATCGTCATTATAGGTTGCTTTAGCCTGTAGCGAATAACTTTAAGCATGTTTTAAGTTACGATAAAATAAAATTTACACCTAGCATGATTAGATTATTCCTACTGTTCTTCTAATCATACTACCTTATTAATCCTACTAATATTATAATATGAAATTTTGAATGTTTGTGAACTTGGATTTTTGTTAATAATTCTGAACAGAATTGGATAAAATTTGGTAAACAGATTGATCATGAGTTGGATTAAAACATAGGCTCATTCTTGAAAAAATATATTCAAGCCTACCTCGGTGGCGCAGTTGTAATTCGTACTCGTTACAATTAAGCTAACGCTGAGGTCTCGAGTTCAATCCACGGGTCGGGTAAAGTGGTATTTAGTTTTTCTATTACGAAATGCTCAGTATTATCCCGGAGTCTGGAATTTGTGCCCGGTATGGCGATAGGCTCGCCCCCTATCACATCGTGGGACGGAGATACGCTCGGCGACATGTGGTGTACTAGTTACACCTCTGCCTACCCCTTCGGAGAATACAGGCGTGAGTGCGTATGTATGTATGTATATATTCAAGCGGGCGGTGCCGTGAGCATTGGTGTTAGACATCATGTTAAAGAAATCCATGTTGCGAATATTTTGATTCTGCCTCGGATTTGTAAGTTACACGCTTAGATTGTATACGTATGTACGTATACGAGTGGTAGAGCCACGCTGTAGACAATTTTGTCTACATCATGAATAGGCCGGCTCGTCCGGGTCCTTACCACGGTCTCACAGAAAACCAACATAGAGTAGCAGCTTGGTGCTGCGTTACGTACGGTGTGAGATATCCGGAGGCCAAAATCCCCTCCCCTTTCCAATCCCTTAATTATCCCTTTCCTTTAAGGTCGGCAACACGACCATGACCCTTTTGATATTGTGGGCGTACATGGGTGGTGGTGATCACTTACCATCAGGTGACCCACTTGCTCGTTTGTCGACCTATGCAATAAAAAAAAGCATCGAGTACAGTGACAGGCTGGGTGGCCATACGAGACGATTAAACTACAAGAATGTGACTTTGAGAAAACTACAGTAGTACGCCGTTCCTAAATATCTGTTTCCTGCGGAGAGCCTAAAGAGCGCTGTTCTGACGTATTAGAAAAAGACATGATGACCAATGGTTTCAGTACGGAGCATCATTCAAAACAGGGGAAGTGTAAGCGTTCAAGTAGGAAGGCGGGTCCTGGCACTAAGCCAGGATAGTGCCAGGCGGAAAAAAGGTAAGTTGTATTTGTTTATGTTGGGGACGACTGCGAATAGGCCGGTAACGCATCGACAATTCCTCTGGTATTGCGGTGTCCATGGGCGGCGGTGATAATATGGTGAGCCATTAGGTGACCCGGTAGCTCCGTTCCCCCTCATTCATAAAAAAAGAGTTGCACAGACGGGTGATCGACTCACGTTGGTGGAACCATTTCACCCTTAATCCTAGTTTGGGTGGCTCTACCAATCTAGCTTCAGATTGGCTCGCTTAACTTGCATGCCTTTGAGAAGTAGTCGTAGAAAAAAGTGATTACGAATAGTTTTATAATGTGGGCCAAAATTGCTCGCTAAGATCAAAGTAAAACTAAAAGACGGTTAATTATTTATATGTCATTTTCAGGTTTTCTTTCAATAAGTTGCCTATCAGTAAAATATTTATGGAAATTTATATTGATATCGTGTTTATAGAAAGCTGAAGGCTGTTTAAATAAATTTTTGTCTTCTCCTATAACCCCTGATCTTTGTGTATTTGATTACAAGTAAGTTATCATATTTAAATATGTTTTAACTTTTTTTCTATTTGTTAGATCAATTTTTTATTGGTTATTAGCGACCACGTGAAGCACTATACAATCAAAAAATATTATCCTATCCTATCCTACATAGTCCTAACCCCACACTAAATTAACCTGTAATGTGGGTATCAGGCACTACAAGAGATTTGCGGTCCCACAACACCCAGACTCGAAACAAATATTTGTGGACCACACAAAGATTTGTATTGGTGGAACCCACGGCTTTTCTCTTCGCAGCCGGCTACTCGTCCACTGCGACACGAAGGTCGGCGAAAAAAAAAAGTTTTTTACCGACGTCCATTGTCGTTTATTTGATAGTTGACCTTGAATGTATAATTAATCCATGTACTTAACCTTATTATATGCGAACATTACCTCACGCCTGAATCACCAATGGTGTAGGCAGAAATACTAGTGCATTCGTGAATGTCGTCGTGGTTATTTCCGTCCCATAATGTGAGTTGTCGGGATAAAAAAATCGATACAAAAGTTGATTTCGGTCCTGGGAATCGACTTCAGGACCTCACTGTTTTCACAGCTTATGTACGCTACCACTAGACCAATGAGACTGAATGAAAATTAAATTTCACTTTTTATTAAAGACTTGCCATATTTTATTGCTATGTTGTAATAAATAATAGCTGATTAAAAAACTTAGTTCGGTAGAAAATTCAGTAGGAATATAGAATAAATAACGAAATAGGCTTTTTTATGTTACCAGTAAGTACCTAAAGTATTTTATTGGCTTCAATGTTCCTCAAAGCGAAACACAACAGAGCCTACACTTTGTTGCTTGGCAATAGACGAAGTGGTGGTACCTACCCAAACAACCCTTCGCATACGAGGAACCTGCGCTTGATTCTACTTACCATTTAACATAACTGTGGTGGTAAAGATAAAAGAAGATGTATAGTGTTGGTGAAATGGTCCTTGGATCAGTAAATCTTCACATTGATGAGAAAGAAGTTTCAATTTTAGATTTTACTAACTATAGATAGTAATTTAAAATATAGAAATAATGACATCTCTCTGAGTAAGGGCTCTTATACACGAACAAGAAATTGTCAATAGTAGAGGTTTTTTTAATGATTTTTGTTTCTTTTGGTCCTTTAGCTATACAGTGGTGTAATTAAATTGGATAGAGATTATAGATATATAGCTGCAACACTAGACTGTATCCTCTGATTTTGTTATTATTCGTTTTTTGAATTGCCTCCCACTATGAAAGCAATTTTAAAGAAGTATTCTCGTCATGAAGTACATTGACGGTTTAGCTCGGTCAGTAATATAAGTTGTGCACTCATTGCACTTAGTTAGAGTGTAAGTAGGACACCAACATCTTAGGCCTAAAGCCAACCTCACCTGCATGTGGTACATTCTGATAATTAACGGATAAAGCAATAGCGAAACTTGGTTCCCGATGCGGGTTCTAGGCGTGAGACGACCAGTTACCCCATATAATACCAAATACCGTCAAATTATGATGGAAAGGCGGAGCCTGGCATTAAGCCGAGATAACGCCAGGCAGAAAGAAAGACTTATTGCGCTGGGTTATCTGGGTACAAATCTCGTTTGAATATCAAATTTATTTAGCGGCTAAAATCTCGTATCTTTCCATGCTTTGAGAAGAATTAAGTCGTCACTCCTTGTTAAGGGGAAAAACCTTCGGGAGAGGCTAGGTTAAATAATGGGTACATTATGTACATTTTAGAAAGAAAGAAGGAAAGAAAAATATTTATTCGCATCAAGCAAAATTAAAAGGAAAACGAAAATACAAAAACACTTAAATTAGGTGTGCTCGTCACAAAAACGACATCAACTCAGCATAAGCTTTTTTACGATGGGATCCTGAGAACGGCAGCGCAAAAACTTCATGCGGCCGGAGACATCGAAAGAAGACCTTATTGTGAGGGGTTTCTGAGTCCCTTACGACATGGGTTAAGCAGCACAGCGCAGGGTGGTAGCAGTACTCCAGAAATTACTCTGGGTTGTCTAGAACCGTCCAATTAGCAAAGGCCATTGCGGGGTTTTAGTAAGAAAATAACATTGGTAAGAGACCAGATCCATCAACTGCTGGAGCTCTTGCTGTCTTGCTAAAAACTGGGTTGGAAGGTTCCTTCGCGGGCTGGGGATCTTCCCCATGGGGAAAAAGTCAAATAATCAGACTGTTAGTAAGCCGAAATGGTAATAAAACCTAATAAGACACAGCCGTGTCATATTACCGTAATAACGGTCTACATTTGAATACATTAGCTAAGTAGTTTGTTAAATGTATGAAAAAATATCAAGAAAAATAGTACCAAAGTGAATATCACGGTTATAGTACAACGTTATGATTCTTGCTTCCCTCCGCGATAAAGACTCCATGAATATAAATAGTCGTAATATTAAAACGCTCCGTTTCCACGCAGCGTGAAATAATCCTCTTTTCTTTAAGGGAAAACTGTCACTGTTGGGGCCAAGTAATGTGTACCATCAGTCATACTTAGGAAGAATTTTCAATTTACTCTGAAGACTACTCTTAATAAAGATGGATTACGTGGTCTCGCGGCACTATCGTATAAATTTACTGACAGCTTGGTGCTATTATGTAGATTTTTATATCACAGCAGAGGCCAGAAACTAGCACATAGATCACCTGTTGGTAAGTGACCTCCAATGCTCAGGAACACCAACAATGAAAAATTCGATTCAATGAAACCAAAAATCATGGATTCGTTGCCTACCTTACCACCACCAACTACCGTACTCGACACTGCTGTAAAGTTTACCCATATCACCTGTGGGTGGTGATAATTATGTCGATTTATTTTGTCGTAAAACCAGTTTTCTCTGGTTATCTTTATACGTCTATAGAAGCTAACAGGATTATACACCTAATACTCGACTCGTAATATCAAAAGTAGACAAAATAGTACTTTCAACCACTCTGTGGTATGTTGTTTGCAAACCCTAACATGATTACGTAATTGAATGAATTACGTACGTTATTGAATGTTGACACTTTTATTCGAGATATTTGTCGTCAATAGTTCTCTCTCTCGCGCGCGATCTATGTCGTGTTGCATATGTTTAGCCCCCTGGAAACAATCCCGTCTAGCACGGTGCATTTCCAGCACTCATTTCTACTACGCTCATGCACTCCCTGCGTTCCTAAGCGCTATGACCTGTCTTTCTTTAAGTGAGGCTTAAAAAGAGTTTTCCTTAAACAGTAGTCAGCGGCTTGGCATCTATGGGCGACAGTCTACTTGGGCAATAAAGAAAAAACCTATTATCATAGTTTGTCAACACGTTTGATGTTTTTGAAAAAGGCGACGTTGTGTTTAAACGATTGAAAGACATGGCACTAGAGTAAAATTATTCCAATATCGGCTCGAGTTGGTGGAACCATCTCACCCTTTATCCCAGTTTAGGTGACACTACCACTCTAGCTTCGGATCGGCCCAATGCATGAATAAATTACTAAGCGACATGTTTTCATAAATCAGAATTCGTCTAAATAGCAAATGGCAAATATTACAGGTAAGGTAAAACTACACAAGTCGGAAAATAATAACAATTTTGGTATGAAAAATTAGCCTAATATTTTTTCGCTAATTTGTTATTCTTTTCCATAAAAGTACACTATAAGCGAAAAATATTTTAATCAAGTTCATTTATAACTTAATAGGCCAAAACCAATTATGAAAAATGTCCTAAAGAAATTATTTTATACAAATTTAAGGATGTCAATCGCTTTGCCGCAGAAAGCTATAAAAAAATCGTCAAAATTAAAAATATCTAAGCGACATCAAAGGCCATCACAGAAGCTTGAAAGTAAGGCTAATGGATGCGGCTTTTTAAGCGACTTCAAAAAAAAGAAGGAGGTTCTCAATTCGACTGTTTTTTTATGTTTGTTACCTCAGAACTTTGGACTGGGTGAACCGATTTGGATGATTCTTTTTTTATTTGAAAGCTGGTGCTTCACGAGTGGTCCCATTTTTGGTCCAGTTCTTACAATGGCATCCATGAGAAAACCATATAAGTCTTAAATTTGCATTAGTATGTGCGCGACAAATGGACGAATAACTCAATATCACGCCAACCGATTTCGATGATTCCTTTTTTATTGGAAAAGATGTACTTCAAGGGTAGTTCGATGAGAGTTTGGTTAGGTTCTGATTATGGGATCCATGACAAAATAACCGAACTCTTCAATTCTTAGGAGCAAATTAACGATAATCGGTCGAATCTTTTATAGGCTATCTGTATATTTGAGTCACCTACCGTAACGTCGTTATGGTCAAGTAATTGTCGAATATGATGATCAATGGAACTCCTTAACGGCTTACAGTAAGGGTGCGATCTGTGGCAGAATTTCTAACTTGCTGCATTGCAATATGATGCAAGCGTTCTAATTGCATTACTTAAGGTGTATTATGATGGATAGAATACTCGATAAAGTTTAGCTGCGATGTGGTCCCATATAAATTTGGTTAAGATCTGATGTCGGAGTACGGAGTAAAGAAATAAAACTCCTCAACGGACACCAGTACACTCATTGCGATTGTATTGGAATTTACATGCTATTGCTGTAACTCCCACTGAAAACAGAATAGAATAGATAGAATTCGTTATTTTTGACTTTTCAGTGTTTTTATTTTGAAGTCGGTTTCTAAGTTTTGTTAACCGTTATTTTATTTGCAAATCTAATGATGTATATTCGTACCAAATTGTCATTTATTAGTTTTTTTTTTCAAGCGTCGATATATTTTTGCTAGAAATGTTGGATGAACTTATTTATTGTATAGGCACAATCTCATATGGGACCGTTAAACCTAATCACGTAATCGGAGCTGTGGCCAAAAGCTAGTAGTTATATAAAATTTCGGGTTATCGTTTACGACCGTCCGCCTAGATAACGTCGAACTTTCTTGGAAATAATTATTTGTCAACCTACGTGTCACACTGGACAATTATTATTAGTTAGGTGAAATTGTTACTCGGAATTACAATTTTTATAGCAGAGGTCGAACAACGACCAAGCGGGGCATTTGAAGGTAAGTGAATCCACAGCCAATGAACACTCATAATATTATAATTCTTAAGGGATACTTGAGGGATGCTAGTTTGCAAATAAGGCATGTTTAATTTGTATGACAGTATTTGGTGTACATTTTTTTTTCGATAGGATTTACCTCGTGTGTGGTCGCATAATATATAGGTTAAGTTCGCTCATAAAGTTTTAGTTAAATATTCTTATATATAAAAATCAATTGCTGTTCGCAAGTCTCATTAAAACTGCTAAACGGTTGCACCGATTTTGATTAACACTTTTTGTGTTAGATTGAGTAGGTCCTTGGATGGTTTTTCACACCTGGTATGTGGCGCTGCTGTAGTTGCAGCAGAAACCGCGCGGGGCAGGTCATAGAAAAAGAACGGTATTCATAAAATGACAATATCTGATTATCTTAACCCCAAACCATTAACTACCGCGGAAAAATTATCAACATTACATTTAATGCGAACATAAAGATGTAACGAAGTTAACCAGCAGATTTAAACTGCCGTTATCGTAAAGAAAAAGTTGCGTTGAACGCAACTCGACGCGGTTCCCTCGCATTAAGATAAAAGCGGTAAAATGAAATACCAAATCAGTGCCGTCGTTTTATTTCGATGTCATCGCTACATTTTTGTTGGTTTCAGCGCCGTACTTTGTAAACAAACAGGGGACCACGGACCCACGGATGAAATTTAACACTGTTTTATCCTGGCACTGCGAAGTGACTGAAGGTGGTAGGTCCCTCGTATGCGAGAGATCTTTTGTGTTGGTACCACTGCTTTATCTATTTATGCCCCCAAGCAGCAGTGTTAAAGTACTGTTGTATTCACACAAACATTTGTCTCGGTGCAGGAATCGAACCCATGGCCTCTCGCTTTGCAGCCGGCTACTGGCCCGTTGCATCACGGTGGCTGTCAAGTAAAATTAAATATATCCTACTACTATTATAAATGTGAAAGTTTGGCTGTTTGTTAGTCAATCACGCCTTAACAGCTGAACGGTTTTGGGTTGAATTTGGCACACAAGTAGACCATGCCTTAGATTAGGACATATGCTACTTCTTATCCCGGAAAAGGCTATTTACGCGGGTGGAGCCGAGAGGAAAAGCTAGTAATCCGATAACAGTCTTATTCAATTATTTATCTTGATTTGTACATATCTCCAGATCGATACCGGAAATCCAGCTAACTTTTTTATGCCTGGTATTTACCCGGCTTCCTTTCAGGGCCCGCCTTCTCACTAAAACGTTTCTACTTCGCTCGGTCTTGAGTTTATTCCCTAAGTGACCATTTGTTTGACACGACTTCCTTTAATACCTCAAACCATCGTTTCTTTGGTACGAAAAAAGTCACAACGGGAATCAAATTATGTTAATTATAAGTAGAGCTTTCAAAGTTCGTTCTTATTGTCTTATTAGTGGGATCAATATGTATATTGATAATTTTATTGAAGTAAGGCGAAAATTTAAAGTTAATATTGCAATGAAACATCCGATTAAGTTTTTAGCAATACATCTAATAAGTTGTAAGACTTATCCATAAGTTCTTCTTCTTTCACCTGCCCCACTCGCAGCGGGGTCGGCACAACATGATTTTTAACATATGAAACAGTAAGATTTCGCTTGAAGTTTTTATGACCGGCAGCCTGCCTGACGTCAACTCCTCTTATTTTTTTATTTTTTTTATATCATAGGCCGGTAAACAAGCAAGTGGGTCACCTGATGGTATGTGATCTCCACCGCCCATATACAACAATACCAAAAGGATCATAGGCGCGTTGCCGACCTTAAAGGAAAGGGATAATTAAGGGATTAGAAAGGGGAGGGGGATTTGGGCTTCCGAAAACCTGGGGAGAAACCCCCAAACCTGAAACAAATATTTGTGGATCACACAAACATTTTGTTTCAGTGCGGGAATCGAACCCGTGGCCTCTCGATTTACAGCTACTCTCGGCTACTCTCCCATAGTGCCACGGAGGCTGTCATTTCAATAATATACTGGGATTAATAAATTTATTTAGTATGTAACATAGGCTATTATTTGCCACTCGTGACACGACCATTTCATCAAATATTTGCGTATATCAAGAGCCCTTAACTCGCCGTTCGTATAAAATTCGTTCGAAACAACTGGATTGCAAAGGCCTTGTTCCGATTTATACGCGATACAGTTAAGCTGTCGACACTTACGCGCATGTAGCCGCATCATAAACTCCAGGAAGAGGGTAAGGTAAGGACTACTCCCCAGAATTGCACAATATTGATCCCGTAAACCAATTATTGTGTGGTTTAAGGATGGGTTTTAACTGACTTCAAAAAAGGAGGAGGTCCTTAATTCGGCGTGTATTTTTTTGCTTTTTTTAAGTTAATTACTTTTTAAACGTCTCGAGGCGCTAAAAAGTGCCCGACCGAGACAAGAGACTGCGATGTGCGCGAAAGCGACACTTCCGCTTTGTACATGCAATTGTATAGGTAACTACCTACGTTTTGTGGTACGGATACGATGTTTTACAAGGTGGTAGGTCCCTTGTATGTGAGAGTCCGTCTGGGATGGTATGTACCACCGCTATATCAATTTCTGCCGCCAAGCAGTGTGTAAGCACTGTTGTGTTTCGGTTTGAAGGATATTGAAGCCAGTAAAATTACTGGGCATTATGAGACTTAACATCTTATGTTTGGGTTTGACGAGCGCAGTCCAATTCCATGCAGTGCTTGGTAATTTAAAGTTCTGTGTGGTGATGCTTCTGTTTATAGCGTGGCATTTAGCATCAGGCGAGCGACCTGCTCATTTCATCACTCAAGCTAATAAAAAAAACAATGATAGTTCCTGAATATGGCAGAAAATTAATAATGTGTCTGTGTCTGTTGTCTTGCGCATATTTTCTATGTTATTTATCAAGTTTCATAGAAATGATATATTTTCAAGTCAAATCATCGTAACACCTACCCACGGATCTGCCTTCAATAATAAATTCCGCGAAAAGCCATACAAAGCCTTCACCTTCGATATTAAATACGCTTAACGTACCAGAGGTATAAATTATATTCGATGGGGGTTATAGCGTGTTCACACGATTCTATTTTGGTTGATCTGTTAAACTGCTAATAATTTTAAAAGTAGAAGAGCCAGGTTGTACCTAGACTGACCGACCGCTGTCTCACAGAATACCGGCGCAAAGTATTGCATTGTTGCTGCGTTTCGTTCGGTGAGTGTGAAATCCAGAAGCCCAAATCCCCCACCCCTTCCCAGTCCTTTTCCTTTAAGGTCGGCAAAGCGTCCATGATTCTTCAGGTGACCCACTCGATCATTTGCCGGTCTATGCTATAAATCTTATGTGTTTAAACCGTCTGCACAGATTTTGAATTGATCAATAAAACCCTTACAGCTTTCGTTTATTCAAGTCTCTTATTGAAAGCGATTCGACTCGTCTGAACCTGTCATTACATTAGTGGGCGGTTTCAACGCCCGCTAAAATTATATCGTGTTAGGACGCAGTAAAAGAATGCGCCACTTATTATCGCTATGCCGAATGTGGTTCATTGAATGGCGGTTGTGGGTCACGTGTTATGATTTCTCACCGCGCGTGTCTGTATTGTAGTGGTGAGGCTCCGTAAAACACGATTCCCTCTGGCTTCCCTTTACAATGGTATCAATTAGTACCTACTACGAATTACTATATCCTATAATAAAATTTGAAGCGTTATAATGACAAGCTAGTAGGCCCTCGTATGGAGCGGTCGTCTGGGTTGGTACCACCGCTTTGTCTATTTCTGCCGCCAAGCCGAAGTCTGTAAGCACTGTTGTGTTTCGGAAGGACATTGAAGCCAGTGAAATAACTAGGCATTATAAGATTCAACATCATGTCTCGAGGTCACGACCGCAATTCAATACCATGCAGTGCTTTGTAATTCAAAGTTCTGTGTGGTTTTGCTTCTGTTTATGGGCAGGCGTGACGCTTACCATCAGGCAAGCGACCTGCCCATTTCGTCACTCAAGCAAATAAAAAAAACATAGGTAAACTTGTGGTCTTTAGGGTCCGTACCAGAGCAGTACCGTTTACAGAGCCTACGCCATCTCTCTGTCTAGAGCTCTAACTTTTAAGCCGTAATAGGTAGCTGGCTGATTTTTTACAGAATATGTCTTGTGGCGCAGTTGTAATGCGTACGTGCTGAGATCCCAGGTTCGATCCCCGGGTCAGTTAAAGTTGGTATTGGATTTTTCTATTACGAAACAGTATCAGTCTGGAGTCTGGAATTGTGCCCGGTTTGGCGATAGGCTCACCCCCTATTACATCATGGGACGTAGGTAGACTCGGCGAAATGTGGGTGTACCGGTTACACCTCTACCTACCACTTCGGGGATTACAGGCGTGAGTACGTATGTAATATGTGTTGATATCGATCTCTGTGCGGAAAGCGAACCCGCAGTCTCTCGCTTCGGAGGTGTGGAGGAGGCCTCATTTGAAGTATGACCTTGTACTGGCTCAGTACAAAAATGAAGCTACTTTTACAAATTAATTTAAAAATCGTATTCTACTCAACACTTATCAGGAGTACGTTCCCGCGGGCGGTATAAAAAGCGTTGACTTGACTAGAGGGAACGTGAGAGCCAATCATAGTCTCAATAACAGATCGGGCAAACTGATAACATCTAAGAAGGAAGATGGACACGGGCACTAGTCAGGGAGGAAAGGTTGTTTTGGCTTAGTTAAAAGCACTGGTAGAAATCATACTTAGCGCTTGCTTTACAATGTCCGAATAAACGTTACAAATATAACTGCCACACTCAGTAACTTTAATTAACTTTAATTGTCATTAAGTCATTTCTTAACGTTCTATTATTTCGACTTTGGTATAGCCACCAGTTACCACTGTCTCACAGAAAACCGACGTAAAGTAGCAGCTTGCTGCTGCGTTTCGTACGGTGAGTGAGATTTCCGGAGGCCCAAATCCCCCTCTCCTTCCTAATCCCTAAATTATCCTTTTCCTTTACGGTCGACAACGCGCCCATTATTATTTTGGTATTGTGGAGATCACTTACCATCAGATGCTCCTAATGCTCGTTTCCTATGTCACAAAAAAAATCTGAGCTGAAAGCTTTAACTTCGTTACTGAGTAAAGAAAATACTTTATTTTAAGTTAGTGAGTATAGAAATAATTTGAATTAACGTTTCTAAAATAAAATTAAATATATGATAAGAAATGGATAATGAATATTTAAAGTTCATTGAAATCTCTGAGTACGACAGTTATTATAATATGCTAATTAAGGTTGGTATAATGTTTAACTTTTGGTGTAATTTATTAATGTACTAAACCTGACAACCACTAATACTTACTAATCCAGTCTCAAAGTATCTTCCAGTAAACATTCAAATCTGTTCGCCTGTTACTAACGAACATCAAAACTTTTGCATTTACAATATTAGCGAGATTGTTTGAATAACCTCGGATTTGTTTTATTGCTTGTTAACTAATCGCTTTATTAGTCGTGTAAGTGCTTGTAACTTTCAAAAAACAATTTGTTTCTCTTTATTGATAGAGCTCAAGATTTATAATTGGAATATTTTAATTTGTTGGTGCGTACATCGAAATAAGATACGAGAATAAGAAACGTAATTCAAGCAAAAAATTACCCTACCAAAACTCTGTGCGGCGAGGCTATAAAAGTCAATAAAGTGTAAAGCATAATAATCATTATTTGACACTTGATACGTCTAATTTTATGCGGGGTGCAGAACGTCGCATCTATAATTTTTATATTTATACATTAACTTTTATGAAATAAAGAGGATTTTGAACGTTCATAAATTTTTGTTGCGTGTATGAGTGTTACGTGTGATTTTACCTTTGCACGTGTAAGTAAGTGGAGCCGTATTTTAACCCCCTCCCCTTGATGACCCCCACCCATGATTCTTTTGGTATTGTGGGCGTACATGGGCGGTGAAGATCACCTACCATCAGGTGACCCACTTACTCGTTTGCCGGCTTAAGCCATAAAAAATAACCTGAAGTTACTGGATATATACTGGCTGACCTCGAACTGCAATTAGCCGGAACGAACTATTATGTCGATTGTTTCACCGTTGTGATGTTGTCGATATACATTCGAGTACAAAAATGATCGGTTACCCACCCACCAGTGAACAGAACTTTAATTAAATAAATATTTTCCCAATCAAACATAATTTACGCTATATTTCTTCACCAAAAAAATATAAAGAGACCAATAGAGTCCTTCGCATTGTTTTCATCTTACCTTTGATAATTTCTGTTACGAGTACAAAAGAAAGAACAATGGAAAATTCCAAATAAAAACTACGCCAATGATTTATCATTGTCACTCCGAAATTCTTGCTTTCACGACGGCAGTAAGTTTAAGAGAACAAGACTTTCAGACTTCGTTAAGTGGTTGTCAAGTAATAACTTAATAAGTAGTTGGCCAAACTACGAGGATGCAAGTTTGTTTACTTTAGTTATAAAATTCAGTATCTACCTAGCAGTACGGTTGGTATGACCGAATAGTTTATTGTGGTTATGTTTCATAATAAATTCAAGACCCATTGTTTTCATAGGGTACTTTCATTTTACAGTATCAACTTATGGATAAGTCTTACTTAGTAGACAGCCTCCGTGGTACAGTGGGCGAGTAGCCGGCTGTGAAGCAAGAGGTTCACGTGTTCGATTCCCGCATCGAGACAAATGTTTTGTAATCTACAAATACATGATTCGGGTGTGGGTGTTTTCCCCTCAAAGAGGTTGATGTCAGGCAGGCGGCCGAACGGAAAAAGTACAAGCATTTTGCGCCGACCCTACTGCAAGTGGGGTAAGAGCAGATGGAAGAAGTAGAATAACTTATGGATAAGTCTCAAAACTTATTAGATGTATGCAAAAGCTTATATTGTGGTAATTAGGTGCATTTGCTGATAAGAGGATACTTGATACTTTTTATACCCACATGGGAAAAGGCTGTCATAGCGAGTTATTCAGACGAGACTATTCTCAAAAGTTGTAACTATGGGAAAGGCGAGGCTCTCCTAATACAACCATTCCAATAACAACAATTTTATATTGTAAAAATAAATAATATTAATATTTGTTAAAAATAAATTGAGAGGTATATAAAATATTACATTATTATTTATCCAGTACTTTGTTTTATCATTACGAAATTTTAAGAGGCGGTCAACGGATTCAAAATCTCAGATGAATGGTATTTCCAACCATCACGTAATTTCCCTTTTGTGTCGATCATAATTATTCGTTTCTTGATAACAATAATGGAAATGCTAATTGATGGAAGACATCCTTTCTTACTAATTCCTACAACACGCCCGCTACTTCCAACTCTCTCAGCAAATAAGAAACAGGGTCACCCCAGTCATAAATTACAGCAATATAATATTAGTAACACCCCCACTTCAGAGAAATACTATACAAATATTACAAAATGTACTTTACTTCGCAATATTTCAAAAAGGGGATTCAAATGTCTGCATTTTCATTCGCATTCAGTGCACCTGTGGCTTATATTCAAATCAGAGCGTAGATTTATTTAAGCAAGATTCCAACGACCTTGTTTACTGCTGTAATCAACTTTGTGAAGTGCGAAGTTACAGTAATGAGAACTGATGGATAGAAAATCAATTAAGTAGTTTGGTAAAAGGTTAACTTTCCGAGATACTGAGAAACCTTGTAACGTTAAGTACACTAAAGACGCTAAACTCGGCGTGAAACGTCCTTTGTTCCTGCAATATATCATTTTTTCGTACTCCAAAGATATACAGTCGGTCTCGCACGTGACGGTTTCCGGGTGATATTAATAAAATTATTGTTGGGAGTGGCAAAGTTACAACTTGCACTGCTGTAATTATTAATGTATTGAAAAAAATAGGTTTGTAATATCCTCAATATATTATTATAACTTTTAAATAAGCAGCGATAGCTCAGCGGGGAGTGGTACGGACTGTCGAGAAAACCAGCCCCAAGAGCATGCACCTCTGACTTTTCTAAGTTACATGTGTATTAAGTGGTTATTAATTATCTTAAAAAAGAATGTAATGAATATTATAAAATGAATTTCATAAATTTTTTGTGACATAAGCATTTCACAAATTATGGCAAATGTATCATTATAATTAATGTAAATAAATTTTAATTAGGATATCGCTAAAATAGTAGTAATATTATTTACAACATTGAACATACAATTCATGTCATGCTTGCTAGAAACATGTATGAAAACACTTCTATTTTTGAACACTGAATATTTATTTATTTAAAACTTAATATACATAACATGTATAAAGGCGGACCTAATGCCATTAGGCATTATATACCAGGCTACCTTTGAGTGATCCAGAGACGAGATGATGTGGGCGTATAAGAAAAGTGATAGTAAGAAAGAACTAGACAAGACACTAAAACTACATAAATTTACTTAGTACAATACTATACATATAAAAATACATATAAAAATAAGATATTAACTAACTACATAAGTATATATATAGTATACGTATGTATATATAAGTACATTATTACGTATATTATATAATATGTATCTACTAAAGATGAGATTCCGCTACTCCATCAGACAGGAGCATCCGTACTTTCAATTTGAAAGTAAACTGGTTATTTGACGTCCCGATTTCGATTGGGAGCGCATTCCAAAGAAGTATAGACTGGACAGTTATTATGTCATAAGAATTAATTTATTTTCTACTCGTTTGCTATTGTACTTCCAAGAATCTTGACTTAAACACCCTATAAAGTTTTAAAAATGTTGTTTACGCAGTGTTATTTTATTACACCAGTGTTTCATCGAAACGTTATCTGCTTCTGCGACATCATCTATTTTGTACGCTCTAAAACTGAAAATCACTAAGCAGATTTTATTACAGGATTAAACTATCCATCACCAATGGATGGGCTGATTCTGGGGGCTGGGGGGAGGTCCGGATGAATAATTTATAATGGTATTTATTTATTGCTATTTATAGCATAGACCGGCAAACGAGCAAGTGAATCAGCTGATGGTAAGTGATCTCCACCGCCCATATAATATGAATATGATAATACGAAATAAATCTGGGCACGTTGCAGACTTTAAAGGAAAGGGATAATTAAGGGATTGGGAAGGGGAGAGGGATTTGCTCCTCCGGATATCTCAATCACCTTACGAAATGTAGCAATAAGCTGCTACTTTACGTCGGTTTTCTGTGAGACAGTGGTAACGACCCGATCGAGCCGGCCCATTAATGCTGTAGACAAAACTGCCTTCAGCGTGGTTCTACCACTTAACAAAATCAATTGCAAGTTATTACGATTTTAACCAACGTATGCATATGCCTCATATTTCCCACAAATTTAAAAATAGTACTTTGTTTAATACACTTAAGTAGAACTGTTTAAGCATGACGTGCACAAATAATTTGCACTTCCATTAACGCGCATATGTTAAGTTCCTGTACATAACATCAAGTGTGGCATGATTTATTGCCTTCACTTGTTTACACGTTCATAATTAACTTCACAATATTTTTATTTTATAAACGGGCTTGTTAGGTAACCTTTTTATTGATCGGTGGTTACATATTTACCTGCCTTTAAACGTGTAATGTAGGACAAAGATTACACGCCATTTTCTATAAATTAAAGCAACATACTCGTACATACGCACTCACGCCTGTAATCCCAGAAGGGGTAGGCAGAGGTGTAACCACTACATCCACATTTCGCTGAGCTTCTTTCCCTCACATGATGCGGTAGGGAGCGAGCATATCGCCATACCGGGCACATTTATTATTCTAGACTCCGGGCTGATACCGAGCATTTTGAAATAGAAAAACCCAATATCACTTTTACCCTACCCGGGGATCGAACCGAAGACTTCAGCACAGCAGTTGTACCGCGCACGCATTACAACTGCGCCACCGAGACAGTCAAAAGCAGCAATCAACCATACATTTGAAAGAGGGTAAATGGACCGTAGGCTCTACGAAATAAGCATTTGAATACAATTTTTTCCCACTTTCAAGACGACTTATTAAGTTATAAAAGGAAATGAACGAAGCATAAAAATCCGTCTATTTTGGAATCGTTGTGCGATTGAAACGCGAGAAATAAATCCAATGGAATAAACACTCGTACAGAGGCAATACATTTAGCGTTGGTTATTTATTGTTGTCGAACAGGGCGATACCGCGCGGCGCTCGATCATCAACGGTTTCCAATTACATTAAAATTTCAATTCATTCATCATGTTCACAATAACGAGCGAATACTTTTTTCGGCTGTCTGCCTTTTGATTAGATTCGGTGCCGAACAAACCCATCCATCGCGTAACCACAAAAGGTCGGCGAAACCACCTCCGCCGACTCTCGTTTTCCATTCGTTCCGCTGTCCAGAAATTTTCGCAATAAAATTAATCGTTCCAATAAAAATGGAGCCGAATAGAGCCACCCATGCATGAACATTTTTTAATTGGGTCACTCTTTTTGCTCCTTTCGCAGGCAACCAAACGAAAAATCAAACTTATCAAATTCTTTGTTTATATTAAGATGTCGCGACACCATCCCTCAACTTACTCACTTATTCAAAACGTGTACTTTCACTTATTGAAACTTTTTTCAAAATCTTGTCAGTGTGCTTCTTAAACACTCTGACGATTTGTTGATACCTTAATTGCTTTATCATAGAGTCAGTTACCTTATGCGTAACCTGTCTTGGGTCTCCAGCAATCTGGCTGACTACGAACACAACAGAAAAGCTTTAACTTCAGATTGATTTTCTGAGAAACAATGATATCATTCTATTCTATTTACTTACACAAAGGCTGTAAATGAATTATAATACAACTGTCCCGCGCGGTTTCACCCGCAGCTATAGCAGCGCCACCTACGGGGTCCTATTGTGAATCTAAACCATCCACCATCCAGGGCGCCACCCAAACGCATACAAAAAATTCATTCAAATCGGTCCAGCCGTTTAGGAGGAGTTCAGTCACATACACACGTAGAGTAGAATTATATATATAAAGATAGTTTGTCGTATAAAATATATAATATTAAGCATTTTTAGTGTCGCAAACGACCCAATTAATAAGTATACGTTTTTAATTGACTTGCTTCAGAAAGTTTAACGTGTAAAAATAAAAAGAAGCTCTGCATTTTCTTTCGCGAATTCTTCGAACCCCATTTCGTATTTATTTACACCATTTTCGACTACAATCCAACAATCACGCTCGATGTGTGCTATTCAGGGAGCCTTCCTTTCAGAGGTCCTTCATACAAAACACATGCGATCTGACACACTCGATCAAAGTGAACAATTTGTTGCGTGTAAACGCAGCTCCCGATGGATTGCATAAAAAATCACACAAAAACATGGCATAACGATCCGTCGAACAAACGAAAATATATTTCCCCATTTTTATTTTCGACAAGCAATCGCGTTTAATGGGTTGAGCTCGATTCCCACTTGAGTTTGTTCGATTTTGTTTCATTTGATCGCTTCAACGATTCATTGGAGGTGTGGCGTGGCTGGCAATGGCGATAAAAACGCCACATTCTGTTATTGCCCCATTTACATGAATAAAATTAACTTGGCTATTATGAAAAATGTGATTTCACACGACTGCGATTAGTGGAACGTTGTGTGTTAATGTCCGATTCTATTGTGGATCAATTAAAGTAAAAGCTGCTTGATTGCAAGGTTCGTTTTGTGAATATGATTATAGGTTATGGTAACAAGCAGTATGTAATCGAGAATTTGTGGGTTACACATAAATACCACGTGTGCATGTTATGTCCTTAATTAATTCTATACAGTGTGTTATTTAGCTTCCCAGAGGGATTGACGTCAGGCAGGCGGCGTCGGCGGTCTAAAAATTAGAAGGCAAGTTTTTTTTTATAGTATAGGCCGGCAAACGAGCAAGTGGGTCACCTGATGGTAAGCAATCTCCACCGCCCATGTACGCCCACAATACAAAAGAATTATGGGCGCTTTGCCGACCTTAAAGGAAAGGGATAATAAGGAATTGGGAAGGGGAGGGGGATTTGGGCCTCCGGATAAGTAAGTAAGCAGCTTGCTGCTACTTTACGCCGGTTTTCTGTGAGACAGTGGTAACGACCCGGACGAGCCGGCCCATTCATGCTGTAGACAAAATTGTCTACAGCGTGGCTCTACCACTCGTTAGATGTAACACTTTTTAACACATGTTACAGAACACAAGTTCTGTAACATGTGTTATAAAGCGCATTGAGTTGACCCCACTGCGAGTGGCATTAAGGCAGGTAGAAGAAGTGTGTTATCTAGCGTGTTTTCTTATATCATAGGCCGGGAAAAGAGCAAGTGGGTCACCTGGTGGTAAGCCGACCTTAAAGAAAAGAGATTATTAAGGGGTTGAGAAAGGGAGGGGAATTTGGACCTCCAGATATCTCACTCACCATACGAAACACAACTTAAAACAAACAAACTTGCTGGTCTTAAAACTACAAGGAAAATATTTTTGTATCATGTTAAAAAGCATGTTGCACCGCCCTCTCTGCAAGTGGTATAAGAGCAGTTAGAAGAAGAAGAAGTACTCAAAAGATTGTTAGAGATCACCGTATTGCCTTGATATTACAGTCCTTACATTTTTCGAGGACATTGACTCATGCTGAATGACCTGTTACTAATATAAATCTATTTTAGGAGCAACTACATTGTAAGAGTAACTAATTACTTTTTAGGCCGAATCACAAAAGCGATCGATCTCGTTCTAGTATTAAACTTTTTGATTCATACCGAAGTTACTTCATGTAAACAATAAAGTAAATAGAGTTCTAAATTAATTAAGGGCTTATTTATGTAAATGTATAATACGAGTACCTAGTTTACCTATACAAACAACAAAACAACTTAAATCAACTTTTAATTCCTTAATATCTTTATAAATAGGTACTATTACAAGAAGTTGAAGGATACTTAAACTTTTGAGTCCTTATTGTTACATTAATTTGATTTACATCACACAAACATAGAATAATTCCTATGATGGGAAAGGGAACGAGCCTATCGTCTGGTCATTTTGTAATTCTTATTTTCCCGGCCAGGGAATCAAACCAAGATCATCACAAGTATCACAGCTCAAGTAAAAATTAAGTGGAAAATTAATAGTTCGAATGCCTTTCTCTCGCTCTTTAAATTTTATTAATTTTATTTCGGGAATAAGATAGCTTCGCATTCCTTGAGACTCGCTGAGTTTCATTGCTCGTTGGCAAAATATGCGTGCCATTATCGTTTCTGGCTTTTAAGATGCAGTGACGGGTGAGTAGTGGTAATTGCAGCGTGTTCTATATTCATGACCAGTGAAAATCACGTACCACCATTAGCCGGTCTTTTATTTTAAAAAAATGCATTTGCCCGACGAGAGAATCAATCCAGAACCTCACTGCCTTCAGAGCCTAGGTACATAATTACACACATAAGGCAATTTTGTTTGAAATTTGATTTACTTTGGAATAAATACTCACCTAAATCTTCGGCGTCCTCGCTCCATTCTCCCTCCTGAGCCCAGCAAGCGGCCAGCATCACCAACAACTGAATCCACTTTACTGAACACATTATAAATGATTTACATTGTCACTACACTGAACACAATATGTGCAACTTTCACAACTTCTCTTCACTCAGTATTTGATCGTTTGCATTGGTTTTTTAAAATGTTTCATTGTTATGGTTTTGTGTCCTTAAGATCTGTAACAAAAAATAAAGTATATTAATATAAATAGTTTATTTTTTATAAGATATGGAAATTAATCGTATACTATTGAAACACTATGTCACACTGAGTGTCAGACACTTGACATCCTGATGTATCTGAGAGCCAGATACTCTATCGTGATTACAAATTGAGTGTCAAATAGTCTGTGTATCGAAGCCGCACTGAGTGTTATACACTGCATCCCAATTTTATATAGTGTCAGCTTGCTGTTGCTTTTCGGAAGTGTGTTATATGTACGGAGGTCCAAATCCTCCCGTTCTAATACCCATGCCTTTCTTTTAAAGGTCGGATTGCACACATAACTCTTTGGGGATTGTGTGATTACAGACTAATCAGACTAAGACAGATCGTTTTAGATTCTTTGTTTTTTTTACTCTTGAAGTGAATGCGGCCTTTAATATTTTTTTTAGTATATTAATAAGCATAATTTTATTAGCTCTTTATAAATTTCTATTAGCTATTTTAGTTTTCATATTTACTTATTCCATAAACTTTCTTTGCATTGTGTTATTTAAGTCCAGTTTATGGTCCCGGACCGCGTAATAAAGTTTACAAAATGAAAATATGAAACATTTGTTTTGCTCGTTTTTGAAAGGCCATAACAGTTATCAGTAATATTACGATAGTAAAGTTGACGCTACGTACTAGTCGAAATAGCTACGTACTATTTTAAAAACATTGGCAAAATAAATAAGTGGGTGTTTGAAAGCTCACAGACAGGAAGCGCGATAGAGGTTCTAGTTGAGAGTAAGCGAGGTGGTAGTATTGAGTTGCGGTCAATTGACCGTAACTTAGTGGTTCACTTTCTATGTACCGTGCAGTTTGTCTAGTAGTATACATTAAAGTCTTTGTGTAACGGCAATAATCAGCATACTAGATAATAGAACGGTTAGATTGGAGCTTATGATAAAGTACATTTAATACTCATCAGCATGGACAAACAAGTTACGCAATTCACTCATGTACCATATTTAGCTGCTAATTAGCTATCCGTTATTATAACGGCGTAAAACAATGCAGAAGCTAAATCGCTTCGCAAGTGACTAAGCGTGCGTGTTTTTTTATAACATAGGCCGGCAAACGAAGAAGGGGGTCACTTGCTCGTTTATACAAACATAATGTAAACGAAGTGTACGGAATATTTGCTTCTTCATATTAAGCATGCCGGCAAAGTTCTTGTGACCTACGAATCATACATCGTCGGTCGTTGGTCGACACTATTCTTGGATTGCGTTGCACTTACAACCAAGTGTAGCGTAGTCACTTTACTGAGCCAGGATAAAAAACATGCAACAATGCTATTATACAAGCTTAATTTCTTATTTTTTCGTCGTCTATGTATTTGTACTTCGTTCATCCGATTGAGTTGAAAGTATGTACATTTTTTATTGGAACTTACGAGTAGGTTTCTGAAAAATATGTGTATTTTATGTTTCTTTATTTGTTTGAGCATCACGCAATAACTACTGGAGCGATTTGAATGAAATTAGGCACTAAGATAGACCAGGACCTGGAATATAGGGTATTTTGTATTCCACTAGCGGGTTCGATACTCGCGCCGAGGAAAATATTTTTTGGAGGAAAATACTGGGTGTACTTATTTATTGTATAGGGTACACTTACTTAGGCCCTAAGGTAATATTAAATTTAATCACACAAAAGTTAGTTTGCTATAGAATCAAAGTTTTATTGAATTATTAATTATTTCAAATGGTCAAAATTGATAACAATTATAATTATACAGCTTGTCGTTAATTGCTTCATGGGGAAAAGTATCTACCGTTTGTAATTTCCTTCAGTCGAAACAATATAAATAAAAACTGGAACCGGTAGGATGCCACATATTTCCGTACAAAATAAAACTGGAATGTTTCAAAACAAAGTCTACAAATTCCGTGGATGGCCGGCGGGCGAGTGTCTCTTCAATTGGGCTGTCACACCATCGCTAATGATGCGTTGGAAATGTCGACATAATTTAAAAAACATTCCTTATTTTTCCTTTAATTGTACTCGGATATGTATACTATACATATTAGTGGGCAATTATTTCAGTTGTAACTAATGTAGCAGACAATTGATTTTCTGTGTTGCTTGTTAGCTTATATTTGCAGAGCTCAGCTTGCATTGTAATGCTGTTTTCTTTTAAATACATATATACAACGTGTTACTGAAAGATGTGGTCACATTTAAGGGTCGTTATATACACCTAACACTTAACAGTGCGCGTTTATGTACTGGATCTTATCAAAATCAAGACATCCTAAAATTTCACCCTATTTTTAAACTCTTGTTTATTACGATCGATCTTTATAAAATAAGTAAAGTGCGTTTATATAATAAAATGTATGCGAAGTGGGTTTGTTGGTTTGTCCTTATTCCACGCAGGAACACAATGTAGGAACGAGTAAAGGACAAAAAAGAAACTTGAATCAATTTTGATAATTGCTTCACTAGCGTAATCGACATACTTTTAAAAAGATATTGTTTTTAAATACATTACATATTTATCTATACAAATAAATAAAATTGAATTGTCTGTTTGTTATATTAAAATAACCGCTTTTTAATACATGTATATGGATGTATATGCGGTACATATACCAAAATATCATTTTTTACAATTTTTGTCTGCCTGTCCGTTTGTACCAGCTAAACTCTGGAATGGCTGAACCGATTTTGATGGGACTTTCACTGGCAGATAGCTGATATAATAAGGATTAACTTAGGATACTTAGGTACTTTTTTATCCCGGAAAATGACATTCACGCAGGCGGAGCTGCGAGCAAAAGCTAGTTATAATATATATTTAGATAAGTGTAGTGATAGCTAAGCGTGAGTTGAACGGACTGTCAACGGAGGTCGCTGGTTTTGATTCTAGCCCCCAGGGCACACACCTCTGAGTTATCAAAGTTACATGGGTATTCATTGTTATATCATATCGAAGAAAAAATCAAAGCGAGAAACTGGCTTCATTAGAATTTCAAAAGAATATGAAGTGTACTAATAGGACTATGTGTGTGACTCTTAGGTTATTTATTATTATAATTTATAACTAGTTAATAAAATGAAGTACAACAAAATAAAAAACCGTGTTATTTATTGGTTGTTAGAAAATATTCCTTAAATTTTGATATTCGTAATAGCGAAGGAAGTAATGAAAGTACATTAAAGTTATATCAAAAAGGTTTCTCAATTAATTAGAGTGTATCGGTGAACCTCAAAGGGAATTGTACAACATGTTCATATCTCAAAATATGTTCAAAGGCAGCTTTCAGGCCCCTGTCAGAAATATAAAACTTTGACGCTTGGTTACGTGCACACGCGGGTAAATAATGTCTTTTAATCTGTACACAAGCGTCGGACCCTTATCCGGAGAAATAAAAACTTTTCAAAAAGGTTACGGGCTGTAACGCAAAATTTATTTTTCGATTATGTTGTATACCCGGTCAAACGGAAAGGGGAACAAGAATGTCCGGGGAATGATGCGGCATTTGAATTATTATTATAAAAATTGTAATTAAAACTGAGCAGATATTGTTTATTTTGGAATTGTAATTGTGAATTGTCTGCCACGGTGGCGCAGTTGTAATGAAGCTGCGCTGAGGTTTCGGGTTCGATCCCCGGGTCGGGTAAAACTGATATTGGGTTTTTCTATTACGAAATGCTTAGTATCAGCCCGGAGTCTAGAATTGTGTGATATGGCGATAGGGTCGCACCCTATCACATCATAGGACGGAGATACGCTCGGCAAAATGTGGGTGTACTAGTTACACCTCTGCCTACCCCTTCGGGGATTACAGGCGTGAGTGCGTATGTATGTATGTTTTTAATATCTAATTTTATTTATCCGAGCCATTAGATATCTACGCAATATCTAAGGTTCAGAAGTATATATTTTTTTTATTTGATATGTGGGCAGACTAGCAAGCTGTCTGACAAAAAGCTAACGCTGCGTCTTCTTAAATATCTCTTAATCTTACGCCCGAATACTGAAACGTAACTTAAGCATTTAAGATCATGTTACACATGTTAAGAGCCTCTTATCCGTCAAAGTTGTATGAAAATAAGCCCTTAGACAGTCGGTCCTTGAGTGGCGTTTCAGTATTCTGGCGTTAGAGGTATGTTATTTATATATAACTAATATTAGGTCTCTCACGTTTTGAGGAAACCACAGAAGTACCTGCATGTGCCAGATCATGCCAGGCGTATGATCCCGCAGAAGCGCTGGCTTAGATATTACAGTCAGACATGAGAGTCAATAGTTGAGACCATTAGCTCTCATTGACTACGGAGGAGGCTCAAGATGGAGCGAAGTGGTGTCTTAATAGCAAGCTGGACCCTGGCACTAAGCCAGAATAACGCCAGACAGAAAGAAATATATGTAATTCGTAATGATAGCCTCCGTGGCGCAGCGGGCGAGTAGCCGGTTACAAAGCGTAAGGCCGTGGGTTCGACTCCCGCACCCAGACAAATGTTTGTCTGATTCACAAATATTTGTCTCGGGTCTGGGTGTTGTGGGACCCCAAGACCCTCGTAGTTCTTGATACCCACCATACAGGTTTAACTAGTGTGGGGTCGAGACTATGTGTGTGACTTTTGGGTGGATTTATTTATTATTTATTTCATTATGTTGAACATCGATTATACTAATATAATGATGTAAGCAAAAAATACCACGTGTGTTCCAAACAATGATTCAGTGAAATAATCTTTGCAGCTTCTTTTTTTCCAGCCCTGTATTATACATGTCCCACTGCTGGTCAATGGCCTCCTCTAAGTACTAAATGAGAGGTCCTTGGTGCTGCTACGAATGCATTTATGAATAAAGTAAAAATGGCTTCTTTATTTGTCTATTCAGAGCGAGAGTTAAAATGTTTACCTGAGTACTGAAAAGCAAACACACTACCGGTGCGCAGATTAAAATCTCATTTTTAGGGTTCCATAGCAAAATGGGAAAAACGGAACCCTTTTAATTTCGCCATGACCGTCTGTTCATCCATATGTCACAGCCACTTTACTCGGAGACTATTAGCCCTACGTGGATGAAATTTGGACGGTAGGTTTATTTTATGAATAGCTACACTTAAATAGTGAAATTAAAAAATAAATAATATTGAGGTGACTCCTCCATACGTGTAACTGAGGGATGATTTCATCATGTATTATAGTATTATTGGATGGCTCTTTAAAATTATAGGGCTTGCTAAATTACATTTTTATATATAAGTCATTAGTTTGTGAGATATTCGTGGCCAAAGTCGTGAATAATGAGCCACCCCTCTAACTTTTAAAAGACGGGGTAGAAAATACCGAAATAAATGAAGGTAGTATAACTTAAAAGGTGCTTCAAACGAGAATTGGTTGCAATAAGTTAGGTTGCATTATTTTTGATTTAAGGGATATTTTCTGTTACACAATATTCATTCATCCTGACTACGGAACCCTTCACTGTACGTGGTCCGACACGCATTTGTACGGTTTTTTATATACTGAACTATAGACATATTTTGGAATTTATAGAGCTGCGCTGTAGACATTTTTATCTAAAGCATAAGGCTGCCTTATAAAAAATGGACTTGATTTTTTATTAGTCAAAATGATGAGATGAGCATGTCAATCGCCTGATGGTACACTTACCATCTTACCACGCACGCCTTTAAACAATAGCAATACCATACATAATTTAGTATTACAAAGTGCAACATGGCACTGAGCTGCGCTTGTCACCCAGAGACATATAAGTAATAGATGCTAAGTCTCATAATGTCTAAAAATTCCACAGGTTTCAATGTGTTTGAAATCGGAACACAAAAGTGCTTATACGCTGCGTTAAGTAGATGAAATAGACAAAGTGATTTTTTTACTATCTTTAGAAATGTAATAATTCTTTTTCCACCTAAATTTATCCCACTCGCAGTGGGGTCGGCTCAATATGCTTTTTAACACATGTTACAGAAATATTTGGCTGGTAGTTTTTATGATCGGCCGCATTCCTAACGTCAGCCTCTCTGGGGAGAGAATCATAATAACTAAATAAACAAAATCATATGGGCACAAATATATACAGCACAGTACCAGGCATGTGTGATTTTTAAATTAAAATTCCTACACAAATTATGATTGCCCGGCCTGGGACTTGAACCCAGGATGTCGCGGTTTATCAACTTAAGTAGACCGCTAGACCAATAAAGCGATATATAAATATCGGAAATATTACAACTGGAGATCAAAATCCAGGCCCAGCTTCATTCTAAATGAGCACTACTGATCTCATTATAATAAGATGTTTTTTTACGTATTACTAATCTTCAATGGGAGAAGCTAAAAATATAACGAAGATAATATTGCACACAAAAACAAATTCAATAGATTTAAGCAAATCGAGAACACGTATCAGATTTATCAATAAATGTGAGCAAGGGAAATGTTTTGTTGCAAAAGCGTAAATCTTGTAAGTGACTGTATCGTAAGACAATTTAGTTTATCTCATTTTTTATTGAATATAAAATGCCTGACTGCGTACCTTTCTCTTATCCGATCGGGTTATTTATTGCACAAGTTTGTTTTTGACCGCCTCACGTACTTTATAGGCCGAACCTTCCCTATCCCGAATTGCCAATTGCTATTTGATATATACTTTATGCTGTAACTTTTCGATCTCATATTTCTTAGTTTTTTTTCTTGTATTTTTATATGCTTGCAAAATTATGTTATTTTGTAGTAGTATTCGAATCACCCTAGTAACCTCATTGCGAGTAACTTTATTTCGGGTTTAGATTTATGGGATCAAAACTTATTGTAAAGAAGTTTAACTAAGTAGAGATTTTTGTGTGTGAATATAAATCTAGACAGACGACTTGTGTCAAGAAAAGTTTAGGCGAGGTATATATGACAAGAATATACAAATAATTTAAGACAATGTTTAGAAGTCTACAGGTTTAGAGTCACGCTGTAGATAATTTTGTCTACAGCATGAATGGGCCAGCTCGTCCGGGTCGTTACCACTGTCTTACTTGATGCTGCGTTTCGTGCGGTGAGTGAGATATCCGGAGGCCCAAATCCCCCCCCCCCCCCTTCCCAAAACCCACTAGTTACCCCTGTCCTTTCAGGTCGGCAACGCGCCCATGATTTTGGTATTGTAGCCGTGCATGGGCGGTGGAGATCACTTACCATCAGGTGACCCATTTGCTCGTATGCCAGCTTACGCTTTAAAAGTAGGCAAACAGAAAGATATAAATATAAATCTTTCCATAACACTCTTACATAGTTATTAACATAGAATCCCGCAATACTAATGTTGTTGAATTCGGCCCACCTTATACAAAACACTAACAGGCTGGTAGCCACAAAAAATACTGTCATCGATCTGTATTTTCGTTTCCCTTTCATCGGTTTGTTTTTCATCTATTTTTGCTTGCTCGGCTATAGTCAATTCGAGGGGCAGTGTGCTCAGCATATTGCGACTTGGAATTGTTTTGTGTACAAATTTGCAAAATATTTATAATTTTAGTGCCCGCATAGACAAACGAGTAAGCTGTCCACATGATGTTAAGTAGTCACCGTCACTTATGGACATCAGCAATGTCAGAGAACAGACAAACCGTTGGCGCTCATAGCCAATTTTACTCACTATTCGGTAAACCATTGGAGAGTTAAGCAACTATGATAATGATGCCTCGGTGGCACAGTTTTTACGACTGAGGCTGACGCTGGAGTCTCGGGTTCGATTCCCGGGTGGGATAAAACTGATATTGGGTTTTTCTATTACGAAATGCTCAGTATCAGCCCAGAGTCTGGAATTGTGCCCGGTATGGCGATAGGCTCGCCGCGCTATAACATCTGGTTACACCTGTGTTTACCCCTTATGATTACTTGGATTGCGTATATGTATGATAATCCTTGGACTACTTGGACATAATAGAACTTGAACTACTGAGTTCATATGACTAGCCAGGTCTGCGCTGAATCATAGACATGTTAAATAATTTAGTCTAGTATTTCTAGCAATCAATGCGTTCTATTCGCAAAGGTTCATGAATATCAACCAACGACGCGACGGTTGCATGGAAAGCTTTGTGGAATAAAATGTGGTTTTGGATTACTCTGAATTCAGTGAGTTCAATACCATTTTGTTTTAGTAATTGATATTTTGTGTTGTTGGTTGAAACATATATTCGATATTTTAGTAAGGATTTGGTTTCGGCACAAAACAAATGAAAATCTAAAAATAACATTTGTTTTTCACCGACTTAAAATTATTTAATTTTAGTTTTAGCGGTTGCAAGTCTGTTTCTGTAAGCTGGGATAGCTCAGCGCGGAGTGGTTTGGACTGTCGAAACCAAAATCGCAGGTTCAAAATAAGTCCGAAGAGCACGCACCCCTAACTTTTCTAAGTTATGTGTGTATTTATTGTTAATTATCCTTTGTTTTAACGGTGAATGAAACCTGCATACATACGATTTTCTCCATAAGAATTTCAAAGGTATGTGAAGTCTGCCAATCCTCATTAGGCCAACATGGTGTACTATGGCGTAACTCCTTTCATTCAGTAGAGGAGGCCCATGCACAGCAGTGGGACGAGTATAATACAGGGCTAGTATTATTATTGACATAACTCTGTTTTATTTATTGTCAATTTTTTATTGAAATCCTGGTTCTATACAAAAGCATTAACGCTCTGCCATAACAGGTAAACTTGATAATGCGTTAAATGCCTAAAAACGAAGAACAAAGCATATAACTTGTTCTTTCCAAAAACCTTATCCTGTGATAACGACGGGTTAAGGTCCGGTACGACCTCAGAACCGTACGCGTCCCGTTCAGAATGGCCGCCAATGCTTCGGAAGGGCCCTCTCTCGGCCAAACGACAATGCTGAATCTTTTATTAGTTTTGCGAATGGACGGCCAGTTGACATAACAGTCGTCGACATCTGTTGTGATATTACGCCATCTTTCCCGGAGCGGAGTTCCATCGATCCCGGCCCGGAGGCGGATCGACTATTTTTGTGCACGTGGAATTTCTGAGAGGAACGAATTGAATTCCGTATACGTAGGTGTGGTGTACGGTGGCAAAATGGCGGACTGACGAAATGTACGAGCCTTCGTGCCATTACTTTTTTTTTGGAATGTCTTGTTAACATGATATTTTGCCGAGAGCGGAATTTAGAGCATGGGTGACGGTTTGATGGAAAATTTTGGTTATATTGATGCATTTCGCTCGCGACTTTGTCCGCGTGAGTCATTTTACTGAAGTTACTTAAGTTAAGTTACAATAGCAAGGCAACGCAAATATTTTAAGGATCTTTGTTTACGCTTTTACAATAACGTTCTTAATATCACCGACAATAAAGCTATTAAGCGAAAGTTATGTCATGAAGTTTATTACAAAATTTCAGAATATTTAGAAGAGAGAGGCGTGGGAATAGTTTATTGTAATAAATCTGATAAATAAATCTAACAAAGCAGCTATTGTTAATTTTCATTATTGAGATCTCTATGTATACTAGTGGTCGCGTAGTTTAACTATGCCACATCTCACAATCCTTCATGCGTGAAATATGCTAAAAAAATAAATATAATGTAATGCAAATTCCGCCCTTTAATCCAGGAATGAAGAACCATAACTCTCATGGCTGACGATGAATTAAAAACTATATTTCAGTTTTAATTGGTAGCAGTTTGGGAATGTCGTGTTCGCTAAAGTGTCTTTCTTGGACCAGTATTACTAGTCCAGTCACCTCCCTATGACATGATTAATAGGGTCGTTGGCTGGCACATGCGTCATACTCGTGAACGCGTGCTGCTTGTGTGGATCGGTCTACTCAGACTGTCATTGCTTGTTACATTTCATATGCCTTCATTACATAATCTCTTCATCATTCTCTTGAGAATCGTGCACAATAATCATTATAATTTAATTGCTTTATATCATTATGCTCTCCATTGGCATAAATTCAGTTGCTCTAATTCAAAATAGGTAAAAAGTATTAATGTAGTGACAACCTCCGCGGCGTAGTGGGCTAGTATCCGACTGAAAACCGAAAGGCCGCGGGTTTGATTCTCGTACAAATGTTTGTGTGATCCACAAATAATTATTTCGGGTCTGGATATTTTCTCCCCAGAGGGGTTGACGTCAGGCAGGCTGCCCGTCGTGCAATTACAAGCCGCTGCGAGTGGGATAAGGGCAGGATAATAACCTAATATGTATTATACCCTAAACCGACGTGCATGTATGAAAAATTTAATGAGAGTGAATGAGGCCAAAGAGGTATCAAGGATCGTAGCAAGTGGAAATCCGTTGTCCTCTGCCTATCCCTATGGGAAACAGGCGTGAGTCTATGTATGTATGTATTATACCAAAACCTTCCCGATACTAGATTACGTTAGTTTGTTTGTTTGTTTGTCAATAATCAATATTGATTAAAACTAATTTTTAAGACAATCTGGAACAAACTTACATACATTATACAGAACGTCCTTGTTTAAGCCAGTTGAAAACCAAAATCATTCCAACATTTGAAAAGTGATCCCGCGGGAGTATGCGTGATTTATAAGCGTGTATTATGTTTTGTTAATCTGTACGTTTAATAAATTGCAAAAGGACAGCCAGATATCATGAGCGAGTTAAATAAGTGTCCCCCAAAGGGCTCGAGCAAACGCTTCCTACCTTTCAGTTGTATCTGAGTTTCACACCCAGGGGAGTAATTAGAATTAAAGAGTGTTAAACTTTCTCTAACTGATGGACGCGTTGCTCTGTTGCTGCTCTGGAGACGGGTTCCGGGTAATTGTTTAAAAATTAGCCCGGTATGGGGATACGCTCGCTCCCTATCACATAAATGACGGAGATAGGCTCGGCAAAATGTGGGTGTACTAGTTACACCTCTGCCTACCCCTTGGAGGATTACAGGCGTGAGTGCGTATGTATGTACGTATGTATGTATTAGACGGTGTATTGTCGTTAGAGGCCGTCTGGTTTGGTACCACCTCTGTGTCTATTCCTGCTACCGTGCAGCAGTGTATGAATAGTGTTTCGCTTTGATGCATATTAAAGGCATTTAATTACTGGGCATTATGAGACACCAACTGTCTCGGGGTTACGAATTTAGTCCATTGTCATGCAGTACTTCGAATATAATTCGAATTTCTGATTGTTGTTGCTTCTGTTTATGGTGGCGTGACGGTTACCATCAGGCGAGCGATCTGCTCGTCTTGTCAACAAAAGCTAATAAACAAAGTCCATTGTTATGCACTGATTCGTAATTAAAGGTTCAGTGTGTTGTGTCTAATCGCCAGATGCTATCTCTATCATACAACTCGTCCTATGATATTTTCTTTCTTTCTACCGGACGATATCCCTTAATGGCTTAATGCCAGGGTCCGCCTTCCTACTATGACGACTCCACTTCACCCGATCTTGAGCATCCTCAGTAAAACCATTGGCGCTCATGTCTCTCTCTAGTAGGTACGTCAAGCAAGCGCTTTTTGGGATGTCTGCGGGATTGTATCCCTGGTATAAACTTGCTGAAGGATTTGCGACCGATATTAATTCTGCGTCTTTAATTAAATTATTTTTTGTAACACAAATTCTGTACGATAGTATATCAAAACATAAATATGTAAGTTCACGCCTTTATCCCTAAAGGGATGGGCAAAGGTGCAACTATTGCTGCACCAGCATTTCATCAAGCTTATTTCCATCTTATGATGTGTTAGGAGGCGAGCGTATTGCCGTTCAGGGAGCAAATTCCAATCCCGGGAAATTCAAGTATGATTTTTTCGAATCGAAAATTCAGACACAAACTGTGATGGGCCGACCTGAGAATCGATTCCAGGAGCTCACGGTTGTCATCGTTAGTAGGTTAAAATATCAAAAACATTATGCTAACATTAAACAGTAACCCTGATCCCTTTTATTTATATCCAAAAACTTAACTTCATCCAGCAAAGTAAGTCGTGGAGATCTGTCACGGTGTCATTAAACCCCCGGCCACGAGGATTATTTTTATTTCTTCGCCAAGATTTATTTTCCTTAGATTAGCATTCCTCTTATTTATGCTAATGTAATTTTAATGGCGTCGCCTTTTTCGGCTAATTTCATTTTACGAAAAACTCTGTGGATTTGTTTAAAAACCGGAGCTTAATAAGGCACGTTAGGTGACGATTTTGCTTTAATAAAATTTAAATTATCGCCCTAATTAAGGGATAAATTGTTATCAGAGCTTTGGAGTGAAATTAATACTGGCGGAAAAAATTTAAGATAAAAAATAGGAAATAAATATTGTAATAATTTCATGTTATTAGTTCTAATTAATTGAACGAGTAGGATGCATGCGTTAAGGTCCGGTTTGAGGTACGGTTTGAGGTACGCGACCGAGACAGGAGACCGCGACACCCTACGAAAGCAACACTTTGTGTTTAATAGGTTTGATGCATGTTTTTGATGAATCGGTCCATACTTGGCGGAATTATGCGTGAACATACATAAAAAATATATTACAGACGAATTGAGAACCTCTTTGTTTTTTGTGTCGGTTAAAAAGCAAAACACATGCACCGAATTGATAACCTCTTTTTTGAAGACAGTTAAAACGTTGCCTTCTATGACGCTTCGAAGGAACAAATATTACTCGTTAGCCTACTGTAATTGTAAATTGTGTTTTAAGTTTTTCTCATTTTTAATCTTGTAATGTGCAGTAGGTATTGTAGCTAAGCGATGTATTAGTCTAAGGTATTAGTGTGAGATACCGTAATAAATACATTTCTTTCTTTCTTTCTTTCTTTCTTTACTCGTATAAACTGCCCATAGGACAAAAGAACATAATGTATCGAAAGAATCCAAACCAAATCACATGTCATGTCACGTATCAGTTTCGAAAGTAAAATGATCAAAGTTGAAGACAATAAGCAAGAAAGTAGATCGGCGATAAGCCAACACCGCCGTGAGTCACGGCGTGTATCGGGATATTTGAATTAAAAGAAATTCTATGTAGTATGTTACTGCTTCGACTCGAACAAACAGTTGTAGCGCCTGTCCGCATGTAATTGTCATCCTTTACCATGAGTACAGCATTCTACAAGATGCTTGGCAATTTTCGTATTCTACGTTCCTACTATTCTACTAATCAGGTAATTGGGTGTACATATCATACGAAACAAATGGTTTAGGATTGTTTATGATAGTCATCGAAATAGATAAAATTAATTATACAGAACGATAGATACCACATATTTTTTATTTTATTATGTTTCAAAATATACAGAAATTGATGTGGAAATAACTCAATTTTTTTGAAGATTTTTAGAGATTGTCCTGGTGCTTTATATTATTTAGATTGCATGGTAGTTTAATAACTTGTATTTATATTACTTGACTTTTATCGAGCAAAAGCCGTGATAGGTCAGCGAGGAGTGGTATGGACTGTCGAGACGAAAGTCGTCGGTTCGAAACCAGCCCCAAGAGCATACACGTCTGATTTTTCTAAGTTACGTGTGTATTAATTGTTAATTATCACTTGCTTTAACGGTGAAGGACACATCGTGAGGAAACCTGCATACCTAAGATGTTTTCCATAAGAATTTCGAAGGTATGTGAAGTCTGCCAACCCGCATTAGGCCAGCGACCACGCTCACGCCTTAGTCCACCAGGACTAAGGCCTAACCTCTCTCATTCAGTAGAGGAGGCCCGTGCCCAGCAGTGGGACGTGTACATTTTTTATTTTTGTAGTACTTCTTAGTGATTTTATAATAACAATAAAGAACCGTTTGACAAAAGTTATCACAAAACCGATTAGTATACTGAAATCAAATTCTGCCATTTTCCTTTTCAAATGCCTGCAAATATTATTTTTCCACTATATCTATATTGTATGTACAAAAAATAGATTAGCTTTACCTTAACATATTCAATCTATTTATTGGTTCCATGAAATATATTTCGGAGATTTCTTCGTAATAACATTTTTGGGGGATTCAGGTCGTATAAGGGCAGTTAAGTAATTTTACCACTGGTTTCCTTTCAAAATAGGTATCTGTTAATAATATCTGTAGTAAATCTATTTATTTATACATATTTTCTTACTTTAATATTGGATTTTATTATAACTTGAGTTATAAAAGATTTATGAAAAAGTGATTTAGCGTCGAAAGCCCACGGTAATGTTTGTTTTATTTACTGCAAATATGACGTTTTATGAACAATATATTCTATTGTGAACCTAATTTAATTATTCGATTTTACTATGATACATGTATTTGTTTTATTACAGCACGAATGGACCGTCTCGACCGGGTCGTTACCACTGTCTCACAGAAAACTGACGTAAAGTAGCAGTTGGTTACTGTGTTTCATACGCTGATTGAGATATTTGGAGGTCCAAATCCCCCTACGTTTCCCAATCGCTTAATTATCTATTTCCTTTAAGGTTGGCAATGCGCCCATGATTCTGGGCGTTTCGCATACATGACCGGTGGAGATCACTTACCATCAGGTGATCCACTTGCTCGTTTGCGGGTCTATGCTATAAAAAATAAGGGGTTTTCTATCGAAATGCTTAGTATCAGCCCGGAGTCTGGAATAGGGTAGTTGACTAGTTTTTTTTTATTATTTAAATCAATAAGTTACTTTACTCAAAATATATTGCAGAAAGAATTTTATAAATCGGACCAAAAATAAATAAGTTAGAAGCCATTCAAAACCTGTGGAAGGGGTAATTGTCAAATGACAGAAGATGCAACCATTGACGTCACTGTGTAAAATGTTCATTATGGTGCACGCGTGCAAGCGAGATAGTGAGATATCCCCACTACGCACCCACTTTTCTTCATACCAACATTTAAAGTCATAACTGCGGGCACATTTCTGAACCAATTTATATTGTGTTTTAATAAAAGGGTTTCTTTTGCGTGTCATTTTCTGTTGCTTATAAAATAATGTATAAAATTCAATATAGGAAACTACCCTATTGTGCTAGGTATGGCGATAATGTTGCCCCCTATCACATAATGGGACGCAAATAAGCTCAGCGAAATGTAGGTGTACTAGTGACACTTATGCCTACCCCTTCGGGGATTACAGGTGTTAGTGCGTATGTATGTATGGAATCCCACTGGTCATTCGAAACGCCACGGTAAACTTCAGTCTTTTGTCGAACAATCATATCAGCAATCGGTTTACAAGGTGGTTGGTCCCTCCACCACCGCTTTGTCTATTTCACCAAGCAGCAGTGGGTAAGCACTGTTGTGTTCTGGTTAGAAAGACATTGAAGCTAGTGAAATTACTGGGCATTATGATATTTAACAGCTTATCTCTCGGGGTGACTAGCGCAGTCCAGTGTCATGCAGTGCTTTGTAATTCAAAGTTCTGTGTGAAGTTGCTTCTGTTTATGACCTTAACATCAGGTGAACGACCTGCTCATCTCGTCATTCAAGCTATAAAAAAACCCTGTCGAGCCGTGCCGTACAATCTGTAGACAAAACTGTCTACAGCTCAATTCTACCACTTAAAAATACTCTACTCAGCTCGCAAGCAAACTAATTGATCAATTTATAAAACGCTTTTCATTTTAGAAAACACTACGCGTTCACACGCCAAGCTCTGCGGCCCCCCCAAATTCAGTTAGCAAGCAAAATGTTTGAAACTGACCTATTTCCAAAAGCCGTGGAGGGACAATTATTTTAGAATAAAGTTTTATAACGGGTTCAATTTAGATCGGTGTTCGGTAATAAATATTAATGAAAAATGTACTCACCAGAATTATATAACTACTTTAGTTGTATATCTATTGAACATGCTCAGTTCGTTAGCAAATTTTTCATATATTTTTATACTGTAGTCGTAGATAATAGTGCAAAAATATATTGCTTTTCAAATTTTTGTAATCTTATTATAGCATATTATTGTAATCTTTTTATAGCATATGCCGGCAAACAAGCCAGTGGGTCACCTGGTAGTAAGTGATCTCCACTGCCCATGTACGCCCACAATACCAAAAGATTCATGGGCGTGTTACCGACCTTAAAGGAAAGGGATAATTAAGGGATTGGGAAGGGGAGGGGTTAGGCTCGCCCCCTCATCATGGGACGGAAATAAGCTCGACGAAATGTTTTACTGGTTACATCTGCCTACCCCATCGGGGATTACAGGCATGAATGCGTATGTATGAACCAATTAAATAATTATCCGTACTAATGATACGTAATGATAATCTTAATATTGCGCTTTATGCTTCAGATTAACTCAAGTGGCTTTTACGCCTCAATTATGATCTCTATATAATTATTAACTATGTAACAGTGGATGGTTGATTTATTAAATGAGCTAATGTACGCCATTTCGCGCAGTAACATATTTAATGTTTATCCAAACTGTTAATGTTGAGATAGGTGTTAATGTTGTTAATATCTCGCTTCGCAGTCTGCTACTTTCCCGCTGCGCCACAGAGGCTTTAAAGGTTCTTAAAATTATAATTTATATATAAATAAGCAATCCCCAGAGGGGTTGACGTCATGCAGGTGGTTGTTTGTAAAATTACATGCCAAAACTTTCTGTAACATGTGTTAAAAAGCATGTTGCGCCGACTCCACTCAGAGTGGGATAAAAGCAGGTGAAAGAAGAAACTTGTTCAAATTATGGAACTTCCAGCTCGCACTTGGCCAGTGTCTTCATCCTTAAAATAAACCAAGACGCTGTCATACATTGTTATTATGTTGAAGTCCTCGTAACCATTATAAGTTTTAGTCCTTCTATAATTTCGTCTATGATTTTAGGACCTTTATAGTTAACTCCCTATATGTATACGCATTGGACCCGCTTATGAGACCTTTTAACGACTTGTATTATACCTACCGTCTAAATAAGTTTCTAGTAATAAAAAAAAAATAAAAAAATTGGGATACGTCATTTATTTATACATACGCACTCACACATGTAGTTCCCGAAGGAGTAGGCAGAGGTGTTACCATTACACCCACAGATCGCCGTGCGTATCTCCGTCCCATGACGTGATAGGGGGCGAGCCTATCGCCATGACACTATTTACAATTCCGGATACCGGGCTGATACTGAGCATTTCGTAATAGAAAAACCCAACATTACTTTTTCCCGACCTGGTTATCGAACCCGAGACCTCAGTGGCAGCCTCAATCATAACGGGTACGCATTACATCTGCGCCACCGAGGCGTCATATATTTATATCTCGTTTACAAATATATACCAAAGAACACACAAAATTCTAAGTCTGAACACACTAAATTCTGACTTCTCAAGTCTCTTATAAATTAATTAAGACGACACGTTTATTTAGACATGATAAATATGGACTTATTTGTCATTAATTTTGCAAAGCTTTTAATAAAGACGTATTATATTATAATATGCATAGGTGTTAAAACGGCTTTGGGGTTTTCACGACAATATTAAGGGTCTAAACTCCGCATTAAAACTGTACCCCACACTAATCATTGACTGTTTGTACCACACAAAAACCTACCGGAATGGATATTTTGCCCAACCGAAATGTGGTGTGGTGTCTTTCTGAGTGGTAGATCCACGCTGTAACTGTAGCGCTCTATTCATGGGCTGCCTCGGCCGGGTCGTTTCTACTATCTCACAGAAAACCGACGTTAAGTACCGGCTTGCTGCTAGAAAACTAGTAACATATAATTTTGTACATGGATTAATTCAGCAGGTGTGTTAGAATTATCTTGCAACCCAATGTCACTTTGCCTTAGTTACAGCCTTAAATAATAATTTAATTTAATTTCTTAATTTTGTCTTTTTTCACACAAAGGTTACTTGAGAACAATTTTTCAGGTTTTTTAATAGTAAAAACTTAATCAGGCACCTACTTAGAAAGTCCTAAGTACGACTTTTCAAATTACAATATTTTGTTCAACAAATATTTTAGTCAAATTTAGTTATTGTACTGTCTGGATTATTTTTGGTTTATTGAATTATTTGTATGTCTACATAATAATAAATAAATATGGGCTTGTTTAAAAAACGGAATGTTCTGCGATAAAAGTATCTAATTAATATATATACCTACCTATAAAAATGAAAATGTCTGACTCACTCACTCATCAACGCCTAGCCCTTGGAACTGAAAGCTGTAATTTCGCACAGAGGATATTTCAAAATTTAACCCCTAAAAGGGTTAAAAGTATCTACAGAAAAAAATAATAGACATTTAAACTCGAAACATTGTAGGATTACCTACCTACTCCTAAAAACTAATAAGCATATACGTATTTCGTGATTTTTGGAAAATCTACCTCTTAGCCTTAAAGGATTAGGGGATGAAATACTCAGTGGCGGATTTGCCGTAAGGTCCAGTAGAAGAGGGCCTAGGGCGGCCAGATGTTAGGGGTGGCCAATTGTCAGAAAAAAATCACAAGAGATGATAACAAGAGTCTATGTATATGGTGGGTGCTGAGAAAGGAGCGGCTGGAACTTACTACCTCGCCTGGGGCCTAGGGCGGCCAAAACTGCAAATCCGCCACTGGAAATACTTTACAGGGGCAGGGTTGTTCGGTTATAGACATTCATGCGGGCAGAGCTGCTGGTAAGTTGATAGACATCGAAATAAGATGACTAGAACGATGTTAACTCTCATATGACTGCATAAAATACGGCTCCACTTACTTACACATGCAAATCACACGTAACACTCATACATGCAACAAAAAATATTGAACGTTCAAAATCAACTTTATTTCATAAAAGTTAATGTCTAAATATTAAATTTTTACATCGAGATACGACGTTCTGCACCCCAAAAAAATTAGACGTATCAAGTACCAACTAGAGAATTGCACAGTTTTGGTGGGGTAATTTTTTTTTGCTTGAGTTATTTCGATATTGATTGAAAAGCTTTATCAGCACAATCAATAAATTTACCAGATACGGAAGACAACAGGTTATCAAAAACTAAAGAAAAATAAGCAATGTTGTTCACATCATGTAAAAATTAAATTATATTTTAAGTATTTACTGAAACAATATTTCCTGCCTGCCTCGACTGCCTCAGTGGCGCAGTTGTAATGCGTACGCGTTACGATTGAGGTCAACGCTGAGGTCTCGGGTTCGATCCCCGGGTCGGGTAAAGTGGTATTGGGTTTTTCTATTACGAAATGCTCAGTATCAGCCCTGAGTCTGGAATTTGTGCCCGGTATGGCGATAGGTTCGCCCCCTATCACATAAGGGACGGAATTACGCTCGGCGAAATGTGGGTGTACTGGTTACTCCTCTGCCTACCCCTTCGGGGATTACAGGCGTGAGTGTGTATATAATATTTCCTATAAATAATATTTTTTATAAAATTAAATATTAAGTAAGTACATTTAATGATTACGTAACTATTTTATTTAATTTGTTAAATGTTAAAAATAAGCTAAATTTCATTTTCTGAATTAAACTAGAGTTTAACTTACAAATTAAGCTCAATTTTAGCTTATAAAGCACGATTTTCGTAGAGTTATTAGTATTCTACGACCGTGCCTGTAACCTCACTGCAATAGATAAAAATGTGTTAACAAGCTATTGTGAGGAAATAAACGAGGGCGCCTAGTTTTATGGACTACTGATTTATTGGTCTTCTATCTATAGGTAAAAATAAAAAGTAAAAAAGCCGTGTCTAATCAGTGGAAAAGCGTTTTAATTAAATCAGCAAACATATATTTTCCGTAAGAAATATATTATAATGATGTAAAAAAAAAGTATAAGCTTAATATAATATATATTAATTTAATTTCTTTACATTGACTATTTATATTTTTATGTATGTAAATGTAATTACCGTTTTTTTGTTATGTGTAGTAAAAATTCACAATATTAAAAAGAATTTATAAAAATCGTCATCGCTATTAAAATGTGTAACTTCTTTGTTGTAATTTAAAACAAAAGTATTTTACAGTGATAAAATATTAATGAATTACCTTTTTAAACATCATCTACATACGTTTATCATAAACCACCGATTTAAATGCAAAGGAAGCACACCGCGAACAGCCTTAAAAATTGTAACGCGACAAAATTAAATCGGTCCCGATCAACAAGTGGATTGTATTACGTCACAGTACACAGAAAATAGGCGATTTATTTTATTTTCAGAATACGCGCGAATTTATCAATCACCACGACGATATCAACCCACAGCCATTCGCTTTGGACTGCGAGCGGGCACTGATTCGGCATTGGACGTTGTTTTTCAAAGGTGAGGATTTCGTGCGTCCTCGGCTGAAGTCGGCAGCCTTCGGGAACTCATCCCTATTCGATTGTGAAGAATTTGATTTTTTCGTGAAACATTCTAATTGAAATGGTTCTAAACTGTTTCCGACAGGAGTGTATTTAGCCGTGTTTGTTATTTGAAAGCTCAGAATTTTCACTAGCTTAAATACTGTTATATGCTACTTACACCCTAGATTTACTGAAAGTTACGACTCTATCTATCTATTTTTAAATAATGGTAAGTGGCCAACCTAGTGTCAAAGTTTTCAAGTCGCCCGCAGCCTCCGGTTAGATTTAATGACTGCTGTCAATTGTTGAGAGCCGGGACGCCTGTTTACGTACCTCCTGAAGAACGAAGACGCTCAGATGTAATCCATAGACTGACCGCGCCAAGGCTTGCTTAATTTTACCGATTAGTGGGTGCAACTAGTTATGAGCGCCTTGCTATAAGAGTATTAGAAGAGTAGAAGCATGAAGGTTGGAATTTAGATATTCTATCAATGGTCTGTCATTAACTGCGATTATTTGAGTGGTAGAGCCACGCTGTAGACGCTTTTGTCTCCAGCATGAATGGGCCAGCTCGTCCGGGTCGTTATCACTGTCTCACAGAAAACCGACGTAAAGTAGCAGCTTGCTGCTGTGTTTCATACGGTGACTGAGATATCCGGAGGCACAAATCCTCCTCCGCTTCCCAATCTCTTAATTATCCCTTTCCTTTAAGGTCGGCAAAGCGCCCATGATTCTTTTGGTATTGTGGGCGTACATGGGCGGTGGAGATCAAACCCACTTGCTCGTTTACTCTCTTATGTCATAAAAATGGCATAGGACGTATTAACGACTCTAAAAGTATAATTAAGGGGGCTAGAGATTTGGGCCTCCGAATGTCTCATTCACTGTATGAAACTCAATAAAAGCCTGCTAGTTTACATCGGTTTTCTGTGAGACAGTAACAAAATTCGGACGACGAGGCCTGTTTAAGCTATAGACATATATATTACTAGAGTACACTTTGAAAGCTTTTGGACCTAGTAGTCATTACCTAATAGCAGCAATTATTAAGTAATCAGGAACTTTCAAGTCATCAGATACGAAGTCTGCCTGTCTCATTACGTGAATTTAAACACTACTTCGTTTTAACTAATTTGGTGCATAATTATAATGTAACTTTTTTATAAACATGTATATTGTATACTAAGCCAGTAGTAGACTTGGCTAGTGTATAACCTAAGTACATCAAATAGAGGGATGACATAATATCTTCTTTTATATAAAAATCAATTGCTGTTAGTTAGTCTCGCAAAATTCTTGTGTGTATTTGTGTGGGTCTCTGGATGGTTTATATTCATAATTGGACCTGGTAGGTGGCGCTGCTGTAGTCAGGGGAGCAACGCGCGAGACAGCTAGTTAGTAATAATTTTGGTCGATAAGATGACATTAGCTATTTCGTCGTTTTCCTTGATACGTCATGTTCAGTAGTAATCGTAGTAATACATCATTTTGTGTAATTAGTCAGTTTCCCAATTCGGCATATATTTCTTGTCATTCCTTACTTGTTCCACGATGTATAACTATGCTCAAAAGAAAGTACAATCATATTTTGTTATGAAATTACTGATACAGCGTAAAGTTGATTTTGAATTATTATTACAAAACAAAATAGTAGAGTCACAGTTTTGCCTACAGCATGAATGGGCCGGCTCGACCGGGTTATTACCACTGTCTCACAGAAAACCGACATAAAGTAGCAGCTTGCTGCTGCGTTTCGTACGGTGAGTGAGATATTCGGAGGCCCAAATACCACTCTCCTTCCCAACCCCTTAATTATCCCTTTCTTTTTTTTAATTGTCCTAGATAGACATACGAGCGGTTGGCTCACCTGATGGTAAGTGGTTACCGCAGCCCATGTACCTCAGCAATGCCAGAGCACAGCCAGGCCGCTGCCTACCGTTAACTGGTATTATGGGCGTACATGGGCGGTGGAGATCACTTACCATCAGATGCCCACTGGCTCGTTTGCCGGCCTATGCTATAAGAAATACCCGACCCGGGGATCGCATAGATCAATCATATCAACAGATCTTCGACTGCGTCGGTGGTGCAGTTATAGTTATATCTTAATACCAATCCTGAGAGGGTCCTACAGAAAAATCCAGTATACTAAAAATATACTATACATATATACAGTATGTACAGTATGTATGTTGGGTGTATGTCTATACACCCAACAGTCACACACATATTCCTGACCTTACAATAGGTTAACCTGTATCGTGGGTATCAGGAACTACGAGGGACTTGCGGTCCCACAACACCCAGACCCGAGACCAATGTTTGTGGATCACACAAGCATTTGGTCTCGGTTTGGGAATCGAACCCACGGCCTCTTGCTTCGCAGCCTTCTACTCGTCCACTGCGCCACAGAGCTGTCAATTTCAGTATACTATAAATTTGTATACAGTTTGATCCCAAATTTCAATACGAAGGTCGTATAATTAAATTTGTTTGTTTGTGCACACGGTACTGCGGCCGGCTTAGGCGCTCCGTTTGTGATTTTTACTCCTCTGTATACTGAAATTAAAGGTGAAGTTTGTTGAAATTTTAATCGAAATGTGTTTAAGCTTGGTAAAATTGGAAATACATTTTTACTCAACAAATTTTATATAAATATCAGTGTTTTTATTACAAACATGCGGTGAGAGGTTTCTATAAACGAAAAATATTAAAACAATATTTTTGACTGTCTCGGTCGTGCTGTAATGCGTACGCCGTACGTCTGCAGTGCTGAGGTCTCGGGTTCGATCCCCGTGTCAGGTAATAGTGATATTGGGTTTTTCTATCACGAAATTTTTAGTATCATCCCAGAGTCTGGAATTGTGTCTGGAGTATTGTGGAGTAGATTACAGGTGAGTGCATATGTATATGTGTAAAAAACACTAGTTAAATGAATGTAAAAGTATGAAAATGTGGGCTTGGCACTTTGGAAGCTCTATGACCTATGTCATTATAAAGTAGGGAGTGACACATTTTATCAAGGTACATTTTTATCTCAATCTTTTTATTATTTATTATCAACATTGATAAAAAACTTTAAATATGACCACACCTTTCTATAACACGTGGTATATAGATAAATTATTCTATCATTAACATGAATTTGTTTTAACATAATATTGATAATTTATAATGGCACCGAATAATATTAATCATTCAACTGTTATAACTGAATACATGAAACTGAAGTACTTTATGAAAATTATGTTCATGTCATAAAATTATGTAATTTCAATTGCTCACTGCATGTTACTTTGAACAAATGAGACGCATTGGGAATCAAAATGCATTTTAGATATTATTCTGTACTTGTATTAATTAATTTAACATACCATATTGTAATATCTAATGTAATACATAGTTTCAATAGTTACCTTGTTACTGCGGTAATATAATGATGTATGTTATTTTAATATGATCATCGTTCATGATGATCATATTATCTCATGCGTGAGAAACTTATGAGTGCCTGGATTCTAATTCGAGGTCTCTCTCTCTCTCTCTCTCTCTCTCTCTGGTCGGTCCCTCATCTCTGAGGATCGTGATCATCATTGGATGGTCTATACTTAGATCGATCGATTTGACTCGATCGGTTTATATCCATGGCGCTTCTGACCACCGAGCTGAACTTGGATGAAAGCGAGCTCCTTACTTGATCGTTCCATATTGTTGGGGACCGTCCTCTAGCTCTCTTGCCCTCCGTGTTCCCAATTACAATCAGCTTTTCGAGGTTCTCTTTTCCTCTCCGTACTACGTGGCCGAACAATAAAGAATTCCAGATCGAGCAATCACAATTTGGGTTTGTGACTAATATTCGAACAATTAAACATTGGTTGCCGTGATTGGAACTTGTGCCGATATTATTTTAATTTACAATAAGAAATACACAATGTGGTGGTACCAATCCAGATGGTCTCAAGCATATAAGGGACCTATCCTATATTATAATAATAAGATATAAAATAATAATAAGACGATAAGCCCGTCACTTATCATATCTTGGGACGGAAATACACTGGGCGACACGTGTGTATTAGTATACTACTAGTGTTGCAACTCTACTTACCCCTTCGGGGATACAGACGTGACCTTAATTAAGTATGTACTGTTCGTAAAAGAAACCTGATACGGTATTATTATTAAAATAGTACATTTATTGCTTATTCATACTAGCTACATGCATTCGAATATGCAAACAATATATTGATTTTTCGTCAGGTATTTAAGAGAAAAATAAGCACATATTATTCTGATGTTATAACTGCGCTATACTGGATAAGCATTATCTCTGTGGCGCAGATGTAATGCGTACGCGTAATACGTAATACGTAAAGTTTCGAGTTTGATCCCCAGATCGGGGAAAAGAAGATTGGGTTTTTCTATCAGCCCAGAGTCTGGAATAGTGCCCGGTATCGCGATAGGCTCGCCCATTATCACATCATGAAACGGGAGTAAGCACGGTTAAATATGAGTGTACCGGTGACACCTCTGCCTACCCCATCGAGGATTACAGGCGTGAGTGCGTATGGGCTTTCTAAGATGAACGATCAACAAAAACTACAGTCTAATATGACCTGCTCATAAACAGAAGCAACGCCACACAGAATTTTGAATTACAAAGTCCTGCATGGCACTGTACTGCGTTCGTCACCCGGATACATAAGTTGTTAAGTCTTAATGCACAGTAATTTCACTGGTTCCAGTGCTTTTCAAACCGGAATTCAACTCTTACACACTGGTGCTTGTCGGCATAAATAGACAAAGCGGTGGTACCAACCCAGACCACCTCTCGCATACATCATCGCATCTAATCGCATCTCGATGGACATAGTTACATATATTTCTATAACCTGCAAAGCAAATTATTCAAACAAAAGTAACTAAAAGTATAGCATTTCTATACATAAATTATAAACCGTTCGTAACCCAAATTCCTATATACAAAATGTTCAATTAATTCACCATTGACGCTTGTACACAAAACATTTGATCAAATCCCAAATATTTGATGTAAATAGTGGAAACATCGTGGCGTAGGCTTCAAAGAGATGTGGCGCGCGATGTTCGCATAAATTGTTCCACGGAATTTCTCCTAATGCCATTCATGTTCGCGTGTAATTCGTCATATGAATGTTTTTTATCTATCCAACTGACGAATATCACATCATGGGATGCAATGGAATTCTGGACATGCGCACTCACGCCTGTAATCCCCGAAGGTGTAGGCAGAGGTGTAACCAGTACACCCACATTTCGCCGAGCGTATCTTCGTCCCATGATGTGATAGGGGGCGAGCCTATCGCCATACCGGGCACAAAATCCACACTCCGGGTTGATACTGAGCTTTTCGTAATAGAAAACCCCAATATCACTATACCCGACCCGGGGATCGAACCCGAGACCTCAGCGTCAGCCTCAGTCTTAACGAGTACGCATTACAACTGCGCCACCAAGGCAGTCTGGGCAAGTATTGTGTGATTTTTCGAATCTCAAACTCAAACACAAATTGCCCAACTTGGGATTTGACTCCAGGACCTCATGGTTTTTCCATTTAAGTAGGCTATTGCCAAGGCGCCAATAATAGAATAAAATAAATTGACATGGGTTGCACGGGTTTGGAAAATGTGCCCGACATGACGATAGTCTCGCCAACTATCAATCACATCATAGGATGGAAATAAGCTCGGGATGTTGGTGTACTAGTTGCACATCTGCTTACGCCTTCAGGGATACAAGCGTGAACGTGTATTAGCTTATATTATTCTTCTTCCACCTGCCCTTATTCCACTCGCAATGAGGTCAGCGCAATATGTTTTTAACACATGTTACAAAAATATTTGTCTTGTAGTTTTTACGACCGGTCGCCTTCCTGGCGTCAACTCCATTAGGGAAAAAACACAAAAAAAAAATGTGTATCACACAAACATTTTTTTCTGGGCGCGGGAAATGAAACTGCGGCCTCTCGCTTCACAGCTAGCTACTCGCCTACTGCACCAAAGAGGCTGTATTTGTATGGAGGCTGCGTTGTATTAGCTTATATTAAAAAATTAAAATTATATGAAGCAATTCCATTATCACGCAACAAAATCAACTCGGCACGTAACTTAATTGCGTTACACATGACGCACAGCAGTTTTATCACCGAACAGCTGTCTCGGGGTCCCCAGACGTTATCTCCCCGCAAGATATACGCAGGCCTATCTCTGGAGAAAAATCGGTGGGCCTGTCACAGAGGCGCGGAGGTGCTATTTCTCACGCGACTGCCGGGGATGCTCTCGTGTAGACATCTACCGTGACTAACGACTTGCTGATTATGGCGAGCTTCATCGACGGCTCGATGGCACTCGGCAGGTTGATTTCTATCGCCGACTTTAGAGTATTAAGGGCGAATATAATATCGTGTAGAGGTAGATTTTGTGGCCGATGGTGTTTGGAAAGTTTATTGTTATAGTGATTTCTTATGTTTACGAGAATATTACACATTGAAATAAAACTAGTTTATATGGATTTGATCGCGGTTTATAGGACAGCCCGACAAAATATATTATTTACTTCAAATTGTTTTTTGTTTGTCAACACGAAGAAAAACAAAGCTGTATTTCGTGGTGGTAGTAATTCTTGGCCATTCTTTATATGGCAATCATTCACTCGATAAATTACTGCAGTGCAGACTATTCACATAAAGCAGCAATTCACCTTATCAGGACTTCGTGTTGTTTTCTTTTCGACTACCGGACACAATGATTGGGAATATTGGGAAAATTCCTTTATTTATTCCTCGTTGTTTTAGGAGTTCTATAGCCAAATAACAATAACGGAGCCCTTATCACTTGATTCTGAAATACATTGGCAGCCGAAGTTAGATCCAACTAGGTAGTAGGTCCATTGTATGTGAGAGGCCACACGTATTCGTAATAGAAAAACCCAATACCACTGTTACCCGACTCGGGGATCGAACCCGAGACCTCAGCGTCAGCCTCAATCGTAACGCATACGCATTACAACTGCGCCACCGAGGCAGTCATATACGCACTCACGCCTGTAATCCCTGACGGGGTAGGCAGAGGTGTAACCAGTACACCCACATTTCGCCGAGCGTATCTCCGTCCCATAATGTGATAGGGGGCGAGCCTATCGCCATACCGGGCACAAATTCCAGACTCCGGGCTGATACTGAGCATTTCTTAATAGAAAAACCCAATATAATTTTACCCGACCCGGGGATCGAACCCGAGACCTCAGCGTCAGCCTGACTCGTAACGCGTACGCATTACAACTGCGCCACCGAGGCAGGCAGTGAGGCAGTCATATTTTATTTAATAAGTTTTTTTACTAATGTGAATGACTAACTGAGCAGGTTGTAAAGTAGCGGTTTGCTACTATGTTTTGTACGGTGAGTGAGATATCCGGAGGCTCAAATCCCCCTCTCTTTCTCAACCCCTCAATTATCCCTTTCTTTTAAGGTCAGCAACGCGCCTATGATTACTTTCTGTAATTTCGCCTGTGGGCGTATATGGGTGTTAAAGATCATTTACCATCAGGTGACCCTCTTGCTTATTTGCCGGCATATGGTATAAAAATAATTTCATTTCATTACAATCGTCCTCCTTGGTGCAGTGGGCGAGTAGCCGGCTATGAAGCGAGAGGCCGCGGGTTCGATTCCCGCACCGAGGTATAATGTTAGTATGATCCACAAATATATGTTTCGGGTCTGAGTGTTTTCTTCCCAGAGGGCTTGACGTCAGGCAGACGCCCGGTCGTAAAAATTACAAGCCAAGTCTTTCTGTAATATGTGTTAAAAATCATAATGCGCCGACCCCACTGCGAGTGGGATAAGGCCAATTGGAAGGACGGAAAATTAAAAATATAGTTTACATTTGTCAGAACCAAAACACAGCTTCATCAACGTTAAGTTTGACCGACTCTTAAATATAATTCACGTTTCACCCCCAATTTGTACAGTAACGTTCGGTAAAATATTGAAGATTTACTTATAACTCAAGTAATAATAATAATAATAATGTTTATTAAGCAAAAGGTGTACAATTTTGCCTTAAAAGGAATACAATCAACTTATAATAACTATCATATTAAATTTATGGCAATATTAAACAGTGGGACCCAAACTAAGCATATGCTTGTATCTTGGGGCCCAGAGTTGCGACTTATACAATGACATGATAATTTTATTGAACTTAACACTTTGGCAAAGAATTAGTAAGAGATAAAGTAAAGTAAGGTAAAGCAGGTATAACGGCTTGTTATACGAATGTGTGAGGACGAGTATGCAAGTGTATATAATATGTGTGAGTGAAGTGAGTATGTGTTATGAGTGTGTGAGTGTCTGTGTGTGTGATGATTTAGCCGAATAAAATTCTTTCAGTACCTTCATAAGAGAGGGAGAGCAACCATTTCTTTAAAACTTTCTTACACGAGTATTTTGACAGGGTTACAATATTGCACTGCTTATTAACTTCGTTATAGATGTGAGAATGTAGGTATGAGGGACATCTTCTTGACATGAGGGAAGTAGCACGTGGTAGGGGGATTTTAAAAACGCGTTTTGTGACAAGTGTTTTGTAATCTGGTCTGTGTGTTATTGTTTTGTGGACGTTGAGAGTAGCTTTGAGTATAAATAATTGTCTTACACGAAGTACTGGTAGTTCTTGGTAGAGAAGGTCCGTTGAAAAGTGAAAAGGTTTTTTTAGCATTACTTTAATTATTGCTCTTTGAGCTCGTTCAATATCAATAAATGAGCTTTTTGTAGCACCTCCCCAAACAGAAATACCGTATTGTAAGATTGACTGACAGAGAGCGTGAAATACTGTAGTAAGTGTTGTAAGTGGAGAACAGTCTCGTAATTTTTTCATAACGTAAATCAGTTTCCTAACACGCTCTGAAAGTACTTGAATGTGTGGCGTGAAGGACAAATTTTCATCAATAGTAATGCCCAGGTATCTGATGGATTGTGTTCGGGAAATTATAGGACAGTTGCAAGTAATGTTTGTAGTAAGTCTATAATTATTGCAGGAGTGTAGTTTCAGTGACATGTTATGAGGAGGTCTAGATGCTTTGGTTTTGAAGAACGTGACAAATTGGGTTTTCTTTAAATTTAGAGTAAGCAGGTTTGTATTTAAAGCATCAGCTAATTTTAATAAGTTACACTCTGCAAGAAGGAATACTTGGTCCCAGGTTCTAGAGTGAAATAACAGTGCGGTGTCGTCAGCATAAGATATAATTTGTGTGTTAGGAAGTGCTAAATTGAGAATGTCGTTAATGTAAAGTGTAAACAGTGTAGGACCAAGTATGCTTCCCTGCGGGACTCCAAAGGAGATGGGCAGTGGCTCCATAGTTTGAAGGTCGGATGTAATGTCTGGAGGGATTCGTGCCTTATCTCTCAAACGGCACAAAGCTGGAATTTTCCTATTATCTTGTAGATAATTTGTTGCTTCCATTATGAAATTGTAAATTGTTTCTGTGTAATAGTTTTTATGTTAATTAATCTTAGGCGGTGTCGGTTGTGTATCTTGTGAAAATACTGATAACTAGCAAGTATTACACCTGATGGTAAGTGATGTCCACAGCCCATGAACATCCACAATATCTGAATAGTCATGGACAAGTCGCTCGTGCCATGCCTGACCATAAACTGAAGCAACACCACACACGACCTTGAATCACAAAGCGTTGCGTAGTATTGGACTGCGCTAATCACTTTGAGATATAAGATGTTAAGTCTCATAATGCTTGGCAATTTCACTAGCCTCAATCTCCTTCGAACCGCACACTGCTACTTGGCGGCTGAAATAGACTAAACAGTCGTACGTACTCAGATGACCTCTCGCATATGAGGACCATCTAAAAGGAAAGGGATACTTGGATTGGGAAGGGGAGGGGGATTTGGACCTCCGTATAAATCACTCATACGAATCGCAACAGCAAGCTGCTACTTGATTTCTCTTTTCTATGAGACAGTAAGAAGACAGGATTTAGTATGACATTAAGATGCGATTTGTTCGGCGCGGATAAGGTATTCTAGGCAGCATCTATATATTAATCCATGAAGAGAAACCCCTTTTTAAGCATATTGCACGCAAGGAGGAGTGTGAGATTTGACATAGTTAAAGTTTATATGGAGGAGTTGTGCAGACAGCCATTTGTGTATAATATCTATAAAAAATACAATAAAATTCTTCGCCTTTCTTTCTTTTAAAGAAAATGCCTTCCATCAAGGCAATGTTGATTCCGCCAAGAACAGAGTTTGCAATGAGACTATTGGCGAGGTTGAATGATCAGTTTATACAGGCATCTTGAATTTTGACATTGGGCGGTTGGGATATTATTCCAGGGCAAGAGTAACAGACATAAACAATATTATGAAATACTTTGGCATTCAGTTACGGAAGGAACTGTTGGTTAAATTCTATTCTGTTCTATTTTTAGATTATGGCCCCATGGATTTTCGATGATTTCGCCAATGTCAAATATTAAAATAGCAATATCAAAATTTAAGGACAAAACGTAGACATCTTTAAAAAGATTTTCTATTTCGGAGGTAAAGCGTGGTTAAAATAATAAAATACCCATTGTTTACGTTAATACTGTCAATGTCTGTCAAATCTCGCAGCTGACGTATACGTCAGCTGTTGTTCTATAGAACAAAATGCAAAAAATAGGTTGAGGCACGACCACTACTACTTCATACAATGAATTCTAAAATTCGACGACTGTGATTTTACCTTTATAAATACATAGACGGCTTTATCCCGTATTTGCATAGGAAATAAAATTTTATACCGAACGTACAATTCCTTTGTTTGAAAGCAGGTGAGCAAGACGGTAAGGCGGCATGCAACAATCGCTTCGCGTGATTATTGGTTCATTGCGTCACGAACTTACTGATTTATAGTGAATAGACACAAATAAAACAAGAAGCTTGAATATGTCTTCTTGTATCGTTGCCTCATACATATTGGCATTGACAACTTTATGGCAACTTGCTTTTTCCCGCAATAAATTTTAATTATTTAATATAATCTTGGATCGGTCGCTGCTTATTAGCAGTTATTGCTTTGGAATGAGAAACTTTTTGCAATATGCGTTATTGTTTTAAAATGCTTTGGTTATTTTGCCCCGGTAACTAGACAAGTCAACAAAGTTGTACCTTCTTGTTTTCTTTACGGGGTATCGTTGACATTATATTCTGATATATTCAACGGTAGGCAGCGGCTTGGCTGTGGTCTGGTATTGCTGAGGTCCATGTGCGGCGGTAACCACTTACCATCAGGTGGGCCGTCTCCTCGTATGCCTATCTAGGCAATAAAAAAAACAAAAATAGTGTAAGTATTCATATTTACCTACGTAAGTTCCAAATACACCTTCAATAGATAAACTTATAGATAGACAAAGAAGTCAAACTTTTAAAACTCCTCTGTTTTCTGGTGGTTAAAATTGGTAACGACTGCATTTCCAATGAACAATCATTATATATATATAATTCTAAGCGTAATGACTAGTTGGCCGTCTTCTAGACTGCAATAAAGGTGATTAAACGATATTTCTACCGGACTTTTATTTTGCGCTTAAGGGCTTTAATAAAAGCATTCTTCCGTCCTACGGATCTGACGTGGAAACTTTTTAATTTTGATAACAGCTTAAACCGGAGACCGCTTGGATTAATTACAGATCTAATTAACTTTCAGATGCTTTTTTAGGGAACGTGAGAGTCAATGGACTTTTCATTGAGATATTTGAAGGTATTTCTGTAATTTTTAAAAATAAGTTAGTCTAACTTTTAATTTGTGAGATTTCGGGATAAGAATGTAACTTACGGGGTAAGAGGTCTTAATTTAGCCAAATACAGCTTTCAATGTATTCATGAGCTTGTAATAGCTTGTAAATATGTTTTTTTGATTTGTGTGACAATGTCATGACTGACGTCATCATGTACGTATTAGTGCAAGGCACACAGTCATGTTCTCTATTAAACAAATCACCCACACACATAGCAAGTTATGCAAGAATGAGTTGATTTATCTACAATAAGAGAGATGGAATCTGTAACATTGTAATATTTATGATCCTGTAATGGAATTTGATAGCATTTATTATAATATTCCGAGTTCTGGACGGATTGTAATTAACGGGACCGACGCTTTAAATATCTCCTCTGAGGATCGTTATTATTTTTATATCCATTGGAGAATTGGGGGAAAATATTCTTCAAGATTACTTTCTTGAGTTTGTCAAAATGTAATAAATATTACAGTCAAATATGATTGCTAATGTTTTATGTAAAATATTTTGTGTTAAGAAAAGGTCCGACTACGATTTAAAACACAATCGAATTTTTGAATTGAAAGGTTCAAACTTTCAAAGTATCTGCGAGTTGAAGCTGAGAATTTTGGAGGTTTTCTTAGATTAATCAATTAAAACATAAATAATTTAATTATTGTAGTGCTTAAAATACTATTTCTATCAAATTCTGAACGAAAGTGTAGTTGTTAGAAACCAAATAAAGAGAGTTTCGACGCCAACATTTAATAGTTTTAGTTTTAGTAATTTGGGATTAATTATTATGCAATACTACTCTACTTTTAGATATTCTTTTCGGTTCAAATTATGCTTCAAATCTTCTCCTATGTATAAGCTGTATTATTTTCGTCACTATAAGTTCATTCATTTCGCCAAACTCTGAGTTCAAAAATAGTCCATTCTTCGTTTTTGGGGTGCGACCTCGCCTTAATAAATCATTATTATTAATTCATCAGTGAACGATTTTGATGGAGGTTCTTCATATTTCTCAAACCATTTTATGTATTCCTCAAAAATTATAACCGCTGCGCTGTCACCTCATCCGTATTTACGAATACATATACAGACGAGGGTAATGTTGTCCGTTGAGGAGTTTAAATTTTTTACTCTGTCATCAGACCTAAACTAAATTTATATAGGTCTAAATCACAGCTAAACTCTATCGAAAGACATTTTTTTCAATAAAATCGGCTCACAATTGGTAGAAAAAAACATATATTCGCCGAATTGAGAACCTCCTCCTTTTGTGAAGTCGGTTAGTAAAAAAGGTTAACAGCTTTCAAACAAAAATGACCAAAGTTACCGCTTACGGAGTGTGCTATAAACCAACTAGTGAAACGTACTGAGTGTCGTCGAATGTCGGAAGCATTCTTGAATTTAAATTGGTCACCATCCCGTCACGGCTAGATTTATTTTTCCACTCCGGCGGCCGTTTTCTTTGCGGATTAACCTCACCACTTTCGATCAAAAGCCCTGTAGTTTGGGAAAGCTGGGCTTTAAATGTTTTCATTGGCGTAATTCCGGCTTTCAAAGAGTTTAGATTATTTTCGATCGCAATCAGTTTACGATGGTAAATCCAGGTCTACGAGTATTAGTGTAATGGTCATAATTTTTTATTTTTTGTTTTATTTATTGATTGACCTTTATTAGACTCGTAATGTAATGGAATATTACATTTGTTTGTATGTGTTATGACATAACATTACGTGCTCCTCTGAGGTATTTGTAGTTGATGATATTATTATAAACATGGATTATGTATTAGCAATTTATTACTCATTTTCGATGTTTTCGATCATTTTCGATGTTTGAATTTTTGATTATAAGTACCGAATTGGATGTATTAATATTTATTTAAATTTAATTAGGTAATTTAGCAATGTTTTATTGTAAATAATTTTGTAACATAGGCCGGCAAACGAGCAAGTGGGTCACCTGATGTAATAGATCTCAACGGCCCATGAACTTTCACAATACCAGAAGAATCATAGACGCGTTGTTGATATTAAAGGATTGGGAATGAGTAGGGTTTAGGGCCTCCAGATATCTCACTCACCGTACGTCTACAGCGTGGCTCTACCACTCAAAATCCTCACTCTTATTAATCCCACTGTAAATACTAACAAAAATTATATATGAATGTATACGGTAGGCAGCGGCTTGGCTGTGCTCTAGCATTGCTCTGAGGTCCATGGGTGGCGGTAACTACTTACCATCAGATGGGCCGTCTGCTCGTCTAGGCAATAAAAAAATATCTCAATATAACATTCGACTGACTGCCTCGGTGGCCAAGTTGTAATGCGTACGCTTTACGACTGAGGCTGACGCTGAGGTCACGGGTTCGATCCCCAGGTCGAGTAAAAGTTATATTGGGTTTTTCGATTACGAAAAGCTCAGTATCGGCCCGGGGTCTGGAATTTGTGCCCGGTATGGCGATAGGCTCGCCCCCTGTAACATCATGGGACGGAGATACGCTCGGCGAAATGTGGGTGTACTAGTTACACCTCTGCCTACCCCTTCGGGGATTACAGGCGTGAGTGCGTATGTATCTGTGTACGTATTACATTCGAATGAATATTTTTCTCCTCCTGACGTACATTCTAGCAATCACTTTTAAGTCATTTTAACGCTGACTCAGAATAGCAAATCTACGAAATGCTATTTATTCCCCGACGCCTAAGCTTATCCATATCTCGCCCAGTCATCCGTTTCACCAACAACGTTTCGTCACGATAAAGCGGCTCAAATATTTGTAAAAACCTTCGCAAGATAAATTATGTTCGTGTCAAGGATAACTTCGCAAAGATGTACATTTTACTGTTTAACTTATGCTGCCAATTAGTTATGTAGCCAATTAGCGTAACTTTCTTGCTCTTCGAACAACAGAATACATTTACTGAACAGGAAATGGGCGGAGCATAATGTTTTGAATTTTTAATAGGCTCCTCCGATCAATCAAGATATTAATGAACGTTGTAGATTTACCGGCTTTACATATAAATATGCCCTTATAAAAGCGGATATTACTAATACTAATATTCACTTTATAATATTATCTCTATATATAATTAACAATTAATACACACGTAACTTAGAAAAGTCAGTGGTGCATACTCTTGGGGTTGGAACCTGCGTCTTTCGTCTCGACAGTCCGTACCACTCTCCGCTGAGCTAAAATTTATCGCAACATTGTATAATATATCTTCTTCTTCCACCTGCTCTAATCTCACTTACAGTGGGGTCGGCGCGATATGCTTTTTAACACATTTTACAGAAAGATTTGGCTTGTAGTTTTTACGACCGGCCGTCTGCCTAACGTCAACCACTCTGGGGAGAAAACACCCAGACCTGAATCAAATATTTGTGAATCACACTAATATTTTGTCTCGGTGCGGGAAATAAACCCGCTCCCTAGCGCTTCACAGCAGACTTCTCGCCTACTACGCCACGGAGGTTGTTTTGTATTATGTATATATTATAATTTATTTAATATCGCATGTAAATTTTATGCTGAGTGACTGAATTTTGACAGTTAAAACAGGAACTTTTTTCTAGCAGAGGCAAACGAGCAAGTGGGTCACCTGATGGTAAGTAATCTCCATCGCCCTAGACACTCACAATACCTATAGGATCAAAGACGCATTTCCGAGCTTACAGAAAACAGATGATTAAAGGAAGGGAAAAGGGATTTCGGCCTCCGAATATCCTACTACTATAAATGTATTATAAATGTAAAGGTTTGACTGTTTGTGGATTATCAGTATGTGAATTCGGATCATTGTTAGTTAATTACGCCTTAACGACTGAATGGTTTTGGATGAAATTTCGCACACAGGTAGATCGTGACCTCCGTTAGGACATAGACATACTTTTTATCCTGGAATAGGCTATCCATGCGGGTGGAGCCGCGAACAAAATCCAAGATACTATAATGTTTAAAACTGTCTTTGCATTAATTGACGTCTACAACCTTGTATAAACATTGAAATAAAACAAGTTTATATGGATTTTATCGCGATTTGATTTTTTATTTTAGTCCCGACGTTTCGAAAGCTTTTTAGCATTCGTGGTCACGGGAGAGCCTTTTCAGTCCACTGCCAGACCTCAAGACACCGTGAGCTCTTTTTGCGTAGATCGGACTAGTGTCAACTAACTTTTTAAAATAATTAAAAATAAATTTATAATTTTAAAATGAAGGTAGCCAATGTAACATTAACTTTTCGAGACGACCTACACCTCAGTCTCTCCCGTGACCACGAAGGCTGAAAAGCTTTCGAAACGTCGGGACTAAAATAAAAATTAAACCGCGATAAAATCCGTATAAACTAGTTTTATTTCAATGTGTAATATTCGCGTAAACCTAAGAAATCAATTGTATAAACAGATATTAAGTTCGTTAGGAACATTCATCTTCTTTACAAGTGTCATAGTGCAGGAGAGTCGCGGTCGTGCCGTATCGCCGCGACATCTGACCCGGTTCAAGACCCGTGGACAGCAACTGTGCGAATGAACACTAAACCTTATATCGTATATTAAGTGCCACTTATATGTCTGGTTTATGGGAGATGTTTTCTAATATATATATCTATCTGTCTATACATATTATTATTATCTATCCATCTGTATAAAAGCGAAATAACACTCACTCACTGATTAATCATGAAATCTCAAACACAAAGCTGGGATCATGAAGTTTTGTCAGGTCGTATGTGTAATGTAGGTATTCGCTGAGAAAAGATTTTGGAAATTTACATTTAAAGGGGTTAAAAGGAGGAGTTGAACTTTGTATGAAACTTTTTTATGGATCGGACTACGAATGTAAAATTAAGCGACTGTCAAATATTGCTTATAAAAAATAATGAAATACGTGTTTCCCATACATACATAGACTCACGCCTGTTTCCTATAGGGGTAGGCAGAGATAACGGATTTCCACTTACTACCATCCTTGCAAACCTCTTTGGCCTCCTTCACTCTCATAAAAAAAAAATACATGCACATCAGCTACTCCTGACCTGGCTTTTTTCGAGAATATCTCCGACTTGATCTAACATGAAATTTAGTTAGTTAATAATTTGTGTAATGTACGGGCCCGCTAAGAAAGGATTTTTGGATATTTACATTTTAAGGGAGTAAAATGGGGAGCTAAACTTTGTATGAAACATGAGAGCGGAACAGTATTAATCACGCGAGTAAAAACCACCCGGGACAGCTATTAAGTTAATTATTCATTTAATTAATGTTAAGATTTATTATTGGATATCTTGTTAACCACTGACAAATAAGGGTTTTTGGCCCCATTGTTTGTTCACCTGTCTATGGCATTGTAGATAAATTTTTTTTTTTTTTTTGTCTGGTTGAAAATTTTATTAGAGGGTGTTCTTAGCTATAGTCCACTAGGTTAACCTGTGTCATGGGTATCAAGAACTATGAGGGACTTAAGGTCCCACAAAATCTAGATCGGAAATAAATTTCTCACAAACATTTGTTTCGGTGTGGATATCGAACCCGCAGCTTCTAGTTTTACATCTTAAAACTCGCTCGCTGCATCATGGAGGCTGTATATGCATTTATATAGGTATGGCATCGAAATAAGATGACTAGAACGATAACTCTCATATGAAACTGCCAAAAAATACGGCTCCACTTACTTACACATGCAAAGGTTATCTATCACACGTAACACTCATACACGCTACAAAAAAATATGATCATTCAAAATCAACTTAATGTCTTAATATTAAATTTCTAAATCGAGACTCGAAGTTCTGCACCGCGCAAAAATTACACGTATCAAGTGTCAACTAGATATTGTGCACGGACTTTTATAGCCCCGCCCCCTTGCACAGAGTTTTGGTGGGGTAACTTTTTGCTAGAGTTACGTTTCTTGTCAAGTATGTCATTTAATTGAGTACCTAATAAAATACGTTATTTTACACGCTTTCACGTGATCATAAAAGAGGCGTTAGAATAAATTATAGGCAAGGTATTAAAATAAATGTGTGCGCACTAAGTATATTCCTTATGCATTACTTTCTTAAAAGGCTTCACTAACACAAGATGGTAGATCCCTCGTATACGAGCGGCCGTCTGGGTAGGTAATTATGTGCCACTGCTATGTCTATTTCTGCCTCCAAACGGCAGTGTGTAAGCTCTGTTGTGTTTCGGTTAAAATGACATTGAAGCCAGTACCATTACTGGGCATTATGAGACTTATGTCTCTGGTTGACGACCGCAGTCCAACGCCATGCAGTACTTTGTAATTCAAAACTCTGTGGGGAGTTGCTTCTGCTTATGGGTAGGCGTTGCGCTTACTATCAGGCGAGCGACATGCTCGTATCGTCACTGAAGCTAATACATTTCTTTTATTCAATGTGGGACATTTTAGTTCATAAAATATTTAATAAATGTTTTTACGAGCGATCTATATGCACAATATTATTTTATTGCAATTGTTATGGCTGTTTTACAGGTTATTAATTGCGTAAGAAATTTTGAATTATTCATGCCTCCCAAACAGTGGAATAACACGCGATCCTCTGTCAAAGAAATGTGTACAATTTAATCTTTGAATTCGGCGCATATCCCGTTAATATAATCGGGTTGACTTTCCAACAAATACTTCAGATTTGCCGAAATAACTCAGCAACTTTAGATAAAGGGATGTTGTAGTTAGCTGTATCAAGCCCTGCGAGCGCTTGATTTAATTAGAATTTCTGAAGCGGAATTTCACGAATGACTTTTGTTTCTATTTACTTGTTATGTAAAGTAGCATTGTAGTGGGCATCTAGCCGCTTTGTGGCAACTTCCCTCAATTTATTAACGTACTTTCGCGTATGTTGACCCTACTTTATTGTACGGCTATTGGGAAATTAAATGAAAGTCAGCTCAATGTTCGGAAGTTTTAATTACTTCGCCTTCTGATTTTAACTCGGCTAGATATTAATTTTAAAATGTTAGTTAAAGGGTCTGTGCTTCTATTAGGTTTTGTTATACTTTCGTGTATTCTGTTTTATTAATATTGTTACATTGTATTACATTATGAACCAGCGTAACTACTTGTCAGTCTCGGGTTCGATCCCCGGCTCGGGTAAAAGTTATATAGGGTTTTTCTATTAGGAAATGTTCAGTATCAGCTCGGAGTCTGGAAATTGTCCGGCTTGGCGATAAGCTCGCCTTGTATCACATCATGGGACCGAAATAAGCTCAGCGAAATGTGGGTGTACAGGTTACAGGTTACAGGTTGCGACATACTTATATACGCATGTACAAAACAATTTAAAAAAAAACAAAACTATGACAGGCGGGTGACCACTCAGCATATTTCTGTGATGTGGCGCGAACCGCAGAACAGTACTGATTTTCAGTGGTCACTCTAAATGACGTACGGACGCGAGCCAGCCAATATTTAGTAAGTATATAAAGAAAAAATATATATCTTTGCTACATAGATACATACTTAAAACAAATTAAAATACAAATTAAATTAAAGAGACATTGCGTCCCTCAACGGTCGATAGAATTATGCCGGCCTGAAGGTACTGGCGGGTCCTCGGAACGCGACTCGCCTAAACTAACTACTATAGCCGGTTCGCCTCATGTGTACGGTAGTTGCTAGTAGTCCACTCGGTTACAAACATGATCAAATAACCTTCCAAGAGCAAGATATCTTGTATTTGTTGTTGATACTTACCTTCTCTTGAATGCCAGTTACATTTTCAAGATCTTCAAATAAAAAAGTATGAAAGAAAGAAAGCATTTATTGGCAGGCGTTAGGTGGTACGTTATGTACAATTATTGATGTAGAAAAAATATTTTTATAAGTAGTAGGTGTGGGTACTTAGATACCCACCCACTGCAGACGGTATATTTCTGTTTATGAATTATCATCCCCAACAGTATTTGCATCCCAAGTCATATAAATATCAAATAGTGTCTAATTTCAATTAACCGACTTTACCCCAGCCAAACTCCAGTATAGAACACGGCAGCGGGGAGGTTCGCTTTCAGAATACGCCTGGAGGTGGGTCGACGTGAATGGAACTCGTAAAAATAGTGAATAGTCTCGCAGTCGGCGCGCACTTTACTGAATTCATACTTTACGTGATATCACGCTTAAGAGCCCAATAGAATGCTGAGTTAGATGAAATATGGGACCTGAATGGCGAAACTGATGAGGTTTTTCGTTGAAAGACAATGGATTTTTTAAAATATATGTCACAAGCTTTTGCTCGCAGCTCCACCCGTGTGAACAACCTCTTCCGGGTTCCGGTCTGAAACATCTTCAGGGTTCCATCTATCTCTGTACCAAAATTCATCAAAATCGGTTCACTGATTTAAGCGTGAAGACTTTACAAACAAACTCAATTTCGCATTTATAATATTAGTTAGGATGTTCGACTAGCTTTTATTCCCAGCTCAGCCCACGTGAATATTTTTTCTATGATAAAAAGTAGCTCATGTCCTAATCCATGTCATGGTTTACCTGTCTGCCAAATTTCAGCCGTTTAAGCTTGATTGATTAACAAGTATCCAAATGCGTGGAACCACACGTTAGATGCCTCGTATGCGAGCGGTCGGTAGGTAATTAGGTACCACCGCTTTATCTATGTCTGCTGCCAAGCACTGTTGTTTTGTATTAAAAATCACTAACTGTAGAAAGCTGAAGAAGCAGCGAGCGATAGCTCAGGGGAGAGTGATACGGACTGCCGAGACGAAAATTGCAAAATGAATGTTCGAAACCAATTCAAAGAGCATACGTACACCTTTGACTTTATATGTTATGTGTTTATTCATTATTATGACTTATTATAACAGTGAAGGAAACATCGTAAGAAAACTTGCATACCTAAGAATTCTCTATAAGAATTTGGAAGGTATGTGAAATCTACCAACCCGCATTAGGCCAGTTTGGACTAAGACCTTATCTCATTCGTCGTATTCGCCTCGTAGAGGAGACCCGTATCCAGCAGTGGGACAGTTAAATACAGGGCTGGTATTATTATTACAAGCTATCAGACAAAATACCATTATACCTAATATAAACTCATTTTCTGAGCTTCAAAACCCTCGTACCGAAAACAATATATCCATGCAATTTAATTTCAACACAAACGCAGATATTCGTAAATTACATGGCCAATAAAAGGTAATAAGGCAAAGTTGAACTTTCGACCGGTCATAAAAAGTATCTATTGTCATAATACACCTAAAACACCTCGGGCCGTATAAAGGCAACCGCTCGGTTGGCACTTCCACAAAACACTTCCACCATAAGAAATCCAATTTAACTTTGTCGCCGAACAAAATGTGCTCCAATAGAAATAATTTCGTCAAGGACTACCAACAGCTGTACAATTCAATCAGGGCGGAGTCTACTGTTTTTTTTTATCTTCCCCGCAGTATTTTCTTTACGCGTCGTAAAACTTAGTTAATGTTTCCGATTCTTTTAACGCTTGTAAGATGGCTGACATTAACAATTTTCAAGAAGGTACAGCATGTCGTCTTACTTTATATAGGGCCTTTTTCAGAATATTCAAGTAAGGTCAAATACTGAAATAGGCACAAAATAAAATTTTGTGTAGGATTTTTAAAAAATGTAACAAAATGCGTTAGTTTAAAATTAGGCCATAAACATAGATTAATCTAAAATGTAATAGAAATACTCGGCCAGTTTTAATTTAGCTCTTTTTTCATATGGCTGTGAACATGAATGTGCATTTTGGGCAAAGACTTTAATGTATAGGTACTACTAGACGGGCTGTTTATAAGTAAAATTGCGTCACAAAACGCGGGACTTTGACAGCTCACAAACAGAGAGCGAGATAAGGGTTCTAGTTGAGAGTAAGCGAGATGGTAATATTGAGTTCCGGTCAATTGACCGCAACTTAGTGGTACAATTTATATGTACCGCACAGCTTGTCTAGTAGTATACATTAAAGTCTTTGATTTTGGGTAATATTTTGTAGTAATACCTACTAAATTTTTTCTTCGCCTTCGTACTACTAAAACGATATAAAAGAGATCAGCCTATTTTTTCATTATATATTCTGTAAGAGAATGTAGTTCAAGGTTATCGAAGTAGTTTAAACCCTTCATTTGTATTCCGTTACTGTTGATTGTCGCTAATGGAATGCGAAAGTTGGAATGTTTGTTACTATTAACCGTTTAGTTTGACAGTACTATTATTGTATCGCCTTAACAATATATTAGGCATTTTTGCATTAGGCAAACGAGCAAGTGGGTCACCTGATAGTAAGTGATCTCCAACCCCCATTTACGCCCACGATACCAGAAGAATCATGGGCGCGTTGCCGACCTTAAAGGAGAGGGATAATTAAGAGATTGGGAAGGGGAAGGTGATTTAGGCCTCCGGATATCTCCCTCGCCGTACGAAACGCAGCAGCAAGCTGCTACTTTACGTAGGTTTTCTGTGAGACAGTGGTAACGATCCGGTCGAGTCGGCCCATTCGTGGTGTATGTAGACAAAGCTGTCTACAGCGTGGCTCTACCACTCACAAAATTATAGATTAACTTATAATTTTCAGTGAAGTCTTATACCTCTGATCGGTTATTGTTTCATCCTACTTTCAATGGGTGGTAGGTCCTTTATATGCGATGGTCCGTCTGGGTTGGTACCAATTTCTGTCAATTTCTGCCGCCAAGCTGCTTATAACATCATGGATATACATTCATACTAATGTTGTAAATGTGAAAGTATCTCTGTCTGTTACGTTTTCATTGCTAAACGGCTGAACGGATTGAAATTGGTAAGGAGAGATATAATGGTATATAATATATGGTAATATGATATATATATCCTGGGGTAGGATATATGGTACTTTTGTCAGGAAAAAGTCATACACGCGGGCGGAGTCGCAAGCAAAAGCTAGTTCTACTATCCTACTTCCTACTACTATTATAAATGTGAAAGTTTGGGTGTTTGTGAGTTTGTGAATTTGGATGTTTGTTAGTCAATCATGCCTTAACAAGTGGACGGTTTTGGATGAAATTTGGCACACAGGTAGACCATGACCTGGATTAGGACATAGACTTTTTATCCTGGAAAAAACGATTCATACGGGCGGATCCGCGAGCAAACCCTAGTGATATTACAAATGCGAAAGTATGCTTATTGGTTGTCCTCCACGCAGCGACGGAGCAACTGATGGACATCATTCTTGCATACATGTATTTTATGCGCCGGACAGTGGCTTTGGCGACTTTTTATACTGTAAATATAAAGGGAAGACTTTTACGCGGGCGGAGCCACGAGCAAAAGAGAGTATCATATATTTCCGTAATATAAATTCAATTCACGAATTAAATTGAATTAACGTAGATTGTACATTGATCTATGTATGATAACAGCTAAATTCTGCAAAGTTCGCTGACTTCCAATTAATAGTTACCAACTAAACTGGTATTATGTTTTGCTCAAGTTTCTCCAAAATAATTACTATTAGATATTTTCTTATGAAGACAGGCAAAGTTTCATTCTTTGGAAATTCAATTGTTTATCAAGTAATATTAATCAGCGATAGCTCAACGGGGACTGGTACGGACTGCCGATATAAAAGTCGTAGATTTGAAACCAGTCCCAAGAGCTTGCACCTCTAATTATTCGTAGTTAGGTGTATATATTGTTGATTATCGCTTGCTTCAGCAGTGAACGAAACATCGTGAAGAAACCTGCATACCTAAGAATATCTCTACAAGAATTTTAAAGGTATGTGAAGTCTACCAACCCGCATTAGGCCAGCGTGGTAGACTAAGGCCTAACCCCTCTAATTCGTTAGAGGAGGCCCGTGTCCAGCAGTGGGACGTGTATAATACAGGACTAGTATTATAATTATATTAATATCAATGGTTTTATTATAGTCGCAGTGTACTAAGTGTGAGAAAAGAGTGGTCCTTAAGACATAAGTAGCGGCTTAACTGTTCCCTCACATGGCCATATTCAGGAGCAGTGGTGACCGCTTTCCACCAGGTGACCCACTTGCTCGTTTGCCAACATGAGCTATAAAAACCTACCCTCTCGGGGATTCAAGCGTTTACTTATGTTAAGTATGTAATAATATCTTATCAGGTTTTCAAAAAACAAATAAAATAACAATTAATGAATCTCCTATCTTTTATTTGAGCTTAACTTAACTAAAGTGACATTAATTTAGATCAGTCGTCACAGTTTTCTTTATTTGTGAAGTTCATGACCGCTTTTAAAGACCATCGTAAAGTTCTGAAGTCTCCAATAATATAGATTGTCTGTAGCTAGAAGCCTTAGGACAGATTTTATTTGCTGATTTATCCTAACGGACTAATGGTCGGCTTCGACGTGACTTAGGGTTTTACTGTGTATCTGATTAAATAATAATAAATAGACAAAATGGAACTGCAATTTAGTGTTTTTAATATAATATACATTTAGTGTTGTGGGACCGCAAGTCCCTCGTAGTTCCTGATACCCACGACACAGGTTTACCTAGTGTGGGGTCAGGACTATGTGTGTGACTGTTGGGTGTATTATTATTATTATTATTATTATATAAGACATTCTTGCATTTTTTATAGCATAGGCCGGCAAACGAGCTAGTGAGTCTCATCTGATTACTATCAGTGATCTCCACCGCCCATGTAGACCTTGGTATATGCATGCTTAGTATATTACAAAAACTTATTTTATAAATTACCATTCAAAGGTCACTAATTACAATAATTTCATACATGAGGAATGTAGAGGTTTTTTGGTGCCGGTTAACTGAAATTGCGTTATTTTTAGCGAAAGAATCAAAATTAGTGTATAAATATCGAAGTTAATCTTTTATCCCCGATTTCATCCCCTTGTAAGTGGAGTTATTTCTTCAAATTTAAATGGGATCCCCATCGCAGTAAATCTAATTGAATACAAAAAGAATCATCCAAATCCAATCCAATTCTTTTGTCACCGCGAAGGCATTATTTTATATCATAGGCCGCTAAACGAGTAAGTGGGTCACCTGATGGAAAGTGATCTCCACCGCCCATGTACGCCCACAATACCAAAATAATCATGTGCGCGTTGCCGAACTTAAAGGAAAGGGATTGTAATCCCTTATAAGTAAGGGATTGGCAAGGGGAGGAGAATTTGGGCATATTTTATATAGTGTCACGTTTGTTATGTTTATTTTACATGAATTTCGTCATGATGACAATACACCTTTCTTTCATTCTAAATCGGTCCACATTTCGAGGAAACATTTCCACATGCGTGAAAATACATAAATAAAAATACATACAGACCAATCGAGAACCTCCCACATTTTATCTTCGGTTAAAGATAAATAGCTGTTCTTAAACTATTATGCATTTAATCAATGTATTTTATAGTAAATAAAAACACATACAACAAACAATCCATTTGATAAAGTTAAAAAATATAATTCTTCAGATTACGTTTATTGCCACTAACAAATCTAGATAAAGAATAAAAAAATTGCATAATAAAGGAAGACTTCACAGGTTATCAATTTTAAATGCCGTAGATTTCCTGATGCCAAAAGAGAGCAAAAATTCAGTCCGCCAGCTAACGGTGAAATAGGTCGGCGACATTCAGAATAGCGCATAAAAAAACCAAGTCGGAATGGGATAGAAAAAACTGGTTTGCAAAATGGAAGTCCATTCAAGCTAAGGGATTTATAAACAAACAACAGATATTATAATTTTCTTTTTAGTAAATAAATAAATATAAATAAATACACCTAACAGTCACACACATAGTCCTGACCCCACACTAGGTTAATCTGTATCGTGGGTATCAGGAACTACGAGGGACTTGCGGTCCCACAACACCCAGACCCGAAACAAATATTTGTGGATCACACAAACATTTTTCTCGGTGCGGGAATTGAACCCACGGCCTCTTGCTTCGCAGCCGGCTACTCGCCCGCTGCGCCACGGAGGCTGTCAATTGTTATTACTTTATTACAATTGTTATTATAAGGCTGTTGTTATTACTTTGTTTTGTTGAGCAAACGATCAAGCGAGACACCTGATGGTCACCGCCGCTTACACCCACAACACCGGAGGAAGCGTCAGTGCGACGCCAGCCTTTCATAAGCATGAAAGAAGATCCCTAAGTCGTATCTGTTCCACAAGCAAAAACTGGTTCCACAAGGAAAGGTCCTTGTGAAGCCCGTGAAAAGGCACGGGGAGGAAACTCCATACAAATCGTATCGTTGTGGAGCGCCATCCATTCATGTGGTGGGGATGAAATCCCAACAGTCAGTCTAACGTTTTCACATTAAAAAATGATGAGTTGATATTAGGGTTAATATCAAATGAGTTTAATGCATGATTTGACGGTACAAATCTGATCAAAATAAAAGCTTGTAAAATCGACATATAAAAGTAATAAATTATCGCCGGACAGTAATATATTTATGTCAATCCATATTTGTGATTTATTGACACGGTCTTAAGACAGTTTGATGTCTACTTACAAAAAATACTAAATTATTTGATACGTACTGGTGAACTGCCCTGTTATTGATCGTTTAAACGATTTAACGTGTCGTTGTTTTATCGACCTTTCATTTAGTTGATCAAAGATATAAAGAAACTTCGCCCGACAACTGCTGTGAATGTGTGAGAATCGTGTGACTTGCCCATGTACGCCCCCAATACCAAAAAAACATGGGCGCGTTGCCAACCTTATAAAAATTTATAATTAAGGAATTCAGAATGATTTGGCCCTATGGTGATCACTTACCATCAGATGACCCACTTGCTAATTTGTCGGCCTATGCAATAAAAAAAAGAAAAAAAGAAAGGGAACTAGTATTTTTCCTCGACATCGCATACGTGACTTACAAACGCATCAGTTGCAGGTGTATAGTTACATGGACCGTATCCACTCGCAGACACGTTCGACAAAATCATATTTTACGTGATTCCATTCTGAGATAACTTTGGGGATCGTCTGTGTATAAGTGGCATCTGAATTTTGCCAGTTAGTTATATGATTTTTGTGAAATGTTACATTGAATTTTATATAATAGTTTTTTTATCCTGACATTTATTTATTTTATTTAGGTACAAAAGCAGATAACAATCCAAAAGATGAAAAACATTATAAACACATAGATAAGAACAGATAGTTAAAATTATTAACCTTTAAATAGTACACAACAGTACCTAATAAAAATGTTTAAAAACAAAGGTCCAAAGGCTTACACACTTAAAGCAACACACACACACACACACACACACATGACAGTGACTACACTGACCCTGATTTTAAATACACTGCAGTATAAATATAATGCCCATCCTCGAATGTGATTGATTTAGACGCACTTAGTATTAAACAATTCCATAATAATAAATTTCAAATTCAAGGGTCTTTAAAGTTTATGAACCGCTGCCCTAAAGGGGTAAAAGGGGGAAGTTTAAATTTGTTTCGATTTTTTTTATTAAATGGACGATTCGACTCAAATCTTCGTAAGAATTCTCCTAAAAACCAATAACCAACTACGTATTTCGCGATATCTCGAAAATCATTCAGTTAGGGGGGAAATGCTTTAAAAGAAGGGCGGTTCAAAGACATTCACGCGGGCAAAGCCGCGAGTAAAAGCTAGTAACTTTCACATAAACATAATAATACTAATAATATAATACTAGCCCTGTATTATATACGTCCCACTGCTGGGCACGGGCCTTCTCTACTAAATGAGAGGGGTTAGGCCTTAGTCCACACGCTGTCCTAATGCGGGTTGGCAGACTTCACATACCTTCGAAATCCTTATGAAGAACTTCTCAAGTATGCAGATTTCCTATGCTACTCGTATGTTTCCTTCACCGTTAAAGCAAGTGATAATTAACAATTAATACAATACAATAACTTCAAGTCAGAGGTGTATGCACTTGGGGCTGGTTTCGAACCTGCGACTTTCGTCTCGACAGTCTATACCACACCCCGCTGAGGAATCACTGCTTTTTAACACAAACATAAACTTTCTCAATATCTCTTAGTACAAACTTACCCATTATAGTTAATAAATGCAAAAAAACAGGACCTTAATAAAATTAAGTTCGAAATACACGCTATGTTCGAATTAGACCTAATAATATCATGTGGAACAATCCAAATATCTCTACATCTATACGCATGTAAATTTTCATTTGGATACAGACGAAATTACCGGGAATTTGATTTATACAAATTAAGCCCACGGTTCGACGGCGGCAAATGTTATCAAAGTGCTCTGTGACTAGGTCAACCGCCCGACTCCGGCCAAGATTTGATGAGAACTTCCTAAACTGTTCCACTCCGTTGACTTTTACAGTGACCTTGTATTTGTACGGCCCGGATGACTATCAGCGCCCCTACTATTTGTAGAAACGCACCTCTTATTTTGCATTACATATCCATGTACTGTTTCACAGAAATACATACATACATATGCACTCACGTCTGTAATCCCCGAAGGGGTAGGCAGAGCGGTAACCAGTACACCCACATTTCGCCGAGCGTATCTCCGTCCCACGATGTGATAGGGGCGAGCCTATCGCCATACCGGGCACAAATTCCAGACTCCGGGCTGATACTGAAACAGAAAATTGACGTAAAGTAGCGGATTGCTGCTGCGTTTCGTATAGTGAGAGATATCCGGAGGCCCAAATCCCTCACCCCTTCCCAATTCCTTAAATAATTTAGAGAAATAATGAATCCCCTTTCCTCTAGGGTTGTCAACGCGCCCATTATTATACTAGTATTGTAAACGTACATGGGTGGTGGAAATCACTTACCATCCAGTTAACCCACTAAAGAATTCGCCCGCTATGCAACAAAACCATACTAATATTATCAATGCGAAAGTAAGTTATCTGTCTGTCTGTCTATTACGTTATTATGGCTAAATGGCTGGATGGTTTTTAATGAAATTTGGTAAGAATATAGGCTATATCCTGTGGAAGGACATAGGGTACTGTTTGTCCCGGGGCAAAAAATATCCCGAAAAAACACATTCACGGGGGCGGAGCCGCGAGAGAAAGTTGACTTTAAAATATAGTTTATATACGACTATGTATGACTAATTATGAGAGGAATATATTTAAGTTAGACCTCACTAGTCTAATGACAAATTAGTAGGTACCTCAACTTACAACAAACCTTTGTGTGAATTTTATGTCTCGCCTTTAATTTATCATTTTAATCTATATGCAGCTATTTGGTAGGTTATTTCTGTCGCCAAGCAGCAGTGCGTAATCGCTGTTGTGATCCGGTTTGAAGGACACAGAAGTCAGTGTAATTACTGGGAATTATGAGACTTAACATCTTATGTCTCGGGGTAACGAGCGTAGTCCAGTGTCATGCACTTCACAATTCGATGTTCTATTTGGTGTTGCTTCTGTTTATGGGCAGGCGTGACGTTTACCATCAGGCGAACGATCTGCTCGTCTCGTCATCTAAATCTAATAATAATAAAGGTACTTAATGATATGTTCGCAAGAGTATATTTTACTGCATTTTTGATAAGGTTACATACTTTCTCGAACTATCTGAGATATGAAGAACGAGAAACGAAAAAATTGTATTTAAAAAGAAATAGTAAAATCGGAGAATCGTTCGGTGACTTCCAGGCGTGGGCTGAATATTTTCCTCTTTCCATTCACAAGGTTTTATCAAAATTTCCTAACTCGGTTTCGATATTGCCTTAACATTTGCCAATTCGTCTACGTTCCTTTTTGATGATATAATGTTAGTAAAATAATGGTTTCATATTCTGAGACGAAAAAATATAGTCTTGTATTTTGTACAGGTATTGTTTCTTTTGAATCTATCGTGTTGTGTATTCTTGATAAATTATCGTACTTTCAAATATGAAATGAAGAATTATGAACGTATGTATAAGACTAGGTTTTTCTATAAATAGGCTTTTATCCTTTTGTAATCAGCTTTCATAGTTTAACAAAATAAATTCATTGAAAAGTAGAATAACCTATTTAAATCTAGATTTAGAATTTGCATAGCCATCTTCTAAAGATATTTCTTTGTAATTTAGACAAAGTGCACTACACTTTATTATTGATTCGTTTTAATTTTGATGTATGTTGTTCTTGATTTAATACGATTTTGTTAAAGATAATATGCGATCGCCCCGACTTGGTAAATTATAGATATATAATGTCACAGAACAGCTGTAGTTAGCTGCTAATATTTTTTGTACATAAGGTTTCCATCTTTAATCATAGTGGGCAAGTCAACACTAGAAGTGAAGGCAAGCGATGGCTACAATATAAAACCATCATTATCCCAAAATGTTGAGTTACTATCCTTAACGTCGTGGGCTGGGCGATAATGAGTCGGTCAGGACTTTGTCTTCTATATTAATAGTTTTTTTTTTAAACACAGATTGTTACCAATGTCAAATATTTTACACAAAAATACTAGTTCAACAAAAGGTATTTCACAAATTACAATCAGCTATCTCACATGGATGCAATCAGAATTGTTCGGGAACTTTTGGTAGGGCAATAAATCCTGTTATCGAATCGAATAGCTCAAACTTAGCGAATTAAATTATAAAGGTTTTCATTATTTGCCTTTGCAAATATTTGATTGGAAACAATGGCAACGCGACCGACTGTCATGCTTATTTGCTTAATTGCTTGCTGTTTGATTGGTGTTTATTGTACGTGACAGGTATAATTTGGTTCATCATTTTTGCTATCGTATTATGATTGGAAATTGAATATTTATGAGAGTGTAATGATTTTGTCCGTGGCGCAGTGGGTGAGTGGAGAGTGAAGTGAGAGGACAAAAACGTTAGTGTGATCCACAAATATTTGTTTCGGGTCTGGGTGTTTTCTCCCTACAGAGGTTGACGTCAGGCTGGCGGCCGGTCGTAAAATATACAATCTTTTGATCAATAATAACCATAAAGATTTAGTTGATTCAAGTGCGAACTAAGAGCGAACCATGTGTATTCGCTATTAAATTAAATTTGAAAGCCCCCAGTCATCCACTGACAAAATCAAATTGTTCTTCCACCTGCCTGTATTCCACTCGCAGTGTGATCAGCGCAACATGATTTTTTACACATGTTACATAGAGATTTGGCTTGTAGTTTTTACGACCGGTCGCCTGCTTGACGTTGACCCCTCTGGTGAGAAAACACTCAGATCCGAACACACGTATTTATGGTTTGTGGATCACACAAACATTTTGACTCCGTGCGGGGATCGAACGTGCGGAATCTCGCTTGAAAGCAGACTTATCGACCACTGCGCCACGGAGGCTGTCTGATACTACATTAATATGTTTTTTTATTTATTTTTTTATATTATTGGCATTGCAACGCAACACATACCAAGCCTAGCTAGTATTGACCAAACATGATAATGGTTAACAAAACTTAACAAGAAATTGCTTTTAATTTAAAAAACAAATCAAAGATAAGCTATTATGTAATAACCGAGGCACAAAATACCAAAAAGATTTTTAAACTAAACTTGCCTTACATAACTACGCTAATTCAATATTCAAGCTTAAGTTAGCGTAGGGCACTAAACGTAACAAGATTATAGAATTACAATAATGGTTATGATAGGTGGGCAGATAAAGGCAGGAAAAATAAAAATAAATTAACAAAATAAAACGAGCTCTGAATCTAAATAGCATCAGTTAATCGAGGGACAACTCCGAATGGGGTCAGTTAACCAACTTACGTAATAAGAACTGTCTAATAAAGTAATTTTCATACAATGTAAGATTCTTTTGCTAACCTCCTACGTGTTTGGAAAGATTGTTATCTGATATATTTGTTAAACTATGATTCACGAATACCTTTTGGTATTTATTATTCCTATTAGTATTCGCAAAGTGGTAGATCCACGCTGTAGACAATTTTGTCTACACCATGAATAGGCCGGCTCGACCAGGTTTTTCCTATTGTCTCTCAGGAAACGGTTTAAAGTAATAGCTTGCTGTTGCGTTCCGTACGGTGGGTGCGATATCCGGAGGCCCAAATCCCCCTCCCCTTCCCAATCCCTTAATTATCCCTTTCCTTTACGGTCGGCAACGCGGCCATAATTATTTTAGTATTGTAGGCTTACATGGGCGGTGGAGATCACTTACTATCAGGTGACCCAATGGCTCGATTGCCGGCTTTTCTTAAAAAAAAACTAATGATCCGTTTCTTAAATTAATTTCAACTTTATCATTGAGTGCCAAGCTATAAATAAATATGATAGGGAGGAGGTATTACAGAAAAGAATTCCACGTAAGTGGAGCCGCGAGCAAAGGCTAGTAAGAAATCGAGTAGGAGGACTTAAAGCTCTTTGTAGTTTCTTATTTTCTAATGGTCGCTCCTGACTTTTATACCCCGACAACGTGATGTTCTATTTTCAAAACTGTGGCAAAAATAAAAATTATTACAATGGAACATTGTCGATATCTAATACTTCGTAGTCTGGCACGAGCCTGATTTAATACCTTTAAGTTCCATGAAACAATTTATTTTAGCATTGGCACAGAAAGATGCAAATATGATTTTTCCTAGTGTATATAATTTTTCTATTTAAAATGTAAGACAACAACAACTTTCGTATCCAAGCAACACATTCTCGTTTTCAAAATTTTACATTCTTTAATATATACAGTTCCATTATTTTGTACAGACAATTTCCTACTTGATAGTATATTATTATATTAAGAAACTAAATAGCAAGATTTACAAGCATACTTGTATATAAATTGTCGTCACGTCTCATCAAAGGTAGTGTGCGTACAAGTTAATTTGTTCCCTATAACTTGTTTAATTTGAAGCAGTCAAACGCAGCTTCCTCACTTTAGCTCAAGAGGGGGCGTTTAATTATTGCTGCAAGACTTCCCTAATTTGATACTATGAACCATCATTGTATATCGTGCTCGGCGAGCTGTAGCTTAATGCAGAAATTCGACTGGCTGAATATACACGTCTATTAGTTAATTTAAATTAAAGGTGTACCCAGTTATAGCCACTATTATGCATAATATCGACATAATCATTTAGTAATTATTCATTAACTTGTACTTAGTGACCATATGACCACATAGTCTTTACGGGAATAGCGGTGCAGTGGCACTTCGGCCGCGATATACCAACCGACGCGACATCGCTAAAACATCAATATATTTTTGAAATTATAATGTCAAAATGCCTTTTAACATTTTGTGTGGCCTCTATAAGACTACACTACACTTTAAAGCCAAAAAATATTATACAACGTGTTACAGAAATGTGTGGTCATATTTAAGGGTCGTTACGTACACGTGACAGTGAGTGTGTATGTACCAAATCTTATTAAAATCTAGACATCCTAAAATCTCGCGCTAAACTTGTTTATTAAGATCGATCACAATACAAATACATTGTTTTTATTACTACTGAACACCTAGTGACGGCTTCCTTGTTTCAGCTGTTTATTATGTTGTCCAAAATTGCAAGTCTATTATTGACATGCTACTTATTCGATAAAAAATAAATTGCAATGTATTTGGTTTTTGTATTAGCTTGAGTGACGAAACGAGCAGTAGGCCTAGTACGAGTTACAAATACGTTCACAGTTTTCGAATTCGTATGAAATTACTACCGAAAGAATCGTTTGAAAACTAATTTCATATTCGACTAATATGAAATAAAATTATCCATATTATCAATTTTCATTCATCATAATTTCCACCAGTGGCTAATACTATTTGACTTATAGAGAGAAAACGAAAACTGTCATCGTTTTATAAAACTATCAAAACTTGTACTAGGCCTTCTGGTCGCTCGCCTGATGGTAAGCGCCATACCTGCCTATAAACAGAAGCAACACCACACAGAACTGCATTACATCGGACTGCGCTCCTCACCCCGAGACATAAGATGTTAAGTCTCGTAATACCCAGTAATTTCGCTGTCGCCAATGTCCTTTAAACCGGAATACAACAGTCCTTACACACTGCTGCATGATGGCAAATATAGACAAAGCAGTGGTACCAACCCAGATGGCCTCTCACATAAGAGGGACCTACCACTTTGGTTTTGGTTTGACACACTTGCTCGTTTGCCGGCCTATGCTATAAAAATAATGCAATAGGGGGTGACATACTTATATCGTCCTCTCATTGCTTGAGTTTCACACCTTTCTGTAACACGTTGTATAACTTAACTTAAGCCCCATTTATCCGGAGAAAGTTTATCATACGCTTTATGCGAGAATATAACATAAAACTGTCATTCAGGACGCCGAATCGACGATTCTTGTTTTCAAACTGTACGAGACGGACTCATAAATGATAATTTTCTGATTTATTATCGCATAAGTCTCCATAAACTCTCCGGGTAAATGATGCTTTAGTAAAGTTTGTTGCTATTTAGATGGAATTGGCAGAGGAGATTAAAGTGCTTGTGAAAGCATAGCTGTTCAAGGACTTAATACTAAGCGTAGCCATTTCCTCAGTCTATTTTGCTCGATACACCTTAAGTCGGTCAGCTGATGGTAAGTGATCTCCACTGTGTTTAAACACCCATAATGCCAGAAGAATCGTGGACACGGTGCAGGCCTTATAGGAAAGGTATGATGATTTGGAATGACGGATCAAATAAAAAGAAAACCGCATATACAATTTATATTACACAATATGTTTTTTTAAATTTATTATATTTATGAATAACATCACGTCACGTCATCAAATGGGTTGACGTCAAGTAGGCGGTCGGTCGTGAAAACTACAATAAAATCATTCTGCAATATATTATAAAAAAAAACATGCGGCGACCTCACTGCGAGTGGAATAAAGGCAGATGGAAGAAGATTAATCACCCACCACCCAAATCATCACACCTTTCTTACGTCTCATCTCCATAGATTAATATAATAAATGATTTTGCAAATCTTTATAAGCAAGATTCCTTAGTAATTTTATATTTTTAATAAAAAAACGCAATAATAATATATGCAAATTACCACCACAGCAGTATAATACCATAGTCGCGACTGAGCGGTAATAAAAAAATAAATTCATATTCCTTGGATGGTGTTTGCGACGCGTTATGGTTGGGTTATAAAAAAGCTGAGTAATGATCATGTGGTGCGCGCGTTGTACCATCTTCTAGACATAAAAATTACAAGTTCTGACTGATTCATCAACAAATCCAAAAAAAAACAAAAAGCAAATCCAAAAATACACTATAGTTAGGTAGCTTCAGTTGAGACGACTTACAAGATTATAGGTCCCTCGTATGCGAGAGGCCGTCTAGGTTAGTACCACCGCTTTGTCTATTTCAACTACCAAGCAGCAGTACTGTTATGTTCCGGTTTGAAGGACATTGAAGCCAGTGAAATTACTGGGCAACTTATGTATCGGGGTTCAGTGCCATGCAGTGCTTTATAATTCAGTTCTGTGTGGCGTTGCTTCTGTTTATAGGCAAGCGTGGCTCGTTTCCCATCAGGCGAGCGACCTGCTCGTCGCGTCATTCAAGCTAATGAAAAAACTTATTGTTATATCGACATTGATAACCACTAAGAAAATATTTTTTAATTTCTACCCCCAAAGGGGTTAAAGAGGTTGTAAAATTTATATGATAGGGATATGATATTATTGGTCAATTTCACTTGATGCTCGGTGTTCCGTATTTTTACTTTATAATATGTTAGCACACAGCCTATGATAATAATTTGTAATATTTAACATTATGGATGTATACGTCATGAAAGCAAATGCAGTGAATACAACGACAAGTGCTGCCATCTACAGTTTGACATTTGAATTCGCACCGTTCTATCGTTCGCAACGTACGCGGCGCGCCGTGAAAATTGACTTTATCCTAAATTAGTGTTTGTGTCTGGTACGAGCTTGAAGATTCCTCGATTCAACCAGCGCCTATGACCACCAGCACACACGGGGTACCCCTGAAAGCGGCGCTGCTGCGTGTCTAAGGTGAGTGAGAGTTCACCCACGGTTAAATGATTGGTCTAGTCTTTCGGCAATTCAATATCCGCAACACTCTGTATTGATGTTCTTTATCTCAAATAATGAAGCTTAAGGTGCCTACCCAGAGTGGTTGACGTCAGGTAGGCGGCCAATCGTAAAAACTACAAGGCAAATCTTTCCGTTGCGCCGACCCTACTGCGTGTGGGATAAGTGGAAGAAGAATGAGCTTAAGGTGCGCCCACACTTCCGTGCATTTTGCCGCACTGAGAGGCGTGACCGTCACACGTACTTGTATGTTAACGTGGACGGGTGTCACATGCACTGTGTCATTAACTCTTTATATTATTAAGTGGTACCTTAAATGTGTACATTCTGGACATAGATATTTGGGACGTATGTAACGCCTGTAATCTCCGAAGGGGTAGGCAGACGTGTACCAGTGTACCAGTGTACCAGTACACCCACATTTCTCCAAGCGTATCTCCGTCCCTTATGTGATAGAAGGGGAGACTATCGCCATACCGGCCCCAATTCCAGACTCCGGGCTGATACTGAGGATTTCATAATAGCAAAACATAATTCATAATTTTTCTATTTGGGACGTTCTCTTCGCGTATATTTGCATACCTACATTCAATAATCGAAAAAATACAACGAACGCTAATCTCATAGCCTCACTTTGGATGCTCAGATGACATTACGACAAAGATAGGTACGAGCATTCACTCCCATAATTTCCTAAGGGCCATATTCATTCGATACATTTCGACGCGAGCTCGGCAATAACCTCTGAGTGCGTGTACTTGAGACCTATTGCATTTGCCACTTTCAATACACGATATGCGTACTGTTTTTTTCTAAGGTATCAACGATAGCTCAATGGGTAGTAGTAAGGACTATCAATACGAAAATCACAGGTTCAAAACCAGTCCCAAGAGCATACGCCGACCCCACTGAGAGTGGGATAAGGGCAGGGCGAAGAAGATGACTAGATGAACATATTACGTTTGAACGTCGTAGAATTTAGTTGGTCGCTGTAGAATTTACAAAAGAAAAGTTATAAAGTTAAGCGATGTTGTCGAATTACACGAACATATATTCTCATTAATCTAGTTAACAAAAGTTATAGAAGTTGTCCGGGTGTTTCAAACTATCGTCGTTTTACATTTAATTACTCCCGATTCGGGGCTTGTAATCCTCTTGGTAACAAAGGTGGACGATTACTTTCGAATGAGAAGTGACCAGGGTGCTTAGTATAAGATAGTAGATGTATCACGTGATAATTTTGTCGACTTGTTTTGTAGTCAAAAACCAGTTTTATCTGGTTATATCTATGTGTCTTTTTCACGACGAGTGGACTCGTTGACAAAATTCTCTCGTGTTGCATATAATATATAATATAGCTATTCCCATGTCCAATAATACCTTTGAATGACTACTTTAACCATTATTTATAGCAGAGGCCGGTAAATAAGCAAGTGTATCACCTGATGGTAAATGATCTCCACCGCCCATAAACATTCAGGATATTGAAAGAATCATGGACGCATTGTCGACATTACAGGAAATGGATTGAGTAGGGGAGCGGGTTTTGGGCCTCCAGATATCTCATTCACCGTACAAAACGCAAGCTGGTACTTCACGTTGGTTTTCGGTGATACAGTGGTAACAAACCGGTCGAGCCGGCCCATTCATTTCTACAGCGTGGCTCTACCACTTGTAAATTATATTTGATTCCGATCTGATTTTAATGATTCTTTTTTTGGTCGATAAGGTGTAGCTTAAAATGGCTCCCATTTAAATTAGAAAAATATATCAACCGCAAGGGAATGAAAAATTTAAACTTCGCCATTTAAGCACTAATTCTGATAATTAATTCACAAACAATTGTAAAATAAAGACTTATAACAAAATGAATACCGATTCATAAAACTAAATAGCAAATAAATCAATTAGCTATAAATCTAAACGAAATTGAATCGGCGTATTCAGTCAATGCTATTGTAGATTATTTTTCTAAGGCAGCAAGCACGAAGTGCTTAAACTCCGTGTTTTTACGATCGTTTATTATTCAGCCTTTATTTATTTTTCACCTTTTTTTATTTATTTATAACCTGATCATTCCCACACTAAATTTTCATAATGGATAAAATGAGTCTTTACAAGTGAATAAATCACGTTTCGCGGGGATTGTTACAAAAAAACGCCACCGCCTCCCATCGAGACGTGTCGGAAATATTAACTTGAGCATTTGAATACTTTATGATCAGTAAAAAGAAAGATTTGAATCGCAAATGTGTTCGCATTTTAATCAAACATCCAGACGAATGCTCACGGTTTTGTAGCTATATTATTATACATATCAAAACGACAATATCGTATTGTTATTTTAACGTTGGGCTTTGATTGTTTTCTATTTTCGAGCTGTATTTTTATATATCTGATAATAAACATTGTGAGTATAATAAAAATAAAATATATAAATAATATCCAAATATCTAGATGTGGCACACGAGGTTACCCATTGTGTTGTGGGATGTGGACTCGACAATCATTGTCCCATAGTCATATTCGTCTCCGTCCATCAAAACTGTATCATTGGACCTTAAAAACCGACTATGGGGTGAAGGAGGCCAAAGAGGTGTGAAAGGATCGTAGCAAGTGGAAATCCGTTGTCTCTGCCTACCCCCATGGGAAACAGGCGTGAGTCTATATATGGATATATATGTGTAAAAATTTAGAACATCAAGGAAGTTACTAATTTCACAAAATCCTCCCTATGTTGTTTTGTTAAAAAGAATTTGTAAGTAACGAAGACCTCAATGTACACATAATGCGGGAGTTTGATAGCTGACACACAAGGAGCGAGGATTCTAGTTATTAGTAAGCTAGATGATAAAATTAAATTACGGTGAATTGACCGTAATTTAATGTGCAGTTCTGTATACCGCGCAGCCGTTCAAGTAGTCTACATTGCAATCATTAGTAGGCGAGTCTTTGATATTAAATTTGAGAGGCAATTTATATCGGTTCGTTTACGGCCCTAATATCCTTGGACAAAAATGCTAAGTATTTATTTGGTATTAAAGGGGCTTATGTTAAGTTCTCAGATACAAACAGCCGATGCCGACAAGACTTGTAAGAAATACAATTTAACTTCCTCGCGAACACAAAATGTTTCATTTGGAAACGTTTCCTGAAGGATTCTAACAAATTGAATCTCACGCCCTTCTCAATCCTTTATTTCATAGCGCTCCTTTAATGCGAAGAAAAGATTATTAATCGAAAATTTTCCATCTTAATTGAAACGCTTGGAATGAGTTATTTTGATTTATCAAATTATTGTTTTATGCCTTGTAAGTTTGACCAAGAAATTCAATTTTATGGCGCAATTCTGCTGTTTGGAAATTGTCATCCTAAATATTAAATTATATTTGTTCATGGAACGACGTTTTTTGTAACCACTAAACCCTTATCAAAAAAGATCTCCACCAGATATGCCACGTTGTATAAAACAAAAAAATATTTTTGGTAATCTACAAAAAAATATTTTTTGTAATCTATAGGTACCTACATAAATAATTACTTGTCCTGACTGACGGACTGAATCATCAACGCAGAGCCTTAACCGCTGTGTCTAGAAGCATGAAGTTTTGCACTAAGTTTCCTCTAATGACGTAACTGAGCAGGGAATATTGAATGTCATCCTTTAAAGGGGTAAAATAGGAGATGTAAGTTTTTATAGAGAATTAGAATAATATTATACAATTTATACACAATATTAAATATACAATTTGACTTGAAATTTCGTAGGAGTATTCCTAAAAACAAATCAGTAACTGCTATTACTACTATTTATCGAAATCTCAAAAATCATTCCGTTATGGGATGGAATGCATTAAAGGGGGGGGGGGGGGGGTTGTTCCGGATAAAGACACGGGCGGAGCCGCGAGTAAAAGCTAGTTTATTATAATAACCAGAATCATCACACTCAGAATGTTAGTGGGATAAGGGCAGGTGGAAGAAATTATATATAGATTAGCTCACGCATGTATCCTTGGAGAAGGTTTCGGAGGCTGGATCCTCTGATCTTCGGTTCACAGAGCTTATTTCCGTTCCATCACGTGATAGAGAGCGAGTATATCGGCATACCGGGTACAAATTCCAATCCTGGACAACTCATGTGGGATTTTTCGAATTGAAAACTCAAGCTCAAATTGTGATTGCTGGGCCTTGAATTTGCATCCAGGACTTCATGGTTTCTCAACCTCAGCAGACTGAGATCAGGTGATTATAATTATGTACTTATTTACATTTTATTATTATTCGTTTATTACGTATCTGTTGTTCTCCCCAGAGGGGTTGACGGACGGTCGGGTCAGGTAGGCGGTCGGTCGTAAAAACGACAAGCCAAATCTTCCTGTAATACGTGTTAAAAACATGTTACGCTGACCGCACCGCTAGTGGGATAAGTGGGATAAGGGCAGTTGAAAGAAATTTATTACGTATGTGTACAAACATATTTATATATTTAAAATAAAAAGAAAACTAATTTTAATCTCTTACGGACCCATGGGCAGAACGTCCATATGATTTAGAGTTAAAAAGATCTTCAGTTTTAACATAAAAAATTGGCGTAAAATTACAGCATACATAAGTGTAATTTAAACACAAAATCACTTAACGCGCACAAATATAATACCGATGCGTCGAGTACATACTGAAGTTGAATTCCTCAGCGCATATAACTGAATACCGTCGGCGTGTTATATTTCGCAATTCCCCACAACGGCCAAACTACGTAATAATATTGTGCTCGGGCTCGCATTCGGGGCAGAATCATCGATAGTCATTATCGGAAAAGCGGGTTTAAGAGGCGTCCCGCTCCCGGTGGGACCTTTACGAAGGTCTCATCCAACGCGTTCGATAACTATGCTAATGTTATTTGCGCCAGTGGGTTTGAAAACGACGGCATCCACTAACTTGGCATTCCCAAGAACATAGGGCTCCCTTAAGGTAAGGTTTCAGAATGAAACATCTCACTTTACGACCCATAATGCCTATACTGCGAAAAGATTTGCTATTCCCAAAACTTATGAGAGGCGTGTGATTTTGTACGTATTTGTGAACGGTGTATGGTGTTTTGTTTGTTTGGGATGTGAATCAAGGGTCGGGAATTTGAAGTTAATAATTCAAGACAAACTTTATAGAAGTGAATTCTGTCTTAAGTGTTTTATCCTCTCTCATCTTTCTGGTGGTGCTAGAAGCCTCCTCTAGGACCACGTAATCAGCTTATATAAGATTTAAAGAATCTTATGAGATATCCAAGAATAGTTAATTACTAACTTAATGCATTTTGGTTCGCGGGAGAGATTTTCAAGTTCATGTAATGTCATGATTTTACTGTCACTTATGGATTTCTATTAAAGGTTAGTTTCTTCCTTTCTGTCTAGCGTTATCCTCGCTATGGACTATTGGACTGCGCTCATCACCCCTAGACGTAAGATTTTAAGTCTCATAATGCTCAGTAACTTCACTGGCTTCCATTTTCTTCAAACCGGAACACAACAGTGCTTGCATCAGTGTGCAAGCACTGTTGTTTCTGCTGCTTAAAATGCAAGTGATAAAAATTGGTGTGAACTTTTAAGATGTCACTGTCAGGTGTATGGAACGCCCCTAAACATGACAACATCTTTCTGTAACACGTTGTATATACTGCGTAAATAATACCTAAACATAAGCAACTTTATCCCAATACAGCTGGGGATCACGTGACCTCAATATTTGGTCACACAAGAATACACTGTGCCTAACTAAATCCATCCTATTCTCTTGTATATGATCAATTCTTTCACCTAATGTTGCTGGTTCCCTCAGAATGACTAGTATTTTTCATCCCGCCGCGCCGCCAATGTTACCTTCTAACTTCGTATTCGTACTCGTATTTCAATATTGATTCTCTTATTTTTCATCTCTTTAGTTATACGGTAGTGGATTTTTTTGGCTACATTCGAGAATGTTGTTTGAGGTTATTTTTTAGACGTAACAATAGATTGTGTTTTATATTATAAGCTCATGTCTTTATCCCCGAAGGGATATGCAGAGGTGCAACTAGTACGGAACCCACGTTTCCTCGAGCTTATTGCGGTCCCATGATGTAATAGAAGGTGAACCTATCGTCATACCGGACACAAATTCCAATCCCGGGCAATCCATTTCTGATTTTACGAATCGAAAACTGAAACAAAAATTGTAATTGCGCGACCTGGGAATTGAAGGTCTTACGGTTCTCAGTCGTAGTACGCTGCCACTAAACCAATGAAACGATTGTATATGTGTCTTAGTAAATGAATGAAATATGATTTCGTGATACCAAAATTCATAATAATTATTGGTGCAGTGATCAACCGTGTGTCCGGTGCGGAAATTAAACCTCAAATAGCTAATTACTGTACTACAGCTGAAGTTAATTATATCTTATACATTAGCAAATTATTAAATTGAAAGCTAACTTAAGACATACTTCGAAGTTTTTGAGTGGTAGGCACACGCTGTAGACACTTTTGTCTACAGCATGAATGGGCCGGCTCGTCCGGATCTTTACCACTGTCTCACAGAAAACCCACGTAAAGTAGCAGCTTGCTGCTGTGTTTTGTACGGTGAGTGAGATATCCGAAAGCCCAAACCCCCCTCCCCTTCCCAATCCCTTAATTATCCCTTTCCTTTAAGGTCGGCAACGCGCCCATAATTTTTTTGGTATTGTGGGCATACATGGGCGGTAGAGATCAGTTCCGTTTGCCGGCCTATGAAATAAAAATAAAAAAAGTGGGCGACGGAGGGTGACGTACGACCACTCAGAGGAGAAAAACACCCAGACCAGATATGTAGATCACACAAACATTTGTCTCGGTGTGGTTATCGTACCCGTGGCCTTTCGCTTCACAGCCGGCTACTCACCCACTACGCCACGGCGGCTGTAACGCAATGTACACAGGAGTAATATGTAGTGTTGAATTATGATAGCTGCGTCAACAGAATTTGGTGATATGATATACAGGTGACAGGAGTGTTTCAGCTGAATCGCTAATGCTATGGGCGTTGTCCAATGTAACTGTAATTCTATGTACGCGTATTGAAGAGCACTGTTTCTCAATATTTCTCGTAATTTATTTGATATTTACCTTCATCCATCCACATTCAATAATACCTAAATCATCCTTGACTAGCTGTTGCTCACTGCACCGCCAGCGTAAACGGCCTTTACCGAGCCGGCTTTTTAAAAAGTAGCCCATGTCCTAATTCATGGTTTACCTGTGTGCCAAATTTCATCTAAAACCGTTCAGCCCTTAACGTGTGATTGACTAACAAACATCCATACTTTCAAATTTATAATAGTAAGTAGGAAGTAGTAGGATAGTATAAGAACTAGGATATCATACATACACACATACGCACTCACGCCTGTAATCCCCGAAGGGTTAGGCAGAGGTGTAACTAGTACACCCACATTACGCCGAGCATATCTCTGTCCCACAATGTGATAGGAGGCGAGCCTATCGCCATACCGGGCACTAATTCCAGACTCCGGGCTGATACAAAGTATTTCGTAATAGAAAAATCCAATACCACTTTACCCGACCCGGGGATCGAACCCGAGACCTCAGCGTTAACCTTAATCGTAACGCGTACGCATTACAACTGCGCCACCGAGACAGGCAGGATATCAGCTAACAACTAAACTCATACTCTCCAATGATGGGCAGTATTTTTTCTTTTTTAAGTATAGGGTTCTTGTGTCCGAGGCCATCGTCCGCCATCTAAGATTGGGAATAAACGTCTGTTTTTGGTTCCAACTGCTCAGATGGATGGGATTCACTTCGATAAAAATCTTAAACAAAATTTTAAAATAAGGAGTACTGTACATAATACACCCAACAGTCACACACATAGTCCTAATCCCATACTAGGTTAAACCTGTATTGTGGGATCAGGAACTACGAGAACTTACGGTCCCTCAACACCCAGACCCGAAAGAAATATTTGTGGATAGCACAAAAATTTGTCTCGATTCGGGAATCGAACCCGCGGCCTTTGACTTCACATACTTACATTCATCTATACTAATATTATAAAGAGGAAAGATTTGTATTTTTGTATGTAACGAATAAACTCAAAAACTGCTGGACCGATTTCAAATATTCTTTTGTCGTTAGAAAGCTACATTATCACTGAGTAATATAGGCTACTTTTTATCCCGGAAAAGGCCGTTCACGCGGGCGGAGCAAAGGCTAGTATATTATATTTACTGACCTTGTGCCATATTAATATGATGTATCAGGAAACTTTTTAAATACATTGCTAAAATAATAGTAATCATTTATATACAAAAGCGAAACAATAAAACTATTTAACCCATCTAAGCATTGTGTGCGGAATAATAAAAGGAAACACATCTGTACTGTTTATGTCCCACGTACGAAGCACTATTCAGAAGATCGAAAAACTTTTCCAATACTACCGTCTCGCTGATGACAGAAAATACTTGGCCGCGGAGACCTGTGTATGATTCTGAGCGAAACTCAGACTTTATATATACCTCTTCTGAGGTTATAAAGTGCAGTAATAAACTGATATACCGGTAATTGTGATAGTTTTCAGAACAAATGTTGCAAGGAATGTGGATGTTGCGCCGCAATAATGTTATCTGAGAATCGATATAGTATACAATATATATACCAGCAAGTTAAATTGTTGTTGTTTGATTTCGGAATATTGATGTTAATACATTCAATCCAAAAAATGCAGTTGGTAATTGTAAGGACACGTGATTCGGTTATCAAATCTCCTATAAGAATCTATATTCGTAACCGTAAAAGAAAATGTGTTATTTATATCCTAGTTATTTATGCAAATGGATTTGGTAATACAGGGGAAGAAATACTTACATCATACAGTATACGTTGCCTAATTTTGACCACACCTTTCTGTAACAGGCTGTATAATTTCACGCATAACTCCGACATATTCAACGGTTTAGACAATCATTTTTCTGTTTGATAGAGCTTTTTCTGTGGTGATCCCAGATCTGATGATGGAGTACGAAAGATAATGGAAAACACCTCAACGGATAACAGCAAACGTATCACATATCGGATTTTGAAGGTATTAACTTATTGTTTAGGGTCTCGGTGTTGTGAAATCGAAAGCCTTTCGTAGTTCCATCAACCACATAAGATAACCATATCTTAATGTGTGATCAGGACTATGCATGTGAATGTTGGGTGTGAAAAACGGAGTGAATAAAAATGCAGATGTAAAAAAGAGACTGAACTGGTTTAATTTGTTTACACATATAAAATGATATAAACTATAATGTACTTGTTTCTGCCTGGCGCTATCCCGGTTTGATGCCAGGGTCCGCTTTTCCATCATAAATTGACGGTGGATTTAGTAGTATGTGGGGCGACCCGCCATCGCCAAGTTTCGCCATTGCCTCGTCCGTTAATCAGCAGGGCGTACCACGTGCAGGTGAGATTGGCTTTGTGTCTAAGATGTTGTTGGCATACTTATACTCCATAAACTGTAATGTACTACAAATAATAATAAAAACATTTTGGACAAATATTAAGCGTGAGAAAACATTTTGGTCGAACTCTTTACATAATAATCTCAATTCCCCCCTCCATTTCCATTCACCCCGTTTTACGGTATATAATTTAATTATTTTTTTCAATAATAGACAGCCCATGTGCAACACATTTATTCTGTTAAAAATAAGGTTTATTGCTCGCGCCTTCATTAAACACCATTAGCTAAAAGATAGTACAGTAAACAGGTAAACACCCAGAGCCTTTTTATGAGATTAAGTTTGATATTCAAATGTATATTTGGAACATTTCCAGTTTTCAGAATATAATAATGTGGCTGTACTTTGATGGTTTGCGCATTATAAGTATTTTAATTTCAGTAAGTGTACTTAAATTACTAAAACACATTGGGTTTAGTGCTGGTTACCCAAAAACCTTTTTTGTAATGAATAAGTTTTAAATAGCCTTCGTGGCGTAGAGTAGCCGGCTCTGAAACTAGAGACCGCGTGTTCAATTCTTCCACCGAGACAAATGTTTATGTGATTCAGAAATAATGATTTCGGGACTAGGTGTTGTAGGACCGTAAGTCCCTCATAGTTCCTGTTACCCAGCCTGGGGTCAGGATTATGTGTGTGACTGTGTATTTTTGTGTATTTTTTATAATCTGTAGAGTCTAATTTTATAAAAGCGGTATTTATGTTTATATTCATAGATTATTATTGCTTTTTGATGGGTGTATTAATATTTAGTTGAAATTATAGTTTCAAATTGAATTATATCGTAAAACCAAAATCATTTAAAATTAAATTCCCGTTTCATACATTCAACCCACACACTGATATGATAATGGAAAGTCAACATAAATATTATTTCCAAAACCAAAAGAAAAATCAATTATAAACGCGTGAGAACCTGATTGAAAGTTGACTATGTATGCTATGTTACAGAATAAAAACTTTGATGATTAAAAATTGCATAACTGGAACAAAGAAGCGAAGTGAAAACCATACTTCACTGGAGTTGAATTACTCGTTAAGGTGATCCGAAACAGATTATTCGGAATGACAACACTATTCTGTTTCCTTTAAAATAACGATTGTTGTTAAGATAGATTATTATTATCGGAGTTCGCGAAATGGGTAGTTATGTTAAAATTACTTTTTAGAAAGAAAGAGAGAAAGAAAAACATTTATTCGGCCCTTTTTGAGACACACTTAATCAAAGTAAGGAACGTAACAGCAGAAAACAACAAATAGATAGGTATTCATCTAGGCATACCAAGGGGCGGGCATCATGTGTCTCGCGAGGCTGCCGAAAAGGTTCCAGTTCAGCATTATATGCATTGCATTTTACAAGCCTTTTTGCTTTGGGAGTGTAAGTGAGCCACTTTGGGCCTAACAAGTTGTGTTAGGCCCAAAGTCAACTTCACCTGCACGTCGTACACTCTGCTGAATAACGGACGAGGCAATGGCGAAACTTGGTTCCCGTAGCGGATAGTGAGGGTCAGACAGCGCGGCGGGTCGCCGTATAAATACCAAATACCGTCAAATCTATGGTATGAGAAGGCAGACCTTGGCATTAAGCCGGGATAATGCCAGGCATAAAGAAAGAAAGCTGCTTTTTGCTGTGCTGAAACGTCACCAGCGGATTGATCCACGGGTTTAAAGCCACTCGGCATGCGTTATGCAGGCAATTTATTGAAATAAAGTTCTCCGTAAAAGAACCAAAGTCAAACGTTGCTCGCAGAATTAGCACGCTGAAGTGGAAGTGGTTTGGTCATGTCTGCAGATGGGAAAAAGAATAATAGTTTGTGTAATACGGAGGCTGCTAAGAAAGGTTTTTTTGAAATATACATTTTAAGGAAAAAAGGGGGTTGAAATATGTATGAAACTTTTTATGGAACGGAATACGTCTGCGAAATTGAGTATTTTGTAAAATGCGTTTCATATTTTTGTAAAATTCCACTCGTAAAAGTGGAGGGGTGTTGTTAAACTTTGAATTGACATCTACAATGAAACTATTTTATGAAGTAGAATACATTATGATCAATATATAATTTAAAGTATTAAGCCTGTCAAAAGATATTCTCGCGGGCGGAGTCGCGAATTAAAGCTAGTTGTATATAATATGTCTTGACGCAGATTTAAGTAACACATACGCATTAATTCAGTCTCAAATATTTGCATGTAATACTCATTTGACTATGCTAAATAACAAACAAACTTATACACTTAAACTGATAGTTTGATCACGCTATCATTTCCAGTCCGTGACCTCCGAACTTATAATAACTGAGTTGAAAATTGCATGAAACTTTCCTAAAGATATAACTTGAACATACTTGTGACGTAGCGATGTCAAAAACGGTCTGCGAAATAAGGAGTGCAGAGTTGAATCCATTTAGGATAGATGTTGGTGGTCTAAAACAAAAGTCGAATTGAAGTCCTTTTTTGAAGTCTGTTAAAACCCACACAATAGCACAAGATATGAGTGGTAGAGCCACGCTGTAGACAGTTTTGTCTTTTGATATTGGGAGCGTACATGGGGGGTGGAGATCACTTACCATGAGGTGCTCATTTGCCGGCCTACGGTATCAAAAAAACAATATGTTTGAGACTTATAAATTGACCCAAATAATTGCTTGTCCCGGCTGTATTGGTAATCGAAACCAGAACCTCACGGTAATAATACGGTAACAATATAGGCATTACTCTGATCGCATTATGATACAGACTGATTGGGTGTTTAGCTAAATTGTATTAGAATAGTTCTGCCCCGCTCACACGCTCCCTGTCTCACTACAAAGAAGATTTCAGACATTATTCAGTAATCCGTAATATTCAACGTACCTGTATTTACTCAAGCATGTAAGCTGTGAAATTGAACATGTACCTTTGGGATGGAGGTTGTAATAAATTACACTTATATTATAACTATTTCCATTAGTTGCTTAAAGATATAACATTTTACTCAAAATATAATTTTGTATGTGACCTCTTCTACCAATCCGTTTTAGACAAAAAGATAAATTTAAAATAAAATGTAATAAACCAACTGTAAGCAGCGATAGCACTGCAGATGGCACGGACTGTCGAGACGGAAGTCGCCGGTTCGAAACCAACTCTAAAATGCACCTCTGGCTTTTTGAAGTTATGTGCGTCTATATTCATTGTTAATTATCGCTCGCTATATCGAGAGGAAACGCATACCTGTGGATTATTCATTAGATTTTATATTTTAGTTCTTTTTATTAGCTTGAATGACGAGATGAGCACAACGCCTTCCTGATGGTAAGCGTCACGCTTACCCATACACAAAAGCAACACCAATCAGAACTTCGAATTATGAAGTACTGCATAACACTGGACTGCTCTCGTCATCTGAAGGCATAAAGTCTCAAAAAAACAGTGATTTCACTGGACTCAATGTCCTTCAAACCGGAACACAACAATGCTTACACACTGCTGCTTGGCGGAAGAAATCAACATAACGGTAATACCCATCCCGAACTCTCGCATATGAAGGACCTACCACCTAGTTTAATATAAGATATTTAAATCCGCACACAAAGGGGTCAAACTATAACACCCTAATGCGTTTTTCGAGTATTTTTTTTAAATGCACTCCCTGTTGTATAAAAAGAACTATTTATAATAATTGACTTTCAACAATCTTGTCCCAATAATAAGGTTGGAAGTGGAAGTATGACTTCTTAAAATTGTTGGCGTGAAACTCAATTAACAAACCATGTAACTCAAGACCTTTACAAGACCGATATCATTGGAATTTACAGTAGATTTTCACAAACCACTAACATAAACAGCCCAATCCCGTGTTTCTCGAGGGCTCAAGGTAGTGTTGTGCTTGTGAGGCAAATCCAAAAGCCCTTTGTATTCATGACGTCACCACGCCCGGATAAGCCGGTTTGAAACGTGCCCCTGCACATCTGTATCGAGCCACATAAAGTTTTCGAACGTCGGCGAAACCGGGATACCCCAATCTACTGAGATGAGAAACGATGTTGATGTGCGTTTGGTGCATTTCTGGATAGCATCGTAAGCATGGTGAAAAACCTTTCGTATCGAATTGTACGTTTTTTTTTCTGGAATGTGTTTGAATATTTAAGGCCAGGTTGCGACTGAAATCTAAAAAAATACTATTTTGAATTCCGAATGTGGTGAAACTTCGATGGGTGAAAGGATAAACTTATAGTGAAACAAAAATACAGCGTATAGAAGAAGATTTAAAGCAAAATGTGAAACGTATAACATTTTTAAACGTTGAATTTTTTATAAAAAAATAAAAAATAAATTATCCCTCAAAGATAAAGATATAGGATAAAGGGTCTGTATTAAAGTATTTGGTATTGGTATGGAAAAATAAAATAAAAATATATTTTTGTCGGTAAGGTTTTACAAGGTGGTAGCTCCCTTATATGTAAGAGACCGTCTGCGATGGTACCACTGCATTGTCTATTTCTGCCTCCAAGCGGCAGTGCGTAAGCATTGTTGTTTCAGTTTGAAAAACATTGAAGTTAATAATATTATTGGGCATTATGACTGCCTCGGTGGCGCAGTTGTAATGCGTACGCTACGACTGTTGTGCTGAGGTCTCAGGTTCGATCCCGGGTCAAATAAAAATTATATTGGGATTTTCATAAAAAACACAAGAGTTTCCCGGGATTGCAATTTGTGCCCGATTAGTGGTATTGCGATCGGGCCACCTATCACATCATGGGACAGAAATAAGCTTAGCGGACCGTAAAAGAAAGAAAGTAAGATAACATTCATTCACAGGCGTTTACATGTAAAATTTATGTAGAAACATTTTTATAAGTAGGAGCTAGATAGGTACTTGGGGGGTACCTAGATACCCACGGGGGTGTACTTGAATCAGGGATTTCATGAGCTTATGTTTGTTTGTATTAAATAGACACAACACAGCAATCCAAAAAACATCCTCCCATAAAAGATTTTGATATCGGCGTACCTAAATGTTTATACAATTCCAACAGCGTCGAGGGACGTTCGATTAACAATTTCGCTTCACATGGCTAAGCGCACTCATTCCGCGATTGAAGATAATGTCGCAAACGGGACTAATCGCGTGGAGCACAACCCTTTTGCGGCCCATTGTAATACCATTGTACCCAAAATGAGTTCTTTAAAGCAAACAGGTAACAAAAGCGAAACAGAAATGCATGTTTGAGGCTAACTCGATAAATGAGCGCAATTGGTCACTTTATGGTATATACAACGTGTTACAGAAAGGTGTGGTCAAATTTAAGCAACGTATAGTGTACGGTGTAAGTATTTCACCCCCGTATACCAAACCCCATAGAATTACTAGGATATGAAATATCGCCCATGATACCGGTATTGTGGGTGTACCTATACATATATGCAGTGGAGATCATTTACAATCTACTAACTACTACTAAACATTTAAAAATAAAATAAGTATTAACAAAACTTAGAAACCTAATTCAAAATATAAATACTGAAAAGTCAAAAATAACAACTTCTTTTGGTCTCTTTGGAGACGGTGCAATTTGATTTGTTCGATAGCGAAACAGGCATCGACTCTAAAGAGATGTATAGAAATTGTTATTTTTGACTTTTCAGTGTTTTTATTTTGAAGTCGGTTTCTTTTACATCAGTTTTCCGTGAGACAGTGGTACAAACTAGGTCCAGCCGGCCTATTTATGTCGAAAACAAAACTCTATAGCATTTACTTTACCACTTACTCCTATGAATAATACATTACAACCATATTTTATTAGTTCCTATCAATTTATTTTGAGACAGTCCCTTCCAGGAAAATTTATGTTACTGGACAGCTCCGTGGCGCAGCGGGCGAGTAGTCGGCTGCGAAGCGAGAGGCCGTGGGTTCGATTCCCACACCGAGACAAATGTTTGTGTGAACCACAAATATTGGTCTCGGGTCTGGGTGTTGTGGGACCGCAAGTCCCTCGTAGTTCCTGATACCCACGACACAGGTTTACCTAGTGTGAGGTCAGGACTATGTGTGTGACTGTTGGGTGTATTATTATTATTATTATTATTTTGCCTTTCCTCTTCCCACGCTGTATAGGACTATTAGCGATCATCTTCTCAATATCCGCACCATCCTACTTTGTACTAATAATATAAATGTGTTTGTGAATTTTCAATGATGTTTATTAATAAATCACTATTATTTCTAGGTGGTCTTTCGCATCCGAGAGGCCGTCTAGATTGGTACAACCATTTTTTCTATTTCTGTCGCCAAGCAGCAGTGTTTAAGCACTGTGCCTTATGAGAGTAAATAACATTTTATGTGACAGTCGCTGTCCTGTGTCATGCAGTGCTATACAAAGTTCTGTGTTGCTTCTGTTTATGGGCAGGCGTAGCGCTTACCATCAGGCGCGCGACCTGCTCGTTTCGTCATTCAGGCTAAATAAAAATAAATTGAATAAACATATGGATGACATTTAGCACACTAGTATACCCAGACCTGTATTAGGGCATATCATCGCTTAGCTAACAACACCTCGCAAGTTAAATTGGTTTAGTTTTCAGGAGAGACAAAAAACTGAATATATTTTATGAACATGTGTGATGAACCAATGAGTTGCGCGGTGACAGGACTATTTGATTTAACGTGCTTTGTATGGTTAATTTAAATATTTGTGTAAATTTATTGGATACGCGCCAAAAAAATATATCCAATGACAATATCACATGGGCAATTTTCAATTTACGCAGTGATGTTAGCTAAGCGACGATATGCTACTTTTTATCTCGAATAGAGACATTCAATCCAGCAGACCCACGAAAAAACCTAGTCTCCCATAAGTTCAAGTAACTCATCCAACATTTAGATTTATAAGGACATTCAGTATTCCCAGAAGTGAGTTAAACATGTAACAGTTCCCAGAAGTGAATGAAGTGAGCGTGTCGATCGAGATACACCTTACTGAAGATCCCAAACCGGATTCGATACAAGGATAATGCAATCAATCACATTCACACAATCTTGAGAGAGCTTTGAGACAGTGCTGTTTGGTTTAGTATCAAAACTGACGATGTATTTCTATTATTTTAGTACCAGAATTAGAGTGAATATTGACAAACACCCGTGCTGTATCCGGGACGTGTTCTAATATACATATATATAATTACTTGTCCTGACTGACTGACTGATTTATTAACGCAGAGCGTAAACTTAAATATTCACAAAGGTTCCTTTAATGACCTACTTACGTCATTAATTTTCAGAGAATGAACAGAGATTTCAGAAAATTTATCCTCTAAATGGGTAAATTTGTATGCAGAAAAAATTGACATTTGACTCGGAACTTCGTAGGAGTATTCCTAAAAACCAAATAAGTATATCACGATATATCGAAAATCACCCTCTTAGGGGGTGAAATACTTTAAAAGGGTGGGGGCTTTCCCGAATAGACCTTCACGCGGGCGGAGACGTGAGTAAAAGCTAATTTTAGTCCGTGTCAGTGCCGTTACTTTTAATACTTGATACGTACCCGATTTTTATAATGTTTAATTTCGAGTTTTGAGAAGACGATAAAGCCAGGCAGATAGCAAGAAAACGATAAAAATCTGAGGGACTAGCACGAATAACTTGCGAGAACGTATTCATATCGAAATGTCAAAAAATTGTTAGAACCTCCATACAAATGATAGCGTTCTCGATTCGAATACTTAATCGTAAGTTGTTCGTACTCGCCCCACTGAATTGAAATTAATCAACAATGTACAAAAATATTTCTACGTTTCTGAAATTACAGTTAACAACACTAAAGTACAACGCTTCACAGTCTTTCTATTTTAACTACGTACCTACCTTCTTTAAATCCTACAAAACGCAAAAAGGTACTCGCACGCGCGACATTACATGAAGAAAACGTGTGATGGCATCCTCACAGGGGCTGTGATTAAAAACCTTTTTCTCGCCTCTTACCGTATCATAAAGCTTTCTAAACACAGAAACCTTTCATCCATGGCCTGTTAGTGTACTATTAAGGGTAAGGGACATTTTGGTATAATAAAGTAGGTGTTTTGAAACCAAAAGTTAAAATGTTATGTATGTTGCGAAATTACGAGCTGAGGGACGGTTCTAAAAATAACATTGACATCGTATTCATTACGATGGTCTCATGTGTCCATTAGGGTTGTCGATTATCTCTCTACTCTCATATAAAAAACTACAAAGTGGAAAGACCAGACTTATACGGCAATTACTTGAAAGCTCAAAAACACAATTCACTTAAAAGGGATTTCCAGGAAATTCTTGTATTGATTTAGTATATAGCCTTACATATTTTATTGAGTCATTCTCATACTTTAGTTTCAGAACTGGTACTCTAAAAATCATACTTATTTTTATTTGGATCGCATTATACCGATTGAATATACATTCAAATATACACCTAACAGTCACACATAGTCCTGGCCCCACACTAGGTTAATCTGTATCATGGGTATCAGGAACTACGAAGGACTTACGGCCCCTCAACATCCAGACCCGAAACATCTATTAGACGGAAATAAGCCATGCGAAATGTGGGTGTACTGGTTACACCTCTGTCTACAGGAATTACAGGTGTAATTGTGTATATATGTAATACCCGTAAAAGTCAACTAATTGTGTCAGATTCCACTGCGTGATTTCTACTTCCATCTGATTTTAAATTAAAATGCCATTTTCTCTGGTCAATCAATCTTCTCTGGTCTAGTGGCAATATACTAAGGCTGATAACCTAATCCTGGGTTCAATTCCCGGGTCGGAAAATCACAGTTTGTGTTTGAGTTCACGATTAGAAAAATCACACATGAATTACCCGGAATTGGAATTTATGCGCAGTATAGTGACAGATTCGCCTCCTACCACATCATGGGTTGGCAATAAGCTCAACAAAACGTGGGTGCAGCACTAATTGCCTCTCTGTTTACCCCTTCTGGGACAAAGGCTTGAGATTATGTATGTAATTAGCTTGAAGACAAAGTAATCAAGACAAGCTTGAAGTTAGGTTCCACAGGATCGATTCGATTTCCTTTGATTAGTTTTCGTACAAAGAAGACTACACCTAATAAGGACAGACTAAACTCATTTGTGGCAAAATTAGCTAGTGGCTTTTAGTGGGTCAGAAAAATAAGGTAAATAATTTGATTTCGCAATCACCTTAGTTACGACTTCGTAAACATACTTATTACTATATGTACACTTGAGTGGTAGAGACACGCTGTAGACAGTTTTGTCTACAGCATGAATGGGCCGGCTAGACTGGGTTGTTACCACTGTCTCACAGAAAGCCGACGTCATGTAGCAACTTGCTGTTGCGTTTCGTACGGCGAGTGAGATATCCGGAGGCACAAATCCCCTTCCTAATCCCTTATAATTTTTTTCGTTTAAGTTCGGGCAACGTGCCATAATTTTTAAGTGTTGTGGATGTTTATGGGCAGTGTAGATCACTTACCATCAAGTGACCCACTTGCTAATTAGCCTACAAAAAAAAAGTCTCCTACAAAAAATATATTTTATGTTTGCTTAGATTGTGATGACAACTATTTATAATAAGCCCGCAGTACTACCAATAAATCTTCTTATTTATATCATTCCTGCAAGTCGCGGTTTGGGTCAATTATTTGCTATCACACCACTTATTATGTCACGATCTTTATAACCGATTGGAGTTGCATTTTTATACATACACACACACTCACGCCCGCAATTCCCGAAGGGGTAGGCAGAGGTGTAACCAGTACACACACATTTCGCCGAGCGTATCTCCGTCCCACGATGTGATAGGCGGCGAGCCTATCGTCATACCGGGCACAAATTCTAGACTCCAGACTGATTCTGAGCATTTCATAATAGAAAAATCCAAGTTGTCATTTATATTTTAAAAAATAGGATTGACCCAGTATCCCTTGTATTTAAACCATACAAATGATGCAAGTGTAAACGCCGGCTTGTCAGTGGACAAGGATTCGGACCAGGAGAGTCATTTGTCTTTCTTTACCCTAATTATGTGATGAAAATTTATTGTCGCCACTACACACCCACTTGTACGGCTTTGTATTAAATCCAAATTACTGGTTTAGACTATTTTTGTTTCTTATGCTTTGTGATATTAATTTGTATTATTTGTTTGTTGGAGTATATTTAAGTATAATTAGAATTTTATATGACGAAAAGATTGTTTGATGTTAATAATAACATTCATTTATTTTACTAAATTGGACCTATTGAGCGTAGAGTGTAAGTGGGCCACCAACATCTTAGAGCCAACCTCATCTGCATGTGGTACACTGTTGATTAACGGACGAGGTAATGGCAAAACTTGGTTCCCATTGCCGGTTGCGGGGTACACGGCGGGTCTCCTCACGTAATACAAAATGCACTGTCAAATCATGAAAACAGACTTAGTCGTTAAGCCAAGATAACGCCAAACAGAAAGAAAGAAAAAGATACTTTAATTAAATTGATAATAAATTAAATTATATTTAAATTTTAAACCCATACTTCATATTATGTATTTTCCTTCATCTTTTGCACCTACATTCTTAATCTCTGCATTACCCTAAGGTTGACTGGCAGAGAATACCTCTGACATTAAGTCCGCCGTTATACATTGTAGTATAAAAAGTGTAAAATAAGTAATTATGATAAATTAAATCACCGTTTCATAGATCAGATACCAGTATTTTTCGAAGGGGTTTATAACATTTATTGATAACTAAACGTTATCCTGAGTTTAAAACTTGAGGAAAGTGTTGCTGCTCGCAGGAATTTTATGGCCAATACTAAAACCATTTTAACCTGTGAAAATCTAGCAAATATACACAATTATATTCAACTAGCTGTTCCATTCCTTAAATCAAAAACTAAAGTCTACGATAAAACAATATATAAGGGAGAGAATTAATTAAACCAACATACATATATATGTTCAAAAATTATGTTATTGGAAAGAGTTTAAAAATAATAATCAGTGTATTGCGAGAACCGTTTGCTTTTGATGTTTTAATTAAGAAACCCTCGACGTAAAAATGTGTTATATTTTTAACAGATGAAAACTTTTTTAACATACTGCGGTGTTTTGCGAAATGTGCCTTTGAAGTTTGATATACACCGTTGGCTATATTTCGTTTTATTAACTGCTGCGTTCTCCATGACAAAGTCTAGCCTTAGAAAATTGTGCAGTTTTGCATTATGTAATTGTTCAGTATTTTTTCATATTTAGAGTAGTCTCTTATTATTAATAATTGTTAAGAATATTAATTTAAGCACATAACTTTAATGATGCCGAAATACCCGCATGTGTAGCTCATGTAAGCCAGGATCGACAGATCGGTAAGTCTCTACGAAGCTGTCTTTATACCACAACGAAATTAATCAAATAGAAAGATAGGGTATTATACATTTTTTACACTTTCCTCCGTAGCAAAGCGAGAGGAAAAATAATGAACTAATGAGAAATTGACCTCATATAATAATATTTACAACTGAAGATGCCAGACAAAGCCTAATTCTACCGCCAAGTAATACTGTGTAAGCACTGTGTTTCGGTTTAAAGGACGTTGAAGCCAGTGAAACTACTGGGCATTATAAGACTTAACATCTTATGTCTCGGAGTGACGAGCGCAATCTAATGCCATAGAGTACCTTAATACTAGAAGGTTCTGTGAGGTGTTGCAGAAGCAACAGAAGTTTATAAGCAGGCATGGCATTTACCATCAAGCGAGCGACCTGCTCGTTAAGTCATTCAGGCTCTTTTTCTACCTGGCTTTAGCCCGGCATAATGCCAGGGTCCGCCTGCTCATACCATAGACTTGACGGCACACCCCACAACGGGAACCAAGATTCGTCATTGCCTCCATTAATCAGGTGAGTGTACCACTTACGGTGGGATTGGCTTTGGACCTTAGATGTTGGTGGGCGCACTTACACTAAGTTTCATCATTAAGGCTAATAAAAAAAGATCTATATAACATAGTCGTACTTTAAATGTTAGCAACATCTAATCATAAACCCTTTATCACCCAAAAGCGACAGCGCATAATAAATATTACGATCTATGTCAAGTTATATTTGTGGATGAGCCGAAATGTTGTTAATAAAAAACAAACACCGCGCGGTTTCACGGTGTTTTGCGAGTGTTTGCTGATGCCCGTCTCGGCGCAAACAATTAGCTCTTTTGTGTACTTGGCCAGACTTGCCTCACTTGCGACGAGGGTGATGTACAAGGAACTATGCTTACTGGAAATTCTACTACTATTTTAAAAGTGAAAGTTTGGATGTTTGTGAATTTTGATGTTTGTTAGTCCACCACGCCCTAAAAGCTTGACCATGACCTGGAATAGGACATAGGCTACTTTTTATCCCGGAAAAGGCCGTTCACGCGGGCGGAGCCGCGTGCAAAAACTGGTTTACTCTAAAATACGATAACATTGACTGAGAACATATTGCTGCTTGATGGCAGAAATAAATAAAGTGGTAGTACTATCCCACACGGCCTCTCGCTACGAGCGACCTACCACCTAGTATCTTGTGGTGAGGAATTTCTGTGCTTTCCGGCGATTTTGGCATACCAATTAGGTACTGGAATTGAGTTGTATAAAGAAGGTGGTGAAACAGGCGTTTCTGTGCTTTCCGGTGATTTTTGCATACCAATTAGGTACTGGAATTGAGTTGTATAAAAAAGGTGGTGAAACAGTAGTTTCTGTGTTTTCCGGTGATTTTGGCATACCAATTAGGTACCATACCAAAATATTAGGCGCTTAATATAGTACCACATAAGCACGAACGTTTTGTTCTACGTACAAGTACACATAATAACGTTATATTAGGTGCATGCATATCACGGAGAAAAATTGTAAGTTGTCTTTGAAATCATGTCACTTCTTGAGTCTCTACATCTTAGTAAACAGATAAAACAGCAGTGTATAACACACACACAATTAATATTTTTGTTTGTTCAGGTCACCATAATTTATATGAGGAGCAAGTGAAGCTAGATTTCTAAAGATGCTTAATTACATGCGACAATAGCTATTTGCTGATGAATTACACACGAAATTAGGTTTAATAATATTTTTTTAAAATACGGCTGGCATTCACGATAAATACTGGTATTATTCATTATCGTGATGACTCAAAAAATATATATACGAATATAAATAATAAATACCCTACACTAGGTATTGTGGGTATAACTACGAGGGACTTGCGGTCCCACAAAAACCAGACCTGTAACAATTTTTTGTGGATCACACAAACATTTGTCTCAGTGCGGAAATCGAACCCACGGCTTCTCGCTTCGCAACCGGCTACTCGCCCGCTGCGCCACGGAGACTGTCTTCTATTAGAAAGCTTTTATTTTACTAGTTTTTAGTGAGAGATTTATCACAGTCAGTGCATAAATTACGAAGTTTTATTGGTTGTTTCTTCCTCTTAACCGTGAAATTTCTTCTTGAATTTTTATGGCACCACCACTATATTAAACCCTATCGAATACAATCATCCATAACGATCCTCATTTGACGGAGTTATGAGTGAACATACATAAAAAATATATACTTATATACATACGAATTGACCTCGTTGTTTTTTTACATCGTTTAAAATATTTTTTCGAAAAAAAATTAAATCACCAACGTCAACAATTAAAAAACATTAATTAATAAGTTATAACAAAACACCAATCTATTAAAATGATTAGACGTGGCTAACTCAAATTCGTAGCTTACGTAAGCATGTGAGAGCTATTCCAGTGGAAAGTAAATATTAATTTGTCTGACGCTAAAGTTAGTCAAACCGGTAGGATTTTGATGTTTAATTCCTGGGTATAGTGTTTTTTTATGGCATAGGCTGGCAAACGAGCAAGTGGTTCACCTGATGGTAAGTGACCTCCACCGCCCATGTATGCCCACAATACCAAAAGAGTCCATGGGTGCGTTGCCGATCTTAAAGGAAAGGGATAATTAAGGAATTGGGAAGGGGAGGTGGTTTGGGCCTCCGAATATCTCACTCACCGTACGAAACGCAGCAGCAAGCTGCTACTTTACGCCGGTTTTCTGTGAGACAGTGGTAATGACCGGGATGAGCCGGCCCATTCATGCTGTAGACAAAATTGTCTACAGCGTGGCTCTACCACTCGTGAAAAAATATAATTTGTGGTGTAAATTCGAGATTGTGCATTCACAGAGAAATCTATTTAGTAAATTTATAAGTCACTTGCCCACTGTTTCATTTGCATGATTTGGCTTATCGGATAATTGCATACATATACATACGTCTGCGATCCCCGAAGGGGGTAGGCAGAGGTGTAACCAGTACACCCAAATTTCGCCAAGCGTATCTCCGTCCCATGATGTGATAGAATGCTAGCCTATCGCCATACCGGGCACAAATTTCAGACTCCGGGCTGATACTGAGCATTTCGTAATAGAAAAACCCAATCCCATTTTACCCGACCCGGGGATCAAAACCGAGACCTCAGCGTTAGCCTCAATCGTAACGCGTACGCATTACAACTGCGCCACTCGACTGCCTAGGCGAGGCACCGAGGCAAAGTTACAACAGTGTGACAATATTTAGCGTAATACACAAATTTACATAAAAGTGGTAAGAATAAAATGATCGACACGGTACATGGGTTCATGTCGTAGCAGAATTAATTAAATTTGTGTGTACACTAAGGATTATATGCGCCGTTCGGTGTTTGGACAAGTAAATTTATTATTAAAACTCAGCTGCATAAACCGCATTTAAAAAACCTGATTGTATATAAGTTATATTTACTGCATTTTTACTATACAACAGTATAAAATATGCTCACGCCTGTATGCCTAGAGGAGTAAGCAGAGTTGCAACGAATGACGCACCCACGATTTTCCGCGTTTAGTTTCATTCCATGATGTGATTGGGGGCAAGGGGCAAGGGGCAATGCTCAGGAGAGAATACCAGGTTATATTATATATTGACAGCCTCCATGGCCCAGTGGCCGAGAAACCGGCTGCGAAGCGAAAGGCCGTGGTTTCGATTCCCGCACCGAGACAAATGCTTGTGTGATCCACAAATGTTTGTTTCGGGTCTGGGTGTTGTGGGACCGCAAGTCCCTCGTAGTTCCTGATACCCAGTATACAGGTTAACCTAATGTGGGGTCAGGACTATGTGTGTGACTGTTGGGTGTATATTATTATGATTCTCTACCTACAGTATTTTATAACGTACTCAATATTTCCCAGATGTACTATGCAAAAATTCCGTCCATGACACCGAAATCATGGAGCTCAACTAATAAAAATTAAAAATAAAACAGAGTTTCTTCAAACTAGAAACACAACATAAAAAATACAAACTATTAAGAAAAACTCCATAATTAGCCGTCTGAGCTTGTACCGAACAAAAACATAAAACTTAACTAGCGAATCATTTAACCTCTCAATGGTGAACGGATTTAACACTACGCGGATGGGGACCATAAGACCGGAAATTTAGTTATAATCCCCCTTGCTAGTAAAACATAATTTATTTAGAAATTTAAATATATTTTTTTCACTATAGTTTAGGTATTTATATATCTACTAAATAGCCCCGAAAGGCGAGATGATTACAAAACCGAGTGACTATGAGGGTTTCTCGTCCTATTTATCGGTCTATATAACCTTCCCTACCACTAAGCTACAATAATGCTCGCTGTAGAGGATTTCATCTTATCTTACAAAATTCACTATGTATGTATAGGGTAGAAGAGTTAATATGTCAAGCCAGTGCTTTATGGGCCTTCTGCGGGATCCTTGACATGTTCTAGCATTCGAGGTTGACGTACTCCTTTGGTTTCGTCTAAACTTGACCATGCCGTGAATGTACTTATTAAATCATTAATAATCCATTTATGTTTTCTACTCACGTACATACATATGTAAAAATAAATTAAAAAAACAAAATTACTTATCCAGTCGCATAATGTTATATTATATCCACCGCAGAATCTTTATTTCCGCAATATGGGTCTCCTTAACATGTCGCTTAAGGATATGCCACGTCACACTAAATAAAAAGAAAAATAATTAGAACATTCAAATATGCCAACCACAAAATTATTCTTAAAAAATCGTACATATATTTTTTATTAGCTACAGGTCTCAAAGGCCCTATACTCAACTGAGGGTTGAACAAGAAGCTTGTTGGCTTGAAACCAAAAACGTGGCATCGAGTGGTGCGCCTCGCCGAAGCCACCGCTACATCTGATCCCGGTTTAATTAGAGACAATGCCCGTGCTAGTGCCAAATTCACGAAACACGTTGTGTGCTTGTAACTGCCATGCTCGTTGTTACTGGCCGAATCAGACCTCGATTGTTGTTTATAATAGGTCTTTACCTATGAAATTGCCGTTCTGTACAAAAAAGTTAAAGTATTTTTTTAATAATTTGTATGACAAATCAATACCCGTGAGGCAGTACATAATGTCTTTGATGAGTTTGTTGCTTCCCGTCGGCTTTCTTCAAGAAGGACATCGATGAATTGCCACTGCGCCGGCAAAGATGCGTCGATAGCAAGGATGGAAATAAAAAAGGTGAAAAAAATACTTTTGCTTTTTTTTTTACAGAACGGCAATTTCATAGGTAAAGACCTATTATTTGTTATGAAGTTATATCGTTCTCCGATTATCGGACGATTATGAAGCTTTGTTACCGGCATCAGCGGGGTTTCAATGCGCTTTTGAATGTTTATGAGAATATTACGAAGAGCGGTTGGCTTTTTGGTCTAGCGGTTGTATACGTAGCTTGGGTATTGTGGTGATTCGAGTCCAATGATGAGAGGCCGCGGGTTCGATCTCCGCACCGAGACAAATGTTTGTGAGATCCACAAATATTTGTTTCGTATCTGGATATTGTAAGACTGACTCGTAGTTCTTGATAACAACGACACAAGATAACAGTGTGGCGTTTTTATTATTATGGACAGGCATGGCGCTTACCATCAGGCGAGCGACCTGCTCGTCTCGTCATTACTTTGTATAAAAAACTATGTTAGACTACAACGCGACAAGAGATATTCATTATTCTTGCTCTGTAAATGTTGTTAGGTCGTTGAATATAATTAAACTTATTTAGTTAATAGTTTCAAGTAATGAAGGTGGTCTTATTCTGTTAAGAATTGCGCTAAAATAATTTCTTTATGTAAATACAGACTTTGTATATTTTGCCGAGACGTTTTACTCGCATACACCATCTAGATTTACGTACTTGTAGTAAATTTAAAATAATTTGTAACTAGCTTTTGCTCGCGACTCCGCCCGCCTGAATGGCGTTATGCATTATAAAAGCTTATGTCTTATTCCAGTTCATGGTCTACCTGTGTGGAAAATTTCATCCAAAACCATTCGGCCGTTACGGCGTGGTTGTCTAAGAAACATCATAGTCACAAACTAACAAACACCCAAACTTTCACATTTATAATAGTAATAGGATTAACATTTTACTTAACGAAAGTGCATATGGTCCCTATATCCACTAACCAAATCAAATTTAAGCCATTTTACTTCTGAAAGCTAGTTTAACAGTTAGTTTTGATTAATCTACAAGTTAAACATGAGTCAACATCTAACTCGGGCCTGTCAAAGTTGTTGTGCCTTAGTCAAACAAACCCAACTTAATGGCTTAATATTGATGCGTGCGACTGACATTTCCTCAGTGACCCCTTAGCACTTCCAAGGGGCTGAAAGGGCTTGCGTCTTACCAAACTCTTGTCCTTACTTGCCAACTTTCGATGGCAATTTCGAGTTAATGTAACTAAAAGTTCATACGTGGTTAATAATTTATTTTGTTCCGTGTTTAGTTCTTGATTGATCGAACTTTAAGGGATAGTTAAGGCATTATCGATAGATAGATATTACCGCATATATGCCACTGGACTCACTATGAACGATGCTCAGTGGGCTTAGGATATGCATTACATATTTCGCGCTTGAGAGAGATAACTACCGACGACAAATGTCTCGGATAAAACGTCAACGTGACGTTATATTAGGATTCGTAGACAAAATACCATAGCGAGGTTAAATCTACTATTTTTTTACTTTATGTCTATTCTTGACATAACCATTCGAGTATTCTATGCAACCGTGTTAGCTTCGATAGACGTATAGAGATAACCAGATAAAACTGGTTTTCACGACAAAACGAGTCGTCACAATCATCTCGTGTTGCATAGTGAGCCGCTCACTCCTTACAAAATTGGCTGTAGGTACATAGTTCTTTTTTTTATTATATTATTTAATATTGACTGCTCTATTGGCGCAATATTAGTGTGTAAAGGAATATTGACATTTTGATTTTTTTATTATTAATTATTTCATTTTGTTTTTTTTAAATGTGAGTGCGAGTGCTAAGTATGTCTGGTAAACTCTTGGCTATTTCTTGTAAAGGCCAATCCAGGATTTTATGCACATTACACTCGCATAATTCTGTAAAACAATGTTTGGACATTAAAAGAGGCCATAACCCATGAGTTTGTTTCGGCATTTCTTCTCATTTCTTCCGAAATGCCGTCGTAAATGTAATGTAGCGTAAAAAATGATTGACATGTAAAAATGATATTTATGATCCTATTTACAGAATAAATGATTAGAATTATGCTAAGCCGCCTGGACCGTGCAAAGTGGAAGTATCTAAGTACTCAATGCAAACTTCATGGAAAATGTAACGTCACAGTAACGTGGTCGCGTTAACGTAACGCGGGCACGTTTTGAATCAACATGGCCATAAAGAATAAGTCCCCAGAATCGTTCCGAATATGAAAGTATTGTCGGCACACTATTAAAAGTCCATTTATGTACGATGAAATTTTCATACGGCTAATAAATATTTACGTTGGTAACTGATAAATTTATTTACGCCAAATCATCAATAAAATAATATATTCAAATTACGTTCCTTGCTGTCAAATGTTATGGAATTTTTATTGCGTTCTCGTAAAATTTGCCTCGATGTAGCTAAGTGACGACGTTCGTTTATACAACTGACAATTTGAAATGCTATAGCTTCGCGTATTTTAAGACATAACACTGTTATAAACTGTAATGGTTCTGCTTTTAGATATTATTCTATTTTCGTCTTCTTCGTAATATCGCAGAATGTCAATCAATTGAGTGGTAGAGCCGCGCTTGGAGCGGTAGAGCAGCGTTTTGAGTGGTAGAGCCACGCTGTAGACAGTTTTGTCTATAACATGAATGGGCCCTCTCGTCCGGGTCGTTTCCACTGTTTCACAGAAATCCGGCGTAAAATAGCAGTTTGCTGCTGCGTTTCGTACGGTGAGTGAGATATCATGATTTTGGTATTATGGGCGTACATGGGCGGTTTGCCGTCTTATGCTTTAAATAAAATGACATTTAGAGCCAATACAATTATTTACCAAAATAATTATCCCTAAAATAATCTGTATTATGTACGTTAAGTTCTTTTCGTTTCTAACTTGACTCAACGATTACTTCCCTTTAGCAATTTAAATTTGGAACAGTGTTCCGCAAATCGCGTATCATAAAATCAATTGCATGAATGCCTCTATTTTTAAACGAAACATTAGTATTTTAGCATATGTACTGCAATACTTCAATTCACAGTAACTGCACTATTTTACATTTCATATGAAATATCTATGCACATACGTAGCACGTCTCAATGCTCTCAATTGTGGTAATTGGAAGCTTAAAGGAATTTATTTTCAATTTCCTATGATATGAGGTTTTTCCGTCCATAACACGTTTCTATATTAAATTTACTCGTCTGCGTATTACGAAATTATAATGATTGAAATGTTTCTTATGTAATTGTGGATCAATTTTGTTGAAGATCATACGTATTTCTGAATCGTGTCTGTGAATTCTCAAGAAAATTAAGTCGAGAGTAGAGGGGTGTAAGTTTTAGACATTCTTCATGTAGACAATGTACAGGTAACTTTATCCATTGACGTTATTTTGTTCTTTTTATTTACCTGGACGGCGAGACGAGCAGGTCGTTTGCCTGATGGCAAGATTAAGCCTGTTCATAAAAGTAAAAAGTAACACTACTACTACACTACATTGCATGACACTACGGAATACTTGTCATTCCAATTAATAAGATGTTACGCCTCATAATGCCTAGTAATTTCAGTAACTTCAATGTCCATAAAACCGGAATACAATAGTCCTTACACTGTAGCTTAGTGGTAGAATAGACAAAGTGATGGTACCTACCCGGATTCTCACAAACGAAAGACCTACCATTTAGAAAAAACATAGGTTAATATCATAAAAATGTCGAACTTATAACTCAAAATATTAACCATGTATATTCAATATACAATATGTAATAAAATCCTTGTAGGGCGTTTTAACCGCGATATCAGAATCGATATTCAAACGTAATGAAATAACTCGCATACGAATATGGGACTACAAAAATAAGAATATTTTATTTTGAAACTTTAATTATTTATTGTTTTGTGAACCGTATTTTGATTGATTACCTCTGCAAGAGCGATGTCTCGGAGTCAGAGCGAGATAGCAAGTTGTGGCGTCTACGTGCATCAAACGCGCCGCGCCGCGTGTGCCCCCGGTTTCTTCATTACGTAAATCAGTCAGCTGTTTTCAGATGAAAATAACATACGCACTCACGCCTGTAATTCCCGAAGGGGTAGGCAGAGGTGTAACCAGTACACCCACATTTCGCCGAGCGTATCTCCGTCCCTTAAGTGATAGGGGGCGAGCCTATCGCCATACCGGGCACAAATTCCCGACTCTGGGCTGATACTGAGCATTTCGTAATAGAAAAACCCAATACCACTTTACCCAACCCGGGGATCGATCCCGAGACCTCAGCGTCAGCCTCAGTCGTAACGCGTACGCATTAAAACTGCGTCACCTAGGCAGTAATTCATAAGTATTACAAAAATACCCCGTAGGGCTTAATACTATGAACATTAAGTTAATGCTTTATTGACTAACGATGATTTGACAACCGCTCTCGACTCTTATCTACTTTTTCTCAGGAAAGTGATGCGTCATGCTCGGAGTACCGCAACGAGGGAACAAAATGTTTCCACATCACACATTAGTATGACTTGCATTAATCGGACCTTGTAGACCCTTATCGTGAGTAATCGACCGAAGACAGTTTGTGGTTCGAACTGTCGTTGAGTAAACAAGTTTGAGTTACATAATGTTATGTATGTCATATTAGATTTGTGAACGAAACTCTTGGAATGGAGAGGTAGAGTTCGAAAGTGGAATTGATAATTACGAGTATAGCACCCATTTATTTACTTGTATAATTCACCTTAAAATAAAATTGATACTAAAGTTGCGCGAATAAAATACACCAATCACACAGCTAATTTAATTTTGAATCAAAAAGGGATTTAACACATACGGCTATGAATATTTTAGCCAAATTGCAAATCGTAAAAATTTAATTATGTATATATTATGGCAATAAACGTGAACGAAAAATAAATGGTTTTAATAAAATTATAACTCCACAAAAATGTATTATTTATTATGTCTATTTAACATTATTTTTATGTTTTGTTTTATTTTTAACCATCCACACAAAGAGGGGTATTGTAAGTTTGACCCGCTTGTCCGTGATTGTGTGTCCATCTAGCATAGTAGCGTTTAAACTACTGGCACCGATTTGAATACTGTTTGAAATCTAGTTTAAGATCCTAAGCTAATAAAGCTATGTTTAAAGAAAATTTGTTCAGCCATTTAAAAGTTACAGATTATTTTCTAATTGACGTCGGGTGTTTTTAACTGTGACCTGTACATATTTTGTATGAAGTGTATTAAATAAATTAATATTAGGTATATAAATTGATAGCTCAGCGGGGAGTGGTATGGACTGTCGAGACGAAAGTCGCAGGTTCGAAACCAGCCCCTAGTGCATACACCTCTGACTTTTCTAAGTTATGTGTGTATTAATGGTTAATTATCACTTGCTTTAACGGTGAAGGAAACATCGTGAGGCAACCTGAGAAATTCTTCATTAGAATTTCGAAGGTACGTGAAGTCTGCCAACCCGCATTAGGCCAGCGTGGTGGACTAATGCCTAACCCCTCTCATTCAGTAGAGGAGGCCCGTGCCCAGCAGTGGGACGTGTATAATACAGGGCTAGTATTATTATATAAATTAGAAAATCTTGATAATCAAATTTGTTACTTAATCGGATAGGCAAATAAATAGCTTTTAAGACAACTTAGTATTATAATTTGGCTGTTTTTAAGCAGAGATACCAAAATATTCCTCGTAAAACCACCGTTTTTTGTTGGAAACAATACTGTGCTTTCTTAAAAATGGGTACAATATGTATATTCTTTTTTACCCTAAAACGGTATATTGTATGTATGGCGTTCTCAATACTTCTGAGGTAATATGAAAAAGTTCATATGATTTTTTGTCTAGTTCGCTGACTTATATTTATTCCCGGCATGCTTTGCAATGCATCTTTCTTTTATAAGTAGGTACATACTTCTTTTTATTTCTTTCTACGTTATCCCGACCTCTGCCAGGATCTGCCTTACCATCATGATGTGGGGCGATCCGCCATATTACCCCTACTACTTGCAACGGGAACCATTAAATAAACATAATCAATATGATAAAAACCCAGTATCACTTTTATCCGTCCCGGGAATTGAACCCGAGACCTCAGCACGGCAGTCGGAACGCGCACGCATTACAACTGCGCCACTGAGGCCGTCGGCACTATGAAAACATATTTTTTTTCATACCTTCGAAATTCTTATAAAGACCTTCTTAGGAATGCAGGTTTCCTCACGATATTTTCTTGACCATTAATGCAAGCGATAATTTACCAATGAATACACACATAACTTACAGAAGTCAGAAGTGTGTGCTCTTGGGACTGGTGTCGAACCTGCGACTTTCGTCTCGACAGTCCGTACCACTCCCCCCTGAGCTATCGCTGCTATTAATCAATAATTCCATCAATGTGTTTCCAACTTTCATAGTCCCAATATTAGTAAATTAACTCAATAAAGATATGAGTACGTAGAACTTTTCCTAACTTATTAGGTATATGGTATGAAGACCAAGAAAATCCGACGCAATACATGAACCAATAACGCACGTAGTATTTCTTGGTGAATGTGTGAATTCCGCGCAGCTGTTTTGTGCTCGTAACCTGACGTTCTTAACTACGCTACGTGTATTTGTGAACATATTGACATGTAATATAGCACTTTCTTAGCTATGCGGATATACACTGCATAATATTCTTGAGAAATTAGTTATTTCGCCTCTTTGGTATAAAGTTTGGTCGTGTTTCGTGAGGTTCATGAATGTGGTTCCTGAGTTGGAAGGGAAAACTTGATAAGTAGTCGCGTTCACAACTTCTTTCTTTCCACCTCTTTACCCCACTCGCAGTGGGGTCAGCGCAACATACATTTTTAACACATGTTACGGTAGGCCTAGTGCAAGTTTTAATAGTTTTCCTAAACGATGAAAGTTTTCGTTTTTCTCTCCATACGTCAAGTATTAGTAGCCACTAATGGGAATTATGATGTATTAAATTAATAATATGGTTAATTTTATTTCATATTAGTCGAATATGAAATTTGTTTTCAAGCGATTCTTTCCTTTATTACCGTATGAATTACTAGTTTGACACTTCGACGGTAGTAATTTTATGTGAATTCGAAAACTGTGAACGTATTTGTAACTCGTACTAGGCCTACAGTAAGATTTGGCTTGTACTTATTACGACCGGCCACCTATCGGACATCAACCTCTCAAGGGAGGAAACATCCAGACCCGAAACAAATATTTGTGGATCACACAAACATTTTATCTCGGTTCGGGAATCGAACCCGCAGCCTCTCGCTTCACAGCCGGCTACTCGCCCACTGTCGTAGTAGTCGCGTTCACAACTACTATAAACAAAAATTAATTATAACTAAATGCTATATATAAAGCGCCTAATATTTAATATGTTAGAAATAGTAAAAAAAATATTCAGTGCGTCCTTAAACAGATAAATAGGTAAAATGCGATGTTATTGTTTTATATCAGCATAAGCCAACAAACAAATAAAAAATATACCGAAACTTTTAAACAAAAAATAAAAACAACAAAAACATTTAATAATATTACTAAACTGCAGATACTAATAACATTAATAGCAAACTGTTTGTGTTATATTTAAAACTGTTAATTAAATCTGCTATCTATTATAACGAGTAATGATAGTTTTTTCTACCACAAGTTTAAATGTTTTATTAGTTTTCACCATACACAAAATTCGGCACTTCAATACACCTGCATATTCGAAGAACTAGACAATGATGCGACGGTCTTTCTAGCAAATTATAATTAGTGCAGTACAGCATATCATGATTAATGGATTTCTATAATAACTTCCTTTCATGGTGTTTTCGCATGATACATCCTTCTTTAAACGAAATATAAATAGTATTCTATGATAGGCTATGGCTTGGATATCTATACCCCTAGTATTACTGATATCTAAGGACGGGGATAACCATTTATCAGGTGGGCTATCAACGCGTCTGGCTTTGAAAGTTATTAAACATCACTTGTAATGCGATCATTAAACTTCTGCACTAGGATTGCAGTTCGAGCCTATACAATATATTCCATAATATGAATTAAGAGGATATTCAAACCATTTAACGCTATAATCGCAGCGATAAAGTTTTAATATTTCAGAAGCAAAACTGAAGCAATACAGTGTCGTAAGCTGCAGTAAAGAGCTCGCATTCTTTATTAACGTTAATAAATGCACTCGTTATTTACTTAGAAATTTATTGCGTTCTCCGCACCTGTGCCCAGTCATAAAGTTTGCTGCTTTCTACGACCCTGTACTTATTGAGTCGATCGGAAACCGCCGTTGCTGTGTTCATTACCACAAATCCTTGTAGATCCGTATAAATATGTTTTACTAAGCTCTGAGGAAATTTTCCGTGGTTTGTTAACATGATGTTTTGGATATAAGTGTTATTTTTCGAAGTTTTAGGACATAGTTATTTTCGCATCTTTCACTGACGAAAAAGAAGAGGCTGTAAATTTGACGTGTATCTTTTCATTTTTTTTATTACATATACCGGCCAACGACCCAGTGGGTCACCTGATAGTAAGTGATCCCAACCGCCCATGTACACCCACAATACCAAAAGAACCATAGGCGCGTTGCCGACCTTAAAGGAAAGGGATAATTAAGGGATTGGGAAGGGGAAGGGTTTTTTTCCTCCGGATATCTTACTCACCGTACGAAACGTAGCAGGAAGCTGCTACTTTACGCCAGTTTTCTGGGAGACAGTGGTAATCAGGTGACCTACTTGCTCGTTTGCTGGTCCATTGTATAAAAAATACAGTCGTGAGCTTATTTTATGTTATGTTAAATAAGTAATTACAACTAAATACTTTAAAAATGTTATATTACACCTTGAACATTCACTTCAACAGCAATCGGAAAGAAAAATAAAGCAAGCGTCTAATTTTACATCACAATTTAAATTTAAAGGAAACTTAAATACGGATGCTTAAGATTAAGGAAATATTATCCCGAACAAACTCAATAAGTTTGATATTGACGAGTTTAAAGTAAATCTTCCAACCTTTTAAGCAAATGAGTTGCGCCAGTAGTTAGTCCAACTTGCGATCCATGGTTAAATGTGGACTTATTCCGAAGCAATTAAAACTTCAACCTGGACTTAGGTTGTTAGCAAAATTCGGACCTTTTTGTATTGAAACAATTGTAGAGTAAACAAAGAAGCGGTGAGACAAAGGAAGTTCGCTTGAAAACAGTATTTAGTACAGATTTCCACAGGAGTCTGGACTTAGTTTCTTTGGAGAGCTGCAAAATACATCCGTTGTGCTGAATAAAAACTAACTTGCGTCGAAATAGTTTTATTGGAAAACCTTTGTTTAGCAACGTAACATTGTTGAACAACACTTTCAGAAAACATGAATATTTCAGTGTTTCTACAATTTCCGAAACGAGCAGTGATGTTAACAATGTTGACGAGCAAGCCGCCCGTCTCATGATAAACAGTCACCACCGCCCATGCACTCTTCAACTTCATATTTTATATTAGCTTGAATGACGAAACGAGCAGGTCGCTCGCCTGATGGTAAGCGCCACGCCTGCTCATAAACAGAAACAAAACTACACAAAACATTGAATTACAAAGCACTGGCATGCGACTGTGATCGACACCCCGAGACATAAGATGTTAAATCTCATAATGCCCAGTCATTTCACCGGCTTCAATACCCTTCAAACCGAAACTGTGCTTACACACTTTTGCTTGACGGCAGAGATAGACAAACCTGAGACTTATTCGTCAAAAGCACTAGGTAAGGCTTTTGTTGATAAATTTGATTGAATGTTTGTTCAGGCGGTTCAAATGGCATGCGCCAAAATGGAACTGTGTGAACTCTGTATTCGATTATGTTCCTCGTTTAAATTTTCCTATGCGACAGCTTAAAATGGTCTACGTCGCGTCGTTATATAAGTTGAGCTTTAATTCTATAATTCAAAGTAAAATATACACGGAACGAAAGGAATCTCTGTTATTAAATATTACGGTATACCAAAATGTATGTATTACGAAATATTAAAAAACAATTAGCTGAAAGTAAGCGATGCGTTTTTTCTGAACATTAGTTGAAAAGCAATTGTTCTTTGGTCTCATTTTTAAAATTACCAACGGTACCCAGGGTACTTAGAGGGAAAGTATGTTAACTCAAAAAAAATAGTATACACATATTGCCAAAAAGTGATAACATTTCTAAATTAAAGCCGAAAAACGCATTACGGCTTCATATAAGTTCAATATTAAGTAAGCGACGGGAGATGAACTCTCGCTCGAGAGTTTATCATCGCCCTGTCACTCCACAGTTATTTATGGACCAGTAAACTTGGAAATATATTTTCCTCGCCGGCGGCCGCGCGTCCATTTCAGGTTAAGCCCCTTGGGCCTGGGCACTAGACGAGTCGAGTGTCATAAATTTGAAAACTGTTTCGTGAAAGGGAAAAAATGAAACAAATATTTGACGTTCACTCCTAGTCGATCTTCGGTATGGCCGGTCGGGCCTACCGAATTTACGACTGTTTACACGCCGGCCGAGTTAAACGGCACCTATAAACTTAGATGAAATTGCTATGAATATGGCTTGGCATGTATCATGATATTGCTCCACTTTTACAAGATTTTATGCGGCATAATTCTGGGCGTTCCAATTATATTAATAACCTTACTGCATCGAAATTACATAACTAGAACGATAACTCTCATAATATGAATCTGCCAAAATCTCCACTTACTTACACGTAACACTCATACACGCAACAAAAAATAATGAACATTCAAAATCAACTTTATATCATAAAAGTTAATGTCTAAATATTAAATTTCTAATTCGAGATAAGACGTTCTGCACCGCGCAAAAAATTAGACGTATTAAGTATCAACTAGGGATGAATGAATCAATTTTTATGAATTGATGAATGAACGAGCTGCACAGACGTTTATAGCCCCGCCCCCTTGTACAGAGTTTTGGTGGGGTCAATTTTTTGTTTGGGTTACGTTTCTTGTCATCTTATTTCGATGCCTTACTGTTTAAAATCCCCCGAAGTAAATAAGAATACATCTGTAACTTTAAAATGACCGAACAGATTTACTTCAAACATAACTAAGACCCATTTAGATTAAAATTGAGATCGATAAGATCGATCACATTCCTACAATTAGCCAAAGTATATGAGCGAGAATAACAATGTTGGAGTATAAGACAAATGCTCAGCTGTTTATCATTTAGTGTTATCCAAAGTTGCAAGTCGATATCGACTTATCTAATACTTCGCAATCCCTCGAGGCGCAGTGGGTGAGTAGCCGACTGTGAATCGTGAGGCCGTAGGTTCGATTCCCGCACCGAGACAAGACTGTCTGATTCACAAATATTTGTTTCGGGTCTGGGTACTGTGAGATTGAAAGTCTCTCGTATTGTCTGATTCATTCATTTGGGTCTGGTGTTCATTAGGTCTCTCGTAGTTCTTGATACTTACGACACAAGACTCCTATCTCACTGTGAAGTCAGAGCTATGTGTGTGACTGTTAGGTGATATTTATTATAATTTAATAAAAAGTTAAATGTCTTATTTATGTCCTCGTAAAGCAAATGGATTTAGTACTACGGGGATGAAATACTTATTTCATTATACGTTGCTACAACTTTCTATAGAGCGTTGTACATGAGGAAAAAAAGATTCGGTAATTACTAAGCAAATATTGTTGCAATTTTGGTTTATATAAAATATCTGTTAATAACAGGTATCCTTGAAGTTAAATATTTTATTTTTTCAAAGCATTTATTCCAAAATAAATATAAGTAGGTATGTATGCACATGGGTGTATTATTATCAGTAGGCATTTCAAATAAAACACCCAGTAATAAGTCCAGTTATTATTGAGTAAGGCATTGGGATTGTTCCTGAAATGACGAGGTACTAAAATAATTTTAACGACAGTTTGATTACTTTTATCGTGAGTTTTCAGTTCAGTTGTCACGTTTTCAAACCATTAGTTTTATGCGAATTACCTAGTACTGAGGAATTGCTTATTTATTTATCGCGCCAAACAATTCATCTCAATAGATTTGAGTCCTCGATAATATTATTTTCGGTTGCTCCAAACTTAACATGTTTAATGTATGTGTGTTCTTCTTAAATTTTATGAATAATTTTGGCGTGGATAGTCTTTTAGCGCCGGGAGTGCCTCATTGGTCTAGTGATTGAGAAATCGTGAGATTTAAATTCGAAGAGAGGCAATCATAATTTGTGTTTTTTTAGATTCACACATGAGTTGCCAGGATCAGATTTTGTGCTATTATTATTAGTATTGTGATATGCTTGCCTATCACATCACGGGGCATAAATACGCTCGGAAGCCGTAAGTGCAGTATTACTTGCATTTCTACTGACAAGGTTAATGGCGTGAGCTTAAGTTATTCTTTTCTTATCGATTTCAAAGTTCATTTTACATTACGTCAAGAAAGTAAATTTTTTATTTGCTTGAATAACGAGACGAGTCGGTCGCTCGCCTGATGTTTAGCTTCATCATAAACAGAAGCAACGTCCCACAGAATTCTGGATTACTGAGCACTGCATGGCACTGAACTGAGCTTGTCATCCCGAGACATAAGATGTTAAGTCTCATAATGCCCAGTAATTTCACTGGTTTCAATGTCCTTCAAACTGAAACACAACAGTGCTTACCTACGGCTGCTTAGCGGCAGAAATAGACAAAGTGGTGGTACCAACCCAAACAGCCTCTTACATACGAGGGACCTACCACCTAGTAAAAAGTTACGAGGCTATCCCGCCCACACAATCGCCACTGTAACTCCTGTAAGCCAGGATCGACAGTGGCACGCATATTTCGACACGAAGCAATGAAGCTCAGCAAGTTGCTGGCAATGCAAATGTCTCTTTATCCAGCAACGAAGTTAATCAAATAGAAGGTTAGGTAGGAGTTGGAAATAATAATTCTCTATTTCTTACACACACTTAGTACTAAATTATGATATCACATACCTTTGTAATGTGGACTGAATAAATTCGCAGAACCAACCAATTTCATCGTTCTGTGTATGAATCTGACTGCATTCACTCGTTTGTCCCTTTGAGTGAGGAACGTCTTCTGAGTACCCATGAGTTTACTATTACCAACCAATTTTTTTTAAATTAATCTGAATTGTTTATTTATTTAGTTAGTTTTAGTTTCAACAATTATTTAAATAAATTGCTATTATGTATTACAATTAAATCCTAGGAATCCAGCACGTATACTCAGAATATGACTATTTTCCTTTACACTCAAGTATTCCGAAAATAAAAACAATAAAATTTCCTTACTCATTAAATTCTTCATTTTTCGCCTCTTCTGCAACACTTAATAATATTACAAGAAAATTGCCAAGCTCGGTAATGGATTCATAAGATAGCGCTATAAAATAATAATACATTTAATAATCCAAGTTTTCAACGTTCAGCCACAAATAGCTGTGAGCTTGTCATAGCCGAGGCCGATTTAAAAGCTAACAGGATCGCCTGGCTAAGGAAGGATTAACTGAGCCAATCCAACCTTCCACAAAGGAAAAATGTTTGTAAACATATTTTATGAATAAAATGGTTAGAAAAAAAGGGTTGATAGAGTTGTCTTTACGTTCTGTCACATTCAAGGTGCCTATTGAATCGGATAGAACGTAATAATTAACAATATTAATAAATAAGGTTGCTTCGGTGGCGCAGTTGTAATGCGTACGCGTTACGACTGAGGCTGACGCTGAGGCCTCGGGTTCGATCCCCGGGTCGAGTAAAAGTGAAATTGGGTTTTTCTGTTAAGAAATGCTCAGTATCAGCTTGGAGTCTGAAATTGTGCCAGTTATGGTGATAGACTAATATAGGTGTACTGGCTACACCTCTGCCTACCCCTTCCGGGAATATAGGCGTAAGTGCGTATGTATGTATAATAAATAAGAATTCTCTCCGCTCTCTGGCAAATGAGAACTGGCAGATACCGGGTAGTGGTAGATACTGAGTACTAAGGATAAGGATCGTAGGAACAGTCTCCGCGGCGCAGCAGGCGAGCAGTGAAAGGAGAGGCCGTGTGGGTTCCTTTCCCGCACCAAGACAAATATTTGTGTGATTTACAAATATCATGTTTCGGATCTGGGTGTTTTGTCCGCAGAAGGGTTGACGTCAGGCAGTAAACATTACAAACCAAATCTTTCTGTAAAATGTGCTATACAACATGTTGCGCCGACCCCACTGCGAGTGGGATAAGTCAGGTGAAAGGAAGAAGGGATCGTAGGGAGGTATGGAGGAGTAAGGAAATATACGGCCGATTCTATTGAGCTCTAAATGGGTCCTATGTGAACCAACTTGCTTCTCTGTCTTGGCTACGTTTCGGTAATTTTTGCGTGGAATCTTAGGGTTTTGTCTTTGCATTTATGAATATTTCGTATCTTGCTGACGATGAGTACTTGCATAGACATAACTTAGTAGCCAAGATCATATACTAGCAAATTGCTCTCCAATATTGTCTTGCGACTACTGAGGTACCATATTACCATTGTTTCCCCCAAGTGGTTCTCGAAAATGGACATGCAACGCTGTATTGGGATCGTTCTATTACTGACAGGACTATTGTTAGTAACAGTTAGTAAAAACATACCTTATTTCCATTACATATTTCATGTTCCTTGGAGTTTGCTCAAAATAAACATAAAGAAAAATCCTAGTTGTAGCGAAACAATGGCAATTACTATTTCCCCTACAAAAACTAATAAGCGGTAAGAAAGGAAGCATCCTTTTCGGGCACGTTCCGAATTCGAAACTAAAATAGGCCACCCACGTATGTTTCTCTGCGATATTATCAAATTAGTCTTCTTAAAAAGATATTATCAGAAAATTGGATATAGGAAAATAGGATGACGATAACTCTCGCCCCCTACCACATCATGGGACCGAAATAAGCTCGGCGAAATGTGGGTGTACTGGTTACAGCTTTGCCTATATCTTTAGGGATTACAGGCATGAGTGCGTGTGTATATCAACGTTTATATCCTACTATGTTAGCAAAGGGCTTTACTCATATTAGATTTTTAAGGTCAGTACTTGCATACGCACTCACGCCTGTAATCCCTGAAGGGGTAGGCAGAGGTGTAACCAGTACACCCACATTTCGCCGAGCGTATCTCAGTCCCACGATGTGATAGGGGGTGAGCCTATTGCCATACCGGGCACAAAATTCCAGACTCCGGGCTGATACTGAGCAGTACTTAATGTAGACAAAACTGTCTACAGCGTGGCTCTACCACTCAAACATCTCGAAGGTATGTGCAGTCTACCGATTCCTATTAGACCCTCGTGTTGAACTAATGCCTGGAACCTTTCATTAGTATAGACGGTCGTGCGTAAAACAAGATGTACCTAATCAACCCTGTAGGTTAATATTAAGATGAACTTAGGTATTAATTTACATTCATCTCTATCTGGGCGCTTACGGATTATTAGGTGTAGATAAAACGAGTATCAATTACATTTTATTTTGAATATTTTGTCTTTATAATTCTACTAGATTTTGCTCGCGGCTCCATCTGCGTGAAGGGATTTTCCTAGAATAAAATGTAGCTTATGTCTTAATCTATGTCATGGTCTACCTGTGTGCCAAATTACATTCATAACCGTTAACCTGTTAGGGCGTGATTGACTAATAAACATCCAAATTCACTAAGGCACAAGCATCCAAAATTTCACAGTTTTAATAGTAGTAAGCATTTCGTAATACTAAGCATTACATAAGCAAAAACCCAACATAACTTTTATCCGACCCGGGGATCGACCCCGAGACCTCAGCACAACAGTTGTATCCTATACTTTTTACAATTACGCCACCGAGGCACGATTTATCATTTAAAAAAGTTGCAGTGTTTGAAATGTCTGTCTTTCGATTTGTCAAGTGATTATTCCAGTAGCGGGAAAGACCTTTGACTGGACATAATTTGTCCTTTGCATGAACTCTATTATTGCCCGTGGTAGTTTCGATTCGTTGCCAGCCATGTTAAATTATTATTCTATTAATATTAATAATAGCTAAATTCAAGCATTATGTTTAATCAGCTATACGCTACCCTGTTAACAAACTTCATTCATACGAATAATATTATAAAACCATCAATTAATTTGTTTCTTTGTTCTTACGAAACCGTGTAACTAGGATATTAACAAATTTGAAATAATAATTTAATTTTCGAGGTAGATGAAAGATTCTTAGTATAAATATCAGGGCGGAAAACCGCGGCTACCTCGTAATTGTGTACATGGCTCATGACTAAGTTGTGTCAAAGTAGATGCGGCATAGTTCGTAGAGCCGACAGACTTTAGAGTCAGAAAGTTTTCGAGTGGGGAGAATGGGAGAAATAATGTTTTCACTAGCACACACGACCTCAAATGATATGCAGTTAGTAAGGGGATTATGGTTGCAAATACCTCATGTTTCAAATAGGAATCACTCCCATGTTTTAAATAGGAAACAATTGAGTTCTAATACGGGACTAAATGAGTGGTATAGCCATGTGTAGACAGTTTTATCTATAGCATGAATGGACCGGCTCTTCTGGTTCGTTACTTCTGTCTCACAGAAAACCGATGTAAAGTAGCAGCTTGCTGCTGCGTTTCGTACTGTGAGTGAGATATTCGAAGGCCCAAATTCCCCTCCCCTTCCCCAATCCCTTAATCTCTTTGCATGAAGGTAGGCAAAGCGCCCATAACTCTTTTGGTAATGTGGGCACACAGTCAAGCCTTCCATCAGGCGCTTACCATCAGGCAGGCGTTTTATTCGTCTCGTCATTCAAGCTAATAAAATAAAAAAAACTCATGATGTTATTCATGCCGGTTTCGGCTACGATGACTACTTCAACGTCTTAGATAGCCAACTTTCACATAAAAATGTGCATGTATAGTTAGCATATGTGAAGATGTCATCGACGTAGTTAAAATTAATATTGTCGGGTGGCCTGCTTCTAATGAGGTCACGTTTTGAATCTAAATCACGCTTCTACTCATTTTCAAAGTCGCAGATATGTTTGTTTACAAGCCCGGGCCATTCGAGCAGATTTTCCGCTAGAGATTTCTAACGAGAGAGCTAAATCTTAAATTTCTTCACATTATGTCTTTTCTGAACGTACTTGTGTCCAAGAAACAAGCCATCGTTTTGCCATACTGGAACTCAGAAAATAATGCGCTACGTCACTCTTCTAATAATTATCAGTTTAGCTTCATCGACCCACATAGCTGAAATGGCGGGAAGATGTGTAGTCACGCCCTAGTCGTTTTTGGCACGGGTAGAACATCCGTACAGATCCGTACAGCTTTATGTATTTGATCGCTGGTGGTATAGACTTGAAAATGACGCAGATTGTTGTTAATTTTCGATAAACGGAAGTTATGAAGTTGAAATTCGAATGATTTAATAAGCTTTTAATAAACAAAAAAGTATTTCGTTAGTTCGTATTATAAATTTTGATGCTTTGTTGTTGAGTTTTGTAATTGTGTATTATAACTTTCTTAATTATTATGGTAATAATTGACATACCTAGTTAGTACTTTTTAATAATAGAACAAATAAAATGTATCCTTATCTCAGCTATGACCAAACATGGGTGATTTTTGTTCTGGGAATATCGTTTAAAATTTATAGGTATTACAATATTTTAATAACCTGCATTCCGAATTTTTAACCGACTTCAAAAAGGAGGAGGTTCTTATTGCCTCAACTTTTCTTAGAATAAGTTTAACAGTTCGTACGACTGCAATGCATGCACCTGGCTTCTCCAGTTGTAACCTTCTTATTTTGTTTCCCACTTTGCTATGGAGGGAAGGTAACAAATTCTAGTATCTCATGGGACGCACTGATTACTAAAAATAAGTTTAAACAACACTTAAAAACCGAATTAAAAAAAATTACACTGAAAAGCCAAAAAAAAAAATCTATAAGTCTCTTTGGAGTCGGTGCATATGTCGCTACTGGTCAACTGATGTTGTTATTATTAACATTTCATGCTATTTTTTTTAAGTCTGGTTTTAAGTTATATTTAAACTTATTTAGGTACAGCTATGGGATGTTAATTCCAACACATCAACACAATCGCGATATGTGAGCTGTTGAAATACCATTAACCCGTCTCCCATCCATAGATTAACCGCCTCAAAGGGTTGCTAATCGTTTACCAATTAGTATGATAGCAAATATTACTAATATGGACAGTACCTAACATTCACAGTAATTCATTGACTTTCTTTACAAGATTATAACGATCCAACAATAATCTTTATTATTTACACATTCATCTTCAAAATGGAGTGGGCTAGGCGATGCATCGAGCGGACGATGCGGGTGTTTGAATGAGATAACCATGATAAATGGCGGTTTTGACACGACCGGCCCGGCCGCGGATCGATTGTTTCGGTAAAAATACGTATATGCTTTATATATCACCACTGCCTCGGTGGCGCAGTTGAAATGCGTACGCGGTACGACTGCTGTGCTGAGGGTCTTGGGTTCGATCCCCGGGTCGGGTAAAAGTGATATTAGATTTTTCTATTACGAAATGCTCAGCATCAGCCCGGAGTCTGGAATTGTGCCCGGTATGACGAGAGGCTCGCCTCCTATCACATTATGAGACAGAAATAAGCTAAGTGAAATGTGGGTGTACTGGTTACACACCTATGCCTACCCCTTCGGGGATTATAGGCGTTAGTGTGTATGTATGTTTGTATGTCTAGTTTTCGCTCCGAGTTTAGTTTATAAAACGTTTGGGTTGATGTATACGCTACAGTTCTACATAAAGAAATTGGCTGATTTCTAGGGTTCCATATCCAAAGAATACCAACAGAACACTATTACTACGCTTACGCCGCGCCGTCTGTCTGTCTTTCCTTTAAAGGGCTGTGTCTTTTGAACTGTACTACGTAGCCGACTGGAATTTTTACAGAATATGTGTTATTAATAAATAATAAATACACCCAACAGTCACACACATAGTCCTGACCCCACATTAGGTAAACCTGTGTAGTGGGTATCAGGAACTACGAGGGACTTGCGGTCCCACAACATCCAGACCCGAGACCAATATTTGTGGTTCACACAAACATTTGTCTCGGTGTCGGAATCGAACCCACGGTCTCTCGCTTCGCAGCCGGCTACTCGCCCGCTGTAAAAATAATGTAGTGCATATCCTAACAATTAATATAAAATGTATCAATCTTTCTTTCTGCCTGGCGTAATCCTGGCTTAATGCCAGCGTCTATTTTCACATTATGATATAGGACAACGCGCCGTTTAGCCCCCAACAATGCATAACGGGAACCAACTTTCGCCATTGCCTTGTCCGCTAATCAGCAGTGAGTACCATGTACAAGATGATAGTGGGCCACTATATATATATACATATATATTTATATACGCATTGTATTTTATGCGTCGTGTATTTTAAGCACCGATAGCTCAGCGGGGATTGGTACTAATTATAGAATTAGCCCCTAGACCATGCACCTCTGACTTTTCTAAGTTATGTGGGTATTAATTGTTAGTTATCGATTACTCTGATGGTGAAGGAAACATCGTGAGGAAACTTGCATACAAGAGAAGTTCTTCATAAGAATTTCGAAGGTATGTGAAGTCTGCCAACCCGAATTAAGCCAGCGTGGTGGACTAAGGCCTAACCCCTCTCATTCCGTAGAGGAGGCCTGTGCCCAGCAGTAGGACATTTATAATACAGGTCTAGTAAAAAAACATACATACGAACTCACGCCTGTAATCGCCAGACGGGTAGGCAGAGGTGTAACCGGTACACTCACATTTCGCCGAGCGTATCTCCGTCCCACGATGTGGGGGCGAACCTATCGCCATACCGGGCACAAATTCCAGACTCCGGGCTGATACTTAGCATTTCGTAATAGAAAAACCCAATACCACTTTACCCGACCCGGGGATCGAACCCGAGACCTCAGCGTTAACCTCAATCGGAACTCGTACGCATTACAACTGCGCCACCGAAGCAGTAAAAAAAAACAACAAACAATTTTATCTCTAGCCGAGTATCAACTGACTCAACAAAGCTTTGCTATCTTATATCAACACTGAAGTACACAGTTCATGTTAACAATTACCCGCACATAACTTTTTCCAGAGCGACGTAACCGCAACAGATAAAATATTAACTTTAATATACTTAAGCTTTTAGGCAACATAATAGGAAAACAGTAAGCACCAATTTCCGAACCGAGAGTAACTGTAAGACGCTGCAGGTCGGGCCATAAACGTCGAATCAGCGTGATATAAGGTCGACAAACGGCTTCAGTACTCGATTTACTAAGAACAAAGAAAACGTTTTCGCCTACTTTTCTTTTGTGGGGAACCGACGACAGTTCGCAGTCTATTACCGAGCTATTCATTCGCTCAAATGAGCCGCTTAATTTATCGCTCCTTTATTAGAAATAATCGCTTTAAAGGTACGGTGCCTTCAAATGCAGTGACATTGTGATCCATCGTCAACTAATTAACGCCGGTGATATATCAATCAAGAGCTGTGAAAAAGTCGTCAAGTTTAATTCGAGTCTTATTTTCATTGTTCAGAAAAACATGATTTATTCATATTATTTCTTTTTTTTACATACGCATTCATGCCTGTATTCCCTGAAGGGGTAGGCTGAGGTGTAACTAGTACACCCACATTTCGTCGACCTTATTTCCGTCCCATGATAAGATAGGGGTGAGACAGGGCTGTACCAGGTTATTAAAAGAAACTGATATTATGCAAAAGTAAAGATAATGTATTACAATAAGGAATCACTGTACTGTGGGCGTCAAATATTCCACAGAATTTGCTTTTGCAACATTCAAACTTGGTTCAAACACTTGTCGCAATGGAAGGAACTATGCATCTTCGTAAATCGATTGAAGTATAGGTATGTAGAGTACGTACGTACGTATATTTTATTGAATCCCATAAATGGACTTTTCTTACACCGACTTGGATAAAATTTAGTTTTAAGATAATGTTTTAGTTCCCAGTTTTATTTAAATAGCTGTGTTTATTTTTATTATTATCTTAAAAGCGTTTTTAAGTCGATTAAAAATAATTCAAAATTATTATAAATAGCTTTTGAGTCGTGAAAACGTAACAGACAGACAGACAGTTACTTTCACATTTTCATACTAATATTATAGTATAGATAAGAAAGAAAGAAAGAAATGTATTATTATTTTTAAATACACAAATACATAATAATATATCCCTCATTCAGCTGTTTGCTGCAGTCCTGACTAAGCCGTACTGCAGCACTGATTTTCAATGAGGGATCCAGATGACGTACAGACGCTTGGTTAGTCAATATACATTGATATACACATTTATTAATTATTGTAACATATTATGTAAGATAAAATTTTAAAGTATGAAAGTGAACATTTATTTAGTTCGTAATTTGTCGGAAGTGTGTGAAATTTATAACAATACAAGTAAGCTTCGCTATGGTTCACGTCACGTCTTCGCTTCTAATCAGATTTGCAGTATTTAAAGTCCTAACGACTGTGTATTAAATTTCTCAACAGCCAAATTAACTCAATTTAACGTCTCGCATTACTGTCTTTCTGTTTAAAGAGAACGATGTACGTTTCCGACGCTTTTGGTGTTCATTATACATTAACCTTATTCCTTAACATATTTATGTACAGCATATTTGAATACATATTTCTGGCTCATACATACGCACTCACGCCTGTAATACCCGAAGGGGTAAGCAGAGGTGTAACAAGTACATTACCGCCGTTATTTTCGTCCCATTATATGAAGGGGGCGAGCATATCGCAATACCAGGCACAATTCCAGACTCCGGACTGATTCTCAGGATTTCGTAGTAGAAAAACCCAATGTCATTTTTACCCGACCCGGGGATCGAACCCGAAACCTTAGCACAGGAGTCGTATAGCGTACGCATTACAACTGCGCCACAGTAGCAGTTAAGTTCTGGACTCTGGTATCACACTTTGTGTTTGAGTCTTCGATTCGAAATATCTCACAAGAGTTGCCCGGGATTGGAACCTGGTACCAATACTAGGATCGATCCCAAGATTGAGCCATGTAAATTCCGCATTAGAATTATAGTCACAGATAAAATATTTTCAACGATATTTCATATCGGTTAACCGCTACATAATTTCAAAGTGCACGTTTACAAACACGAAACACGTTATCAACTGATAAAGAATATAACTCTTTGTATAAACGAGATTGTGAAACAATTATAAATACGATCAAAAACTCCACCAGCGGGACCTATAAAAAGTATGTTAGAATATTTAAAAAAATACTTTTGTGTTTTTTGCTAACGCTGAACGAGCAATCTGTGTTTTGTTTTTGAAAACTAATTAGTTAAAATATATTATTTGTCATAAGTTGTATATATATTTTATATTTAATTATTAAATAATAGTCATTTTATTAATTTATATTTTTATTCCCTAAGGTCTTGTCGTCAGGCAAGCGGTTAGTTGCAAAAACTATGAATAACAAAACATAATTACACCTCGGTAATGACTGCCTCGGTGGCGCAGTTGTAATGCGTATGCAGGTAAAGTGGTATTGGGTTTTTCTATTACAGAATGCTCGGTATCAGCCCGGAGTCTGGAATTTGTGCCCGGTATGGCGCTAGGTTCGCCCCCTAACACATCGTGGGACGGAGATACGCTCGGCGAAATGTGGGTGTACTGGTTACACCTCTGCCTACCCCTTCGGGGATTACAGGCGTGAGAGTGTGAATAATTACACCCAACAGTCACACACCTAGTGCTGAACCCACATTAGGTTAACCTAGTTAACCTGTATTGTGGGTAACGGGAACTACGAAGGTCTAGCGGACCCACAACACCCAGACCCAAAACAAAAATTTGTAGATCACACAAACATTTGTGTAGGTGCGGGAATCGAACTCACGGCCTCCCGTTTCGCAGCCGGCTACTCGCCCGCTGCGCTACGAAGGCTGTCAATCATAAAATAAATCAAATCTATCAATAAAATCTTTCTGTAGCATAAAGCATGTTGCCCGCCCCCCACTATGGAGTGGGATAAGGAGAAAGGTAGAAGAAGAAGAAGAATCTTTATAATAATTTAATGGTATATATTACCCTCGAAATTGGTGTTACCGATTGAGTTAACTTTTTTACTTACCGTTAGCTACTAGTTGGTTACCAAAATAACCTCACTCACCACCATAACGTGGATCGATTGATATGGTAGCTTTAACTACTGTTTCCAATATGTTTATAACTAACAACTAATTTATTTCAATCGTAGATAAGTTTAGGAAATAAATTGCCATAACACTGACTTCCAATATACACTTATACTTTGGCAGGCAGGGGGACCTATATAATATAATCTCATATAATACTGTGAACATATTTATACATGTCAAACTAAAATGTGACGTCAAATTTTTTATAATTTAACTTGGAGGATTTACCAGTGTGTAATGCACACTACATAGTATATCTAATCAACATATTAGCCAATATTGCTACGATATCGCCAAACTCGTAGAACTATGCTATTTACTCGTAGCACATATCAACACGTAGCACTGGCCACTCACTACGCTGATACGTCATCGGTTGCCAATGCTACTTATATTAACTCATCGCACTTGCTACGCGTATTGCATTATCACTAGTCGTAGCAATAGCTATTTCGGTATCACCTCATCTATCGTGTTTGCTACAGCGCGGTCATTCCACAGTAAAGTTACAAGACTCTAGAACCGAGTTTTGCAACTCTATGCAATTTGTAGCGTTCTACAAGTCTAACAACGGAAAGTATTCCAACAATATTATTGAATTCCGTGTCACGCGTTCAAGTAATATTATTAATAGGGAAACTTGGTGCCGTTTGTATCAACTATTCGAGTAAATAACTATATACCTACTTAGTTATACGAATTCACCAGAGTCGATGCGTATTCATTTTCCTTACTTTGGGTTTGCAGGAAAATTGAAGTAGGATTATTGTAGTTAGGTCTTCGATATTGAATTTCGCTCGATGCATTCATATGAGGCAAATTGTTTTTTAAATGGAATAATTACATTAATTTTACAAATTAATTTATAATAAATAAATAAAACAAATTAATTTATCCATTTTTTAACAGCTGACAAAAGAAACAGGTGTTATTACTTTGACTCCTTGTATGTGCGTGCGTGTGCGTGAGCTAAAGCTCATTTATTCGAGAAATAAATCTTCACAGTCGTTTAAAAGTTATAGATATTTTTCTAATTAACATCGGGGAATTTTAATTTAATTATTTGAAGTAACATGATAGTTATTCAACTAACATTCTTGGTAGTGGTACAGGTAACAAAGTACATGCGAAACGTGGGACGATGGCGATGCGGCATTGTTATACTAACAATTATTTCCAATTGAATAACACGGTTGCTTATTGTGAATTCAGAATTCAACATTAAACTCTCTTCTCTCTTCCACCCACCCTTATCCCACTCAAAGTGGGGTTGCAACATGATTTTTAACACAAAACTATGGGGTATAAAATTCTTATACGCTACACTATACAGTGCTTAAATTTGCCCGCCCCTTTCTATAATACGTTGTATATTGTATTTATATATTCTTATTCCTAATTAATATATAATTTTAATGTATTCTTAGACTGTCCACTCTAATTCCTACTCTTATCTCCATCTCATGGTTGTAAGAGAAAGTAAGAGATTGTTTTGAGCGATAAAGCAGCTAATTGTACTATGTTTAAATGTAAAAGTATTTTTTTGTTTTTCGCTCAATTTATCTAATATACAATGAAGCATTACAAACTAAAATAAAAAATAAATTTCACTACAAAACTCGTTTATTGAAATTAGTACAATAAAATTCTGGTATTAATAATTTCAGTTCAATCACCCGATAAAATAATTATAACATATTTATTCACGTCTCTCAAATAAAAAAAAAATTACCCCAACTTTAAATTGTTATAGAATATTTGCAAAATTTCGATGGATTTGTAAAAAAATACTTTATTAAGAATAAAAGGTAGATTTATCAAAGTTCGAGATCAAAGTGTCACTTCGGCAAGGAGGAACGATCGATATAATTTATCTTACATACCTTTGATGTTCCCTCCACTTGGTTCATTAAAAATTTCAATAAAAGATAAGATCCGTGTTTCCCGCCGGATGACTTCTAATAAACCTAATAATTTACCGATAACCTTGGAGCATGATAATATTAAAATGAGCCCGTTTCTCTGCTCGTGCATAATATAATTTGTAAAAATATTTATTTGAATAATTTCCCGTCGGTCGAAATTTTTTCTCGGTATTAGGTAAACAGAAATTAGAATAAAATGTTTCGAGCGGAAAACCTGTTTCGTTCGGCGTTAAATTGGTTAAATAACCGTACCTGTATGCGGTGCTCATAATTTATTCTCAGAATTTATATTTGTTCTTTATGAATAATAAGTTCTCTGTTTTTTCACACCCCAGACTAATGTGACAAATCGAATCAATAAATCATTCAACCGTAATGAAATACTGTGTGTACTTGAAGTGCGCTATTTGGATTTCAAGGCAATACCGTCGATAAAGGCAACCGAGATTACACAAACAAATACCATTATAAATGAGACACGACACACGTCAACCTCTATAATAATACAAATCGCAAAAATCATGGCGTATAGGACGCTTCGCGGATTTATCACTCTCGCTTTACAAGATTACCCAATACGACAGTGACGGATTGACTCCTCGACACGTGCTGCCCTTTTCTATCTTGTGCTGTAATGTATATTTGTCCCTGTCCTGCTGTGTCGGTAATTAGGCACCTGCATTTGTTCAGGTCACTAGGGATACCGGCGAGACTCTATCTAGACACGATGTTAATGCAGTAAGATTGATGAATACGGATAAAATATCGCTTTATAAGGCGTTAAATGGTGGCAACATTGTAGAGGAATAAGATTTTGGGTATTTTGCAATGATACGGTATTTTTTCATATCCTAACACGCGTCTTGCGTTTACACATTTTTAACATATTTATTTTCATTAGTAATAGAAAAATCTTTAGGTATAATTAATTTCCACGAAACATGTTTACGGTATTTCAGAGAAATATATTAAGTATAATACTCGTAAACACATCAATTTTAAAATAAGAATTTTTACATTCCTAACCAAATTGAATTTTGCCCTTTACATAATTTCTACAGACAGATACGCCAAATGTATTTTGACAACATTTTATTCAAACAAACTTTTATTTCGAGTTCATCTCGCCGTGACTTATGCTAAAATGTTTGAATAGTACAAAATTAATGTTTTTAATCCTTAGTATGAAAGTCAGGTAAGCTGCTTAGTTTTTACAGGACTTTGTATGTATTAAACAGAAGGTACAAGGTTGGATAGAGTCAAAACGGTCTTAAAAGTCCCTCTGTTTGTTTTTATACCTGAAAAAGTTTACATAATTAAATAATACGCACTCACGCCTGTAATCCCCGAAGGGGTAGGCAGAGGTGTAACCAGTACACCCACATTTTGTCGAGCGTATCTACGTCCCACAATGTGATAGGGGGCGAGCCTATCGCTATACCGGGCACAAATTACAGACTCCGGGCTGATACGGAGCATTTCGTGTTTCGAATAACTGGGCTCATTTAGATACAACTTGAAAGTCTTGTCGATGAACTCAAATAACCGCAAACCACCAAAAATAGGTATGAGCAGCTGCTAAAATCACTACATAAACAATATTCATTAATTCCAGCATCAGCAATCAGTTCTACACATCTGGCAATACGGAAACTAAAAAAAAGCAATCAATGGAAAAAGTAAGTGTCCGGGATAACAGCCGTTGTGGATCGGAGTCACGTACCGGCCGACGCGTCCGCGGCACGACGCGCACATAAATAACGCTAATGATATCCGATTGCGTTGAAAAAACGCCCGGAAACCGCATGTATTATTGTAGATAACAAAATGTTGCGTTTTACGTTAGCTTTGCGTCGGTGGCGCAGTTGGAATGCGTACGCGTTACGACTGCTGTGCTGAGGTATCGGGTTCGATCCCCGGGTCAAGTAGAGGTGATATTGGGTTATCTCATCATCAGCGAATCACGGAGTCAGGAATTGTGCCGGTATGGCGATAGACTCGGCCCCCTATCACTTCATGGGACGGAAATAGTCTTTGTCAAATGTGTACTAGTTTCACCTCTGCATACCCCTTTGGGGATTTCAGGCGTGAAGGTATATGTATATTGTGTCTCCCTTTTACAACGTATTAAGTGAAGTTATTTAGTACTAGTAACCTTTGTCTCGACGCGTGGGTATTCCAGTTACAAGGGTTGCTTAATATGACCATTTTTAACTTGACTTTTCTATATTATGTAAACTCGTGAAGAGATTGTATCTCCGACTCGCCTCGAGGGATTTAGGAATTTCTTACATGAGGCGATTTTAAACCGTCGTTTCTAGGGTTTTATTTCAGAGTATCTTTTTAAACTGGCTTGTTTGCGCAGTTGTGATGGGTAAGCGGTACGACTGTTGTGCTGATGTCTCAGGTTTGATCCCCGGGTCGGGTAAAAGTGATTTTAGGTTTTCTATCACGAAATGCTCAGTATCAGCCCGGAGTATGTATATATTCTTTTAAATTAATATTATAATAAATAAAATGTAACCATCATTTAAATTTTGTCATTACGTTCACATTCATGTACATACAGGTATGTGCAGTTGATGTTGATTAAATACCCAAAAGTGCAAAATATATCAAAAAATATTAAAGATCAGGGTTTTGTATCATTTTCTTACTCAATATTTACAATCAGAAAAAAAATTTCTTTGTTTTTTTCAATGCCTTCCCTTCTTTACGTTGACCACCGTTGACCATATAAATAAGGCACGCCTCAAAGACATCCACTATCATTCAAATATCTTTTACTCGTATTCCATATTCAAAAACTCAAACCGGCCAGTCACGTCAAAGATCTTATTCATCATCATCCCACAGTATAATACATAGTTTGAAATCCCTTAATTGACTTTGTTGTACCAGAAAAAAACAGTATCTCAGTAACAAACGTTGAAATAAACAACTAATTTGCCATATATACCTACGATTTCCCTTTATATTTAAATTTATTGTATTCTATTGTCTATGTCAGCCCTAACATATGGCGAATGGAGCGGCTGGTAGAGGCGCCGCACAGAGTTAGAGGCACCGACCCCCGTTTGAGGCCCTCCACATGTCCATTCTCTGAGTTCAGGCTTTACATAATACTAGTTTTGCTCGCAGTTTAATGTCTTTTTCCGGGATAATACTTAGCTTACATCCTGATTCATTTGCTCTACCTGTGTGCCAAATTTCTTGCACATCAATTAAACAGTTAAGGTGTGATTGATTAGCGAACATTCACACTTACAAATATCCAAACTTCCACATTTATAATACCAGCATGGGGTGCCATCTTGTCATCCCGCTTCCTTCCAAAGTTAGTAGCGGGATGGTAGGTACTGTCTATTGTACGAAACAACTTTCAAATCACGAAACAATTTCACCATTTATGCTTCATTAGCGTTGGTTTTTGGACATAAACTTTTTGCCGGAGAAGTCTGCTCTCGATTTTAAGCCAATATTGAAATGAATGGCTTGTTAATTGTGCTGTTAGATGATAATGAACAGTGGGCGACGCGACTCGCCGACTACACGGGATTCATTATGCTTGCATTGTTTTTGCTTAATAAAGTTTTTCGCTGCGGGTTTTTCATATTTCTAGCCTTATGCTACGATTGGATGTTATGAAGATATTTCCAAGTTAAAGTTCTGTCTTGAAATTTGGATACTGGATTATTTTGTTATATTTTTAATATACTGGATTTTTTGTGTAGATTATTTTTGTTATAGCTATAGCCGAGACCCACTCCAGAAGGGTTGATGACAGGCAGGCGGCCAGTCATATAAAATATAAGCCATATATTCCTGTAACATATGTTAAAAATACAGGTACAATTCCTGACTCCGGACTGATACTGAGCATTTCGAAATAGAAAGTAAAACCCAATATCTCATTTACCTGTCCTGGGATAGTACCCGAGACCTCAGTTCCGCAGTCATGCCACGTACGCATTACAACTGTGCCACCGAGGCAGTCAGAGCACCAATAAATAAATAAATAAAAGATTGTAACAAAATTCCCTTTCCTTACAACGACAATGCTAAATGTCCAAAAAGCAGTTAGAGAACCAACCAGTGCATTAACCAATTGGTTTAAAAGCCGAATAATCAAATCGGAACGTCTGTGGGGTCTTTAGTCTGTATATTACCGAATGGCGGGAACGCTTCAGTCACGTGGCGTCTGAAGGCATAAATACTTTACCTTGACTGTACTGAGTCGACTATACAACGTGTTACGGAAAGATGTGGTCGGATTTAAAGAATGTTACATACACCTGACAATAAGTGTTTATGGACCTGATCTTAGCAAAATCTAGACATCCCAAATTTCACACTAATTATAATCACTTGGTTATTAATCGATACAAGAGCGACCACATTACTACAAATTGTTTGTATTACTTCTACACAATCTCTAAGCATCACTGCGCGCCTAGTAATCGTCTCTTTAAATCACTATAAACGTTAGTCACCTAATATATAAAGAAAACTTCTTATATAAAGAAAATGCTTTATTTATGTACTAGTATAGCAATCGAATTTGGTATTACGGGGGGTGAAATAATTATATCGAACACTATACGTTGCCTTAATTTGAACACACCTTTCTGTAACACAGATAATTTTCTCAGATTTCTATAATAAAGCGATTACTAAATTATTATCTGCAGTTCTAAGTCAAATCTAGCTATGCACATCCACAATAGAGGATTTACGATTTTAGTTGGATCAACTTTTAAATCTCATGCTAACCAAAGGATAAATAACCAATAAATTAAAATGTAACAAACTGCCCTTTCCTTCCAAAAAACAGTTAAAGAAACAATCAGTGCATTAACCAATTGGCATAGAAGTTGAATAATCAAATCGAAACGTTTGTGAGTTCTTTGGTCTGTATAATACTGAAGCGCGAATGCTTCAGTCACGTCGCGTCTGAACGGCACGCCACGTCACGGATCGGCATAAATACTTTACCTTGACTATACTGCGTCTAAAACGATTACTAAATTACTATCTGCAGTTCTAAACTGCATCGAATCTAGCTATGCACATCTATAATAGAAGGTTGATACGGTTCGATTTTAGTTGGTCAACTGCCAAATCGCATACGATTTGAACCGTCTGAACATACTTTTAATCGAATTGATCAATAACTACCATACAGCTTTTGTTGATTCGTCAGTTAATCGACTAAAATGTAACCGCTTGAACCTGCTATGAGTGTGAGTTTGTTCAATGGTATAATATGTTAATTTAATTTAGCATAGCAAAGGTTTTGGCGCTTCAAAGGTATTATTATTTGGACCCCTTTGTCTGTTTTTGTATGTGTATCTGTCTGTGGCATCGTAGAATCTTAGCGGATAGGCTGCTTAGAATGTAATTTTGTTCGTTTGAAAGCTGTTTAATTGATGTCGAACTAAATGGTTCATAACTATGGTTGAAGAATATATGATCAGCCGTTGTAAAATTGGATGATTTTCTAATGGACGTTGGGAGTGTTAGTAATAGTTATGTTATTAGAGCAAAGGCATTCAATGTACTTTAGTGCTATAAAAATAAACTCAGTAAAAGTTGAACATTAAACTAATATTAATCAAATAAACCCAACAGCCACACACAGTCTTGATCCCACACCTAGGTTATCCTGTATTGTGGGTATCAGGAACTACGTGGGACTTTCGGTCCAACAACACCCAGACCCTGAAACAAATATTAGTGGACTAACTAGGGCTCGCGGTTCTGCCCGCTCGCCCGGTTCTGTTCGCGGTATGAACAGCCTTTTCCGAGATAAAAAGTAGCCTATGATAGGTCATAGGCTACCTGGACTAGGGTCCAGGTTATAGATTATATGTGTGTTAAATTTCGGCGTGATTGACTAACAAACACCTAATTCACAAACTCACAAACATCCAAATTTTCATATTTATAATATAAGTAGTAGGATCACACAAACTTTTGTCTACGTGCGGGATTCCAACCCGCGGTCTCTCGTTTCAAAGCCTACTCGCCCACTGCGCCACAGAGGCTGACGGATATCTGAATAATGGTTTATTTTATACTCTACTTACGTGATAAAAGGAATAAAAATGATGTGAACCTAGTACAACCTTTATTTAGGACGCAAGAACTATGTTTAATGTAACGGAAACTTTTTCAGCCCCAGTAAAGACCTTGAATAATATAGTATATCCATCCATCAATTTTGGGATAAAGAACGAATATACTAACTGGAAATATTTTTAAGGTGGTAAAATAAAAATCAAAACAACTAAAGAAACTAAGTGACTAAAAATTAAATTAACACATGTTGAGTCGGTGCAGTAAATGACCAACAAACTGTAATTATAGCTACTACTCATACTGTTTAATTTTAGTTTTAGCTTTTAGTGTTTGTTAAGTAGATTTTTTATAACTGCATTGTAGATCTCACTGTATTCGATTGTAATTTGACCGCCACCATCTATTTATATAAAAATGAATGGTAAAATTTGTTGCTAAGTGCAAAACTCAATAACGGCTCTACTGATTTTGATGTCTCTTTTTAATGTGTGTTTAAGTAGATCCCTGGATGGTTTATGTTCACAATTGGACCCGGTAGGTAGCGCTGCAATCGGGTTCTAACTATCAATTACATGTTGCGGGTGAAACCGCGCCGGACAGCTTGTTGTGAATATAATTGTCTTTGTATTATAGCTATCTATACATATAACATCACGCTATGATGCACGGGAGCGAAGCAGTTACATGCATACGGGTGAAACTGCGACAGACAGCAGTGGTAGTACCTACCTTATATTTCTTTTTATGAAACTTCATAATTCCAAAGCAAGTTTCTTCCTACAGTTTCTGTGGCACAATAAATTCATGGAGGATTCTTGTATTCAGTAGCGTTGGCTTGAGTTTAGCTTATAACTGTTGCTGACACTTATCGAAATAAGGCTATCTTAGTTATGTCTTATGAAATTATAAAAAAAACTAACAACAACACATGTAAATTTATGGGTGACCATTCGACCATAGCCTTACTAACGCACGGCGTCACTGGCTGCCAAGCTGAAAAGTAATTGAGTGTTTTATTTTTATCCGCTTTTGGTATCATTTAATAGTTGATTATGAAAGAAAGAAAGATACACAATTTATTAGTCACAAATCAATAACACGCAAATATAATATACCACAATCTAAAAGAATTTACAGTATCTACTTATAATTAATTTTACAGTAAAACCGGCATTTTGACGTACTTAGCGTACTGCTGTCTTATGGCGCGTACCATATCACAACGCTGATTTTCATATGTCAACTTATAGAATATATGAGTAGAATATTACCACTAGTAGATGAGTTTGATTTTTGTTTTGTGTTTGTTGAGTGGTAGAGCCTCGCTGTAGATAGTTTTGTCTACAGCATGAAAGGGTCGGCTCGTCCGGGTCGTCACTGTCTGACAGGAAACTGACGTAAAGCAGCAGCTTGCTGCTGCGTTTCGTACGATGAGTGAGATATCCGGAGGCCCAAATTCTCTCCCCTTCCCAATTCCTTAATTATCCCTTTCCTTTAAGGTCGGCAACGCGCCCATGACACATGACGTGGGTGTACATGGGCGGTGGAGATCACTTACCATCAGATTGAAGTATCTTTTATAACCACGTTACCTAGCATCAAGTGCATCATTTTGGACTTAGCTGTACTGTTAAGAATAAAAAATAATGCAACTTATTTAGACGATGCCTACAAAATATGAAAAACATAAACGTAAGAAACAATGCATAATATGAAAAACAATGCTTTAAAAATCAAATGGATATTTTTTTATACAACTCAAGTCTTTTGACTCCGTAAACAACCAACATATTAGAAATAAATACTTCATGTAAAGGATTGGATTAAATACGGTGGATATTTTTTAACGTAAATAATATCATTTCTTAAAGCTAATATCAATAATAATAAAAAGAAGAAACAAACGCTCTTAATAGAAATACAATTCCACATACGGTAAATAAAATGATATAAATTCTGGGATTATTCCGAAAAATCTGATAACACAGATCGCCTGCGGCGTAACTACAGACAGTGCCACTTCGCAAGCTAAGAAGAAGGGAGAATCGTAATAAAGTTTTTCTTCACTTAAGTTTATTTCTTGCTCTTCATCTTAACAAAGAATTTCTTTGCAATTGACACTTAGCTGCACCACTAACTGTAGTCTCGATGTCCTCATAATATAAAGTTCTGTGTTTAAAAATATATATTTAGTCGTTTTTACTTTGTAGACGTTTATAAAAGACAAAACTTCCAAAAAGTCTTTAGAAACGTTACTTTATATATACTATATGCACTCACGCCTGTAATCCCTTATATTTCTACCGCCAAGCAGCAGTGTGTAAGCATTGTTCTGTTCGGGTTTAAAGGACATTGAAGCCAGTGAAATTACTGGGCATTATTTATTTATTTTATTGTATTGTATTCGGGTGGCTCACAGCTATCAATAATAGAAAAACATATATATAACAAAGTGAATACAATAGATAAGCCAATTACGAGCCCCCGCAGATAGGTTTTAAAAGTTACATAATTAAATCGTCTTAAAAATATGTTGACAAAGTTTACTTAAACTAAGGTTACTTATATAAAATAAACTATGAAACTTAACATCATATGTCTCATCATGCGTTGGCAATTACAGTCAATTAGAAAACCAAATTCTAGCATCTAGGAAGTGTAATTAAAAAAAATTGCCCCCAGTTATGAGAACAATCGCTCATCAATAGTCAAGGGAGGCGCGCGGTCCAGCATCGAGGACAATTACTCTCCCAATCATAAATCATTGGTATTCGTAACCTGTTTCATGACGTCATTACCCGGCTAATTTAGCGCCGTTTCATGATACAATTAAATAAATTTCGTATGTGATGGACGTAATTTTTCATCATTTTGCTACACTTTTATATTTGTATGGATTCGATTTTGTAATATTTTACTTTGAACATAGCGCACATAAAAAGGGAGTGGAAAAATAAACGATGGTAAACATTAATGAGGTATTTTTATTATCTTGAACTAGCTTTTCTAGCAGCTGCGCTCGCTGGAACGGCCTTTTCTGGGATAAAATGTAGCCTATGTCCTAGTCCAGGTTATTACCTATATGCCATTTCAAACCATTCCGCCGTTAAGGCTTGATTGGCTAACAAACATCAAAATTCACAAACTCATAAACATACAAACTTTAACATTTATAATAGTAGTAGGATCATGCCCCACATTGCTTCATGTCGTGTTTCTTATGCTACATTCTAAGCCCGCTGAAACTTGATCAGCCGAGCGACCAGCTCGTACCTATAAACAGGATGATAAAATAAAACAAAATAACACTATTTTTTTGCTTTTTTCTGTTATTACATCGATTTCTCCGCCAAATTCTGAATCGATATTGTTGGAAAAAAGTCACTCGATAGAGTTTAGCTGCGATGTGGTCCCATATAAATTTGGTTAAGATCTGATGACGGGGTACGGAGTAAAAAAATAAAACTCAACGGACAACAGTACACTCGTCGCGATTGTGTTATTGTATTGGAATTTACATGCTATTGCTGTAAATACCACAAAAAATTGAAGTCGGTTTCTAATTTTTATTAAACGTTATGTTGTATTTATTTATTTACTGCATGGAAAACTTACAGCTTTAACTTACTATATTTAATTATTAACTTACATATAGTAACAGTTTAAAAACAAATGTAAGAAGCTTAATATGTAGTTTTATCGAATTCATACATCTAGATGCCGAACCTTTAATACGATATATTGATGTTTTAAAGATTCTGTTTGAAAAAATTAAGACAACCATCTCCTCGCCGAAGCAATAGTGGTTAGAAATGGACCCAGACTATCCTAATTTCATAGGCTAGTTTAGATACATAATACATTAGACTATCATCTTGTAAAAACACATCACATTCTTGATATACAGTAATTTGCAGACGGATGTTGTTCCAGCGTGGATAACACTCGTGATAAATTATAACACGGTGTTGAAAAAATAACTTGGGGTGGCGACACCCTCGGACTTAATGAGCGTGTGTGAATGAGATATTATGCCGCGTTGTGCGGCACGAACTGATGTGAAAGGGCATCATGAAAAGAAATGTACGCACTACGTATATATTTACATATATCTGAAAGCATTGAAAATGATGTTATTGTTCAACTAAGATTTTATTTTCCAGAGTTATTTATTTTTATCTTATACAAAATGAAATGATATAAAATGACCAAAGTTACAGCTGAAATGTTTTTATTTTCTTGATGGAATATACTTGATTCTAAGAGTACTGATATATACTGATTAATAATAAATAATTAATAAATAAATACACATACACACACATTCACGCCTGTAATACCCGAAGAGGTAGGCAGAGGTGTAACTACACCCACAAAGGTCAAAGCTATATACACCCCTCTTTTCTATTGAGGGTTGAAAACCGCCGATGTCAACCAGAAAAACATTTATAACTTTTAAACGGCTGAACAGATTTCCTTCAAACGTAGTTAGGAACCGTCTCGATTAAATTACATTTCCAACAAAGAGAATCGTATTCAAGTTGGTTCTTTCGTTTAGGCGCTACGTTGAAAAAACATTGCACTTAATGGTGCCTATATTATTAAAAATGTTACCCTCAATGTCTTTTCCTGGCTACTTAATATTAATTACATTTACCAAACATCGCTGCGAGTTATTAATAATGACCGATAAATGTGATTAATTTATAACATTTACCTCGTGTATTGATTAATATTTATAATTACCGGCTAATATAAATAAGATCAATTAATCACTGTCCCTTAACAGATATATTAAATTACACCTCGTTAGTACGGGCTCAGATTTAGTTTTACATGGCCTTCACAGCTTCACCAGTAACATATATTATTACATAGGTACTCTATTTTCATAAACTGATGTTTATGTAACATACCTTCCATTAAATATAATCAAATATCAATAAAGCAATAATACTTTAAAACAAACATCAATAAATAGCTTTACTTCGCTGTTATACTCAAGTTAAAATCTTTCCCATAATACGGTTAAACATTTATTTTCCCAAAGAACAAAATATTCACTTATAAGAAAGAGACTGATACAAATTATCACAGATTTGCCACATATACACTCTATTTACTCTATGCTAGCTCAAAAACTATATTTATGCAAAAAAAAACACGTCAATCAGTTACTAAATGAAAAAAAGAAATCAACGAACACACTTTTGCATTTATAATAATATTAGAGCACATTACTGACAGACGCTTTGTTTTCGTCAATTTTGTAAGCGGAGTTGATTAATGTCCCATTGTAGGCTTCTTACTATAAATAACCTCTAGGCATCAGCTAATACCTTTATCTTAGTGTTAGAAAGTCAGAACAATAAGTTATTTGTCATACCGCTGCCAACTACCTTGTATATTACAATAAAAACGCGCCTATTTGAGAACTTCCTCCTTTTTTGAAGTCAGTTAAAAATAAACACAAGAATAGTTGTAACTGTATTATTTCATGAGTCTTTTTTTAAAATACGTAATAGGCTCGTGTTTGGCTCTACAGGTCTAGAGAGACAGACATACACAACATGGCGGATAATGTTAGGCAATTTCACAATCAAAGTCTAAAAACTGTAATTAAAATGCTAGTAAGAAATAATCAATATAAATTGGTAAAGGTAAAAAAGTATTGATTTCTAAGCTCATTTATTTTTACTACTTTATCCCGGAAGGGATGGGCAGAGGTGAAACTACTACCCTCACCGTTTGTCGTGCTTATTTCCATCTCATAATTTAATAGATGGCAAACTTTATTGCAATATCAAAGTACACATTTAATTCGTGTGTTACTTTTTGAATCGAAAATTGTGATTGCCTAACCTGGGATTTGAAGCCAGGATCTGACCGGTTTATCAGCCTAAGTACACTGCCACTGGAGCAATAAAGTGACCGTATTGATTCATCCTACATAAATCATGTCGCAACAGTTAAATAATTTACTCTTCAAACATTAGACAGCCTCCGTGGCGCACCGGGCGAGTAGCCGGCTGCGAAGCGAGAGGCCGTGGATTCGATTCCCGCACCGAGACAAATGTCTGTGCGATCCACAAATATTTGTTTCGGGTCTGGGTGTTGTGGGCCCGCAACTCCTTAGTAGTTCCTGATACCCACGATACAGGTTAACCTAGTGTGGGGTCAGGGCTATGTGTGTGACTGTTGGGTGTATTTTAAAAAAATCCTACATAAATCATGTGGCAACCGTTAAATAATATACTCTGCAAACGCGCTTCACTTTTAAACGGTAGCAAATAAAATTGTAATAGTCGCAGAATTCAAACTGAAACGTTCGTGCGTTGCAAAAGAACCAGTTTTAAACATGCTCCACACGACACACAACTTATTTGTCATGAAATATGAAGCTACAAAAATTCATGAAATCGAGGTGGCTTGTGGAATTTCACGCTATTTATACGTCTAGAAAGCGACGGAGGCACGGAAGGAAGGCCAACCGACAGCAATTTCACCGCGCGAAATAAATTCAAGCACTCTCCTCTGGCGATTTTTAATCCGAATTTTCCTTTGAATTATGCGAGGTGCTGGCGAAAGGATGAGTTGAGGAACCGAGAGATTTTGAGGTTCCTTTACATATTAAGACTTGGTGATGCTTGCCAAGAATAGCATGAATCGTGTAGCGCGTTATATTTCATATGATATGAAAACGGATTTTGTAAGCGGTTTCAGGAAAGTAAACAACGTTTTTAGGATTTACTAACTCTACTCTGACTGTTTGTCAGTCTGCCCTACCTGTAAAGGGCTAAAAATATCAACAATAGTTCATCATCTCTTACTTACTTACATGACTTAGACGTTGGTGGCACACTTACAATCCCCACAAAGCTCTTAATACCAATGATAATAATTATTACCCTGCCCTGCTCTTATTACCCTGGAAAAAAGTAGAGAACAAAATATTATTTCCATCATTGAAATGAAATTATAGAAAACATTAACTTGAAATGTCTTTTATAGCATATGCCGGCAAGCAAGCAAATGGGTCACCTGGTGGTAAGTGATCTCCACCGCCCATGTACGCTCACAATACAAGAAGAATCATGAGTGCGTTGCCGACCTTAAAGTAATTAAGGGATTGAGAAGGGGAGGGGATTTAGGTCTCCGGATATCCTACTCACCGTACGAAACGCAGCAACAAGTGGCTACTTTACGTCGGTTTTCTGTGAGACAGTGGTAACGAGCCGGCACATTTGTGCTGTAGATAACTATCTAATTCATTCAACTATCTAATTCTTATTAATTCTACTACTCACTAAACGTGAATAGAAACTAACTTATTAACTAAGACAGGTCCTATCAAAATAGTATATCAAGTTCTGAAGCCAGAATTACCACAAAGTTCCAAATGCAGAAGTACGCTATCCGCTAAATTGTTGCCATCGCAAATAAACTGCGCTACTTTTGTCCCCAAGTGAATTTGTGGAGTTCACATCAGACGAAATAGTAAGGAATTGAAATGACAAGCACGTGCCAATAATTGCAGTGCGGAACTACCCATAGAGCTACACTTTTATAACGTTTCTAAATGTTTTGCACTCGATTATACACCTTAAAACTGGGTATCTAGGTTGAAACTAATAGTAGATAGTTTACCCAAGAGTATGATAGTAGCATTAATGGTATTATACAAACTTTCGAAAAACAAAATAAGTAACATTTGCTCGTGATATCGTAGTCTCATAGATTGCAAAACTGTTAAATTTAACAAAAGAACTAATGGTGACTTGGTCTTTATACACCATTAAACTGGTATTTAAATGGATTTTATTTTACAAGGGGATGAAAATTTATTTTAAAAATAAACAATGTACATCTACATAATATATAAGTTACTAGCTGTCCCGCGGTTTCACCCGCAACTACAGCAACGCCACCTACCGGGTCTAATTGAGAATCTAAACCATCCAGGGCGCCACCCAAACGCATACAAAAAAAAAACATTTAAATCTGTTGAGCCGTTTAGGAGGAGTTCAGTCACATACACACGTACAGTAGAATCTTTATATATATAATTCTACCCGGTAGGTGGCGCTGCTGTAGTTGCGCGTGAAACCGCGTGGGACATTTAGTTATATATATAAAGATAAGAACACTCGACAGCAATAACAATTTATGTTTTGAAATGTTGGTTTTTAAAAATACATTTAAAGAAGATTTGCTGGTCAATCGCAATTATCTCATCGGTCTACTACTACTAGTCTACTACTAAAGCTGAGAATCGTGAGATCTTGGATTCAATACCCAGGTCGGGCAACCACAATTTAGTTATCTTTGAAGCTTTGAATAATTGCACATTAAAGCCCGGTATGGCGATAGACTCACCCCCTATCACATCATGGGACGGAATTAAAGACGGGAAAAGTGGTGCAGCCCTAGTTGTACCTGTGCTTACCTTATCGGGGATAAAGGCGTGAGCTTTTATTAAGAACTGCAGGGATCATGTGGTTTCCCTTGGCACTGCAGGATTCTTTCCCGGTGGGAAGGCGCAAGAGAGTATTGAACGATGTATTGTTAAGGCTCCTTAATTCATGTTAGCCGCAAAAGACGTCAAAGATAGAGAGAAGTGGAGAAAGCCTGACCTCACTAGTCACTACCATGTGGGATTCATAGCTAGAAAGAGAAAAAGGGGTGTAGTATCACTATATGATAATGCGTGCGCATATACACTCCGTAAAATTATCAACTTAGCTGCAAGGCACTAATCCTACTATCCTACTACTATTATAAATATGAATGTTTGTTAGTTTGTGAATTGTATTGTACGGTATAAGCCTGCAACATTATAGAATTACCATATGTAAAAAAAATATAGGTTTTGGTCAAAAGAAGTGCTTAAAAATAGTGATAATAATAATATTTACACTACACTACTATATTTAATGTAATAACAATGTTTGTAAGTCAATCACGCCTTAACAGCTGAACGGTTTTGGGTGAAATTTAGCACACGGGTAGACAGGTACTTTTTATCCCGGAAAAGGTTCACGCGGGCGGAGCCGCAAGCAAAAGCTAGTCATTCATAAATATTTGAGGTATGTAAGCAAGATTTCCATAATCATGCCCTAATATGAATAAAGTAAAATGCTAAACGGAGAATATTGTATAGTAAGTAAGTATATTGCTTAAAGAAATAAAGTCTTTCATATAGAAAGAGCCTGTCAATATGTATTACCCATTCATTTTTAATTCATAAGATATTGTTAAACTAAAAAAGGTTTAACATTTTGCTGATGTAAAAATCTCTTTGAAAACGATTCTTCATACCATTATATTATAAAACCGATAGATAAGAATGAAGCGAACAGAGTTCGGGATTAACACCCTTAAGATAAAGTGGTCTCGCCGATTTCTAAACCCATCATTTCTAGTAAATATGTTTAGGTACGAATAAAGGTTTTGCCTTTGAAAAAATAATCTTTTGAAGCAGCAAACCATTAAAGTATGAATAGCAACCAACTTTCTTATTAGATCTCAACAAAAATAAATTTAATTTCTTTTGAATTAATACTTGGCTTTGAAGCTGCGTTTCAATTATATCAAACACAGAATCTATTGGTTTAATATCTAAGTTTATCTTGGAGATATTGTGTTGCACTTAACGACTTCGAAGTTTCAAATCGGCCGTTGTTTGAATGTGGCTTTAAATTTACATTAGCCACTTTCGTTTGAGTTGTATTTCTTGACTTTAATTTGCCAGTTGGACGCGCCGATCCACGGTTTCGTGTTCAAAAGTAAAAGCAGACATATTTCTCTGGTGCGTTCATAATTCCTCCTCGGAAACACTAGTCCGCTAACGAAGTTAGTTCTAAGGTAAAGTTTTAATTGCTCTCTGGCAAATCTCAGTTTATCTTTTCGTGGTCTCTAGGAAACAGCTTTGTTGACTATAAATTCAATTTGAGCGAGACGGAAAAGATTACGAGTTTATTTATGCTGAGGGCTGGGCTTGAGGAGACAGCTCTTGGAATGGTTTCAAGTGGGACAATATTACTGCCGTGTCACACGCTAATATTTACAATGTGCATGTCGCATTTGATTCAAATGTTTGCTAAATGCTAAAGTGAAGGGTGTTACTTCCATCTCGATTTTTCAGTAGGCTTTGAGGGATTCATTGTTATGTCAGCACGCAATCTATTCTTCCATCCATACGTTAAATTATCAAATACCAGTTTGTAAAATCTTGAGTTCCTTCGTCCTTGCACCTTACAATATCAGATACGATATTTTCTAAATATTATCTATTACTTAGTGCGTTTAAGTGACCTCGACCGGGTTATTACCACTGTCTCACAGACAACCGACGTGAAGTAGCTTGCTGTTGCATTTCGTACGGTAAGTGAGATACCTGAGGCCCAATGCCGCCTTCCCTTCCCAATCCCATAAGTATCCCTTTCCTTTAAAGTCACCAACGCATGCATGATTCCTCGGGTAATATAGATGCTCATGGGCGATGTAGCTCACTTTACCTTAAGATGACTCACAAAAAAGAAAAAACTTAGTAAAACGTGACAGACACCTTATGACTTGAAATGTCTGACACTAAGCTAGTTACGAGAAATGGTAGGCAGAATATTCATTTAATTTAAGCAGGCGACAGTTTCTTAAACATAGCGCTGGCGTTTTATCACCTGAGAAGCACGTAGAAGGGCCCGAGGTTTACTCTGGCGGCTAATGAATTCTTACTTTGTTTACAATAAACCGAAAAGCTTTTATGAATCTCGTTCATTAAATGAATCTCTGGATTATGCGTGAAGCCGCTCTAAGAACGTGACTTTCAAGATTCTCGACAAATTGATTTTAGTGTGTTTTCGATAACGTTAAGACACAGGTGTTTAGTGTCATTGGTGTCGTAAAAGTGAAAATTATGTTTGCAAGCGATTTTTTAAATACGGAGGGAATCGCTTGTGTTACTATTTTTAATCATACATAAACTAGATTCTAGTTTGGTGACGTAACTTTTCTTACAAAATTTTATGAGTTTCGTATCAAAAGTTGTATGTATTTACATATCGTTTTAGATAGTATGGAAGAAGAGGACTTTAAAATTTCTGTTAAAAAAAATTGATTGCCTACAAATAATATCAAATGTTCTCAAAGAACTGTTTCCAATTAAAGTAGGATAGATATTTCATTTACTTAAAAGAAGTTAATATTTCAAAACTCAAGCATAATAAAGTACATAATAGTCATAACTTTTACTTTTTAGTGACTAACTTATTTTCAGTATGTTCTCATAATAAATCCAAATCTTATCCAAAACTTAAATAACAACTTTTTAATAAAAAAATAAACCGACTCAAAATACGAAATAGCTAAAAATAAAAGTAAAAAATTGTAAGTAGGTGGTACCGTAGTTCAATAGTCAATTATTGATACCACCGATTCAAGATCGTTTAGTTTTATTTTAGCATGTAAGTTTTTAAAGTTTATTGGGAAAAAGTTTTGATGTCCGATTTTTTGTGAATATATTATCAAAATCGGTGCACAAATCACTTCATAAAGGTGTTTCATCTTTCATCCTCGATTTCACCCCCTTGGCGCAGGAATTATTTCTATACATTTAAATGAGATAGCCACCACCATAAACCCTATCAAATACAAAAATAATCATCCAAATCGGTCCACATTTGGCGCAGTTATGTTTAACATACATAAAAAATATATCTAGACGAAATGAGAACACTTGTTTTTTAGAGGCGATTAAAAATTACTAATGAAAAAAAAATGAATATAAAGATGTCAAAAACAAAACATGAATTAAAAAATCAAGCGACTACTTTGACCAATTACGTAAGACTAAAGTGAGTTTTGTTCATAAACATTAAATTTTACAGTGACATTCAACGGACCTTTGTATTTTACACGAATAGATAAATCCGGAATACATTAAAATTTTACCGTATCTCTACATTATTCATAGCTCGGGGCCATTTTCCTGACTAGGAACACCTAAAGTAAGAACTTACTGAACAAAATGTTATGCACAATTAAATGGTATAATTTTGGAGAATATAAGCGTTAATTATATTGAAATGGACACTTGGTTTTCACTTGAAAATTTACTAATGACTTCGGAATAAAGAAGTTTTTCTTAATAGCTTGAATGACAAAACGAGCAGGTCGCTCGCCTGATGGTAACCGCCACGCTTGCCTATAAACAGACAAAAGCTTGAATTGCTCTGCATGGCACTGGACTGCATTCGTCACCCCGGGACATAAGATGTCAAGTCTCATAATGCTCAGTAATTTCACTGGCAATGCCCTTCTAACCGAAACACAACAGTGCTTACACACTGCTGCTTGGCGGCAGAAATAAACAAAATGGTGGTAACAACCCAAACGGCCTCTCGTATACGAGGGACTTAACACCAAATATCTCCGAGACTTTAGTGAAAGAATCGTCAAAATCGATCCATTCGTTTTGGAGAAAATCGCGACCAAATTTATGTACATACGGGTCGAACACAGAAACACTTTTTTAAGTCGGTTAAAATCAAATCTTAACTTCTCTTGTTTAGAACCCATCCGGTGTTGGCCCACTTTGGCCTTACTTTCCCTACCCATGGTCTAGACTCTAGAATCTAGACCAATGATGTGATTGGCAGCATACTTAAGCTATAAAACAAGTGAGGTATTGGGTTCGATCCCCTTGTTGGGCAAACGAAATCTGTATTCGATATTACCATTCCAAAATACACACGTGAGTTGCCCCACTTGGCTTTGTCTGTTTCTGCCGCCAAACAGTAGCGTGTAAGCATTATTAGATAGAAGGACATTGAAGCTAGTGAAATTACTACGTATTATGAAACTTTACATATTATGTCTCTGGGTGGCCAACCAACCCAATGCCATGGAGTACTTTGTAATTCAAAGTTTTGTGTGGTATTTCTTCTGTTTATGGGCAGGCGTTGGGCTTACTATCAGGCGAGTGAGCTGCTCGTCTGCTCATGAATCTAATAAAAATACTCTATGGAAGATTTTAGTAAATAGTACAATAGGTAATTATTCTTATATATTGAGTTATATGAATAAATGTAGACTTAATTTATCAATATTTTGAACGAGTATATTTTACCCTGTATCTCCGAAAATTCTTAACCGATTTTAGTTTACTAACTACCAAATCGCATACAGTTTGAACTGTTTGAACAGACTTTTAATCGATATGATCATCAAAAATCGTAAAGTTCTTGTTGATTCAAGTCAATTGATCAATTGAAATCGAATTGTGTTGATCCGCTATTAGAAATATTATAATAAACGATGTCAGGTTATTCCATAACGACTTTAATCCCGCGACTAATACAGATTCAGTTAAAATTTTGACATTTATAAGATTTGATCTTCAACTTTTGCGATGACCTTTTGTTTATTAATTTTTTTTCCTCAATGGCACTTTTTGCAATATGAAATTGTTTCAATCTTAATTGAGATCTTGGATATAGACTTATTATAAACGACGTTGCTAAGACTTGCTGTCAGTTTATTCATTTGACGACCCTTTTGTTATTTAATTATTTAAATGAATGTTGTGACTGTTGTATTTGGCAGAAGAAGCATGAAAGTAGAGTGAATGCGGTGGATATGCGCTCCCTACGAAGTATATGTGGGGTCACCCTTGCTGACCGGATGAGGAACTGTATTTAAGAGATCGCTGCAAGTTGAAGTATGATGTGGTGACTAAGATAGAAAAGGATATGCTGGAATGGTTTGGACATATGTAGAGGATATATGAAAGACGACTTACGAAAGGTATTTATGGTGGGAATGTGAATAGGAGGGTCAGTGGGTGGCGCCCGATGAGAATGGCATAGCATGTCGATCAAATAAATGATCTTCTCTGAAAAGGGCACATCACGAGTACCCTCAACCGGCAACAATGTAAAGGAAAATGTGGAAGAGGCGAAAGAGGTGTGTCAGGATATTAGCTTATGTCACTCAATAGTCCTCTAGGTCTATTGAGTGACATAAGCTGAGTGACAGAATATAGATATCCTGTCCCCTCAATATGTAAATTCAAATGAAAAACATATATATATTGTTACATTCTCTTCAAATTTTAAACGTATTTAAATATTAAAAGAATGTGTCTCAGTAATTGTGTTCTTCATAATACTTATTGGTAATTTTGTTGTCTGGACAGGTAGATGAACAAGAGGCTCATCTGGTCAACGCCGTTCATAGTCATCGGTAATAACAGGGGCACAGCCTAGCCATTGCCTTTTTTAGTTTGAGTGACCAAACGAGCAGATCGATCAGCTGTTTGTAAGCACCACGGCTGCCCATAAACAGAGACAATACCACACAAAACTTTGAATTACAATGCACTGCATGGCATTCGAATACGCTCGTCCCTCCGAGACATAAGATGTTAAAGTCAAAATGCCCAGTAATTTGACTGGCTTCAATGTCCTTCAGACTGGAACACAACACTGCTTACACACTGCTGCTTGCCGGTAGAATTAAACAAAGCGGTGTTACCAACCCAGACGACCTCTCGCATGCGAGGGACCTAGTACCTTGTACCCACCATTATATTACCGAAGTATGACAATACAATTACGATTCCCATACAATTTCGCTTTTACCTAACAAACAATGGTATACATGGCAAAAAAGCGACAAAAATACAGTTATAAAGAGTCTAAATGTCGCTTGCACGGAGTAAATAAAAAACAAATTTTTACACAGTAAAATACCACACCGATATCTGACCGCGACTTGTGACAGCGTCCACTTATTTACAGATACTGTACCGCTGTATATACAGTATGTAATTTTGTTTTATTCTCGGGGACTGATAAATTGGGTGCGGAGGAAGCCCGGCCGCGGTAGAACCGGCCAATATTTTTCATTACTATGCTAATTTCATTGGCCCAATAAACGTGACCACCCACGCCGCGCCGCAAAGAGTTTAGGTGTTTCACGACCGTTTTTACTGTGGAAATTTTGAATTCGCGTCCGAAAACCGTCGGTCTAGATAATTTGAAAGCTGTTTTCGACGTTTTTTCACATGTCTTTAATGTAAATGGAAAAAAATATTACATTGACTTACTAATAAATTGAGTAAAAAAATAATAACCACGGAAAGAGATAGAAAATCGATAACACAAAGTAGAGCCACAAGAGTGGGCCGGCACATCCGCGTCGTTACTTCTGTCGCACAGAGAACCGACGTAAAGTAACAGCTTGCTGCTGCGTTTCGTATGGTGAGTGAGATATCCAGAGGATTAAACCCCATTCCCCTTCCCAATTCCTTAATTATACCTTTCTTTTAAGTCACCCTTGCGTCATAGATGCTGTCAAATGCATTTTTTCGAAATGGCTCTTTTAGGACCAAAGCTTTTTGTAGTTCCTAATATCCGCAGAACAAGCCTAGTGTTATGGAGTCTTTAACAATTTACCAATAACTCCATGCATATTGGACGTGTACATCAAATCGTTTCCAGATCACTTAACTCAATAGATAATCCAGTACCATCGTATCCACGATATGGAGGAGGCAGACAATGAGAACAAATGGCGGCTTGTACTACAATATACCTTATTATATCCTAACAATTGATATGATTCAATAGATCAATACAGGAGTGCAGAGGCTTGCAGCATTGCGATCACGTTCGCGCCTTCCGGTGCATTCTGGTCCGGTTTTGTAAGTGTTTGCAATACGGCACATGTCATGTTAAGCCGACGATATTGTTTTATAATTGAGTTTGAGTGGAATGATATTTTAAAAATGCCTTTTGGTTATATTTGTTGTTGTCTGGATTGGTAAAAATTGCTTTTACTGTTTTTATTAAATGTTGAACGTAGTATAATACTCGTATATACCTATTTTATTTTATTGATCAATGCTAAAAGAGGTATACAATTAGTTGCGTCTAATTTCCCCCCTCCTTTTTTAGATGTATGATTATTTCAGTGATTCGATTTTCATTATTATTATTATTTTATTTTTTAGCTTCATTTGAGGAAATTTAATAAATATATGTACATTATAAACCCTAAAGTGGTGTAAAAACTGAAACTTCAGCAATTATGGACAAATAAAACAACAAAAAATGACAAATTACATACGATTGCTAACTACTGATATTTTAACCTAATATAATTTTAGATTGTCGTTTTAGATTCGGTAATGCAGTGATAAAGAAATATTATATCATGACATCCTCCGTGGCGCAGCGGGCTTGTGAAAATAGGGAAGCCTCGGGTTCAATTCCAGCACCGAGACAAAATTTTGTGTGAGCTACATAAATTAAATAAGTAAGGGGTCAGGACTATGTGTGTCGAGAGGGTGTATTTATAGCCCCAAACGTATTTTTACATCACTCTTTTTATATTCCTCAAATACAACTAAATTTGTTTCAGTCATGTATGTACAATTTAATAGTAGGAATATCGTTCCCTCACGGCGACTATAAACATTGTTAAGCAAAAAGTCATGATTTTATACACGCTTCATAGCAGACAAACAAATTGTTCAAAAAGAAAATCCAATTTATTATCACGTTTAAAAAAAATATTGCAGTTAATTTGGTTAGAACGCGAGCAGTACTTTGTGAAACGTTTTCAATTTTTGTGAGTGTACGTGACTATTTAAAATTTGATTGCTACGTATCGTTATGGACATATCATATCATTGAAAAATCTTTATTTTAACATGATAAAAGTTAACGAAGAATATAGTAATTGATGTCTGGATTTAATTTTTATAAATTCATTAGGACCGTTTTTTTATTTTACTTTTGTTTGTATGACATGAATATAATTTAAGGGTTAATATTATATACATACCAAGGCCGTATGATAAACAAATTATTTTAAACAAACAACAATATAATCCACCTCATTTTCTAGTCTATAAGTTATCTCGCTACGAAAAAAACATGTTTAAGTAAGCTTTATACCGTCTGAAAAATCGCTGCAAGACTATTTTATATATAAACTACGAACTAAGCAGAATATTAAATGACTATTACAATATTATAGCTCTAAGACAAAAGACTAAAAAGCAACTAAAAAACATAATAGGTGTCGGACGAACAAAATTCTGAGTACCTAATGTAAGTCAGACTCTTAATATATCTTATGTAGTTTTCATCCGGGACACCTTAACTTGCTTATGATCATCTGTATTCGTAGTTTTATTAAACAACAACTAACGTCAACAATCAAACTGACAGTTCTAAACAAGGCGCTTAGACCTTCACGCTAATGTTTAAGGTTCGTATTCACAAACAACACTTTAGTAAGCTCTTTGCCAACTGTCCAATTCTGTGTACATGATTAATCTGCTTTGATTTTGCGCCATGAACTAATCAATGACTTAGAGAAATCGTCACTATGCGTTCGCGCTCACTATGAAGTCTCATAGTAACGTTTATAAATACGTTAATAGTGTTATGTTCCGTTACTGAACACAGATAATACTTTATGCTCTGTTACTGTGAACAAAAACAATCTTAATTGACGTCTTTTGAGACATAATGGAATTTTAAGAAATGACATAATAACAATTAATGTTAAGTGGCGCCTCTGAGTGCGACAGTAAGTAACTATCCAGAAACTTATTCTTCCACCCCTAGTTCCTAAGAAAACTTGTTATAAAAAAGTGTTCAGCATTACATTGAAAATACTGGCCGTTTGTTTTGACAGCCGCACAGACAACATATTTGATATCCGACAATGCCGACATCACAGCAAAACCATGACATATTTTGCGAAAAAGAATTTTATTTTATAATCTACAATTTTTTTTTTATTTTTAGTCCGTGACGCATCCGCTGTGTTCGGCTTTTGATCAATGTGGCAAAAAGTTTAAAACGGGTCATATTTACTGCAGTTGATTGTGTGACGTTCTTTTTGTTCCTCTTTGTGAAATGGATTTTATAGGTGGTAACCGGCAGTGGAAGCAGCCACACCTTTTACTAAAACTTGTGTTCGAATTTGTGTATTGGGTTTTTGTGATTCGTGTTTCATTCATATTCTTGTGTGATGTGTGTTTATAGAAAAACTGGAACAAAATACATTTTTAGCGTTAGGTTTTACAGCAATAGCTCAGCGGAGTGGCAAGGACTGTCGAGACGAAAGTCGCAGGTTCGAAACCAGCCCCTAGAGCTGGAATCTCTGATTTTTCTTAGCTATGCGTGTATTCATTATTAATTAACGCTTGTTTTAACGGTGAAGGAAACATCGTGAGGAAATCTGTATACCTGAGAAGCTCTGCATAAGATTTTCGAAGGTATGTGAAGTTTTCCTACCCGGATTAGGCCAGCGTGGTCAAATAAGGCCTAACATCTCTAAGTCTCCTGCCCAGCAGTGGGACGTGTATAATACAAAGATGGTATTATTTAAGTGTTATTAATTAATTACACGTTTTAGCTCATTCTTTCGCGTCTTTTAATAGTACGTTGTCGAGCTATCTTTTAAGCTTTCTTGTCTTTGAACCAATTTTCTAGAAAACGAGAACTTATACGGCAATTCGACCGATACAATTATAAAAGAAATATTTTAGCTAGATATTAAAATACTGACTGCATGTAATGTGGTGTAAAGCATAGGTACGCGTTACGACTGCTGTGACAAGGTCTCGGGTTTGGTCCCCGAGTCGGGTAAAAGTGATATTGAGTTTTTTCTATCAATAAATGCTTAGTATTAGCCCGGAATCTGGAATTATACCCGGTATAGTGATAGGCCATATCGGAATCTGCCCATATCACATAATAGGACAGAAATAAAGTATATATAAGCTCGGCGAAATGCGGGTGTACTAGTTATGCCACTGCCTACCCCTTCGGGGATTAAAGGCGTAAATGCGTATGTATGTATATTAAAAATATAATAGTTAAATATAAGTCAAGAGTAACACAATAATATTTATGTACTTAATAACAAAGAAAGCGCATGGTTAGAAAATAACTGGATCCCTAACAATAGTCGTCAAAATGTAATTAAAAAGTACAAAAGAATTCATAACGAAAATAAAATTGGTACTTAACGTTATCTTTGTAAGTTTATTAGAAAACAAAATGAAAAAGATAAACTAACCGCTTCATACAGTGCTTTCCCACTGGTCACATCAAAAAATGTGATTTCGCCAGTAAATTCTTATCTCTGGTGTGTTGAAAAACTTGTATAAAAGTTTAGAAAAACACATTTGGAGTTATCTCGCGAGCTGCAGCCACGTTGATCAGCAGTCAAATCTCCACCAAGTATTTTCATCTGAAACCAGAATATTAGAAAAGTTTTTCGATCCGCTGAATAGTGCCGGCTACGTGAGACACAAATATTGCAGTGGAGTCTGGGATAATGCCCTGGCTTGGAGCCAGTTCACAATATGTAAGCGTAGTTTTCAATAGAGCCGTTTAGGCACAAGAATAAAGAAGTGGATAGATTGGGACATCCATATTAAAACAGCTATTAGCGGTGGAACTGCTGCCGACTTCCTTATAACGCCGGTGCTCGAATTAAAGAGATTTACGGTATATTTTACAATATTTCTCTTACTTAGGACTCAATAGATAAAACTACTACTGTTTTATTAATACACCTTATTTACTGGAGATACTTAACGATACACATTTTAAATACAAGGTGGTAGGTCCCTCGTTTGCGAGAGGCCGGCTGGGTTGGTACCACCGCTTTGTCTATTTCTGCCGCCAAGCAACAGTTTGTAAGCACTATTGTTTTTCGGTTTGAAGGACATTGAAGCCAGTGAAATTACTGGGAATTATGAGACTTAACACCTTATGTCTCGGGGTGACGAGCGCAGTCCAGTGCCATGCACTGCCTTGATATTTAAAGTTCTGTGTGGAGTTGCTTCTGTTTATGAGCAGACTTTGCGCTTACCATCAGGCGAGCGACCTGCTGGTCTCGTTATTCAAGCTAATAAAAAATAAAAAAACTTTCTGTATAGCGTTATTCCGATTTAATGCCAGGGTCCGCCTTCGCATCATGATTTGATGATGGATTTGGTATAACCCGCAGTCTAATCCGCAATGATTTTAAACAACATAGAAATAAAATGACTGCCTCGGTAGTGCAGTTGTAATGCGTATGCGTTACGACTGAGGCTGACGCTGAGGTCTCGAGTTCGATCCTCGGGTCGGGTAAAAGTGATATTGGGTTTTTCTATCATGAAATACGTAGCATCAGCCCGGAGTCTGAAGTTGTGCCCGGTATGGCGATAGGCTCGCCCGTTATCCTATAGGACAGAAACAAGCTCGGCGAAATATGGGTTTACTGGTTACACATCTGCCTACCTCTTGGGAGATTATAGGCGTGAGTGCGCATGTATGTGATCATTACTATTTTGTGTAATTTAAGAAATAAAAATATCCCTCACCTCTATATAAAAGCATAACATATTCTAGTCGTTTAGGTATATATCGGGTCTGAATAGCGATTTGACAATTAAGTGAGAAAGCATACGCTATGATTATCGGTTACCGTGTGAATGCGAACATGAGCGGGGAATAATGGAAGTTCTGCGGTAATGTCGCATTCACACTGATTCTATAAGCATTAGAGTTAGAATTAGCGCAGCATAAGTGCACTTGTAAGGACTAACTAAACGCTCTCATCGGTAAGATTATCTCATTGTCGCCTTAACTTTCTTACAAAATGGAGTGTTGCTTCCAGATCGATATAATCTAGATTTCTTGAAGTCTGGACTGAATAATTAGAAGTTTCAAGAATTGCTTATTTTTACTGTATCAGATACAAAGCTACTATTTTAGACCTTTCTCTTAATTACACCCTTAATCTATAGATGATATCGTATAAGTAATTATAAACATTTATACATACATACATACACACTGACTCCTATATCCCATGGCCGTAGGCAGAGTATTCCTTCTAACATAACACAACATAAGCTCACGCCTTTATCCCCGAAGGCATAGGGTAGAGGTGCAACTAGTGCTGCACCCACATTTTGTCGAGCTTATTGCTATCCGTAAATGTAAAATTAAACAATACACGCTGTTTATTGCATATAAAGCAGGGTAACAGATATGTTAAATTTAATAGGTTTATTTTTATATTCAAACTTCTTTATGTAAAAGTTACTCTAAATTAGTAGGGTGTTGGGTGTAATTTTACACTACATGAAATAAAGTAACTGACCAAAGGCTTCTACTTCATGCACCTGTCAAATACTATTTTTTTACTGACGGTAAAATGTCACTCGGTATACATAACATACATAGTATCATCAACAATACGTTACGGGTCTATTACGAAATGTAGCTCCTTGGTGGTAGAGCCACACTGTAGACAGTTTTGTCTACAGCATGAATGGGCCGGCTCGTCCGGGTCGTTACCACTGTCTTACAGAAAACCGGCATATAGTAGCAGCTTGCTGCTGCGTTTCGTAAGGTGAGTGATATATCCAGAGGTCCAAATCCTACTCCCCTTTCCAATTCCTTAATTATCCCTTTCCTTTAAGGTGGGCAACGTGACTTACCATCAAGTGACCCACTTGCTCGTTTGCCCACCTATGCTATAAAAAAATGTTTGAGTACGATCTAACCACCAATTAACTAATGACAGCTATGTTGAAATTCGATATTATTCTTCCGGTATATATGTATATGTTACTTGATTTTTGTATTCCAACGTGTCTTACCCCTGTATTCATAAACGTTACTATGAGACCCTAATAGTAAGCGCGAAGTATAGTGACGACTTCTCTAAGCGTCATTGGTTAGTTTTTGGCGCTAATTCAAAACAGAGTAATCAGGTACACAGAATTGGACACTTTTGCCAAGTGAGCTTACTTAAATATTGTTTGTAAATACGGACTTTATTTTATTTGGTAAGTATCATTTACTCAGGGGTAGTGAAACAGGGGCTAAATCATTTTATTTTACACATTTGACAATATTTTTTTATTATGCGGTATAATTATAGGTAGCATACATTCCAATCCGGGCAAATCATGTGTTATATTTCAAATCGGAAACTCAAACATAAATTGTGATCGGCCGGCCTAGACCCATTACTTATTCTAGACTAATGATACAAAATGAAGCGATTCATCTAATATATAAAATTCTCGTGTCACAATGTTCGTTCCCATACTCCTCCGAAACGGCTGGGCCGATTTGTATGAAATTTTGTGTGCATATCGGGTAGGTCTGAGAATCGGCCAACATCTGTTTTTCATCCCCCTAAATGTTAAGGGTGGTCCACCCCAAAATTTTATTTTTTATTTTTTAGTAAATTATTTTTGTTTTTATTTTTTTATGATACAGCATTAAAAAATACATATAACCCTAAATTTACAACCCTCTACGATCAACCCCTATTTTTTAATAGCGACATTAGTATTTTTGTCAAGCGCGTTTCTCACCGGGGGCGCCCACTAGGCTACTTTAATCCTGGAAATGACATTCACGCGGGCGAAGCCGCGGGCAACAGCTAGTTATTTTATATAATAATATAAATTAAATCTTGACATACAACTCAAAGTGACATAATAAAGGAGCCACCGTGTAACTAAAGCAGTTTCAAAACAAAGCCAGCAACACTTCACAACATTCACAGACAAGTAAAAGGAAATCATGAATCATCGAATATTCTCATAGAATACGTAAAGGAAAATGTTTCATCATCTAGGTTATTTCCTGTCAGAACCTGTGTCGCTCTACCTTCGCTGAATATTTGCACTCGCAGTTCTTAAGTTCGCGTGTTCAAGTGTTACAAGTTAATCGTGCAGTGTTCGCAAATTGTTTGATTGAAAAATGTATAGACTTTTTTATGTAAGTGTATACACGGTATCTGTGTTAGTTTTTTCATTCCAGTAGACGTTGCGTACGAAAAACTCAAAAGAATAAAATAAAATTACTTATATACAATCAATTTGGAATCGCTGCTGTTTTGTTGGTTTTATATTATTAATGATTGCTATGATCGAGTCGTTGGTTAAAATGTTTATATTTTAACAACTTTTAGTGATATAATCAAAGAAATGGGTGCATAAATTACCTTAGTTTTTGTTTTCCAGCCTCTTAGCGAGGCCAGTTTTCAGCTATATCCTATCCCAAAAATATAATTATTCAAATCGGATCACTCTGTGAAAACAATCGCGTTATATAGATATATGTTATACATACGAAAAGCGAACCTACGCGTCACTTAATTGCGTATGAAATAGAAACTTCCTTTCTTGGCTAAACATCAACGTTTCGGTTAATAACTGTAGGCCAATTCTCGTAATTTTAAATGTTCAAAATATCATTCCGATCTAGTCTCAGCGTCAAGAAAGTTACAAATGACATTCTGTTAAACCAATAATCAACGTCAATTGTGAACATAGATCGTAATGAGATTGAATGTATATGTTCACAATTGACGTTGATTATTGGTTTAACAGAATGTCATTTGTAACTTTCTTGACGCTGAGACTAGATCGGAATGATATTTTGAAAATTTAAAATTACGAGAATTGGCCTACTGGACAGTTGTTCGGCCAGTGTGTAAGGGCGGGAGATAGTCAATAATAAAAGACAAGATAACTTGGAGATCGTCAACAACTAAGTGCCAATTAGTCCGCGGAACAGCTAACACAAACTAGATCCGTTTTGTGATCTATTTATTATATAATTTAACCAACTCTATCTACAGCGTCCGTGGCGCAGTGGCAGACAAGGCGTGAGCTTGTTAATCAGATTAATAAATTATATCAACTATGGTGTTCCGTCTTTTTAGTGTTTCTATAGCTAGAAACGGTTGCATATTGCTTGTGAGCACTCTTTATACACATGGATAACATTAGGTCTTTCGTATATTGATACCCCGTCGGTCGGCAGATAGCTGGACTCTCCGTAGTGGCAAAATATTGGTCTCGGGTCTGGGTGTTGTGGGACCGCAAGTCCCTCGTAGTTCCTGATACCCACGACACAGGTTTACCTAGTGAGGGGTCAGGACTATGTGTGTGACAGTTGGATGTATTATTATTATTATACCTAAGTGTATTCATAAGGTGTTATTTGTCGCAGATGTCATAGTGATTTCTTATGTTTACGCGAATATTACACATTAAAATAAAACTAATTTATACGGATTTTATCTTTCGAAACGTTGGGACTAAATTAAAATTAAACCGTGATGAAATCCGTATAAATTAGTTTTATTTTAATGTAGATGTCATACTATTATTACCTACCTCCACTATATTTGATAGTGTCAGCAGTATGTTTGTACACCCAATAGCTGTACACCACATCAACTATGCTAAGATTTCGTAAATTCAGCCCTAATAAGTTCCCTACAAAGTAGGCACTAAATTGAGACCTTCACACATTGATGGCTGTCGTATGCAAATTAAGGGGAACATTGAGGAAAAGGTCGCCCAGATTACGTGAAATGTAAGTGTCATAATGTAAGTAATTAATTTGAGCCGGTCAAGGTCACAGTAGGGGAAACTATTTTTGGCCGTGTAGTTCCTACAAGTACATCATAGCAAATATAATTTGATTTTCATTGAAGTGTTCCAATTAGTATTCGTTTTTGTCCTCATTTCAATCATGTTTTTTAAGTGGTAGAGCCTTGCTGTATACAGTTTTGCTTATAATACGAATGGGCTAGCTCGACCGAGTTGTTACCGTTGTCTCACAGAAACCGATGTAAATTAAAAGAAAACTTCACCCGATCACTTACAATGACGTGACCCACTTCCTCGTTTGTCTGACTATAAAAAAATCGAGAAGGAAATTCCACCCCTAAATCTATGATATCTTTTTCAAATTATTTTACAAAAAGTATTAAAAACGAAACTAACAGAAGCGAAACCTATTCAAGAAACTAAAAAGCTAAACATTAAACTTAAAATCCGATTTTAAATAATACTGAAATTTCAAATATACCTAAAAGTATTTCTAAAAGTCTTTAAGTAATCTGTTTTAAAGTTTCTTTAAGCTTATTCTATTTTACAATTTTTTGTGGTAGGTACAGCTGTGGCATGTAAATTCTAATATAATAAAACAAATAATTATACCTGCAGCACTGAGTACAGTGTTAGGATGCAGGGTTAGTTCGGCGAGAGGTTTTACGAAAACCGATGAGATGGCAACGTTTGGGTTGCTTTTAAGACTATTAAAAATTAGGCTTAAGGCTAGGACTATGTACTAGAATTTTATAGTCTCAACCTTTTCTTGAGAACAGGTGTGATATTGTTTTTATACAAATCGTAGAAATGATCAATTCTATGATTCGGTCACGACATATAGGTACAAGCTGCAAATAAATCGCGTACATATCGCGTCAAAGTTTTGAGTGGTAGAGCTGTAAACACTTTTGTCTGCAGCATGAATGGACCGGCTCGTCCAGGTCGTTACCACTGTCTCACAGAAAACCGGTAAGTAAGAAGAAAAAGTAACAGCTTGCTGCTGCGTTTCGTATGGTGAGTGAGATATCCGGAGGCCCAAACCCCTTCCCTTTCCCAATCCCTTAATTATCCCTTTCCCTTAGGGTCGGCAAGTTCCATTAACCGCGAGTTGGCGACTCGTCTATAAAACGCCCAACAAAACATTACTTCATAACAAATACGATAACTTTTTAAAAACCTAGGATACTAAATATTACTAATTTATGGCATTCCACGTATCAGAAAGGAAATTAATTTTCCTACATATAACATTTTCAGTGTTTCAGGTAGCGAATATAAAAGATTACAGTTAATAAAGCGGTCTTGTTTGTCGTTGTAATTCATGTTTTTTTTATTTCTTTCTACTTTTGAACGACATTGAAACAACTTGATTAAAAGTAGAACAAGATTGTGTTGGTGTGCAATATTAATTACAGTACGACGATATTATGCGCTTTGGCAATGTCAGTATTTGAACCCACACACTAAAGATATTATATGTTTGAAATGTGATTATATGTGCGTGCGTGCGTTCCGTGGTTCGTGCGTGTGTGTGTGTGCGTGTGTGTGTGTATGTGTGTGTGTTAACGAATGGACGATTTAAATGCGTTTTTGAAAGTTAGTTTAATGAGTATTCCGAAGCTTGCATCAATTGTAACATCTCGGGAGGTATTAGAAAGGGGCTTTTCAATCTCTATATGGACTGCTATTTGACAAGTTTCAAAGACATGATGGACTCGCTATGGATGAATTGCGTGAAGTGTCTACACCGACGACCAAGTACTACTTAGTAGCCTATGTCTCAATTCAGCTTATGGTCCAGTTGTTTACCAAATTTCTTCGAATTCTATTCAGTTTTTAAGACATGATTGACTAACAAACATCTATTGACAAACTCACAAATTTCACATTTTTAATAGTAGTATCATTTTTAATAGTAGTATACTAATATCATCATGGAAATATTTCTAACTCAGTTAATCCCGGAAGCTACGCTATTTCTAGCTAGGAAGCCGGTCAGCGGATAATATCCGGCCGGAAGGATCACCGTTGAGTGATGACGCGAAGGATACGTCACGTCGCGTTGCCTGCTCATACGTCTTGTAAGGAGACATGCTATTTTCTTCCTCTTACTTAAATAACTTATGGACAGGTATTTAATTCGTCATATTTCTGTTCCGTGAGTGCGAGCGGTTGATAGAGTTGATTCAACTCATTCTTGCATGACTTTCGATGTTTGCGTGATTTCTTATGACACGGGTCGGCAAACGACCAAGTTGGGTGTTATAAATTTGGCCTCTTTGTCTGTATGTGAGTGTGTGTGTCAAATCTATGACGAAGGCGGACCCTGGCATAAAGTCTGTATAGCGTTGGACAAAAGGAAAAAGAGGTTGAATTAAAGTACCTTCAAGCCTTTTTTTATAGCGTAGATCGGCAAAGGGCAAGTGCGTCACCTGATGGTAAATTATCTCCACCACCCATGTACACCCACAATACCAAAATAATCATAACGTGTTGCCGACCTTAAAAGAAATGAATAATTAAGGGATTGGGAAGCGGATGGGGAATTGGGCCTCCGGATGTATTAAAGTAGCAAACTGCTACTTTACGTCGGTTTTCTATGAGACAGTGGTAACAACCCGAACGAGCCGGACCATTCATGCTGTAGACAAAACTGTCTACAGCGTGGCTCTACTATAAGCTCTCTATTCGGATGAACTCCCTTTATTTGAGATTCGTCTGTATTTACATCTGATGATATAGTGGGAATTGCGGAGATGCATCATGAACTTATGAATACTTCGAACAAACACGTATGAGAAAGGTGGAGTAGGTAAGGTAAAGTAATATATTTAAAACCGGCAAAGACCAAGTTTGACTAGAGCACCGAGAATTCCGTAGCACTTCCCTGTTATTTTTTTCTACTTATAGTTTTATGATTTACAGCCTCTGTGGCACAGTGGGTGAGTAGTCGCTCGTGAAGCGAAAGGGCGCTGTTTCGATTCCCGCACCGAGAAAAAAAATGTGTGATCCACAAATATTCGTGCTCCGAAATCGAATATAACCAATTCGGATTCGGATTGGATACAGTGCGTACACTTGGGTTCTATTGTTTTATTAAAATTTAAATGATTTTATAGCTCTTACAAAAACCATCTCAAATGATATCCGTCCCACGATGTGATAGGGGGCGAGCCTATCGTCATACCGGGCACAAATTCCAGACTCCGGGCTGATACTGAGCATTTTGTAATAGAAAAACCCAATACAAGTTTACCCGACCCGGGGATCGAACCCGAGACCTCACCGTTGGCCTCAATCGTAACGCGTACATATTACAACTGCGCCACCGAGGCAGTCTGATGAGATTACTCCTATAAAGTTCCCGTTTTTGCTACTTCGTTACGGGACCCCAAGAAATTTCTTCATTTTGTTTGACAAGTAATATTTCGCCTTTGAAATCGTTACCCCTGTGTGAAGTAAAAACTGCCATGCTCAAAACGTGTATACACATGACGTTGAATGTGTCTTGGCAAATATATTTTTGCAGTTGGATAATGGAAAATTTAGCACAAAATATATCGCAGCATTTCGAATTTAACCGCAGAGTGTTGTTTGGTGCGGGAATATTTTTCGCATTCAACACCCATACATATCTTATAAGCCGATTTTTATTACTCTTCAAAGAACAAGCTTACAAAAATACAGATTAAACACAAAACATAAAAGCAATGACTACGGAATATTATGTTTAGTTTCGTGCTTTCAATATGTAATCTTAAAAGGTATGTTGTATGAAAAGAATTTTTTACAGAAAGTTTTGATCATTCAGTTTTTTATAAAGGACACTCGTAATAAGTTTTGAAAATACCGAGGGATTTATTATAGCAATGAAAACTTTTTCTTTATATTATGACGAGCAGGTCATACAGACAACAGGACATGTAGACACTTTTGTCTACTACAGAGGCCCAAACCCCTTCCCAGTCCCTTTATTATCTCTTTCCTTTAAGGTTGGCAACGCACCCATAATTCTTTTGGTATTGTGGGCGTACAGGGGCGTTGGAGATCCAACCATCAGGTGACCCACTTGCTCGTTTGCCGGCCTATGCTATAAAAAATGGTCGCTCGCCTGATGGTAAGTGCCACGCCTGCTCATAAACAGAAGCAACGCCACAGAGAACTTTGAATTATAAGGCACTGCATGACAATGGAATGCACTAGTCAGCCCGAGATATTTTATAAATGTAAGTTGCTAAGACTCATAATGCCCAACAGAATTGGCTTCAATGTTCGTCAAACCGAAATACAAAAATGCAACAAACAAATCCCTTAACCCGCTATTATGCTTATACATACAACATCTCTCCTTAGTACCATTTTTAACATGCCTGGAAGTATCAGTGGCTCCCACAAACTGTCACGTCGTCACGCCAGCTATTTTTAGGCTGAAACGTGATATGAAATCAGCACAAAACCTTGTGTGTAAGACAAATGCGGCAACAAAACATGTTGCGACGTATCCGAGTGTCGTTAGTATTGCCAGGTGTCTCGATATGGGTGGAATATCTCGATTTTCAGTTTATGTATTCCGATTTACCCCATATCGGAACGTTAATGGGATAATAATTGATCATTAATGTTTTAATTTTGTAGTTTTTTGGATTTTCAATAATAAATTATGGGGAATACCCCAATCATATAATGCTTATCTCTAAATGCTCGTAAAAACCGCCAATCTAATTCAACTTTTTAAACGAGCTAAGTAAAGTAAAGTACTTAATTTTACGCTTATTTTTTGCCTTTAATGTCTGTACATCAATTTCTCTCTCAAGTGAAACTCTCTCAACATATTTGCTGAAAATTGTTTTGTTCGGTAGGGATTTCTTTATAGCAGAGACCGGTAAACAAGTATTAATATTAAGTGATCTCCACTACTCATCAAAATCTATAATACCAGATTAATCATGAATGCGTTGCCTTAAAAAAATAACGGGGAATGGGAAGGGGGGATTTGAGCCTTCAGAAATCTCCTTTACCGTATGAAACGCGAGAGCAATATGCCATTGCACGTAAATTTTCTGTGAGACCATTCTCTACCGTAAAATCCCGGTCAAGCCTGCCCATTCATACTGTAGACAAAAGTGTTTACTAGCATAGAAATTTAGTTAAGATCTGATGACAAATTACAAAGTAAAAAATATAAATGCTGAACGCACGAAAATCAGATTTGGGTATTGGAATTTATATGAAATAGCTTTATAACATTTACCTAAAATACTGACGGTAAACATATAAAATTTGAGTAAAAATAAATTATGTCAAATGAACTCTTTTTCATTTGTCCCAAATTAATTATAGATAATTTGGAATTTATATCGTGAGCTATAGAATTTGGCAGACTGTGCTGGCAACACTTATAGTACGTGTCCCTGTGACGTAACTCTAGCTGACCAGTTACGTAACACGTTACATTTTCCAACACTTTTGCGCTGCCACTTAGGAGTTTATTTTAGAATGCTGGATTTAGTATTTTTTAAATACTATCATATTATAGAATATGTTAAATAATTAACGAATTGTAGATATTTCGTCAGGTGAGATTAGTTTAGATCTCGAAGATAATCGGTAGGACACACCATGCACAAGGTTGATCCTTTTTGCCACGGAGAAAATCCACTTTACGAATACCTTCTTAATCCCCGGGGTGGAGGGTTAACTAGGCAGCTATCACCGGTTTACTAACCCAGCTCATATCCAAAACTACGGCACTCTTCATCCACCTGCCCTTATCCCACTCGCAGTGGGGTTGGTGCAACATGTTAAAAAATGATTTGGCTTGTAGCTTTTATGACGAGCCGCCTACCTAAAAAGGTCTGCCTGTCTCTGGAGAGAACACTACCCACTAAAAATTCCACCTGGATCTCCTTCAGCGCAAGTAGCTGCTAACAGAAGAGGTTCTGGGTTATGATCCAACTTAATGGAACACCAATAAGACGAATGTGCTTCGAGCACTGTAATCAATTTTTTTTTTTGCAAAACCTTCAATTTAATTTTGAGATCGCTAATCACTATGCCAATAATGTACGCACGGGCACTTTAATTCGATGTCATTAAAATAAATTAAGCTTATTTCCCATTATTGTATTGTGCACCGTTAAATCCGTTCAACGTTAATTTGTTTTTTAACAAAGCTGTCCTGCTATAAATCATGAATACGACCACTTTTGTAATGATGCAAAAGAAACAATACAATGTGATGTAGGAAAAATAAATTCATGGAGTCGGGCCCACGCGGCTTCGTTCATTGGACAAATCCTATTAGCATAGAAATGGAAACATACCTCATTGGCTATCGGTGTAACGCTTCAGGATTACCTTGCACGACCAGCCAAAGATTTAGTTTTGAGACTTACAGATGCGGTTGAATTTGTCGAGAAGAATTTATTTGAATATTGATTTTATGGTTAAGAACTTATTATATTTACCATGGTATAATAATATAACCAACATGTGGCTATACCACTTGGTAGACAGCTTTGTCTACAGCATGGATATGCTAGTTCAACCGGCATAGTACAACTGTCTCACAGAAAAACGACGGGAAAAATTTGCTGTTGCATTTCCTACGGTGAGTCAGATTTCCGGAGACCCAAATCCCTTCTTTTCTTCCCAATCCCAATTTCTGTATTTAAGAGAAGTGGAGATAACTTACCATCATTGACCCAATTATTTGCCGGCCTACACTATAAAAAAATAGATTATAACTTTAACTATATTACTAGATAATAGCGGTCGGTGCAAGTTATGTTTTTGGTTTATTTATTTTTCTGAATAAGCTGGGTTGACTAGAGTTTTTTAATTAGATTTGAATATAATTTCTAAGATAACATTTCGATGGATACGCAATAAATATTTGTAATTAGATATTCCTCAACAATATAAGACGCTTCTTCGACGACCTAAATAAATTTCGTATAAAGTAGCTTTAATGGGAGCTACTTTGACGTCCTTAGCAAGTCCGTTATAGATTAAGGGGCCTCTTCTCCAATGACTTCAAAATTAATAAACCAAAAACTAGTCGTTAATCTAATACAGCTTCATATTTATATAATTTTTACTTACTCAAGACCCAGATCGTGGTACAGTCCGCACGCACTTCATGCTAGCAGAATGAATAAAGGTGACCGGAGCGAAAATCGGGCCTGTGCTCTGTAGATAATATTATGGAGTAAGTCATGTCCGTTCAAGTATCTATTGTGTGTGTTATCATTATAGAAAGGATTTTTATCTGTATCATTATTATCAATCAAGGTGACTTTTTGGCATAAAGTCAGTGTGGCCCTTGGCTTTACTGTAAAAACCTCCAGGTTTTCGCATATCCTTTGTTTATTGTAGGGACATAATATTTGATTGATTGAACTCTTTATTGTACACCATTTGCACGAATAATTACATAAGAAAATAAAGTAAAAAGTGTATTACAGCTTATACCTAATAGCGATCTCTGCCAGACAACCTTAGTATGGAATGGTGGTAAAAGAGAAGTAATTAAGGTGGATTAAATTTAATATACTGAAAAAATTCTGCCTCCGTTCCGCAATTGTAATACGTAGTGCGTACGCGTTACGACTACTGTGCTGATGTCTCGGGTTCGATCCCGGGTCGGATAAAAGTGATATTGAGTTTTTCTATTACGAAATGCTCAGTATCAGTCTGTAGTCCGGAATTGTGCCCGGTATGGCGATAGGCTCGCCCGCTACCACACCATGTGACGGAAATAAGCTCGGGGGAATGGGAGTGTACTGGTTACACTTTGCCTACACCTACAGGGATTATAGTGCGGATGCATGTATGCAACTAGATACATATGTCTACATAAATAAAGTTGTGTTCTAGCAACGTTCGACACATTACACAAATAAAAATAAAATAATTTTGACACATTACACAAGTATACAACAAGGTGGTAGGTCCCTCGTTTGCGAGAGACCGGCTGGGTTGGTACCACCGCTTTGTCTATTTCTACCGCCAAGCAACAGTGTGTAAGCACTGTTGTGTTCCGGTGTGAAGGACATTGAAGCCAGTGTAATTACTGGGCATTATGAGACTTAACACCTTATGTCTCGGGGTGACGAGCGCTGTCCAGTGTCCTGCAGTGCTTTATTTAAAGTTCTGTGTGGCGTTGCTTCTGTTTATGAGCAGGCGTGGCGCTTACCATCAGGCGAGCGACCTGCTCGTCTCGTCATTCAATCTAATAGAAAAAAATAATTAAATGTTCTACATTCAACAGATTAGTATAATCATAAAATACACTTTATGGCCCTTACCTATAAACATTACTTAGGCATTGATTTGTTAAATACTCTCTTGTCTTTATCTGTCAACGTGATTTATAAAGTGGCTAGAAACAGACGAAAACAGTATTTTATTAAGAGACTACAAAGTTTATAAGTAAGGCCCTATAGGATTTAAAATAATCATTACTTTTACTAAGAACTATACTTATCAAATGTGCTAAACATTATTTTCTATCCAGTGTTCGATTAACACAAAAACAGTGATCCGATCGGAGTGACCTACTGCGTAGACGTCTGTTCATTACGTAAGTACGTACGCAGCGGTTGTAACGGTAGGCGCGGGTTAACTAATTGGGAGGGGTGGGTCGGATGTGCGAACAAGGCAAATGAAGATTTATCATGTGGCCGGTCCTCCGGGCCCCCGCGTCGCATCGCCGCGCCGCGCCACACTGGCCGGTTGGCGTATTTTTGTATATTTACTTTGAAGTTAAAGTGGTAAAGTGAGATTTATACACCCAGTGACGGTCTTTAGATCCCATCGTTATTAGAATTCCCTAACTTTAACCTTAGAATATATACAGTTTCGAAGTTTGCAAAGAAACGATGTGATTATCGGGCGAAATATACTACTAGGGACAACAATCTCGCAGCGTTTTCAGTCCCGCAGGATTGTTGTGAGATTGATGCGATCCCGCGGGAGCCCTCAGTAGTTTAATGTTTATAAAATTGAGTAAGCCTATTATTGGGTTAGGTCAGGATCAATTAAACATCTCAATACTTGTGGCAATTTTACAATATATAATGTGACTTTTTATGACAATTGTTACTGCATTCAAAGCTCAACCCGAATTGCTCGCCCAGCCGTCCAGAATGCCTCGCCCGATCACCACACCACACCTCGGTAGGCTGTGATTGGCCGACGCCTTCGGTTGATCGACGTCTCTCATTGGCTTTAGTAAATCTAGACAACTTAACAGTTATTAAAAACGGAAATCATAATCAAACTTATAATTTAATAAATTAATCTGGTTGGTCGATATTTCTGATTAGCTTTAGATGGCTTTAGTAAACCTAGAAAACTGAACAGTTATTAAACCCGGATATCATAATGAAGCCTCATGAACTATTCTCTCTTATGAATAAATATAAAACAAACAGCAATTCTAATAAGTCGTACCTAACAGCTTATCTAATATGTATTAATAATGATAATTAGAAATACACCCAACAGTCACACACATAGTCCTGACCCCACACTAGGTTATCCTGTATCGTGGATATCAGGAACTACGAGGGACTTGCGGTCCCGCTACACCTAGACCCGAGAACGATATTTGTGGATCACACAAACATTTAACTATATTCCGAGTAGTCTCTCTAGTACTCAAAATAGTATTTTTCTTGGATATGTGACCTCGGTATAACAAATAAAAATATAAGTCAGCAAAATACAAAATCATCACGCTTTCAACATAATGTACACATAGAGGAGCATACTATGTCAAGTTAATTTATTTACATGTTTGTTTAAATGCGTTATCTGGCAAATAAAATGTATACGAACATTGTAAAATAGGCCATAGCGAGGGAATGTGTTGTGTTTCCTTGAAAATTAATCTATTTGTAATACGTATCTATTTTTATAAAGCGGTATGCAGACGTATAACAAAATCCGGCGTCATCTCTAGTTTTTTTACTCGTCGATTGAGGACATCGCAGGCAATAAATCTTTTTCTTCAACGTAAATAGAGCTATCTCTTAGCGAAGAAAAAGTCAAGCCCACTAATACCTACACCAACATTATCTTCGTATTTTTTTACACAAAATGGACCGTAGTGTTTTTAAATCATTTTGAGGAGCATGTCTGAAGAGTATTATAGTTTATATTTGTATTAAGTCATACTACTTGCATTAAGAACAAAGTAAAGTATATGTGTAAAACTATTATATACTTAAACGGCAGTTTATTTATTTAATTTACAAAAAAACACATATATAAATAATCACATATAACTGTGATCAGTTCTCAATGATCGGTGTTCTCCCCAGAGGGTCGATGTCGGGAAGGCCGGTCGTAAAATCTACAAGCCAAATCTTTTTGTAACATGTGTTAAAAAGCATGTTGCGCCGATACGACTGCGAGTGGGATAAGAGCAGGTGGAAGAAGAGACATAACTGTGATCAATTCTAAAAATAATCACCCATCAATAAACCAGTAGATTTTTTTTCCATTGCTACAATAGTACTACACCAATCGGGGACTATCCTTGGGTACACTACTATACTGTATACAAGGATAGTCGTCGGGTGGTGTCACATCACAATATTAGAATAAACTTGTCTAACGTGCCTCTACGTTTTAGCTTTGACTCCACGCACGCCTACCAAAGATCCAGGACTCTATATAGTCCCGAGATATCACACTGAATAATAATTGGTAAGTAATAATTTAAAAGTAAAAAGCAATATTAACTAATGATTTAGATTTATTTAATCGTTGATTAAAATGAGCCACGAACAACATAAATGAAAGCGGATTTTGTATCAATTAAAGTGGGGGATTATTAGCTGGTACTCAATGGCCATCGGATGGCCGACATCGGTGTGTATGGCGCTCTGACACGAATTAACTTAATAGCCGTTTACGCCGCCATCCGAGGTATGTTACTGACGAATTATTGAGAGCGAGCCCAAAACGTTTTCGAGTGTACTCGTCATCCATTCATACATATGGATACTGAAAAATGTTAATATTTCGCTACGGAAATCGGCTATAAATCAAGGCAAGTGTTATTTGTTTGCGTCATGTATTTTAGTATAATTATTTTTAGTGTAAGTTTAATGTTGCGATCCACGCAAGCGGTGAAGATGTCGACATTTAAATACTCACGCATCCAAACAAAGAATGTCAAGCATGTCCCCAGAGGGTAACGTTCAGTAAGAAAATGAGTGTGGGAGAAAATTTCACGGGCCACAAATTTCCCCGTGAAAACAATCGTAAAACGCTTTTATTACTCAAACATTCGCCATTGATTCACGGCCCAAAACAATAAAAATACTGACTCAATCAACCTACCGAATTTTACGAGTTTTGTAGGTGAGTGGATTTATTGTCAGATCGCCAATAAAGTAATGTTTCATTTACACCTCCGCGCTAGAATCGACTGGCCACATTTAATGTTTTATGGCCACATCAAAACATGAGAATTATACACCGACGGTAAACACAAAAAGCCCTAATTCACGTCGTAAAAGTGTTTCTATTTCTGCCACACTTATATCTTAATGCTCCTTTCATTACTACAATTAGAAACAGACCTCAAAGCGAGAACGGAATCTAAGTTAATACGAGTTGTGACTCAAAAAAGGCATTCCAAAATAACTCCGCTAAAGTGTACGTTTCACACTGAAGTTAAAAAAAAATCACAAAAAATACGATGAAACAAGAACGCTTGAGCGGTCGGTAAAGGTCATTCATTTGACATCATACGGTGGCGGCAGCGGGCAGACGTAGGCTTCGCACTGTCCCTCGCCTCTGTTGTTCATTTTTCTTCCCCTTTTCCGGGGCCAAACGGTAAAGAGAAACTTAATTGGAGGCTTTCCCGCCGACTCTCAGGCTCAATGAAAAATTACGAGCTAAACGAGCACACGCTTGGGAATTTTGCGCTCATTCTCGACGGCGCAAGCAGAAAGAAATGCTGCGTCTTTACGCAAGGCACCCGTAAACTCAGATAAATGTAAGCTGACGAACGTAATTTCAATGAAATATACTGCTCATTAGAACAGTTAATTTAATTTAGCTCTTTTAGCGAATTGTCTGAGGACGTCACGCTTCGCCGTGTACATCTTTTATGAGATTCGTCTGAATGCCTCTTTTTTCTGTTGTCCCAGACACCTTTAAGTCTTTTCTTTTATTTTGAAAATTTTATCACGTTTGCGCGATATCGTTTAGATTAAAATCTATTTATGATATCATTGCATTAGTTTTTTGAGTGCGGCCTTCGGTACTCTGCTTAGTGCTCTTTTGTCGGTCGGTTTTAAGGTTAAATGGAGAATACTAAAAGCTGGTAAGTATGCATTTAAAATATCAGCATGTAGGTAAAGTTACAAAACACTCCTAATTGGTTAACCAGCCCGCCCGATGGAGGATTATGTTGGATGTTCATTATTGCGCTTTCGGGATTTCCCTTAGAGGCAGCCTGCATAATTCACGCGGCTACGATTAACCCGGATGCATAAGGTATATACCTAATGCAATATTTATCAAGTAGACCTTGCTTATGTTACGTAAAAGCCGCGTTTCAAATTTTATTGCTGACCTCACTTAGGAAGAAATTCGTAATGGGACATCTGAAGTTATTTTTTCGTTCACAATACAGAATGTAAAAAAGAGATATATGTCTTGCTTCCTGCTAATAATAGAGATATGTCTTACTTCCTGCTAATAATATAAATGAGAAAGTTTTTGTGTTTATGAGTTTTGTGATATTGGATATTGGTCAAGAATTACAACCTTAAAAAATTGGCACACAGGTAGACTATGTGTTGAATTAAGACATATGCTACTTTTATCCTGGAAAAAGACACGGACGGAGCCACTAGCAAAAGCTAGTATAAAAATACATCTTTGAGTTGATTTCACACCTGCGATATACTTCTTCACCGTTTTATTTATACTGACTGCCTTAGTGGCGCAGATGTAATGCGTGCGCGTTACGACTAAGGCTGACGCTGAGATCTCGGGTTCGAACCCCGGGTCGGGTAAAAGTTATATTGGGTTTTTCTATTACGAACTGCTCAGGTCAGCCCGGAGTCTGGAATTGTGCCCAGTATGGTGATATCACATTTTGGGACGGAGATACGTTTGGTGAAATGTGGGTTATCTGGTTACAACTCTGGCTGCCCCTTCGGGGATTACAGGCGTGATTATTGAAATTTTATTATATACATACCAACCGCACATATAGTGAAAATACTTCCACAGTTGCACATTAGCTCCTTACGGGGTCAGCCAGTGTATATCTATTTAATATAGGCCGACATAATTCTAGCGACTGTTCAGGAACGAATTCCAACTCAGGGCAATTCATGAGTGATTATTCCCATCGAAAAACTCAAAACACAAATTGTAATTGCCCGAGGATATGAACCCAAGCTTCTCAGACTTTGTAAGCTGTCACAAGACCAATGAGGCGGTCTAATATTAATAATACTAACTCTGTTTTATATACGTCCCACTGCTGGACACGGACCTCCTCTACTGAATTGAGAGGGGTTAGGCATTAGTCCATATTAATAATATAATATTATATATACTTTATTTATAAATTGCATAACTTTAGCAATATGCAAGTCAGTAAACAATAGTTATGTTTGCATTACTAGCATCTTAGAACTTTGAGCATGAATGGGCCTCACCCAGACTTGCAAGTTACTCCCCTACTAAATAACTGGTGTATGGAGAATCATTAACTTTTGCTTAGTACATACCCGTGGCGTGGTTTCGGAATATGTTGGAATTGCTAAATTCATTCTGTTATCTGGGGGACGAGCACGTACAACTTACGAATAAGTATTCGAATCGAGAACGCTAGCATGACAGCTCCGTGGCGCAGCGGGCGAGTAGCCGGCTGCGAAGCGAGAGGCCGTGGGTTCGATTCCCACACCGAGACAAATGTTTGTGTGATCCATAAATATTGGTCTCGGGTCTGGGTGTTGTGGGACCGTAAGTCCCTCGTAGTTCCTGAGACCCACGACACAGGTTTACCTAGTGTGGGGTCAGGACTATGTGTGTGTGTATTTGTATTATTGTATGAAGGTTCAAACAATTTTTTGACATTTCAATACGGTTCTCGCAAGTTATTCGTGCTAGCCCCTCAGTTCCTAGGTACCTAAGTTACTACGATTGAAATTATGCCCTTCGGTAAAATCAACAGGCCTGTTACAGTATTAGATTGTTTTTTTATTACCTTGATAGAAATGTACAGGTCGCTTGCCTGATGATAAGCCACGCCTGCCCACAAACAGAAGTAACACCACACATAACTTTTTGTTACAAAGCACTGCATGGTACTGGACTGACTCACTGACTGTTCTTCATTCTGACACATATGTTAATATGTTTCGTCATGCCTAGTAATTGCTTCAATGTACTTCAAACCGAAACAAAATAGTGCATACACATCTGGCTTGGCGGCAGAAATAGACAAATCTATACTTAAATAAATTATTCTGGCAAATTTTCATTCAGAATTATCTGAATAAAGATTTTTTCTGTGTCATAGACAACAATGTTTCTCGTGTACTATAGACGTTGGCATCGCAAATACCCTGGTTTATAAAATGCAAAGGACAGTTGCTCGGCGCCCCACTGGCATCTCGGACTAGCATAATGTAAATGACTTTCGTTATGAAGAATAGCGAAAGGATTTTATGCGAAGCCACCGACAAAATCTGGAATATTATATTCCAAATTTTCTCTTTGATGGGCTCGTCTGTTTGTAAATTTACATTGTTGTGGCATACGCGGCGATATGGGATATCAGAATTCATTGTTATTTATCCTAAAAGCTTGTCTTTTCAATTCTCTTTATGAGTCTATATTTATTTTTAAGAGTTCATTATCTCTTTGTGGCACATTGTTTAATTACATTTTTAAATTCTGTTTAGTGGTCGCACGGTGACGATTATTAATATTATCAGTGGTATATTTTTGTGGTAGAGCCAAGCTAGACAGTTTTTTCTACAGCACGAATAGGTCTAGTTTGATCGGGTCGTCACCACTGTCTCACAGAAAACCGTCATAAAACAGCAATTTGCTGTTGCGTTTCGTACGGTGAGTGAGATATCTGGAGGTCAAAATCCCCCTCCCCTTCAAATTCCTTTACTATCCCTTTTCTTTAAAGTCGGCAAAGCTCCTATGATTCTTCTGATATTCAGGCTGTACATGGGCGGTGGTGATCACTTACCATCAGGTGACCCACTTACCCGTTTGCCGCCCTATGCTATAAAAATACCAATTAGATGTACCACGCGGTTTCACTCGTGTATAGTTCACTCCTCCGCTCCCATGGATCGTAGCGTGATGTAGCTAGTCGAAGCATAGATTGATGATATATTTGTGTATATGGCCTCCATCCATCAAGTCTTTCAGAAGTTACACAGCAACACACAGACGCACCAGCGTTTAAATATTTAAAGAGATTTCTCACCAAAGTCTGACCTCAAAGCTCAACAAATGTGTGTAAATGACGGACACAATTTCCTTGATCATATTTTTATTTTTTCATTTATTATTTACATTTAATTTATCACAATTTCACAGTCAATATATACATCTACTATGTACAAAATATTACAAAAATCTTCCTACGTAAGAAACCTTTATTTACATTTATACACAACTTTCTGGGCCGGGTATTTCTTCGGCTATGAGATGCTCTCGTCTACTTAACGTCATAGTACCTGAGACACACGCTTGTTTACTCGAAATTGAAGTTCTAGGAGAAGATGTCACCTGAAACAAGACGAGAAAACGGAAAAATATTAGATACTTATTGCTTATTATTCAAAAATCTTTTAAAAAGTGAGTCTTCTTTTAATCAGAAAATTAAATAAATTTTTAGTAGTCGATGAAAAATCTGAAAAGAATGCTAATAAAATGTTTCATTAAAAGCCTCTCACGTTACTTTAAAAACCTCTAACTATCGATAACCTTCTTCATCGTCGTAATCTTCATTACTTAAGGTCGTACCCGTCTTGTAAAGCTCGAGTCATTGACGAGCTGTTTCCATACCACTCCGTCCTCAGCTTGTCTCAAGGCAGTGGTAATAGTAAGTCCTGTTATGGCTTCGATCTGATCAGACCAGTGATCGTCTGCGTAGTCTTCTACAATCTACTTTCCCTATTACGACCAGTTTGCCAAAACTATCTGGTCGTCTTCGGGCGATATGACCGAAATAGCCCCGGACTCATTGGTAGCAAACAGTGGAGAGCCTAGCCTATCGATAATAAATTTCTTTAAATAATATTACCCCTACTATGTTATACTGCAGGGTATTGACTTCTCTTCCTTTTTTCCATTCAACCCTATCTAGAGCTTCTATAGGTTAGTCTTATTATTAAGGAAAGTTTTTAGTATGTCCCTCTATTTTCACCTCGGCCAAAAAAACCCTGAATGATCTTTCTGTGGTGTTGTTTCTGTTTATAAGCTGGCGTTGCGCTTACCATCATACGAGCAACCTGCTCGTTTCGTTATTAAAACTAATAAAAAAAACTTAGCTACATATAAAGGATAAAACTCCACGTAGTGTTTAGGTTTCGTCTATTGTAGATTGTAGGAAAGCAAATAATTAGGACAGCGTCCGTGGCGCTATGGGTGAGAAGTTGACTGTGAGGCGAATGGCGCGGGTTCGATTCCCGCACCGAGAAAAATATTTGTGATCTACAAATATCTGTTTCGGGTCCGGGTGTTGTGGGACCACAAGTCCCCCGTAGTTCCTGATACCTACGATACAGGTTAACAGTGTGAGTCAGGACTATATGTGTGAATGTTGGGTGTATTTATTTATTTATTTAATCATCATAATAATATAGAAAACCCGAGGAATAAAAGTATATTAAAAGGTAGCGCAAATTTTCAGTGTACCTCATTACAATTCCACGGTTTGCGAAATGCTCAGACTTTATGCGCAATTACGAACTAAGTATCACTATAACTTAATTAAGCTCGCATTTTAATGAGTTAAATCTTCGATGTCAGAACAATTTTTGATGATGAATAATTTTATAAGTATCTGCGAGAGAATTATTATGCATGAAGTGTCGTCCTAAATTGAATGCGAATAGGCTATCATAGCGGGAATTAATGATGAGATCATCGCTCGATTACGCGATAACAAATATGGGTATCCTAAAAGATAGCCGCACTAGGCCGTGTTCGTGCGATCATGGGTGCGTGAACGCTCGCATTTTAAACAAGATTTATTTTAACCGAATTCACAAAAGGAGGAGGTTCTCAATTGGGCGCGTTTTTTGTTATTTTATTTTTTGCTTTTTATGTATCTACATCGATTTCTCAGCCAATTGTGGGCTGATTATGTTGGAAATATAAATTTGGTTAAGATCTGATGACGGGGTACGGAGTAAAAAAATAAAACTCCTCTACGGACAACAGTACACTTGTCGCGATTGTGTTATTGTATTGGAATTAAATGCTATTGCTGTAACTACCACTAAAAATTTAAGTCGGTTTCTAAATTTTGTTAAACGTTATTTTATTACTTCACTACTTGTCATATGACAGTCTGATGAACGACCGACAGTGAAGTCATTAGTTTGTCAACAACTCCCGGAGTTTGTTTACGGTAAAAAATATCATTTTGACGCGAAGCAACTCCGTCTAACGATTGATGTATGCTGAAGAGTGTTTATGGAGACATACTGTCTACGCTACACAACACCGTAGCATGAATCTTTGAACAAAATCCTCCGGTTGATCTATGTCAACATCCTGATTCAGCTGACTGGTACTAAATTTTATTTATTTTCTATGTTATTTGTTTAGGAAAAACAATATTACATATACAAAAACTAGAATAACATAAAATCCAATTAAGTTTACATTATCCTAATATTACATTTATCCTAACGGTCGACGTCACTCACAAAAACATAGTTTTAAACCGCTGTACAAATTTTCTTCAGCTAAGGTATATCTCGATGAAACTAGCTGGTCCACACAGACAAATGGGTCAAACTTATAACACCCTCATTTTTGTTGAAGATTAAAAAAGAAGACATTTGTGGAGAAGGAAGTGATTGAGCTATGCATTCAGATGTAAAATAGTAAATCCATATCCAATATATATATGATTAATATATATTGATCAAGTCAAATATCCCACGTTTAGAATTGAAAAATGAAATTTTAAGTATGCAACAGAAATCTTTTCCATACTTAATTAAACCTACTGAGTAGTTCAATAAAACAAATTAATGAGTCATCGTCGACATTTCCACAACCAACTATTAGTTACAATAAAATTTGAAAATCATTTTCACCTTCGGGCATAAGTAACAGCTTCCTATAACATTTTCAACTTTTTATTCCGCAAAAATCAAATACATTGCATCAATGTAAAAAAAACAGAGTCGTTACTGACCGCATGTTCCGGGTGAAGCTCGCTCGCCCACTCGTCGGTGTGGAGAGCACCATTTTTGACAGCTGCCTCTAGCGCGCACTTGACGCCTGGAGGTTCCCCGTCTAAAATAACAAATTGATATTTTTCATATGCGTGGAATTTTGTCAATGTAGGATATTCTGTTTTGGCAAACCATTTTTGCGGTGAACGTTATTTGGGAGTGAATAAGCGAACATATTTATAATATTTTGTTTGGAGTTATACATTTTTTTTGTTTTTCTATTGCCCTGATAGGTAGACGAGCTCGTGGCCCGTCTCATGGTAACCAGTCACCGTCGCTCATGGATATCGGCAATGCCGTTTGCGTGTATTATCCGTGCTCTGTGATTTTGTTTGGACAGAATGATGAGACGAGCAAGCAGGTCGCTCGCCTGATGGTACCCGCGACTGCCCATAAAAAGAAGTCACACAGAACTTTGAATTACAAAGAACTGCATGGCATTGGACTACGCTTGTCACCCCGAGACATAAGGGGATACGTCTCATAATCAGTAATTTCAAATTATATAGGTATATCTATATTATTTCAAACCAATTCACAGTGCTTACACACTGTTGCTTGGCGGTCAGAAACAGACATAGCGGTGCTACTAACCAATAAGGTCTCTCGCATATGAGAAGCCTACCACCTAGTCAATCAATAAGTTAATCAGTCTAGTGCTTTGGCGCATATAGTAAGTGCATAATAATGTATGAAGAATAAGGTACCTTCATTATTCTAGTAACAGTGAACTATTAAATCCAAACAATATATTAATGCTCTTACAAAATATTTTCTTATTATGAATACCTTAAAAAATATACTTCGAAATATTCTCTTACTAGTATAGTAGTTCCGCACATTTTCACGTACAGACACAATGTACACATAACGCTTCAAGTGTCATTCATGATATCATATTATGTAACATAAAATAAGCTGGCGCCTGTGTATTATGCATTTTTAATTCGATAGGTTTCAGAAAAATGATTACTAAAGTTTATTAAATAGTGTGTTAATTTTTTTATGAACTGGTTTACACAACTTGATTAATATAATATTAATATTGCTTAATTTTTTTATGAACTGGTTTACACAACTTGATTAATATAATATTAATATTGCTTAATTTGTGTAATCCAGCATTCCATAATAATTCCAGCCATTTACGGAAAGGCGTGAGACGTATAGACAATAATTTATAATATAATTTTCTCAGTACATTACACAATGTGTTATAGAAAGGTGTGGTCATATTAAAGGGTCGTTACATACACCTAACAGTGAGTGTTTATGTACTGGATCATATTAAAATTTTAACATCTTTTATTTTACGTTAATTTTAATCACTCGTTTATTAAGATCGATAACATCGATTACATCACTATGAAACATTTACATTACCTCTGCGCGCCTAGTAATGACTTAATTCATACCATCTATCATTTAGTAGTTGTCTAAAGTTACAAGTCGAATATCAACATATTACTCATTCAATAATAAAGAAAATGATGTATTTATGTGCTAGCAATGCAATCCGATTTGGTACTACGGGGGGTGAAATACTTATTTATTTATTTATTTATAGAATACATTATACGGCGATTAAATTTGACCACACCTTTCTGTAGGATAACTATTCTGGAAATCCAAATGTATAACTAGACATATGTTTTATAATATTATAACAATTAGATATTTATTTATTATCATAGACATTTTGACATTTTAAACATAAACAATAATATGTATTTTATCATAATAAATACTACATAAAAATCAAAATAGATTAAAATACTTCGGTTATTTCTTATGAAAATTTCTACATCAATTAGATAATTATAATGTTGGTTACAGTTAATGGTTGGGAAATTTTGGAAATGGCTGAATGATGTGGTTTTTCTGGTAACATGCGAGTATACTGAACTCTTAAACGGAATAACGTGTCAGAGAGAATATTTCTAGCACTCCAAAGGCAAAAGTCTTTTGAAGATGTCAAGCACATTGAGTAGACACAAGATTCTTTGAGTAATGCGTTTAACGAACTGTTACATACGGGTTCAACTTAGTTAAATATTAATGTATGGAATAAGATAAAACTCTGATTATACGTTGAACGTCTAGAGTATACATGTCGCTGATTTCCATAATTATTTTATTCAATAAGGTTATTTTAACGTAAAAGAAAGTTCTACTTAATTTAGAAATTATTTTCACGAATTGGTTATATTTATAATGTAATAAATTAAATAAAAATTATATAACCTAACCTTGACGTTAAAAAATCTCGATCTCAATAAAATTACAAAAACACATTGGACATCATTAACTGAAAACATGATTTTCAAGAAAAAATTCTCAGAAAAATCAGTTTTAAAACCAGTTTTAAAAAACGCTTTCAATTGGGTTTATTTATTCATCGTAGCATCTAAATGCTACGATGACACAGATAGATGACTGTGTATCTGTCACTATTGACTTAAATTTCTCGTATGACATCTCATGACGTCACTGTCACACAAATTATTGAAATGCATATTAACATACTCGGTGGCGCAGTTGTAATGCGTACGCGTTACGATTGAGGCCGACGCTCAGGTCACGGGTTCGATCCCCGGGTCGAGTAAAGTGGTATTGGGTTTTTCTATTACGAAATGCTCAGTATCCGCCCGGAGTCTGGAATTTGTGCCCGGTATGGCGATGGGCTCGCCCCCTATCACATAAGGGACGGAGATACGCTCGGCGAAATGTGGGTGTAACCAACACCTCTGCCTACCCCTTCGGGGATTACAGACGTGAGTGCGTATGTATGCATATTAACATGTTTACAGGTAGAAGCACACATAGCAAGACGTGTAAAAATACCAAATACCAATAATTCCAACTAGAGCATTCTTTTATATTGATTGCAGGTACTTAAAAGTAGAATTTTTTTTTTTCGTGGCATGACAATATAACAAATAAGCGAACGCAATCACTCAGACATATCTACCACAACTTTAAGATAACTCGAAAACAAAAACAATTCCAAAATTCAAATACAATAAATCGGTGGAAATTGTAAAGAGAAAGCCTTGATTGACTCACCTGGTGGTGGATTTAAAATGTCCGGCTGAGCTTGCTTGGGTGGCTTCAGCGTGTAAGCCACCACGTACTGCCCGTCTCCGGAATTTATTTGTAGTTCGGATGATTGTTGTTTTACTGGCTGTCGGTCCCTGTTTACATTGAAGAAGGGATTTATTTAGCAAAAAGAAATCAAATGGTTTATTGAATCTATAAAATTTTATATACCGTTATTAGATTGAGTCAAATTTTAACTCTACCGCGAGTTTCGATAGCTGTTTTGCTAGAGAAGAACGGGCCAGAAACAGATTTACAATATTTATATATTTTTTAAATTAGAGCAGTTCAATTTATGCCATTGAGGGAGCATGCATAATAATTACCACTTCATGTTGTAACATAAAAAATGGTATTTGTGAAAGAGCCACGCTGTGGAATGTCTACAGTTATCTACAGCACAAATGGTACGGCTCGACCGGATCGTTACCACCGTCTCACAGGCAACCGATGTCAAGTAGCCCCTTGCTGCTGCGTTTCGTACGATGAGAGATATCCGGAGGTGCAAATCCCCCTCCTCTTCCCAATCCCTTAATTATCTCTTTCCTTAAAGGTCGACAACGCGCCCATGATTCCTTTGGTATTGTGGGCGTATATGGGCGATGGAGGTTTACCATCAGGTGAACCCACTTGCTTGTGTTATAAAAAAATATATTACTGTGCATGACCCCCATGATCACGATGAATAAATTAAGACTATGAGGTAAATGTAACAAATACTCTTGAGAGTTTGAAATGGTAATTTGTTGCTAATTTAATTTAATCAAAGTTCAAGGGTTGGTGCAGAGTCAAAGTACCGGTGGTCCTATTTACAGAAAATTGAGGAAATGGTTTAGCAAACAGGCCCTTAATCATATTTATGTTAGCCTAACAAAACTCGCTGAAGTTTAACTGACTACTAATTTTACAAATAAATACTATTAAAGACCTGTTTCATAATGTCTGCTTGTTATTTTTTATTGTTCAGGTAATGAGACAGGAGGCCCGCATGATGGTAAGCGGTCACCGCTGCCCATGGATCTCACCAATATCAAAGCACAGCCAAGACGCTGCCTACCTTATATAATTTACTTGGACATTGTGAAATAGGCCAAAAGTATCTATACGACATGTTACAAAAAGGTGTGGTCAGATATAAGTAACGTATACGAAATAAGCAGATATACTCATATCGTATACGTACGGATTTGGCACTACACGGGGTAATAGCCCCCTGCATATTCTTTTTTATCGAATGAGTAACATATCAATATTCGACTTGCATATTTGATAACACTAAACAGCCGAACTTTTATCTCATTCCAGAATTGTTATTCTCGTTCACGCACTTCACTCAATTTATAGGGATGTGATCTATCTTATCGATCGTAATAAATGGGTGATTAAAATGAGCGTGAAAATTCTATACATACATAAATTACCCTTAAAATTGACCATACCTTTCTGTAACACGTTGTATAACCTACGTTGCTTAAACTTAGCCTTTGACAAAACGTCAGCGGTTCTATTTTAAAACACAGACTAACTAGAATATAAGTTGATATCAATAACGCCCCACAAGTTCGCACTCAGGGTTTTCCAGCGAGCCATGAAGCCTAGCGTACTGGAAGAACAGTTATTTGGCCCTATAGAAAAAATGTATTAATTGCAAAACACAAATCTCTGAAATAGGGCAAAGCTTAAAATTGGACAGGTTTGGCTAAGTCTGCCGCACGTCAGGATAAACTGTGAGCGAGAATCACCACTGGAGTGAAGTATAAGTAATATATGACATCACGGACTGAGAAACAGATAGTGAGGCGAGTTAGAGTCGAATCGGAAATATTAACCACAGATGGTTTTGAACCGAGATGAGTGGATAGAGGATAACGGGGCTAGGGTAATGTATGAAGTATTATAGTTAATAAAATATGGTTTATTAATACTCCGTACATATTTGCTGCTCCTATCGTGCAGTTATATGGATAAAACAATGGAATATTATAATATAATGTATCATTGTTACGTCTCAATTATAGTTGAGCCCCTAAAACCAAGCGACTGTTGATTTCATGTTCCTAGTTAAAAAACATAATTTAAATACATAAAAACAAATCTTAAAAGTTATTTCTACGAACTACAAGATCAACCTTGGTGAGTTTTAAAATTATAATGATTTTTTCACAAAAGAAGTATTAAATCCACAAGCATGCAACGAAACCATTAGCCATAACAATTTGTTACACTAATGTTTCGTTTTAAAATTGAATTAAGTCTAACGTATGATAGATTTTCCATTATAGCAAACCTAGATGTGAACATATTTGGTTTTGAAACTGCTTTATCGTGTTAATGTTTTATTTTTTTTATTACATTGAATGACGAGACGAGCAGGTCGCTCGCCTGATGGTAAGCGCCACGCCTGCTCAGAAACAGAAGCAACGCCACACAGAACTTAACTTAACTTTTATGTATTCTAATTACGTAAGCTGTATTTGGGAAACTTAATATTATTATGTTAAAACCTGTTTTGAACTACGCGACGAAGTCAGGGAGACAGCGACACGTCGGCTTTGTATCAAATTGTATGAAAACGGTCGCTCCTGTCTTCTCGCATATCCCATTTTTTAATATAGCATAGGCCGGCAATCGAGCCAGTGGGTCACCTGATGATAAGTGAACTCCACCGCCCATGTACGCCCACAATACCAAAAGAATCATGAGCGCGTTGCCGACCTTAAAGGAAAGGGATAATTAAGGGATTGGGAAGGGGAGGGGTATTTGGGCCTCCGAATATCTCACTCACCGTACGAAACGCAACAACAACTTCTACTTTTCGTCGGTTTTCTGTGAGACAGTAGTAACGACCCGGACGAGCCGGCCCATTCATGCTGTAGACAAAACTGTCTACAGCGTGGCTCTACCACTCAAACGTTTAATGGTTACACAATGATGAATCATTAATCTTTAATCGTGCAACCCATAATTAATTATGGATTACACGATTAAGAGTTACACTATGACTTAAAATCTGAACAATGTTATAGTACCTACCTAAATATATGAAATTTACATTTAATTGATTACCTTTTTCTTCTTAGAAAATATCCCGTAGATATAACCGCGAACGCAGCAAAAACTGATGTCAGAATAATAGCCCAAAATGTTGTTTTAGTTACTCCTGCAACTAATCCGCTGCTGCCATCTAAAATAATTGAAATGTTTGATACTTCTTGTTTTTAAAATCCGTTTTTATCGGAATCTGCACTTCACATTTTTATTTTAATTACTTCGTCTTCCATTCTGTTTTTTAGCATACAATAATTTATTTTAATTTATCAAATCTTTAGACATGAACTTATGAATTATCCCTTTGCCTAAGCGTTTTCTAATGCTTTTGTAACATGGTATTTATTTTTAATTGTATAATTATGTGGGTGCTATTAATCTATGTAATTACTACTTGCTAATTGACCGACTGTTATAATTATATTATAATAATACCAGCCCTGTATTATACATGTCCCACTGCTGGGCACGGGCCTCCTCTACTGAATGAGAGGGGTTAGGCCGTAGACCACCACGCTGGCCTAATGCGGATTGGCAGACTTCACATACCTTCGAAATTCTTATGGAGAACTTCTCAGGTAACTGTTTACCTAAGCATAAATATATTTGCATAAAGTTAAACTAATTAACAAATAAACTGCAGACCATGCAAAATTAGAAATGAACAGTGTGGCAATATTATAATCACATATAGACAACGGCACCCTTCCGCATACGGCCGAAATAATCATGATTGGATATTTCAATAATGTTGTCGGTGGTTTAATTAGGAATTATCAACAAACTATTGCTCTCTCGCAGTTTTAGGTCAAATATCTGCGAGTGGAAGTGAGATGGGATATATCTAGATTATTAGGTCATGTTGATAACATCGAATTTATGTCTAACCATCTAGCAGATTGGTTCCTTTATTGTCTAACTAACATCAGTCAAATGCACAATAGGCCCAAACGACCATGTGATCGGTTTCTGCACAATTAGTTTTTGGATGACAATGTGCGTTACATCATAATGATTATGATAGATGTGGTATGCTGCACTCATGCCTGGTTGGGTTCTGGGAATTGTCGACACTAATAACCTGTCAATAAACATGATTTATTGTAAAGCATTTGATCGAAACATATTTTCTAGATTTTGGTCGTGGTTCATTCGCGTGAAAGTCTTCCAGGATAAAAAGTAGTTGATGTCCTTTAGTGAAATACGTAATTCAATAATGATGATGAACGTGCATTATTAATTTTCAATATTTGACTAGAAGAATTATTTTCCCTGCAAAAAACTGCATTCAAATCGGTCCATTCGTTTAGGCGCTATGATACCACAGACGCACGCAAGCACAAACGTACGCACGCACGCAAGTTCACATTTATAACATTAGTAGGATAGTAGGATTGCATACCGGTTCTTCTTTCAGGATCTTGATAAGTTAGCGCTTGAAGCATAATCCGCTCTGATGCTCCTTTATCATTCCTTGAATGAACTGTTAGTCGGAGTGAGTTACCAGTTGACCAAAGAACTCCGGCTGGTACCAAAAATAATGCTACACCGTCTATGGGCAAATAATTGAACGTATTAGGTCTGATTTTCTATGGAGACGAATTTGTTATCGAGGGAGATAATTTCTCCATGGAGAAATTAGTCACCTAAATATAGTTTAGATATACTGAGACACTTCTTTACATATAATAAAACACATTATAACCCGCTAATATACCGTAGTATATTTCTCCTCAAGACATACCACTGGCATTTACCCAGTACTTCAGTACTGCTCTTATTGATAAGTTTAGTACCAGAATTAAAGCCCCTTATAGATTTTTTGAAGTGGCTAAACAAGTTCTCTCAGCTGATGGCTTACTTTCTTATATCTTTATTAAAAAATAAAAAACACTTGTTTCTTTGACTCACCAGTATCATTAGCAGTAACGTTGAATTTGATTAGTCCAGTGTCAGAGTCTAGAGCTTCTAGAACAACTAGTTGTGGTAGACCTCCGTCATATCCCGTCATACATCGAACCATAAGTGACTCTCCAACGTCATCCTTACTTGAATCTTCTATCCAATTGGATCCATTTCCTGCAGATATCGTGCAGTTTTTTGGCGGTGATGGACGCGCTGTTAATTGACACAGCAAATATTATCGAATTGTACGGCAAACTATGTGATATCAGGTTGTTGATCAAAGGATTTGAAACTAAACTGCATATTATCATTATACCGAATACATATTAGCATTGAACAATAGCAGTTTTAGTATTTATAGTGATGGATTGCATAATGTGACTAATTGTACCTACTACAGTGGCGAAGGATGAGGAAAGCCGACGCTAGTTTCTATAAATTAGTTAGTGTTAAACGTTTGGATTTGTTATGAGATTTTATTTGTATCACAATTACTTTTATAGATATTTTTATTTTATTGCTTACAGAGAAATTAGCATCGGTTTCGCTCCGCACTTCACTAATATCACATGCCTTGCATAGTCGATATCACAACTAATTACACTGTCGAAACTGGAATGTCTTGTCTTGAAACTTGCAATACAAAGTATATGCGTAAAATGTTACACACAAATACTATTTTTTCTAAAGAAGTGTAAGCATAAACGTTTATTAATTATACCTGCTGGAACAATTTGAAAGATACACGGCTGCATTTGTCGACCAACCGTGTTACTCCCCCTGCATGTTAACGCCCCGTAATCTCTCTCGCTGGCGGGTGTGTACCGAAGTTCGCTTATACTGCCGTTAACCGTTCCTTTACAACACAACAGATCTTTGATGAGCAAACTTTACACATACATGCCAATTTATGACAAAATGCATTAATTTTATATAATCCAACCTACTTATGAGACCAGGGTTAGTACATGTAGCATATCTGTATTACTCCTAATTACTAAATAAATAATAATAAATACACCCAATAGTCACACACATAGTCCTGACCCCACACTAGGTAAACCTGTATCGTGGGTATCAGGAACTACGAGGGACTTGCGGTCCCACGACACCCAGACCCCGAGACAAATATTTGTGAATCAGACAAACATTTGTCTAGGTGCGGGAATCGAATCCACGACCTCACGCTTCGCAACCGGTTACTCGCAAGCTGCGCCACGGAGGCTGTCGAAGAACAATCACTTACCATATCTAGCAGGAGACACGTTAAAACTCTCGCCGCTGTTGTTAAACTGCCAAAGGAATGTGACGTCAGCCGGATCTGCGTGTACAGAACATCGAACCCGCAGAGCTTCATCAAGTGCCGCACCGACAACTTGAGGCGATGTCTCCGCGCACACTGGTGCATCTATACAAATGTATCTTAAGTGGCAGAGGCATCCTGTAAACGGTTTTTTCTACAGCATGAATGCGGTCGATCGAGTTTTTACCACTACCTCACGGAAAACTGACGTGAAGTAGCTTTAGTTTCTTTAAACTTAAATCTTAGCTCAAAAAAAAAAAAAAAAAAACGTATGTCCAATTAGAAATTTGGCTTATAAATGCCATTGTTCAATAGGCCTTTACATGATAAACCATCAATGTCTTAATTAATTATGTATTTCTTATTTATGTTTCTTGTGCGTAGGCAAACATCGGATATCACGTCAAGCCTCAGGCGTTTGTATTGCGCACTACGTTAATTTATGTGAGATCATTTGACGGTAGTGTATCGCTCGGCGTCCCTAGCGCCTATTATGGCAATGACGTGACGACATTACTGACGCTTAACGCGATCATCACAAATCTGGCTTTATGGTTTTGTACACGGTGCAAGTAGTCGAAGCAAGGCTCTATGAGTGAGCTGTTTGCACGATCCACATGCACGGGTACTTGTTCGTTTTGTTATAATAGTCCTGCCAGAAGCAGGTAAAGACAAAAGGTGCGGGCTACATACATTTCGTGCGATAGTTTCCATAGGTGGGTCGCGTCGGTACATGCGTTACTCACAAGACTTGCAAACTACGTTACACGATTGTTTACACGATGTATACAACCTTTACATACATATTTTTTTTTACCCGTCTGGATAGCGATCACCACATGTGATAAATCGGACTTGTGACTCGTTCAAGCGACTCGCATTCCGAGATCAGTCAGTGTATATTCAGCACCTTCAAGTAGGCATAATTTCTGCCGACTGTATGGTCCCTAGGGGGACGCAATGTCTCTCGGCCAACATTATAATATTTGGACTGTACTGTACTGACCACCAGGTTTAGCGTAGTTATTTCGCAGTGCCAGTATAAAAAACCTAAAAAGTGCCTCAATAAGCGCCTATTACTCGCGCCGTATACACGCACCCTATGACTCAAACAAGCCATAAATCTGAATGAGGTTAATTATACCGTCTTCTACAGACGAGTTACAATCGAGGTAATAATGTGTAGTCTATTATGTATATGTACAGTTAATTGGGTTTTAAAACAAATAATTACTACTCTAGATCTGAATTAGCACATAAATTAAAAAGGTGATTAAATAAATCTGCTGCGCTATTTCAACTATTTCTAAGTAACGTAACTAATTTTATAGCAGATCCCTACCAACGAGCAAGCAAGTCACTTGATCATGAAATCCAGCACAACAACGACAATACCAGAACATTGATGTATGCGTTGCCGACGTTCCTGGAAATTATTTAGATAAGGGGAGGGGATAATAATAATAGATAATGGAACGAGAGGGGGATATACGCTTTGGCGAAACTTTACAGCAACCCGACACTTTACATTCGTTTTCTGTGACACATGCGTGTTAGCCTGGTTGAGCCGGACCATCCAAAACAGTATGCCTATGGCATGGGTCTTATAATTCTAAGTCCCAGTTACACAATATGTGTTTGACGTTATAATTAAACACAGAAATATCTTATGTCTTATTAATTCTATAAATATGTGTTGAAAGAAAACCCGCATTCACACAAAATTCCATTAACATGATGGGAATGGTGCAGGATAAGAACTCAGTATTAGCAGTTATTATGTACGAATACAATAAAAATGCTCTGACACGTAATTGTACCGACGTGTGGATGAAAGATAACTTCGACCGCCCTGTTTGTACTAATGTTTTTTATGTGCGAAAATAGTTTCTTTCTTTCATATTTATCCACAAAAAATGACAAATAATATACATTATCTTTATTTTCAACACTACTCAGCATTGACATAAAGTAAACAATTATGTATTTAGCTTATGATGAAGATAAAATAGAGCAACTTAATAATGATGAAAGTTATCAGTATACCAATTATTATAAAGACTATCTATTTCCTATTGTAGTCATTATACAATATGTAACAAAAACCCTGTTGGGCGTTTTAACTGTGATATCATCGTTATCTAACGTAATGAAATAACTTGCATACGAAAATGAGCCTATAAAAATAATCATATTTATTTTTTATACTTACTTTATTTTATTGTATTTTATTGATTACCTCTGCAAGAGCAATGACTCGGAGCCAGAGCGAGATAGCAAGTTGTGGCATCTACGTGCATTAAACGCGCCGCTTGCGCGCCCGGCTTTGTCACATAAGTCATACGTCACATAAGTCAGCTCTTCATCACTTTTCAGATAAAAGTATTTTTTTTTTAAATGTTAATTTTTCGAAGCTACCTCTGTAAGGATCATATCTTACTTCTGTTCATTATTTTTTAATTTAACTATTTTTGATAAGCTGTTTATATGTCTATCTTCACGACCAAGAAAGAGCCAACAGGGGTTTTTTTACATACTGTATTTGTGATGGAAAGAAGACAACAAACGCCTTCAGAAATATGTAGACCATCAAGCCTTGAAAGATTTTCTGTAATGGTGCGTCGTTTTGTAAATATCATTAGTCAAACAAGCAATAATTTTGGACAGGTTAGTATTATTTCATCTTCCCTTCATGTCAACAATTAAGTCTCGGCCAGTATGGCGCGGAAGGAAACGCTTCGAAGCGCCAATATACAATTGTCTATAATAAATCAAAGATACGGGATTCGTTGTTGATTTACGTACCCACGTTGTATAATCAACGGGTTAGTATTGCCGTTCAAACATTGTTTTTTTCCATTCCTGTTCGGCTAGTAGAAAACAATTTGAAATTCAGACACTCATTTCCATTTGCCAAATTTAATCTCCAAAATTAGGAAAAGATGAATTTACTTGATGGGGTCCGAATTGTAATTATTCAACACAAACCGAGAATCTTCGACTCCGAAAGTCGCAATGTTTCCGTTATTTCAAATCTATTTAACTTTAGCAATTAGTGAAATTGATTTGAACCTCAACAAATTAAATTTTATTAATCGTTCGCAATACTTCGTGGACTGAATCAAAACATTAATCTTATTCTATTAAGATTTAAATTATAAAACTCGTGAAATAAGAAAAAATAATATCATAAAATAAAGTGTTAAATTTCTAATAGGTTTCTAATTAAGTTACTTTCACAACTAGTGTCTGCAACAATCACGTTTCAATTACCGTACAAAAGAATAATATTCCGTATGATTATGAAATTTGACAAGGTGGTAGGTCCCTCGTATACGAGAGGCCGTCTGGGTTGGTACCACTGCTTTGTCTATTTCTGCCACTAACCAGCAGTGTGTAAGCACTGATATGTTCTAGTTTGAAGGACATTGAAGCCAGTGAAATTACTGGGCATTATGCGACTTAACATCTTATGTCTCGGGGTGATGAGCGCAGTTCAAAGTCATGCAGTGCTTTGCTATTCAAAGTTCTGTGTGGTGTTGTTTCTGTTTATGGGCAGGCGTGGCGCAAATCATCAGGCGAGCGACCTACTAGTTTCGTCACTTAAGCTAATAAAAAAAAAAAAAATGGATAATAACTGTGCCAACTATATATGGTGCCTATGGTCTGTACCATACAGAATAATTTTAGAATTGACCGTTGGCTAAGAGGAAGTGATAGATCGGGAGACGGTCTATCGGCCCCGCTACCATAAAAAAATTACATGGACAGGATGGTGGGAAAGGAATGGTTTAGAGATATTTTTAGTAGAGAAGCGCTGTCATATCAGTGGTCAACCTATAATTGTCAATTTTTCATGCAACAGAGACTTTCACTTTGGAATCGTGATCGAAAGGTATTTTTCAACACAGCCTTCAATTACAGCACTGGCAAATGTATATCCAGAATTTGAAATGAAATTTATTCGGAGCCCACGAACTAAAACAAAGCTCTATGAATTAAAGTGAAGCCACGAAACAACAGATTGCGAAGGTTCCCGGGGAATCGCAGTAATATTAGGCAATAATTTTGATGATTTACCGCCTGTGCCGCCTTCCCTTAGTGCCAATTACTATGCGGACGGTCGGCCACGGAAGGAAGTTGGTACGTCGATCCGGACCGCAATCATTTGAATACTATTCGCAGACACATCGGTATTTATAGGCTAGTAATTCATACCGCGCCCGGTGACGTTTTATGGGATATGTGTGTCCGATGTATATTACAAGAGGATTAGGGGTATGCAAATGAAGTGTCTACTGCCGGCGCACGTTATGTGAAATTTCTACCTTCGCACGTTGTAAGGATACAGTTTTGCTTAGGGTCCGAGGATAAAATTTAAATATGGGTAATGTGTAATGGAGGTTTTGAGACGTGTAATCAAAAAAGGGATACATTGCACCGTATAAGAATATTGGGATCCCGTTTTTATGGTCTAAGTCCTGCATAAAGTTTAGTGTTAGGTGGAGTTTTATTGGAAGTATTTTCTTTCCTTTGTTGTCTCCCAATCAGACAGTAATAATTAACAATTAATACACATGTAACTTAGAAAAGTCAGAGGTGTATGCTCTTGGGGTTGTTTTCGAATTTCGATTTTCGTCTCGACAGTCCATGCCATTACTCGCCGAGTTATTACTGCTATTTAATCAGACAGTAAAAAACCTTAAATTTCATGAACTTATGGGTGTTGTGTGTGTATTAGTCGTATTGAGTTGTGTTTTTGCAAGTATCAGAGCCGTGCTGTAGACAGTTTTGTCTACAGTATGAATAGTCCGGCTTGGCCGAACTTTTACCACTGTCTTACAAAAAGTTCGACGTTAAGTAGCAGCCTGTTGTTGTGTTGTATACAGTGAATGAGATTTCCAGAGACCCAAAACCCCTCTCCCTTTGACAATTTCTTAATTGTCCTTTTATTTACGGCCGGCAACGCCTCCATAATTCTTCTGGTATTGTGGGTGTTCAGTGGCGGTGGAGATCACATACAGGTGATCAGGTGACCCACCTTATGTGTTTGCTTATCACTGCTGTGATTTTTTTATCATATAAAGTTTTCGTAAATTATTTTCAATATCAATTTATCGGTACGTACTTACATTGCACTCTCAATTTGACGGCTTCGCTAGATGTTTCTCCACGGCTGTTGGCTGCTTTGCAAAAATACGCGCCTGCCTCCTGCCTCGTCACCTTTTGCAGGACCAGCGACCGCGTGCTCACGATGATCCCTGAAGCCATGTTTTGTGATACCGGCCTGTCCTAAATTAAATTATTTTTTTATATTTATATCCATGGTTCTGGTATTGGCACAAAAAGCGTAGCTTGACGTATCAGAGGACGACATGAGAGCTAATGACCTCATAATGGTCATGGAAGTGGTAGCGTCTAAATAGGAAGACGAACCCTATCAAGAAACTAAGGAAATAATGCTAGGAAGAAGACTTAAAATTTGAATTACCAAAAAAGAAATAGGGTATTAGTATAATATTATGTTGCTGATTACATCTAAGTGGATAAGGTATGAAAAATGACATAATAAGAATATCCCAAAAGATACAATAATATTATTATTGGTCGCAGAGAGATTTTCTATCTTTATAAAAGAAGTGCATTTAAGATTCACACTGGTAATATTGTTTCTAGAACTTAACGTAACTATTTATTGTCAATTAGCTTTTGCTCGCGGCTTCGGCCGCGTGAGTGGCCTTTTCCAGGATAAAAAGTAGCCTATGCCCTAATCCAGGTTATGGTCTACCTGTGTGGAAAATTTCATCCAAAACCGTTCACCTGTTAAGGCATGATTGACTAACAAACATCCAAATTCACAAACTGACAAAAACTTCTAACTTTCACATTTACAATAATAGTAGTTAATAGAATAAATGATTGTGCTTAATATATGCTAAACAAACCTCAATAACTTTGTAATTATTCTGAACTAAACATTCCTTTATCATTAGTAGCAACGATCCTTAATTTTTATTTGGTAAACTCGGAAACTTGAAGTGTAGTGCCAGCCTCGGACTAGACAAGCTTAGAACATGAAAGGTAAGTTAAAGGTAGCAATAAAGTATTAATTTAAATTATATTGCTAACGTTTGTTACCTAAATATATTTACCTAAGAGTTGCATGAAATCTAACATAAATGACATCAGTTTCAAATAACGTTTACTAGATGAAAAACTGTAACTTATAATTCAGAACAAATTAATTATGAATTTGTTACACAGATTGAACAAATTTATTACACAGGTCGTTAAGCCTGTTGAAGTGACTCCTTCAGTAAAATACGTTTTATTGTACATTCAGCTACTTCGTAAGCTGCTAGCTGATGAGTTTTTAGTCTACTGATTTTTATCGATAGGTATATGTGCATTGATTTTTCCATCCACTTTGACATGGTTAATTTGGATGGTAAATAAAAAAAATCGTGAAAAATAAAATTGTTTCAAATTTATCTTTCATTGTAATAATCATCTTAAAATCAAATTATTTGGAATTCTTAATAATATTTACCGATATGTAACGTGAAGAAGAATAGCACTAGAAAGTCCTTCGGCATTTATAAAATGGTACTATCACAATGACGATAATATTTTACTCTCCTTCCATCGGCCCTTATACCACTCGCAGCGGGGTCGGCGCAACATGATTTTTAATACAATGACATGTTGCTAAAAGATTTGGCTTGTAGTTTTACCACTAGCTGCCCTGACAATCTCTCTGACAAGAGAAATAATATTTTTAAAGTAAATAAATTCAATTGTGTCAATATGATTCTTTGAAGAATTTAATCTCAACTTTTTATCATGTGCAAAACAATAATTCGTATCTCATTTTCTATGTTCAATGAATTTTTCATGCAAAGTTTGTTGTAAGACAACAGAAATCCAGCTCAAAAATCCAAACCATTGACACTTACGTCATGAAACCAAGATATTCTGTGCTCCCTGGGGTTGGCTCGTACGTTGCACTCGAAGTAAACATCATCTCCTTCTTTGATATCGTGCGGGTTGAGCGTACTGCCGAGAGACAGCGTCACCAGAGGACTGTCTGGTGGCAAATATATTTCTAGCTAATTAAGTGTCGATACGTGTTCGAGTGTCTCTGGTTTCATCAAACCTTTTAATGAGATTTCGAAACATGATTGGAAATTTTTCTTTTAATCAAATTCTGCTAAATGGTTATTGTTGGCGAATGTTGAATTAATTTGTATCAATATTTAAAATGGTCTAATTCTAAGTACTTCAATAAAATTATATTCATTAAAATTCCAATTATTTCGTCTGCCTTTTAATAGTTCAGAGCAAATCTTTGTGTTTAAATTATTTTACGCAAATTTGAATTTTATAAGGTGTTTACGAGTAATAACGTCAATTAGTAAAGAGCAATCAAGGGTATCAGTGGCAATATGGTTCTAAACAATAAAAAATTACTAACATACAACGTTGAGCTGAAATTGATCATCTATGGTCCTCGTCGGCAGGCTAGGGTTCGATGCGACGCATTTTATATTTCCACCATTGTCTGCTGGCGTAGGAGTGTACACTAGGGTACTAACTGACCATGTCTCATTTGAATGATCTGTTACCTATAGACATACAATATTCATCAGAATAGCTTCAGAAAACATAATAAATATGTTTTAATTGAATTCTATATCTTAGCAAGTAACGTGTACATGTCGTGTTGTGGCAAACAAATTTATATTTTTTCTTTCTTTCTTTCTAGTTAAAATAATGATGTTTAAACTTAGTTTACGATACAAATTGCGAGTTCTATTCATGAAAAAACCGCAGCCTCATAAAACCCGTTCAAATGGTGTTCCTGAGCTAGGTTCTAAGACTTTTGCAATTCTCTAAATCTTATTTCTACCAGACTATTAACTATTGGAACAATATGCCGGAATATGTGTTTCCTCCTTTCTATAATATAAAGTCTTATATAAACGTAGGTAGCCGAATTTCTGGCGACCTACGACAGATACGTTGTCTGTCATTGGGGCTATTCTTGAATTGTGCTGCACTTACCACCACGTACTTCGACGAGCCAGGATAAAAAAATATATAATCAACTCTAATCATTTTTATAAATTATTTCTTTTCAATATGTAACAGTCATAAGCCAATGTCCATTAATAACGATCTCAGGGCATTGTAAGATTAACCCAAGCCCATCAATAAAAATCTGAAAACCTTTGCTCTATGTAAGAGATAAAAGCTGGTGATAAAAGTACAAAAAAATGTAAAAAGGCAAAAGTCATTAGTAGTCTTAAGTCTAAAATGTAGGCAGAGTAAATACTGTGTAAGTTCTGTTACGTCTCTATAATCCCATTTTATTTATTACTCAGCACTCATATTTTTATGTCTAGCCTTTAAAACATCTCCCGAATTTGAGGTTAATATTTCACCTTAAACAAGTGCATAAAAGCTTTCAGTGGTTTATATTTCTGAAACGAATTTCTAAAAAGCGTGCCGTACCATTTGCGGGCCATTGTATTTTATATGGACGTTCTAACACAACAATTAGTTCGTGAATCGCGGTCCATCAATGGTCGGATACGATCGAATGGTACAATCGATTTAAAAGCCACACAGTGCTTAGCTCCAGAATGGAAGTTAATTGCTGGTTACCTTTGGTATCAAGCCGCGCCAATTATAGGTTCGGCGTATAACTTTATTTACATATAGACATGACGAGGTTATGTGGACTATACGATGTTAAATATGCTTTATGATATTTAAATATGCATGAAAATGTTAGATATGGTGTAAATTAAATTCAATTCAATTAAGTATTGTTGTTACAATGCCCAATTAATATTATCTTGGTAATAATGGGTGGGTTATTGAAAATGGGAGCAGAACGTTATAACTCCATATAATAAAATACAGTCAACGATAAAGTTTGCATAAAGCTTTTACAGTAAAAGAATTAACACATACACCTTATATTATACGCCTATTGGTATATCTTCAAATCAATAAATCAAATAGATATTAATAAATTCAGACAGTACATTCAATAGAATATTCAGTGTATCGCTCCCCTTAGATTCCACCAGCAAAGCAGCATTTCAAAATGGAGGGGGATTCGGCAGCCTCTGTTCCGCAGTGGGCGAGTAGCCGGCTGCGAAGCCGGCTGCGGGCGTGGGTTCGATTCCCGCACCGAGACAAATGTTTATGTGATCCACAAAAGTTTGTTTTGAGTCTGGGTGTTGTGGGACCGCAAATTCCTCGTAGTTCCTGATACCCAAGATACAGGTTTTGTGTGGGGTCGGAACTATGTGTTTGACTGTTGGGTGTATTTATTTAGTTATAATTGCTGGGCGTGCCACCAATCCAGAACTAACAGCTAGCTACAAGCACTCTTTTAAAAGTTTAACGAATAGGATACCGACTTTTTATTTTGTTTTTAAACCATACGTAATTCTCAGGTATTTAAAATATATATTTTTTACCGCGATGTATTATTTAGGCAGGTCTATCATATGCTGACGGACTGCCTCGGTGGCGCAGTTGTAATGCGTGTACGCGTTACGAGTGAGGTAAACGCTGAGGTCTCGGGTTCTATCCCCGGGACGGGTAAAGTGGTATTGGGTTTTTCTATTACGAAATGCTCAGTATCAGCCCGGAGTCTGGAATTTGTGCCCGGTATGGCGATAGGCTCGCCCCCTATAACATAAGGGACGGAAATACGCTTGGCGAAATGTGGGTGTACTGGTTACAACTCTGATTACAGGCGTGAGTGCGTATGTATGTGAGTGCGTATGTCTATCATATGGTATCGAACAAACAGTTCTTACCTTTTCCTTCTCAAAACTCCTGTTATCCTTGTACCAGGTGATTTGCGCAGCTGGCCTGCTGCCTTCAGCCACACAGCGCAGGGTTGCAGCAGCACCAGCTATTAATTGCTGCGGTCGATTCAGAAGCGATACGGAAAGTGGAACAACTATGGAAAAACAACAACGTACGTGAGTACACATTACACCATTTACTTATAAGTAAATGTTGTTTACGTGGCGTATAACACAATGGCGTTATTATACAATGGCGTTAAATTATAATTTAGCATTCTTGCGAATGAGACAATATAAAAATAAAAATCAATTTAAACTATATTTTATACTAGCTTCTGCTCGAAGCTCTGCGAGGCCTTTCCGAGATAAAAAATAGCTTATGTCCTAATCCAGATCATGGTCTATCTGTTTGCCAAATTTCATATAAAATTGTTCAGCCGTTAAAGCGAGATATAGTAGATAGTATATATGTCAATTCGAGACGGACTGCATATAAGTATTTAGTTAAATATGTGCTATTGACTGAGTTTTGTAGGTCCCAACATAAAGTAACAATTTAAATTCTTTGTAATTATTTCCATAATTATGTTAGGTACTAGAATAAGTTTGTTAAATTTATAAACCGACTTCAAATACATGTTCTGTTATTCGGTGAGGAGGTTCCATTTTTTCCTCGTACACGCATTATCATAATCTTCGTCATCATCGGACTAAGGCCTAACCCCTCTCATTCAGTAGAGCAGGCCCGTGCCCAGCAGTGGAATGTATATAATACAGGGCAAGTATTATTATTATATTATATTTATTACACCCGTCATCAGATCTTAACCAAATTTACAAGTCATTCCTCTCTTGACTATAATAATCATCATTTTTCTTTTTGAATTCGGTTAAAAAAGCACCAAAATTCATTCATACTTACGATTCATTTCAAGTCTGATGACTTTCTCTTGAGGGGGCACTAAATTTGTATTCGAAGCCCTACATTTATAGGTAGTATTCAGGTCTTCTCGCTTCAAATGCTGTAGTTCTAATCGATTCACCATAACATGGGTGTCTGTCTTCATCCCGACGTATTGTGGGGCTGGTGTCCCGTCGATCCACCAGGAAACAAGTGGCTCTGGTCGGCCTACGAAAAATAATGACGTACAAAGTTCACGCCTCTTAATGAGTAGTGCAGACATGACACTATATCGCTCGCAAGTGTGCAGCGTAATGGCCATTTTGCACGATGACGTCAAGATTTGCGTCGACTGTCATTTGACAAGTACTCCTTCCATCAGATTTTAATGGCTTCTAACCTCAGTCAACGCTTCTAACTTATTTATTTTTGGACACATTTATAAAATATTTTCTGTTATAGGTTTTAGGATTAAAATAATAAAAAAACAGGTCAACTACTTTATTTCAAAGTTCACTTGCATTAATCCCAGGCTAATCGTTGGATACCATCTCACAAAATATCAAACAGTTCTGTTAAAATGTTCTATTGCCTGATTTCTTTTATGGAAACATTGGAAGAGATCTTCCATCTGAATGGGTTCATTGAAAACTCCGCAGTATGGCCGGTTGGCAACGAGCCAGTACGCGGCGCGGATTATCTTCGGCTATGTGCCCACCAATTGTGATGATGCAGCGGAGCGGACAGCAAGGAATTTAGGCTTTGAACCTGTTATCAGGCTCAAGCTTAATTATGTGGTCTGGAATATCTATACCATCGATTATTATCGAGCTATATACAAGTTTTTTTTAATACGTAATAGGCTCGCGTTTGGCCACTATCACGCCTAATGGTAAGCGATGATGTGGCCTAAGAGATGAAGCACGCTTGCCTAGCAAAAACGATAGAAAAAACGAGGCTGCTAATCTTGGGTTAATGTTGCGGAGTCATGTTTAGTTTGTTATTTATATTTATGTGTACTTTAAATATTAATAATGAATTTAGAAAATTATGATTTTTTAACAAAATACTTCTGAAGTTTGTTGAACGAACGTTGAAGCACCGTTCACCGTTCCGTTCATTTAAATTTACATACATACATACGCACTCATGCCTGTAATCCCCGAAGCGGTAGGCAGAGGTGTAACCAGTACACCCACGTTTTGCCGACCGTATCTCCGTCTCTTGTGTGATAGGGGGCGAGCCAATCGCCATAACGGGCACATATTCCAGACACCGGGCTGATACTGAGCATTTCGTAATAGAAAAATCCAATACCACTTTACCCGTCCCGGGGATCGAACCCGAGACCTTAGCGTTGGCCTCAATCGTAACGCGTACGCATTACAACTGCGCCACCGAGGCAGTCAAAAAGTTAAAAATACTATGTACTTATATTATTACTAAGAAAATCCAAAAAATATAAACGTATTTAAAAGCTACATAACATTTCAGTTGATATGACAGTCAGCCTTTCCACTTAAATAACAGTTCCGCCTGATGACTGCGTGAATCATTTTGGCTTAAGTCTGCCAATTGTCACGTATCAGACGCGTGCAGGCAGACCTGTTCCATTTAGTTCTCTGTACGTATCTATCCATCCAGTAAATGACCAACCGTACTTCATGGTGTCTCCACCTGGCATTAATGTTCTTTTTTGGTTTTGTTATGGCTCCATAGCTTACTCGCGTGGTATTTGTAGTCTCCTGGATGGCCTTCGTAGTGAGGATAAGCTCGCGATATTTTATCCAAACGATAAAACGATAGTAATGTGTGCGCGGCTGGTACTATTAATGTCTCCTTTGTGTTTTATTTGGATGTAAAAACATGTTACTTTGTGGTCTGATGTACGATATTTCCTGTATTTTTCCTTTTACTGTCTACTGTGTTGTAGCGAATTTATTTTAACGATTGTTATTTGTTCAAGTTTTCATAAATTCCAAGTACTTACTACCGCTCTACAAGAGGTCAATTAAGTTAAAACTTTCAATCAGTAATGTGTTAGAATTCGATTATTTCCACACTCGTATCCAGATAGTACTTTTTGCCCCATACTCAGTAGAGTACAGAAAGTGCATTATGCTCCGTCAATAAGTACAGAAAAGGAGTTATATCCATTACCGAGTACGGAAATAATCTTTTTTGAAGCCTCTGAGAAATACTCGAATACTAAATTTGTTAATTAACAATTGAAGTTAAATAAACAACGAGTTTTAAAATTGATTTGAGTATATTTATTTACATTATTCAGAATTGTTTATAACGGTATTCATTTCATTGCTCATGACCTTACAACTAATACCATATAGAACAAATAAATAATTCATTCAATGGAGCTGAAACTTTTTAGTTTCAGCTTATTGTTTGAAATAGAGTGGGCAGATGGTCTAGTACGTGTCCCGAGTTGCACCAAAGTCATATCGCGAAATTAAACTTTTGATCGATGAACTGTATACAATATGTATTCGAAACAATTCATCTATCCCATTTATCTTGTCCTATTTTCAATATTGCTTTGAATTTTTGTTGCTTTTACCTTTCTACATGAACAAAAAATCCATTACAATGAAATAAATTTTAATCCAAATACTTTTGAAGTCTGGAATGCTAAAAGGATTTTAAAATATATTGAATGGAAATAAATCACAATATTTTGATGTGGTTATGTCCAAATGTTACTTGAAATATTCACAGACTGCTGTACTTGTTTATGAAAACGGGGGAAAATGAGCAGATAGGTCACTTATGTTTGTAGCCAGTGTAATTACGAAGCGTTATGAGAATTACTATACAATACAATACACACCCAACAGTCACACACATACACGGTCCCACAACACCCAGACCCGAGACAAATATTTGTGGATCAGACAAACATTTGCCAAGGTGCGGGAATCGAACCCACGGCCTCACGCTTCGCAACCGGCTACTCGCCCGCTGCGCCACGGAGGCTGTCGAATTAACATCTTGTGTCTCAGGACGAGCGAGCGCAGAGCAATTCCACGCAGTGCTTTGTAATTCAAAGTTCTGCGTCGTGTTGCAACTCTTCGTAGAGAGTCGTGTCGCTTACCATCAGTGGCTTGCTCGTCTCGTCATTCTAGAGTATAAAAAAAAAACAAAAATAATGGTAATTGATCACTACCAACCATAGACACGTATAATACAACAGGAATTACTTACCACCACGGACTTCGCAAATGAGAACCAAGGCTGCGCCCTCTTCCAAAGGTCCCACTACGCCTGAGACATCGGCTCCTGATTTGTCATAAAGTAGCATTTGATGTGGTGGTACTGGAATGAAACACACTTAATTAATAATTGTGTCCAAGTTAAGATGATCATTAATCATTATATAGATATAGATCATATAGACCCATCATTACAAACCAATACCTACTCAGATATGTTGGATGATGGATAATGTTTAAATATGAGCTCAGATCAATTATTATTATACTCCATCAGAGATTCTCGATATTGTTATATTCTTATAACACTAATAAAAGGGTAAGGGTTATATTTAACCACCACTACAAAGAGCAGCGATAACTCACTTATCAAGTGATACGAATTGTCAAGACGAAAGTCGCAGGTTCGAAACCAGTCCCATGAGCACACACCTTTGACTTTTCTAAGTTATGTGCGTATTAATTGTTAATTATTGCTTGCTATAACGGCGAAGGCAACATCGTGAGGAAATTTGAATATCTGAGAAAGTCCTTCATAAGAATTTTGAAGGTAAGTAAAGTCTACCAACTCACATTAGGCCAGCGTGGTAGACTAAGGCCTGCCTCCTCATTCAGTAAAGGAGGCCCGTCCCCAGTCGTGGAACATGTTTAATACAGGGATATTAAAAAAAATATAAAGAGGATGTTTTGCCCCTTTGTCTGTCTGTTTGCCTCTATCATCGTAGCGCCTAAACGAATAGACCTATGTTATTTTTATTTTAAAACTAATTTAATCGAGAGAGTCCTCAGCTGGGTAGCTTTGACTAGCAACCAAGTTGTCTGCGAGTTCAACTCTTCATTAATTACTATCAGATATATCGTGTATGGTTTCATGGAATAGGTTTTCGTTTTTATGTCTCAGGAAAACGAGCGCTGACTGCTGCCACGCAGTACTTTGTAATTCAAAGTTCTAGGTCGTGTTGCAACTGTTCACGGGTAGTCGTTCTTGTGTTACAGATGCGATGATAACGAGATGTGATGATGATGGTAATCACTTTACGTGGATACTGAAAACCAGTATTATGGTTCACCCATAATACAGCATTATGCTGAGTTAGCCAAATATTGTCACCACAAAGGCATGTAACTATCTTTTTTTTTCTTTCTCTTTTCTTATGTATTGTCATGTTGTTATCCTTATGTTGCATGTGCATCTTCATGATGAGGAGAAACCTTTCTTTCTTTCTCTATGATGGAGTAAGAAAGTACCCACAGGAACTCAACTTTATTCTAATTGTTTTCGGGAGATTCTATCGGTTGTTACTATATTTATTAGGATATTCGAAGAAGCGAGGTCACTGTCGGATGAAATTCCGATTTCAATTCCGTTGTTGCGGTTGCTTTGTAAGGTGTTGTGGTTGTTCTACTCTTTGAGAGTTAGTTTCCAATGAGCACATAGATGAGGATTGTTCATGCATATGACAGCCTCCGTGGCGCAGCGGGCGAGTAGCCGGTTGCGAAGCGCGAGGCCGTGGGTTCGATTCCCGCACTTAGACAAATGTTTGTCTGATTCACAAATATTTGTCTTGGGTCTGGGTGTTGTGGGACCGCAAGTCCCTCGTAGTTCCTGATACCCACGATACAGGTTTACCTAGTGTGGGGTCAGGACTATGTGTGTGACTGTTGGGTGTATTTATATTTATATATTTATAATTATTATGCATTATTGTCACTTACTATCTTCTACTAAATCTTTCCGTAATACAAATCATATTGCGCCGACCCCACTGCGAGTGGGATACGTTCAGGTGGCAGAAGAATCAATGCAGAAGCAAATTAACTTTTTTAAAGGTGAAATTAAATTTTCGCCCCATCGCAATCTTAATGCAATACGTATAAAAATATTGAATCTAGCTTAGAATCTCAGTAGTGGATCAGCAGATAAGAAAGGAAAAGTATTTAGATTATTAATTATACACCAAAAACCTCTATTCGTGGTACGATACATATCCATACCAGATGCAGTATTCGTTATATATAGAGATCTTACTATCCTAGTTAATCTTATTAATATTATGAATCTGAAAGATTCGATGTTCGTGAGTTGGTGATTAAATCGCGCCTTAACGGTTGAATGGATTTAGATGAAATTGGGCACACATGTAGACCATGCCCTTAGGATTAGGACATAGGCTAGTTTTTATTCGTGAAAAAGACACCTTTTTAAGCGGACGGAGCTCACTTAAATACACTTTACCAACGCATATACAATATTATGCATAATATGTGAATGAAAATTAATGTTGAAACATTGAATATCATTTCTCATAATAGAGATATCGGCAGTACTGTGTTATTTGACGTCATTATTACGCACCCTCCGTTCTCAACGGTAATTGGAAATTTCTTGATATGAATACTGCTGATTATATAAGTAAGAATTCTTTGTGTGAACGGTCCCTTTAGTATAACAAAAGCTTTTGCAAATTACCTCTCAGCACGAGCAGACTAATGGATTTCAATGGAGTTGCATATATGCGATGTAGGCTTACTTTTAAATGCTTTGTTCAGTGCAAAAGAAATTTACCTCCCTCATCTCCTTTGCCCGCGTCTTTCGTCGCCTTGAATAGGGTAATTTCTTTGAAAAGCTCAGTGGTAGTTTGCTCTGCTTTTTATAGGCAGACTGCTTATATGATATTTTTATGCTCATCGTCTGAATTCGTTTTAAGAATGTCGTAGCGTTGTTACGGAATAAGCCTATTAGATAAATTATATGAATATAAAGTTGCATGAATATAATAGGGTAAATCCATGAATGAAGCTCATTATCCGATTATATTCAAAGATATTCAGCATCATGCTCATTCATTTCTATATTGCATTGTCAAATTATAATATAAAAGTATTAGCAACAATGCATCAATTGAATCACACACCAGAAAAGTCGTTAAATGTGTATTTTCCAAGTCAATGATTTATTAAATAAATACACCCAACAGTCACACACATAGTCCTGACCCCACACTAGGTTTAACCTGTATCGTGGGTATCAAGAACGAGGGACTTGGGGTCCCACAACACCCAGACCCGAGACAAATATTTGTGGATCAGACAAACATTTGTCAAGGTGCGGGAATCGAACCCACGGCCTCACGCTTCGCAACCGGCTACTCGCCCGCTGCGCCACGGAGGCTGTCAATTTGATTTGATTGAGTACATTTTATTATTTAAAATGTATTGGATTAATGTAGCTATAATAATATTTAATGTTAACACTCTAAAGTAAATATCTCAGTATCAAGAAAATATCAACCGTAACCTGTGAAATCAAGTTCAAATCAAGTTCATCAACGAGTAAAATAAAGGTACCATTCCCGAGCTCTGATAAAGCTCAGACAATTTGATCTATTTAAATCTAATTTCCTTTTAAATTTAACTTGTCTCCTGCAGATTTTATCTGTGTCATCGTCGGCGGTCTGAGCGACCAACGTTTTTATCAGGCCGACGCGACGGCTGAGCAACCGCCGATCCCGTCGACAGTTCATAATTAAAACGTCTACGCGATGTCATCACTCGGTTGCGATGCCCCTGCGATTCGTCCTTAATGACTAAATTGATTCCCTACCGTCGCCTCGTAAAATTAACATTTAAAAGTTCAGAATTATTTTCACTTTATTAGATTTCTTATGAATAAATAGCTCGTCGTCCTTCAATTTACATTTTTTTTATGTGGTTAACTTATCTTTCTTATCTTAACTTATTGTAAGATGTGCAATGTTTATAGGGAAAAGTAAAATTTGCATTATATTGTTCTTTTCATATGGAATGATCTCACATAGGACCGGGTCGGGATACTTTTTAGCATCTTCTATAATTTAACCATTGAATTTGGCTCTTTTTACTACAATATCCAGGCAGCTCTTTTATATATAGATATCCGCCATTTTAAAACTTTATACATATGTTTTGAATTGTACTCGTATATTACAGTATTTTTGTCTTACCTATTACTGTCAAACGTATTTGAAAATTCCGTGTAGGTGAGTTCTTAAAGTCGACTCGACACCTGTATACACCTTCGTCGTCCAATTGTACAGAGCTGAGAGTTAAAGCCGCAGGCTGCGCAACGGTCGCGAAGTAAGCCCTCGGTCCAAATGCGCCTGGGTCCGACCACTGAAGGGCTTTGTTGAATGAACGCCCACGGACGTCGAAACTGCAACAAATAACAAGCTTGTATTTATTTTACAATAGTCCTTACACGTATGTCCTGCTTACTATTATTAGAAGTTACGTGGGACGAGTATTCTTTTATTAATACCAAACGATAGTAATCACTTTAACTCTTAGTTTATTGGTTACATTTACAATATTACTGCTTTACAGACCACAACCCCATGTCAGATTATCTATAGACCGTTCTCTAATTATAACTAAGACAGCTAGGACCGAATAGTAAACCAGCATAGCTACCGCATAATGACCACTTGGACTATAGGCTGAGCACTGATCTTACTGAACTGAAGACTGACCGACAGACTGGAGGCAAAAGACCTCCAGTTCTGGCGACAACCTCTTTTATACCATTTAACTACCCTTCCACAACTATATCGCATCATTATTATTTCAGTATACCCAACATTGCTTTCTCAGACACCCTCAATATACCAATATTAAGAGAATACGCTAACACTATGAGTCTGTTGTGCTGACTTTAAAAGAAAGTAATGGCGGTTAGTGGGTGGGGGAGTTGGGCCTCCGGAAATCTCAATCACGCAGTCATTGCAATAAAACGCAACAGTAAGCAGCCAAATCTCGTCGGGTTTTTGTGAGTCTGGTTCTCCGGGTCCGATCGAGTTGGCTTGTTTATTATGTCGTAGATAAAACTGTCTATAGCGTGGCTCTACCACTGTAACCTTTTTTTGAAAAGTCAATAAAATTCATCCCATGTGCATCTAGGAATCAACATCTAGGAATATGTACTATAATTTAGGTTATTCGCTCGGCAATCATTGTTGATCTTGGAAATCACGATGGGCGATGATGATCCAACATAGAGCAGCAGTTATACCTTTAGATTAGGTTATCTTAAATTCCTGATCAGGTCCGGAATGCCCGAAATTGTTAGTATATTCATAATAAACTGCATAAATGTGAGAGCCCGACTGGTTTGGTACAATCGCTTTGTCTATTTCTACCACCTAGCAACAATGTGTAAGCAATATTGTGTTCCGGTTTGAAGGACGTTGAAGCTAGCTGTAGAGCTCTATAATTCAAAGTTCTATGTAATGTGGTTTCTATTTATGGACAGGTGCGGCGCTTACCATCAGGCAAGCGACCTGTTCATTCAGTCTAACAAAAAAATAAAAATTAAAATATCTCATAACATTAAATTGAAATTGTCTAACGGACCTCCTCTGCGTATTGGCTTTGACCTGCATGCCTTTCAAATGTACGGGACTCCGTAGTCCCGAGATTATGGTATGAAGAATATGTATATCTCAAACAAAACTTTAATGAAAGCGCGAAATTGCCACGTGGCCCGCGTCAAAATTTTATTTTCTTCGCAAAAAACTGTCAAATTGAAGAATAAACCAACGGGACGGCCGGTGAAGTTTTTCAATTTCCTGGCAGGCTACATTTTCTCAATCTCTCAACCTCCGTTCTAATTTATACAGCAAGAAGCTTTGAGAGAGATGATTTGATTGTATACCCTGCTGTTCCCAGGTAAATTTAACAATTTAAGCACGCTTTTTACGACGGCATTATCTCCACAAAACGCCGACGCCGCGCGGTTATTACCTTCCAAATACTTATAATTGCTATTTTATGTAATCGCCGCTTGGTAAACAGTCACTGTGTTTGAGATATAATTTGAATAATTCTTAGTGGGTGCTAATAATATACGGTATCTTAAATGAACCACTGATAGTTCAGCGGGGAGTGGCATGGACTATTGAGTTTAAAGTCACAGGTTCGAAATCAGCTCCAAGAGGATGCCTCTCTGACTTTTCTAAGTTACTTGTGTATTTGTTCTTAATTATCACTTGCTTTAATGTTTAAAGAAAACATCATGAGGGTACCTACGTACCAGGAAGTTCTCCATAAGAATTTCGTAGGTATGTGAAGTCTGCCAACCCGTGTTAGGTCAGCGTGATGGACTAAGGACTTTGTATGAAAAAGTTTCTACAATCACGCGTCGAGGGACGCAATGTCTCTGGACGATCGACATTATTATTAAACGTTAACGGTATATTTCTTTCGTATCCTAAAAATCACTTTGATAATTTCTGAAACTTGGCTGAAAATAAACGAATTACCTAATGTGAAATATATGCGCCATAACACCTGAAATATTTTTCATAATGAATGATTATTCGTAAAATGGTAACACGGGAGCGAACAGAGTTAATCTTTTCAATTCACAGATATATTGGTCCATCTGTAGTCATTCTGTTACGTCAGAATATGAAATAAAGATAATAATGGTTGCTCTGATGACACATGAAGTCAGTTTATATATGGTTTATATCTTTGGCGACACAAAACGATCGAATTGCATCGCATCGCTCCATGAGGATGTACATGTAATTCGAGTTGACAATCGATTCGGTATCGAAGTAACCTTAAACTGGTTTTGTCAGTCGATCCATAGTCAAGTCTATTGTACGAGAAGGTGGACCCTGGTATTAAGTCGGGAAAACGCCAGGCAGAAAGAAAGTAGAGATTCATATGTGTTACCATAGTAACTAGTTAATATAAACCTAATTTAAAGTTAGACTGTCTCGGTGACGCAGTTGTAATGCATATCTACGCGGTACAATTGCTGTGCTGATGTTTCGAGTACGGTCCCGGGGTAGATTTTTTTTATACTATAGGCCGGCAAATGAGCAAGTGGTTTACCTGATGGTAAGTGATCTCCACCGCCCATGTACGCCCACAATACCAAAATGATCATGGGCGCGTTGCCGGCCTTAAATAAAAGGGATAATTAAGGGATTGGGAAGGGGAGGGGGATTTTTGGGATTTGGATAAAAGTGGTATTGAGTTTTTATATCACGAAAAGCTTAGTATTAGCCCGGAGTTTGGAATCATGACCGGTATTGCAATTGGCTCGCCTTAGGAGGCGAGCAAAAAGGTGGGCTAAATGTGGGTATGTTGCTTACAACTCTGGGGATTATAGGCGTGAGTGCGTATGCATGTGTGTTTAACGTTACTCTATATTATAAGTCCGTGCATGTAGTATATTTTGATAAAAAAGATCTTCCTTCAGCAGGCGTGTACATAAATAAACATACAGTATTGACAGCCACACGTTCTTGCACGTCAAACAGAAATGGTTTCTTTGAAGAAAATAAGGTTTCTATTTCCTTTCGCTTACAAAGAGATTGGCTTTCACTCAATCTTTTCTAAACAATTACTCAATTTCGCAAGTAAAAAAATCAAGTAATTGCGTTTGAGACAAAATCAATGCTCGTGTATTTTCACGAAAATTAACTTTTATAACTAATATGTTTTCTATATTTTTCGCAATACAATATATAATTTTATCAACGAAACTGACTAACAAGCCTATCAGCGAAAGTTTCACGGAAAGTTTTTCCATGTTTAGACTGGACAAATGAAATATAATACTGTTCTTGGCTGTAATATGACATATTATATATACCATTCAGAAATAGTATATTGGTTTAAATTACTGTTAACCTTTTATTGGTACAAAATTCTTTTAAAGTTTAACCTGCGGATCTGCGCTATATCTAATACGAGTAAATACAGATGTGTCGGCCTTATTCATACTCCATACTTATTATACTCTATATTTATTAAGTCTTCAAGATATCATTTTGAATAATCATTGACAATATTTCCTTATCCCGAAGGCATTTGACATTAAATAATACGAGCTTATACTCGCGGCTCCACCGGCGAGAATGATTTTTTCCAGCCCAAAAAGTAGCCTATATCCTAATCAAGGTCATGCTCTACCTGTATTCCAATACCTAATATTTCATCCAAAACCGTTGGCGTGACGATTCACAAATATCCAAATTCACAAACTCACAAACATCCAAACTTTCTCATTTATAATAGTAATAGGATAGTAGAATATAGAAAGCAAAAAGTCCTTTTTAAGAATACTTCCAAACTAAACGCCCATATCTTTACTAAGTCTTCAAGACAAAATTTAGGGGATTGAGTGATAATAATCCCGTTATACCGAACATTTATAGAACCCCGGCCACGAATACTGAAGTGCGATTTCCTTAACGAGCGGCAGGTGACGTCTTAAGTGTGTTTCGTTGTAGGTGTGTTCCTAACACTAATTGGATTGGTTGTGCTCGGCTTCCGTTCATCCGTTTAAGGTAGCGACGAACGGTTCATTAGTCCCGACTTTACGATGTTAATTAAATACGCATTCATGGAAAAGTTTAATAGCTAGCCGAGTTTGGCGGCCCACCTGGTGAACTATAATACTATTAGTGTGTTACTATTCGTAATCAAAGAATATTGTGCTATAGATGGACAAGATCGTGCGCGACCGTCCTGCGGGCTACAAGACGTTGGCGGGGACGTTCTCTAGATGTAAGCGGGGGCGGTTGCATTTGTTTCCCTTCCCCGCTGAACAAACCGAAAAAACGTTTTTTTTTATCGAGAGCTACAATCGAAATTCGAAATATTTTAATAACAGCATGTTCACATGGTTCTATTTCGATCCAATCGAATTGATAATAAAATCCTTACAGCTTTTTAACTGAGGATAAAAGCGAAGGAGGTTCTTACAACCCATATATTTGTTTTGGTTTGTATGTATAACTGCGCATAAGTTTTCACAGAGTGGTCCGATTCTAATGATTATTTTTATTCAAAAAGATATTGCTCAAAGTTTTTGCCTTATTACATTTCTAGTGAAATCGAGGACAAAAGACTTAAACATTGTAATCTATGCACAGACTTAGATGATTCTTTTACTAAAAATAATAAAATAACTAACTAATTTGTGTCGATGCTTTCTACCAATAGATGATCTTCAATTGCAATAGCACTGATTCAAAATTGGATCATTTTAGTTTTTTGTGTCGTTTTTATGTTTGTTAAATAAAATATGTTGATTATAAAGTCTCTTGATGAAACTGATTGGAGCATATTGAGCTCAAAATGCTCAATCTATCAAATGAAAAGTAGTTCTTGAAACCTTATCTTCTAAAAATAATAGATAACTTCCATTACTACCTCGTATACGACTCTTTAAATAAGATAATTAAAATGTCGTCAAAACGTTAACATTGATAACAAATAATGCCATTTCACACACATACATAATAATATGCACTCACGCCTGTAATCCCCTAAGGGGTAGGCAGAAGTGTAACCAGTACACCCACATTACCCCGAATTGATTTCTGTCCCTTATCGTGATAGGGGGTGAGCCTATCGCCATACCGGGCTCAATTCTAGATACTAACCCTTTCGTGATAGAAAAACCCAATATCACTTTCCCGACCCGGGGATCGAACCCGAGACTTCAGCACAGCAGTCGTACCGCATACGCATTGCAAAGTCACCGAGGCAGTCAATGCCATTTCACACTATTCGTAAACATCTTGAGCTAAGTAGTATAAATGTATACGAACCTGTATATAGGTTTTCCTCCACTTTTCCGGAACCACAGTACCATATAGACTCGGTCCTCGTTAGCGTCGGGTGTGACGTCACAAGGCAATGACGCCGTGCGCCCCAATACCGCGTCCACGTCAACCGTCGAAACTGGAACAATAAATAGTAATGGAACATTATTGTTTTAAAATAAACTTATTACTAAATAGTCGAATGAATTAATGAATAATTATACTTTTATTTGCAAGAATGTGGTTACATGTGGAGCCCATATAATACTGTCCTACTACTGGCTCCACAAGGCTGGCCTAATGCAGATTGCGAGCCTACATATATCTTCGAAATTCTCATAAAAACTTCTTAGGTTTACATTTTACAGGTTACCTCACGATATTCTCCTTCACCTTAAAACGATAACAATGAATACACACGTAACTTCAAAAGAAGGCACTAAGGACTGGATTCAAACGCGCGAGCACATCTTGAGAGTCCAAATGAAGTAAACGAAATTGAACTGCTGTTGATACAAATCATCTTATATGAAAGTACTCATATAAAAAATCAATCCTCTCATATCATCATTATCATTTCAATCATCACACGTCCTAAGAGAAAAGACATGTGCAGGACATGTTTTAAAATACCGGCCAAGTGCGAGACGTATTCACGAACCGAGGGTTCCGTACTACCTTTGGAATTTCTACTTTTTCTTTTTTTAATAGTTTGAGTACTCACCATAATCTATATTCTATTCTCTCTAAATTAAAGCGAAATACCACTCATTTTGTATTTGCGAATGAGTCAGTGGACTGACTGTTTAATAATAACCTCTTAAAAACTATTAAAGCTAGGATCATAAAAATTAGTCAGATGATAGTTTGGTCTAATTTAGAGGGAAAATACTAAGAAAGGATTTTGGAAAATTGCCCTGTTAAAGCGGTTAACGTCAGGCAGGCGGACGGTCGTAAAAATTACAAGCCAAATATGTCTGTAACATGTGTTAAAAAGCATGTTTCGCCGACCCCTGCGAGTGGGATAAGGGTAAATGGAAGAAGAAGAAGTAATTTTAAGGACGAAGGGGGGGGGCATTCTTTCGAATAAATATATTCACGAGGGCGGAGTCGCGAGCAAAGATCAGAAATACATATTCTGAGAAAATGTCTGCCAGTTGTTAAAGTTCGGAAGATAAAACTCTTTAAAGGAAGGACAGACAGACAGACAGTCGGCGTAGGCTTAGTAATAAGAGTCCGTCGGCATCTTTGAGTACGAAACCCTAAAAAGTTAAACATAAAACTGTCTCCACTCAGCTTATCAGATTTACAAAGGAACGACAGTCCAGAGCCGCCTTTACATTTTGGAATTTATGCAGAATGGACATTAAAACAAAATTTATTGCACCCAAGACGAAATATAACTTTACGCATAAGAAACTCGCTGTCGACGCTTTATAATAATGGAAAAAACGAAAGGAATCCCTCGTGTAATGCCAACATTTATTCATTACCAAAGTATTTTAATGAAATTACTGTAAAGACTGAGAAAATATCATACGCACTCACGCCTGTAATCCCCGAAGGGGTAGGCAGAGGTGTGACCAGTATACCCACATTTCACTGAGCGTATTTTCGTCCCTTATGTGATAGGGGGCGAGCCTATCGCCATACCGGGCACAAATTCCAGACTCCGGGCTGATACTGAGCATTTCGTAATAGAAAAACCCATTTTACCCGACCCGGGGATCGAACCCGAGACCTCAGCGTTGTCCTTAATCGTAACGCGTACGCATTACAACTACGCCACCGAGGCAGTCACTGAGAAAATATCACACACGATAAGTTCCATAGAAGGGCGCTTCTTCAATTCAATTACAAGATAGGTCCCTTGTATGTGAGAGGCCCCCTGGGTTGGTACCACCGCTTTGTCTATTTTTACCGCCAAGCAGGAAAATGTAAGCACTTTTGTGTTTCGGTTTAAAGGACATTGAAGCCAGTAAAATTACTGGGCATTGTAAGATTGTTAACATCTTACGTCTCGGGATGACGAACGCATTGCAATGCCATGCAGTGCTTTGTAATTCAAAGTTCTGTGTGGTGTTGTTTCTGTTTATGTGCAGACGTGACGCTTGCCATCAGGCGAGCGAACGGCTCGTTTCGTCATTCAAACTAATAAAAAAATAACTAACTGTACTATAAGTCGGCTTAAATTTTATATGAACTATTCAAGAATCTTATTGCTGAAACCGTCGGATCCGATCGACATTTATCTTTATAAAACTAGAATATACGGATCCGCGGCCGCAAGATGCTGTTACAGCGAAGTTATTGTCTACATCTCCAGCAGTAATGTAAAGTAATGTCGACAGTAAAATATGCCCATAGTATGTTTAAATGTATTTATGCAATTTGTCAGTACTAGCTTACGATAGTTCGAGTACGACCCCGTGAACGGCCCAAAAACGCTGGCTTGACGTATTAGAGGGAGACATGAGAGCCAATGGTCTCAACTGGAGACCTCTCAGTAGGAAGGCGGACCCTGGCACTAGCCGGGATAATGTCAGGTCGAAAGAAAGTGTTTTCTCAGACGGCCTCTCACATACGAGGCACCTACCGCTTATTGAGCAGTATATAGAAATTGTCACAATTCACATCGTGCGTGGATCTCTAAAACAGGTATGACTTCGAACAGAGCAAGTAATTTGACTAAACTACGTACAGTTTAGGACTAACATTTATCTGAAGAAAGTTAATTGGGGCCTTGTGTTTTCCCTCCGTACATTTATATGAGTCTGCAAACTGTGCGGGGAATTTCTTTTGCCAATTCAGTTACATGCAAACATACGTAGGAAATGGGGATAAATTTAATAAAACTAGTCAACTCAACATCGAATAAAGGGTTACGGGAATGGTGTGATATAATATAATGTAATATAATATAATGTCATGATCTTTGTAAACAGGAGAGAAATATCTCGAAGCAAATAAACACCACGTTTTGCCCAACTTATATCCGTCCTATGATGTGATAGGAGGCGAGCATTTTCTTTTATGGCAAAGACCGGCAAACGAGCAAGTGGGCCACCTTATGGTAAGTGATTTCCACCGCCCATGTACGCTCACAATACTAAAAGAATTATGGGTGCGTTGCCGACCTTAAAGGAAAAGGATAATAAAGGGATTGGGAAGGGGAGGGGGTTTGGGCCTCCGGATATCTCACTCACCGTACGAAATGCAGCAGCAAGCTGCTACTTTACGCCGGTTTTCTGTGAGACAGTGGTGACTACCCGGACGAGCGGGCCCATTCATGCTGTAGACAAAGGTGTCTACAGCGTGGCTCTACCACACATCACAATACAACAAATGTCTCTTGACGGTCGACATTATATTTGGACAACACTGTACTTAACATCACATCTGGTGTAGTCACTTTGCCGTGTCATGATAAAAAAAAACCCATTTTTCTGTCGGTAGTTAAAAACTAAATAAATAAAAGTCGCCGAATTGAAAACCTCCTCCTTTTTTGAAGTCGGTTAAAAGTCAGATTCAACAAAATGACAATTATATGATCGAAGCATGTAACCAAACTAGACTAAGCACATACATATCAGAAAGTAGAATTATAAAGGAAAATCGATTGCAAAACAAATTATTATTAATTTTTTATTAGCATTAGATGACGAGATGAGCAGGTCGCTCACCTGATGGTAAGCGTCACGCCTGCCCATAAACAGAAGCAACATCTCTCTGAATTTTGAATTATTAAGTACTGTATGCCACAGAACTGCGCTTGTCCTCCTCAGACATAGGGTGTTAAGTCTCATAATGTCCAGTAATTTCACTGGCTTCAATGTCCTTCAAATCGGAACAGTGCTTACACAGTGCTGCTTGTCGGCAGAAATAGACAAAGCGATAATACCTACTCAGAAGGCCTCTCGCATACGAGGGACTTACCACCTAGTAGAAGTGAATGTATTTTTAATTTCACTTTCCCATTAATCCAGAATATTGTGGAGCGGTATTGACCTAACTAAAGCTATACAAAGATGCTTATTACTTAGCACCTTTATTAGGCATGGAATACATAGCTAGCAGGTTGCCGCATCAAATGAGTTGGCCTAAAAACGAGTTTGATCACGCGACGCTTTTGATTCACGTCCGTAAGCTGAAGGAAGTCGATAATAGCCGAGCGAAACTACAGGTTGCTACGGTATACGCTACGTAAGCGAGTAGTTACTAGAGGTAAATACAATTTTTAACATTATCCTACAAAAAAGAGGGGTGTTATAAGTTGGCCCGCATTATCTATGTTTAGTTTTAACTAGTCTGAAAAAACGAGCAGGTCGCTCGCCTGATATTAAGCGCCATACCTACTATAAACATAAACAAGGCGAAGCAAAAACCAGTACCTTCAATGACAAAGTACTGCATGGCATTGGACTACGCTCGTCACCCCGAGACATAGGATGTTAATTTTCATACAACTCAGTAATTTCACTGCTTTCAATGTCCTTCAAACCGAAACACAACAGTGCTCAAACGCTGCTGCTTGACGGTTGAAAAACACAAAGCGGTGGTATTTATCCAGACGGTCTCTCGCATACGAGGGACCTACCACCTAATAAAAGGTATACCCTAAGAGGATATGGTATATACCCTACGATAGCGAGTAGTGTACAAATCTTACTAGAGGCAGAGATATGAATTTTATTAACAATGATCTACAATTAAATCCTTCTTCGAATAACAATACGATGAATATAAAGAGTTTCACGGGCTAAATATACATCTGCTTTTATTTTTTTGGCACCACATAGTATTTAATTCAATTATCAATTGCTTAAAATAAAAAGCCGGACAAATGCGAGCCGAGGGTTCTGTACCACCCTTGCATCAATTCTTACTTTTTAAAGTGCTGGTGGTTTTCAAAGTGGTGAATGGGCCGGCTCGACCGGTTTGTTATCACTGTCTCACAGAAAACTCACGTGAAGTAACAGCCTGCTGTTGCGTTTCGTTCGGTGAGTAAGATCTCCAGTGGCAGTGGTGTGAAATCTCTTCCTGTTACCAATCCCATAATTATCCTTTTCCATAAGGTTGGTAAAGCGACCATGATTTTGTTAGTATTGTGGGCGTTCATGGGCGATGGAGATCATTTACCATCAGGTTACCCACTTACTCGTTTGCCCGCCTATAGTATAAAAACGCATCCAAACGGACAGTTAGATGGCTTAGGCTTACTAACAGGGTTCCATTGATACTAACTCTTTGGGCACAGAATACCAAAATACATTATATTATTACTAAAAGCTAAAAACACAGCCCTAAACCATCAAACAAGAATAGATTTACAATCAATTGAAATACAATCGATTGTAATTTAGGTCACCTCTACGTAATCCCGTTGCAAAAACGTGCCAGATGTACGACGGGACCAGTAGCGTCTGCAGTCATCTCGAATCGATTATTCAATTCGAATCCGTCTCACGTGAAGATTCGAAACCGGCCAACGGTCCGCAGGGGAACGCTGGCTCCCCTCCGGCACGACTGCGCGTGACTTGACTGTATTTTTGCTCTGCACCTTTGTTCTATGTTCACACAATGGCTTAACGTAATAATCTATCGAATGGCAATTTCATTTTCTCTGTTTTCCATTGTATATAGTGGCTTTTGAAGGCGATTTTGGAGGTCCCAGTGGCATAGAATCAACCATGCTACGTTGTTACGGAATTTAAAATTAATACTCTATTATGTTCTCGAAAATGAAATTCGTCTGAATTATAAATGTGAATGCACTTTAGTGATTATTATTTCATTCACTAATCAGTAAACGCTTACAAGTTCAGCAACCCTTGGCGCGGTCAGTGTATGGATGGGTGACCGCTTAGTAGTATTTCAACTGAGCGTCTCCGTGCTTCGGAGTGCACGTAAAAAGTCGGTCCCGACTGTTATCAACTGACACCCGTCGCTAAGCCAAGTCGGAGGTCTTCGGGATGCTTGAAAAACTTTGACACTAATGGCCGTTCCCTATATTCTGTCTATAGACAGATTTGCCTACTAACAATAGTGATATGACAGATTTTCCATACAAAACGTATCAAAATTTTAATGCCAATAAGCAAATTTGTCGATAGACAGAATATTGGGAACGGCCATTAGTTAGCCACTAACCTTTCGATATAGAATACTCGCAAGGATGTCATTGAGAAAACGGCAAAGACCATTTTCTATGCTTAACTTTCATCGTATTGTATCATACATACATGAAGCCTGTAGCTCTAAAGGGGTAGGCAGATGTGCAACTAGTACACCCCTGGTTTGCCAAGCTTATTTCGATCCCATGATGTCAGAGGTGGCCTGTCGCCATATCGGGCACCATTCCAATCCTCACTCATGTGTGACTTATCGAATCGAAAAATTTAACCCGAATTGTGAATGTCCGACTCGGAATATCAAGACCAGAGGCTCGGCTTAAGTACTCTGTCAGTTGTCACTAGACCAATACGGTGTTTATGTTATATCGTTTTCCTATATAAACATACATACATACATACGCACTCACGCCTGTAATCCCCAAAGGGGTAGGGAGGGGTGCAACCAGCACACCCACATATCTCCGTCCCATGATGTGATAGGGGGCGAGCCTATCGCCATACCGGTCACAATTCCAGACTCCGGGCTGATAATGAGAATTTCGTAATAGAAACACATAATATCACTTTTATTGGACCCGGGATCGAACCCGAGACCTCAGCGTCATCCTCAGTCGTAACGCGCACGCATTACAACTGCGCCACCGAGGCAGTCAAAAACACTGTATGACCGAATATTCTCGCAATAAAACAATTTATTTCAAGAATAGTAAATAAATCATGAAATGAATTAGCTTTTGACTACACCCGCTCTAGGTCGTGAACGTCTCAATCTTCTATACAACCGTTTCTAAGTCTCAGAGTACAATTAAAAGGGGATTTTGCGGCATTTCAAAGGCGTGAAAAATGTCTCCGAAATAACGATGCCTTTGAGGTTTATAAATAAGAAATGTTAATAAACAAGTTCCACTTGTTGTTAGTTAGAGCTATTTATATCAGCTCTTTTGTACTTTCTTAAAACTTCTTGAACTTTGTAGTGTTATGAAAATACGGCGCCTTGTAATTACATGTGTATTGTTTTTGTAAGTTAATGGTCCTTGAACCCTTGTACTATTGTATGATGAGGTCATCTGGTTAATATCTCCGCTTTGTCTATATCTGGCACCAAGTAGCGATGTGGGAAAACTGCTGTTTTTCGATTTGAAGCATATTGAAGCTTGTGAAATGAATAAATATTATAAGACTTAACATGTCAACACTTAGGTATATCCTGGGGTAACCAGCGAAGTCTAGTGCCATGCAGTATGTAATTTGTAATTCAGAGTTCTGTCGGTCAGACAGCCAGACGGAAACACATACATGCCGAAATTATTAGAGCTCCGTTTTTAACATTTGGTTACGGAACCCAAAAAGGTGTCTGTGAATACTTTTGATTCCTATAGCAATCAACACTTTGTGACTGTTTGTGACACAAGCACAACCCCTTTCATATTCAAGTGTCATTATTAATTAATGCTATTTAAAGCAGACAGATAAGGTTAATTAAATACCACAAAATTGATGCGATAATAATTAATTAGGGGCGTCAATAATTAAAAATTCATAGAAAGCAACGTGATTGAAACGCAATTCATTAACCTGAACTAATATCATGAACATTGGGATAATTTCAATAAACCTAATTATGATCTAACTAGCTTTTGCCCGCGGCACCGCCAGCGTGAATAGACTTTTCCGAAATAAAACGTAGCCTATAACCGTCTCCAGGGTCCCATCTATCTCTACATACAAATTCATCAAAATCGGTTCAGTGATTTAGGCGTGAAAGCGTAGCAAACAAATAGTTTTTTTTTCATAAAAAGTACCCTATGTTACTTCATATACCTCCAAAAATATGTGTACAAAGTTTCATGATGATCGGTTAAGTAGTTTTCGCGTGAAAGCGTAACAAACAAACTTACATTCACATTTATAATATTAGTACGATAATCCGATATCTGTAGTAGTGTGGTAGTAGATGGCGACACTAAACGAAATATAAAATGAATTTAGCTAGTGATATTAAGTACCTATAGTATTCTAAGTAGTAGGTCCGTCGTATGCGAGAGGCTGTCTGTGTAGGTACCACCACTTTGTCTATTTCTGTCACCAAGCAATAATGTTTTGTTCCAGTTTGAAGGACATTAAAGCCGGTGAAATTACTGGGCATTATGAGACTTAACAACCTATGTATCGGGGTGACGAGCGCAGTCCACTACCATGCAGTGCTTTGTAATTCAAAGTTCTATGTGACGTTGCTTCTGTTTATGGGCAGGCGTGGCGCTTACTATCAGGCGAGTAACTTGCTCTTCTCATCATTCAAGCTAATAAAAAATCCGAATAAATACCTAATATAAATAATAATATTCTTCCACCTGCCCTTATCCCACTCGCAGTGGGGTCGGCGTTACACAAGTTACATAAAGATTTGGCTTGTAGATTTTACGATTATTAATTTTTTGATTTTTTATTTTACCTCTGGGGAGTAGACCTAATATAAATAATAATCTCAAGTAAATTTAGAACGCGAATTAACAGAAAACATATATGTAAGTAATCCAAGCCAATCCCAGTTAAATATCGCGTGACCGTTCTTGTGTTAACTAAAACAGCTTTTGTCCTAATTGCTCTAATGATAGAAATTATTAAAGCAAAAAATAATGAGATGTGTAACATGCGTAATTTAATTAATTAAATGTTATTTTAATGAAGCTTAGTCTGAGGATCGAGGGTGAGTAAGAAGCTTCAATTATAATTTAAATATACAGTTACAAAATATTGTAGACGACAAGTAATATGGACTCATGAATATATGATGTAACTATAAAAACTTCAGACCCAACATTATATAAGTTTTGTTTAAGTTCAAACTAATTCAGACCAAAATGTCTTTGTTCCAAACTATTACATCTCATATATTTACAATGAAAAAACTCTTAGGAAAATAATAGATAGACACGTAAAAATTGGTAACATTGAAGTTATAATGAGATGAAAATAAAGTGACTGCCTTAGTTGTAATGCGTACGCGTTACGACTGAGGCTGACGCTGAGGTCTCGGGTTCGATCCCCGGGTCAGGTAAAAGTGATATGTATAGTGATATAGGGTTTTTCTATTATGAAATGCTCAGTATCAGCCCGTAGTCTAGAATTGTGCCCGGTATGACGATAGGCTCGCCCCCTATCACATAATGTGACGGAGATACGCTCGGCGAAATGTGGGTGTACTGGTGCCTACCCCTTCGGGGATTACAGGCGTGAGTATGTATGTATGTTTTTTCTTGAGTGACGAAACAAACAAGTCGCTCGCCTGATGGTAAGCGCCACGCCTGCCAGAAACAGAGGTTACGCCACACAGAACTTTGAATTACAAAGCACTGCATGGTATTGCACAGCGCTCTTCACCCCAATACATAAGATGTTAAATCTCATAATGTAATTTCACTGGCTTCAATGTCCTTCAAACCGGAAAGTTAAAGTTTTTAAAAGCATCTGCGCGCAAATATGCGATTAATTATCACTACACTGGCCGTTTATCAGTTATACAAGTATCATGAGTAAAACAATAATTACTAATGGTATTGTGTAAATGTTTGTTATAAAATTGTTCACAGTTTAATGCTGCCCAATATTTTGTAACCCGTTTCCTTACCTACTTTAATGCTAAACCCTTACTGTCATTGTAGTGTCTTACTCTTTAGGGGCATTCCCAAATGTAATAAACTTTCAGAAACAATGGATCGGGTGTCAAATATTAGGTCGGATTAGTTGTATTCTCAGAGGGCCAATTCTGCTATTTTAACTGACACTGCGAATGAATTTTAACCGAACTGAGATTACATTTTGAATTAATTAAAAATATGGCATTCTGCTCCTTTAAAAATTCGATATCATCTCAGTTAAATTGCATATAAACTGTCAATTCGATCAACTTTCAATGTCTTTCTTTTGTTGAAAATATGGCTTCGCATTATTATGCATTTCGCCAATGACAAGTATTTTACCGAATTTTACGTATCAGCTGCCATAGACTAAATTCTAGAAATTAAAAATGACGTAAGCGACAAAATCAATGTTACCAACTCACAATAAAATACCCACAAAATGACTAATTTCAGTGATTAAAAAATTACGTAACTGGAGGTTATGATTTTTTAATTAATTGATTTGACTAATTCCATGTATTTTATTTATTTAATTAATTTATCTATTCTATGGCATAACTGAAGGAAAACGGCACAACAGCACCACCCAGGTAATCCATTCCGGAAATAACCACAATCGCGATTATTTTATTGAAATTCTACCGAATTGCGGTTTTTTTATTTTGCAACACTGCTGATTTATACTAAATAAAAATTGTGCGAGAGTTTTGGCGGGAATTTTGACAGTGCGATTGCTCTCATAATTTAATCTACACTAATATTATAGAGAGGAAAGATTTTTTTGTATTTTTGTATGTAACAAATTAACTTAAAAACTACTGGGCCGATTTAAAAAATAATTTGGCCGTTAGAAAGCTACATTATCACTGAGTAACATAGGCTGTAAACTCATTTCTAATACTTTATTGAAATAACGAGCACACAAAGTCGAACAATTTTGACTACTTTTAGTTGCTTGCAGTAAAAGAGAATAAAGTTAACTGAATTTGTCTGCAGTTAACTCACCAGTCACTTCACCTCAGTGTTGCCAAGTCAGATTTTTGAAAATACCGTGTTGTGCACATTAAAATACGGTATTTGCGCCAAAAATACAGTGCTTGATGGGAAAAAATACAGTGTATTTTACAGTGCAATAAAATGTCATACAAAAAAGGAAATAATTAAATTATTAAGTAAAATATAAATTTATTTTAAACTTTATATCCTAAACTAACTTAACATTTTATTTGTATATATCGATCGCTGCAGAAATGGATGGCTGCGATAAGGATGATATCGGTTTAGTTTTTTTAATGTGTTTAATCAAAGGGTTTTATGTATACTACTAGACAAGCTGCGCGGTACATAGAAATTGTAGTATAATAAATTAATTAAATTGTAGTATAGTAAATTAGTTGTATTACTAAGTTGCAGTCAATTGACCGTAACTCAATATTATCATCTCGCTTACTCTCAACTAGAACCCCTATTGCGCTCCCTGTTTGTGAACTGTCAAACTCCCGCGTTATGTGACGCAGTTTTACTTCTAAATAACCTGTCTAGTAGTATACAATAATAATACGAAATTTTGACTGTAAAAAAATACTGTGTCTCCATATACGGCATTTATAAAAATACCGTGTCCAGTAGATGGCATGAAAATACGGCAGATCTGCTGTAATTACAGTGCACTTGGCAACACTGCTTCACCTTCAGTCACATTTCGTTCTCAATATTTTGACGTTTGTCTGTAGACGAAATGCATTTTATATAGTTAAGTGTCTCACAATGGACACTGGCGAAATCACCAATCTGCGGTGGAGCCAAACACAATTAAAAGAAGAAGAAGATAGTTAAGTGTCAAAATTGTTACCAGAATGCCGTTTGGGTTCAGTCAACTTGTATTCTACTTTCGATATCATTGCGTTCTAAGTTCTTGAATATTGGTTTAGCAGAATACCATTTGCAACTTTCTTGTCGCTGAGATTAGATCGGAATGATATTTTGAACAATTAAAATTACGAGAATTGGCCCTCAGGTCTAGTTGTTTACGCTGTCTGCGTGCTGTCAAGACATAAACAAACTACAGTCTAAATGTACTCAGGTAGACCGCACACTAGATCAGTATACAGAACACTACGAATTATACATTTTACTATGTCCTTTAAGAGTTTGCGGTCTAAATTTGAGTTTATTCTTATTGAAGTCGTATCTTAGTAATGTCGAATTCTGTATAGAGAAGCAAATGCTTTTCGTATAGGCTTATTATGTAGATGAATGATCATGTATGAGCAAGCATGCAGAAATTATGCTTGCTATACGCTTTTCGTATGCTGCTGTGGTGTGAGAGCTGCCTTGCATACTAATAGAGGGACATTTGCAGTGCGGGCTATAGTATCGCCAGCCCAGCACAAAAATATTGTGGTGATGATGACATCATATACATACAAGTTCATGCATTTATCTCCGGAGAGGTAAGCAGAGGTGCAACTGACTAGTACTGAACCCATGTTTCATCGAGCTTATTTCCGTCCCATGATGTAATATGCGAGCCTGAGGGCAATTCGTGTGTGATTTTTCGAATCAAAAACTCAAATACAAATTATGATTGCGCGATTGCTCAGAGTTCTCAACCTTCGCTGCCTGTAGGCTAATAAGGCATCTTAGAAATAAAACAATAAATTTGAAATTAACCAAACTTGCACGCCCAAATAATATAAAGCAGTAATGTACGCCTTTTAACATCTTACTTAAGTCGCACCTGTATAGGAAGATATTGTGACCAATTTTTGTCACATACAAACTTGGGGCTTCAAGTATTTTAATAAAATCTCCCCTCAAAGAACGTAGCGCAGTTTCCATACTCTCTGTAAAGGTGTACATTTGCATGATTTTAATTAAATTCTACTTTCAGCTTGCAATAAACCGTGACAAAAAAAGGTTACACTTTAATGCCAGGGCAATAACAATGGGAGTTAATTATTTTAAAATGTAATAAATATATTTTAATAAGCTTAGTGACCGACGACCTGATACGCGTAGCGGGAAGTGGCTGGATGAGGAAGGCGGAGGACCGTCAAGGGTGGCGCCAACTTGGAAAGGCCTATGTCCAGCAGTGGACGAATTCAGGCTGATGATGATGATGATAAAGCTTAGTGAAGTAAGCCAAATAAATGGAGATATAAATATTATGTTGATCTTACTTTTTCAGCATGTGATGATAAGTGAAAATTTATAGAATAATATAGACTTCCCCCACATTAGTGAACACACAATGATCGCTTTAATTTATTATAATACCGATACATGCGTAAATATGGCATAAATCATGAAACCGAAAAACACATCCACATATTCAAGAATCTGATGTTTCTTTCTCGTGTTCGTTAGCACCTGATAGTCACGTATAGGCGACGGCAGATACGGTTTCACGGTAGCTCGTTAAGAACTGACAAACTAAGGTAAGACTATGGTTCGTTAGTGATGCGACTCCCGCATCGACACATCGATTTTGTTTCATGTTTTAGTGAAGTGTTTAAAGTAGAATACTAATCCTTTCTGGGAACTGATGAAGTTTGAAGCAATATAATAGGATAGGGTATTATTGGAGGCAGTTAAGACTTTCAAGTGCAGACCACGACATAGTAGGCTAGGCGACGAAGGCGACCCAGGAGGCTTTTGCTTTTGGCTTTTGTAGCACAAAGTTGAGAAAAATCGAGAGAGTGTAGGGAGGCCATGACTGAATCATAAAATATTTAGCGAAAAAAAAACATTGAACCAATATAGGTAAATTAATTAAAATATATTATTTTATATATTATATTTCAGTTCCATATATTTTTTAAACTTATTAAGCAATAGATAATTTCTACGTGGATGGTCGTCAAGAATAAGTTCGAAATATATTGTGCGACAACTATAAGATAGCAAGATAAATAGTGCTATTTATTAAACGCTTATTGGTCGATTTTCAGTTTTGATCGATTATTCCAGACATTTTCAATTAGTTACAATATTCACCATCGCCACCTTCTAATTGACGCCGTTTAAAAACCATACCCGGAAAATGGGCTTGCGCTTTCACTTTCGCTATATTAACCACGGCTGGGACAGTGGCATATGTCATTCGCCACGCTACGTGGCCCCGTCGCCTGCCCATAAACAAATTGGGCCTTAATCCCCTCATGCGTGTTTAACAGTTGGATTACTCGATTAACCGCCCTCCAAATTTCAAACGACGTTGTCGAGAACCCGAAATTCGCTCTTTTAATTGACCGAAAAGGTCTGTCACAGCCCCAAACCGTAAAGTTTGTAAGCGACTTTTTCATTCAGAGAATTTGTTTTGGATCGGAAAATAATAAGGCATTTTAATGGTTTAAATACGGCCGTTCATTAGTATTTCAGAGGAAGCTCGTTTAAGCATTATTGATGTAAAATAATTGTATATTTTGCGGTAAATATTATTTTATTAATAACGCTATACAATACTTAAATTAATGTTACATTCGATATGAAATGAATAAATTGGAATCGTATCAGTGTTATAGGGTAATTAAACCTACCAGGTGTTCTGTTTGCGCTTTTTTAATTTTAGTTGTTGAAGTTTTATGTAATTATTTGAAAAATATTAATTTGTTGACATATTAGTTGTAATGAACGACGCCTCGAAAACATATTTATTTAGATTATTTTGAAACATTTACTTTAATGTTTCTTTAAAGGGATAATGCGGTTTTTTTTATAGCATAAGCCGGCAAACGAGCAATTGGATCACCTAATATTAAGTGATTTCCATCTCCCATGTACCAAAAGAATGATGGGCGCGTTGCCAACCTTAAAAAAGGAATAATTAAGTGATTGGGAAGGGGAGGGGGATATGGGCCTTCGGATTTCTCACTCAACGTACGAAACGCAGCAGTAAGCAGCTACTTTAGGTCAATTTTCTGTGAGACAATGGCAACGACTTGGTCGAGCCAGCCCATTCATGGTGCAGACAAAACTGCCTATCAAAAATGTGGCTCTACCACTTGTTTAATACTTACAAACCAATAATCTCAAACAATGTCACGAGATATGACACAACCATTTAAGTAAAAAAACGTGTAGGAAAACATAGCGTTAAAAAGTTCCGCCCGAAAAGAGCACAAACGCCTGTAGTCTTTATTCAAAAGCTTTGTAGAAGTTGACGTAGACTCGGGTCTAAAGTGGTGCGGGTCGATGTGCGAGAAAATAAAATGCGTCCTTGTTTACCGTAAACGGCGACCTGTGGGGGAATATTTGCTAACTTTGTTAGAATAAAATTGTGGTAGGGCTTGTGTTCATCGTGGACACAAAAATTACAATGACAATAAAATAACTTTTCGATTTCGTTTCAAATGTGACGTAGGTGGTAGGGTAGGATCCTCGTTGCAAGAGTCCGTTTGGATTGGTACCACCGCTTTGTCTGTTTCAGCCGAGAAGCAGACATGTGTAAGCACTGTTGTGTTCCGGTTTGAAATATATTGAAGAGAAATTACTGAGCATTGTGAGACTTAACATCCTATGTAACAGGGTGACAAGCGCAGTCCAGTGCCAAGCAGTACTTTGCAATTGAAAGTTCTTAGTGGTATTATTTCTATTTTAAGGCAGACGTAACCTTCTCGTTTTGGTGAAATTCAAGGTAATAAAAAAATGGACAGACAGACAGACAGCGTAGGTTTATAACAGATTTCCATTAGCACCTAATGTATACGAGACCTAAAAAACGTTAGTTATAATTGGACGTCTGTAATCCGCATAGGTCATGTTGTACCGTACACTAAGGTTAACAATATGCAGTATTGACCTACTACTAAGCTGGTTCTATCTTAAAAATAGAAGGAACTCTAAACACATGTACATGCCATTAAGGCTGACTAATGGATCAAAGTTGCAAAATGTATTGAAGCGAGGCCCACGAATTTTACTATCGCACACTGGAGATCAGTTTGATGATAGATGCTAACCCATTTGACCTACCGCACTACCAAACCACACTTTTTTTATGGCATAGGCCGGCAAACGACCTAGTGGGTCACCTGATGGTAAGCGATCTCCACCGCCCATGTACGCCCACAATACAAAAGAATTATGGACGCGTTGCCGACCTTAAAGGAAAGGGATAATAAGGGATTGGGAAGGGGAGGGGGATTTGGGCCTCCGGATATCTCACTCACCGTACGAAACGCAGCAGCAAGCTGCTACTTTACGCCAGTTTTCTGTGAGATAGTGGTAATGACCCGGACAAACCGGCCCATACATGCCGTAGACAAGTGTCTACAGCGTGGCTCTACCACTCAAAAAACACAGACACACTGGTAGTGTCATTTTTTGAACTATGACATAATCATTTTTTCAAAACTACTTGGGTTTATAGCTTCCTCCAGTACAAAGTATTCTGGAAGTAGTCTCGCAAGCCTCAAGTTCCATGGTATCCAGAAATATCCAAGATTCTAAGTTAAAACTCGCGTGTTGCGACCAGTATCCTCAACATGGTGTAATATCCAAAAATAGCATTTTCGTACACGAACAAAACATTGAACAGCTAAATAACCTTTCTAATTGTGATTATTTTTATAGAATCATTAAATATTTAATAACGCCTAGCTCTTAATGTCGGCAAGTCACGGAGGTGGAAAATTGATTGCCTATAATGTGTGGCTCAGAGCCCAAGAACAGTGCAAAATTGTGTGTTATTTAATCAATTTCATCGTTCTCTTATGTATGTAACGAGCTAACTACATTGTTCAAGAATATGGTATATTAGCTTTTGCGCGCAGCTCCGCCCGCGCGAATGACCTTTTCCGGGATAAAAAGTATTCTATCACCGTCTCAAATATAACTTATGTTACTCAGTGATAATGTAGCTTTATAACGGCAAAATAATTATTGAAATTGGTCCAGTAGTTTTTAAGTTGATTCGTTACATATAAAATACAAATCTTTCCTCTTTATAATATTAGTGTAGATTAGCTTTTGCTCGCAGCTCCGCTCGCGCGAACGAGATTTTCCGCGATAAAAAGTAGCCTATGCCCTAATCCAGGTCATGGTCTACCTGTGTGACAAATTTCAGCCAAAACCGTTCAGCTGTTAAGCCGTAATTGACTAACAAATATCCAAATTCACAAACTCACAAACAAACGGGATAGATGGATGATTTAGCACATTATCGGCATTTTAAACAATATGTTTACCACGAATATATTTTTTTCTCCCTACACGGCAAAGAACACATTGGACATGGTGTTAAGTACAGTGCAGTTCAAATATAATTATAACCGTCAAGAGGCATCGCGTCCATCAACGGTTGGCAGAAGTATTCCGACCTAAACTTAGTTAGTTTTTACTAGGTGGTAGGTCCCTCGTATCCGAGGGGCCGTCTGGGTTGGTACCACCACTTTGTCTATTTCTGCCACCAAGTAGCAGTGTGTTGCGATGTCATGAATTGAATTGAAAAAATTGCGATTTGGAATTGAAAGTCCTGGGTAGTCTTGTCAATATTTATGGGCACTCGTGGCGCTTGCCATCAGACGAGCAACCTGCTCATCTTGTTAATTAAGCAAATGAAAAAATAAACTCCAAGCAAAATTACAATGACAATTTACTAATTTAAGTTTCTTTAAAGTTAAGTAATAACTGCCTCGGTGGCGCAGTTGTAATGCGTACGCGTTATGATTGAGGCCAACGCTGAAGTCTCGGGTTCGATCTCCGGGTCGGGTAAAGTGGTATTGGGTTTTTCTATAACAAAATGCTCAGTATCAGCCCGGAGTCTGGAATTTGTGCCCGGTATGCCGATATTATTTGTATCACATAAAGGGACGGAGATACGCTCGGCGAAATGTGGGTGTACTGCTTACACCTCTGCCTACACTTTCGGGGATTACACGCGTGAATGCGTATGTATGTATGTATGTATGTAAGTAAAACTTATGTAGACTTTCATTGAAAAGGAGACGGCTATTCAAATAATACTAACTTGAGAATATGTCCTAAAAATATTATAAGGTGAAGTAAAGTGATAGGTCAAAGAAACTTCAAAATATCTTGAGCTTAACCTAGCGGACGTGAGGGATGCGAAGGCCCGAGATGAAAAGTCTCCGGTCCCGTCATAGTATATGGATTTTATTATTCTGTATGTCAATTCAGTTGACAGCATTAGGGTTTCTTCCTTTCTCAAAAAGTGTATTATATGTTTGTACTTTGGGTTCTGTAATAAGCATTATATTGTCATACAAGTCAGTTGTATATATATTTAAGTGGTAGAGCCACGCTGTAGACAGTTTTGTCTACAGCATCAATGGGCTGGCAGGTCCGGGGGATTACCACTGTCTCACAGAAAGCCGACATAAAGTAGTAGCTTGGTGCTGCGTTTCGTACGGTGAGATATCCTGAGGCCCAAATCCCCCTCCCCTTCCCAATCCCTTAATTATCCCTTTCCTTTAAGATTGGCAACGCGCCCATGATTATTTTGTATTGTGCATACATGGGCGGTGGAGATCGCTTACCATCAGGTGACCCACTTGCTCGTATGCTATGAAAATAAATATTCACCTGAATAAGGAGGTAGGTCGATCGCCGCGTGGTAAGTACCACCTACCTATAAATATAAGTAATACCTCTATAACGTTGAATTACAAAGTACTGCGTGGCATTGCACTGCACTTGTCCCGAGACGTAGATGCAATGTTTAATCAAGACTTAGTATATTAATAAAATCTCCCATAGGCTTTGATGGAGCGTAAGTGGGCCACCAACATCTTAGGCCCAAAACCAACCATATCTGCACGAGGTATACTCTGCTGATTCACGGCCGAGGCAATGGCGAAACTTTGTTCACGTTGCGGGTTTTGGGGGTGAGACACCCCATATAATACCAAATACCGTCAAATCTATGGCACGAGAAAGCGGACCTTGTATTAAGCTGGAATAACGCCAGGCAGAAAGAAAGACTCTGTAATGCCTACAAAATAAGATTTGTATGGGCTATGTTTGCGACTATAGGATGTATGTATTTATCAAAAAATATATAAATTCTACGTAAGTACATATATTTATGACAGACCATTCACACTATCTATATTAATTTTTTGTATACAGAGAGAGAATGTTATCAAATTATAAATTTGTAAGCAGATTTGTAAGCGGACTCATGCATATATTTTCGTACTGCAGCTTAATAAATTAATCAGAGCAACCCGAGCAAAATTTGTAAAATAAAGTGACATATAAAGCTTATTAAATTACGCACGAGAATTAATTGGCCCGTAACTTTCCCGCGCAATAATACATAAATCGTTTATTTTTAACACGTTCCTGTTACGTCAAAACACACAGCATTCATACAGCCAGGCATGGGGTTATTAAAAACAGTTTGTGTTTAAGTTATGGTCATTGATCTTGGAGTTTATTACTACATACTAGTTTTTACCCGACTATAATTACCCGATGAATAAACCTTGAGCAAATACACCGACAAAAAATCCTTACTACTTGTAGTAAGCCAAAATATGTTTTAATAATAAAATCAGCCATGTATTATAATGTCCCATTGCAGGGCACGGGCATCCTCTCGGAATGAGAGGGATTAGGCCATAGTCCTCTATTATGTACTACCAATACTCAGACATACAATTTACAAAGCTTCGACACAATTGTTTACAAGAGTAAGTTGAGGCTTAGGGAACGTGACTCTTCTGTACTCTAGATCCATTTTACACTAGTATTCGTCACAACTCACACGAATTTGAAACTTCACTGCGCACACCAATTAACTCACGGAAGCGAACGAGCTACATTTTAATTGTAATCAAAACATCACCGAACAGGCACTACACCCTGTAACCTATTGCTTAACTCCAAATTAATTTATGGATGCGACGACCTTTTCCAGCGCGTAAACTTCGAGCTCAGATCATAAACAAATTAATGCTTAGTTTTGGGACCACCATTTTATACACCACAGTCAGTTTCGCGCCATTTCTGAGATGCTTATGTTCGGAATGATGTTTTGTTTTGTTTGCCACTAGACTAGTTCCATGTTTGCAAATGAATTTAAAAAAATGTATTTAAAAAAATGTTTATAAGTGAAACTTTTATTAGATCGTCTCAAAAATGTTGGCCTGTGTGTTACATGTCGCGTGACGGTCAGCCGCGGAGTAGGGATAAAGTGAAAGGCGCTCGCCAGAGCAGCCAAGGCCAATATGGCGGCGTCTATAGTTCGCACGCTATTTTGTTTGTTTGTTTTTGTTAGTGTTTAATGTAATATTATTCCAAAAAAAAATTGTTAAATGTCTATAATGTGAAAAAAAATCACTTTTACCGTGGTTTCATAAAACCACACAATCTTTTTTTTTATTCGGTGCGTTCGCGATTGTGAGATAGAAATGTTTCAATATGATCAGTTATATTTTTAATATATTTTATCGTTGAAATAAAACTAGTTTATACGGATTTTATCGCGGTTTAATTTTTATTTTAGTCCCGACGTTTAACACCATATAGCTGATGTTAAACACCGACGCTTTACGAAGTCTGCAGTTGCTGAACATTCAGATGAAGGCTCCAAACATTACCTTAGATTTGACAAACCACAAATCCTTGCCAAAGAACACCGATTCCTACCTAGGATGATTCGCGAGGCTATTGAAATTAAGAAACACCCAAATTTCAATAGAGAAGATGGTTGGAAGCTTGCACAAGCCTGGGATCCAATTATACATTTAATTAAATCGGAACCCAAAAGACCAACTGCCAGACCTCAAGAAACCGTGAGCTCTTTCTGCGTAGATCGGACTAGTGTCAACTAACTTTTTAAATAATTGAAAATATATGTATAATTTTAAAATGAAGGTAGCCATTGTAGCATTAACTTTTCGAGACGACCTACACCTCAGTCTCTCCCGTGACCACGAAGGCTGAAAAGCTTTCGAAACGTCGGGACTAAAATAAAAATTAAACCGCGATAAAATCCGTATAAACTAGTTTTATTTCAATGTGTAATATTCGCGTAAACCTAAGAAATCACTATATTTTATCCTGATTATCATATTCTATAGGTACATATTAACATATATCCAAAAATCGAATATGCCAGCCAGTATAGGGCTTGCTTTTTAAAAAAAGATTGTTTCTATTCTTTATTTGACAACAATTGTATAAAGTGATTTCTTAGGTTTACGCGAATATTACACATTGAAATAAAACTAGTTTATACGGATTTTATCGCGGTTTAATTTTTATTTTAGTCCCGACGTTTCGAAAGCTTTTCAGCCTTCGTGGTCACGGGAGAGACTGGTCAGTCTAGTAGTCAGTCCGTATAACCTAGTTTTATAACAATTGTATAACCACTATCATAATATTATGATGAATATATATGAGCACTCCTAATATACGCTTATATCTCCTTATCATAAAAAGTTATAAGCATTTTCGTATTATTTTCATTATAAAAATCATACGAACCGCATCCCCACGTATTATTCCAGCAAACTATTTCAGGATGGGATCATTTCGGGTTATGGGTACATAATGTCTGTAGCAATGTACACAGAAATTGGGCCAAGAGGCGTTAGGCCTACCTGGCTTACATAACGGGATTGCTTCAGAACTCAATTTTTTTTATAGCTTCATTGGTTAAGATGGATTTGGGCAGCAAAATTATTTATTTTGGTTCATTAATTTAGATTTTTTATTGATATTTTTGCTTACCGCAGCGATAGCTTAGCGGGGAGTTGCATAGACTGCCGAGGCAAATTCGCAGGTTTTAAAGCATGAGCATGCACGTCTGACTTCTATAAGTTACATGTGTATTCATTGTTAATTATCGGTTGCTTAAACGGTGAAGGTTAATCGTGTGTCTTTTTCTTCTTCTTCTCAACATATCAACATTTAAAGCCATTGACACGATAGAAGAAGATCGTGAGTAAACCTACATAAGTACCTGAGAAGTTGTTGATAAGGTATATAAAGTCTGCCAATCCGCATTAGGTCAGGATGGTGTACTAAAGTCTAACCCCTCGTTTTGATCTTTATTTTTACATATTGCTATTATAATACTTGACATTGGCGAAATCATCGAAAATCGATGGGGCCATAATCTAAAAATAGAATAGAAAGTCTAACCCCTCTCATTAAGAGCATTGGGACGTGTATAATACAGGGCTAGTATTTTAATGTTATTATTTTTGCTTTGTAAAGTGCATGTCTATTGGTAGTCTCTATCACTTGTTAAATTCTCTAAGCAATCTTTCCTTTTTAAAGTATTAGAGTTATTAATAGAGTTCCGTACCCAAAGACAGCCTCCGTGGCGCAGCGGGCGAGTAGCTGGCTGCGAAGCGAGAGGCCGTGGGTTCGATTCCCGCACTGAGACAAATGTTTAACCACCAATATTGGTCTCGGGTCTGGGTGTTGTGGGACCGCAAGTACCTCATAGTTCCTGATACCCACGACACAGGTTTACCTAGTGTGGGGTCAGAGCTATGTGTGTGACTGTTGGGTGTATTATTATTATTATTATTATAAAGGATGGCAACGGAACTCTATTACTAATCCTACTTCGTTGTCTGTCTGTCTTTTGAACCATAATAGCCAATAGGCAAGTGACTGAACATTTCAGAGAATATGTTATAATGGCGGATTGTGAGTGGTAGAGCCACGCTGTAGACAAAGCATGAATGGGCCGGCTTTACTGGGTCGTTACCACTGTCGAAAGAGAAAACCGACGTAAAGTAGTGGCATTCTGCTGCGTTTCGTACGGTGAGTGAGATATCCTGAGGTCCAAATCCTCCTCCTCTTCCCAATCCCGTAATTTTCCCTTTCCTATCAATTGGCAACATGCTCATTATTCTTCTGGTATTATAGGCGTACTTTGGCGGTGGAGATCACTAAGAATCAGGTGACCCACTTGCTCGTTTGCCGGCTAATGCTTTTAAAAAAATCCTTACAAATAAAAAACAGTAATGATGCAAACTGTGTAGCATCGAATCATCAAACGTGTGATACACGAATTCGACACGCACTTATTTTTCTCAAACATTTCTCCATAAGTGTATAGAAAATGTTACTTGTGTGAAGTAAATGAAACTCCTACATTCATACACGACATCCAACCTTCGTAAGTAGGCAAATTTCTCCTCACAACGCTAACTTTTCACCATGGAACTCATCAACGCAAACCGCACCAAATTTGCACCTTAGCAGCAATCCCATACTAATATGTTAATAAATTCACATTTTACAACGCTACGACTAACTTGGAAATTTTGCATGTACGAAATATAGATACCCTTTTATGCGGGTACGCAAATCCTGGAAACCACATACGACTCGTGAAGTCCCCGGGATACCAATTAACCTCCAGAGAGTAAGCCCCAAAGGTATTAAACAAAATTGACTCCAATATCATTTTATAGTAGCCAGCTGAAAATGAGGTTTTACCTAGGCGTGGAAAACTATGGGTGTTGCCGTTTTACGGTTCTACTGCCAGGACCCTTGGGTAAATGGAGTTATTGCCGTTGAATTAGTTTTGACGGATTTTTATTACTTTTAGTTGACATCAAATATTCCTCTTCAGATCATAATATGAAAATGAGCCGGTCTGAGTAAATATAGAATTTATGTTGAAAATGTGATATGGTTAATTAAACATTAAATACATACATACGCACTCACGCCTGTAATCCCCGAAGGGGTAAGCAGAGGTGTAACGTAAACCCACAATTCGCCGAGTGTATCTCCGTCCCGCGATGTGATAGAGGGCGAGCCTATCGCCATACCGGCCATACTGAGCATTGCTTGATAGAAAAACCCAATACCACTAATTAAAGAGAAGTTCCTCCAAAATATGGAATATTCTAACCATAATATTCATATATTCTATTGCTATCTGTGGAGGCTTGTAAATGGCTTTATGTATTTAATTATGTAACCATACTGTCAAAATAGCTGTAAGCCCCCAAATATAATAAAATAATAAATAATAATAAATGCCTCGGTAGGTTTTTGTTCGTGATAAGAAACTCCCTATTGGAAAAAAAATCCCTATTGGATAAATTACCGAATATAATTTATCAGTCCACATAGTACATTTTTTATTGCTCCAATCATGATTTAATTTTATATTAATTAGTATCGATTAATTCTGTATCGCCTGTGATCGAATTTCCACCATAGTTTTAAAGAGATAGAAAAAAAACATTATGTGTTTGTGTAAAAACAAATACAAAGTAAAACTTTGTACATAACATTTCTCCGTGCACAGAAAGCAAATGATTTCTTACTCTTACGGCTGTATGGCTATGAATGTGATCAAAATGCATTCATGATTTTTATACATACATACATAGACTCATGCCTGTTTCCCATAGGGGTAGGCAAAGACAACGGATTTATGATTATTATTATTTATAGATGTTTTATATGGAAAAATCATGTGTGTATTTTATTGGCTGCTTCGGTGGCGTAGTTGTTATACGTACGAACACAACTGAGGCTGACGCTGAGGTCTTGGGTGCAATCCCCGGGTCGGTTTTTTTATAGCATAAGCTGGCAAACGAGCAAGTGGGTCACCTGATGGTATGATGGTATGATCTCCACCGCCCATGTACGCCCACAATACCAAAATAATTACGGGTGGGTTACCGACCTTAAAGGAAAGGGATAATTAAGGGAATGGAAAGGGGAGGAGGTTTGGGCCTCCAGAAATCTCACTTACCGTACGAAACGCAGCAGCAAATTGCTACTTCACAACAGTGTAAAACTTTTTAAGCTATATAATACAATACAATTGCCTATAAAGCTATATGAACTAGCCGAGTCGTTACGTCACCATTCAACCTGTAATGTCTGCAAGTTCAGTCGACCAGTCACGCACAACCAGCAATTACTAAGAATTACACGGAAATCTATGAATATAACCCATAACCTACCTTCATGGGTCTATGCGGCCCCTGACGAGTATTATCCAAATTACAGAGCACATATTCAAATATTAAACAACATGTTTTGAGCGCTTTAGCGGTCCCAACACTACAATATTTGTAGCAGTCCGGAAACCACACTCGAGTGGTATTAAACTGATAGCGCAATTTGTTCTAAATGCTAATTTACTTTCAAATTGAACGAATTGATAATGTTGAATATTTTATGTTCATCTTTGATTGAGAATGTAATTCAATAATACATATTCAGGTGAAGAGATGTAGTAACCAACTATGGTCCAATTAAACCAATTGGGCTCTTCTAAGTTCTGAATTCAGATTCATTATTACAGACTAAAATATTTTTCCTCTTCTGTAACTAAATTATGTACGATTACATCGTAAAACGTGTCCAAATGTATATTTCTCGGAAAATATATTCACGATTCTATTTATTATTGCGGTGAATAAACATATCGATGGTTATCGGTTTTTGATAGATGTTAAATAGCCTGTCAGGTTTTGTTGATAATCTATTTGATATAATTCGGTGAAAAATGTTTAGCTGACAAACATATTAATGGATCTATTAACCAGAGGAAACAAATGATAAATAATGTTGATTTTTTTAAATTATTAAGATATGTATTGTAGGTACTCGTAGTACGCGATCGAGACAGGAGACCGCGACTCGTGACGCGAGTTAGACGATAGCGACACTCCCGCTTTCTATGGAAACGGTCGCTCCTGTCTTGGTCGCTTACCTCAAAATGTACCTACGCACAATTACATACAAAGCGAATGAGTCGTTGTCGCCGTGGGTCGAAGACTCTTGTTTCATGCAAGGTGGTAGGTCTCTCGTATGCGAGTGGCCGTCTGGGTTGGCACCACCGCTTTGTCTATTTCTGACGTCAAGCGGCAGTGTGTAAGCACTGTTGGGTTCCGGTTTGAAGGTGATTGAAGCCAGTGAAATTACTGGGTGATGTGCGCGGTCCAATGCCATGCAGTGCTTTGTAATTCAAAGTTCTGTGTGGTGTTGCTTTTGTTTATGGGCAGGCGTTCATTGTTAACGCTCACACTGACAATGTCTGAAATTCAAATCTCGCAGCTGACGTGATAGAACAAAATTAAAAAAATAGGTCTAGTTTCAACCAATACGCCGACCACTAGTATGAATAATTTCTCGACTAGAACACTATCTGCATGATCACCGCAGATATTTGTTGAACTACTATAAACACAATATAAAGTTTTAGAACACGCAATAAACCTTATATTCGCATTTCTAGTTTAAATTTTATTCATACAGCAGGAACTTTATAATGTGTTCAAACAATAAAACAATTTTACATGAAATCTGTCCCATGTGAGCGGACTTTTGGATAAGCGTATGCTGAGTTGTGGGAGACGCAGCTTGACATCATACTATAATATTGCGCTTGTATCCCCGAAGGGGTAGGCAGAGGTGTAACTAGTACATCCACAATACGCGGACCTTAATTCCGATTGATGATGTGATACGAGTATATCTATCGGATTCAAATTTTAATCCCAGGCACATGGTAAATCATTTGTAATTCTTCCAACCGAAAACTTAATAGATAATTTGAACCCAGGACCTTATAGACTTCTCACTCTAAATACATTGCAATTAGACTACATGTCAGCATACGCTATGTAAAATGTTTGTAGATTAAGCACTCGCTTTCAGACTCTGAGCGTATAGACGCTATCGAACAAATAAAGAATTATCAAAAAAGCATCACTCTGTGAAAAGATATGCATTACATATATTATGTATAAAGTGTGTAAAAAAATATAATAGATACAAAAAAAGAAACAAATATATGCGTCGAATTAAGAATTGCATTATGCTGTGCTTCGACGCCTACATGTCAGCATACACCAAGCTAAATGCACATAGATTGTGCACTCGCTTTCTATGAACAAACAAAACCTTTGACACGCAGTTTATACGTCCCATATTTTACGTCAAAGGCGTTGAACACTTTAATTATTTAACACCTTACATTTTACCTCACAACGTTGTTAAATGTGTTTGAGGCTAAGAGCTAAGATGGAGATTAGGAGCTTTAACTTAAGGTTATAACGAGGATAAATCGTTAATAGATAATGTGAAAACCTATTGGGCCGTGATAATGGAAGGATTACTTTCTTCACCTCATTGGTCTAGTGGCGTACTAAGGCTGAGAACTGTGAGTTCTTAGGTTCAAGACCCAAGTCGGGCGATCACAATTTTATTTGAGATTTCAATTCTTATAATATCTTATTGACAGCCGTGGCGCAGTGGGTTAGCAGTCGACTGTGCAGCGTGAGGCCGCCGCGCGGCTTCGATCCCCGCACTGAGACAAATATTCCTCTGATCCGCAAATATGTTTTGGGTCTGGGTGTAGTGAGACCGAAAATCTCTCGTAGTTCCTGATACCTACGACAAAAGACTAATATCTTACTGTGGGGTCAGGACTACGTGTGTGATTGTTGGGTGTTATTTATTTAATTTATCTTATTTTCAGATTACCTACAAGAATAGCAAAAACTTATTCATAACCATATTTTTCTGTAGTCCAGGGGTCGAGTCTCAAATTAGCTGTGCTAGTGAAAAAAAGTCAATATTGCAGAATAAAATGTCTTTACATAGTCCTACAGAAAGATGGTACGCAGACCCTGACGTGACCCTACTATCAAACGGGATTCATCGCCACCTACGATTTATTATTTCGACGCCGAAAGAGAATTGTATTTTTGTCCGTACCTGAGACACTAAAATAAATCTGGAAGTAGGTTTGTAGACAACCCTCTTAACTCAAGGGGACTAGGGACACATCTGAAATATTTTTTCTATGATGTTTTATCGCCTCGTTGATCTAGTGGCAGCGTCTTGAGGCTGAGAAATCGGTTAGGTCCTGGGTTCAAATTGAGTTTTCGGTTCAAAAAATCACACATTAGGTACCCGAGATTGGAATTTGTACCCGTACAGTGATAGGCTTGTCTCCTATTACACGGGACTGAAATGAACTCCACTGCCTGGTAGCATATTTATCTGCTCCTCCTAGAAGGATACAAGCGTGAGCATATGTTATGTTTATACGATTTCCGTATGATGAGTTAACGAAACAGATGAAACGAAAAGTCGCTCGCCTAATGATTTACCACACAGAACATTAAATTAAAAAAAGCGTATTAAAAAAACCACTGCATCGCACTGAACTGCCTCGTCACCCCGAGACGTGAAATGTTAAGTCTTTTAATGCATATTAATTTCACTGGCTTAATATCCTAAAACACAACAGTGCTTACTCACTGCTGCTTGGCGGAATTGACAAAGCGGTGTTACCAACCCAGACGGCTTCTCGCATTCAAGGGGCCTACCACATCGTACTCGTACATACTATTAATCTGAGTAAAGCATTTATTGCCTTAATAAATTCATTCTTAATATACTAGTGGAGGAGAACTTGATTAATATTTGCAGGGCAGGCGTATACCATCAGATGAGCAACCTGCTCGTTTCGTCATTCAAGCTATAAAAAAATCCTCTGAACTTTGACTTCTACTATGATTATAGATTGTCGGTATAATCATTAGCACATTCTACTTACTACCTAAATTATTCAATATTTTCGTTGAAAATAGTTTTACACTAATGTGTTTCGCTACACAAAATGAGCGAAAAACTTCATGATGTATTTTACTAACGACTTGCCTTTAGGCTGTGTTTCTTGTTTTTAAATAATTTTTATTTGTAAGCGTCTCTCGAAATTATAGTATAATTTTATACGTACTTAGTTCTTTCAAATTCGTTTGTAGAAATTTTTTTAAATAAACGCTTATCTTATTAGGCATGATATTTTCGTGGAAATTCTTCAAACGAAGCGACCCGGGATTTTTGTGAGTTGGCTAATTAAATGTAAAGTTGTTTTTAAAACAACTAATTTGTTCTTAATCAGCTCAGGGAATGTTTTAATGCTAACTTTCGCATATAAAAATGAAATAATAATTATGTTTATGTTTGACAGCCTCCGTGGCGCAGTGGGCGATTAGCTGGCTGTGAAGCGAGAAGCCGCGTGCTCGATTCTTACACAGACACAAAATATTTGTGTGATCCACAAATATTTCTTTCGGGTATTTCCTCCAGAGGGGTTGACGTCAGGCAGGCGGCCGGTCGTAAAAACTATAAGCCAAATCTTTCTGTAACATGTGTTAAAAAGCATGTTGCGCAATTTAACGCTTGATGTGACGGTCAGTAGTAAGGTCATAGTAGGTCTTAACTGAGAAAAGGAACTTAATATATATACATTACGCCTGTAATCCCCGAAGGGGTAAGCAGAGGTGTAACCAGTACACCCACATTTCGCCGAGTTTATCTTTGTCCCATGAAGTGATAGGGGGCGAGATTAATATACAACATGAATATTAAAAATAATAAACATAAAAGTTCGATCGTTGCAGCAAAATATAAATCTAATTGCCATTTTATTTCACAGAAATCAAGACTGGAACTTTGAACGCATTCGCTAATTTTCAATAATGCAGCAGTTGTTATATAGAGGCGAAGTTTTTAACTTGCAGCAAACATTAAATACTACAGTTTACGAGCAAGTGTTGGTTTTATAACCTACATTGTATAGCACCACCTGTTTCTCTCGTTCAATTAACTTATGTCTCATGTTCAGAAGGTATTCATGTATTAAACCCAAGTATTAAGAACATATATGATTTGTAAATCATTTTAAATGAGATATGTGTTGCGCGAGAAATTGAAATAATATTTATATTTGATAGATGTCACGCGCGGTTTTACCCACAACATATAATTGATTAGATTATAATTGATTAGGGTCCAAACACTGAGGAGTGAAAACCCCCTCTGGGTGATATGCGAAAAATCATAAATATTATTTAAAAAACATAGAACCCGATTGCAGCGCCATTTACTGGGTCCAATTGTGATTCACAAATTGGTACATTGGACAAAGCGGTAGGTGCCTCGTATGCGAGAGGCCGTCTGGGATGGTAACACCACTGTCTATTTCTACCGCCAAGCAACAGTGTGTAAGCACTGTTCTAATCTGATTTAAACGACATTGAAGCCAGTGAAATCGAGACTTAACAACTTATGTCTCGGGGCGACGAACGCAGTCCAGGGTCACGCAGTGCTTTCTAATTTAAAGTTGTGGCGTTACTACTGTTTATGGGCAGGCGTGGCTCTTACCATCAGGCGAGTGCCCTGCTCATCTCATCATTGAAGCTAATAAAGAAAAATTAACCCTCCAGCGACCTACTAAAACACACACAAAAAAGTTCATTAAAATCGGTCCAGCCGTTTAGGAGTTTTTGCGAGACTAACGCCCAGAAATTGATTTTATATGGATAGCGGCCGTAGTAAAGCGAGCGTGTCGCGGAATACCGCGAATTATTTTGATTATTTACAATTGTTCATTTAAAAGTCTGTATAAAGGAAATCTTTTTTTTTTTTTATAAGATACTGTGGCTAGATAAATACTGCATGAAAGTATATTGTTAGCGTATTCTGTTAATATTGGTATATTGAGGGTGTCTGAGAAAGCAACGTTGGGTACACTGGAATAATAATGGTGCGATATAGTTGTGGAAGGGTAGTTAAATGGTATAAAAGAGGTTGACGCCATAACTGGACGTTCTTTTGCCCGCGGTCAGTCAGTTCACAAAGATCAGTGCTCGGTTGATAGTCCAAGTGTTCATTACGCGGCAGCTATGCTGGTTTACTATTCGGTTCTAGTTGTTTGAGTTATAATTAGGGAACGGTCTATAGAGAATCCTGACATGGGGTTGTGGTCGGTAAAGTAGTAATATTGTAAATGTAACCAGTGAACTATGAGTTGAAGTGATTATTGTCGTTTGGTATTAGTGAAATAATACTCGTCTCGCGTAACTTAACAGAGGGCGACGAAGCTTTTTTCTCTGTAGCGAGTGGACAGTGTGGTTTGTGAATTGTGTACCTAGTGCGGTAAAGTCGAGTTTAGCGGTAAGTGCTAGAACATAATCATGGTGACTATATAATGCAATATTTCTTTGTGATTTATGATTCAATCTATATTATATGTGGTTAAGTTGCTGTGGCGACAAATGTGTATGGTTAACCTGCTGCGGCAGAAGTGTACCTTTGGTACAGAGAGTTTCTACGAGTAATATGGTTATCCTGCTGCGGCAGAAGAGTACTTTGGTACAGAGAGTTTCTACTAGTAATATGGTTATCCTGCTGCGGCGGAAGTGTACTCTGGTACAGAGAGTTTCTATGAGCAATTAGATAGCCTGCTCCGGCAGAAGTGTACGTATGTACAGTATTGCTGGGACAGGGGTGACTATAAGGGGAGGTTGGAGGTCACCGGGCGAGTGCCCATAATGGTATGGGCATACTGCGGTCACTGCCCGGCTCAAACTGCGGTCACTGAGCCTTAGTATTAAACATACACTACCGTATGTATAGCGAGTAACCGTTACGAGAGGAACCAGATTCGAATCCCGCATCGCAAATATTTGTTTCATGTTTTGTTATTGTGCGTAACTCATAGTCACCGATAACTAGGCCAAAATCATAGGGGTCGGGTCTATTTGCATGATTTTTGGGTGTAAATATTTAATTATTTTTGTCTGCGTTGAACTTTTCAAAGAGGAAATACCGTAGGGAGGAATGGAATGGGTTACCATTACAGAGGTCGTGGGATGGATCCTACATTCGAGGTGCACTTTAAAACCATGAATTAATTAAATTACCATAAATTTAAGGATATATACTTTTTAATTATCTTTGCAAAGACACGATTTCTTAAAATGTAGAACCGAAACAAAGTAAGACATTACAATTAAACGGGTATTACTAAGCTAATACTATACACAAAATTGTTAAACTTTGGTAAATAACTCGCAAAGATGTCGCTGTTTTATCATTTTGAATTTTCAAAATACACATTAGTTTCCCTGTAAGGCCAAATTACCTACCTAAATCATGGCGCATAAAAACCAGTTTAAGAAGACCCGCCGCAGCGCCCGTGGTCTGATCCCGATCTGCCATCACTCACCGCACGAAGCTAGCGCTATTTGTTTAGACGTGGAGGTGGGCGGACACAATTCGAATTTCGTCTTTTTTTATAGTATAGGCCGGCAAACGAGCAAGTGGGTCACCTGATGGTAAGTGATCTCCACCACCCATGTACGCCCACAATACCAAAAGAATCATGGGTGCGTTGCCGACCTTAAAGGAAAGGGATAATTAAGGAATTGGGAAGGGGAGGGGGTTTAGGCCTCCGGATATCTCTCACCGTACGAAACGCAGCAGCATGCTGCTACTTTACGACTGTTTTCTGTGAAACAGTGGTAATGACCCGGAGTAGCCGGCCCATCATGCTGTAGACAAAAGTGTCTACGGCGTGGCTCTACCACTCAATATGAAGTAGAATAAGCCCTTTATAGTGAAAAAATTGTCGTAAGGTAACCTGCATAGTTAAGAGTTGTCCATAAGAATCTCCATAAACGTGGTAGATAAAAGCCTAATCTTATTAGGTCCAGCAGGCCTAGCCCAGCAGTAGGACAATACCGGCCCTGTGGAATGAGTGTTTTTGTAGAATTCCATCACAGTATCCCGTGCCTGTCGTAAGAGGCGACTAACTGGGGCCGCCTGGGGTCGTGGCCGCGTAGCGGCAGATGCGTCTTCATACGTAATGTACATCCTACGAGCGACCCCGAAATGGAGGGCAGTACGAAATATTGTATAGGACTAATAAATTAAAACTAAACATTAATATTAGAAAGGAAACTATTCAAAGAAAAAAATAATATATTAAAGCAAATTACTCTGAAGAACAGATCGAATGTGATGTTTGTGGTTTGAAATGCCATAAAAGCGTATTTAGATCGTTCGTGTATCGTTGCGAAACTTAACCTGCTTATTTATGCGAGTACGTCTAGTTAGTGGCTATCTAGACGTTTCAGTAGTAGGTATTAGTACAAATTCATAAATATTGCATTGTCAAATAAATAGGATGATACAAATATTTACACATGAAGTTTAATTAAAACCATGTGAAAATTAACACACAACATTATGAAGACAATTATATAAAATCTCTCGGCAGCCCATCGCGCGAATACAACGGCCCGTGCAAAGAACACTCATTATTTTAAGATTATGAAAGTTAAAATTTAACGGCAAACGTTAACTTGTCGAGCTACCGTGTAACACAGTACGTAACTTCATTCGTGAGAAGCGAACTTGCGAAATTTATATTTAAGGCGCTACTAAGTTAAAACCGCCTCACAAACTCGCAGTTTAGGGACAACGGCGGGGAAAATGGGCGGCGGAAAGGCGAGACACTTCAGAATTTTAGAATTTTGTCACGAAAAACTTTGTAATTTCGAAACGAGGCGCTATTTGAACGTAGGACAACATAAATCATCGTACTTGTTCTTTGTTTATACGCCAACTTTGAGATATACTGGACGGATATATAAGTTTACATTTCAAATTCAAATTTCTCAAGTGGTACAGCCACGCTATAGACAGTTTTGCATCAACAGGAGTAAGACGGCTCGACCGGGTCGTTGCCACTGTTCTACCTAAAAACCGACGTAAAGTAGCTGCTGCGTTTCGAACTGTGACTTATATATTTGGAGAATTAAATCTCCTTCCCCTTTCCAATTGCTTTATTATGCCTTTCCTTTAAGGTCAGCAACGCGCTAATGATTCTTTTGGTATTGTGTTTGTACGTGGGCGGTGGAGATCATGTATCAGGTGACCCAATTGCTCGTTATTTTATTGCCGGCCTATGCTAGAAAATCAATTTTTTTTTAACTCTGAAGTCCAAAGCAATTTTTCCCTCACACTAAACGCCTGTAACAAATGAATCGGAACAACGAACTCGACCAAACTTCACTTTTAAATTGTAAAAGCACGACTTGAAAATTCAATACCAGATACACTCCGTGAACTTCGTCTTCCACTAACAATTAGTTCCGACCCGCTATACAAAGGCTCCCGATGTACATAAGGCGTGAATTGGCCGCAGCCGACGTACTATGAGGCGTTGTTTGGTATTAGGTACAAGGGTTGCTTTGTTCGTAACTTGAACATTACACTCGGGAAATATAGATGGAATGTTCGGCGTCGCTGTGAATTTCCGAGACGCCTGGGAGATCTTCGTAAACACCATAATGTAATACATTTATGCCATAATGAAACCATTGGCAACCACGGTTTGGTATGTGGTTTTAAATACATAAGCGTTATTTTGTATGATGTAGTGATGGGGGGGATCGGAGATAATCTCTATATCTTGTTTATAACGTGGACATATAATACGGGTGTGTTATTTATAATAACGATGAAATGCAAGAATAATGTTTACGCAATACGAGTACTCAGTCAAGATACCTAATATTTATTTTTATTGCTTGTATTCTTATTATTTTAAGAACCGTAAGAGATACGACTGCTGTGCTGAGGTCTCTGGTTCGATTCCCGGGTCGGGTAGAAGTGATATTGTTTTTTTTTACCACGAAATGCTTAGTATCAGGCCGGAGTCCGGAATTGGCTTGCAGTTGATACGAGGAGATGACCATATAGGAGTATCAAATGGAAATGCAAGGCACTTTGGTCACAAAGCAAAGGAGCGCATGCACTAACGCTACGAAAGGCACAGTGCGCGACCTTACGAAATGGACTTGGAGCAGACTTCATTGCATTACGCACCTCGCAACCCTTGTCGCTTTCACCTACAGGTGATTAAGGCATTGTATACACGTGCTTCAATTTAAGTGTGGAGAAGGATTAAACTAGTATTGTTAGTGTTATCACTATTTAAGTCAAGTTACACTTTTTAAGGTTTAATCACATGGGTATGTTACCCTTTTACTAAACCTATACCTTCTGTCTGTCCGTCTTTCTGTGCATCTATGGTGTCTTTAGAGGGTTCTATATTTTAAACCATAATAGATAGACTGAAATTGTTATGTATTATTATGACGGACATCTTAACCAATATATATTTTGAAGGTGTGGGTGCAGAACCCACGGTGCTTGAGTCCGACTCGCACTGGACCACTTTTCAAACTATATTTATTTTACAGCTGACAACGGAAATATCCTGAGGAAACCTACATACCTGAAAACTTCTCCATAAGAATTTCGAAGGTGAAGTCTGCCAACCCGCATTAAGCCAGCGTGGTGGGCTAAGGCCTAACCCCTCTCATTCAGCAGAGAAAACCCGTGCCCAGTAGTGGGTTGTGTTAATACGAGTACAAGGCTAGTATTATAAAGTATATAAATGAAAGTAAATCACGCGAAAACGTTAACTATCGTTCACGACAGCACAATGACAATACAATGAACACTTTTGATACAAAAGCTGTTGTGTGCATGACCTAAGGTAGATAGTATTATTGTTTCCACGTTGCGATGGCTGCAATATCACTTCCACTAAACACAGTTTCAAACTGCAATGGAATACTATTGTTTAATAAAGGACGGAATATTCACCCCATCTACCCTGTACAATAACCGGCAAGCTTCATTTACCTGTACGATCGGTTCCATTTTATTCAATTTAGCGCATCTGGTGTTGCAATTCTATTTATAAGATAAAGACAGTAGAAAATGCGGTTCAAATTAGTAGAGCCATTCTGTATACGGTTTTGACGTGTCATTGTCTCGTAGAAAATTATCTGAAGTGGCGCAACTTGCTGTCGTTTTCGGTACGATGAGTAAAATTTCCAAAGGCTAAGGCCCCGTTCCTCTTTTTTATTTACTTGAATGATGAGACGAGCAGGTCGCTCGCCAGGTGCTAAGCGTCACGCCTGCCCATAAACAGAAACATCACACATAACTCTGAATTACAAAGCACTACTGGCACAGGACTGCGCTCGTCATCCCGAGATATATGATGTTAAGTCTCGTAATACCCAGTAATTTCACTGGCTTCAATGCCGTTCAAACCGAAACACAACAGTGCTTACACAATTTAGCTCGGTGGCAGAAATAGACAAAATATCACCACCTGGCACCTAGTCATTTCATCTTTACAGTAGACAACGCACCTATGATTTTTCTGGTATTATGGGTATGTCATGGACTTTGAAGATCATTATCAAATAGCCTACATGCTTGTTTGCCAGCGTATTCTATTAAAAAATGCAAGATGTATGTATTGCTTGAAATGTTCGCTTGTATCCTATCATTGTTTAACTATTACCAACGTTTATCTATTTAAAACATCTTTTATTGTAGTATTTTAGTAGTTTTACTTTACACAATAGACCACCTTATGCGGTATAGCTTATAATTTCGTACAGGAAGTACCTCGTTTGTACAAAAAACCTCATAAAAAAATTAACTAGATTGCGGACAATACGATAACAAGTAGCTTAGTAGGCTGTTCTGTAGAACTAGGTTGCTCTAACAGGGAAAGGGAAATCGTTTAAGCCTCTGCCGAATTTTGTGCCACCTGGGACTCTGGTATTAAGCACGCCGAGGTAATTTTCGGTATTACGATCAGTGTTTTAGTCTTGCCGAGGGAAAAAATGTATGTTGCTACGTTTTACACAGTAAGTATCTACTTAACATACTCTATAGCAACATATAACATTGTCTATAGATCAGACTAGGATTTTCACTGTGGTACATACATACGCACTCACGTCTGTATTCCCTGAAGGCACAGGTGTAACCAGTACCCACATATCGCCGAGTTTATTTCCGTCCCATGATGTGATAGGGGGCGAGCATATCGCCAGACACCGGGCACAATGCCAGACACCGCGCTGATACTGAGCATTTCGTAATAAAAAAAGCCAATATCAGTTATGCTCGACTTTGCGATCGGTCCCAAGAACTCAGCATAGTAATCGTACCGCGTACGCATTACAACTGCGCCACAGAGACAATTTAAATTCATTTGTTTCCACAACCTTTTTTTTTTTTTATTTATTTAAGGTAAGCTTTTTAACATCTTAGGTCATTAGCGACACGTGAAGCACTATACAATGAAGTGTGAGTAATTTACACTAGTTTGTAGACATCAATCAATTTTAAAAAAGATATTGTTTGCTGACAACCATCCTGACTTAAACATTCTCTTAAACTGGTTGGTACCTTACATTTACTTTTTTCATTTGTATAAGCTGTACATTGTTCTAAAGATGTAACACAGTTAAATCCATTCCGCATTTGCATTTATTTATTTTTAGTAGTTTAGTTATTAAGTGGATATGTGTCATATTAGTGTGACCAATACGAAGTCTAGTGATATTTACTTGATCTTTTCTATTAGTAAATGATGTAGGAGCTTTATCAAAAATAGATTTTCTAATCCTAAATAATTTACTTGCGTTGTCTGTCTTCCAATCATTATCCCAATAACTTTTAACTATGTGTCTAATATATTTTTTTATATCAATTGGGCTTGATCTAATTGAACCGTCAATTTCATTATCATTTATTGCAATTTTAGCTTCTTTATCAGCTTTCTCATTCCCAATTATCCCTTGATGACTTGGAATCCATATCAGTTCAAAATTAAAATTATTTTGTAATAAGTTAATCATCTTTTGTTTAATTTCTACAATAAGTGGATGTATGTTTCTAATATTTTGTAAAGCTGTTAAACATGATTTTGAATCAGTATAAATGACATAGTTGTCTATGTTAGATTTGTTTTGTATTACTTCCAAACTCTTAAGTATAGCAGTTGCTTCACAAACAAAAATGGAGTGAAAATCCAAGAGTCTATATCTATAACAGACATCATCAAACACTATTGCACATGCTGATTTTCCATCTATGACAGACCCATCAGTGTAAAAGGATTTATAATCTTGAAGTTTGTTGTTAATTTCTTTAAACAACTGTTTATAAATACATTGTGGTGTTTTATCTTTAGGAAATTTTGTCAATTCAAGATTAATGGAAAAATCTTTTTTTTCCCACGGACCACATGATAGTAGTTTTTTTGTGAGAACAGGTGGAATTTTAAAGTTTAGTTCGTTTAAGTATCTAGCTACTCTGATCTTTAATGGTTGTGGTAAATTAGGTTGAAACTGATATTCTATATCCGTTGTTGTTCCTTTTGTGTAATAATTAAAGGTTGGGTTATCTGGTTGAGATAGTATATTTGTTGCGTATCATATAGCTAGCTCCTTTCGTCTAAATTTTAATGGTATTTCTCCAGCTTCAGCTAGAATGCTTTTAACAGGGCTTGTTCTAAAGGCGCCTATACTAAGTCTAAGAGCGCAGTTTTGAATAGTTTCCAGAGTATTTAATGTTCGTGGTTTTGCAGAGTCATATAGAATGGAGCCATAATCAATTTTTTGTCTAAGGAGGGCACGATATGCATCTATTAGACACTTTCTATCAGATCCCCATGTTGTCGATGATAAAACTTTAATTATATTTAATCTTTTATGACATTCGGCCTTTAATTTATTTATGTGTGTAGTCCAAGTCATTTTCTTATCAAATAATAAACCTAAAATTTTTATACTATTTACCTCATTAATACAGTGTTCATTTAATGTTAGTTTTAAGTTTTTATTTTTCTTCTTTTTATTGGAAAAAATTATAAACTCTTTTCTTCTCTTCTCATTTTTGTTTTAGAGAATAGAAACCCAGATTTAGTTGTCCATTTTTGCAGATTATTAAGTGTATTTTGTATTAGTTTTAGCGTAGGTTCCAGAGTCCTGCCACTAACTGTTATAGTTAAATCATCGGCAAACAAGAACCCTTTTACAGGTTTTTCAATATATGACAGAACGTCATTAATAGCTAACAGAAAGAGGATAACGCTAAGCACCGAACCTTGGGGGAGACCATTTTCTATAGGGATCGTATTAGATATTGTGTCATTTATTCTTACTTTTATGGTTCTTTGTGTGAGAAAGTTTTTGATAAATGCAAGGATGTTTCCTTTAATATCGAGTTCTTGAAGTAGCGCAAATAGCCTATGTTTCCAGACCATCTCATATGCTTTTTCTATATCTAAGGCTACAGTTACTACATAATGATCACTGGCAAAAGAATGGAGTATTTCACTTTCTATGTTTAAGTGGTCAATTGTTCCACAACCTTTGTTTTTAACGATTTAGTACGAATATGCAAACAACGTCCAGTTTTAGCCTTGTCACTTAAAGAGAACAATAAGTACATAATCTAATATTTTAACCATAGAAATAAGATGACTAGAACGTTAACTCTCATTTGAATCTGCCAAAAATACGGCTCCACTTACTTACACATGCAAAGGTAATCACACGTAACACTCATACAGGCAACAAAAATTAATGTTCAAAAACAACTTTATTTCATAAAAGTCGTTCTGCACCGCGCAAAAAATTAAACGTATTATGTGTCAACTAGAATCCATTTTTCAATCATGAATCCATTTTTATGAATTGACGAATGAACGAGCTGCACAGACTTTTATAGTCCCACCCCCTTGCACAGAGTTTTGCTGGGGTAAATTTTTACTTGAGTTGCGTTTCTTGTCATCTTATTTCGATGATGTTAACTGTTCTATACCTCATCTATATAGAATTATCATTATCGCCATTCATGTTTAATCCTATTGTACATACAACGATTCTGAAAACGCAAAGGTGAAAATCTCAGCCGATTAACAAACGGGGGTTACATTTCTCTATTGCGTACCTCGAATAGAGAATGCCCCGGAGACACGAATCGGCTGCGTAAAGGTTACTAAAGATTTATATTATCGCCATAGGTTACCTCCGGTCTGATATAATGGTACATGGACTTTCATTCCAGGATTCGGTCTTTATACAAGGTATTTTGTACAAGGTAATAGGCCCCTCGTATGCGAGAGGATGTATGACTAAGTACCTTTGTCTATTTCTGCCGCCTAACACCAATGTGTAAGCACTGTCGTGTTCCGGTTTGAAGGACATTGAAGGCAATAAAATTACTGGGAATTATGAGACTTAATATCTTATGGTTTGGGTGAGGTGCGCAGTATAATGTCATACAGTGCGTTGTAATTCGTAAAAAACGAAGATTACCGAAACACATCACATTCATCGTAATTTATGTACATAACTATATACTTTAATGATGACTTTAATGCAAAGACTTGAATGTATACCATTAAAGTCTTACCTTAAGTGAGATTAAAATAATAAATTAAACAAGAGATAATAAAATGGAAGAAAATATGATTAGAAAGTCCAATATTAATTTAAGATTAAAACAAAAATGTAATTTAAAATTAATTAAAGAATAATTTAAAATATTGTTAGAGTCGCATCGTTCGTATAGTTTAGTGTCTACAGACGGGCTAGCTAGTGGTTTTCAATATATTATGCTAACTTTATAACTAAATTAATAGCAGTGATAGCTCAGTGGGGAGTGGTATGGACTGTCGAGACGAAAGTCGCAGGTTCGAAACCAGCTCCAAGAGCATACACCTCTGACTTTTCTAAGTTACGTGTATATTAATTGTTAATTATCACTTGCTTTAACGGTGAAGGAAACATCGTGAGGAAACCTACTTACCTGAGAAGTTCTCCATAAGAATTTCGAAGGTATGTGAAGTCTGCCAATCCGTATTAGGCCAGCGTGGTAGACTACGGCCTAACCCCTCTCATTCAGTAGGAGGCCCGTGCCCAGCAGTGGGACGTGTATAAAACAGGGTTAGTATTATTATAACTAAATTACGAAGTACCTACATCTTCACTCATATACAACTTTAATAGGTAAATTTGTACTTTACCCCGAGATGGAGGGCAGTACGAAATATGTTGTTACCTATGCCGTCGAAAGGCATCCCTATTGTAAAGGGCTCCTAGGAAACAGTTCGTGAAGCAGGAGAGCGGTTCTGGCAGCAATCCAGAGATCAGGACACTCAGGATCCCCTGGGATCATCCTACTTGCGCTGAAGAAGGCCACCACGGGGTTTTTAGTCGGTATAACACCATAGGGATTTTTTGTCTAGAGACCCGACCCAGTAGTCGTTCAGACAACTGGTTCGGAAGTCTGGTGAGTCCAGCATCACCATCTCCCCTTCCCCCGGAACTCAGAAGATATCTATAATCAGGGTATTCCCGGGGGAAAAATAAGGTAAAAGCGTGCTTGAAATTTATCCACGAATTACATAAAAAAAAGTAATGTGTACAAAGGAACAATCTATTAATTGTCTTGTAACATGATATTATAGGTAATGCATTTCCTCAGTATTCCGAGTCTCCAAGCTGAGAATCGATTATTCTACGAATTAGAAACATAATGCGGTTTCTAAACAACTCTACAACATTCTAGTGTACGAACTATTCTGGAGTAAAATAAACTAGAAAAAGCCTTTATAATCAGTAATATGTTTCAATACAAGTTGACATTATTAGATAAACGAGTATTATAGGTTAGTCATTTAATCTGACCATTTTACAAATGCATGAATTACAGATCACCAAATATGATTCAATACATGACAGCCTCCGTGGCATAGTGGGCGAGTAGCCGGCTGTGAAAGTATAGGCCGCGGGTTCGATCCCCGCACCGAGACAAAAATGTATTATGATCCACAAATATTTGTTTCGATACATATCCAGAGGCCCAAGACCTCCTCTCTTGTCCCTTAATTATCACTTTCCTTTAAGGTCGGCAACGGTATTGTAGCCGTACATGGGCGGTGGAGTTCACCTATCATCAGGTTACGAGTCTCGTTAAAACCTGGGTAAATCATGCTTTTAACTTGCAACGTGCCCAACCTATAAAGACCTCCCGGCTTACAAACCATGCTGTCATTACACCAACTTGATAAGGGAAAGTCAAAAGGAAGGGAACAAACTCGTACATGGAAACCGTAATCTCTGCGGTCCCCTCAACTGTCGTTAATAAAACTCGAGAACTTATCTTTGGGGAGGGATAAAAATACTTTTCTACCGAAAAATCACACCGTTGAAATGTTTGCACAATCACGCGCGAAGCAATGTGCTCCCGTCGATACGGCTTTTAGTATGCATAACCGATAAATTAAAGATTTTTCTGGAACAGTCGCATATGAACGTCGTTTGCGGAACTGGGCATGGGTAAACACGTTCCAGCTTGAATTTATTTTGTTTTAGTTTCTTTTATATTCGACAGTTTCCGTGCGCAGCGAGTGAGTAGCCATTTGTGGGACGAGATGCCGCAGATTCGATCCCCGAATCAAGAAAAATCTTTGTGTGATCCAAAAATATTTGTTTCGAGTCTAGGTGTTATCATATCATAGGTGGGATCATAAGTAATACCCACAGAAACTTTGAATTACAAGGCACTGCATGGCACTGGACTGTGTTTGTTACCCCGAGACATAAGATGTTAAGTCTCATAATGTTCAGTAAGTGAAGTTACGAAGAAATCACTACTGCAAACACGATTGTAAGTTGTTTAATGCAAATGTCTTTACATTAAGTAATCTGCAATATAATAATGTGTCAGATTTAGAGCTTTGTTCATTTCTAAACTTGTGAGTCACTTACGCAAGTCTTCGGTAGACCCATACGTAAAACTTACAAATGTAATTCAGGCCTAATAACATTTATATTCAAAGATAATGTTGGTATAAGCTGGACTCCTAAAAAAATATTCCGTTTAGGTGAAAAAGTAAATTACCATCGGTTTAGTTAATGGATCCGATTGAACTGTTTGTTTGTTCGTGGTCGAGGAAATTTATATGCATAGATAGGAAAATTCCATTAAGAAGTACAACTTATTTAAGTGTTTAGATTAGTAAAGAATGTTTCAACATTTACAATCGATTCTTACCGCGGGTTGCACCATTCGTCAATGAAAGTTATAATAACAAACAATGGTTGATCTGTTATATGTTTTTGGCTTTTTTATCTGTTTCCACCTGCCCTTATCCCACTTGTAGTGGTGTCGGTGTAACATGCTTTTTAACACATGTTACAGAATTAGCTTGTAGTTTTTACGCCCGGCTACCTGCCTGATGTCAACCCCTCTGGGGAGAAACACCGAGACCCGAAACAAGTATTTGTTGATCACACGGTGCGGGAAACGAACCCGTGGCCTTTCGCTTCACAGCCGACTACTTGCCCAATGCTCCACGGAGGCTTACAGATTTTGCCTTTACGATACTGAAAACAAAAGATACAGCCTTTATATAACTTAAACCTTTGCTTTACTACAAAAAAATAACATTAATCGATAGATGATTCAATCCATACTCAGAAACATAGTTCGGAACATACTTAAAAGTGACAGTGTAATAGAATATAATATATTTAAAACGTAATAAAATATGCGGCAATGCTTTGTGACTTTATTTTAATTCTTTAAATCTATATCTTCTTAATAAGATCAGCAAGCGAATAGACCTTTATATTTTCTGCACTAGAATTACTTAATGCGGCAACGGCTCAGCAGAGACTCAACAGAGTTAATAAATTATTATAACGAAGATATAAATTATTATAACTATACTAATTTCCGTTAATTAGAATTACACTTGATCAAACACGGCTGAACAGTCTGATGGATATATGTTTATTCAACCGGCCCTATTACTATAAGCAAACCTCTTAAAAACAAACACATATTCACCAATTCACATGAAATTAACTCGACATATGCCAAAAAGACCACTCACAAATATAAGCTTAATACACTGTCGGCCATTGTATGCGCTTCACAATCGCTTCCGCACTTCAAGCGGTATACTCGACAACAAAAGTATAATTATAGGCGAAGCAATAAATGGTCATAATGTAAGCACATCTCCACCCAGCGCGCCGCCCGGGGACACATAAAATTTAAACACAATTTATTTACTCTCCCTAAAATGTTTTGCTTTTAAACACTTATGTCGTTAACAATACCTACTTCACTTCATGATACAAAAGCTTGGAGAATATATTGCTTAATGTGTTATTTGAAATAAAACCATTCGGTTTTATTTTATATTAAATGAAAATTGTTTTTGTCCGCTACCATGGCGGTGATAGATTTTCCTAAATTGAAAATTATTTTTCATAAATGTTTTATTTCGAGTGTTTATTAAAGCCATGGTTTAAACAACTTACAATGTAGTATAAATGTGCTTGTAAGGTTTTTTATTAGCCTGTCTCACAGAAAACTGACATGAAGTGGCAGCTTTCGTTTCACACAGGGAGTCTCTCACTCCCTGTCTGATGGGGATTTCAAAACCCTTTCCCCCATCCAATTCTTATTTCTTTCCTTTAAGGTTCACAACGCATCCATGATTTTTCTGATATTCTAGATCTCTGCTTTTGAATTATCAGGTACATTCACACTCGAATTATTATAAAGCTATTTTGTATACCGACTGCCTCGGTGGCGCAGTTGTAATGCGTACGCGTTATGACTGAGGCTGACGCTGAGGTCTCGGGCTCGATCCCCGGGTCTGGTAAAAGTGATATTGGGTTTTTCTATTACGAAAAGCTCAGTATTAGCCCGGAGTCTGGAATTTGTGCCCCGTATGGTGATAGGTTCGCCCCCTGTCACATAATGGGACGGAGATACGCTTGACGAAATGTGGGTGTACTGATACACCTGTGCCTACCCTTCGGGGATTACAGGCGTGAGTGCGTATGTATTTTGTATATTCGGTTTGTAATTATTACATTACATTTTATAATATCGTATTTAGAATTTCTATAAACTTTACCAGCATAAATGTATGACCAAAGTTTAAGTGTAATTTGATTTCTAATACCGTTTTGATAGTTTTGTATCCGTCGTAATTGTAATATACAACATGTTACAGAAAGGTGTGGGCATATTTATGGGTCATTACATACACACATGACCGTGAATGTTTATGTACATCTAGACGTCTTGAAATTTTACGCTAATTTTAATCACTCGTTTAATATAATCATTAAGATCAATCACATTTACATTATTTCTACATACCTAGTATCAGTTGTGTATCATTTTGTGTTGTCTAAAATTGCAAGTCGAATATTGACATGTTACTCATTCGATAAAAAATAAAATGTTTTATTTATGTCCCAACAATGCAATCGGATTTCATAGATAGAATATTCTTTATTGCACACCGAATAAAGTAGGCAACATAAAGACAAGGATCATAGAGTAACGCCCGATTTCTGAAAGGCTGATTAAAGTAAAATTAACTAATCAAATGTCAAATCTCATGTCGTCGAAATTGGGTTGCTAGAAGCGTGGTCAACACCTTTGATTTGACACACGTGTTAGTTAACATAATCTGATAATAATATAATTTGATTGAATAACATAATTTGATTAGCCTTACAGAAACCGGGTGTAAGAGTGATACAATTGGCGGTCTCATCGCAAATGGCGATTTCTTCCAGACAAACTTAATTTGTGCCTTGGGGGCTATATTTATATCGTATATTATACATGCCAATGCCTCGGTGGCGCAGTTCTAATGCGTACGCGGTACGACTGCTTTGTTGATGTGTCGGATTAGACCCCACGTCGGGTATAGTGATATTGGGGTTTTCTATCATGAAATGCTTAGTTAATACTAACAATTAATACAACAAAGGCTAATTCCCGGAGTCTGGAATTGTACCCGATATGGCGATAAGCTCGCCACCTATAACTTCATGGGACTAATATAAGCTTGGCGAAATGTGGTTGTAATAGTTACACCTTTGCCAACCCCTTTGGGGATTACTGGTGTGAGTGCGTATGTATGTATGTACTATACGTTACTTAAATTTGGCCACACCTTTCTGTAACACGTTGTATATAGTACTACGTTTAGATGTGCATTTCAGCAATCTGCATCTATTTTAACAATATGAGCATATGGTGATGGTCCATAAAGGATCAAAATTATTTAGATCTATTAATGACTTTTGTTTTTTCAGTTAGTTTTATTATTTGGTCTATATTTATACAGTCACTTCTGTTACAATTTTAAAATAGTTTAAATAAATGAATACAACCCCAGTCAGTCCAATGCATTTAATTAAATAATACATACAGAAGATAGTACGATCGTAAGTATCGACACTTAAGTGGGAGTCGCTAGTACCGCTGTGGACTTAGCGGGTCGCAAGAGCCCTTATAAGGGGCGAGACACAGGTCGCTTCCCTTCCCTGATTCTACACTAATCTACAGGCGGTATTACATATCGCGGCTGCTTTATGAAAGCCATCAAGTGGTTATTAACTATTGAATAAAAAGGAAAAAAATAACATTAACGAAATCGACATGCTATATTTTTGAAAATATAAAAAAATATATACTTTTAGTCTCATTCGTTAAATTTACATTAAAATTCTATTAAAATTACATATTTGGCTAGCAATAAAATAAAACATAGAAACAACTTATTAGAATAAGTGTTCTTGATTATAATATTTTCTTTGGGAAAACAGGCGTGAGTCTATGTATTTATGTATTATTTATTCAACATGCTATATATACACTTTAAACAGACAACCTAAATTTTATAAGTACCCAATTTACCCGTCGCAATGACTACAATTGTTCGCAGAGATATCAAAAAATGTCACGTCCAAAAAATATACACGCAAAAAACTAAAATGTGAAAGAATTTAAAAAGATTTTCGCTTAATAAAATCACGTCGCCGCCGACTTCAATAAATGTAACAGGGATAAAATTCTCTAATAATATAAAATAGTTTGTGAAACGTATTTACAATTCAGTGGAGTCAATTCGAAATAACTATCTAGTCGAATCGGCAAACCGAGAATCTATCGGACATAATAATGCATACCAATTCTAATTTGTTTTCGATGTATAACATTTTTAGGTTAGGATATTCTATGGTTTCCAAACCAAGCATCCCGCCTAACGATCCGGTAATAGGGTTGTTGCATTAACTTGAATTCGAACATTAATGTATAAGGAATAGAAAAGAATACAAAATTTTATTAGCTCAAGTAACGCAACGAGCACGTCGCTCGCCTTTTCGATATCGTGTGGAGGGAACTCTCTCTTCCCAACACACAATAACGGCTGGAGTCCCGCAAGGCTCCACCCTGTCCCCTTATCTCTTTTCGCTGTATACAGCCGATATTCCGCGTCCAAAGAACGCCCATCTGGCACTCTTTGCTGACGACACCGCAATCTACGCTTCTCGTAGAAATCCGGCTGATGTGATTCGTCTCTTGCAAGCCGCCGCCGATGAACTCGGCGAATGGTTCAGCAAGTGGCGAATCACAATCAACCCTTCCAAAAGCGCCGCGATTCTCTTCTGTAGAAATCCCCGTCTCACGGTTCCAGCGCGGAATGTCACCATGCACGGCGTGGTCATTCCCTGGACCAAGACCGTCAAATATTTAGGAGTGATCCTTGACCAGAAGTTGACCTTCATGCCACACGTAAACGCGGTACGCGCGCGAGCCGCATTCGCGATGGGTCAGTTATATTGGCTCTTGAATAAAAAGAGTCCAATGTCCGTCCGCAACAAGATTAGGATATATACAACATGTATTAGGCCGATTATGACGTACGCATCGCCGGCGTTCGCTCATGTACCCGAAGTTCGTTATAAGCGTATGCAAACTCTGCAGAATCGCTTTCTGCGTAGAGTCCTGGGGGCACCGTGGTTTGTGCGCAATCACAATCTCCACGTAGATGCCAATCTGCCTACCATCAGGCAAGTCATGAAAGTGGCTAGCAAACGCTATTTCGATCGCGCCGCGCACAATCCAAACACGCTCATTCGTAGAGCGTCGATATATACTCCCTTTGATCGCGCAAAGAGGAGAAGACCGCGTTCCGTCCTCGCCGATCCCGACGATGCGACCACTCTGGCCATCCGAGAGATAGAGGAAGACACATTTAAAGCACACTCCACAAGACCGTCATTCCGTCCTCGCCGAAGAGGACCTCGCCGCGCTCCCCGAAGCACCCCCGACCCTAATAATCCCTAAATAATCCCCTAAACCACCAATCGCAAATGTCTTTGCCCTCTCCCAGTGGCCGTCCTGAGCCGAAGTCCGTATCCCCCGTTAGGGGGGATGCCCTCAGCGGAGGTCACTTAAATTTTAGGGCTGGAGTGCCTACAAGCATTCGCCCGAAAGTCCGGTGTCGCTGACCAAAGCCGACCCATGTGTCAGGCTATCAGCAAGCGTCCATATAAAAAAAAAAAAAAAAAAAAAAAACGTCGCTCGCATAAACAAAGCAACACCAAACGGCACTTTCAATTAAAATGCACTGGACTGCGCTCGTCACCCCGAGACATAAGATGTTAAGTGCCATGATGCCCAGTAATTTCACTAGCTTCAATGTCCTAAAACCGAAACTCAACAGTGCTTACACGCTGCTGCTTGGCGGCAGAAATAGACAAAGCTGTGATACCAACCCAGATGGCCTATCGCATACGAGGAACCTAACATCTAGTCAAATATACATGTGCATACGCATACGCATATGCATTAGGGGAGACATTCCAGATATATGAAAAACCCTTATTATTAAACCCTTACAGCTTTTATTGATTATAGTCCATTGGTTGGCTACCCATGACCAAACACATATTCAATCAAAAACAGAAACGCATTCATTATTAAGCTCATTCCTGTATTCGCGAATGGGTTAGCAGATGTACAACTAGTGCATCCATGGTTCGACGAGCTTATTTCCGTCCCATGATGTGATAGGAGGCGAGCCTATCACCATACTGGGCAAAAAATTCAATACCGGGCAATTCATGCGTACTTTTCAAAATGAAAACTTAAATACAAATTGGGATTTGAGTTCAGTTCACTCACGGTTCTCAGCTTAAGTACATTATTACTAAACCAAACAGGCGATAAACTATCAATAATAAAGCACCATATTTGTTACAGTAATAAAAAATACGTACATTTGATTGGTCATTCAACAGCTCTCCTCAGAAGATAATATAAAAACAGTTGATTTACTGTTCCGTTGTTCATTCAATAAAAGCTTGTCATTCAATCCAGACGCTTTACTTTACCGACCTATACCAATAAAGTTAATAGAATAACAGACAATAGAAATTCTTCGGAATATTTGAGTTTTAAATTGACATACATTAAAAAAGCACCTCAAAATATTTTTCACGCTGTAGACAGTTTTGTACGAATGGGCCGGCTCGACAGCGGAGTTACCACTGTCTCACCGAAATCGGACGTAAAATAGCGGCTTACTGCTGCGTTTTGTACAGTAGTGAGACCTACGGCCTATCAATAGGATCGGAAGGGTCTAATCCCTTTATCATCCCTTTCCTTTAAAATTTGACATTGTGAAACATGCTCTACTTACAGCACTCGAGAGACGTCAATTAACTGTATTTGTAATTAATTTCACACTCGGATATAAATTAATCTCAATTAAAGTCAACAATGAATAATGAAATATTTCTGTCTAACAGAACTTCTTCCCAAACAACCTGTATAAGGACGTAATAGTTCATTACTAATGCTCGTTCGTAAGAAACACATAACAAGCTTAACGTTCGACATTGTTAAAGACACTCGTAGCAGCGAGGGAGTAACTTGAGTGGTTTCGAAGGCAAACTATGTAGGATAGATAAACCTAGTGATAATAATGCAAACTTAAACTTGGCTTATATGCACAATAAAACGGTGGAATGAGCTGAATACTGCGGCCGGTTTATTGTTCGGATGTGGAATGAACGAAGTGATGGAAATTTTATCTGTTTATCTGCTGGACTGCATTTCGATTAAGATTCGTGTGATAAAGAGAATTCATTAGACGAGCCAAGATAAAGCATGGATTGTTGTCAGAATCGCTGTAATTATGGTGTATCAAGTAACTGAGTAATCTAAATGGACCCTGCTATGCCCAAATGTACCAAGCAGTTAGTCTAAGTTACCAACCACAAATTATCAAAAATGCGTGGGTTCTTTACATTATGATACAGCAGTATATAGTGCAGCATAGACACATCTATCGTATCTACCATAGAGTACGAGTATGTATAAGCAGGCAGACCTTCATGACATTTATCAGCTTTTACGCTTTGAAAGATTTAATTGATTTGAAATTACTACACAATATCTATCAGTATCCCTTAACAAAAGTCTTCACACAAATAAATCATTCCCAAAAACTCTGAAAGATTTAGTCAAAACTAATTTCTTAACATCTATAACACTAATATAAATGAAACTATATTTAACCTCAATCTTTGACAACAGCGAAATAATCTATGGAATGAAAATCGAAAACTAAGTACACGAAGCCTACGCTCAAGTTACTCGTAGGTACCGATAAAATCCACAGAGCGCTACAGGAATAAGTAAATATTTTTCAAAAGTGTAGCCTGTGGGGAGAAGTCACAAGAAATAGTTTTATTGATGTCTGAATGCCATCGAGAGGAATTTACTTTTCATTACTACTAAAGTTTGTTCACAAACAGCTCAAGCATCAGTTTTATCAAAAACACTCATGTTCACCATTAATAAATAGATAGTTCGTAAAAATGTTTGTAGTACCTTTGCGATTTTTGTTATGACATTTTAATTTATAGTATAATGTGAATGTCTGTCTATGTTTAACAGACTTTAAAAACGAGGAGGTTTTCAAATCGTCTGTTTTATATCAAAAACTAGTGGGTATGACAGCCTGCGTGGCGCAGTCGGCGAGTAGCCGGCCGTGAGTTTGAGTCCCACATCGAGACAAATGTTTGTATCATCCACAAATATTTGTGGGGACCGCAAGTCCATCGTAGTGCCTAATACTCACAATACAGGTTAACCTAGTGTGTGGTCAGGAGTATGTGTGTGACTGTTGGGTGTATTTATTTATTTATAGCATAGTCCAGTAAATGAGCATATGGATCACCTGATGGTAAGTAATCTCCACAGCCCGTGTACATTCACAATAACAGAATCATGGGCACGTTGCAGACCTTAAAAGAAAGGGATAATTAAAGGTTTAGGGAGAGGTTGTGGTTTTGGGCCTTCGGATATCTCGCTCACCGTACGAAATGAAGCAGCAAGCCGCTAACTTTATGACGATTTTCTGTGAGACAGTGGTAACAACCCGATCGAGCCGGCCCATTCATGCTTGTTATATTGTCTACAGCGTGAAACTACCACTTTATTGCATGTTCATGCATAACTACGATATTTTGCACCGATATTGATGATCCTTTTGTATTTAGACCGTAAACTGTGCCTTGTTGTTCCTGATACCCATTATAATATAGGATATCCTAGTGTAAAGTTAGAATTCAGAACTATGTTTTTTTAGCAATCAGAATGACAAAATGAGCAGGTTGCTCGACCGATGATAAGCGCCAAGCCTGCCCGTAGTCAGAAGCAACACCACACAGAACATTGAATTACAAAGCACTTGACTGCGCTCGTCACCCCGAGACATAAAATGTTAAGTCTCATAGCGCGTAGTAATTCACTGGCCTCAATGTTCAAGTCGAAACACAACGATGCAAATTTTGCGTCGATGGTATCAATAATTGACTATTAAACTACAGTACCACCGACTCGAGATTATTAAGTTATATTTTTAACTTTTTATTTTTTTGGGTCGGTTTTATTTGTTGTTAAAAAGGTTTTACATTATGTCGATCTGTAAACAATAGCAATAAACTTAACCACCTGACAGCTAATACTCTACATTATCAGCACTACTAGTAAAACAAAAATTATACGCGTTTTTATAGGCTTCTGTGGTACACTAGTCCCAAGGGTGAGAGCCGGTTTTATGGCAAACCTTGCCTCCCTACGGCACTAACTCCTTTTTATCTCCGAATCTTTGTCCAGTACACACAAATTGATTTATAGTTATTGAACGATAAATATGCACTGGATAGTCTTAGGTATTTTTATCAGATAAATGAAAGCCCTTCAGCTTAAAGTATATAATCTTTATACATGTAAAAAAGGCGAGGGGGTTGTTATAGGAAATTAAAATAGACTTAATAACTAACAAGACCTGGATCTGAAACATTTTTTCTCGGTGCGAGAGGAAACCGCAGCCTCTCGCTTCACAGCCGCCTAATCTTCCACTGCGCCATGGAGGCTGTCAAACCAATATTTCCAGCTATAAATACCTAAATAAATACACTCAACAGTCACACACATTATCCTTATCTCACAATAAGATATAAATCTTGTGCCGTGGGTATCAGGAACTACAAGACTCTAGACAGTCTAAACACCTTGACCCGAAACAAATATTTGTAGGTCACAAAACATACTGCGGGGGCAGGACTATGTATGTGACTGTTGGGTGTATTTATTTATTATTATTTTTGTAATAGTTCCAGTTATAATTACCGGTACAAGACGTGAGCACAGATGACTACGGCGCTTACGTCTCTCTATCAATCCAATAAACTAAGAGTATCGACTGACAAACCAATTGCGTGAAGCGTCGACTCTCTATGCTCCTTCATTCCACCAATCATATGTAATATTGATTTATTAAAAAATATATTTTTATCATATTATAAACGCCAAAGGTGGAGTGGCATAAATGGGTCATAAACATCTTAGGCTCAAAGCCAACCTATCCTGCACGTGGTCATAGATACATCATACGAGGACGTGGTGTACTCTACTGATTAATGGACGAGGCAATGGAGAAATTTGGTTCCCGTTGCGGATTGTGGGGGTCAGATGAGGGGTCGTCCCATGTAATACCAAATACCGTCAAACCTATGGTACGAGAAGAGAGACCTTTGCATTAACCCGGGTTTACGATGCTATGGGTCTGAAACACCCATATCATTATCTCAAGGTTGTCTGTTACAACCAAACCGTTAGTCATCGTATTTGTATGATCATTACTTACATACTGAACTTTCATTTCTTTTCTTTTTTTCATATTCTTTTTATCCAATTGAGCATGCCGTGGCAACTTGTAATTAAGACAACATTTAGAATAAGACACCTTACCTATGTACAAAATACACTTATGATTGTATGATTTGCTTGAATAAACGCTAAGCAGATAGAAATATATTGTGAACGCCAAAACCCAAATTCTACTTCAGCCATGAATTTATAACATTATAGGCACGCTTATTATAATACACAATATTATACACGATACCAACCACATTACACAAACTTTGTAAGCGTGTCAAACTTAGCAAGATTATAATTATAAGATTCACGTTACCAAAGTATAAATCTTTAATCGAAACCTTGTTGTTTATACACAACAGTTTCCAGCCAGATGCTATCAAATAAACCCATCTGAACTTTTCGATTTGTATTTCCGAAACTCATCTGGATAAAGGCATTCACCCAATTTGCGAACGGTAAGCCAGCCACCCAGCCACACGTCTGTATCGCTTTATAAACAAACCACTAGGATGTAGCGTCCTCGATAAAGGACAATAAGAGAAAATCACCACAAATTCTCGTCACAAACTAGAGTGGATACAGTGTGGTTATAATAAAAAATCCCTTTTAGACAATTTTCCATTATCTGGGCGTCCATTGTTGGGGTCCGTCGGTCAGCATTTTATGGTAGGACGCTGTGTCGTAACTTCTTATTAAACCGTCGGGGACGCACCGCCTTGGCTCTAATTGATTTAGAGACCCCGCCACTCTTGACAGTTCGCTTTTCTTTGTTTACTTTATGCTTCCAAAGGTTTTGGTTTGACTTTGGAACTGTGCCGTGTGATTAGACATTCGCTGCCAACTATCGGTTCGTCAGCAACTCGCTCTAAATGCTTATATTTGACTTTGACTGCAACTGTTGGTTCGTTATGATTGCTAGCTGGTAAATTAAACTACTTCAAAAAGAGTTAACCGAAGAATGTAATGGTTTTAGTTTTATCATACTACGCGAATGTATACCGTAGTGTAATTACATGTTAGCTTTTAATTTAGAATATAAATAATACTGTTACAAAGTCTCCTTTGAGTTCAATATAATTAGCAGAGGACAGTATAAAAATAATAGTATATTCTTATTTAAAAAATATATTTGTCGTCTTATTAAAACTTTAGTAGTCAGTTTTTTTACCTTATCACTGTTTTGCCTTTTTCTTCTCTACATTACGTAGTACAGTATTTTAATAAAGTATTATTTGCCTACGTTAAATAAACCAAACGATACAAAACACTGATTAGCCTGATCATTCGTTAAAAATGAGTCAATTATCCTACTCCTACTACTAATATAAATGTGAAAGTTTGGATCTTTGTGAGTTTGTGAATACGAATGTTTGTTAGTCAATCACGCCTTAACAGCTGTACGGTTTTGGGTAAAATTAGACAGGTAGACCATGACCTGGATTAGGACATAGGCACCTTTTATTCCCAAAAAGTATACATTAAATTACCATACATACTGTTTCCTAGTGGAAGGGTATATATTTCTATATTCGTACCCGACGGGATAGCGACCAACATATAGCATACACAGAGAAAAACCTGTCGTAAGGGCTCGTTCAGGTATGTACTCGTAGCAATTCCGAGGTCATCCAGTGTCTCTTTATAAAGTAAACTATAAAGTCTAGTAACTTCTATTAATTCTGCCGACCCTCGCGTCGCGTCGTGGGACTGCAACGTCTCTCGATGATCAACATTATAAAAGGTCTTTCAATAATGAAGCTCGTCCAATTTATGACGACTGTCTCAATAATCTTGCTGCAAAAAATTTGCTGGATGGCGTTATTTAGGTAGGGTTTGAGGTTATCAAATATTTGCGGTTTATTCATATAAAACTACTATTTAAGATAGTCCCAAAGGGAGAATTCTAAAGGCTTTACATCGCACGAATTCATAGCTAGTTCACGTCGCCGCCGCGCGAGATAACCTAACAAATTTGGCCAACAATGGAGACTATAATTTAACGAAATTTGAGGACCCCTATTGATAGACCAGTTATTTGGTCTGCACTGTACTCATCATATTTAGGTGTAGGCGTGTAGTGAAGTCGTTTTGCCGTGCCAGGATAAAAAAAAAATTTACTAGATTAAAAGGCAACCGTGACCGCTTCCGTGGCGCAGTGGCCGAGTAGCTGACTGTGACACAAGAGGTCACGGGTTCCATTCCCGCACCGAGACAAAATATTTGTTAAGGGTCTGGGTGTTTTCTCGCCAGAGGGCCGTCAGGTCCGTCGTAAAAACTACAAGCCTCAGAAATCTTTCAGTAGCATTTATTAAAAAGCATGTTTCACCGATCCCACTGAGAGTGGGCTAAGGGCAGGTGGAAAAAGAAAAGACAACTCATGATTCGTTAAAGTATGTAAAGAACGTAATTAATTCAATTATTTACTCACAGCATATACATTACCATGGGAAAAACTTAGGTGAGTTAATTTGATAAAAGAGTTTACCGCGTGGCTAACAAAAGGCATTTAAGCGCAAGGGAAGCAGAAAACGACGGAAGAAAAATGAATGATTACAGCAAAAAGGGCCATCAAAACGAATGATAAACGAGCTTAATCCCGAGCCCCATCCTTGTTTTATTACCCATGGACGATTGTAAAAACGTATTAGTGGGCGGTCACAACGTCTGCCAGATCATCGCTCGATCTATGACACTTTAGTTCACCTTTTTATATCCAATGGACGATATTTGAGGTAATTTATTGGTGATTTACCTTTAAATACCACTAAAATTGTTATTAATCGTAAATATTTCAATTTGTGTTTCTAGTTTACTTTATCGACTGTAATCAGAGTACCTTTTAATGTCCAAATAAATTCCTACACACGATTTACTTTTTTCACCTTTATGGGACTATCTAGATCTATCTCTTTTTTTATTTATTTTTATAGTATATCTCTCGCAAACTTGAAGAGTTATAGGGCTGTAAAGAGGTAGCAAAGAAACAAACTCAGTATAACATTTACAATATCAAGATATACGGTAGACATATTAATTTACAGATAAGTTCTCATTTGAATTATTTACCTATGTTATATTTATTTTGATATTTCCTTATTTTGAGAAAGTCAATGAGTAATGATCATTGTGTTTGTATTAATGTTGACATCCGGCTATTATAATAAAGAGAAAGTGTATTGATAATCTAAAATAGGCGAATGTGGAAGTAAATTAAAAATAAACAAAAAGTGTATTGACTATTTAATATAAAACAGGAAGTATCAATTATTATAATTTGTACAGTTCCGGCGAGAGTTCAGTTGGTTTCCGGTTAACAATGGTCGGACGTGAACAACGGAGTGGCTGTAATATTTTTTATAAGTAATGAATATAATATAAATATACGAAGAATATCATTGCCTAGTCATTTCGCAGTCCCCTACTTCTGAATATCTAACACCTACTAGTGGTTATATTCTCGGAATTATCAAAATATGTATTTTAGATACTGCTCCTAAATAATTACGAACCCATGCAACATGAAGTCTCCCAAAAAAATCTTTGCCAGAAATCGATCGACTCATCATATGACTCGAATGTCATGATCGCCAATTTTGGCATTTGGTTGTCGATTATATCACAAAATCTAAGAAAGTTAGATATAGAACATTTACTCTCGTCACCTTTAAAATATTTGGTAGGGATGTTACATTTTGTCACTGTTTTTTATTTCTACATGCGTTTTTATTTCCGCACAAATGCTTGTCAATTAATGTCCAATTTGTGTGTCAACTGAGCTATGAAACTCTTCACCGTTTACATTATATGCAGGTATATTTAGTTATATATAGGTGGTAGGTCCCTCGTATGTGAGAGGCCGTGGGTTGGTACCACCACTTTGTCTATTTCTGTCGCCAAGCAGCAGAGTGTAAGCACTGTTGTGTTTCTGTTTGAAGGATATTGAAGCCAGTGAAATTATTTGGCATTATGAGACTTAACATCTTATGTCTCGAGATGACGAGCGCAGTTCAGTGCCATGCAATGCTCTGTAATACAGAGTTCTGTGTGACGTTGGTTATGGGCAAGCGTGACGCTTAACATCAGCCGAGCGACCTCCCCGTCTTGTCATTAAAGCAAATAAAAAATACTAAAATAATAAAAAGTAATACAATAATTTCGGCTTGAATAATCGACGGGATGTTATTACATAAAAGTAACTTGACTTATACAATCATAGGTAGGGGCTCATTAAGCCGTGTAGCGGCACTTGAGCCCCCTTATTAAATGGGGAGAGAGTGGGTGCATGAGTGGTCATCAAGCTCTCGTTACGTAGGGGGCTGCGTACACTACTTCACAGGGACCCCTGCTACGTCTGATTTGGCATAATTTTTTCATAATTCAGCTTTGTAAATGTATCATTTATTGCCTGGATATAGGCCGCCTTATGACAACGCAGACTAATTATAATACTGTTTAATTTAAATTTATTATGTACTAAAGCATCTAGTTACTATGGGTTGCCATTGTAACTAGTTGGTATAAGCCAAGACTAGTTAAATTTTTTAATCTGACCGTATTTATTGTTATTGAACTAAAATATAATCTTGTTCCTGTCCAATGAGTCAAACAACATGGAAGGAGTTAACTAATTTTAGTTCGAAAGGACTGAAATACGTTGGTATGTTGATATGGGCATACAGAATACTATAATAAATATATAAATACACCCAGTCACACACATAGTCCTGACCCTACCCTAGGTTAACCTATATCGCGGGTATCAGGAACTACGAGGAACTTACAAACCCACAAATCCAGACCCGAATTCAATATTTATGAATCACACAAACATTTGTCACGGTGTATGAATCAGACCCATAGCCTGTTGTTTCACAGACTCGCCCGCTGCACCACGAAGGCTGTCTAAACAAAGACATTTGTGACTTTAAAAAATCACATATGTTCAACAGTTCAGGATAAAGGGAAATGTAGACGCACAAACTAACAAACAAAATAGCCTACACTTGGCCAATAGGAGTGTATGCTGATTCAAATACATACTCACTCACGCCTGTACTCCCCGGAGATGTAAAGCAGATGTGTAACCAGTAAACCCACATTTCGTCGAACCTATTTTCGTCCCATGATGTGATAGGGGGCGAGCCAATCGCCATACCGGGCACAATTTCAGACTCTGGACTGATACTAAGCATTTCACGAGATAGAAAAGCATAATAATATTTTATATATTAAATTGTAGCGCTATTTACGCTAATTAAGGTCTAATGTTAATTGATTCAAGTCTACTTCGTAGCTCTAATTACATAATTTTAGGTGATTTAATTGAAATTAATAAACTCTAAGATATCGTAAAGGTATCTCATGCTTGTGATTAGTCTGTATAATTTAAACGTCTAGGTAGAGTCTTGTATAAGTATTTAGTTTTGGTTCAGTAATTACTAAAATTTACTAGGCGGTAAGGCCCAAGTATTCAAGAGGACGTCTGGGATGGGATGGGATCCAATACAAATATTTCAATTTCGATTTGATATTATATAGTGTATTTTTAATGACATATATATATATATATAGGGATTGGGACGGGGAGGGGGTTTGGGCCTTCGGATATCTTACTCACCATACGAAACGCAGAAGCAAGCTGCTACTTTACGCCGGTTTTCTGTGAGACAGTGTTAATGACCCGGTCGAGCCGGCCCGTACATGCTGTAGACAAGTGTTTACAGCGCGGCTCTACCACTCATAAAATGGTACTCACCCTGGTAAGATCTGACTCGGGCATCGGTAACACTCCTGCGGTTTTTGCAAAACATGACCAAACCACCTCGTCTACTATCTATCGTTCTTAAAGTTTGTCTGTCACGTCGCGGACATCAAGGCTGTATCTACTCCGACAAAATTTTATAATATACAAATACATATGCACTTACACCTATACTCCCCGAAGGGGTAGGCACAGGTGTAACGAGTACACCCATATTTTGGGAGCTTATTTCCGTCCCATGAAGAGTTAGAGCCTATCGCCATACCGGGCACAATTCCAGACTCCAGGCTGATACTAAGCATTTCGTCACTTTAACTGACCCGGGGATCGAACCTGAAATCTCAGCATAGCAGCCGTAACGCGTACGCATTACAACTGCGCCACCGAGACATAGCATACAAAATAAATAATAAATAAAATAAAAATATAGTAACGGATATTTCCTAAAGCGGCTTATTGATAAAATTGTATGTATTTATTAAAATAAAATTTATCTTCGGAAGCTTTATTTTAATCCCGATAATTAATTGAAAACTCTGCGAAAATTGAACTAAGAAATTAATATAATGTTCATATCGAATCCATATAAATACTCGTCCATTTGTAAAATAATTCAACACATTTTAATAAATGTTCACATTGTGAAAACATTTATTTTATATATACATATTTTATTTTATTCATGCTTAAATTACAATGTCATTTTTTCACCAAACTTATTTCCGTCCCATGATGTGTATCACCCCGACACATTGGACGTAAAGTCTCATAATGTTCAGCAATTTCAGTGGTTTCAATTTCCTTTAAACCATACCATATGGGGGCTTGTAACTGCTAAAGCTTGGTGGCGAAATAGTGATAACATGATATATTCCTAAAAGAAATTGAAAAGAATATACCTAGATAAGTTTTTTTTTTATTGCATAGGCCGGCAAACGAGCAAGTGGGTCACCTGATGGTAAGTGATCTCCACCGCCCATGTACGCCCACAATACCAAAAGAGCGCGTTGCCGACCTTAAAGGAAAGGGATAATTAAGGGATTGGGAAGGGGAGGGGAATTTGGGCCTCCGGATATCTCACTCACCGTACGAAACGCAGCAGCAAGCTGCTACTTTACGCCGGTTTTCTGTGAGACAGTGGTAACGACCCGGACGAGCCGGCCCATTCATGCTGTAGACAAATTTGTCTACAGCGTGGCTCTACCACTCGTAAAAGTGTAGTTGCATTTGACACCACGACTCAAAATGAGCCCGCAAAATATAGCTACAGATAAAAAAATGTTGTCGTTGTCTCTGCCTACCTTGGAAACAGGCGTGAGTCATTGTATGTATGTATTGTAGCCCTGTATTATACATGTCCCACTGCTGATCTCGGGCCTCTTCTACGGAATGAAAGGGGTTAGGCCTTAGTCCACCACGCTGGCCTAATACGGGTTGGTAGACTTCACATATCTTAGAAAATCTTATGAAGAACTTCTCAGGTATTCAGGTTTCCTCACGATGTTTCCTTCAACGTCAAAGCAAGCGATAATTAACAATTAATACACACGTACCTTAGAAAAGTCAGAGATGTATGCTCTTGGAACTGGTTTCGAACCTGCTATTTTCGTCTCTACAATCGGTACCACTCCCCACTAAGCTATCGCTGCTATTATGTATGTAGCAAAAAAACAAAAATGTTATACAAGTCAATAAAATATGTAAAAAAAGTGATAACGTATTAAATACACAGAAATAATTTAAATAATTAGATGTTTCGAATAATTCACCCCACCCTTTCATACTAGTTTCATTTACTAAGAAGTACTTCATCACCATTCGGTGGAAATACCACAGACTGTATAATTAAAACCTCTTTAGACTGTTTGACCTTTTAAATAATTTATTTTATCGGCGACTGAGATTCTAGCCCTTTCTAAGGGTCAAATTAACGGTCAAAATAGTACTTTAAATAATTTAAATGCTGAAGTTAGCAAAATATTTATTTGAAATGGTAATGAGAAATAACAATATATTATGTATGATGTTATTTATCATTAGCGTGAAATCCCCATGGGCAAAGGCATGCCTACCCGCTTTCGAATCAAATCCAATAAAATATTTATTTAATCCATAAAACGTTATATAAATAATTTATATTTAGTCAAATTTAATTCTACCGTCAGTTAAGAAGGTGGTTTCGCTATAGACGAAGGGACAACTCTAACGCTCTTTTCAAAACTGAATTACAATATTAACACTCCTCCTCCTCTACTCAATACTATTTATTTTGAATTAGAGCAGCTCAGTTTATGCCAATGAGGAACAATTATAATATAAAATAATGATTAATAATAATTGTAAAGATTTTTGTGTATGATCATTTGTGTTTTCATTCGTCCCTGTCCTATGGTATGGACGTCCAGTCTTTTAAGAAGTGACATAAGTTGTCCTGCCATTTTAGTCTGCCACGGAGCTGTTGATGATTTATTTTTTGTTTAATGGTCATATCAACTGTTTTATAATAAAATGTGTAACAGTACAGTACAGTTCAAACATGAAAAATATATTTAGACGAGTGTCAATATGACGTCGCTATAATAAAATGCCAGTACACTTCAAACACAGTTATGAAAATGGGAATATGGTCTAAAGAAGCAAGCGAGTCATCTGATGGGTAGAAATAACCACGCCGGCCATGAAACCTGGATGTTTATTCTTATGAGTGGATTCTGAAAAATGTCTAGGTGGTTGGGTCCAGTTATCTGCCTGGATAGGTACTACCGCTTGGTCTATTTTTACTGTCAAGCAGCACCTATGTCAGCACTGTTATTTTCCGGTTCAAAAGACATTAAAGGCAGTGAAATTACAGGACATAAGCGGCTGGAGGAAGGCGGAGGACCGTCAAGGGTGGCGCCAACTTGGAAAGGCCTATGTCCAGCAGTGGACGAATTCAGGCTGATGATGCGACTTAACATATTACATACCCACCCATTTAACATCAAATATCCCAACATATTGTGACATACATATAACATGTGAGTGGTAGAGCCACGCTGTAGATACTTTTGTCTACAGCATGTATGAGTCGGCTCGCCCGGGTCATTACCACTGTCTCACAGAAAACCGGCGTAAAGTAGTAACTTGCTGCTGCGTTTCGTACGGTGAGTGAGATATCCGGAGGCCCAAACCCCCTCCCCTTCCCAATCCCCTAATTATCCCTTTCCTTTAAGGTCGGCAACACACCCATGATTCTTTTGGTATTATGGGCGGACATGGGCGGTGGTGATCACTTACCATCAGGTGACCCACTGGATCATTTGCCGGCGTAGGCCATAAAAAAAAATTATGTTTAGTGGGTGGGTGACGAGCGCAGTGCAATTCCATGCAGTACTTTGTATTTCAGAGTTCTGATGGTTTTGCTATGGTTTATGATCAAGCTTGGCTCTTACTATCAGGGTAGCCATGTTCGTTTATTTATCAAAGTGAATAAAAAATTATTAAGTGATACATGATACGCGAGAATAAAGCTGTTATAGTCAATTTTCTATGAGACATTGTTACAACTCCGAATTTCTTTGACGATTGATGCTGTATAAAATGTAATGTATATTTTATACTTTACTTTTTACAATAATACGTACTCACGCCTATAGTCCTCGAAGAGGTAGGCGAATGTGTCACTATTACACCCACATTTCGTCGAGCGTATCAACGTCCCGTGATGTGCTAAGAGGCTAGCCCATCGCCATACCGGGCACAATTCCAGACACCGGACTGATAGCATTTCGCAACAGAAAAACCCAATACTTATCACCTTTTACCTGATCCGAGGATCGGACCCGAAACCTCAGCGTCAGCCTCAGTCATAACACGTACGCATTACAACTGCAACACCGAGGCAGTCTTTACTTTACAACACGCTAAGAAATCAACAAAACTTGTTACATTTAATCAATTTCAGGTATTAGTTGGTATATATTGGCAACTACATTATATGTATAATTTATTCCTCAATTTGTACACAGGAATGCACTTAGTGTGAAATTTTAATTTGAATAATCATCGTTTAACGCCGTGGCTAATTACCGTTTTCGCAGAGGACTTATGTGTAATATTAATAAGTAATACGTAAGTAGTACGCTGTAATTACCTAACTAACTAATCAGATTAGTATTTGTTTACTAATTACAATTACTTAGATCTTAAAGGACTACAATCTAATTTAAAATATTTTTATTGTAGTATTGGAGTGTAAGTGGGCCACCAACATACATACGCACTCACGCCTGTAATCCCTGAAGGGGTAGGCAGAGGTGTAACCAGTACACCCACGTTTCACCGAGCGTATCTCCGACCCATTATGTGATAAGGAGCGAGCCTATCGCCATACCGGGCACAATTCCAGTCTCCGAGCTGATACTGAGCATTTCGTAATGGAGAAACTCCAATATCACTTTTACCCAACCTAGGGATCGAATCCGAGATCTCAGCGTCAGGCTCAGTCGTAACGTGTACGCATTACAACAGCGCCACAAAGTTTTAGTAGCTGTATCCACGTTTTTTCAATAATAAAAATGAGAAAAAAGGGAATAATAAATTTGACTAATTTAATGAATCCATACTATTCATTCCCAATTTCAACCCTTTAGAAGGTGGAATATTTCTTCAAATTTAAATGATGTTCCCATTTAAGCTAGGTATAACCTATCGAGTACAAATCAAGTACGACGAAAAGTAACGACACCTATTTTTTTCGACATTTATAAAACTACTATAATCAAGACATTTCGAAAACATAACGTACAGATAGTAAACAACCCAACATACAACCGCAACGTATAACCAAAAGTACATCCGTAACATGGCCGTGTGACACTGTTTGATCCACATAATCCTGACCTCAAGCTAAGTGTATCCCGGTGTCAAATGCTACAGAGGACGCTGCCCAAACACACTCAAAGTCGCCCCAAGTACTTGTACAACGTACAAGTATTTATTCTCACAAGGAAAACCAACCCGTAACTTCTTGTCGTTTTTTCTTATCTTGGATGGCTACTTCAACATTGGCAAAATGTTCAGCATCAATCGATTGAGATCTGACGCTCGTAGAAATCCCGCTCCACACACTGGGTGAGACCTCTCTCCAAATGTCTCTACGAAACTCGACCTGGCGATATCGTATGACAAATATGCCTACAAGATCGTACGAGGCGAGACAAGACTGTCCTTCGGATTCTTGCGTTGGGCAACTATCGGTATGTCTCGCCCAATGTGTGGAACGGGTATTTCATAAACTATAGGATTTACTCCTCAAAATTTAATTGCAGACTTTATACGACATTCTTTGAAATACTTTATGTCAATTGGCAAATTATTATGTAGAGAGGTTTACTTACTTGAGGAATCTAAAGTTACGATAAAATTTATTAATTTTAGTTTAAACAAGCTTTTGTTCACTAACAGACAGTCCCTTTCATCTGCCTATGATTGCTCATATCCACTTGCACACTATCAGGAAAACTATTAGTGTTCATTTAATCAGGCTATTATTATTTATATGACAAAATATGTCATAGATCGCACGGATTGATCAAATATAATAATATTATTATGTGTTTATATAAAACCAATCGCCTGTACACCGGAAAAAACGATGTTAGAGCAATCATAGTTATGTATATAACATCCGGTTAAGACAACGATATGAAATATAACTTCAACCAAGCAAAACAAATCAAAACTGTTTAACATAGTGACTTCTTATCTTTACGCGAATATTACATTGAAATAAAATTAATATATACGGATTTTATAGCGGTTTAATTTCATTTTGTCCCGACGTTTTGAAAGCTTTTCAGCCTTCGCAGTCACGGGAGAGACTGAGGTGTTTGTCGTCTCGAAAAGTTAATGTTATATTACATTCAGTTTAAAATTACACATTTCTTTTAAAACAAAATTAAAGCGCGATAAAATCCGTATAAATTAGTTTTATTTCAATCAAAACTGTTTGTCGATAATTCTGGTACAATCAAATCGCGACACCCACCGGTTAATATATTATGTGAAAAGCGGCAAATTTGGCCGCGACTGCCTAGAGCTGGATTGAAGCGAAATGTTTTATGATCCAACACGCAGTTACGTGTCCGAACTCTCGTGGCATGTGGACAGAACTGCGGAGAATGATTTAGGGAATTTCATTTCGACTACGCTTTATTTGCACTGCGATGTAGGTCACTGGCCGACAATTGTGTTTTTGCAATAAAAATCGCCTTTATAGCTGTGTTAAACTGTCTATAAAATATAACACTAAAAGATAAAAAATATAGTTTCCTAAAAGAGTTAGTTTCTATTCATGTCGAGTCGCAATTTCAATGAAAATTCGGTTAGCGCTGACCTGATTTTCCTGCCGTCCGCTTTATAAAAACTATTCGCTTCGATTCTGTAAACTATTACAAGTTCAAAAACATAAACGACGAGATTTCTTCCATTTATAGCGTTTTGAAATGGCTGTATTGATAAGTCGACCTTAACCCAATTTTTTTACGAAATATATTTCATTTATCCACATATTGATCATTGTACCCCGTTAAAAATACAATAAATAAAATAGTAAATAGCCTCCAAGGTGTAGTGAGCAAGCCGGCACTAAGATAAATGATGTGTGATCCACGAATATTTATTTCGTATCTGGGTGTTATGGGACCGTAGTCCCTCGCAACTCTTGATACTCACGAGGCAGGTTATCCTGATGTTAGGTTAGGACTATGTGTGTTACCGTTGGGTGTATTTATTATTTTCACAAAAGGTCTCTTTTCATGTTCCATACTACTCACTTCCTTACGCATCCTAATAGGTGTTAAGCAACTACTGCTGTAAATCCATTGGCTCCTATTACCCCGGGGTCTCATTACTTGCTAGGCCCTTTCTACCCCTTGCTAAACAACAAAATAAAATACGCACCAACCGTTTCGGACATTTAGGAGAAGCAATAAAAACTTGAAGTAATTATGCCTTGAAAAGAACCTTGAATACAAAACTTTTTCCGAAAAGAAGAAGTCTTTTTAGTATTGGGATGAGACATACCTTACTGAAAAGGTTCACTTTTTTATCAAACGATCCGGTGGGTCACCTGATGGAAAGTGGATGTCCATGTACGCTTACAATACCAGAAGAAGCATAGCACGTTGCCGTTCTTAAAGGAAAGGAATAATTAAAGGATTGGGAAGGGGAGGGGATTTGGGTCTCCGGATATTTCACTCACAGTACAAAACGCAGCAGCAAGCCGCTACTTTACGTCGGTTTTCTGTGAGACAGTGGTAACGAGCCGGTCAAGCCGACCCATTCGTACTGACAGACAAAATTGTGTACAGTGTGGATCTACTACTCAAAAAACTCACGTTATTAAAGATTATATCGTTTGTTTTCAGGACTCTTAAAATTCCTATATCTGTAAATGTCGTCATCCCTTGCATGTTACAATAACTTTAACTCTGACCAACGGATTATTATATACTAGCCTTTGCTTGCAACTCCGGCCGTGTGAACGGCCTTTACCGGGATAAAAAGTAGCCTATATCCTAATTCATCCAAAACTGTTAGGGCGTAATTGATTAACAAACATCCAAACTTATACATATAGTACCTAGTACTTATAATAGTAGTAGTAGGATTAAGCGACAAAACTAAAAAAAAACACCGACAATACAATACAAAACAAAGACCCTTCAAAATAAATTCAATACAAGTACATTCAACAACAGTCATGACTTTTAAAAATCAAGAATCATTAATAACCATCGGGATTTCAGCAAACCCAATCCAGCTCATCAAAAGCTAGTTAATAAAAAATTTGGACATTATCTGTCACGGCAAAAAACATCCATTCAGTTGTAGTCATCAGTAGAACGACACTAACAAAAGATAGGCGTGGCTAGGTCGTTTATCAGTCCCATACACGGGCTCATTGCTCACTTCGTTTCACCCTGTAATCTTTTTTTTCGCAATCCTGTCGCTGAGCACGCAACGAGATAAATGCCAAGTTCAAGGCTTACGCCCTTACTTTGCAAATTCGGAGGTGCTTTTTTATTCAATTTGCATATTTTGCCCAAGCGTCATACGTTTATGTAGGCGTGAGCTACGAGTAAAGATGCGTAAAATGATAGTTAAACTACAATAATGTTTGTATTACTCATGCGGGAAAAGTAGTATCTTGACGCTCGCTGTTACGTTTGAAAAAGAACCGTTTGCCCATTTTAAAATTACGCGTGAGTTTTTTCATAAATAAAACTGTTATTTGAGTGCGACAAGTTTACTTGTCGCACGTAAATTATTCTTGGCACACGCAAATTTAGATAAAATTGCTAAAATTAAAAAAATAATAACAAAAAAAAACACAATCGACATATTAAAACTGAATTGAGGTTGACGCGTCTGACAGTTTAATTTAATAAATAAAATTGTAATTAAATTAAAATTAGTTTAAAAATGAATATAGAGTCGGAAATAATACCGGAAACTCCAGAAAGTTCGAGCGACGAATCCACACCACCTGAAATCCTGAAAAAAGCCGATGAAGTAAGAAATAATTTAGTTCCTCAAGTATCGAGACCCAAATATGAAAGTTTTTATTAATTTTTTTGAATGCTTAATTTTTCAGCTATTATTTCTGGTCCGAAAAGGCTTCGTCCTTTTAAAAAATTGAAAAAATTTATTTTTTGTTTATTAATATTAATTAATTTTTATTTATTGTTTAAAATATATTTTTTTCTTCTTTTAAAACTTTTTATTTGTTTCGCTCGTGCGTTCAACTTCGCTTTCGTGGGCAATCGACAACTTGTCGCACTTGTTTCTCAATATACTATTATTTCACGCACTTACTCATGCCTGTAATCCCCGAAGGGGTACGAAGAGGTGTAACCCGTACACCCACATTTCGCCGAGCGTATCTTCGTCCCATGATGTGATAGGGGGCGAGCCATACCGAGCCCAATTCCAGACTCCTGGCTTATAGTAAGCATATCATGATAATAAAACGCAATATCACTTTTACCCGACCCGGGAATCGAACCTGAGACCTCAGTCTTACCGCGTAGTCAATAACTTAACCAGACAAAATCTTAACACATAATAATTCATGCCTCGTCGGGTATTTGTGACATCATATATTAAGTAAAGTCTAATCGCTATTGTTTCTCACAATAAACAAATCTCTATCTACTTTTTAACTAGGTATCTCTATTCTATTTAATATATCACACAATACAATACAAAATATTAAGTAAAAAAAACTGAAAAGAAAAAAATAACAATTTCTATATGTCTTTTGCAGTTATTTTTTTAAGTCGGGTTTTAAGTTTTGTTAACACTTTTTTATTTTTCAATCGTTTGTGGTAGGTACTGTGCTATGGCACGTAAATTCCAATACAATAAAACAGTCGCAATGACTATGCTGTTATCCGTTGAGAAGTTTCATTTTCTTACTCCCTATTCCGTCATCAGAGGGCCAATTCTCGTAATTTTAATTGTTCAAAATATCATTCCGATCTAATCTCAGCGACAAGAAAGTTGCAAATGGTATTCTGCTAAACCAATATTCAAGAACTTAGAACGCAATGATATCGAAAGTAGAATACAAGTTGACTGAACCAAAACGGCATTCTGGTAACAATAAATTTGACACTTAACTATCTTCTTCTTCTTTTAATTGTGTTTGGCTCCACCGTAGATTGGTGATTTCGCCAGTGTCCATTGTGAGACACTTAACTATATAAAATGCATTTCGTCTACAGACAAACGTCAAAATATTGAGAACGAAATGTGACTGAAGGTGAAGCAGTGTTGCCAAGTGCACTGTAATTACAGCAGATCTGCCGTATTTTCATGCCATCTACTGGACACGGTATTTTTATAAATACCGTATATGGAGACACAGTATTTTTTTAACAGCCAAAATTTCGTATTATTATGGTATACTACTAGACAGGTTATTTAGAAGTAAAACTGCGTCACATAACGCGGGAGTTTGACAGTTCACAAACAGGGAGCGCAATAGGGGTTCTAGTTGAGAGTAAGCGAGATGATAATATTGAGTTACGGTCAATTGACTGCAACTTAGTAATACAACTAATTTACTATACTACAATTTATTATACTACAATTTCTATGTTCCGCGCAGCTTGTCTAGTAGTATACATAAAACTTTTTGATTAAACATATTAAAAAAAATAAACCGATATCATCATCATCGCAGCCATCCATTTCTGCAGCGATCGATATATACAAATAAAATGTTAAGTTAGTTTAGGATATAAAACTTAAAATAAATTTATATTTTATTTAATAATTTAATTATTTCCTTTTTTGTATGACATTTTATTGCACTGTAAAATAGACTGTATTTTTTCCCATCAAGCACTGTATTTTTGACGCAACTACCGTATTTTAATGTGGACAACACGGTATTTTCCAAAATCTGACTTGGCAACACTGAGGTGAAGTGACTGTGAGTTAACTGCAGACAAATTCAGTTAACTTTATTCTCTTTTACTGCAAGCAACTAAAAGTAGTCAAAATTGTTCGACTTTGTGTGCTCGTTATTTCAGTAAAGTATTAGAAATGAGTTTACAGCCTATGTTACTCAGCGATAATGTAGCTTTCTAACGGCCAAATTATATTTGAAATCGGCCCAGTAGTTTTTAAGTTTATTTGTTACATACAAAAATACAAAAAAATCTTTCCTCTTTAAAATATTAGTGTAGATTAAATTATGAGAGCAATCGCACTGTCAAAATTCCCGCCAAAACTCTCGCACAATTTTTATTTAGTATAGATATGTCCTCAGCAGTGTTGCAAAATAAAAAAACCGCAATTCGGTAGAATTTCAAATTTCAATAAAATAATCGCGATTGTGGTTATTTCCGGAAAGGACTGCCGGAGTGGTGCTGTTGTGCCGTTTTCCTTCAGTTATGCCATGGAATAGATAAATTAATGAAATAAATAAAATACATGGAATTAGTCAAATCAATTAATTAAAAAATCATAACCTCCAGTTACGTAATTTTTTAATCACTGAAATTAGTCATATTGTGGGTATTTTATTGTGAGTTGGTAACAATGATTTTGTCGCTTAGGTCATTTTTAATTTATAGAATTTAGTGTATGGCAGCTGATACGTAAAATTCGGTAAAATACTTGTCATTGGCGAAATGCATAATAATGCGAAGCCATATTTTCAACAAAAGAAAGACATTGAAAGTTGATCGAATTGACAGTTTATGTGCAATTTAACTGAGATGATATCGAATTTTTAAAAGAGCAGAATGCCATATTTTTAATTAATTCAAAATGTAATCTCAGTTCGGTTAAAATTCATTCGCAGTGTCAGTTAAAATAGCAGAATTGGCCCTCTGATCTTAACCAAATTTATATGGGACCACATCGCAGCTAAACTCATTGTTGATTGTTTTTTTTCAACAACATAGGTCCGCAATTGGCGGAGAAATCGATGGACATACATAAAAAAGCAAAGAAATATCTCGCCGAATTAAAAATATCCTCCTTTCTTGAAGTCGGTTAAATTAGATTTTTTAATTATTTAAATCAATAAGTTACGTTTCCCAAAACTAATAGCAGAAATGTAATGTTCCTGAACCTTAATTAACCGATGAAAATACTGATAACTGGTTCTCAATTGATGCTTATATTTTTCTCATAATTTCCTTTCTATATTCCTTACAAAGATTAAAGGAACATTAACCGTAATATCCATTTTATCAATAAAAACATCCGTAATTAAGAAAATGGCCGTAAAACGTTTGTTTGCATTATCTATTATCTGAAGTTAGATCATTGCCGTTTTTATCACATCTATAAATAACAAGCCGTGTTATCTGCGAGTGTAATCGTTGATTTTCCAGCTGTTATTTCCTCCTGTGGGTAAAATAGCTTACACAAAAATGTTTTCACCGCGCTGGTAAATGATCTTCGGATTTCGAATAAAAAACTAGCATTGTAACACTTGTACTAAATATAAACAAAAGAATTTTCGTTTGACCACAAAGAGACTAAATAAAAAATACTCGAAACTAAGGCTGACTTTTTGAACGATCTGTAATCGTATTTAGCTAATGTATTTAACCCCTACATATATTTACTTATATCATCCACATAGAATATGCACAATACCTGACGAATCAAGGATGCGTTGCAGACCTTAAAGGAAAGGAGTAATTATAGGATTAGGATGGGGAAGGGGTTGGGGCCTCTAGATATCCAGCCGCTAAATATCACTTCACATTAGTTCTATGTTTAGCGTATGAATACAATTATGAGTCGTCAATAAAGTCTGCTTTAAGAAATGACGCCTAAGGCGATGTAGAGCCTTTTATGGATTCAATAACTATTTTCATTTGATTTATAATTAAAATTTATCCAAAAATGATTATATTTTATTAACAGAGGAAACTCTGAACTGAAATAATCGCTATCGTACATGTAAAGAAAGATATAAAAATTTAATCATTCGTGTTTTAATTAAAATAATTTTATAACTAACATTTGTCGTAAATTACTCTTGCATACTTTTACGGGTTGTTAGTATCAAATGAAATCTACACGGAATTTGGGACCTTTATTACTTTGGAATAACTTATTTAACTCACTTTTCCACATTAGGTACTTATTATATAAAGCTGCGTCCTAGGTTTAATGCCCATGTAGTTCAGAATCCAAAGGGGCTTAGCGTTTGCCATCTGTCTATCACCTTTGGAAGGATATAAGCCTTTTGAACCATAAATAGTAAAACTTTAAGGTTGGTGGTGTGCGATGTACTTACTTTTGCCTAGTTTTTTTATGACATAGGTCGGTAACGAGCAAGTGGTTCACTTGATGGTAAGTAATCTCCACCGCCCATATACGCCCACAACTTCAAACAATCATGGGCGCGTTGCCGACCTTAAAGGAATGGGATAAAAAAGGGATTGGGAAGGGGAGGGGTATTTGGGCCTCCGGATATCTCACTCACCGTACGAAACGCAGGGCAAACTGTTACTTTAAGTCGGTTTTCAGTGAGACAGTGGTAACGACCCGGACGAGCCGGCCACGCTGTAGACAAAGGTGTCTACAGCGTGGCTCTACCACTCACAAACTCTATTTGACCCCAAATCATATCGACCTATAACGTTATTACCATCTTTAGGTAAACTACTCGAACGCCTTATCGTGCCTCGATTAACACCCGGCGGACTTACGTTTCATGATAAACAATTCGGTTTTACTGTAGGTAAATGTACTATTGACGCCGCTATGTCGGTTAAAAAATCAGTTAGTAACTCAGAACATAAGTATGTTTTAGGGATATTTTTGGATATATCCGGTGCCTTTGATAATGCTTGGTGGCCAATGTTACTTCTTAAGTTAAAGATCCGAGGTTGCCCTAAGAATATATATTCACTTATATACTTGGTCACCACGTAGTGTCTAAGGCATTGACGATGGGTTGCCCTCAGGGCTCAGTGGTCGGTCCATACTTATGGAATTTAGGCTGTGATTTTCTTACAATTCCTTTGCCCAAAGGTTGCTCGTTAACTGGCTATGCCGATGACGGCCTCTTGTTAATTCATTCGAATAGTAGGTCCGATCTTGAGAATTTAGCAGCGAAGTGCCTGAAATTAATCTCAGAATGGGGTGACCGTAACCGTCTAACGTTTGCACCTCAAAAACCTATCAACTACTTTTAAAAGGCATTTTAAAAACACCGCCGCGAGTCAAATTTAATAACATCACAATTAAAAGAAAAGAATCGGTTTGCTACCTTGGGCTAGTTTTAGAACGAAATTTTTCATTTATCGAGCATATTAAAAACGTTGGGGAAAAATCTAAAGGGAATTTCTACGCTTTGACGAGGATATCGACTTCGACGTGGGGTCTATCATTTAACACACTAAAAGTCATCTATGGAGCAACTTACTTAGGCTGTATTTGTTATGGATCACCTGTATGGGCCGATAGAGCTACTATTGGCGCCGTACGCAGAAAATTGCTCCAAAGTCAGCGTCTGGCGTTGATATTCTTGTGTAAAGCGTATAGAACTGCTAGCACCGAAGCTTTACCTGTCCTTGCGGGTGTATTTCCAGTTGATCTGGAGGTGCAACGTTGCGCCGCTATGTAATACTCAACGAGAGAGAATATAGATAAAAGCTTTCTTACGTCGCGTGAGTTCTTAAGAATCGGTAGACTTTTTAAACCACATTCCGAAGTGCGCAACGAACTATTAAATGAATGGCAATGTCTATGGGATAATTCTACTAAGGGGCGACATCTATATCAGTATTTCTCTTCGGTTCGCGATTGCCTAACAAAAACTTGGCTAGAAATTGACCACTGTGTTTCACAATTTCTCACGGGTCATGGCAATTTTAAGTGTAAACTGTTCTCATTTAAGTTGGTTGATTCACTTGCTTTCCCATGCTCTACACCTGGCAGGGAGTACGAGCAGTCCGCACATCATATCCTTTGGGAGTGTAGTCTCTGGCATGATGAGCTCAACATTATGCTTGACAGTATGCAAATAACATCTCGAGTTGTATACTATATGGATCTTGTGGAGACTAGGAGGAATTTCCGTGCATTCCGGCGTTTTTGCCATACCTATTATTGGAATCAAGTTTAACAGCTCACGTGATAGGACCCACTTAATGATATCCGTGGTGCTTTACATCTGGCTTATCCAGGTGTAAATGTCCTTGTGCCTGAGGTTAAGACCTCCTTAGTTCATTATTTTGTCTCCCGCTTTGCTATGGAGGGAAGTGGACAATTATTATTTCCAACTCCTCCCTAATTTTCTATTTGATTAATTTCGTTGCGGGATAAAGACACGATTTGCATTCCCAGAGACTCGCCGAGCTTCATTGCTCGGTGTCGAAATATGCGTGCCACTGTCGATTCTGGTTTACAGGAGTTATAGTGGCGGGTGTGTGGGCGGGATAGTCTCACAAACTCTATTTCGAATAAGTCTTTCGATCTTTCTTCGGTCCGCCTTTTCATACCATAGATTTGACGGTATTTGGTATTATATGGGGCGTCCCTTCAACTGACAGGGAACTCGCAACGGGAACCAAGTTTCGCCATTGCCCGTCCATTAATCAGCAGAGATTACCACGTGCAGGTGAGGTTGCCTTTGGGCCTAAGATAGCTCACATATGCCAAGTCTTTCGATATAATACTTTATTCGATGTTCGATTAGAGCCTGATGTAGCGATAGAAATCTATTTTATTTACCTACTTATAATAACTACTTACAGAAGATAGATGTTCAAACAACGAATACTCATAAACGTAAGTTGAAAATTTGCTAAGTATGATGTGTTTACTTGCAACGTCACGCAATTAAACGCAAAAGAAATATCAGCTAAAATGTATTTTCCAAAAAAAATGTACATACTTAATTTGTAGATGGGCAAAATGAGTTTCTTAAATTGATTTATAACTGAAGATCATAAACAAATATGGTGAGTATTATTATTTTATATTAGTATGATTTACTAATCATTAATTAGTAATAAATTAAGCGCTAAATTATTCATTAGTATAGTAATCATAGTTTGAAGCCATATATGACTCCAATTGAACGGCTTAAATTTCGTGCGTGTACTTAGTTACTATAAGTTAAGTATTATAAGTTTCTACCTACCTACCTATTCTAAGTTTACCTACTATATTTATATAAAGGGCTGACTATCACATCATCTTGACACAGAAATAGTTGACATATAGGTAAAGCAAATATCCATTTTATGAAATTAAATTATGAACATATTAATTTTCTTTACACCACCTTGTTCGTGCTACGAAACACTATATAAAGGTCAATGTCGACTCAAAATAACTCGACATGATAGCTTTATTACTAGCAATCTATAACGTCTATCATTTATTTATAGATAGCTAGTATGGTAGAATTTAATACGCTTGGATAGTGACTAATTAATTTACTACTTGCTTAGTTAGAAAATATAATAATAATAATAGCCCTGTACTATCCCACTGACTAGCGGATCCAGGGGGGGCGGCTAAGACGCTCAAGCCCCCCCCCTCCCCAGTATATGATTCCACTGACAAATCTCAAATGAATCTTGACATTATTCTACTTTCTTACCTACAATATAATTTTCATCGCTTAACCTTACTTATTTCATTTTAAGTCGGTATAGTATATTCTCCTTTTTTAATTCTAATTTTAGGTCAAGCCCAACCCCTTCCCCCCCAATCCTGGATCTGCCACTATTCCCACTGATGGATATGGCCTTTACTCATGAGAGGGGTTAGGCCTTAATCCACCACGCTGGCCTAATGCGGGTTGGTAAAGTTTAATACTTTCGAAATTCTTAATAATTCTCTGGTATGGCTTGCTTTAACGGTAAAGGATATATCGTGAGGAAACCTGCATACCTGAGATTTCTGCGTAGAAAATTCTTAGCCCACACTGGGCGAGCGTGGTGGGCTAAGGCCTAACCCCTCTTATTCGTAGAGGAGGCCTGTGCCCAATAGGATAGTATAATACAGGGCTGATATTATTATCCGGTAAATGCCAAAGCAAAGATGATAACTTTTAACTCTATAAAATAGGTAGATATTGTGCATACGATTGACGAAGACCACAAAATTGAATTGGGCTGAAATTGCATTGGCTCGCTTTTTGTGTCGATATTGGTCTGAAAGAGTCAATTGCCACTAAAATATGACAAAAACTGGGAAAATCGTTTAATAAAAGTGCTTGATTGCACTACCTTGCACACTTTGCCCAACCCTTTTGAAATGCAAACGTGGAAACGTTTCTTCCAGTGGGTACTAAGAGTTTCTTCGTGTATATAGAAATATCTGTCTCTAACCTTAATCATCCACTCCAAAAACAATGAATAATCACAAAAGTCCAAATCATGCGCCGCTAATTGAAGAAAAAAGCCGGTGTTGCAAACAATAAACAAATGACGCGGCGGTGTTCGCAAATTCGTGTGGCAACACAAGGCTGTTCCCAGGGAGATAACAGGAATAAATCCACGGAGTTCTGTACTCATTTGTTACCCGACTTTAATGGAACTTTTTTAGAGCCTTCCACTTTTTCACCGTCATCTTTTCACCTTCTTATTTTAATTATCTTTGTGTTTAGCAAATATATCTGTCAAAAACATCAAGAACTTTCGCGCTAAATTATTCTAAATGAATGCTGTTATTACGCTTGAGAAAATAATTTAACTAGGTATAATCTATGTTTTTTATATTATTGAGTTGGAACGTACTAATAATGAATTTCGGTCCAAAAAGACTTTTGTTTTTCTTGATTGGTATGTGGTATTGGTCGAGTGTGTGCAAGTTTTTTCATCCGTATTTACGAAAATATTAGTATAAGGTGATAGGTCCCTCGTATGCGAAAAACCGCGACCGTCTGGATAGCCACCGCATTGTCTTAGTACGCTACCAATAAATCAATAAAGGGATTTCTTTCAGTAAACAATGAAATATAAAATCATAATTATAAGATGTTGTAAAGCTTGGCATGAATGGGCCGGCTCGACCGGGTTGTTACCACTGTTTTAAAGAAAACCAACATAAAGTAACTGCTTGTCGCTGCGTTTTGTACGGCGAGTGAGATATCCAGCGTCCCAAATTCCCCTCCTATTAATTATCCCTTTTTTATTAGCTTGAGTGACGAGACGAGCAGGTCACTCGCCTGATGGTAAGCGCCACGCTTGCTCATAAACAGAAGAAACGCCACACAGAACTTTAAATAACAAAGCACCGCATGACACTGGACTGCGCTCGTCGCCCCGAGGCATAAGGTGTTAAGTCTCATAATGCCCAGTAATTTCATTGGCTTCAATTTCCTTCAAACTGGAACACAACAGTACTTACACACTGTTGCTTGCCGGCAAAAATAGACAAAGCGGTGGTAACAACTCAGCCGGCTTCTCGCAACCTACCACCACCCCTTCCTTGCTAGGGCGATAAAGCGTCCATGATTCTTCTGGTATTGTGGGCGTTCATGGGAGGATAAAACCACCTTACTCGTTTACATTAAAAGAGTCCATAACCCATGAGTTTGTTTCGGCATTTCTTCTCATGAGTAACCACGAAATGCCGACGTAAATGTAATCTAGCATAAAAAGTAATTGACATGTAAAAGTGATATTTATGATCCAATTTACAGAATAAATGATTTGACATACATATAATACAAAAAAAAACATGCGTGGCAGTCTTTCGGGACCGCCGATAGAAGTGAAAACTAAGTAACTTGTGAATTGTGTCGTCGAGCTATTAGATTATTATTTTTGAATTATTTTTGGTTTGTAAAGAAGTGTTAATGGCCAATTTAATATATATATAGAGAGACATGGTCTTTGTATATATATAATCTATACTAATAACGCACGGAGGTATATCTATGTACAATATATACACAGTATACATATAGCTCATGGGAATCGTCCGGTGACGATGACGCGAGTTCCATGATTTGTTCACCCAAAAAGTGCTCAACGCGCCTAAAGAAGTTTTCACTTTAAAAAGACTTCTGACTGTGCTTTTGATTGATTGCGAAGTGACTGTGATGTCTAATCAGTTTTAAGCTACCATTTTATAAAATCAATTACTATTTCTACAAGAAACTTCTATTCTACAATAGCTTGGTGTATAATAGAAGAATGATGTAACTTACCTCAATATTTTTATATTTTAAATAGCAACTTGACTCCATCTCAGGAATAATGTTTTCAATGGTATTATATTATAAAAGGGCCTCTTTGAGTCTAACTTTAAATGACAAACCAACTGAAAAGTAGCTTTAAGTTGACACCTATTATAACTTTGTTTCAACATGCCTAGAAAGTAGGGATAAGTCCCCGAAACATCTTTAAGTATAATAAAATAATATTGTAGAACTTGAAAAGTATATTCAGAAATATTTATAAGAATACCGTACGTAGTTAAAGTTATAACAATAAAAAAACTATATTAAAATTTTGTTGATCTGTAAGTTTCATAATTCCATTTACAAGGAGTGCCGTATGCCTCTGTAGCGCAGTTGTGAGTACGCATCACAATTGAGGCTGACGCTGAGGTCTCGGGTTCGATTCCCAGGTCGGGTAAAAGTGATGTTGGGTTTTTCTAGTACGAAATGCTGAGCATCAGCCTGGAGTCTGGATTTGGCCCGATATTGCGATAGGCTCATCCGCTATCACATCATGGGACCGAGATACGCTCGGCGAAATGTGGGTGTACTGGTTACACCTCTACGTACTCCTTCAGGAATTCAGGCGTGAGTGCGTATGTATGTATGTATTTACAAGGAAACATTATCGCATAACAGAGGTGAGGATATAAAAGAAAACTCGCGACTTACAAGACCGCTGGATGCAATTTGACTGCGATAATCGTATTATCCGGTCTTATAAGAATGTATTATTTATTATATTCTCGCATATGACGTACGATTTTTTTACAGCTAACAAATATTTTTAAAAAGGTAGAGCCTCACTGTAGACAGTCTTGTCTACAGCATGAACGGGCCAACTCGACCGGGACGTTACCATTGTCACAGAAAACCGACGTAAAGTAGCAGTTTGCTGCTGTACGGTGACTGAGATACCCGGAGGCCCAAATCCCCACCCTTCCTAATCTCTTTATGATCGGCAACGTGTCCATGATTCTTCTGGTATTGTGGACGTTCATGGGCGGTGGAGATCAATTACCATCAGGTGACCTACTTGCTCGTTTGCCGGCCTATACTATAAAAATGTACTCTGTAGAGAATGGCTCTCAGTGTAAATGTGGCTTTACGTTATGATACTTATTCAGTGACGTTAAACAGAAACGTGTTAACCTATAGCATTTAGCGTCATCGAACTTTATCGCATTTACTTGTGATGTCACGTGAAATAAATTAAAATAAATTTTCTTTCCACCTGGTGTTAACCCGGCTTAGGGTCAGGTTCCCCCTTCCTAGATACCGCTTTAGACTCCTCTGCTTCCCCCTATCTTTAGCATCCTCAGTAGTGAAACCATTGGCTATCATGTCTTCCTTTAATACGTCAAGCCAGCGCTTTTTGAGGCGTCCGTTTCCTTTTGAGAAAGATAAAAAAAGTTTCAACCAGTCGAGCCAAAACGGGTGAACAACGAGTCTGAAATAAAAAACAATTTCTTTCAACAAAATAAAATATGGCTCTAACAAATGTCACCGCGTCAAATTTAACACAAACGAAAAATGAACATCAACTTTATATTTTTTTCTTACGCGATACAAAAGTGCCGTTTGGAATATTTTATTGCCGCCGAATGATGCACATTCAGAAACGCGTACTGTGCCAATAAAAACGAATGGCCGTGTCGTAAAAAGGGTTGAATTTATTGATTCACATTGACGATGACTTGATCGCGCACTGCATGTATTGAATCTATTACTAAATGGTACAGTTATTGCAAAGAGGCCTCTTGTGCTATTAACTGGCCAAGTGGGAATCGTACTCCCGAACTCAGGATCCCGTGCCAACCCACTTAAATGTTTAATTTTGTGTTTTTATTATTTGGATTGTAAATAGACCAACATCTTAAGCTCAAAACCAACCTCACCTGCACGTGATACACTCGGCTGATTAAGGGATGAGGCAATGGCGCAACTTGGTTCCTATTACGGATTTTGGCGACGGCTGGTCGTCCCATATTATACCAAATCAACCGTCAAATTATGATGGAACCTTAGCATTAGGCCGGGATAATGCCAGGCATAAAGAAATATATTTTTATTACTGCACATGAAAACTGTGAAATCATGAATGAAAATTTCAGTCGACTACCTAACCTTTTAAAGATAGGATAAACAGTCAGGCAAATAGAACCATGAAAACCAAATACACAAGTCGCATAGGAATATGTATTTCTTAGACAGCCGCCGTGGCGTAGTGGGAGAGTAGCTGGGAAGAGGGATGCCGTGGGTGCAATTGACGCACCGAGAAATCTAATCGAGATCATAGTCTACCTATGTGCCAAATTTCATCCAAAACCATTCAGCCGATAAGGCGTGAATCGTGGTTGACAAACAAACGTCCAAATTCACAAAGCCACAAACTAACATCCAAACTTTCACATTTATACATTGAAATAAAACTAGTTTATACGGATTTTATCGCGGTTGAATTTTTATTTACACATTTATATTTAATATATTTTATTTCACATTTATAACAGTAGTATGATTATAAATCATCAAGCATCCATATAACTACCTCGGTGGCGCAGTTATAATGCATACGCGTTACAACTGAGGCTGACGCTGAGGTCTCGGATTCGATCCCCGGGTCGGGTAAAAGTACATACATACATACGCACTCACGCCTGTAATCCCCGAAGGGGTAGGCAGAGGTGTAACCAGTAAACCCACATTTCGCCGAGCGTATTTCCGTCATTTATGTGATAGTGGGCGAGCCTATCGCCATACCGGGCACAAATTCCAAACTCCGGGCTGATACTGAGCATATCGTAATAGAAAAACCCAATACCACTTTACCCGACCCGGGGATCGAACCCGAGCCCTCAGCGTTGACTTCAATCGTAACGCGTACGCATTACAACTGCGCCACCGAGGCAGTCTGTCGGGTAAAAGTGATATTGGGTTTTTCTATTACGAAAAGCTTAGTATCAGCCCGGAGTCTAGAATTTGTGCCCGGTGTCTAGAATTTGTGTCCGGTATGGCGATAGGCTCGCCCCCTATCACATCATGGGACGGAGATACGCTCAGCGAAATGTGGGTGTAATGGTTAAACCTCTGCCTGCCCCTTCGGGGTTTACAGGCGTGAGTGCGTATGTATGAATCCATATAACATATAATTATATTAGCTTCTAAAGAGACTGATGTATTACAGCAATAAATAACCCGTCTGATAAATTCATTATAGATTCACACCTCGCGGTAAATCTAATTAATTTACCCTTGATTAAATATAAGCCGCGTCGACACCTCACAAGCGATTTACGCCTTCGCGCAAGCAAGATTGACAGGTTCTAAAAACATGTGAGAACTGATGGAGTTAGTACTTTAGAGCTTGCTGAAGAAAATAGTTTGACGTTGTGCCGTAAGAGGCCACTACTTTGAGATTGTATTGTTTTTTAACCGACGAAAAATGACGGAAGAGGTTCTCAATTCGACGGGTATATTTTTGTTTTGAATAACCACACATAATTTAATTTAATCTTACTTAATATACAGTATGTTACAAAAATGTATGTGGCGTGTAAGTATGAGAGATGGAGTAAGAAATAGTGAGGTAAGAGAGAGAGGTGTGGTGTGAGAGAGAATGTAGTGGTGAAGATTGAGAAAGGCATATTGAGGAGATGATTTGGGCATGTAGAGAGGATGGATGAAAGAAGATTGACGAAACAAATATACATGACAAGTGTGAATGGTACAGTTGGGAGGGGAAGGCTTCAGCGAACCTTCGTAGATCAAGTTAGAGATATTCTCGAGAAAGGCCAGGTCAGGAGTACCCTAAGCCGACGTGTATGTATGAAAAATTTAATGAGAGTGAATGAGGCCAAAGAGGTATGCAATAGCGTAGCAAGTGGAAAACCGTTGTCTCTGCCTACCCCTATGGGAAACAGGCGTGAGTCTATGTCTATATGTATGTAACAAAAACCCTGTTAGCCCTTTATGGGTGGTGAAGTTAGACATATAGACAGCTTTATAAAATAGTTAAATTAAAAATATAATAAACATAAGCGAGATATCATTGTTACCCAGGTAACTTAGAAAAAGAACATAATATTTAAAAAATGTTTTTTACATATGAATTTCTGTGTGTATTGACGAAACCGGGGGCGCGGCACGTTTGATATACGTGGACGCCGTAACTTGCTATCTCGCTCTGGCTCCAAGTCATCGCTCTTGCAGAGGTAATCAATCGAAATACGGTTTGAAAACAATAAATAAATTAAAGTTTATAATATAAATATTATTATTTTATAGTCCAATTTTCGTGTGCGAGTTTTTTCATTACGTTTGAATATCAATTCGGATATCATAGTTAAAACGCCCAACAGGGTTTTTGTTCCATATTGTATATGATAATATATATTTTATGATAATAGTCCCCGAAGGGGTAAGCAGAGGTGTAACCAGTACACCCACATTTCGCCGAGCTTGTTTGCCATTACTGCGCCGTAAAATCCCGAAAGAGAGAGAGAGGGAGAAAGACCGAGACACCCGTCTCCTGGTCACACACACTCTATAGAAGACACAATAAGTTAGGTTAGGTAAGAACTACACAATAAGGTAAGAAATCAATGCGCAAGCGATTGGTATTATTTATATTACATTTTTACGGCGATGGGCTCAGTGTTTTTTTTTATTGCATATGGCGGTGAACGAGCAAGTGGTTGAAGCGATCTCCACCGCCCATGTACGCCCACTATACGAAAAGAACATGGGCGCGTTGCCAACCCTAAAGGAAAGGAATAATTAAGGGATTGGGGCGGGGAGGATGATTTGTGCCTCCGGATATCTCACTCACCGTACGAAACGCTAGCTACGCAAGCTGCTACTTTATGGCGGTTTTCTGTGAGACAGTGGTAACGACAAGGCCATTCATGCCGTAAACAAAACTTTCTACAGTGTGGCTCTACCAGAATGAGTTTTCTGCCTGACATTATCCCAGCTTAATGGCACAGTCCACCTTCTTACTCAAACGCTTCTAATTCGCCTGGTCTTGAGCTTTTACCAGTATCACATCATGGGACGAAAACAAATGTGTAGTTGTGTTTGTCAACGCAAAAAAAGAGACTCACAAATTGGACCACGATCGGATCGAGCGTGGAAAGTTCCGCGACGCGACGCCTTCCGTCCCGCGTACATAGTATACAATTTGCATAATATATCGCGACCATACATATCATGATATTTGGCTCAATGTTACTTTCAGTCAGTACGAGTGCCTATACTAAACAATTTATGGTTGCCAAGGGAAAAGACGAGCCAATTTCGTGTATAGGTTGAATTGAATTATTTTTGTTCGCATGTTCCGTCTATTGGTCTCGTGTGTTTGTAATACTCATAATTTATCGTGTGAAAGTGTTCGATTGTACGTAGATTCCGATTCAACAGCCTATTGTTTGGAATACATATACGTTTTTGTATTTTCTTTATGGTGAGACAAACAAAACTACAGTAAGTAGTATCTAAAGTATTATAAACACGTTTCTGTAGTTAAGGTCAAAAGTTACTTATTAGAGATAACTTTTACGGTAGGAAGCGGCCTGGCTGTGCTCTGGCATTGCTGAAGGCCATGGGCGGCGGTAACCACTTACCATCAGGTGGGCCGCCCGCTCGTCTGTCTATCTAGGACAATAAAAAAAAATAAAAAAGGTACTCCTAGTTCATCTCTTGTGAACTAGCAGTATTTCTCTGTAGACCAAATACTTGTATCTAGTAAGATACAATAAGTAGTTAGCCCACAGACGTGTACACAACTATATTAATAATTTTGTATCTGATATGACGTTTACAATGTGAAGAGCAATTAAGTAATGAGAAGCACCCTTAAACGCATTTGAAGAGTTTTTTCAATATTTTAGGGCAGGAGAAGGCATTTTTGATTGTTCGGCTAACAATATATAACATATACATATATACATACGCACTCAAGCCTGTAATCCTCGAAGGGGTAGGCAGAGGTGTAACCAGTACACCTACATTTCACCGAGCGTATCTCCGACCCATGATATGATAGGAGGCGAGCCTATCGCCATACCAGGCACAATTCCATACTCCGGGCTAATACTGAGCATTTAGTAATAGAAAACCCCAGTATCACTTTTACCCGACCCGGGGATCGGACCCGAGACCTCAGCGTCAGCTTCAGTCGTAACGCGTACACATTTCAACTGCGCCACCGAGGCAGTGCATTATATAACATATATTATAAATTATACATAATAAATTGAACCTTGTTCATAATAACGTATTCAATTCATCACAACAAATCACAGAACAAAAGTACCACTGTAAACACAACATGAAAGGAAATTGTTCGTTCAATTCGCAGAGGGATATTTTGTAGTCTCTAGGTCTGACGCGTAACCCGATGGCGCTGACGCCATTAAAACGGAATAATGAAACACCTGCGGTTTTTGTCGTCTCCACACACGGATACTCAACTACATGATACGGTAATTATTTTTGCCGCATTATTTCATTTGACTGTAATTTAATATAAAGAGTTGGATCTATTCGTAGTATATTTGGGCCTCCGAATATCTCACTCACCGTACGAAACGCAGCAGCAAGGTGCTACTTTACGTCGGTTTTCTGTGAGATAGTGATAACGACCCGGACGAACTGCCCATTCATGCTGTAGACAAAATTATCTACAGCGTGGCTCTACCACTCCAATCAGCGAGTGAGTTAAATGGGGCGGAAAGCCGTCTGACAACTAACGTACCAACTAATATATATTTTTTTTATTATTGCATAGGCCGGCAAATGAGCCAGTGGGTGATGGGTCACAATACTAGAAGAATCATGGGCGCGTTGCCGACCTTATAGGAAAGGGATTAAGGCATAAGTGCGTATCTAATCTTATGAATGCGGCTTCTTGCGTTTATGATCTTTGCCATAGGTGAGGTTTTCTCCCGTCTCACCGCTGCTTTGTTCGTACAAAGGAGCGTTGCACAAATAATTATGTGCATACAATTATTTCCTAAGCGTTTGTTCATAGTTTTATCTCGTGGTGGTAGCAGCCGCAGTTTTTTTTCTATTCATGCTCTTTGTTGAATTTTTCATACTTTGTGCTTTTATTTAAATTATGCAGTGATTCTGAAAAATATATTTTGGTTGGTAAGAAGAAGAAGAAAGAAAGAAAGACAATTTATTTGTCACAGATCACAAAAAATTTACAGTAAAACAATACTAACTAAACACCATCAAAAAGGTTTTGACAATTGCGCGTCGTGACTGTGACAGGTAGGTGACCACTCAGCGTGTTGCTGTGCTGTGGCGTGAACCACAACACAGCGCTGATTTTCAGTGGTCACCTTATGTGACGTACGGACGCCAGCCAGCTTACATTTTAAATAAAGAAAGAAAGTAAGAAAAATTATCGGCATTTGCTATTAATATTTATAAACAATACATTTTGCGCTCACGACAGCCTCTGTGGCGCAGTGTGCGAGTAGCGTCTGTGAAACGAGAGGCCGCGGGTTCGATTCCCACAGCGCGATAAAATGTTTATGTGATCCACAAATATTTTTTTCAGGTCTGGGTGATCTCTCCAGAGGGGTTGACATCAGGCAGGGGGTCGGTCGTAATAATTATAAGCCAAATCTTTCTAAATAAATAAATAATACCCAAGAGTTACACATATAGCCTTGACCCCACAGTAAGATACGAGTCTTGTGTCGTGGGTATCAGGAACTACGAGAGACTTTCGGTCTCACAACACCCAGCCCCGAAACAATTATTTGTAGATCAGACAAATAGTTGTCTTGGTGCGGTGGTCGAACCCGCGGCCTCACGTTTCACAGCCGGCTACTCGCCCACTGCGCCACGGAGGCTGTCTAAAAAACTGCCTTAAACCTTTGAGTAACCAGTTAAAACGCATGTTGCGCCCATCCCACTGCGAGTGAGATAAGGGCAGGTGGAAGAAGAAGACATTATGAGGTAATAAGATGAACTATGTAAGTTGTCTACATATTTGGGTATATTATAATGTTTAATTGAGCAGACGGTATCCGCACGCAGACTGTTCTACCATGTTCTAGATGAATAAAAACTTATAATGATATAACTTATAATATCAATATGACGATAATTTTTTGGTCGAACATCAAACATTAAATATTTTTAAAGCAGAGGCCGGCAAACGCTTGGTCCCTTATACAGTGGGTCACCTGATGGTAAGTGATCTCCACCGCCCATGAACCCACAATACCAGACATAGCTTGGGAAGGAGAGTGGGGATTTAAGCGTCCGGATACCGTACGAATGACCCATTTGCTTGTTTGCCGGCATAAAAAAATCCTCAAAACTCCAAGAAACTCCCGTCATATACAATTCAAATAAACCAAGAGTTATAAAGCGGTCAAAGATGTATTTAAAAGGCGCGCTGTCCTCGTTTCCACCCCTCACTTTTTTGACATTAACACAAACCACAATTAACTATGCCCTCACACTTGTTCTCTCGTAAGTACTCTTACGCATAGTTACACTAACGCGTAATGGTGTTATCGTATTTTTGATGAAAAAGGGACTGAGTGAAAAATAACAAGCCAAAAATCAATTTTTGTATTTAGAAAAGTGTAGTTTTTTTACATAGTATAGACGCATACGAGCAAGTAGGTCATATGATAGTAACTGATATCTACCGCTCATGCACCCCCTTCAATATCAGAAGAATCATAGAGGGCGGTGGAAGTCACTTACCATCAGGTGACCCACTTGCTCGTTTATAGACCTATGCTATAAAAAAGCATTGCCGACTTTAAAAAGGAATAATAAAAGGATTGGGAAGGGAAGAGGGATTTGAGGCTCCTGATATCTTACTCACCATACGAAACGCAGCGGAAAGCTGTTACTTTGCGTCGGTTTTTTGTGAAGTAATGGAAATAACCCAGTCGAGCCGACCCACTCATGCTGGAGACAAAACTGTATACAGCATGGCTCTCGATACGTAATACAGACCATGCCACACTGATTTGTAAACAGAATAGATCTTTCAAACGAATTCAGAATATTATTATTTATTATATAAAAACATATCATTATCAATTTATATTATGGGTGTTAATTAGTGAACATTAGTGATAATTGGCGGAATACCGGTCTTTGTATATAGGGTTTACTAGAACAAACTATAAATACTAGACATGTCACGGTCACGACATACCATGCGTAATACCTAATTAGTTAATTAAGTTTCTTTTTTATATTTGATTTGTACCTGCGTATGTCTGTGACATAAACCAATTTTTTTGTAATACACTGATAATTAATATTACTAATTTTCCTAAAGAAGACATTGACGTTCTAAATTTATACAACATTTACCTATACATCAAGGTTCCATGAAGTATTATTAAACCAAAGACGATTCATATAAATGTACATCCCGACCCTCATACACTACTCTCCTCTCTTCTGCTCTGTCCAACGCTCACTCCCCACTGCTGCTAACTACCGCTCGTTACATTAAATTATCTTTACATATAACTAAAAAATTACCTAATATAATATTACTAAAAGAGTATAATTTTCTAGTGACCAAATTTATATCATTCATAGGTTATCCTAACCTCCGAACACTCACAGAACACTAAAAAGCTTTAAAAACAACCATTTAGTGGACCACCAACATCTTAGACCCAAAGCCAACCAACTTCACCTACACGTGACGAATCTTGGTTCCAGTTGCGGGTTGTAGCGTCAGATGGCGGGTCGCCCCATATAATACCAAATACCGTAAAATCTATGGCACGAGACGGCGGACCCTGGCAATAACCCGGAATAACGCCAGGCAGAAAGAAAGAAATAGTCTGTGTTATGGTAATTTAATGATTACCATATATATATACCACGGACACAAAATTCCTTAATTGTTAGCTTTTTTGAGTCTATTATAAGTGGAATGAACTTCTTCAAATTTATATGGGACCACTATCCGAGTAAACCCTATCGAATACAAAAAGTATCACCCAAACCGGTCTACTCACGAGAATTTATGCGTGAACATACATAAAAATACACATTCATAGCACCGCATCTATTTTTTCATCGGTTATAAATAAAACAGTTCGCGACAGCAATAAATATCCTCTTTTTAAGTCCATGACGATACGAAGTTCGCGCTGTTAGCAAAATAAGTATAGTATCTTCTTCTTCCACCTGCCTTTATCCCACTCGCAGTGCGGTCGGCGCAACATGCTTTTAACACATGTTACAGAAAAATTTGGCTTGTAGTTTTTGACCGGCCGCCTGCCTGAGTCAACCCCTCTGGGGAGAAAACACCCAGACCTGAAACAAATAGTTGTGGATCACACAAACATTTGTCTCGGGCGTGAATCGAACCCGCGGCCTCTCGCTTCTCTCACCTGCGCCTCGTAGGCTGTCCTAACAAGTATAATATGCATGTAAAATAAGTATAATAAATAATAAATTCGAGATGTTGACCTGTCCAAAAGACAGGCAGCGTAACAGGATAGTCTCCGGCTTTTCCGCTGTTAATAAAGGAAAGGTTACGCATCGGTGTAATAAGCCGCCTTCATAAGTCGGGCGTAACTCTGAGAGCTGTCGGGAGCGCATTGTGTTCTCGTATTAACGACGAACGCACAAAAGACGACGGTCGTATATCAAACTAACGCCACTCCAATGTCTTCCTTCCTTACAGTTACAGTTCCCGGGCCGCAAGAAATGGCCTTTTTTTATTGAGCATTTAGTAGACTAAAATTATGGCACGTAAAATTCATACCGTGCGTCGGGAATCGAGGGTATCTTATTTGTAGACCTTTATCTGTGGCTACGGTTCGAGCATTCGTAAGTTACATGTAATTTTTGGGTGCTTTATCTTTTCGAGTATGCCTAGGTGCTCAATGGATTTTATTTTCCGTATAATACAAATATACGCGATTCATGACTATTATTTTCATTGTACGCTTCGAATGGATACCCTTTATTCCCTCATTATATATTATGTGAAACACGCGCTTGCGGCCTTAAGCTTTTTGTAAACGGTAGAGTGATTCTTTTGGTATTACATATTATCTTTTGTTGCCAGTGATGCTGTATATACTTAATATACTTCTTTGTACTTCGTCACTTCAATACTGGACTATTGCTCATTGTATTGTAAATTAACAATAACTGTCGCATAAACAGAGAGATGTACGCAAGTACACAGATAGCTCGTAAATCCTTTCCGAAATTATAATTGTTCTTGTAATATTGTTTTGTCAAAACAGCAATGCATATACAACGTGTTATAGAAAGGGGCGGGCAAATTTAAGCAATGTATAGTGTAGGGTATAAGTATTTATCTCCCATAGTACCAAATCCGATTGCATTGCTAGTACAATAATTATAGAATTTTCTTTTTTATCGAATGAGTAACATGTCGATATCGACTTTCAACTTTGGACAACACTAAATGATAAACAATGATACTATAGACCTTCTTTCATTTAATTATTTTATAATTAAAAAACATTAAACAGTTGTCAAATGTCAATATTTATTTGACGCAGTCAGTTCGGCAACTTCTGATTTTATGAAGTATGATTACGAGTTAAAAAAATATGTTGTAATTGACTAAAAATAAGTATTATGTATTGGTGTAACTGATAAAAGTTTTTAAGAGGATCGTCGACTGTAATAAGCCAAATTCATAGATGGAAGATCCGTGAATGAAGTCTTTAACATGCTTCTAAAGGATGGTACCTATTCGTCTTCATCACACAATCTCTTTCAGGTGTTAATTTGTGTTTAAATTACAAGTTACGTACGTATGTCCGTAGAATTACATGCATCTTATTCAAGTTTATTAAAAAGTGAGTATCGTTCATAATAATTAATAGTGGTGTCATCAATCTGATCGATCTTAATAAACGAGTGATTAAATTTTACGTGAAATTTTCGGATGTCTTGGTTTTGAAAAGATCCGGTACATAAGTACTAATTGTACGGTGTATGTAATGACCCTAAAATATGACCACACCTTTCTGTAACACGTTGTATATACGCATTAACGCCTGTAATCCCCGAAGGGGTAGGCAGAGGTGTAACCAGTACACCGACATTTTACCGAGCATATCTACGTCCCATGATGAGATAGGCGGCGAGCCTTTCGCCAAACCGGGCACAATTCCTGACTCCGGGCTGATACTGAGCATTTCTGAGCAAAACCCAATATCACTTTTACCCGACCCGGGGATCGAGACCGAGACCTCAGTTGTAACACGTAGGTACGCATTACAACTGTCCCACCGAGGTAGTCCTCAATAAATTAAAATCAATTGAATTCAATAAGTTATGCAGGTATGACAATATATAAATAAATACTCATATATAAATACAACGAAAACTAGTGCAGAGAATCTGATTTTTGTCTGAACAGTAATATCCGAACTTTATACATAAACTAGCTGTCCCGCGTGGTTTCTCCCGCAACTACAGCAGCTCCACCTACCGGGTCCAATTGTGAATCTAAACCATCCAGTGCGCCACCCAAACGCATACAAAAAAAATCATTCAAATCGGTCCAACCGTTTAGGAGGAGTTCAGTCACATACACACGTACAGTAGAATTATATATATGAAGATGTATAATGGTTGGTCGACGTCCTGATTTGGAGGGGGAGAGTATTCCATAAGAGTATAGATTGAAACTGGATGGAGTCAGTGCTGTAGGATGCGCATTGAAGAAGCAGATTATATAAAGAACGAAGATTTTTGTCGTGGTTAGAACCCAAGTATTGAAAGAAGGGAGTAAGGTAAGAAGGAGTTGAAGAATTAAGGATAGTAAAGAGTGTAGTGAGTGCACGCAGAATACGGCGTTGACGAATAGGTAACCACTTGAATTGAGAACGAAAGGTAGACAAATGGTCATACGACGATGATACATGATGGAAATAAACTCCGCGATAGATACAGCGCTAGTTTTACTTCAGCCTACCCCTTCAAGGACACAGGCATGATCAGGTATGTACATATATAAATTGTGACGTGAACTGAATCACATTCTAAGAATTAGGTTGAGTGTGTCCGATATAGAAGTTCCAATACCTATATTCAGTAATCAGAACATTAATTGCTTAGTGAGAAACTGTGGATCTGAGATCACTCAGATGCACAGATATTACTTCTGATATACGAGTACGTTATGGACTACTCTCTCAACACAAACTCTAATTAGCTATGAATTGCTCTCCGCTTAGTTCGATGTTGTATGCAGAGAATTCCAGGTAACAACTCATAGTTTTGGGTAATATAAATTAAGTATGTATTTAGGAGGTCGCGGATTAGATGATTGATTCTAACTCCAGGGTACACAACTCTGAATTTCCGAAATTATATGTAGTATTTTTATAGTTAATTATCGTTGGTAAGAAGTTGAGTAAAAACAACGTGAAGAAACCTAATGTAAAATGTAATGTAAATTTTGAAAAACTAATCGTACACCATCATTAAAATGCTAATATGCAACACTTAGATAATTAAGAGATTCGAATAATTATTTTTTCATACACTCTTTGGTTCAATTCATACGTTGATGAAATTACATTTGACCATGAAACCACGACCATGTACCCATGGGGTACATAACAATACAATAACATAAGTTACCTACTGCATGATCAAAGGCCAAAACTTCTCAATCAAAGTTAGTTCAAACATGCATTATTAGTGCCAATAAATCATCAACGTCACCATTCGCAATATGGCTATAAGTCAAACAATTTCGTCAAAAAGACAACAGAGGCGCAATTGTTATCCGTCTACTCTGAAAATATTTATTTTAGCTCGGGTGAAGTTCGCTCTAACTTCGCTAATGACTTCTTTCTCAAGAAACTTCGTTCGGTGCTGCTTGAAAGGTTTTTCCTATCTGTTTAAACAAACGGGTGCTTCGTTGACGCCAAATTTTTCAACAACCGTTCATTTTAAAGCTGCTGTTAAACTATCAATCATTAGATTTGTAATATTGTTTTATTTTTCTTATCATACTTACATTTGACCGCGATCACACCTGATGGTAAGTGACGATGCAGCCTAGGATAAAACATGCTTTCCTAGAACGAGTGGTAGAGCCACGCTGTTGACAATTTTGTCTACAGCATGAATGGCGGCCCATTCATTTACGGCTCGTCCGGGTCGCTACCACTGTCTCACAGAAAACCGGCGTAAAGTAGCAGCTTGCTGCTGCGTTTCGTACGGTGAGTGAGATATCTGGAGGCCCAAATCCCCCTCCCCTTCCCAATCCCTTAATTATCCCTTTCCTTTAAAGTCGGCAACGCGCTCATATTTTTTTTGTATTGTGGGCGTACATGGGCGGTAGAGATCGCTTACCATCAGGTGACCCACTTGCTCGTTTGCCGGCCTATGCTATAAAAAAAAGGTATCTATTCACTCTAGAATTTAAAACACCTAGAATAGATTATATTATTTTGGAAACAAAGACGCTAGTAAAGAGTTCCTTCCACTCTTTTGCAGTTCGTACTATAAAATAAGTGAAATATCCACCATATACGGATGTCGTATATTATAATTTATTATGTCGATTTTAAAATAGAACTGTTTATTTAAATTTTAGGCACATTACATTAAAATACGGCAAATATTTTTTTTTAATAAATTGACATCATATAATGTTATATATTTGTCTGGTGAGTTCCGGCGGAAATAAGCTCAGCGAAATGTGGGTGTACTGGTTACACCTCTGCCTACCCCTTCGGGGATTACAGGCGTGAGTGCGTATGAACGTATGTAAGTACTAACCCACGTTACACTATTATGCAATCTCAAAATTAATTCTAATAAACGAAGGACTTAGACGCGCTCCTCATTATATAAATCGCCGAAAAGAAAGTAAAGTATAATAATAAAACTATTAACACAAAATTTAAAAACATAATCCCCAAACAAAAAGTTGTTAGAACAATTATAAAAAAATCTCTTTAACCCCCAGAGGTTAGGCCCGAGACAAATTATAAATAGATGCACTATACATAATAAGATTTTCTAGCGAGAATATTTTTAAGCTAACTCGGCGATGACATTTTTACACCATTATTTTCATTCGCACAGCCTGCGGGGTTGAACCAAGGATTAATTAACAATACAATTGTTGCGTGCAACTTAATTTATTTATTCAACCAACATATTAATATTAAATTGTAAATTTTTCATAAATCAAGGCACAGGGCCTTAATTAAAAATATGTTTGCTAATGATTTGACGTCACTAAATTGATTGTAACTTTATTTAACAAGTAGTATTAATTAAATACTGCGTCGGTGGCGCAGTTGTAATGCGTACAACTTACGACTGAGGCTGACGTTGAGGTCTCGGGTTCAATCCCCAGGTCGGGAAAAAGTGATATTAGGTTTTTCTATTACGAAATGCTCAGTATCAGCCCGCAGTCTAGAATTGTGCCCGAACGGTATGGCGATAAGCTCGCCCCCTATCACATCATGGGACGGAGATACGCTCGGCGAAATATAGGTGTATTGTACACCTTTGCCTACCCCTTCGGAGACTACAAGCGTGAGTGTATATATGTTAAATGATTCCATACACTGTTCATTGCATATTCAATATTTATTGCACAAATGCACACCATTTTTAAACTAGTTTAGGAATTAAGTAAAATAGGACATCAACCACGCTGTCAGATTTCCCGCCAAAACTCCTTTTGCAGTATTAATAAAAAACATAAACTCAATTATCTCAAAACATATTCAATAGAGACAACAAGTTATTATAGTTGTTAAAGAAAAATGCCTACGATAACCAAGGCATACGGGCTCAGTAGGCCAAGTTTCCGCGAACTCACGAGAGGTGAAGATATTCAGTCAGTCGTACTTTGATAAACTACCTCTTGTGTTCCATTGTGCTTCATGACGATAATCCCGGCCGCACAATGGTTCCCATACTACTGAAATACGGGCTTTCAACAAACTTTCTTACGATACATTTTTGACTCGAAATGTGCGGGAATTTCGCTTGCTTTATTAAAAACCGATGCTGTTTTATATTGATTAAAAAGTTTATTATTGTGTAATGATTTACTACAATTTTGTAGATATAAATTAACGTATATTTGATTTTCCAAATATAAAAAAAAAACAAATTATTTAATTTTAACTCATATTATTTCTCCCCACAGGGGTAAATGTGAGGTAGGCGGCCGGTCGTAAAAACTACAGCCAAATCGTTCTGTATCATACGTTAAAAAGCATGTTGCGCCGACCCCTCTGCGAGTGGGATGAGGGCAGGTGGAAGTAGAAAAATTCAAATTGTTTTAACAATCATAAAAAAACATTATTAACTCTGACACTTTTTATTAGATTGAATGACGATACGAGCAGGTCGCTCGCTCGCCTGATGGTAAGTGCCACACCTGCTCATAAACAGAAGCAACGCTCACGGAACTTTAAATAATAAAGCACTGCATGACACTGGACAGCGCTCGTCACCCCGAGACATAAGGTGTTAAGTCACATAATGCCCAGCAATTTCACTGGCTTCAATGTCCTTCAAACCGGAACACAACAGTGCGTACACACTGTTGCTTGGCGGTAGAAATAAACTAAGCCATGGTACCAACCCAGCCGGCCTCTCGCATACGAGGTACCTCAAGTCGCGAGTCAATCGTTTTTACAGCGTGCTTCAACTTAGGCCACGTCATCGCTCACCATCAGGCGAGATAGTGGCCAAACCCAAGCCTATTACGAATAAAAAAAACAAAAAAGTAGGCGGATCCTAGTAATAGCCGGGATAACGCCAGACAGAAAGAAATATATAAATTGGAAGTGCACACCGATTTTAACTATGTAATTAAAAACTCCAGTGAAATCGTGTCAGCGTTATTGCCGATGATAGATCGATATGGCGGTATGCCATATTAGTTCTTATTAAAGTTAATATTATGATTAATGTGCTTAATTTGATTGATATCAGACGAATGTAATTAAATTAACCAATTTTTTATTGCAAATGGCGTTTATATTGGCAACTGTACTAAGGCTTATTTTTTATAGCATAAGCCAGCTATATAGCAAGTGGGTCACCTCATGGTAAGTGATCTGCCCATGTATGCCCACGATACCATTAGAATGATGAGGAGATTTGGACCTCCGGATATCTCAATCATTTTACGAAACGCAGCAGCAAGCCGCCACTTTACGTCGGTTTTCTGTGAGACAGTGGTAACGACACATTGCCGTTGCCGACCTTAAAGGAAAGGGATAATTAAGGGATTGGGAAGGGGAGGAGATTTGGACCTCCAGATATCTCACTGACCGTACGAAACGCAGCAGCAAGCTGCTACTTGTAAACAAAACTGTCAATAGCGTAGCTCTACCATCTAAATGGCTTTGGTTAATCAGTTTATAAACATGTTAGGTCATCATCGTCACGCTCGTATTTCTGAAATACACGAAGATGACCAAAACGCATAACTAATCATAATACTTGTATGTTAATTTAAAATCTGTTGTAATATTCTCTTTGAATAAGTATGCGCGTATAGTCGACTCAACTCATTAACTTCTTGAAACCATGATTAAGTAGTCTTTGAAGTATTCACGGGACGATATAGTCGCCTCTTCGCTCGATCTGCATCTCAATTATGCAATACAATTTCAGTTGCATATTAATTTTGCAAACTAATTAAACAGTTTAACATTGAAACCTATATTTATGATCTTTTTTATATCAAAGCGGCCAATTACTGGGCATTATAAGCGAGGTCCCACCTCAAAGAAAAGACTATTTTCGAACACTGAGTGTGGCGAAACGAATGAAGTTATGGTGTCGCAAAAAATACAACGTATAGAAGATTATTTGAAGCAAAATGTGAATTTAATAGATTTTTATTTAATAGTTTAGTTTTCCTATGAAAAATAATCCCATATTACTCCTCAAAAATGAACTTTGGCGTCGAAACTGTTTCTGTATTTTGACTAATAACATTTATTTATGTTTGATAAATCTAACAAAATCCTCCAAAATTCCAACCGTCAACTCGTAGATGCTATGAAATTATTAAATTTATTCTATTGTATTTCAAATCGTACGTACACAAACCCGTCCGCGTCATTTACGAGGCTGTGTCATAGGATTCATTTTTCAAACTGTATGCCGCGGTTTCGTAAGCAAGAGTTTTCTGACATATCCTCGTCTTCGTCATGAGATAAGCTATCTCCAGCTAAATGAGAAATACAATAGGTAATTTAAACATATTAATACGGTATTGTACTATAAACTTATTTTATTATTATAAGGTGGTACATACTGAAAGGATTCAAGGCCTCAACTCAGTAAAACTACACAATATCACTTCAAATAACGGTTTATTATCGCTTTTCAAGAGACGTCTTGCCTCAACGACTGCGCACTATCGAATCCCACTCACAATGCAGTCAACAAAGAAGTGAAGTTGTCAACCTCAGTGTTGCCAACAAAATAAATGTCTTGTTGATATTTACATCGATATGATTTAAAATATCGATACACATTATAAAAGCATCTAAATTGTCATTATGTAAATGTAGTTTTTATAATGTACCAATTAGCTTTAATATACTTGTATTTTGATAGCACAATGCTTGTATGATGCTTACAGCTCGGCCATCCTCAATTTCGTGAGTCCTCTCACAGAAAAAATAAAATGAATAAGCAAAGAAAAATAATAATTATAACAAATGTAAAGCATATAGGTAAATATTATCTACAATCAAATTCAAGTTCTATTTAAAAGTCATTTCACATTTATACAGTCTACTATGATCTGCGACTATCTATACTTCAGCACTGATCGCTCATAGCCCATGAAGGTGTACTCCAACACAGTGAAACCAAACATGGTCTGCCATGATCTACGACCATCTATGCTTCAATACTAATCGCTCATAGCCTGCATATTTTCGACTATAATCTGCTATGATCTGCGGTCAATTGAATTTACCGCTCATAGCAAAGTTACAATCAAATTAACTACATATTCTGGCATAGTCTGCTATGATCTACGATTAACTATAATTAAGCACTAGTCGCTCATGGCCCATGAAGGTTCAGTCAAAATCATCTCTAACCAGCACAGTCTGCCATGATCTACGACTATCTATGCTATTACTAATCGCTCATAGCCTATGCTCAAAAATACCACTTTAAAATATATACATTTATATATCCATATTTTTATTATACTCAAATCACTTTCATATACAAAATTTACTTACATGTACATATTTCAAACAATATGACTTTAATCATTTATGTCCAAATGCGTATTGTTATCTATCGTATCGTTTCTTACATTTTGCTCTGCTTCTTCCGAATCATCAATACTACTATCGCTTTCACTGGCCTCAGTCGAAATGTTCTTAAACACTAACTAAGGGTGCATCTTATCCAAAGCAACTACATTCTCATATTTTTTATTACTTTTCCTAGTTAAGGGGGTATCTTCAATTAAATATCTATCATTATCTAATATCTTAACTATACGATATGGGCCATGAAACTTTGGTACAAGTTTCTTTGACTGACCTACATGTGCTTTGTCATAAATCATTCTTTGCACCCTAACAAGATCGCCGACATTATATTTTGTACCTGGTTTTCTATGTTTATCAAATCTCCCTTTTGAAATAAGCTGTTGATTTTCTATGCGATCCTTAGTTTCTTCTCTTAATTTAACTAAATCATCACCAACTACCCGATTAGTAGCCTCAATTATAACATCATTTAAAATGTTTTCCGACGAATTAACTAACCTACACCCAAATAACAATTCGGATGGACTCTTGCCCGTAGCTTTATTTACAGTAGTGTTTAATCCCAACTGTATGTCACCTACATATTCGTCCCATTGATTATCGTTTTTCCCATGACACTTTGTGCCTAGCGCATCTAAAATGGTTCTGTTAAAACGTTCCACCTGTCCATTTGCTCTGGGAGTGGCCACGGCATTGAGTATATGCTTAATACCTAAATTATTCACAAATGATTTGAATTTCCCACTAGTGAAGCATGTGCCGCGGTCAGTTATCAATCGTGATGGTGTGCCAAAAAAACTAAAATGTCCCTTAAAAATCCTAATAGCCGTAGCACTTTTAGTATCCCTTACCGGCTGAATATTAATAAATTTCGTAAATGAATCTATGATTGCCAACATATATGTATTTCCTTTCCTAGAACGAATAAAAGGACCTAAGTGATCGGCGTGCAGAGTGTGGAATGGTATTTCCAGTTTAGGAATAGGATGCATCATTCCCTCCTTACAACCACTAGGGCCTTTATGATGAGCACATTCTAAACAAGCAGAAACGTACTTCTTAGTAAAATGGCGCATTTTTGAGAACCACAATATGGCCTTTAAACGACTTAAAGTTTTTTCAAAACCGAAATGCCCAACATCATCGTGGTTCATCTCTAATACCTGCCACCTTACCGCGCGTGGAACTACCCATCTAATCCCATTCTCAACTATCCTATATACATAACCTCCCTTTAACTGATAATTTTTATAAATATCTGCTACTCTTTTAGTTTCCGAATCCATCAGAATATCTTTTATTCTCTTTATCTCATCATCATTACCTTGTACAGTGGAAATCCAGTCTTTTAAATCTAAACTTAGAACATCTAATATTGGACAATCTTCATCACCGGGTACGGGTTCAGTTACAGGTGCGCGACTAAGCGCATCTACATGCCCCATACGACTACCTGCTCTAAATTCGATTTCACAATCATACTCTTGGAATTGTATCCACCATCGAGAAATTCGTGGTATGAGATCTCTTTTAGTTAAAGTAGTCCGCAGTGCATTACAATCTGTGACAATTTTGAATTTAAGACCCAAGAGATATACTCTAAATCGTTTAAGGGAAGCAATAACTGCCAAAGTTTCCAATTCAAAAGAGTGTAGTTTGTGTTCCTCAGTTGTAGTTTTTCTGCTATAATAAGCAACGGCTCTTAGAATCCCGTCAGGATGCCTTTGCATCAATATACCTGCAACCCCTAATTTGCAGGCATCTGTATGAAGTTCAGTCTCTAACGTAGTATCGTAAAGTGCCAAAATCGGTCTTTCTGCAAGTTTTTGTTTGAGTAGTTCGAAAGCAGTAATTTGATCAGTACCCCATTTCCAATCAAAATTTGATCTCAACAAATCCGTCAAAGGCCGTGCGATTAAAGCAAAACCCTTTACAAATCGCCTAAAAAAAACTAGCCAAACCTATGAACCTTCTGATATCATGTGCGTTACGGGGTTCAGGAAAATTAGATATAGAAATTGTCTTACGAGATCCTGGTCTAATTCCTTGACTGTTAACTTGGAATCCCAAAAAATCTATCTCTTTATAGAAAAAATGACATTTACTTATTTTTAAAGTTAACCCTGCATCTAATAAAAGTTTTAATACATGTTCTAATCTAGAAAGACCCTCTTGATAAGACTTTGCCGGGATCAAAATATCATCCATAAAGATTAGAGCAAAGTCTACTTTCGATTTAGGTAATATTTTGTTCATTGCTCTTTGAAAGACTGACGGAGCATTAGCCAATCCAAACGGCATACGTCTGAATTGGTATTGCCCGTCAGGTGTAACAAATGCAGTCTTATCCTGAGAGGATTCTTCTAAAGGAATTTGATAGTATCCCGACGCACAATCTAGTGTAATTATAGTCGAGCACATTCATCAACTTTTCCAAGCCACATGTGAATAGTCTGCCCCTTAATCATAGGGTCAAACTCTGGTATGACATTACCAAGTATCGGAAATTTATTTCCTTCCTGACGACTATATCCTAAAGAGGTTATTAACTCTGACAAAAGTTTTACAGTGTCGTTGGTAATACTAGACTCACCTACCTGTTGCTGCGGCACAGGCGATCTTAAATCACCCTTATCACTCATGCAATCATTTCGGCTGTACCTCCGTTCTTCTCACTGTCTGCTCAGCCGGCTGCGACTACGAGAACGGCTACTATGGTGGCTGCGTGATCTGCCGCTCCGGTGATCTCGAGATCTGCCGCTCCGGTGATCTCGAGAACTGCTGCTCCGGTGATCTCGAGAACTGCTATTCCGACGTGCACGAGATCGTTTACTCTGGTATTCACAAGATCGACTTCTCTCGTCACGATGTTTTCCCGAAGATGTTTTGCCACTCTTGGTAGCATGACTGTCAGTAGGCGATGTTAATTTCTTCTCCATTTTCTATCACTCGGTATTTTATTTTCAATGTAGGTAATAGTGCAAAAACAATAATATAATCTTTAATTGCCGAACAGTATATTTTGTGAGCTTTTTATAATCCCACTTCTGAGTTGAAAGGATTCAAGGCCTCAACTCAGTAAAACTACACAATATCACTTCAAATAACGGTTTATTATCGCTTTTCAAGAGACGTCTTGCCTCAACGACTGCGCACTATCGAATCCCACTCACAATGCAGTCAACAAAGAAGTGAAGTTGTCAACCTCAGTGTTGCCAACAAAATAAATGTCTTGTCGATATTTACATCGATATGATTTAAAATATCGATACACATTATAAAAGCATCTAATTTGTCATTATGTAAATGTAGTTTTTATAATGTACCAATTAGTTTTAATATACTTGTATTTTGATAGCACAATGCTAGTATGATGCTTACAATACATATACAAATAGACAAAGGCGGTGGTATCAACCCAGACGGCCTCTCGCATACGAGGGACCTACCACTAACTAAATTATTATCTACGCGTTCTGTTCATAAGCACTTTCAATCTCTGATAAGTACAATGTAATTGGCAATATCTTAGTAACTTTTGTTAAACTTTAAAAAAATTATTTATTTGTATGGTGAGTATTCAAGGGCGGCGGAGATCACTTATGAGGTGACCCACGCGATTGCCAGCCTCTGTAATAAAATATTCATACAAAACTCATCAGGACTACATAATACTTAACAACATGCTCAATTATTAGCTATATTTAGCTCAACCTAATTTGCTGAGTTTTTATTTAAAGGAAACGTGTGGTAGTTACACCGTTAAAAAAATAATTAATCAAAATTAAAAGTGCCAACACTCTCCAATTATTATACGCGATAACCAACATAGATTTATAAAACGTTTAAAAAACACGAGTGCTGAATAAAAATGAATTCCCGAAGGGGCCGTACAAATAGGACTGATAAAATGTACAAAGGATCGTCCCGCGAACTCTGCACTGTATAATTCTGTATACTCGATGTGAAATGTGCGCGAACGAATAATTAAGGTAAAATGGGCTATTTCTTTTCTGGGTCTCTGCTCAACCTCACAGTACATGCAAAATCCGAGAAAACGTACAGCACACTGCCATAACTAATTAATAAAATTGATAGGTGATTAATTAAAGGTTGTCTGGTGGAGATCGCTATTAGCGATAAGGCCGTCTATTGTTAAATTTACGAGTAGTAATTTTGTTTTTTTACTGTAATATTCTCCATGGAGTACAATAAAGTGTTATCTATCTATATTTTTTAACAGTTACTTTTCATAGCAAACTGGCTGAGTTTCTTTTTATAAAAGAGCAATTGGGTCAATTAATAGTAAAGGCAGACTATAGACAGTGTGGCTTGGGAAGAATAAGGGAAAATTATTGCTCGAATAATCTTACTTACCATACGAAATGCAATACCAAGGTGCCATGCCGATTTTTTGTAAGACAGTGGTAACAACCCGGTCGAGCCGGCCCATTAATTGACAAAATGGTCTGTGACATCGCTGGCACAACAAGCTTTTGAACAAATATTACAAAAAGATTTCAGTTGTAGTTTTTTACGACCGGCCGCCTGTCTGACATCAACCATCTAAAGAGAAAACACCCAGTTTCAAAACAAATATGTGTAGGTCACATTAACGTTTTTTATCAGTGAGGGATTCGAATCCGCTTCTCTTTTCACGGCCGACTACTCGCCTACTACGCCACGGAGGGTGTCACATGGCTGTAACACTTAATGACATTACATTGTATCCTGTTTCGTTTATGATATGGTACGGTCTAGTGGACTTACGCCAGAAAGCCGGTATGAAAAGGTTTGCTTTCATGGTAAACAACACTTCCCATACTGTGCGGTTAATTTATTAAAATTTGACAAGTGCCCAAGGCAGTTAAGGCTGTTTTCGTGTGATGAAGCGGCCTTAACTTAGCATACCAATGAGTTGTATGACGTAGATAAGTGGGATCACGTTCACACCATATGAAGCAACTTGTAGATGTATTAAAATTTGTATCATTATAAAAAGTACCTATTTGAAACAATTAGGACCTCTCATGCAAAAGAAGCAGCGGGAGTGTTGCCACATCTAAGAAATTTTCCAAAAAAGATTTCGAAGGTACCTATGTGAAGTTTTCCAACCCGCATTAGGCCAGCGTGGTGTACTAAATATATATTAGTAATTTATTATAGTCAGAATAACATATTGATTTAAGCCTGCACCTCTTGCTAATGACCTTAACAATTTGCGCCATACAAAAATCAACCGAAATCGAGGTTTCACGCGACAACGATGCAACATGACAGCTTTTTTAATGAATTATATTTTTTATTTCAACTTATTATTTTGTAAAATTAATTTATTTTTTATTTGATTTCAAGGTTTATTTTAGCTAAGGGCTCAGTTGATTTAATATGACGATGCACTAGAAATTTTGTATCAAATATTATAAAATAGCAGTTATTAATTTTTTTACATGATTTGAGCGCACATATACTAAGTCTGCTACGCCAGAAATTTCCGTAACGAAATTATAGATATTTTTTTAAAGCATAGGCAAGTAAACGAGCACGTGGGTCACCTGATCTCCACCGCCCATGTACGCCCACAATACCAAAAGAATCATGGACGCGTTGCCAACCTTAAAGGAAAGGGATAATTAAGGGATTGAGAATGGGAGGAGGATTTGGGCCTCCGGATTTCTGTGGGACAGTTGTAGCGACCCGGATGATTGGAGACAAAACTGTCTACAGCGTGACTCTCCTGCTCAATATATTTTTTGTACATCAAGTAGTTTAGCAAGTTTCTCAAAATTATCTTGTAACAATATATTTTTTACGATTTAGCTGTAGTTTCAGCCTTAAGCCCTACATACTCAACTCTGTAATTTAATACTACAAACATATTACTTAATTACAGTAATCCTGTTTTTAAAATATTTCACAGTTTAGCTGATGAATTTGTCGGCGTTGCGTTATGCGCAATTTGAAGAATTACATCCGAGTGTTTAAAATGGGTTTATGTCACGATACAGTAGAGTTAGGCTTTAGTTAAATACTGGGTTTTAGCAGCTCTTCTAGAATTATTTGACTAAATTACATAGCTGTGTAGTTTTAAAATTACATACATACGCACACACGCCTGTAATCCCCGAAGGGGTAGGCAGAGGTGTAACCTGTACACCCACATTTCGCCGAGCGTATCTCCGTCCCATGATGTGATTAGGGGCGAGCCTATCACCATACCGAGCACAAATTCCAAACTCCGGGCTGATACTGAGCATTTCGTAATAGAAAAACCCAATAACACTTTTACCCGACCCGGGGATGGAACCGAGACCTCAGCTTCAGCCTCAGCCGTAACGCGTACGCATTACAACTGCGCTACCGAGGCAGTTTTAAAATTGAAACATATAAATGAAACGCAGTGATAGCTCGGGGGGAGTGGTATGGACTGTCGAGACGAAAGTCGCAGGTTCGAAACCAGCCCCCAGTGCATACACCTCTGACTTTTCTAAGTTATGTGTGTATTAATTGTTAATTATCACTTGCTATAACGGTGAAGGAAACATCGTGAGGAAACCTGCATACCTGAGAAGTTCTTCATAAGAATTTCGAAGGTATGTGAAGTCTGCCAACCCGCATTAGGCCAGCGTGGTCGACTAAGGCCTAACCCCTCTCATTCAGTAGAGGAGGCCCGTGCCCAGCAGTGGGACGTATATAATACAGGGCTGGTATTATTATATTATTATATTATATAAAAATATATAGTTCTCCTCAGGTAGGTTGACGTCAGGCAGATGATCGTAAAACTATTATGTAAATATTTCTGTAACACATGTTAAAACGTTGTGTGTTGTGCCGAACTCACTGCTAGTGGGATTAGGACAGGTGGAAGAAGTAGATATAAAAATATATAATGTTAATTAACTATGCTTAGTATCAGCCCGGAGTCTGTTACACATAATGGGACGGAAATAAACTCGGCGAAATATGAGTGTACTAGTTACACCTCTGCCTACCCCTTACAAGCGTAAGTTCGTACGTATGCATGTATGTACGATGCCAATAAAGCGATTCAAATAAATAAAAAAAGCTATTCAATTATCATTACCTCAACATTTAAATTGTAACCAATATTTTAGGCTCCCGTGTGCACTTTCATAGCAGCTTTACAATAAATACATTAATTAAATTTAAATGTATTTGCTCGGCCATATTTGTTGTAATAACCGTAATTTATTAACGAATCACATTTATTGGCCATCAAAACTTTCATTATTCTCTCAATGGACTTGTGGCAGTGACGGCTGAAAACCAGCGCCAGGCACCCTTATTTAACCCCAACAAAAATGAGGGGTATTTTATGCTTGGCCCCTTTTGGTGTCTGTGTCTGTGAGTTTGTTTTGCATTGTATTTTTTTCACCTCTATTTTTTTAACTAATGAGTATGTATCAATAAATAGTATAAAACAAAGTCGTCTGTCTGTTCGTTTATTTCTCCTAAACTATGCAACTAGTTTTTTTTTTAAGCATAAAAAATCTAAGGGTTAAAACTCAACCGAGCAAGTAGGTCACCTAATGGTAAGTGATGTCCACCGCCCATGTACGCTCACAATACCAGGAGAATCATAGGCGCGATGCCGAACTGAAAGCAAAGGGATAATTAAAGGATTGGGAAGGCGATTTATGCCTCCAGATATCTCGATCATCGTACGAAACGCTGCAGTAAACTACTGCTTTATGTCTTTTGACTGTGAGACAGTGGTAATGATCCGGTCGAGCCGGCCCATTCATGCTGTAGACTAAAATGTTTACAGCGTCCGTCGAGTGACATTACGTCCCATTGATCGCCAGAATCATGCCGGCCTCAAGTTAATGGATACACACTGGCTGACCCTGGAACACGACTCGCCTGAACAAGTCATTTGGTATTTCACCATGGGTACAGTGGTCACTATTCAGGCATGTCCAGTCGCTCGTTAAATGCATTCCTAAAACTCACCTTTAGAAGTTCAAGCTTTATATTTTATTTTTATCTTAATTATACTTATTATTTTATCACAAGCATTTAACACTAAGCAAATGCCCCATTCAACGAATCTCCACCGAGGGATATTATTTTAATGCCGCACTGCTCTTGTATGATAAGCAATAATAAAAAATAATATTTTTTTATTTTATTTTCACATGCTTTCTATTTTCACACTTAATTACATGTGAGGGGTCGTTAGTATTGAACAATAAGTGTTCAGCCACGCTGTAGACAGTCTTGTTTATAGCATGAATAGCCCGGCTCGACAGAGTTGTTACCACTGTCTCACAGAAAACCGATGTAAAGTAGCGGCTTGTTGCTGCGTTTTATATACTGAGAGACTATTACTTTCCTTGAAAACTCAAACACAAGTTATGGTTGCCCGACCTGAGAATTGAACTCAAGACCTCACGGTTTATCCTTAGTATGCTACCACTAGAATAATGAGGTAAATAAAATTTATTTTTAACATTTATATAATAGTGCAATACTTAGCCAATAATGCTGCAGTGTAGAGATTTAAACTAACTGAATTAAACTACACAAAATTACATATGCGAGGCATTATCGCAGAAATAACTAATTAATTAAATTTAAATAAACAATTACATTACTTGATTTAATTAAATGAAGCGTAGTGTGGCTATAAACCAACATAACCGAACGAAATGGAAGCGGTTAACGCAAATAAAAAAGCATCATTACAAACTATAAGGTAATTTAATCGTCCGACGATGGACGGGAGGTTTCATACATTAATTTCTCATATAGGGCCTTACTTATAAACTTTTTTTACCAGCTCGAATGACGAAACAAGCAGGTCGCTCTCCTGATGGTAAGCGCCACGCCTTCCCATAAACAGAAACAACAGCACACAGCACTTTGAATTACAAAACGCTGCATGGCATTGAACTGCGTTCTGTCTGCGGTTGCCCTCAATTGTCTTGAAAACAAACACTTGTTTAATGTCTAAAAACAGATAATAGTACCTTACTTTTCCATTGAGAATATAGATATGATATGCGGAACGCGGAATGATTTCAAGTGACTCGATTATGCGGCTTTGATTACTTTTATATAGTTACTAGCTGTTGCCCGCGGCTCCGCCCGCATGAATGCCTATTTCCAGGATTAAAGTAGCCTAGTAGGCGCCCCCGGTGAGAAACACGCTTGACAAAAATACTAATGTCGCTATTAAAAAATAGGGGTTGATTGTAGAGGGTTGAAAATTTAAGGTTGTATGTATTTTTTAATGCTGTATCATAAAAAAATAAAAACAAAAAATTTTGTCTAAAAAATAAAAAAAAATATTTAGGGGTGGACCACCCTTAATATTTACGAGGATGAAAAATAGATGTTGGCCGATTCTCAAACCTACCCGATATGCACACAAAATTTCACACAAATCGGTCCAGCCGTTTCGGAGGAGTATGGGAACGAACATTGTGACACGAGAATTTTATATATAAGTTAATTCACGACGTCTGCAAATTAGGTGAATAACAGTTCATCTCCCCGAGACATAAGTTGTTAAGTCTCATAATGCCCAGTTATGTCACTGGATTCAATATTCTTCAAACCGAAACAAAACAGTGCTTACATATTGCTGCTTGGCGGCAGCAATAGACAAAGTTGTAGTACCAACCCTGATGGCCTCTCGCATATAAGGGATCTGCCGATTAAACGTTATTCAAACACTGATAGGTCAAACACCGTTTGTCTCATTCTAACAACGTTATAAATGGCGTTGACATTTCATTAATCATTAATCAGTGCTTGAACAACCTTTATTATTAAGGCCCATAATACACAAACCACTGCCTCGGTGGCGCAGTTGTAATGCATACGCGGTACGATTGCTCTACTGAGGTCTCGGTTTCAATGCCCGGGTCGAGTTAAGTAATACCTATTGGGTTTTATATCATGAAATGCGTAGTATCAACCCATAGTCTGGAATTTTGCCCGATATGGCAGGTTCGCCCCCTGTCATATCATGGGACAGAAATGGGCTCGGCGAAGTGTAGATGTAATGGTTACACCTCTGCCTACGCTTCCGGGAGTACAGGCGTGAGTGCGTATAATACACAAACCAGACTATTCCGCCCACACACCCACACGCCACTGTTACTCCAGTAAGCCAGAATCGACAAAGGCACGCATATTTCGACACCGAGCATTGAAGCTCGGTAAGTCTCTGGGAATACGAAGCTGTCTTTATCCCACAATGAAATTAATCAAATAGAAAGATAGGGGGGAGTTGGAAATATATATTACAATCCACCTCAGTTTACCCGTTCCGGATACGGGCGTGAGCTTACGTATGTTTGTATAAAGTACACAAGCTTTTGCACGCGACTCCACCCGTCTAAAATATTAGTTTTTTCTTAAAACTCACTTTTATAACAATAAATAATAGCATTTTTTATGGCGTAGGTCGGAAACGAGCAAGTGGGTTACCTAATGGTAAGTGGTCTGCTCATGTGCACCCATAATACCAATAGAATCATGGGCACGTTGCCGACCTTAAAGGAAAGGGATTGGGAAGGGAAGGGGGCCTCCGGCTATCTCACTCACCGTTAGAAACCCAGCAGCTAGCTTCTATTTTACGTCGTCTTTCTGTGAGACTGTGGTAACGACCTGGACGAGCCGGCCCATTCATGCTGTAGACAAAAGTGTCTACAGCGTGGCTCTATTACTCAATAAATCAATCATGCCAGTTCTTTCAAGCAATATGAAAAACTATTTTGATACTTTACAAACAGAATTTCGACCACGGCCGATACTAGTTTTTATTAATTGTTAATACTAGGTCGTAGGTCCCTCGTATGCGAAATGTCGGCTGGTTTGATACCACCGCTTTGTCTATTTCTGTCGACAAGCACAGTGTGGAAGTACTGTTATGTGAAATTACTGGGCTTTATAAGATTTAACATCTCATATCATATTACAGTCCAGTGCCATGCAGTAGTTTATAATTTGAAGTGCCAATTGGTGTTGCTTCTATTTATGGGCAGGCGTCACGACTACCATCAGGCGATAGACTTGCACCCCTCGTCATTAACGCTAATAAAAAAAACAATATTTATTTCCTGCCTCGGTGGCGCAGTTGTAATGTGTATGCGGTACGGCTGAGGCTGACGCTGAGGGTCGGGTAAAAGTGATATTGGTGTTTTATATTACGAAATGATCGGTACCAGCCCAGTCTGGAATTGTGCCCGGTATGGCGATAGGCGAGCCATATCGGGCATATCATATCCACCATATTACATCGTGGGATGGAGATACGCTCGGTGAAATGTGGATTTACTAGTTAGAGGTGTAACTAGTACAGCCTACTCCTTCGAGGATTACAGGCGTGAGTGCGTATTTACTTATTTAAATAGGTCTTATATAATAAGCTTCGATAGTTCAATGGGGAGTGTTACGGATTGTCACGACGAAAGTCGCAGGTTCAAAACCAGTCCAAAGACTTCTCTCTGACTTTTCTAAGTGTGTATATTAATTGTTAATAATCGCTTGCTTTAACGGTGAAGGAAACATCGTGGGGAAACCTGCATAACTGAGAAATTCTTCATAAGAATTTCGAAATTATGTGATGTCTGCCAACCCGTAGTAGGCCCGCGTGGTCGATTAAGGCTTAACGGCTCTCATTCAGTAAAAAAGGCCCGTGCCTAGCAGTGGGACATGTATAATACAGAGCTACAATAAATATAAAGATGGGACTTAATCGCATACCTAGTATTTGAAGGTATAAATACCTATTTATTTATTTCCCGATGTTTTGAACGCGTTGCATTGACCGTGGTCACGGGTTGACTGAATGAGAGCTCAGTCAACCTGTGAAACAATATCGTGTTACAAACAAAATTCGCTATAATAAGTGTATACACATTCTGTGAACATTTGAGCCGATTACTTAATACTGTTCAAAAGATAAAGCACTTTATCAGTCGGACAGACATACAGACAGACACGGCTTAAGCATAGTAATAAGCGTTGGCAACCTTTGAGTACGGAACTCTAAAAACATACTATATTTTGCCGGAAATCAACCATATCAACCACTAAAAACAACCATCAAAAATGATAAATTTATATAACCTTGTGTATGAAAAAGTATACCGCGAAACACAATATGCTATTGAATATAATTTCTTCCCTCTTAGACACGTGCCCTCGTATGTAAAGACAAGGAGCATCAAGGTACCGTTTTATGACTCCTCATACAAGAAACATTCGGTACTTAAGCAAATATTACCTTACTTGTACATCGAATGTAAGGGATGTTACGATATAATCTGTAATATATATATATATATATATATATATATAGTATTAGCCGGCAAACGAGCAAGTGGGTCACTTATGGTAAGTGATCTCCACCGCCCATGTACGCGCCCACAATACTATAATAATCATGGGCGCGTTGCCGACCTTAAAGGAAAGGGATTGGGAAGGAAATTGGGGCCTCCGGATATCTCACTCACCGTACGAAACGCAGCAGCAAACTTTACGCCGGTATACTGTGAGACAGTGGTAACAATCCGGACGAGCCGGCCCATTCATGCTGTAGACAAAAGTGTCTACGGCGTGGCTCTACCACTCAAAAAAAATTGGTAGCCTTATACCTAAAAATATATCATTTCGACACCCCCCTTTTTACATAACTTATGTTTGAAGAAGTGTCGAGTTTTACAGCTCCTGATCGGACCGAATTTAACGGTTCAGCGATAAAATGATATTATGAGAACTGGGATATTAAAGAGACAAGGTCACAAATGACTGGCTAAATATGTCTTAAGGGTTTGTCATCCACGGTTATGGAATATTCTTAATAAGTCTAATGTTAACCGCCCATAAATAATAACAATACCATTGGAATAAAACTAGTTTATACGGAGACTGACAGTCTCTCCCGTGACCACGAAGGCTGAAAAGCTTTCGTAACGTCGGGACTAAAATGAAAATTAAACCGCGATAAAATCCGTGTAACCGTATAAACTAGTTTTATTTCAATGTGTAATATTCGCGTAAACCTAAGAAATCACTAAATAACAATACCATTCAGAACTTTGAATTACAAAGCACTGCATTACACTCGCCATTCCGAGACATAAAATTTTACATCTCATAATTCCCAATAATTACACTAACTTCAATATCCTTTAAACCAAAACACGAAAATGCTTACAGACTGCTGCTTGGTGGCAGAAATAGACAAGACAGTGGTGCCTACCCGTGTGCTTGCATACAACCTACCTAGTAAAAAAGTCACAGGTGCATGATGATGGGGCTGGTTTCGAACCTGCATCTTCCGTCTCGACAATTTATGACACTCCCTGCTGAACTATCTTTACTTGTATTACTTCATAAAACGCTACATTTTCGAATATAAGGAGTTCATGAAGCGTACAAAACAACTTAACAATTTAAAAATCACGATAACACCATTAGCAGTTTCCACAGCGTTGCATAGAAAATGTATTGTATTTTGGGTAATTATGTAACGTTCAAAATATTGTAGCTTATTCACAACAGCGTACAAAAACTGGGTCAAATTAAGTTGCATCGGCGCTACGTAGAGTACATAATTATGGTAGAGTAAATATGCAATTAATTAACGCTGGCGGTCGTACAATAACAAACACGTACTTTACTAAATAATATGTCTGCACTCCTTTATTCCGATACGATCTGTACGGATATTATCTGAAAGACTTTCCCTTGACCTTTGTGTTAATTAATCGATGAATAATATCTACCAGGAACGAGCCCTGAATGAGAGGGGTTAGGCCTTAGTCCACCACTCTAGCCTATTCTTTATTGTACACAACAAATAACAGGGCAGTTATTACATAATAAACATGTAAAAAGGTGGACTTATTGTGCATGTGTACTAAACAATAAAATAAAATAGTTGATAGTATGAAATGGTAATTAATGTAAAATTAATTGTAATTTGTAATTAATGTTAATAATAAGCATTCACAAAAATATTACTAGTAATAATTTATGGGTGTTAAGTATAAACGTTATCTGTAAAATTAAGTAAATTGCCTATCCACGATAAAATCAATTTAAAAGCTAAACAACTTTCCAAATAACCAAAATTTTTCATTCTCAACTATCTACCAGCACTTTTATGAACTATTTAAATAGTTTCACTCTAGATCCACGATCAACCTTTCCACTTGACCTAATTTAATCAAAAATTATCTATCATCTAGTTCAAACTTAGCCATTAATTATTCTATTGATGTATGTCCCAGAAATTTCCAAGTCAATGAACAAGAATCAACTTCTATCCAGGTTACTTTGGTTAATTACTTACTGTGGTAATATTTAGTCCGAACTTATAGTGATATGATTTTTAATTCTCAATTTCAATAGTCGAGGAGAATATAATTAAGTTGTATTTTGGTCACCAAAATCTTAGGCCCAAAGACAAATTCACATACACGTGGTACACTCTGTTGATTAACGGATGAGGCAATGACGAAATTTGATTCCCGTGGCAGGTTATGGGACGGCGGATCGTCCCATTTAATACTATATACCATTAAATTTATGGTGTGATAAGGCGGATCCTGGCATTAGGCCGGGATAACCCTAGGTAGAAAATAAAGAAAGAAATGCAATAATATGATTTCAAATAAAATTCTAATTCAAACTACTATCGTACATTTTGAGTCATGCGACCGAGACAGGAGACTGCGGCACGGTCTCTAACTTCTTGTAAAGATGAGTCAGACGATCATGTTGGGCCTTAGCTACGGTTTGTTTAACTACATTTTTGGTTATTTGATACGCAGCGCAATCTTCAGGAGAGTTAGTTGCTCATCACACTTTGAACGACGCTTTTTGAGACTTAACAAGTTATGTCTTGGAGTGACGAACGGAGTCCAGTGCCATTCAGTACTTTGTAACTCTAAGTTCTGTATGGCGTTGATTCTGTTTATGGACAGGCGTAGTGTTAAGGCGACCTGTTCGTCTCGTCATTAAAGCTATTAAAAAAACAAAATGCATTTCACACTCTACATGCAATTATGATTCTCGAACAGAAACTTGAAGACGTAGAAAGAGTTTGAAACTGTCACATTCAGATTTTGGAAGTGGTTGGAGCTGCGCGTCGCGTCGTGTGACGCCGGCGACTGGCTACGAGCCAAACAATTACTTTGTCTCGTCACATTTCTTCCACGGATGGATCTAAAGCGTTTTCCACCTTCCCTACTTTTTATTGTTATAATTATTAACACTTTGTAGTCGCTTAGCGTTCATATTTAAAACTATAATCATTATCTTTTGAGTGGTAGAGCCACGCTGTAGACACTTTTGTCTACAGCATGAATGGGCTGGCTCGTCCGGGTCGTTACCACTGTCTCACAGAAAACCGGCGTAAAGTAGCAGCTTGCTGCCGCGTTTCGTACGGTGAGTGAGATATCCGGAGGCCTGAACCCCTTCTCCTTCCCAATCCCTTAATTATCCCTTTACCTCAGGGTCAGCAACGCACCCATAATTCCTTTGGTATTATGGGTGTACATGGGCGTTGAAGATCACTTACCATCATCACCCACTTGCTCGTTTGCCGGCTTATGCTATAAAAAAAACTATGAAATTTCCGTTCTGTACGAAATAAGTTAAAGTATTTTTTTCATCTTTATTATTTCTAAATCAAAGTAATCAACACGCTGTGCTATCGATGCATCTCTGATGGCGCAGTGGCAATTTATCGATGCCTTCCTTGAAGAAATTGGCTGGACGGGAGGCAACAAACTCTTCAAGGGTATTTTGTACTACTTCTTGGGTATTGATTTTTTCACCGCCTAAAAGTTGTCCATCGATGCATCGATAGCATGCGGTTTTTACTTTGATTAATAGAAACATTTTTCGTACAGAACGGCAATTCATAAGTAAAGACCTATTATCATATTTACAGTGTTCCTATGAATATTAAATTTAATACTTACTCGTATTGTTAGAAAAATAATTCTATTTTTGGATTTCTACACCAAATATTTCATGTCACTCTATTTAAAAATTTTGGTATTTTTGTATGTATTCTCATTCGTGTACTTAATTTATTTTACAACTTAATGTTACATGAAAAAAATTATGTATTATTAATAATTCATTCGACGTTTATACGTAATATTCAAAACACTACCCACGTTGCCTTCTAAAATGATACGTATACTGACTGGTTCATGAATTCAGACATAATGGATGACGTCATATGCGATGCCATCAACGATTCAATGCTAAATTTGATACCATTCGCATAGTGAACGCTACTCTAAACGATGCTGAGCCATGTTCAGAATAATTGAATTAAAATATAAATGATCAACCTGGCTCCATGGCGCAGTTGTAATGAGTATGCATTACGACTGAGGCTGTCGCTGAGGTTTCGGGTTCTATCCCCGGGTCGGGTAAAAGTGATATTGGGTTTTTCTGTTACGAAATGCTCAGTATCAGCCCGAAGTCTGGAATTATGCCCGATATGGCGATAGACTCACCTATCACATCATGGGATGGAAATACGCTCAGCGAAATATGGGTGTACTGGTTACACCTCTGGCTACCCCTTCGGGGATTACACAACTGATCAAGAGCAAGTCACAAGCACCCTGAACCGGAAAAAGGCAGAAAAGGCGAAGGAGCTGTGTCGGAATCGTAGTTTGTGGCGCTCAGTAGTCTCTACCTACCCCATTGGGATGTAGGCGTGAGTGTGTACATGTATTATGTATATTATTTAAAAATAGCCCCCACCAAGAGTTATATCTATAAATATGTGTAAAAATAATTACTAACAAACTAATTAATAATTATAAGGTCACTAAAATTTGTCATAAAATCAGCAAAAAACAACGAGCAGTTATTTTTTATCAAGTTGGATCGAAATAATGATGAAACTAATGCCTAAATAATATAATTTGTGACTAATGTTATACTGAATGCTACAAAGATTATAATCAGCATGAAAAGATAGTGATCAGCTGTATAACATCACGAAACTGCAAGTATCGACTCACGCAACTTGAGGTCGGGCGGTCAATTCTTAGCAATAATAGTCAAGTGAATTCGTTAAATTATGAGGGTCATGCGATCATGTAATGTCATCTAAGGGCGTTAAAGCGTAACTTTATAGATATTAGCTGTTGTAATTGCTGGTTTTATTGCGTTATTTTTATGTACCCTTCCTTAACTGAAAATGATTGAAAGGTAAGAATGTAACTCAGGATAAACAGCTGTCTCACTGTCTGTTTTTAGTTCATGTTTTTGTTCATTCTAAACATTTAGTAATAAATATTTTCAACGCAAAAAACACGACTTTTGACATACTAGCTGGCTTCAGTAACTCTAGCTATTTCGAAAGACGTCATTCGTTTAAGAGAAATATGAAGCTAATAAGATTCCAATACAATCTGAGTATGATGATTGTGGTAGAGCCAGCTGTAGACAGTTTTGTTTACAGCATGAATGGGCCTGCTCGTCTGGGTCGTCACCACTATCTCACAGGAAACCGGCGTAAAGTAGCAGTTTGCTGCTGCGTTTCATACGGTGAGTTAGATATAGGCCCAAATCCTCTCCTCTTCCCAGTCCCTAAATTATCCCTTCCCTTTATGGTCGGCAACGCGCCCGTGATTCTTTTGGTATTGTGGGCGTACATGGGCGGTGGAGATCACTTACCATTAGGTGAGCCACTGGCTCGTTTGCCGGCCTATGTAAAAAAATAATCTACTAAACAACTTTCACTTCTTCGCTTTCAAGGGCACTAGTCCATCGCTACTTATAGGTGTTCGTGAGCTTTTCTTTACGCCAAAGACGATCGCGCCTAAAAGCTGTTACTTGACATGTAATCAATAATAATTAGTGACAGTTTAAGCAACATTTTCAAGTAAGCCCGGACCATAAAATCAATTACTCTTTAATCTTAATAATTACTTTTTGTACTATAAACTGAAATAACTATGTTGTCTTCATAAATAATTCAAATAGTTACATAAGAAATGTTTGAACAATCAAACAAACCACTTAATTTTGCAACGAAATTTTACTAATAGTTCGTTTTTGATGCACTGAATAGTATAAAAGTGCGTTAGCTGGCTAAACGACTTGTCTAAACGATCTTGCAATATATTTCTTTCTTTTAGTCTATACCGATATTTGTCTTAGATATTTTTTCTTTCTGTGTTGAATGAAATAAACCATAGAAATGACAAATTATCGAAACACCGTAGGTTAAATATAACGATTTGTATTCACGCTTTGAGAAATATTTAATTCACAGCTATTAAAGCAGTATAATAAATGTTATATTAACGTTTATAAAATCTTGATATCACAATATTCCACAATTAGCTGTAACGAAACAGTAATCGTAATTTACTACATTCATTAGGTCATTAACATGATCAATCATGACCTCAAACCACCTACCGAAATCACTCAAAGAAACTACACCATTATCGTGTGTGACCAGAACAAATTATTGAACAAAACATTCCCAAAGTCACAAGGGCAAAGTCAAACTAATTTAATGCATTATTTATTTGTACCAAGAATTTGTAACTTTCATACTTCAACTTAAATCATGGACTAAGCCCTCATAATTGTTCGACAACGTCAGCTAAAATAAATTGCAAAGTTTTGCAGACGTGTTTTTATAGTCGCTACAAAATTAGATAATTAAGTGAAGAATACAAAATTCTTGGTTGTTAACCGCAACAAAGCCGCTCAAGTTTATTATCCCGCAACAAAAACTCCGCAGATATTAAAACTAGAACTCAGTTGACTTCCTTGTTTTATGTTATTAGCGCTAAAAACTTTTTGTGAGCGACATTAGTAATTCTAATTTCCCACCTATGGTGTAAAATGGTGTAAATAAATAATAGTAAATTTGCAATTGTTTGCAATATCATCAATGAATACATAAGAATATTATCGTCACATATAGTCAACTCAAATTCGTTTAAAAATATAATATACGTGAGGTAATCCCATCCTGAGACATAATTTTAACCGACTTCAAAAAAGGAGTGTAAAACCTACAAATGTAAAAAGGTATGAAGTTGAGCAGTGACTTGAAAACGATCAAACTTTTGCTCCCAGACTTTGATCTTCCGAACTCTATTTCCTTTTGTCAATCATAGTAAAACCTGAAATGTAAGCAGTAGTTGTTGGTAAAAGCAATTCAGCCTCTATTTCAAAGGCCTATTCGGCATGCCGTGCCAACAATCAAACGTATCACGTCACAACCAACTGGATAGGCCATATTCGCTCATGGCACTACTGACGATTAATTCGTACTGAGATTTATTTAAGTACCTATTCTAAATATTAGAATAGTCTTATGTATTTTTGTTTATAGTTTCTTTGTAATAGAAACATTTACATTATTTATCTTAAAAAAAATTATTGTGAAATCAGCGTCCTTATTATATATTGTATACAATTACTGCTATTTTAATAATACAGCAATTATTTTCTATAGTAAAGTTCGCTGAAATTTTAATCACAAATATTTGTATTTCACGCTCTTTTAATTTACCCTCGGCGTCAAACAATTAAATTACGTTTTGCTTTTTCTATAATTGCGTCGTTATTACTTTTTCTTCCACCTTCATGATTCCGTTCAAAGTAAAAATTAACGCACGATAAAAGAAAATTCTTCTCTTTAAAATAATACAACATTAAAACATCTTGGCAAGCATTCGTGAGTAAAGCAGGCGTAGAAATCGAGAAAAGTCCTTCAATAATGGAAATACCTGCATCGATGAGACTTGAAAGAGCCTTGACAAAGACAAAGAATCTGTCTGGCGTGATGCCAGCACTATTTCCCTTGAAACTCCAATTCTGCCCACTAACAGGTATGGAGATAGAAAGAAGCGAGCCGATCAAAGATTGGTCTGTTTCGAAACGAGGACAATGCAAAGTTTTGTTGTTCGAACTGATACCGGCTTCCGGAATAAAAATGTAAATTTGTTCAGCTTTCGTGTGGTATCCTACCCGGTGAAATTTGTGCTTTTCGAATTCTAGACTAGTATTTGAACAATCAGACAGTTCGAACAGCACCCGCTTCTTTGCGCAGCAACTGTAATTTGTTGCAATTCAATTTATTTTGTCATTTAGTTACATCAACCGTGGTTATTTAAGTTCTACATTCCTTTTACTTTACGAACTCATTAAGCAGCTGTACCTGTTGACTTTCTTTTCCTTTTTCCTAAACATTCAAGTCCATTTTAGACAAGAATGGAAAATTAGCTTGTTATCTTAATTATGTTATTAGTATTAATGATGTTGTTGCTTTTGTAATATTAACATTGAACAAACCATCCTGTAAAATTACAGACAAGCAACGTGAAATGCTACATCCGTGTCAGAATTCCAAACCGCAAGTTTATCTGTTGGTTTTAAACATTAGGAAAATGTACGACTTACCTAAATCTTCAGCATCTTCGCTCCATTCACCGGTGGCCGCCACCAGAACTGCACACATCGCCGCTAAAAGTGCATGTCTAAGCACAATTTTTATAACACTCCCACTATTTATCCACATGGTGATCAATATAATCGTTTCTTTGTATTTAATTTTGGCAACATTCTATTACTTTTATTTTAGTGTCTTTGATCTTACATAGTTTCTTACTTTAGTGTTACCGCGATTTTGACTCACATTTTTTCTGTTATATTATTATTTCAATACCGTGTGTATCACTACATTTATTCAACGTTTTAGTAAAATAAATTAATTGCAAAGTTATAAACAAATAAACATCATGTATTCCGAGTTTACGAAATTAAGTAATATCCTTTCTGTTTGAATAATCTCGGTAATCTTCACGACATAATACGGGTGTTCTTGGTGGCTAAACAGCAGTAGTGTGGTAACACGCACGGCCGACTTTTGGGACGCGGTTAAATATCCCGATGAATTATTCAGTACTCTTTTAGCTACGCTCGCTCCAGGACAGACCACCTGCAACAAAGTATATAGTCCCTCATTTGTGTTCAAACATTTTAGTATATTCAGACAAGTCGCCGTGCAAATTGGAAGGGAATTTTTAATCAGTTATCATGTTTTATTTAAAATATAGTTGGGTTTGTAAATAAGTTGGTAGCTAGAACTATTTGTCATGTCAGTATTCGGAATGTTAAGGTCGGTTAAGGTATATTTTGCATTTGTTTCGGATGGCACACGATTTTCCTCACGCGAGAATAGTTCAAACTGTACACAAACTGTGCCAACTAAATGGTGAATATTAATGAGCCAAATGATAATCAATAAGAGGTAACAAACTTACAAAGTAAAACATGGTTAAATAGGAATAAGCATGCAGGTTTCAGAAACAAAACATCGTGAAAACCCCGTCGTAGTAGCTCATTCAGGCGAGTTGTGTTACGGTATCAGCCAGTGAATATTCAGTAACTTCAGGCCGGCATAATTCTAACGATTGTCGAGAGACGCAATGTCTCTTGATGGGTGACATTACATTTGGACTAAACTGTTCTTGTGGTACTTTTAACACACGTGACGTTTCGGTTATGCCCATGTTCCATATCGACCCCCTTAAAATTCATAATAATATTTGACTTATTCCATAATAAAAATATTTTAATAATACAATATTTAAAATAAACATCTAGTATAAACTGCCTAGTGTATTGTTGATGATGCTATATATGTACTTGTGTTGATAATATGGTTTCTGATACCTACATAAATCTTTCTTTAATGTTGTATTGCGAATGCGTATGCGATACGACTGAGGCTGACGCTAAGGTCTCGAATTCGATCCCCAGGTCGGGTTAAAGTGATATTGGATTTTTCTATTTCGAAATGCTCAGTATAAGCCCTTAGTCTGGAATTGTGCCTGGTATGGCGATAGGCTCACACATATCACATCTTTGGACCGAAATAAGTTCGGCGAAATGTGGGAGTTGTGGTTACACCTCTGCCTACCCCTTCGGGGTTTACTGGCGTGAGTGCATATGTATCTAATTTTATATTGCCTTGTCATAACCACTATTTTAATTGCCTACAAGATCAATTTTATTATTTATTCTTATTTATCAGGTCCAGTGTGGTCACTTTGCCGTACCAGGTTATATAAAGCATTTTTGAAAACCCTGAATCTTATACACAAATCACTTCAACAATACAATACAATGCGTCGAGTCTTGAATATAGTTTTGTGCTTGTTATCGCTCCACTTACCATGTGCACAGCCGAGCTCTTAGATATTGTTATGCAGAGTGTAGTTTAGATTTGCTATACCGTCCCCACATCGTCAGAATACATACATATTTAAACTCATGCTGCTTCCCATAGGGGTAGGCATAGACAGAGGATTTCCAAATCATTTAACATTTAGCTAGTAATATTATCTACTACCTCTTATATACAGGCCAATTGTGCTTTATTTTTTTCTGCCGCCAAGCAGTATATAGTATAGCACTGTTATGTACCGGTTGGATGGACATTGAAGCTTGAGAAATTATTGACCATTATGAGACTCGATATTTTATGGTTAGGAGTGACGAGCGCAGTGCACTGCCATGCAGTACATTGTACTTCAAAGTTCTGATTGGTGTTGTACTGTTTATAGGCAGGTGTGGCGCATACCATCAGGCGAGTGACCTGCTCGTTTCATCACTCAAGCTAATAAAAAACACATATGCGCCCAAAGTTCTCTTGCGAATCTATCTATCTATATTTGACAGGTAATTAGACCACAATTCCAACTCCTTACGAATTGAAGATCTGTGCGCTCAAAAGTTATTTGTACATAGACAACCCGTCCGCTTCATTTCTAAAGACCGCGTTGAAAAACTGTGATCTAACATTTTTTACAATTTCACGCTGCAATTCACTGCGTTTCCGCCGAGCTACTCTTCTGTTTATTTTAAAAGAGAATTCTTCAAGAAAAATTCAACAAAAGCTTTCAGCGAGCAAATCCTTCATCAAGAGTAGCTAAACGACCCGAAGCGAGTGTCGAAGCGCTAATACAGTTTAGGAGACACGTGCCCTTATTTTCTAGCTTTTAGACGGAGTGTGCCCAGAAAATATTTCTTTTAGATATTTATGTTTTATCCGTGAGGGAGAAAATACATTTCCCCTACTCCGGTTTAGCGATGCGTAAGAAGCGATGAAGCGATGGGAAGATCTCATCAGCAGTCCCTTTGGTACTACCCTTTTGTTAGAGTGTCTCGATAAAAGTCGATATTGACTTAAAGTATATGACTGTTCTGTTTTTATTTTCCTAAGACAAGACGTGCAGGTATTTCACCTGATGGTAAGTGCCACAACTACCCATAAACAGTACAACACCATTCAGAACTTTGAAGTACAATGTACTGCCTGGCAGTGTACTGCTCTCGTCACTCCTAACCATAAAATGTCAAGTCTCATAATGGCCAATAATTTCTCTAGCTTCAATGTCCATCCAACCGGAACATAACAGTGCTTACATACTGCTTAGCGGTAGAAAAAAAGAAAAAAAATGACCTGAATATAAGAGTTAGTAATATTACTAGCTAAATGCTAAATAATAAATACACCCAACAGTCACACACATAGTCCTGACCCCACACTAGGTAAACCTGTATCGCGGGTATCAGGAACTACGACGGACTTGCGGTCCCACAACACCCAGACCGGAAACTCATTTTTGTGGATCACACAAATGTTTGTCTCAGTGCGGGAATCGAACCAACGGTCTCTCGCTTCGCAGCCGGCAACTCGCCCGCTGCGCCACGGAGGCTGTCAAATGACGTGGATATCCTTTGTCTCTGCCTACCCCTATGGGAAGCAGCATGAGTTTTAAAATACATACTGTTTGACGGTCGAAATATACAAAGTGGTGGATCCCACGTGGGCTTTCACATACGAGAGACCTAACATAAAATAAATCTACACGAAGACTAGTGGAAACTGCATTGGTCGGTAAAATGACTACATTGCTTCGTTTGTCACTCAATGCAGGCATGCAAAGAACAGACATTGCCTTCGCTACCAAAAAATAACACGTTGAGATAAGTGTAAACGTGTTATAGAAGATTGGTATAGCCACGCTGTAGACACTTTTGTCTACAGCATGAATGGGCCGGCTTGTCCGGGTCGTTACCACTGTCACAGAAAACCGGCGTAAAGTAGCAGCTTGCTGTTACGTTTCGTACGGTGAGTGAGATATCCGGAGGCACAAATCCCCCTCCCCTTCCCAATCCCTTTCCTTTAAGGTCGGCAACGCGCCCATGATTCTTTTGGTATTGTGGGCGTGCATCAGGTGACCCACTCGTTGCTCGTTTGCCGGCCTATGCTATAAAAAACTGTCGTACTACTATCATAAATGTGAAAGTTTGAATGTTTTAGTTTTAGTCCACCACGCCTTAATAGCTGAACGATTTTGAAGTTTTTATGCTTTGTTCAGTTATTGTCAACATTTAGTAAATGAATTTTGATTAAGTCAAATATACTAGAACAACATATTCAAACTAAAAGGCGGGTTTATGTTTTTATTAGCGGATCATTAAGTTAATTAGCACATGAGCATTGCTGTCATTAGTTGAAACTATGACATAATATAACAGCTCTATAAATCCGTTCATTTTATACGCTGCGTGTACTTCGACTCCCATTTGTCACGTTTTTTTTTAATAGCAGGCGTGGGTCGTAAATTAGTGTAGTGTATAAAATAAGAGTAATTACCTTGTGTATTTTCTGGTGACTCCAAAATGTTCATTAATCAATAAGTATGACTAAATTATACTTAATAATTATAATTATTCTGCCTCGGTGGTGCAGTTGTAATGCGTCCGTGTTATGACTGAGGCTGACGCTGAGCTCTCTGGTTCAATCCCCGGGTCGGGTAAAAGTATAAGATTTTCTATTACGAAAAACTCAGTATGCACCCGGCGTCTGGAATTGTGCCCGGTATAGCTAGGCTATAGGCTCGCCACTATCACATCATGGGACGGAAATAAGCTTTGATAAATGTGGGTATAATACTTATACGTCTGCCTACCCCTTCGGGGATTACAGGCGTGAGTGAGTATGTATATGTATTAAATAAATAAAATAATAATTATTTTATTATACACTATGCTACAGTTACTGCTGGGCCTCCTCAACTAATGAGAAGGTGTTAGGTCTTAGTACACTACGCGGACTTAATTTGTGTTGGTAGACTTTACATACCTTCGAAATTCTCATGCAATACTCACCAGTTTTCTTTTTATAGCATAGGCCGATAATCGAGCAAGTGGGTGACCCACTTGCACACCACCTGATGTGATGACCACACACCTGATGGTAAGCGATCTTAACCGCCCATGTACGTCAACAATACCAGAAGAATCATGAGCGCTTTGCCAATGGAAAGAAATAATTAACGGATTGGCATGGGGAGGGGGATATTTCACCATATGAAACGCAGCAGCAAGCTACTACTTTACATCGGATTTTGTGAGACAATGGGAACGACCCGGTCGAGCCAGCCCGTTCATGCTGTAGACAAAACTGTCTACAGCGTGGCTCTACCACTCAAAAATGGCAAATGGCTTTTACAAATGGCAGCAATAGCTCAGGTGGGAGTGGTACGCACTGCCGAGACGAAAGTATAAACCTGCATACTTGAGAAGTTCTCCATAAGAGTTTCGAAGCTATGTGTAGTCTGCCAACCCTACATAGATTTATTCACGAAGGTTTCCCTCACCACTAAAGCTATCACTAATAATGAATACACACGTAAAGTCAAGAAATCAGAGTCAGAGATAGCTAGGGCCTAGAATCAAATCAAACGACTTTTATCTTGATAGTCAGTTTCAACCCTCGCTCATTATTTATTTATTATATTTTATCGATACATAGTTTTGCGAAATAATCCCAAATCAATCGGATACACGCTTCCATATTTTATTGATTCTACTTTTGCCGAAGAAATATTCATATTTTTTTCATCGTGTTTTCATTCGCGTGCTTTGATTTCGGGCATGGCTCTTAGAGGAAATTGTTTGATCTTTGCTAAGGAAATTGGCTAAAAGCCTTGTTTGTTACATGTTTTCGCCACACGAGCGATTACAAGATGCTTTTTTCCCCGCGGGGAATGAGATTTTCTGATTTACTATTACTTAATGGTATCTTCTTAGCCTCACGAGAGGAGAAGTGGCAATGCCGGACTCACCAGACTTTCGGCCCAGTGGTCACCTGAGTGGTAAGTGATCTCCACCGCCCATGTGTATGGAAGATTAGGCTTGTAGTTTTTACGACTGACCGCCTGCCAGACGTCAATCGCTCTGGGGAGAAAACACTGACCCTAAACAAATGATGTGGAATAAACAAACATTTTGTCTCGGCGCGGGAATCGAACCCGCTTCACAGCCGTCTACTCACCCACTGCGCCACGGAGTCTCTCTGCACTCTCGGTACCGTAGTGCTGTATATTGTAGTAATATAGTGTTATATGTATGTATGAGTGCGTGTACATACGCAATTTCGCGCAAACACTCATAAACTTTACGACAAGGCAATTAGCTCGACACCCTAGCGCATTTTAATATAATTAACCCTTATACAAATTATCAGTCCTTTTTGTTCATTGTCCTAGTTTTTTCATTTGTTTGTTCTAGCCTGTAATAAGGTGAGAGCTGCCCACGCTTTAACTTACGTCAACTAATGCTAGAGTAAGTAGTACGTGTTTCAAAAGGCACCGTGGAAATTTTAGTTTTTCTAACAAATATTTTATAGCGTAGGTCGGTAAACAAGCTAATAATAATTTATTAATTCAAGTAACAAGACTCATTTACAAATACCTTAATTTCACTTAAATATTATTATTATATCATTAACTTATTAATACATTATTTATTTTCATCTATAAATATATTACAATAAATTAAAAAAAAAAAATATATATTTATCAATTTCGCCACATGCAATAATGGGTCACCTGATGGTAAGTGATCACCACCGTATATGAACGCTAACAATACCAGAAGAATCGTAGACGCGTTGTTGAACTTAAAGGAAACGGATAATTGAGGGGTTGGGAATGGGGTTTGGACCTCCGGATATCACATTCACCGCACGAAACGCAACAACAAGCTGTTACTTTCTGTCAGTTTTCTGTGAGACAGTGATAACAAACCGGTCGAGCACGTTCACGCTGTCGATAAAACTGTCTGCTGCTCTATCAATTATAAGATACGATTTGTTTCTGGTATACAATATTATTTCATATGCACAAAGGGGCAACTTTACAGTATAAATAAAAACCGTTGAAAATTTCACAGTAACGTGTGATCAAACAAAAATTTTCATTGCAATATGCACTGCATATCATATTCCAGTAACTTCAGGCCTAAATAATAGGGTATTTTACTATGTAGCTTTTTTTTACGTTATTTTATAAACAACAGAAAATAATACGAAAAAGGAACTCTTAAAACACATTCCAAATACGTTTAAAAATAAGCTCGTTTTATGATTTTAAATGTTTGTGTTACTAAAGGTGGGCGCGTAGTGGGGACACCTCACTATCTTGCTCGCACGCGTATATCCTAATGGCCATTTCGCACTGTGACGTCAAGGTTTGCGTCATATGACAAGAACCCCTTCCATTAGATTTGAATGGCTTCTAACGATCGAAGCTTTTAACTTTTTATTTTTTGACGGTATTATATTAAAATTCTTTCTACAATAGGTATTAACAGTAGTCTGATTGGATTTGCTTAGCCCATTATGTTAAGTAATCAACATTGTGACAACTACCGTGGCGTAGCGGGCGAGAAGTCGGCTGTGAAATGTGGGGCCGCGGGTTCAATTTCCACACCGAGAAAAATGTCACATACATTTTTGACCCACAAATATTTGTTTCGGGTGTGGGAACACAAGTACCTCGTAGTTCTTGATACTCATGGTGCAGCTGCACCTAGTGTGGGGTCAGGACTATGAGTGTGTTTGTTGGATGTATTTATTGTGTTACATTTTATTGGCATCTATAACTCTTTGCATATACATACATAATAAAATAACATAAGCTCGTAAGCTTTCCCCGGAAAGGGTAGACAGAGGTGTAACTTATGCACACACTGTTATTTCGGTCTCATAATAGAAAGAAAAAAAAAAAAAAAACATCGCAACTGTCATGCGACACGCCACGTCAACGCCCACGCCTCAGGTGGTAATAGGTGGCGATCCTATCGTCATATCGGGCAGAAATTCCAATTCCGGGCAATTTGTATGATTTTCCGAATCGAAAAGTCAATAGGATTTGAACCCAGGACCTTTGTTTCTCAGCCTAACTGCTGCCACTAAACAAGTGAGACGATTATACTGTTAAATTAATCTGAGTTTAGTTAATTAAGGTTAAAATATTCGTTTTTAACTTTGAGATGCATTCTCAAAATACCTTCACTTTAATCAAATACAAAATAGCAGACAGAATTTTCTTTACATCTCATTCTTAGTGTGAAGTCAGCTTTATGTTATAGTGTAAGAGGCAGTTAGCTTTGCAATCAAATTACTGGGCATTAGAAGACTTAACATCTTATGTCTCGGGACGATGAGGGCAGTGTAATACCATGCTGCACTTTGTAATTTAAAGTTCTGTGTTGATTTGCTATTGTTTATGAGCAGGCGTGACGTTTACCTTCAGGCGAGCGATCTTCTCGTCTCGTTCTTCAGTAGTATATTAAATTTATGATGTCAATCAAATATATCGACAGCCTCCGTGGCGCAGCGGGCGAGTAGCCGGCAGCGAAGCGAGAGGCCGTGGGTTCGATTCCCACACTGAGACAAATGTTTGTGTGAACCACAAATATTGGTCTCGGGTCTGGGTGTTGTGGGACCGCAAGTTCTTCGTAGTTCCTGATACCCACGACACAGGTTTACCTAGTGTGGGGTCAGGACTATGTGTGTGACTGTTGGGTGTATTTATTTTAAAAAAAAAAAAAATAGATAATTTATCACTAAGTTTTGCTCGTGGTTCCGCCCGCGTGGAAGTGTTTAAGATCATATAATGTGATAAAAAGTATACTATGATACTCTCCGGCCTATAAACTATTTCTATGCAAAATTCATGAATCCGTTGTTCTATAGAAGAAGTTGAAGTTGAAGTTGTTATATAGAAGAAGTTGTTCTGCGTAAAAGAAGGACAATCTAATATGCATACTTTCGCATTTATAAAACCATGGGTCACCTGATGGTAAGTCATCTCCACCGCCCATGTACGCCCACAATACCAAAAGTGACATGGGCCCGACCTTAAAGGAAAGAGATAATTAAGGAATTGTGAAGGGGAGGGAATTTTGACCTCCGGATATCTCACTCACCGTACGAAACGCAGCCGCAAGCTGCTACTTTACGTCGGTTTTCTGTCAGACAGTCGTAACGACCCGGACAAGCCGACCCATTCATGCTGTAGACAAAACTGTCTACAGCGTGGCTCTAACACTCAAAAAATGGCAAATGACTTTTACAAATGGCAGCAATAGCTCAGCGGCGAGTGGTACGGAGAGTACGGTGAGACGAAAGTAGAAATTATCGCTTGCGTTTATAGTGAATGAAACATCAGAAGGCCAATTCTCGTAATTTTAAATGTTCAAAATATCATTCCGATCTAATCTCAGCGTCAAGAAAGTTGCAAATAGCATTCTCTTAAACCAATAATCAACGTCAAATGCACTTAGCATTAGCAGTAGCATTATACCGTTTTGGCTTCAGTCAGTAACGAGTGGTAGAGCCACGCTGTAGACAATTTAGTCTACAGCATGAATGGGCCGGCTCGTCCGGGTCGTTACCACTGTCTCCCAGAAAACCGGCGTAAAGTAGCAGCTTGCTGCTGCGTTTCGTACGGTGAGTGAGATATCCGGAGGCCTAAATCTCCCTCCCCTTCCCAATCCCTTATTATCCCTTTCCTTAGGTCGGCAACGCGCCCATAATTCTTTTGTATTGTGGGCGTACATGGGTGGTGGAGATCGCTTACCATCAGGTGACCCATTTGCTCGTTTGCCGGCCTATAGTATAAAAAAAAAGAAAAAAAAAGTCAACTTTTATTCTACATTCAATCTCATGACGATCTATGTTCACATTTGACGTTGACTATTGGTTTAAGAGAATGCCATTTGCAACTTTCTTGACGCTGAGATTAGATCGGAATGATATATTGAACATTTAAAATTACGAGAATTGGCCTACAGGAAACCTGCATACTTGAGAAGTTCTCCATAAGAATTTCGAAGGTATGTGTAGTCTGCCAACCCGCATTACCAACATTGTGGACTAAGGCCTAGCCCCTCTCATTTCGTAGATGAGGCCTGGGCCCAGCAGTGAGACGTGTTTAATGCAAGGCTGGTAATATTTAGAAATAGGAGAGCCATGCTAACAGTTGAATATTCCAAGCAACATGCTTGAACAACTTAAATTGTATAAAACTTATTACGATATACAAGCTTTGTCTGTTCTATTTAAATGCTTCAATAACAACTCGAATTCCCGCATCTAAAGGGGAGTATTATGTAGCATGTAAGGAGTATATAATATGGGGAATACTGCTATGAATATAAGAACAAAACGCGGTTCTACAATAATTGAAAGAATATCAATCTTGTGCTAGATATAGAAATAATATTTTCATTTATTTGCAATAAATATTTACAAGGTAGGTCCCTCGTATGCGAGAGATCGTTGGGTTGGTACGGCGGTACCAACCCAAAGCGGCGGCTTTATCTATTTCCATCGCCAAACAGCAGTGTGTAAGCACTGTTGTGTTCCGGTTTGAAGGACATTGAAGCCAGTGAAATTACTGGGCATTATGAACATCTTGTGCCTCTGAGTGACGAACGCAGTCCACTGCCATGCAGTGCTTTGTCCTTCAAAGTTCTGTGTGGTGTTGCTTCTGTTTATGGGCAGGCAAGGCGCTTACCACGAGGCGCTTTCGTCACTAAAGAGCTAATAATACTTTTTTGTTATAAACAGCATCCGTGGCCGTGGAGTAGTTGGTCGTGAAGCGAGAGGCCGCGGGTTCGAGTCCCGCACCGAGAAAACTGTTTATGTAATCCACAAATATAGGTATCGCGGGTCTGGGTGATTTTTCTCCAGAGGTATTGACTTCAGAGAGGCGACCGGTCGTAAAATCTACAACCCAAATCTTTTTGTAACATGTGATAAAAGCATATTGCGCCTACCCCACTGGGAGGGGATAAGGGCAGGTGTAAAAAAAGTTTTTTTAAATAGACGATAAATAAATCTAAACCATAGGGATTATGAAACTTATATTATGTTATTTGCATTGAGGACATACAACATTTCTATGGGTGGTAGAGCCACGCTGTAGACACTTTTGTCTACTGCATGCCGGCTCGTCCGGGTCACCACTGTTTCACAGAAAACCGGCGTAAAGTAGCAGCTTACTGCGTTTCATACGGTGAGTAAGATATCCGGAGGCCCAAACCCCTTTCCCAATCCCTTAATTATCCCTTTCCTTTAAGGTCGGCAACGCACGCATGATTCTTTTGCTATTATGGGCGTACATGGGCGGTGGAGATCAGTTACCATCAGGTGACCCACTTGCTCGTTTGTCGACCTATGCAATAAAAAAAAATATAGAAGTGAAGATATACACTAACTGACCCCGGAACGCGACTCGCCTGAACGAACCACTATGGCGGGTTTTTTATCCAGTGTACGGTGATAATCATCTAGTCAGTCAAAATATATATATCAAATACCCTTCCACCAGCCTAACCCTATGTCGGAGTTAAGTGTAAATGTATTTTTATATCGGTAATGTAATAAATAAATAAACAAAATAATAATTCGTCTTTATATAATAAACTAGCTATCCCTCGCGGCTTCACCAGCCTGTATGTTACTGCTCCCCTCCCATGCGTCATAGCATGATATATATAAATACTCCGGAAGAAATTCTCTTAATTATAGTGAAAATCGCATCAAAATCCGTTTCGTTGTTTAGGAGAAGTTAGCAGATAAACAGACAGACACGGATAGTGACTTTGTTTTATACTATGTATAGTTACATATATAGAATCGAGAACCGCCTCTTTTTTATTTGGTTATAAAGTAAAAACGTTTAGAGTATATTGTGAGGGTCATGCATAACAAAAATATATTGTATACTATACAGTACAGAGTAATGAATAAATAATGAAGAAAATCATTCATTCTCCCGGCGTCAAAAACCGCCTAAAATAATGAAAAAGTATCCGTGTTCCCTAATCTATGTGTACATTAATCTTTCCAGGGACTCATTTATAACAAAATAATAAAAAGAAATATGTTTTTCTCGTGTTATTAATATTGGAGAAATGATAAAAAATTACGAATAGAATGCAAAAAATACAGGGCAAAAGTCAAAGCATAATTATAATGGACATGGATGAATATTATAGGCAACCAACGTTATACAAAATAAAAAAATAAAAACGTTATTATAAAATATTTATTAAGCATTCAAACAATTTTAGGCGTTATGGCATTAACAAATTGAGAAACATAAAAAACAAAATTGCAGATGAAATAATTATAAACATTACAGTGGATATTGTAAATTATGTCTGCTATAAACACATAATAAAAGGGTCCACAACATTTGCGCATGCAAATAGTTCACTAAAGTTATCCAAAAACTACGGAATAGTTCAAACCCGTCATCAGCGCTCTACGAAGTACGGAAACAGTGCGGTGAAAACTATAACAGCGTCGAAATAGAAAAAACAAGCATATGTGCACCTAGTTTTAAATAGCGTGAGAGAACAATTAAAAAACCAAGGCAATTTTTTTGTTTGTCTTTTTTTTATATTGACATAAAATATCCAAAAAAAATCACGGCCTTAAAAAACGATCCATATTTCTAAAATTGCGCATACCGTAATTTATTCACTTCAGTCCAATGCACTGTTCACGACTATAGTTGAAAGTTTGGTTATGCGTCGGGAATATGCGCTCATGTTTCAGAGGGTACGTGTATCGTATCCCGCGGCGGGCGTACTACTGCCCGTGCCCCTAGGCCGTTGCGTTGCCCACCTTTAGTAAGCTCGGAATACTTCGGCCGCCCTCGCTTCTCTCCCTCAGGTGAGCCATTGCCAACAAAGCGATTGGATTCAAAAACTTTTGTATCATATATGATAATCAATGACAATGTTTCACAGATATTACGTAAAAAGGTAAATTCAGTAGTGACGAGGAAATAACTAGTCAGTCGATGTACTTACAACGCTTGAAATAACACTGAACCAATTGCTAGCTGAATATACATAGGTATTATTATCAGATTATGTCTTGATCTCATCCTAACCTAACATAGTAATAGCAAATCAATTAAGTCAGTAACTCAGCAGGTACGGAAAAATAATAAAATAAAATCGCGCAATATAATCTAGCAGTAAACGTGTAGGCGGCGAGACCTCGAGACCACTCGTCTCATTCATTACTGGGTCGATGTTTCGACTACTTCGCTTCGTGGGTACATATTAATTACTGTAAACCAAATTAGCGCATGGACCGAACCGAACTTTTCGTTAAACCTTGTCAAACGATTTAAAAATAATAAATCGCGCATTATTTGCGTCAGTTATTATTTTTATTTGTAAATTTAAATGGCGAACGGAAGATTGCGCGGTATTATCAGATTATGGGGAGCGTCAAGCTTTCTTGAAAAGCTCAACTAATTTCAAACGAAAGAACATTTCACGCTCCGAAGGCGACCTTTATAAAATGAGTTGGAAAATTACGAAAAAGATAGTGATAAATTTTTTCACGGATAAAATTGTTAGTCGACCATAATATAATATTTTTAGATTCTTCGTAGAGGCTAGATGGAATGATATCAATGATCAGGAATTTGTATGTGTGTTAGTGTTCTTTACTCAAAAGGAGCCAACGAAATCCTATTTCTAAGCCTACACTGCGCCGTGCCATCTGTCTGTTTAACTGTCCTACGTTTAGATAGCTTGCTGAAATTTTCACAGGATATGTGTTATAGCAGATATCTTAACTATCAATCTTTCTTTCTTTCCACCTGCGGCTATCCTAGCTTGATGCCAGGGTACGTCTTCCCATCATTATTTGACGGTAGATTTGGTATAAAGTGGGTCGATCAACAGCTACAAGGACATTGACCCAAAAGTTTCCAGAATATTAAAGCCAGTGAAATTACTGCGCATTCTGAGACTTCATAAATGATGTTTCTGGGCGACAAACAGTATAGTGTCATGCGGTGCTTTGTAATTCAAATGTATATGGGATATTGTTGTCTGTTTATGGGCAGGTGTGGCGCTTACCATCAGGCGAGCGACCTGTTCGTTTCATCATTCAGGCTGGTATTAAAAATCGTATACTTATGAAAAAGCAACAGCGATCACGGTTAAGCCTGCATGCACTACACTGTCATACACTGCTTCAATGTCGCAGTGGTATGACTGCTCTGCTGAGGTCTCGGGTTCGATTCCCGGATCGGGTGAAACTGATATTGGATTTTACTATCACGGAATGCTTCGTATCAGCCCGGAGGCTGAAATTGTGTCCGGTATAGTGATAGGTCCGCCCCCTATCATATAATGGGACGGAAATAAGCTCGGCGAAATGTGGGTGTACTGGTTACACCTCCGCCTACCCCTTCGGGGATTACAGGCGTGAGTGCGTATCACGGTTATTCATAATGAGTATATTTTTGTAGTTTTATTTTTAAAACTGCCATTTTACGCTTCATTCGTTTAAACCGCGACATATTTTCGAGTATTTTAAAACTGCAGCGGTGACATTACTCAACATTTTCAATGGGTGTCCGAAATTTTATTTGTTTTATTGTGACTTGACAAATAGCATGAAATAAATAATGTGACAGAATTACCATATTTTACGGCTGCATCTGTATAAACTTATTAAGGGGAAGTTTTAGCGGGAATTCTGATAGTGCGGGTGACCTCTTATTTCATTCCTAAACTAGTTTAGAGTTGTGTTTATTGTATAAAAAGGGTGTGGATTTGTGCAATATGCATTCACGGTGATGAAATGAATACATAGAAACAATGAAGTAGGTGATTTGTGACCAGGAGTGGTGTGGATTTGTGTTATAAATATTGACGTTGAACAGTGTATGAAATCATTTAAATTGATGAATTTAGGTGATTTTTGACCAAGTGTATTGATTGGCCTTGGTTGTTCGATCCGCTTGGAGAAAATTGTCTATGAAGCATCGTACTGGAAGGAGTGGTAAAGTAAACCCACTGAGTTTGTTTCGCCGGGTCTTCTCAGGCTGGGTCGTTTTGGATCCGATGGTAGTTTTAAAACACGTGCCGTTTCGGTAATGCCTATGGTCCATATCGACCCATAAAAAAGAAGAAAAAAGTAAAATAATAATAGATAATACTTAAGAATTCTGCACTATTCCATAATAAAAATATTGTAAAATGTATAGTTGCCCAGTGTATTTTGATGATGCTATGTATGTTTTGTATACATTAGTTGATATGATTTCTATACATAAGTTTCTTTATTTTATACTGACTCGTCATAAGCCCTATTTTAATTGCCTACATGATTAATAAAACTATTTCATTTTAACTATTTCATTTTATATCAAATAATTCACACCAAAACTCTAACAAGACTTAGGAATCGGCCACACCGGTGTTTCATCGTTCTTGTGAATACTTAAAAATACATTATATATTTGGCATTGGCGATATGCATAAATAATGCAAAGCCATAACTAAACAAAAAAAACTTATTGAGGTTATGAACAATTAGAGACAGTTGACTGAATTAATAAATACATATAGCCACAGTTACTCACGTAGTCCTGACCCCACACCAGGTTAACCTGTATCGTGGGTTTCAGGAACTACGAGGGACTTGCCGCCTTAACGCCTTACTAAGAAACATCTAAATTCACAAACAAACATCCAAACTTTGACATTTATAATAGTAGTAGGATAGCAGGATAATATAGGTAATTGTATGGCGACATATAGTAATTAGTGGTCAGTAATAGTGCTAATCGCACCGCAATTGAAACGTGCTCGCGGCACAATCCGGCTAAACCCAACGGGAATATTGACGAACGGGTGGTTTTCTGTTTACCCAAATATGTTTGATTTAGTGTAATTATATTAGTAATTTCATATTTGGTTGTAACATTAATGTCAATTATAAAAAGGCAATATATGTTGATGTCACCATTCCGCACGATGAGTACCTCGTGAAAGCCGAAAAAGATGAAATGTCGAAATACCTAGATCTGGCCTACGAGGTTACTAACATATGGGCTGGGACTTATGGCCATTCCCTATATTCTATCTATCGACAGATTTGCTTACTGTCAATAGTGTTTTGACAGATCTACCATACAAAATGTGTCAAAAATTTTCTGAGTCTCGAACAACATCTCAAGAAAGTCTCAATTGCTGACTGGGGCAAGAGTTAGTAGCAGAAGGCAGTGTTATAGGAGATTCCTCACTCTGGGGCCGGTGGTTGGGTCCGGAGCCTCGTCACCGAAGGGTGTCGTTTTGCTGTATTTTTAAATGTATTCTTATTTCTTTTTTAATGTTATATATTTTAAAATGTTAATAAGATCCTTATGAAATAAAGTGTATATACTTACTGTACATAAATATTAATAACTGTTAATGGGTTAACACCAAAGACATTTAATCAACATCTCCAGAGGCTCCCAAATGGTCGTTGGGTCAAGATCCAGATTCAGAGGGCGGTGTTATAGCGTAACGCGTACGCATTACAACTGCGCCACCGAGACAGTCATGATCAGCAATCTTCGCTTATTTTCAAATAATTACGAAGATTACTATCATCCGCACCTGATTATACACAAGCTTTGGGGAAATCAGAAAAATAACTATTTATTCCAGATGAAATCTTATAATATGCGCAAGTCATGTTGACATCTAATAATAGGTACACGATAAGAATACTCTCTCCATCCTGCCAGTACTTACTTTCGCCTTTAATAAAATAAAGAAATAAACGACGTTAATGAGTACAGAAGAAGCGGAAATGTTACTCAAGGAAAGCATTAACTTACTCTATTCCCTTTGTCTCTGCAGTAGAGAAACCCGGCGTTAACTAATTGAAATCAAGATGTATTTATTGTACTTATTTATTTGATAACGGAACTATCGGTTTATATTTTTTTTCAGCTAAGGAGCATGTTGGTCAGCTGATGGTAAGTGATCTCCACCACCCATGAATATCCAAAATACCAGAAGAAACATAGACATGTTGCCGATGTTAACGAAACGGTTAATTAAGGGATTGGGAAGCGGAAGGCAAAATTTGATCCTGCGGATTTATCAATCACCATACGAAATGCATGAGCAAAGCTGCTACTTCACATGGGTATTCTATGAGACAGTGGTGACAATCCGGCCGGGCCGGACCATTCGTGATATTTCACTTGGTGGTAGGTAGGTTCCTCGTATGTGAGAAGCCGTCTTACCACCGCTTTGTTATACACACTGTAAACATTGTTATGTTCCGCTTTAAAGGTCATTGAAGCCAGTGAAGTTACTGGGCATTATGAGACTTTACACCTTATGTCTTAGGGTGGATAAGCTTAGTTCAGTGCCATGCAGTACTTCATAATTCGAAGTTCTGATGGTGTTGCTTTTGTTTATGGGCAGGCGTGACACTTACCATCAGGCTAGTAACCGGCCAGTCTCGTCATCTAAATTTATAAAAAAATATGTAGGTGAAACAGTCCTTAGGCAATATTTTTCAAAGTTCTGCAAAATTACTAATCCCACCTTTACGAGTTAAAAGCTATCCTAAGCTAAAACGATACAGAGAGGCTAGAAATGTCATTTTTTTTTCGAAAATTCATACAAATTGCGTACTTGCGTTCTCGATTCGAATATTTATTCGAAAGTTGTTCGTGCTCGCTCCCGTGATTTGCAGTTGCCATACTAACGTAAAAACGTAAAATTTTATGAAATGTGGTGGACCTACCATCTAGTAAAGAGAGATGCGAGAATGTAAGACGAACGCAGTCCATACCATGATTTAAAGTTCTGTGTACCATTGTTTCAGATGGTTGTGTCAGTATATGGGATGACGCGCCGTCTGTCCCCAACGGGAAGCATGTTTCGCCATTGCCTCGTCCGTTAATCAGTAGAGTGTACCACGTGCAGGTGCAGGTGGCTTTGGCTCTAAGATATTGTAAGCCCACAAACACTCCACCCTACGACCATATTGGAAAAATTAATACACAAAATAAAACGATTCCGTCGATCCAGTGATGTACCGTAGCTGTTAATCGATGACCTAAAACGTTTATGAGAATTTCGTGCCAGAGTTAATCTTCCCGTTTCCGTTATCGATAAACTAAAATTTCATGGGGAGAACGGCCCACCGAATTTGTGGCAGTAAAATGTTTCTAATATAAAATCGAAATGGACTGCGGCGAAATATTAAAATGATATTGGCGTTTCGGATTGCTGTAACAATTAAATGCTGAGATTTAAAATCTGTTGCTTGAGTATCGTTTTTACGTTACAATCATAATTAACTGTGATATTTGAATCTTAGAAAATGTTGATGCTTGTTAATATGCTGAATAATTGAAGAAAATTAGACCTAAGCGGGAAATATTTTAAAATGCTATAGGAGTTTTACTGAGCTGTCTGGAAAAGGACGTGAGGTAGTTTTCTTAGAAAATGTACCCAGATGCTTTCAACAGTTCAGTTTTAATACACGTCCAACAAAAAATACACACACTCACGCCTGTAATCCCCGAAGGGGTAGGTAGAAGTGTAACCAGTACACCCATATTTCGCCGAGCGTATCTCCGTCCCATAATGTGATAGGAGGCGAGCCTATCGCCATACCAGGCACAATTCCAGACTCCGGGCTTTTCGAAATATAAAAAACCCAATATCACTATTACCCGACCCGGGATCGAACCAGAGACGTCATTACAACTGCGCCACCGAGGCAGTCAAAAAAGTAGTAACGTGGCAAAGTAAAATTGTAAAGTTAAAAATAACAGAACATTTCAGTATATTTATGTTAGTCCAATTAATGAATCTCCGATAATATGCATTTACTGCTTAAGATCATTTAAGCGAAAAAATGCTCATTTGGCTTACTTATATTACTTCCTCAGTTGTTCGCTTCGGCAGGCACTGATGTCTTGGCCGTTGTTATTCTTACAGGAAAAGCCTCGTGACGGAAAATTCCCATTTCGATAAATAATGGGATTATGATATTGAATATTATTGTTTTTATTTTCATAATAATTGATATAGCGATTACTTTTTATTCTATGTTTTTATAACCCTATTTTTGTTGAATAGCATTTTATTTATAATCACGCCTGTAATCCACGATGGGGTAGGCTAAAGTGTAACCAGTACACTCACATTTCGCCGAGCTTATTTCCGTCCCATGATGTGATAGGGACCTAGCCTAGCTCCATGCCGGGCACAATTCCAGACTCCTGGGTGATACTAAGCTTTTGTGATAGAAAAATCCAATATAACTTCAACCCGACCCGGGGATCGAACCCGAGATCTCAGCACAGCAGTCGTACGCGTAGGTACGCATTTTAACTGCGCCACTGAGGCAACTTTTTGTTTATTATTGTTATTTGACTATTATTATTAGGAGGTAGGTCGCTCGAATGTGGGAATCCGCTGGAATTAGAACTGGGGTAGGTACCACCGCTGTTAATTTCTGCCGCCAAGCAGAATATGCCGAACACTTCATGAAGCAATACCTATTGTATTTTATGAAGGGCGTTGAAGCTTATGAAAATGCTGTTCATTATTATTATTCATGAATAAATATTATGAATGCCCATTTAGTAAGTGTACTATCAAGTGACTTACTTGCTCGTTTGCCGGACTATAAAATAACGTGAAGGCTAAAAGCGTATATATTACAAATTCACGATGATATATCAATCATAACATAACAGTACGTATAAACTTCAAGTAAACACACACAACCCCATATCAGCAACATAACACTTCAAAGACGTTTGAATTATATAGAAGCCTTTAAAAATTCAACTGTCTAAACTTCAGCGGTATCATGAAGAGACGCAAATGCGAAATTATCAGACAAAATTTCACCGCGGCTTGCATTAACAACAAGCTGACGTAATTACGCTAATCCCCAAAAAGTCGAGATTAAACTAAGTAAAAAGATTTTAAGATGTATAATCCTGTTATTTAGTCGTTGGCTTGTTTCGCTACGTGATTTTGTCAACGCTCTAGTCGGATTCACGTTGTGTTTTCAAGTCTTAGCTTCCTCTGTAATGATTATTTGATTTGCTTACGGAAATATTATATGGTTTATTTTGTAATCAAATCAAATCCTTTATGCTATCCTAAACAGCGATAGCTCAGTGGGGAGTGGTAAGGACTGTCGAAACGAAAGTCGTAGGTTCGAAACCAGACCCAAGAGCACACACCACTGACTTTTCTAAGATATGTGTATATTAATTGTAAATTATCGCTTGCGTTAACGGTGAAGGGAAACATTGTGAGGAAACCTGCATACCTGAGAAGTTTCCATAAGAATTTCGAAGGTATGTGAAGTCTGCCAACCCGCATTAGGTCCGCGTGGTGGATTAAGGCCTAACCCCTCAGTAGAGGAGGTCCGTGTTCAGCAGTCGGATATGTATAATACAGGGCTTGTAAAGAATCCTTTATTAAGTAATTAGGCAGGCAACGGCACTTTTATACGTCAAATTTAGAATCTACCGGGGCTTGGGAAATTTCCACTAGTCTGAGAAGAAGCACCAAGAAACTCAGCCTTAGGTCTTTTGTTAGTCGAATGAGGAAAAGATCTGGTAAGAGTCACGCCTGCACATAAACGAACCATTAAACCATTAATCGGTTAAATTATTTCAACGACTTAACAAAACCAAGACTAGTCTAGCGTTATATTGACCACTTAGTAACATTGAAATGGGATTATGCTCGGATTGTGGTTGAAACTAAGATGCTCGTTGCTATGCAATGGGTTTTAAAGGTAGTATAGCCACTGCAAGTACATTCGTGTAGTGGCACTGTACTTAAGCTGAGAAACTTGTAAGGTCCTCAGTTCAAATCCCAGGTCGGGCAATTACAAACTGTTTCTTTTTTATCACGTAGGCCCACGAAAGAGCAAGTAGGTCACCTGATGGTAAGTGATCTCAAGGGATAATTAAGTAATTGGGAAGGGGAGAGGATTTGAGCCACCGGATATCTCACTCCCCGTACGAAACGTAGCAGCAACTAGCTACTTTTTCTGTGAGACAGTGGTATATTTTACGAATGTGGCTACCATTGCTAATCGAAGAGAGCCCGCAACTCGGTTGGAAATGAGATAAAGTTGCACCCGTGCTTGCTGATTAATTTATTACTGCGCACTTGCCAACTATCACCATTTCGATGAGTTTTAATGCATTGTACGATTCTAAAATCTATAACGTGAATTATGACGTCATAAGTGCACATTTAATATTAGACTAATATCGGGTTCACACGGTACAATTTAAATTGATCAATGCCAAATGGCATAAGATTCGAACCGTCTGAACAAACTTTCAATCCATCATTGATTCAAGTCAGCTAATCAACTAAAATCGAACCGTGTAAACTCGTGTAAAGTGATATGTATGACTTATATTGCTCTGTCTCTACTGACAGGTTTAGACGAGTCGAATCACTTTTAATCTTTTTCTTCTTCTTCATCTACCTGCCCTTATCCTACTCGCAATGGAGTTGGCGCAATACGCTTTTAACACATGTTACAGAAGCTTTGGATTGTAGTTTTTACGACCGGCCGTCCGCCTGAAGTCAACCCCTGTGGGGAGAACACCCAGACCCAAAACATTTATGGATCACACAAACATTTTGACTCGGTACTCGTATCGAACCCACGGTCTCTGGCTTCACAGTCGCCTACTGCGCCACGGAGGTTTGTCAACACGATATAAAGTATTTCTATGTATAAAGGTAATTTTATCAAAAATCTAAAGATCCAAAACTTAAGTAACACTCAAAGGGCGTAGTTCATTCTGGTATTGGAAAATATAGCTTCCATATGGATAATCCAAGCCCTTAGTGGTAAAAATTGCGAGTCAGTCGGGCGCCGAGCGGTCTTAGGCCATTCAATTTGTCGCGGCCAAAAGGACCCTTCTCAATACGTAATTGACACAGGCTTATCCCCAAACTTAGATCTACAATTTGTTCACATTTCCGCAATTTGTGACTTGCTATTTTATAAAAACTGATTGAAAATAACGAAAATAATCCAAAGGTCCCTTTTTCCCGAAATTTCTAAGTGAATACAAACTTTATTTTGGAATGAATACTTTAGATATTTGTAAAGATTGTTGCTTTATTCGAAAGAGAAAGTAAAAAGATATTAACAGGCTAAAATTAACAATGGGAATTTATTTACATCTATTTTTTCCTGCAGCCAACCGGGGCTGTGCCTTATCAATAAATTAAAACACCCAACATTTACAACACACTGTAGACAGTTTCGTACAGCATCAATAGGCCAGCTCAACCTGGTCATTACCACTGTCACTTTTCTCTCGGTGCGGGAATTAAACCCGCGGCCTCTCGTTTCACGTTGCTATTCGCCCGCTGCGCTACGGGGGCTGTCAGAGAAGAATATTGCCGGTCTGAAGTTATTGCATCTACACTGTCTAACCCCGGAATGCGACTCGAGGGAACGAGCCACTTTGATGGGTTTTTCACCATGTGTGCTATCCATTCAAGTACATTTTTTGTAGCATTGGCCGGCAAACGAGCAATTGGATCACCTCATGGTAAGTACTTCTTCGAATACTTACTCGTAAGTTGTTCGTGCTCGCCCCTCAGGAACCTAGCAAAATCACTAATCATTTATTACCTTAAAACGTCTTCGCTTTGTCTCCAAGCAATATCTTCATTTAATTAGATTTTAACATTTAAAAACATACTCGGCTCATCTAATCGCAAAGGGAAAGCTCTAAGATAATAATTCACACCCTCGAAAGCTTTTAAAGTTTCACTGCGTTTACTGTAACTTTGTTTTATAAAGCCATTAGTCATCCTTTTGTTAGCGATTGCGACGGAAAATTTTTCACGATGAGACAAATTTTGAGAATAAATTAACCAATGTTGTAATCTTGTGCAATAAAAGAAGGGTGGAACTTTGGCCCACTCAGTTTTATGAAGTATTTTAATAAAGGCTCTCTTAAGTCTTTTTTATTCGACTGTCTGATTAGATGAGGAGACGCTCGCCTGATGCCAGGTCTGGTAGCGGTTGTCATCAGGCGAGCGACCTGTTCGTTTCGTCATTCAGATTTATATATAAGTCACGCCTCTTTGTGGGGCGAAATGAGACCTACTTTTATTATTTGACATTTTGACATCCTCCGAGGCGCAGTGGGTGAGTAGCCAGCTGCGATGCGTGCGGTGGCTGGGTGTTGATGGACAGGAGTCCCTCGTAGTTCCGGATACCCACGATACAGGTTAACCTAGTGTGGGGTCAGAACTATGTGTGTGACTGTTGGTTGTATTTATAATTATACTGTACAATGAGCTAAAAATACATATTCAAAAGTAATATCACAGACGGTTATATCTATATAACACTAACAATATTTGAAACGAAAATACACACAAAACAAGAATAAACACACAAATAAAATGTACTTAACGTTCAAAGGAAAATGAACTTGTCAATAAAAGAAAATAACTTATCGTGTATTTGAGGACAGTTAATTGACATCAAGTTAAATATTTGGTCCTGTCAATAACAAGAAAGTTCGTTTTAATTACGCCCTTATGTCGAACGACTTGTGAATTATGTATTACAAGAATCATCAACTAGACTTAATTAATTACTTGCAATTTGCATTATTATGTTCGACATGCCCAATAATTTATGTTCTAAATAAAACTACATCATGCATTTTAAATCAGTGAGTATTTATTTATTATAGTATAGATCGGCAAACGAGCAAGTAGGTCACCTGATGTTAAGTGATCTCCACCACCCATTTCGGATATTTCACTCACCGTACGAAACGCAGCAGCAAACTGCTATTTTACGCCGGTTTTCTGTGAGACAACCAACTTTGCCGTGAGAAGAAAACAAGACATCTTCCTTAATACTCAATGCGTTTATTGCTCACCACAATGTTACAACGATGTTAAATGATATAGAATACAGTACATCATGGACCCTTTCGGACACGACACAACATGACATAGGAGAGAAGAAAGCCATTTTTGATATAGTAATATTGAATCCTATACAGTTGCAATGAAGCAATAAAAAAACTATCAGAAATTAAAAAGCAGTAATTAACAAAATATTTAAAAGCATGTAATTAATCATAACCAACAAAAACAATAATCTACAACTCCGAATTAAAAATTAAGAAACCGTCAATTTGAAAATCTAGAGGTAATAGAGGAACGGAAAGCAAAATCACAAATCACAAGATAACAGCCCCCTTGTAGTGCGGGCAGGAAGTTTCGCGAAAATTACAACTTTGTTTTATAAAGTCATTATTCATTCTTTTGTTAGTGTCTCGACTCCACTGCAAAATTTCGTGACGCCAAAAGAAATTACTTGAACAAATTAAAACGCTTTGTAATCTACGCGATGTCTTAGATAAAGATTTAAAATCTGGATTTTCTAAATAATGGGCTCATTGACTTTATTCTGATATCACGTAATCTACTTTTAGATGATGGCTATTAACTTAAAGTAATTGAATTTTTATTTAAGACAATTTCTGTTATAATTATATTCTTATTTTTGCAGATCTACGAATAAGACGCCTAAAGAACCGCGTTTTTTATTGCCCAGATAGAGAAATGAGAATATAGCTCGCTTGATGATAAGCGGTCACCGCAGATGGACATCAGCAACGCCAAGGCACAACCAAGCCTCTGCCTACCGATAATGTGTCTTGTGTTGTATTTTGTAATGTATTTTATTTGTTAGATATAAAAGTCTGAGGCTGGCAAACGAGCAAATAGGTCACCTGATGGTAAGTGACCGCCCATGATCATCCACAATATCTGAATGAATGCGTTGCCACTACGTCTTCTTATGTAAGGTCTGGAGACTGCACATGGACCTGTACTCCAGCACATGTCTGCTCCACCGACCATCTGTCCGTCTGCAGACATGACCGGCCCACTTCAGCGTGCTAATTTTGCGAGCAATATTAATTGCTAGACAACTAACTATATCACACTTCTTATCTTACAATCCAATAATCACACAAGCACGTAGAAACAACAATACATGTTGTGACGTAATAATAACACAGTCTTCTTCTTCCGCCTGCCCTTATCCCACTCGCAGTGCGTTGCTTGCTTTTTAAGATTTTTAACACATGTTACAGAAAGAAAGATTTCGCTTGTAGTTTTTATGAGCGGCCGCCTGCCTGGCGTCAACCCCGCTAGGTAGAAAATACTCAGAACCGGAACAAATATTTTATTATATATATATTTGTGTACTAAACAAACACTTTGTCTCGGTACAGGAATCGAACTTGCGGCCTCTCGCTTCACAGCCGACTACTCGCCCACTGCGCCATTGAGGCTATCAACACAACAATAACACAGTAATATGTCGTAATAAAAAAGTTTAAACAATGGTTAGAGACAAAACCTTTTTCTGTACAAAACAAGTGTGAGTGGACAATGCGTCTCTTTGAAACCAACTACCGGATCATTTCCTAGGTGTTGTGTGCAGTACCTAAATGACAATACACGATGAGAGGTAAAACTTTTGGTTTTAATAGTAATAAAAGCACTAGATTTTACACCTCTTGAGAGAATAAGTGCTAGTCTTCTGGGTCATAGAAATATTTATACGCTTGACCCTAAATAATTTACCTATTGTCATAGTAAAATTTACACCCTTCTATTTATCACTACTTTTATTTTTTTATATTTTAATTTTTAAAAGCTGAAATGTTATCAGTATATTCGTATACATAGGCAACAAATAAGAAAGGTTTATTTGATATTCCACCCAACTAGTTAACTTTTGCTCTCGGCTCCGCCTGCGGGAACGACCTTTTCCGGGATTAAAAGTAGCCTATTTCCTATGTATCTGTCATGGTCTACCTGTGTCACAAATTACATCCAAAACCTTTCAGGCGTTAAGGCGTGATTGACTTACTAACAACCATATTCACAAACTCACAAACATTCACATTTATAATAGTTTAAAGTAGGATAAGCTGATAACATATTCTCATCAAACAAGCATAAATCATTAGTCCATTGGAAAGCGCTTTATCGCTAAGTTTCCTGCGCGTTTCTTACGTTGCCGCTTCTGGCAATGACTAGCGATAGTGCCCTCACGAGTATGTGAACAAAAACACCATCATCTCGTGCTTTGACAAACTGCTTTTACATAACTCCACTTCAAACTACAACTCTGTACGGTACAGAAGTGCAAAGTAAGTTTAACACGTGGTTAGCCACGTTATAACAGTTTTGTGTACAGCATGAATGGGCCGGCTCAACCACTGTTTCACAAGAGACCGACATAGAGTAGCAAGTTACTGTTTGTTTCGTGTTGCGTTTTGTATGATGGCTGGGATATTCAAAGGCCCAAATTCCAACCCCTTAATTATCTGTTCCCTATATGGTCGGCAACGCGTTAATTATTCTTATTAATTATGTTCACGGTCAGAACACTTACCACCAGATGACCCACGGGCTAATTTACCGGCTTATGTTATAAAAAATAAATGGATGGCTCCAGTGACGAAAGTAGAGTCGCTATTAGCCAAATTGAGCGATCAATCCCAGATCGATTACTAAGTAAGGTGCGATTCCGAAATCAGCGGCAGACTGCAGCGACAGAATCACCCGACCATAGTCCGTAGCAGCTTTACTGGCTTTTATGTATTTCGGAAAGCGACTCTGTCGTCATGTTCGGAAGTAACTCCATTTATGTTCAAACAATCTAGGAATGTCGGTAATGTCTGTCGCCGAGATTTTCTGTAACTAATTTAAAACCCCACCACTTTCCTTAAAATACACTTCCAATCACAGAATACATATAATACAATTTTCGATGATCGTCTCAAACTAGAGAATTGCACTTTACTGTCGCTTGGCGCAATGATCCATTAGAGCAGAGTACCTATCAAGCACCAGAAGCTGGCGTAAGGGACTTTCTCTTCTGTCAATTCGCTGTCGAGCTTAGTCGATACTAAGCTGGTGTTGTACTAAGGTGATGCTACCATTAAATGGTCTTCTTTTCGTCTTACAAATAATGGTGTCAAAATAAACATCACATTAACATGAACGCCGCCTTAGCTCGCACCGAAATTAAAAGTGAACTTTACAGCGACAACAGAATAGGTTTGACTTAAAACAATGTCCTCGCCTAGCCTGCTGCATCTCATTTACCTTTTCAACTCGGCGACGGGCAGAACTCTAGTTCACTAACTACACTCTACGTACACTGTTTGTTTTGAGCTCAGTTTTGTAATACAAATATTTGAGACAGCACTCTGATGGCATACAACTGTTTGGTCATTCGTTTAGAGCGATGCAATCGAGTTAAATTATGTAAGTGTGTGGACTTCTCGCTTCTCACTATAATGTGACAACAAGACACGTTACAAGATGGTAGGTCTCTCGTATGCGAGACGCCGCCTGATTTGGTACCACCGCTCTATTTCTGCAGCCAAGCAATAGTGTTTAAGCACTGTTGTGTTCCGGTTTGAAGGACATTGAAGCCAGTGGAATTACTGGGCAATATGCTTACTTAACTGACTTAACAACTTATGTCCTCGGGGTGACGAGCGCAGTCCAGTGCCATGCAGTGCGTAGCGCTTACCATCAGGCGAGCGACCGCTCGTCTCGGCATTGAAGCTAATAAAAAACAATAAACACCTAAGATTTTACTAAAACAATTACAAAAGATGCATTAGGAAATATTTTCATAATTGGCTTTTCGTGAATTTAAAATCCATACTAATAAAATGCGAAAGTAACTCTGTGTGTCTGTTACGTTTTCACAGCTAAACGGCTTAACCAATTCCAATAAAATTTGGTAAGGAGATAAATTAAATCCTGGGAAAGAATATAGGGTATTTTGGTCCCGGAAAAAGAAATTCTGTCCCGGAAATGGACGTTCACGTGAGCTGAATCGCTAGTAAAAGTTAGTTTATTATATAAAAGTATTGAATATAAGATAATGAAGAACATATGACTAAATATGACATTTATTATGGTCGAATTTATTTTATTATATTTTTTAGCCAAATTAGTATTGCGCAATTTAAACCTAGCTAATAAAACCCTATCAAAATACGTGAGCATTTAAAAACATTGAAAATGATTACACAAATTACGTATTAATAAACACTCTTACACGCATCCTAAATGACGTTGAATATTGCACGAGGACCGAAACAGTACCCGGAAGACTATAAATAAAGAAATAATTTTTATTTAAGAACAAAAGTAGGTAACAATAATATCAGAGTTCCTATAAACAAAATAGTCGTAAAATAACGTAAGACGATACACTTAAAGATATAAAACGTTATAACAATATTGTTTTCCTGTTTCTTATATTTACACATCAACACATTTATTTAGAGATAAAAATATCCACAATAGTTGAAATTAATTCAATCCTGCCAGTTTTAGACGTGAGCACAATTCCAAACACTTTTGATGAAAGCTCAACAATTTCTCCACATCACAAATGAGCAACGAAGCATTAAGAGCACGCATTTCAAACGTAGGCCTCTACTATGACGGAACAGTCGAAACCAGAAGCTTGCAGCGGGATAAAACATTTAGGCCCTTACTTATAAACTTTTTAAGTACTGATAAATTAAACAGACGAGTGGTACGCCAGGCTGTAGACAATTTTGTCTACAGCATGAATGGGCCGGCTCGTCCGGGTCGTTACCACTATCTCACAAAAAATCGACGTAAAGTAGCAGCTTGCTGCTGCGTTTCATACGGTGAGTGGGATATCCGGAGGCCCAAATCCCTTCCCTTTCCCAATCCCTTAATTATCCCTTTCCTTTAAGGTCAGCAACGCGCCCATGACTCTTTTGGTATTGTGGGTATACATGGGCGGTGGTGATCACTTACTTTAGGTGACCCACATGTTCGTTTGTCGGCATATCTAATAGAAAAACACACACTTTTCGTCCCTATCTAGCCAATTTATAAATCGTATTGACAGAGAAAGACAAAGGAGTGTTTAACTTTTAATAAGTAAGACCCTGATTGGTTACCGGTATATTTCTGGTAATGACTTGCTCTCTGACATAGTACTAATAAAATATAACAAGGCAAAACTCAAAAATTGCTTCATCGTTAGACTGAGTAATTAATATCGACTGTCGGTTGTATCGATCCTTTGAAACCCCATTTTGAAGTAAACAAAAATGTATTCCAATATTAGATATTTTTTGTACAATCACCTCATTGACATAGTGGAGTCTGTAGATATACTTTGTGTATATTTTACGTATGAATGGACTAAAATTGGAACCGCACCGAAATCACATAGTGGTATTGCAGAATGATGACAATTTAATAAAAATAAAAATAAATATTAACACACATCCGTTTGATTATCTGAATATTAATTCGAAAAACAAAATAAATTGATTAAGATAACCGTACATAGCGTACATTAAATCAAGTGCTGATGCTGACACGCTATCACCATACAGGTATATAATATGCACGAAATTCAAAATGCTTGCAAACGTGGCGTGTGTGTTACATCTGAATTCTTATTTGGTATGTAATCCTCATCAAATCTGTTTTATACTTTGAATCTTTATTATTTAAATTTAAACCCCTGTGTTTGTGCCAGCACCCTTCTACATAGCTCATATTTTATCCATTCCACCACTCCTGCTCTATTTCCAATTGTATATCAATTGAGGCAAGCTGTAGCTCCGCAATCATAGATTTCCAACAAGGCTAGTCCATATCACTGATGATATTCGTACGATACAAACGTCCTACATCTGCGAGTTCAGTACGCTAGTCTTCATCGCTAAAGACGGCATCAAAGCTGAATAGGTTGAATCAAAGCGGCAGAAATATTACCTTCCTTGGCACTGTTCTCGCATACGCCAGCGGAGTGGAAGAGTTCTCACAAAGGTCGTGCAGCGGAGCGACTTGACGGTCTGATTAAGATAACACCTTGCGCTTTCTGTGTAAATGTTTCTTTCGTCAAAGAGCCGACTTTCAAAGCAGGTGCAGACAAGTGTTAAGTTGCGAAACGTTAGGCCGTGAATTCGGTGGTTTCAGCGTAAAGCTTGAGCGATTTTGGTTCGTCAGATTTTGATTATTCCGACTGTTCTGGCGGTTGCAAATGTAAGCGACTTGCGGAGTAAGTTGTAACTGAAAGTGAAAGACTAATAATTATAGTTTTTAAACATATTTAAATATCATCGCTATATTTTGTCAAATAAATCTGCCTCCGTGGCGCAGTGGGCGAGTAGCCGGCTGCGAATCGAGAGGCCGTTGGTTCGATTCCCACACCGAGACAAATTTTTGTCTAATCCACAAATATTTGTTTCGGGTCTGGTTGTTGTGGGACCGCAAGTCCCTCGTAGTTCCTGATACCCACGATACAGGTTAATCTAGTGCGGTAACAATGTATGTGACTGTTGGGTGTATTTATTTGTAATTATTTTATTATTTATTTATATTTGGTATTGCTCGGAATTGGCAGTTTCCGCTAGTTGCGTTCCGGGATCAGCCATTGTATATCCAGTAACTTAAGCCGGCATAATTCTGCCGACCTTCAGAGAACGCTATGTCTCTTGACGGTCGACTTTATAATTGGATTAGGTTCAGTGTAGTCATTCTGTCGTGCCAGGATAAAAAAATACAAAAGATTTTCTGCAATCTAGCTAGTTTGAGTCAACTTTGAAATAAAAATATCACATTCAAATCGATCCATTCTTTTTGACGCTACAATGCTGCAGACTGATATACAAGCTGACGGAGAAAATAATCAATTTTATAACTGCCCTGTTTTTTGTCGGAGGTTAAAAATAACATTTGCACAAGGGTTACCCCAGAAGGCCTTTCCCATCCAGCTTATGAGTTATTTCAGTATAATTTGTATAACTACCCACTTCTTATACAATTAACATAGAAGAGTAACTACACCGTATAATAACAGTGTCTTTGACGTTGTTTTTATTAAAGTAGGTTAATTAAATTTACCGTGAGTTGTTTGAGTTGAAGATCCGGGTCATAGAATGAGCGAGGAATAAAGAAAAATTAAACGTACTACCACGGCTCAACTATTATACCTTTATCTTGCAAAATAAACATTTTCAGCTCTTCCTCTTCCTTTTCTTTAAAAAAGGAGGATAGTACTTTATTTATATACATACATACATACGCACTCACGCCTGTAATCCCCGAAGGGGTAGGCAGAGGTGTGACCAGTACACCCACATTTCGCCGAGCGTATTTCCGTCCCTTATGTGATAGGGGGCGAGCCTATCGCCATACCGGCCACAAATTCCAGGCTCCGGGCTGATACTGAGCATTTCGTAATAGAAAAACCCAATACCACTTTACCCGACCCAGGGATCGAACCCGAAACCTCAGCATTGACCTCAATTGTAACGCGTACGCATTACAACTGCGCCACCGAGGCAGTTTTTATTTATATGTTTTTTTTATAACTGAGGCTGGCTGATATGTAAGTGTGTCTCCTGATTTTAAGTCATCTTCACCGCCCATGAACATCCACAATATCTGAAGAATCGTAGAATCGTTGCCAACCTTAAAGGAGAGAGAGTTTAAGGGATTGCGAAGGGGAAGGGATTTCGGCCTCTGGATATCACTCTCCTCTGGAAACGCAGTAGCAAGCCGCTAGTTTACGCCGGTATTTCTGTGAGACAGTGGTAACGACTCGGATGAGCTGGCCCATTCGTTCTGTAGACATAAGTGTCTACAGCGTCCATTCAATGTTAATTTGTGTTATTTTTTGTAACACTTACTATCTCTTCTCTTCTCTTCTCTTCCACCTGTCCCTATCCCACCTAAAGTGGGATCGGCGCAACATGTTATTTAACACATGTTACAGAAAGATTTGGCTTGTAATTTTTACGACCGGCCGCCTGCTTGACGTCAACCCTTCTGGGGAGAAAACACCCAGACCCGAAACATGATATTTGTGAATCACACAAACATTTGTCGAATCGAACCCGCGGCCTCTCGCTTCACACCGGCTACTCGCCTACTGCGCCACGGAGGCTTTAACACTTAGGTACTATCATATTGCTCCAATATCATTCTTTTTATTTTTTAAGAGTAATATTTATAGATTTATTGATATCACCAAACTGGAAACTTGAATATGATTAAGGGTAATTCTATTAGTTAAATAAGAATATAGCGGATGGAGGAGTATTTGGTGTGCGACTGCCGGTTCATGTACATGATTGAATTAGTGCTGCGAAGTTTCATTGCCGCTTCTGTTAATTAAACCGTTTGTTATTATTTCCTTATCCACTGAGTTTACAGAAGGAAGAATATAAATTTGTTATCTTGCTTGTTTTTGCATGTAGATGCAACGGTATGACAGAGAAAGAGTTAGTTTGGTGTTTTTTTAATTTTAATCGATATACGTTTCGATAATAAAGAGCACAAAAAAATCCCATTACATAAGAACTGCACGAAATTTTCCCGACGAAACTAAAACACTCAAAAAGCGCACCTAAAAATCAACTTGACACGAGTTATGAAACTCATTATTCTTCGAAATTTGATGCCGTTGGAAAAATATTGTAAGGTCACAAGCAGGGACAATTTGTTTAACTTTTCAGCTTACATTAGCCAAGATGAGTTTTGCTCTCGTGAAAGTCGCCGGACCACTTAGCACTATCATAAAAGTTAAATGTCCTATAAATCACAAAGACAGCCGGGGCCGCAGTAATCAACTGACTTCTTATTAATAATAACTTGTTGACGTCGCCTGGATGCTGGGTATTAAGGGACGGCCCTATCCGGATCAAGCGGACTACGATCCGACTTGATTGATGGAATCAATAACACGCTTCGATGATTTTAAACTGAAAATCCAATTTGTGCCTTAAGATGGGTGAATGAGTAATTTTATTTCATGGTTAACAATCAAGGGGCCTTAGTGTCTATCATACAAACTCGCAACGTGCCCGCGGCCGCGTTATTTTAACTGCGTGAAATCAGGGCCCTTATCTTACTTCCTACTATTATTATAAATGTGAAAGTTTGGATGTTTAAGAGTTTGTGACTGTGTAAATTTGGATGTTTGTTAGTCAATCAATCAGCAATCGAGCAAGCGCGTCACCTGCTAGTTAATGAGCTCCACAGGTTATGAATATCCACAATATCTGAAGAATTATGGACACGTTGTCGAGCTTAAAGGTAATATAATTAGGTAGATAATTATGGGTTTGCGAAGGGGAAGGAGATTTGGGCCTCCGAATAATTCGGGCCAACAATTTTCATTTTTATAATGGATGACCTGATGGTAAGTGATCTTCACCACCCATGGACGCGCAAAATGCCAGAAATTTCATAGACGCATTGCGAGCCTTAACTGAACTTAAATGAAAAGGAACGGAATGAGAATTTGGGTCATTGGAAATCCACTCACCGTACGAAACACTACAGCAAAACTGTCACTTCAAGTCAGTTTTCAGTAAGACAGTGGTACTACCCCAGTTAAGCCGGCACATTATATGTGTCTATAATACTTACACAGATACAGAATATAATCAGATAATCTTAAGTTTACTTTTTGATAGTATTCCACAAGTAAAGTACAAACAGCATGAAAGCATCCAATCAATCAAAAGCTGTTTGCTGAACAAACCCGCCTCTCTTCTCAATGGCCACCGGCCGGCTAAGTACCTAACTTACTTAGCAGCACTTACACTTCAACTAACTGAGGTTTAACCCTTGCTATAGCTAACTGACCTTTAGCTTTTGTACTTGACTAACGCGTAATTTGTTTAAACTGACCGACATTTTAACTCTATTAATTTTGTTGCAGACAATTGAATTATTTGTGTTTTCATACATTTATAAGTTTTGCTTACCTAGGTCCTAGATAAATGTTAGCTTAGTACAATATGTGACATGTAGACGCGATTAGTTAAACATTGTTTTCGTCTCTTTTTAGCCATTTTATAAATCGCGATGATAGAGAAAGATAAAAAACAATTTAACTAATCAATGCTTAAGTAACGTTTATAAGTAAGGCCCATTATGTTCAATATATCATAGCCCTATTTAAAATTATTCGACACCTGTCACATTTTGACACCTTTATTAAGACAGTGGTAATATGTTTTTATTTAGGGCCTATTTCACAATGCTTGAGTAATTTTTAACCACCAATTAACATATAAGATAGCTCTTTGCCGGTAAGTAAATGTGACTTTTGTATTATATTTTACATGTGTCATATTTTATTTAGCAAGTAGCATTTACTCAAATCTAGTGAAACAGGCGCTTAGTGTTATATGCTATTTATGCAAGTGGCTTATAAGCGGAGGTTGACAACAATTTATTAGCATTAATTTCAGCTCCTTCGAGCTTCACAACTCATAGCTGAAGCTAAGATAAGGCGGAATTTCACAACACTTGATAAACACTGTCTCCAACCATCCGTGAGGGCAGATATATACACTCCGTAGGGCGCTGGGAGTAACTTCGCATATGAATTAAACTTTACTTCCAATGACATACCTTTAGGTAATAATGAAGTTCGGAGGCTTTGTGAAGATAGGTTCTGGGCGCAGTGAAGCGATAGTAACAATAAATATATTCCGCTTAAATGTTATTAACTTCTGGTGGAATTCGCCTTGAAAAGAAGAGCATTTAAACCGCATTTAACCTTAATAAGTATATCTAAGAAATACAAACTCTATTAACCCTGGTTCCAATTTACCTATTTGCGGTTGATGATTTTTTTTAAGATACTTTAGAAATTTATATGGTACCTAAATAAATCACCAATAGACTTTGAAAAAAGGTACCTATTAATGATCCGCAACCTTTCATTTCTCGGGTAACTGCTTAATCGCTACACCGAAGTCGTTTACAATTTACAACATTCACACACACACTCACTTTACGCCGAGCGTATCTCCGTCCCTTGATGCGATAGGGGGCGAGCCTATCGCCATACCGGGCACAAATTCCAGACGCCGACGGCTGATACTGAGCATTTCGTAATAGAAAACCCCAATATCACATTTACCTGACCCGGGGATCGAACCCGAAACCTCAGCGTCAGCCTCAGCCGTAACGCGTACGCATTAGAACTGCGCCACCGAGGCAGTTTACCCGAGACATTTGGCGTCGGTAATTATCTTTCTTGCGCGCACGAGATAATATGTCGTATTGCATATCCTACGCCCACAGGCAATATTTATTTTGTGTGATTAAACAAAGTATTTTAATTGATAATAAAAATTAAAAAAAGTTTACTATTTTATTGAGCACAGTTTCGACAAGTGTACAATGAGCTGGCCCAGGCTCCATACACATCTGAAACATTTCTTTACTTATTTAATTTGGCCTGATTTTTCATATTTCGACGGATTTAAGCCTTCGGATATCTCACTAACCGTACGAAACGCAACGCCGTAAGCCGCTGCTTTACGTCGGTTTACACATATTTAAGAAACATCAAATCCTATGAAATTTAAAATTAGTAAACAAATTTAAGGGCTAAATACAATTAAAGATTGAGCAAGTCGGTCTGAATATTGAAATTTGATAATTTAAATCTTAAGATAATTATTTGACAGTCTCCGTGGCGAAGTAGACGAGGAGCCGGCTATGAAGCGAGAGGCTACGGGTTCGATTCCTGCACCGCGACTAATGTTTGTGTGATCGCCAAATATTTGTTTTACATCAGGCAGGCGACCGGTCGTAAAAACTACAAGCCAAATCTCTCTGTAACATACATACATACGCGCTCACGCATGTAATCCCCGAAGGGGTAGGCAGAGGTGTAACCAGTACACCCACATTTCGCCGAGCGTATCTGCGTCCCTTATGTGATAGGGGGCGAGCCTATCGCCATACCGGGCACAAATTCCAGACTCCGGACTGATACTGAGCATTTTATAATAGAAAAACCCAATACCACTTTACCCGACCCGGGGATCGAACTCGATTCCTCGGCGTTGACCTCAATCGTAACGCGTACGCATTACAACTGCGCCACCGAGGTAGTCAAATCTTTCTGTAACATATATTTTAAAAAGTATGTTGACTCAACCCCACTGCGAGTAGGATAAGGGCTTGTTGAAAAAGAAGAATATTTTGGATTATAAACGATGTTGGTCGAAATAAATTACATACATTCATTAAATTGCTAAAATAAATATCACACTCGTGAAAAACCTGTATACTTACACATTACACGTTAAAAATTATACGGTACGGGGATTACAGTACAGGAGGCGAGCCTATTCCCAAACGTGCTATCAGCTCTGATAAATTATCACCTACAGTACGGAAACATTCATCACGACCTACACTGTAAGTAATTGTGCACTACTTTCATAAGTTTTCTTAATAAAATTCTGCAGAAACCGTTCTCTTCATTGCGTCTACTACGTGCTTTACACCGGGGATTTTTCACTTTAAACTTAATGCTTTACTGACTGCGTATACTGAAAATGTTGTGCTTGGTCTGTTTAGTAACGTCAAGGGATTTGTGTGGAGCATTTTATTATGTTGTGGTTATAGATAAATTGAAAAAAAATCTCTTTCATTCTGCCAGGCGTTATCCCGGCTTCATGCCAGAGTCCGCCTTCCTCCATCATGATTTCACGGTGGATTCTTTCTTCTTTCTTTCTTTACTCAATATCATACTTATATTACAAATAAATATACCCAATAGTTACATAATGTAATAATAATAATGAATAATACTATATGACATGTATATAGTCTTGACCCCACACTAGGTTAAACCTGTATTATGGCTATACTAGGGAGTTACGGTTCCACAAAACCCAGACCCGAAACCCCGGACCCCTGAAGAAATCTCCAAATCCCGTGTTACTTCTTTAATGAAGAATGAATGAATAATCGGTTACAATAAAGAATTCTAGGTGTCCATGTAAAGTGGATACTACCTACCATTAGTTGACATCGTAGCTCGTTCACCTGCCTCTGATATAAAAATCTACATATCCTTAAAGCTAATTAGACTTTTACAGTAAAACTAAAAAACTTCGTAGCGTTCATTTCTTTTTTACGGGAGTTGTTATAGGTGATTGTAAAGTCAAGACATAGTGGCAGTTTCGTTGACAGACGTGGTCGCAGGTAATGGGGGTTTTACACACCCTTCGTTAACACATGTAGCCATCATGCTTTTATTTGTCAGGTTATGAGCTCAGTTTTGTCTGATTACCCTTGCAGTAGTATCAATGATTAAAATCTCTAAGATTTCATAAAAATAATATCATTGGTAATAATCAACGCTACAACTCCTTAGTTTTAGTAAAGTCCTGTTTAATTTGAGCATAGTTATATCTCTTTCTAAAAATCTGTCTAAAAGCACCTCTCATACAAAATCTTGACACCACACTATATCACGAATGACTTCATGATCTTATTTCCATTGGAAACCTATGTTGGTACATACAAGGTAGCACCGATTGAGATTGTTAATAAAAGCTATAAAAAAACGTATATAAAGATTATTACTTTATTTCTCATCACATTAAATTAGCACGTAGGCCATTTTTGCTCGATATTGACGTTTTGCTCCATACAAAAATCTACCAAAGTCGAGTTTCATGATCTAACTATAGTACCTACTACACATGCATTTTTTATACAACGATTGGATCAGCAAATTTAAGAAACTCTTGGAACCCAACGTCATTTTTAAGATTTAGCCTTAGTCACAGGCATCAACTCGATTAGTTTTTATTTCCAACACACAAAACACTTAATGCAAACAAATTGCAGGTACACTTTAAAAACACGGAAATCAGTGCATCTTTAATAAATTGCAAGCGCTTTAATATTATACTAAAATAAGATAAAACTGTTCCTACACGTAACAACTGAAATAAAGTTTATTACGACAGGAAGAGCCACTTTAATGTAGTAAAATACCTTCTTTTTTTAACCCTCGCCCAGAATTGCAGCAAAGAGTTATTTTGTAACGAAAACTTTACTCCTTTTCTGCCATAAGATCACTTGTACGCTTTCTAGCGTCGCGTCACGTCGCTGAAACAATTGGTTACAAGTTCAATTCTCAAGGAAGAGCATAGTTAGAATATTTTATTGTCTAAGTTGTAGTTATGCATTGACATTTTTATTGCTTTTTAGTACTTTTACTCTTGCCCTAATTCCACAATATTATTCTATTATAATTTATGAAATTTTAATCATGATCGACTAATATTTTTCCGGGTCTGATGTTGTAAGTCCCTCGTAATTCCTGATACCTATAACACAAGACTCGTATCCGAGTGTTAGTTCAGAACTATGAGTGTGAATGTTGGATGTATTTACTATGTACTTAACATGCTAGTTGCTATATATCTATATAACAACTATGCTATTATATCTAACTATACGAGAGTGATGATACCATCGTTTATTTAAGAATATCCTCAATTATAATTTAATGTGGTTCAAATAACATAACATACTGTCGAAGTTATAATAATAGCTCGCTTTAACGATGCAGGAAAACATCTTGGAGAAACCTACATACTCGTGAATTCTCCATAAGAATTTCGACGGTAAGTGAAGTCTACCAACCCGCATTAAGCCAGCACGGTAAATTAAGGCCTTATCCCTCTCATTAGCAGAAGCCGTGCCAGCATATAAAATTAAAGGCTGTTATAATAGAATAACATGTAAAAACTGTAAAAAGAATAAACAAAATGTAAGTGTAAATAATGAGGCATTGCGAATAAACATGGTTGAAACTCATACAAAAATACATACATCCATGTACAAAGTTATTACACATTCTGTATTGTAGGGGCATGACGGGGTTTGTAAGGATTCAGGCGAGCCGGAATGCAAGTAAGTACGTTTACAAACACGATGTGAGCGGATCCACAAATGGGTGCAACGCGACGGAGCTAAAGTCAACGCTTCTATTTGTTCTGTGGTGCTAACAAATTACACCGGTGATGTGGTTATGTATAAAATAATCTTGCTGACGTTAAATTTTATTTAAAAAATGAAAATGTACCGTTTTATGGCTGAATCGTAAAAATGACGGGTTTTCAAGAATTTCCTGGTCAACCCGTTTCAAGTGATTTGCGTATAAAAATGATGAATAAAGATGGAAAGTGCTTCTCATACAATATAGCCGAGAATGTAACAGAAAACCCTATTGATGAAGCCGTGTCATAAGATTCTTTTTCACACTATATGACGTGACCTCGTCAACAAAAGTTTTCTGTTATATTTTTGTATGTATCATGTGTTACACTATGCCCATCTAAATTAGACTATATTTTATTGTTCTTGTTTTGTATCAAAATTATTCCAAATTGTAAAACTAATTTTTAAGTAATTAGTTGGCAATCATTATAATGATATTACTTCTGCGGATGTTTACAAGACTGTTAATATTGAAGTATTACAGGTAAAGTTGGTTTTAATTAGAAGACTTGTATATGTGAAAGGGTTGACATTAGCATAAGGAAGCTGAAGTCGATTTCTTTTAATTAGCATTAATAACCAGACGAGCAAGATTTTAATTCGTTCGTAGATGATTTCTCATCTAGACAGAAAATAAAATACTGACTATCAAAATAACAAAGAAACGAAATAAGCAATGAAACGCTTTAAGTGACAGCATCTCCTATGCAGAAGACTCCGACAAGCATTCAAACCGAGAATGGATGGGTATTTAATAAGCGTACATTCAATTTATGCTTATCTTCAATCCACACAAGTTTACACAGTAAAGCACTCTGTGTATCCACTAGTTATAGCTGCATCCGTCGTTACGGATTGACGTCTTTATTGCTATACTTCTACTGCGAGACCAAACTACCTTTCATCGCTTAGGACTCTTTCAAAATGTAACCTTATATTCATATCAACAAAATATAAATTCCCTCAGCAAGGTTTCAAGATTTATCGACAGTAGCATCCGCATCTGAGTAAAGCATTCTCAGGCGATCTCGCGTCGATATCACCTGATGTATGAATATCTCAGTTGTGATATTTGCAGGCCAGTCACGATTACATGCAGTTTTCACAAGATCGTTGCTATCTGAATCACAAGTAAACATGTTACGCTAAACATGTCTAACGATTGTGCTAGTAGTTCAAAGCGTGTCATAAGTTATAACTATTTCGAATATAAGTATCAAATGAATATTAAAAAACCAAAGTAACAAATTTATTTTACACTAGTTTTTGTTCTGCCTGACAGACTGCCTCGGTGGCGCAGTTGTAATGCGTACGCGTTACGATTGAGGCTAACGCTGAGGTCTCGGGTTCGATCCCCAGGTCGGATAAAGTGGTATTGTGTTTTTCTATTACGAAATGCTCAGTATCAGCCCGGAGTCTGGAATTTGTGCCCGGCATGGCGATAGACTCGCCCCCTATCACATCGTGGGACGGAGATACGCTCGGCGAAATGTGGGTGTACTCGTTACACCTCTGCCTACCCCTTCGGGGATTACAGGCGTGAGTGCGTACATAGTTTTTGTTCGCTCGTGTAATTCTTTTTCCAGGATAGAAACAAATAATTAAAGGTGCCTAATTTTGTCAGTGTTCAGTTCCAAAGACATCCAAAGTTACACATAATAATATTAGATAATATTTCGAATTATCGTTACCTTTTTTAAATTATATGTCATTGTTAATCGTCACTTACTGCAATGACATAGAAAACATCATGAGGAAACCTGCATACCTGGGAAGTTCTCCATCATAATTTCGTTGGTTCGAAAGTCTTTAAGTACCCCGCAATAGGTGAGCGTGGTGGACAAAGGCCTAACCCCTCTCATTGGCACAGGAGGCCAGTGTCCAAGAGCGGAACAATACCTATATACAGGGCTGGTATTATATTATACGAAATCCTTTTCATATTGAATTTAAAATAAATTTATACAGAAATAACCCTAAAATGCTACTTTTTAATTACTTTTTTGACCGTTACGTCAAAGCAACGGACTCAATATAAATGCACCAATGTATTGAAAAGTTAGGAGGTTCGCGCGAAATAAGCTTTTCAAATTCACCGGGCACGGCCACGAGAACTAAGTACCTACCTAACATAAGACTCTTATACCGGGATTTACCGACATACGTATGTAGGTACCTTTAAATTTCAGTTCAGGTAATCAGATTTAAATCGTCTATTTGAACGAAATGTACTACAATGTAGATTGTTGATTATGCCGGTTTTTTTACTATATTTTGGTACTGAATGGTTTTTATAAGCTTGAATGATGAAACAAGTAGGTCGCTCGCCTGATAGAAAGCGCCACCATGCCTGTCCATAAACAGAACTAAGCAACAACACACAGAACTTTGATTTACATGGCATGACACTGGACTGCGCTCGTCATCCCGAGACGTAACATTTAATCCATATGCGAGAGGACGTTTGCGTTTGTACCACCGCTTTACCTATTTCTGCCGCCAAGCAGTGTGTTAGCATTGTTGTGTTCTGGTTTGAAGGACATTGAAGCCAGTAAAATTACTTTTTTTTTTTATATATACTAGCTCGGCAAAGTCACTACGCTACACCTGATGTTAAGTGCAGCGCAATCCAAGAATACTGTCGACCAACGACAGACGATGTGTCTATCGCAGGTCGGCAAGATTATGCCGGCCTGCCTAATTGCTTCTTCACACTCCGTTTAAAGGACCCCATATTATAGGAAGGAGGGAACACGTGTGCCGGCAAACTATTCCACAGCTTGATGGTCCAGCAGAAGTAAGATTTTGCGAACTTTTTAGTTCTAGCCGAGATGGAAGAGACCACGCAGCTGTGGTGCCGTAAGCCAGCACGCGTGGTTCTGTTAAGGAAAGGTGAGGATGGGATAAGGTCAAACAACTCTTCAGAGCATTCACCGTGATACAGACGATAAAAAAAACTAAGTGAGGCAATGTCCCTACGCAATTGCAGCGGCTCTAAGTTCTTAGTAACGTCTGCAACATTCACAATGCGAACAGCCCGTCGCTGCAATCCGTCCAAGGCATCGAGTAAGTACTTGCCGGAACCGTCCCAAAGGTGCGAACAGTATTCCACACCCGGCCGTGCCTGCGCTTTGTATAAGCGGTAAAGCTGACCGGGAGTAAAAAACCCACGCACCTTGTTCAGGATTCCGACCCTGCGTGAAGTGGCGGATATTACGCCCTCGATGTGGTTCCTTGGATTCAGATCGCAGCAAATATCCATGCCTAGGATACTTAGGCTATTCCGCATTGCGAGCGGGATACCCTGAAGATTGGGGAGGGGAGAGAACGGGGATTTTTTGCACGTGAACGCGCACACCTGAGTTTTCTTGGCATTAAACTCAACCAGATTCTTAGTACCCCATTCTGAAATGAGATCCAAGGTCCGGTTAAGCTCAATGACAAGATTTTCTCGCTGCCCCTCAGTGACTCCCCGGCTACCAGTGGGCTCACTGCAGTAACGCCCATGCACTGTGCTGTCATCTACATAGCAATGAATGTTACCAAGTGATAACATATCATTGATATGCAGAATAAACAAGGTGGGCGAAAGCACTGAGCCTTGTGGGACCCCGGCATTAACTGACATGAGCTGAGAAGCATGCCCTTCAACAAGGACACGCATTCTACGCTCATGCAGATAGCCGGAGATCCACGTACACAGGTTGTCGGGGAGCCCATATGCCGGAAGCTTGGAGAGAAGACCACGGTGCCAGACCCTATCGAACGCCTTAGCGATGTCGAGACTTACGGCTAGAGCCTCGCCATGCTTATCAACCGCCTCCCCCCAGCGATGTAGCACGTACGCAAGAAGATCACCCGTTGATCGCTTCGACCGAAAGCCGTATTGTCGGTCACTGATCAGCGAGTGATCCTCCAGGTAGCGGATCAGCTGTGAGTTTATGATCCGCTCCATTACTTTGCACAACACTGAGGTTATGGCGATTGGACGGTAGTTCTTAGGGTCCGACCGATCACCCTTTTTTGGGATTGGTTGCACATTGGCCTCTCTCCAAGATTGGGGCACAATACCGAGAAGGAAGGAGAAGCGGTATAGACGCGTCAGCACAGGAGACAACTCGGCCGCACACATTTTAAGTACCACCGCCGGTATACCATCCGGACCACTAGCTTTACGGGCATCGAGGAACAGCAACTCGCGCCGCACATCACACTGCCTGATACGAATATGCGACATTGAATATCCGCAATCAGGCACCGTGGGCGGCAGCGCATTGCCGTCCTCGAGCCGCGAGTTAGCCGCAAAGAGGTTTGCCAGTAGAGTGGCTTTCTCCTGCGGCGTATGGGCCAGGGATCCATCCGGATATCTCAGCGGTGGCAACGAGGGACGACAGAAGTTAGATTGAACGGCCTTGGCAAGGCTCCAATAAGCACGACTGCTTGACGGATGATCTGCCAAGGCTCGTCCAATCCTATTGATGCGCTGAGCATCCGCTCTAACGTACGCCTTCTTACAGGCCTTGGTGGCTTGGTTATAGGCCGCTTTGAGTGAGCTTATGTTGGGATCCTTCAATGCGCGACCCCTAATCCACTCGCGATATGCAGCCTGTCTCTGACTAACAGCGTCTGCGCAGTCGCGATTGAACCAGGAGCGTCCGCGCCCACCACCGACGACCTCCGAGGAAGGAATGTAATATTCCATTCCTAACTGGATCTCGCCGGCAATAGCGTCAGCAGTCGCAGAAGGATCGTTGCCCTCAAAGCAGCGCTGCCCCCAAGGGATGGATACAAAGTACTCACGCATACCATCCCAATCTGCCGACGAGTAGTGCCAGATTCTGCGCCTGACCTTTTTAGGTGTGGTAGGCAGGGCACGAGGCACTGAGGATCCAACCAGGCAATAGTCGGAGGTACCCAAAGGGGCGCCCACCGTCACATTGTACCCAGCTGGATGACTCGCCAGCAGAAGGTCCAGCAATGAAGGCGTGTGACTCGCCACATCTGGGATTCTGGTGGGCTGATTCACCAGTTGAGACAAGTCGTGAGTCAGAGCGAATGCGTGGGCAGTACGACCAGCATGGTCAGTCTTGGAGGAGCCCAACCACAGCTCGTGGTGCGCGTTGAAGTCCCCCAAGACCACCAGTTCCGCTGTTGGATACTGCTCCTGCGCATCATCAGTCGCCTGGCTGATATAATTGAACAGCCGAGTCGTCTCGTCATCCCCGTTATGGGATCTGTAAAGGCACACATAGATCCGGCTCTGAGCGCCAAGATCCACGTGTACCCACAGTGTGGAAAAGGAAGGGTCCTCCATGCAGCGCAGACGGCGACAGCAGACATCCGACCGGACATACAAACACACCCCGGCCTTTGGCCTGAAGTTCTCTTCAAGTAAGTAGCCGGGATAATGCAAATATGCCGTGTCGGCCGGACGACAGATCTGTGTCTCCGTCAAGAAGAGCATTGCAGGCCGGGCCGTCTCAAGATGGTGGTGGACGGCACTAAGGTTCGAATGGAGTCCACGGATATTAGTGAACCCCATTGTGAACGCGGTTTAATGGCGCTGTCATGGTACAATAAAAGAAGGGAAGATGGAAGAAGCAACTTGCGGAACCTGCGACCGGACTGATGGGTGACAATGATACTGCATATGGTCACAAGGCGGCCGAACGGAGGCAGACTGATTCGCCGGACGGAAGGGCCCCCGTACCCCCCCGGGATAGGCCGCTGGGACCCCAGATCCGGTCACCAACCGGCACGACGGACCTACCCAAGATTATGCGTGGCATGGTGGAGCAGCCTCTCCAGGTGGTTAAGCTGGATTGGGCCCCTGTACTGTACCACGGGCGGCCAGCGGAACAACCGTTTCTACGGGTCTCCCTGGCCGGCGAATCAATACATCTCCATCCGACATAATAACACATACACGACCCTGCCAACCACTGTCATGTCGCAGGCTCCGCATGAACCGGATGTACACTGGCTGATCCTGGAACGCGACCCACATAATATGTGAGTCACTATGGCAAGTTTTACACCATGTGTACGGTGGTCGCTATCCGGCCGGATGAATACATCCTACCACCAGCTGAGCAGTTGTTAGCTCATAGATCCCTCGGTCGCCTCTTACGACCCCCTCGGGAATGTGAAGGGGAAGCGGTTTGTATTCTTATGCCGCCGCTCCACGGACAATTATTAATACTGGACATTATGACACTTAACATTTTATGTCTCGGTGTGAGAGCGCAGTCCAGTGCTATACAGTGCTTTGTAATTCAAAATTCTGTGTGGTATTGCTTCTGTTTATGGGCAGGCGTGGCGCTTATCATCAGGCGAGTGACCTGCTCGTTTCGTCATTCAGGCTAATAAAAAAGTGGCGAACTTGTAACTTTCCTCTTTATATTCCAAGGTTAAAAATAAACCCGGGGGTTCGATCCCCGGGTCGGGTAAAGTGGTATTGGGTTTTTCTATTACGAAATGCTCAGTATCAACCCGGAGTCTGGAATTTGTGCCCGGTATGGCGATAGGCTCGCCCCCTATCATATAAGGGACGGAGATACGCTCGGCGAAATGTAGGTGTACGGGTTACACCTCTACCTACCCCTTCGGGGATTACAGGCGTGAGTGCGTATGTATGTTAAAAATAAAAGATTTTTCTTTTGTCTTATTTGTTTCCGGCTAGCACTTTTAAGTTTGTTAAGTAGATCAAAGGTAAAATTCAACCTCTAGAGATCTTTAAAGTCGATAAATAACATTTTACTTAAAGCTATTGGATTATAATATTCATTATTCATTTCCCAAGGAACAATGTTGTAGGATCCCTCAATGTTCTACCAAAGATGTTAGAAAAAGCAACAAAAAGTCTCAACAAAATCGAAGTGGAGTTTATCACATGACACAGATTAGAAAATTACAGATATCTTTTTTACTAGGCTGCGTCATACAATTTACAAGCTGTGCTAATAACCCAGTTTGGTCGGGTCATCAGGCGATTTCATCGTCTTGTTGAAGTTTTGGTGTCAACTCCTTCCAGCACCACGTTTCATAGACGATTTTCTCAAAAATCTTGCCAAAATCACTTAAATTCGCTAATTTCAATAATTTCATACACTATTTATCACAGTCAATATTTATTGCTCAAATCCACACTTCTTTTATACAACTATAAACTAGTTTAGGAATTAATTATAATAGGAGATCGACGGCACTGTCAGAATTCCAAAAACCCTGCTGTTTCTTGTGTACCATAAAGACATTAAATAAATATAACTTCTTTTTAAACCTCATTTAGAATCTAGTGTGGGGTCAGGACTATGTGTGTGACTGTTGGGTGTATTTATTTTATTTATTTATTATAGATCACGTTAAAAGGAATATAAGTTGTATTTTAAAAATTAAAGCAAGTAAGCGGATTTTTGTGAGCGTTTTCCTTTTACAAAGAACTTGTTTGCTCGTCTTATGTACTCCATAAACCGCTTTATACCGTGTCTGTCTACAGATTTCTTCCTTCTAAATCACATATACACGTGTGCATGATGTGCATTTTCAGGGAAAATTGGTCAGAAATACTCACTTTTCACACATTCAATTTTATTATTTAAACACTAATAATAGTGGTTTCATAGTTAACCAACGATATTTTCCTTCTGCAATAAGTGAACATAGATCGTAATGAGATTGAATGTAGAATAAAAGTTGACTGAAGCCAAAACGGTATAATGTTACTGCTAATGCTAGGTGCATTTTACGTTGATTATTGGTTTAAGAGAATGCCATTTGCAACTTTCTTGACGCTGAGACTAGATCGGAATGCTATTTTGAACATTTAAAATTACGAGAATTGGCCTACTGAGCTAAACCGGAGCAGCGCCGGTGCTGCGTCACTGCGGAATTGCATTAAGCGCCGACTCCCTGGACTCGGTTAATTTGTTGGTCAACGTTCGTTACCATTTAATTTCATGCTCCCTCTTCACTCAGATCGGGGGTTTATAAGATTATTTTGTATGGACGGATAAACGAAGTCACCCGATGTGAAAAATGACCGAGTAAAAATCAGGTCGCGGCAGCATGCTCGGCTGGTTCATTTCAATTACTTAATTTATACGTAGCAGGCGATTTGTTATGTCATTTATTATTCATGTTACATGCATAATATTTTGTTCCAAAGTAGGTTACGTTTTTCCATTTTTATACAGGCCTGGCTTTGCTTCAGCCGATGCTGACCAGGCAGCAGACTTCCCTTCAACCAAAGACCGCTCTAAAATTTTAGCAAAAGCAATGGAGACATTGTTGTACTATTTACTTCCTATGAAGTATGCCATGTTCTGCATTTTTCTTTTTTCACGGCAGGTCTAGATGCGTCGAATTATGGTTTAAGACATTTATTCCTCAAAAAGAATTACATTACAATTCATTTGCATGAGAAATACAAGAATAAATCCTTTTTTTTTTTTTTATTTATATTTATACAATTACATGATTAGTGTTACTCAATTAAACTCTTAATTACCAATAATACAAACACAAAAGTAAATTTGGCTTAAGATTTGTTGTGATTGTGTAGTTTGGCATTATGTTGTGTGTGGGTAGATTAAAACTAAATTCTAACAAAATTGATAGCGAGTGCCGTCAGTGCGCAGTGTTACGGCCTTATTAAGTATACGGATGGAATGGTTAATGGTTTGTTTTTTTTTTCTTTCTTTTTTTTCCTATAATCAATTAGTCAATCGTATTTTTTAATCTTAAATTCGTAGATGGTTAAAAAATTTAGAGAGTATTTTTTAAGATGTAGTATTTTAATTTGTTTTTAAACAATGCCATACTTTGTATTTCTTTGATATCATTTGGTAGCTTATTATAGAGATTCGCCCCTTCATATTTAAGATTTTTTATGCCATAGCTAGATGTACGTGGTTTTTGCAGACATATGTTATTCGCATTTCTCATAAAATAGCGTTTATCACAAATATCTCTTTGGTATGATAGCCTTAACTATGACACTTAGCAGAATAATATTATGCATAACAGTCATCGCATAAGCGCATTCAAGGCATTATCGTTCCAAGTATCTGCAATACAAATTGTATTTACAAATACATTAATGCAAATCCATTCATACTTAGATATGCAATGTGTCTTTAAATTGTCCATGCAATTGCCAATAAGATTTATAACTGTACTTAGGCCACTATATTACCATTATTCTTCGTTGTTTGGGGTTATTTGCAGTAAAAAGTTTATTTATTACTGCAAGATAAAACATTTCGTGCCATACACACGTAGTGAGTTTAGATTAAATATTTTTGAGTTTCAGAGTTCAAAATAGAATATAAGTTAACCTTAGTTACCCCATAAAGCAATTATTAAAGTAAGCGATAATTAATAGTTAATACACACGTAACTTAGAAAAGTCAAAGGTGTATGTATAAGAGCATAGACTGGTTTAGGACCTGGTACTATCGCCTCGACAGTCCATACCACTCCCCGCTCAGCTATCGCCGCTGATAACGATAACATACTCTTACAATACTCGTATGGATTTTACACAAGATTAAAAAATACAAAACGAAATCCCTATTACATAACAACATACAACATATTGACAGCCTTCATGGCGGCTAAAAGCCGGTTGTGAAACGAGAGGCTGTGGCTTGGATTCCCGCACCAAGACAAATGTTGGTGTGACGTATGACGCTATGTATCGTATAATATTCTATAGAGCAGGACAATGCCAGGGATACCTCATTTATGAAAATCGGTTTAGTAGTTTAGGCTGTCCTAAGTAGCAAAATATCTGACGAACGCATACATACATATCTTTTGAGATTCATAGGACAAAAAGAGAAAAGTAGTCATAACCGGTTTATATTATAGCAAACAATACCTTTCCTCAAATCAAGCTAGTGAAATTACTGGGTATTATGAGACTTCCCATCCTGTCTCGGGATGACATGCTTCTATAATGGGATCTCAGTGAGCAGCCGCTGGCTACAAAATAAATTGCCGTAAAATAAAGTGCAAGCTTCAGGTGTACAGCTCTTGATAACTGTGATGTCGGTCTTAACAGCATTCCCAGTTATTTATTTGCGTAATAAATGTTTTCGTCCGCGGTCTGCTTTCCTGACTCACTGAATTTCAAATATACTGTGAGTGCTGAGCATAAAAATACTGTATTTTATGCGAGAAATGCAGTTTTGGGAGTGGAACATAAAATTTGAATAGAGACATAATTTTAGAAATTACCGTTTTTGTTTTGGTTGGGTGATATTGAAATAAAGATTTTTGAATGAGTCGACTTTATCGAATTTTCAATGTACTTTTCGAGGATTGAATAACTGCACAATATATTATTATGTAAGGCAGCAGTGATAACTTAGCGGGATGTGCTAAGATGGACGTCGCGGGTTCAAAACAGGTCCTCTAGGACTGACTGACTTTTCATAGAACTGATTTTATTATTATATAATTTTATGAAAAGTTTTCAAGCTTGTCTCCAACTTGCTAAATGACTATGATTTTCTGGTTAGATGCATTACTGAAAATCTGCCAAAGAAAGCAGTTGCACCGAGTGTCTTAAAGAACTCCAACGATGAAACATCATCAGAACGAGATTACAAAAATAAGAATAGTCTTATCCATTCTACGTTAGCATAAAATATTTCACAACACATCTTCACTTTCAATACTAAAGCCAATATTCTGAGTATAATATAAAACATAAAACACCGTAAAACCAATAACAAAACGGATTAATGTTTTATTTAAAAACGCGATAAATTATATATACGCTAACATAAACCATAAAGAAACGGGAGTATAGAATTTCATGATCAATTCTTGTTGATCGGCAGTTTTATTAGAAAACTTTATAACAAACGCTTGACGCGCCGAAGCGATGCAATGCAGTATTGTTTCTATATTAGAAATTGGAACAACATTTTCTTTCAAATGAGTTACGTGACATATAAATTAACTACTTTATAAACAAATTGTGTAGCTAGCAAAAGATCTGCTTGTTGATTTTATAGACTTGTTGCTGTGTTCCTGCGGTAGCTTTTGTGCAACGGACATAAGTACTTTAATAGTCCATTAAGATTTTTTCTCCACTGCCTCGGTGGCACAGTTGTACTGCGTACGCGTTACGACTGAGGTTGACGCTAAGGTCTCGGGTTCGATCACCGGGTCGGGTAAAAGTGATATTGGGTTTTTCTATTACGAAATGCTCAGTATTGGCCTGGGCTCTGGAATTTGTGCCCGGTATGGCGATAGGCTCGCTACCTATCACATCATGGGACAGAGATACGCTCGGCGAAATGTAGGTGTACTGATTACACCTCTACCTACCACTTCGGGGATTACAGGCGTGAGTGCGTATGTATGTAAGATATTTTTCATCTATAAATTGTTTACTGATTGAGGTTGTTAATTTAACCGCATCATTGGTTTAGTGTTAGCGTACTTAAGCTGTTAAACCGGTGAAGTATAGGGTTCAAAGTCCCGAACTGTTTGTCAAAGCGCTACTAAAATGGAGCGTCGGTGACGCTACAGATGCGTCACGTCGAATGGTTTGCCATAGATGTACGTAGTGCGTAATACTTACGCACAGACGCGACCATCAGAAGTCCGCTTTAATAAAATTATTACATAAATCGAAATCAAAGTAAAACCAAAGATATAGGTAACCAAATGATAGACCATAAAATACTTTGTGAAATTACTCAGAAACATTCGATAATATAATGATTGAATAATGTCGCTGGTGGAGCGCATTTCGACATCGTTTGAAGTCACGTTTTATAGTAATCCAGTGTCTTGGAAATAGGAACCGTTGTTCGACGTGCATTAACCCTTGTTACTTTGACAACGAGACCCTTTTCAGTTTCCAACTGGCATGATCGCAGAACGCAATGCAAATAAAATTTACCGATGGCTCGGTGGGATTTTTGTACCACATCTAAATGTAAGTCAGCATATATCTCGGATCTGAGTGTTGATACCGGCTTTATATGTATTGGTTAGGGTCCTCACGCATTGTGAAGTCTAATCTGGCTTGTAAATAAACATTAGGCACTTGACTTGAGCAAGCGAATTACGTGAAGTCTTTACATTGTAGCGTGGAATAAAAGATTTAACCCTGACGTAAATGAAGGTCGCAGACCGATTTTTCCAGACTAAGAAGCTCAAATCAATTTATTTTGCAGTACATAATTTGAAGCTGTGATCAATATTACAAATTTTAATTTGTAATATCTATTACGTTTTCGGATGACGTGATTTTATTCTAATCAAACTTCCTGCTACTATTATAAATATGAAAGTTTGGATGTGTGTTTGTAAATTTGTAGGTATGTTTGTTAGTCAATCACGTCTTAACAGCTAAACAGGTTTGGGTGATATTTGGCACACAGCTAGACCATGACCTGGATTAGGGCTACTTTTCATCCCGGAAAAGGCCGTAAAAAGCAAAGCAAACTACTTACTACTATTTAAGATTACTAATTTTTTAATTGATGTCTTTACTTAATACCCACATTCATGTATTTTGCGGGATAGAACTCCTTTATCCTAATCCAGGTCATGATATATCTGTGTGACAAATTTCATCCCAATCCATTAAGGCGTGATTGATTAACAAACGTCCAAATTCATAAACATCCAAACCAATCGTACGGACTTAATCGTTTGAGTCCCAAATTTTCTGTCATATATCGTTGTAACAAAAATTAAGGCCTATAATAGGAAGATGTCAACCATTTTGGACTTTTTTTTAATTAACACTATTAAATTGTAATCGTAATCTAAAATTTCCATAGACTATTAAACCTATCTTAATTTACACAGTTTCTTTACAATAAATTGATGTTAGTCTTTTTTCTTCTCCTACCTTCCTTATCCCACTCACAGTGGGGTTGGCACAACATGCTTTATATGCAACAATATTTATATTTTGTGGATCACACAAAAATTTTGACTCTGTGCAGGAATTCAACCTATGGCCTCTCGCTTCACAGCCGATACTTGCCCACTCCGCCACGAAGGCTGTCCTGTGTTAAAGTCCTTTTTAACCTACGAATAAAACGGAGGCAAGTTCTCAATTTGTCTGTAGGTATATATTTTTTTACACATAACTCCTCCAAATTTGAATAATACTTTTTGATAGTGATCGTACTTAAGTATTGCATCTCTCCGTCCATTGTGGGTTTGCTATTTGTTATAGATTCCACGCTTACCGTAAAAACAATGTAAAATAAAATCGTTTTACGAAAAATAATCCCTGAAAGTAAAACATTCATGCTATCCTGTATCTTGCAATTCGTTTCGAAGATCGGCGGTCGCAGATAGCGAACCCTCCATAACCTTATCTTAATCCCATCAACGCAACCACACAACTTTTAAACGTGAAACAATTTAAAAGAAACAACCATCAATGCGCTGCACTAAACAGAAGCTAATTCACAAAAAGGTCAAGTAAATGGTTCAAAGTGAAACTGACCTGAGAAGTTCGCGAATTGTGCGGTGTTACACTGCTCCGACACAGAGGGCAGTATATTACAGTGAGGTCGCGACTTTATCTCAGTTTCCGCCCGGGTTGCGTTCACTGGCGATAGAGTGAAAATAGTAGCACAATAAAACAGGGCTCGCCGACTATATCGGACCAGCGAGAGGCCAGACCCCCACTTCTTATCGGAAAACGGTTACCGTGATTCATTGCGCCTCTATTTACTTACCGATCTTACCCGGCTGCAACGTGCACCTCACTTTTAGAGCTCTTTGTGATGAAACCCATAATTTTCTTTTTTATTTTGATTAAGGTCTTTTTAATTAGACAGCCTACGTAGCGCAGTGGGTGAGTTGCCGGCTGTGAAGCGAGAAGCCGCGGGTTCGATTCCCGCGCCAAGGACGTCAAGCAGGTAGCTGGTCGTTAAAACTAAAAGCTAAATCACTCTAACATGTGCTAAAAACATGTTGCGGCGACCCCATTGCGAGTGCAATTACGGCAGGTGGAATTAGAAGAATTACATTTATGGACAGATTTTCAATGTTTAAGTATTTTTATACGGCCAATTTAAGAAGTACCAATTATACATAACTATTCTTCGAATATATTGACCACATGATAATCATATTGTATTTTGTCGTCTTATATTTTATCTGATAAGTAACGTTTACTTGGAAATTGATAAATCACCATGTAATCAGCAAACATACTTTCAAGGCTTAATCACAACGAGAATATGAACCCCCTCACCTTCTAAGAAAGAAGAATCAAATTAAATAAAAGTCACAAACATAGTCCTGTATGTGACTACAGTAAGATACGATTTTATTGTGTCGTTGATATCACGAACTACGAGAGACTTTCGGTCTCATACAAATATGATACATATAATGGATCACACAAACATTTGTCTCGCTGTAGGATCAAAAGTTTGGTTTAAGATTGCTCCTTTTATGCCAATATCACATCATTCCGAAATAATAATAATAACAGTCAAATACACCCAACAGTCACACACATAGTCCTGACCCCACACTAGGTTAACCTGTATCGTGGGTATCAGGAACTACGAGTGACTTGCGGTCCCACAACACCCAGACCCGAAACAATTATTTGTGGATAACACCAACATTTTGTATCTGTGTGGGAATCGAACCCACGGTCTCACGCTTCGCAGCCGGCTACTCGCCTACTGCGCCACGGAGGCTGTCGTAAGATAATACATTTTTTTGACATATAATCAGGGCAGTTTTAATAAACTAATATTACTGAGAGATAAATTACGACGAGGGTCAAGGTAGAATTATTTCTGAGTGAAAAAAGTAATCAATAAATCAAAAGTGACAAACGTAGAATGGAAATGGATAGGAAATGAAAATAGAATCTAAATTGAACGTGCCGAAATCAAATACTGCTCAGTTGGAAGGCAGAGTTTGAAGCTTCACAACCATTCACTTTACTAATACTTTGATAGAAATTAATGCAGCTTAGGTTTTTTTTAACTTTAAATATGAAGTACTTCATGGCATTAGACTGCGCTTGAAACATAATGTGTAAAGTAAGTCTCATGTGCCCAGTAATTTCAAGAGTTTCAATGTCCTCCAAACCAAAAGACAAAAGTGCTTACACACTGTTGCTTGGCGCCAGAAATAGACAAAGCGGTACCACATTAAGAAAATATGCCTTAAAATATAAATCATAATAAAAGAAATACGGGTAACCTCTCGGGGTATAATCTGCATTTCACATATTATCACAAAACAGTGTTAGTGACCTGATTGTATACAAAATTTGGTCCGAATACGTGCTCACGAAAATGCTAATCCCAAGTGTGGCCCATAATTGTAGCCGGTTATTGAGTACGAAGTCAATGAGCCGGCCCATCTCTCAGGACGGTTAAACGAAGTCCGCTGAACATTCAATTCGGAATCCCGAGCGACGAAAACTTTTTCATTTTATTAAAACGATTGTTTAATGCTGACTTTATTTGCGCAGTTGTTTGCTTTTTTGGTTAATCCGGTTTTACGAGGATGTGAATTGGTGATTAATGTAGTGTAGGAGTTAAATGTCTTTATTCAATAATACATACATACATTGGCTGCCTCGGTGGCGCAGTTGTGATGCGTTCGTGGTGCGGTTTTTTTCTATTACGAAATGCTTAGTATCAACCCGGACTCTGGAATTTTCCCAGTATGGCGATAGGCTCCCTATCATGGGACGGAAATAAGCTCGACAAAATTTGGGTGTACTATTTACACCTCTGCCTACCCCTTCGAGGAGTACAGGCGTCAGTGCCGTGCATATGTATGTAGGTATGAATAATTAGTCTGTTTTTATTTACCGCCAAAACTAACCAATGACATTTAGATAAATCGTAGTCACTTTGCCGAGCTAGGACCTGTGTTCTGTGATCGTGACTCGCGGAGACTATGAGGGTCATAGTAAGTTAGGAATACGGGGGTAATTCTCATTCCCGTAGTCAAGCAGTTCACTGGAATGGATTAGAGTGGAATAAAAAGCTGAAAGTAATCCAATTATGAATTTAATCATGGGATTAAAATGGAATAGAGCACAGCAAGCTGCCACTTAATGGATGATTTCTATGAGATAATGGTAACAACCCGGTCGAACCGGCCCATTAATGCTGTAGACAAGTGTCCAAAGCATGGCTCTACCACTTATAAACCAAAAGCTGAACCAGCTCGATTATGCCAGCTTTCAAATAGAAGAACCAAATTCATATCGCTCCATTCATCTAGGCGCTCAAATGTTTTTTTAATCATAGGCCGGCTAACGAGCAAGGTGGGTCCTGATGGTAAGTGATCTCCACCACCCATGTACGCCCACAATACCAAAGGAATCATGGGCGCATTGCCAACCTTAAAGGAAAGGGATAATTAAGGGATTGGGAAGGGGAGGGGATTTGGGCCTCCGGATATCTCACTCACGGGACGAAACCCAGCAGCAAGCTTTACGCCAGTTTTCTGTGGGACAGTGGTAACGACCCGGACGAGCTGTAGACAAAAGTGTATACAGCATGAATGGGCCGACAAATCCACCCACATCCCCTATTTTGTCAGGGATTATAAAAATGTACCACAAACACCCATCAGCATATTTTGTTTCGTAGATATATATATCGTTCTCTCACGTATGTTGCGTCGTTTATACGTTTATATACAGACGGATTTGTGAATTTCTTATTGTATAGAGTACATTGACTTTATAATCTCCTCCCAACTTTTTAAGACATACGTAGCGGAATTTCTCGTACTTTCAGATTTAGGTAACGTCTGAAGAAAGGATCTTTGCATATAAACTTGGATTGCCTTAAATTACATCTCAAAAAGTATGGTTTTGATTAAATTATAAATGAAAAATCATATTTTAATTATTTAGCATGTAAGTCTATAAGAATAAAAAATATTTTATATACTTAGTTACATAACATTAAAAATGTTAAATAGGTAAATAATATGTCTCCGTGGATTTGCCTATTATAAAAAAAATGTTTTGACACACTTATGTCCTAATAAAAATTTATGATTTATGATATTTTAAAATTCTTATGGAGAAATTCTCAGGTATGCAAGTTTCCTTTCGGTGTTCACGATTATAAAAAATAAAGCACCATTTATCCAATACGTAATTTCATAGCGACAGAAATATGATTCTCTGAAATTAATGAGATTAACGTACAACACTAATAACTAACTACCGTTTAACAGTTGATTAAAGGTTATGAAATTATCAATTCAAATTAAATAATTGCTATTTGGATGAGAGCACACCGATCCGCGCCTGGTGCCGACCGCAGACCGCAGCCAGATCGGGAATATCTCGCCGGACTTAGCACTCAAATTAAATCATTCATCTATCCATATTCTACATCTAATAACAGTAGTTTAACCGTTAGTTTAACATATGATAGATGAAGTTATAAAATTATGACATTTTTAAACATAAACTCATGACAGCCTCCGTGGCGCATCGGGTGAGTAGCCGGCTGCGAAGCGAGAGGCTGTGGGTTTGATTCCCGCACTGAGACAAGTGTTTTTGTAATCCACAAATATTTATTACGGGTCTGGGTGTTGTGGGACCTCAAGTCCCTCGTAGTTCCTGATACCCACGATACAGATAGTGTGGGTTCAGGACTATGTGTCTATGTGTATATCTGTTGGGTGTATTTATAAAATAAAAAAATAAAGAAACTGCCTCGGTGGCGCAGTTGTAAAGCGTTACGACTGCTGTACTGAGGTCTCGGATTCGATCGACGGGTCGGGTAAAAGTGATATAGGGTTTCTCTATTTTCGGAATACTCAATATCAGCCCGGAGTCTGGAAATGTGTCCGGTATGGCGATAGGCTCGCGCCCTATCACATAATGAGACGGAAATAAGCTCAGTGAAATGTGGGTGTACCTACTGGTAACACCTCTGCCTAACCCTTCGGGGATTACAGGCGTGAGTATGTATGTATGTTTTAACATAAATGTATGATGTATGTTTTAACATAAATGGAGCTCAAGAAAAAGCAAGATAGGGACGGAAATAAGAATTGCGAGTTATGGTTGTACTATTTGAATCTCTGCATAACACGTCCGGCATATAAGCATGAGCTAATATAAACTTCACACACACTTCGACAAAACATTTCTTCAACCTAACGTACATAATTCATACAACATAAATACATAGAAAGATGACAAAGCAAACCCTGTTAAAGCTGTAATCGGAATCCTTTTATTCGAGTCTGCAAGTTGCCCCCGGTACAATTTCACGTCACGTATGCAGTAAAAACTCATATAAAACCTCGTTTGCACTTGCGAATTACTAAAAATCTGAGTACATTGTTGTGTAACGTCTACGCTGGAATTCCGTGAAGCTTTTGTTGCGTCGTGCAATAAAATATTTCATTACTGTGTGAAACATCACGGGGCGGTGTGGCCGGGCGACGCGCGTCGCGTCGAGCCGCCCGCACCACCGTACGCTACACTGTGCATTTTCCAGGGTTCCCTGATCAAATGAAAGTAATATTTATTGGACTAGTTATTTAAAACTTCATATACACTATACCTACGTATAAAGCAGGACTTCATAGTAAAGGCATTCTCTACCAGTCTACTTAAGGGTGATGCAGCGAGAAAACAATGTGGGTGTATTTTTTCAAACTATCTGTTATTTCAAACTATATCCTGTAGGATGTCGTTTGATATATTCTTAATATGTTTGTTGTTTATTTATTCTAATACTAAATAAATATTTTATAATGTGATTCTAAAATCAATAACAAGCCCCTGTACATTTTCCAAAAAGATTCTTCCCGACTTTGTGATTTAAAAAACGGGCGTAATCTAGTATAAATAGTTAATAATTTTTTAAAAAATACTGTGTGCAATGCTAGTTATTCAGTTACCAATACATTGAGCATCGGCTCATCGCATAAATAAACCATACGACGTCATATTATATGTCAAAGGCGATAACCTTCCTTTGCTACTAAGTGCACTCTACGGAACCTAAATTATATGCGTGCACGTCACGCACTTGCCCGTTTTTTAAGATATATGCTTGTATTTCGATACGAGCTTGATATTAATAAAGTGCATTTTATGACTCGTACCTTTCAATATGTAGCGAGCATTAATAAAATGAATGAGGGTTGTGTGCGCCGTATTTTAATTATACCACGATTTTAATGAATTTTTGTCATATATATCTTGAATATTGTAATTCATAAAACGACTTATTGGTGAAATCAATAAAGAAATTATTTGTCTTGTATGTGGTAGAGCCAAGCTATAAAGCGTAAACACTTTCGTCTAGTGATGTTGATAATCGACAATCTTCATGATCGATTAAATGTGGGCAACTCAGGACTCGTAATCAATTAATTATATATTATTAATCAGTTATATCAACTAATATAAACCACTAATAAATATATATATATTTCATGGCAATTAAAGTTTAGTGACCTCTCTGAGTGCGGCAGTAAACATCGTGGATAAAAATTTGATAGCGACACTATGGCGGGTTTTACCCATGGTTACACGATGGTTGCTATCCAATCGGGCACAAATATATATTATAACCCCTAGGACCAGCAAAGACCTCCTCAAATAGAAACACCTATAAAGAGCACTTTAATAGACTTCTCAGAAACTCTAGCTAAGTTCGATCCCAATCTTCTGAACTGAACACGTTGGAGCCTTAAATTACAGAAGTGCACACTAAACGTCCTGTCAGACCCTATTCATACTTTCCCACTAAAACGCTTACCTACATAGAGCCACAAAGGGAATTATCTATTCGTGTGTACCCTTAGATGTTGTATGTCACGCAACCTGACAACCTACAGAAACACTGCGTTTAGAGTGAGCATGAACATAAAATCGAAGCGTCTGTTTGGGATCGTGTAACTTTTGAACGAACTGTCTGACTCAGATCATATTCACATCATATTTATATGAGTTTGTATAATCGAGGACAATGGTTAATAGCTATATAACATCATTTTACGATCTACGGAAGCGAAGCAGTAATATGCATACGGGTGAAGCCGCGAGGGCAGTTAGTTCTTTTGTATAATACGAGATACTATTCTCTAAAACTCTGTAGGTAATTATTGTGATCTCTCTTCCACCTGCCCTTATCCCATTCGCAGTAGGGTTCGGCGCAACATGCTTTATTTATTTATTTAACACATATGTATTACAGAAAGATAGATATAGTTTTTACCACCAGCCGCCTGCCTAATGTCAACCCTACTGGAGAGAAAACGGACCCGAAGTAAATATTTGTGAATCACACAAACATTTGTCTTGGTGCAGAAATCGAACCCGTGGCATCTCGCTTCACAGTCGAATACTCGCCCACTGCGCCGCGAAGGCAGTCATGTAATTATTATGATCTACTAAACAATATTCAGCTACCCATAAATTAATATCGACATTAATTTTAAGTTGAACAATCAAAAAAGTTTTTGAAACTCTCATCGAACTTTATTAGAGATTTGGAATAAATAGACTATTTAATTTTACATTTTACTCTATGAAGTTTTTAATATAACATTTTACAAACATAAACTCAAAGAGACGGTCTGGCCATATTTAAGTCGAGGCGAAATTAGGTTTAAAACTCAGTATTGTCTAGTATTTATTTTTTAAATAAATTGTTTCTGATCACCTTTGCTTTACTCGCTATAAAAAGTATAATCCCTTTCTATGTCTGTGTGTGCTGAAATTAAAGCACCGATTTAATCACAGCCAACCTCACCTGCACGTGGTACACTCTGATCATTAACGGACGAAACGATGGCGAAATTCGGTTCCAATTTCCGGTTGTGGGCGTAAGACGGCGGGTCGCAATAAGATTTTGCAGCAAAGGACATGTTTTTTATTATCCTACTACTATTATAAATGTGAAAGTTTGGATATTTGTGAATTTGAATGTTCCTTAGTTAATCATGCCTTAACAGGTAAACAGTTTTGGTTGAAATTTGGCACACAGGTAGCCCATGACCTGGATTACTGCATAGGCATTTTATGCTGGAAAAGGCCATTCACACATGCGGGAGCCGCGAGCAAAAGCTAGTACAAAATAATTGTACATGTATAATTTTTACCTATATATTTTTTTCAATTGTTTACAATTTTTTTTAGGTAACGAAAGGATTTCTATATTCATTGACACATGTCAATGCAATTATTTTCAATCTTGTGTATCTTTTATACAATAAAAAAACATCTGTGAAAGAAAGACAAGAGTAGCCTGAATAGATTTATTAATTCTGAATAATCGAATAGTAATATTTTCCAATGTTTATTTATTACTTTCACCGACTTTTGTATTCATAGGCGGATGCACATTTCAGTTGAATTATTTTTCATGACTGCCACTGTGACGCAGTTGTCATGCGTATGCGGTACGACTGCTGTGCTGAGGTATCGGGTACGATCCCCAGGTCGGGTAAAAGTGATATTGGGTTTTTCTATTTGAAATGCTCAGTATCAGACCGGAGTCTGGAATTGTGCCCGGTATGGCGATGGGCTCGCTCCCTATCACATGATGGGATGGAAATAAACTCGGCGAAATGTGGGTGTACTGATTTTACATCTGCCTACCCCTTCGGGGATTAAAGGCGTGAGTGCGTTTGTATGCATATGTATGTATTATTTATTATCCTTTTATTCCACTATTGAATGATTGAAAGCCTTGTGGCACAGATTGATGTGTGAAAAACAATTAAAATATACTGTTTTTAGCATAGGCCTGCAAACGAGCGAGTAGGTCACCTGACGGTAAATTATCTCTACCGCTCATGTACGCCTAAAATACCAGAAGAATCAGGGTAGCGTTGCCGACCTTAAAGGAAAGGGATAATTAAGAGATCGGGAAGGGTGAGGGGAGTTAAGCCTCCGGATATCTCAGTAATCGTACGAAACGCAGCAGCAAGCCACGACTTTACGTCGGTTTTCTGTGATTATTTTCTGTTATCAATATATTCCACGTGAGCTCTGTAGACGGTTGCACTGCGCTATAGTTGTTATCACGGACAGAACTCTGCAAACTGCTTAATTGTGAGTTCACTTTAAGTTCGCGAGCTACTTCAGGAGCTGTGCATGTCGTGTGCTTTATATCACTGCCTTGTACAGAATATGTACCGTGGGTTTTCGATCTCAGAGTATTATGGGCCTTTTATGACTATTATACAATATTCGAGTAAGATTAAACCACGAAATAAAGTATAAGACAACTAATTTTGAAGGTATCTAGACATCTTTCTTACGGCATATATGTCAGAAAATTACTTTTCTATTTGAACGTACATACATACGTGCTCAAGCCTGTAATCTCCGAAGGGGTAGGCAGAGGTGTAACCAGTACACTCACATTTCGCCGAGCGTATCTCCGTCTCATGATGTCATACGGGCCGAGCCTATCGCAATACCGGGCACAATCACAGACTCCGGGCTGATACTGATAGTTTCGTAATATAAAAATACAATATCACTTTTACCCGACACGGGGATCAAATCCGAGACATCAGCACAACAGTCGTACCGCGTACGCATTACAACTGTTCCACCGAGGCAGTCTGTACATCGCACAGTATACAAGAAAATAAAGAATCTAGTATTAGTATCCCCACGGTCAGCCTTAGTATGGAGTACCACTGGAGTCCAGTGACTAGAGCAATAGCAATTTGTGTTTCCATTCGAACAATTAGACATGAGTTGCCTGGGAAGGAAACTTGTGCCCGGTATGGCGATAAGCCACCTAACCTCACAGGACAAAAATTGTCTTGGCGAACCACGGTTGCTCTACTTGTCCCTCTACCTACTCCTTAGGGGACACAGGCGTGAACTAATGTAGAAATTTGTACGTACCTAGGTAGGTATTGATTTCCTCACGACCTCAATACAACCCACAACCTTAATTTTTCAGAAGATTTTCTCATTTCGCATCAATAACTCCACAATATCTCGACCAATATCTACAGTCTTTCAATTTTTGCCCGTCATGCGCGGTTGATTGATGTGCCAGCCCCCTTCTATTGAAATGAGCTGATAAGAAATTCAACACTAATTTGCTTTCCCTTTATTAACTTCATATTTACCCGTAAATAAGGCCTTGTTAAGGATAAAAGCACGATTATCGAGTATTGAGGTTTTATAAATCTGATTAATGATTGGATGTGATTTGGGATGGAGGGCGAAGTTTATTAATTACTACCTAGCTTTTGATCGCGGCTCCGCCCGCATTAATGGCCTTTTTCAAGATAATGAGTAGCCTATGTCCTAATCCAGGCCATGGTCTACCTGTATGACAAATTTCATCCAAAACCGATTTGTGATTGACTAACAAATATCCAAATTTACAAACTCACAAACATTTAAACTTTCACATTTATTATAGTAATAGCTTTTGCTCGCGGCTTCCCCCGCGTGAATAGACTTTTCCGGAATAAAACGCTTATAACCTTCTCCAGGGTCCCATCTATTTCTACATCAAAATTCATCAAAATCGGTTCAGTGATTTAGGCGTGAAAGCGTAACAAACAAATAGTTTTTTTTCATAAAAAGTATCCTATGTTACTTCTTATACCTCCAAGAATATGTGTACAAAGTTTCATGATGATCGGTTAACTAGTTTTTGCGTGAAAGCGTAACAAACAAACTTACATTCACATTTATAATATGATTATGATAGTAGGATAACGAAGTTATTGGTTATTGAGTATTTAAATGCGTCTACATTTATAACATTTCGACGCACCGGGATTCTGTGACCGTGTCAGACACGCCTCACAAAGACACGAATGTGGACAAATGTTGCGACCTAATGTCACGAAACGTTTCGCCACACTTCATTGAAATTATCAAACATTTTACCGTGTCATGCATCGAAATAAGATGATGTCATGTAGCACATAGGTTTGTGTAACGTGGCAAGACATCCACAGGCTGCCGTTTCGTTTAAATTTCATAAATAATAATAATTCTTTATTAGCATAAAAACCAAAACTGATGGACATTATTTTCTACGAGTCACCACATGCTTGTATCTCAAGACTTTTTTAAATGTGGATGTATCTTTATACACATATATAATATATACTTACTTATTAGAACTGATAGGTACCAAGAATAAAATTACAATACCCGCTGTTTATTATTTGCTCAAGACCGGGCGAAGTGCAAGCGTCTTATGGCCGTTCCCTATATTCTGTCTATCGACACATTTCCTTACTATCAGTATTGTTTTGACAGATCTGCCATACAAAAAGTGTCAAAATGTTACTGCCAGTAAGCAAATCTGTCGATAGATAGAATATTGGGAACGGCCATTAGTAGGAAGGCGGACCCTGGCACTAGCCGGGATAACGCCAGATAGAAAGAAAGAAAGAAAGAATGCTACTTGAAATCCGTAAAAATGGTATTTTGCTAGGGAACCATAAAATAATTGAATGGATATTTCAAGTTTTTGAATAAGATCAAAAAGCACACAATGGAGGTCGCCAGTGCCAGTGATACGTCACGCAGTATTAATATCTTTACGGCTTCCAATATTTTATAGCCGAAAATACTCTTTACCCAATTTTCTTTGAAATTTTCAATGTGTACTCTGTTTGTTGACTATTACGTGAGCTATCGCCTTCACCTGTGCTCCTGATTATATGATTTTATACTTATATGATTGATGTTATGGTGCTATTTGTTGAGATATTTATTAATGATGATAATCTGACGCCACCGAACATCGATCGGTCACATTATTTCATACAAAGAGCTCTATTAGTTTACACTTGAGCGAAACATTTGAAAACTGTAGATTTATGACGCCTATTAAATAAATAAATACACGCAACAGTCACACTCATAGTCCTGACCCCACTCTAAGTTAACCTTATCGTGGGTATCAGGAATAATGAGGGACTTGTGGTCCCACAACAACCAGACCCGAGACTAATATTTGTTGATCACACAAACATTTGTCTCGGTGTGGTAATCGAACCCACGGCCTCTCGCTTCGCAACCGGCTACTCGCCCACTGCGCCACGGAATATATACTATATAACTATGCATTGTTTTTTTAATAGTGGTTGAGCCGCCTGGTATCCCCTTAGGACGATCAATCGGCGTGGGCATGGTCTGGGTAGAATTGTTCTATCCAACCTGCTTGGCGAGAGCTGGCTTATCACCTCCGTGGCCTCGATTCCGTGCTCCGTTGATTTGATACGGGCAGGTAAACGTCACATCTTTTTTAAAAATTCTCATCGTTTTTCAAATCACTTCTTGTCATTATTCTAAAAAAATTACTTGCTTCTTATACTCTTCTGTTTTCGGTTTTCTTCGCTTTCGCGAGTTACCATATCGTTTAATACACAGTTCTCTCACATATACTTTTCTTTTACAACACGAACACATTATGCACCGACACCAGTCGTCATAGTTTTTGTTTCGTCGCCACCATCGACTTTCGCTACGCTTCACCCGGCGAACGGCCCGTGGAAGATCAGCGGAGCGCCGTCTGCGAGCTGCCTGACGATCACGGAGTGATGTGCCCGGCTCTGGACTACAGGTTAGTGGTTCACTTTTTTCCGCGCAGACCCAGTGCCTTACGTTGTGCTCGCCTTGAGGGAACGCATAGGCGGTTCTGCGTTTTCGAGCCCCTTGGCTCATTTCATGGTTGGGCTACTTACACGCCCAACCAAATAGTATAAACCGGCAAAGGAGCAAAGGGGTCACCTGGTGATAAGTGATCTCCACCGCCTATGTACACCCACAATAACAGAAAAATCATGGGCGTGTAGGACCGCATTGTTTTGTACCAACGTCTTTATGCGATACAAGTGGAAGAGGCGAAAGAGGTGTGTCAGGATCGTAGCTTGTGGTACTCAATAGTCTCTGCCTACCCCTATGGGACATAGGCGTGAGTGTGTATGTATGTATATGTAAGTCGGTATGCTATGTTATAGAACCTACTAACGGCTATTGTATGATGATTTACTCTGTAGCCTCCGTGGTGTAGTGGGCGCGTAGCCAACCATGAAACTTGACGCCTCGGGTTCGATTCCCGCACCAAGACAAATATTTGCCTGATCCATAAATATTTGTTTCGGGTCTTGGTGTTGTGAGATCGAAAATCTCTTTGTTCATGATGCCGACGACACAAGATAATCGTAACTTACTTTTTTATAGCATATGCCATCAAACAAGCAAGTGGGTCACGTGATAGTAAATGATCTCCACCGCCCATGTAAGCCCACAAAACCAAAAGAATCATGGGCGCGTTGCCGATCTTGAAGGAAAGGGATAATTAAGGAATTGGGAAAGGGAGGCAGATTTCGGCCTCCAGATATCTGACTCAACATACGAAACACAGCAGCAAGTCGCTGCTTGACATCGTTGGTTACCTGTGAGACAGTGGTAACAACTCGGTCGAGCTGACCCATTCATGCTATAGACAAAACTATCTACAATGTGGCTCTACCATTCAAAGATCTATATTGTAAATGTCACTTTGATCTAATACAGACATACAACAATAAGTTACATTATAGAAGATTTTTACAGTCATGCTTGAGAGTACATTTAGGAAAATACAAAAATAAAAATCCTTATCTAAAGAAATACTTTATCATATCACTCCACCACGAATAGTAAGTAACAAAGGCTGACAAACAGTGAAAACATTTTAGTTCTACATACAGTATGAAAGCATTCTCACTAGTAAAAGTGGTTTTACTCAAATATACCAGGTTACCTTCGACTAAATTACTATAAGAAAACATCTAATAACGTTGTCAAACCCAAGAGGGTCATTTCCAGGATCATAAAACAAGAAAATGGCAACGATCATTCGCATCTACATAATTAAGCAGATGCTGGGCTTGAGGAAAGAAACTCGACGAGACGAGAACTCGTGTCGTGGGACAGTACTCGGAAACTTTTAAAGGGTGCATTATGATTTTTTCTCGATATAAAATAAAATAAAATTTGACAGCCTCCGTGGTGCAGTGGGTGAGTAGCCACCTGCGAAGCGTGAGGCCGTGGGTTCGATTCCCACACCGTGACTAATGTTTGTCTAATCCACAAATATTTGTTTCCGGTCTGGGTGTTGTGGGACCGCAAGTCCCTCGTAGTTCCTGATATCCACGATACAGGTTAACCTAGTGTGGGTCGGGACTATGTGTGTGACTGTTGGGTGTATTTAATTATTATTTATAAAAAATAAAATAAGTATATCTAAATTTATCAAATAAACTCAGTATGTAATGTGGTTTCCTCAGTAATGTGATTTTTCTCCAAAAAACAATATCTATCTTTATCCCTTGAGAATTTATGTATTTTGCCGTAAACTATTACGTTGGTTTTTCGTGCCAACTCTATTCACTCATGATCTCATTTGAGTAGCAATTTATTGATTGTTTTTAAAATATAACAAACAAACAACATATTTTGTGAGTCGCTAATTGTTTATTGTTGACTTATAATTATAGTAGATGTTAGTCATAGGTTTGGTAGTGTTGCACATTTAAATTTCACGTCACTATCCGGAAAGTATGATTTAAAAAAAACATATCATGAGATTAAGTATGATATATATTATTTCATTGGAAAATAAATGTTATTATTAAAATGTTTGATCTCTGTAAAATCTGACTCTCGGATGCCCATTATTTAAGCTGACTACACATCTGTGTTACCAAGTTTCGGCTCGATGTTATGTGATATAAAATATGCACATCGTGAGATCTAAAAGACGCTTCACGATTTCAAGAGAAAGTTTTAAACTTCGGAACCTGTTGAAGAGTTCCAAACTACATAAGAATTTTCAAATTAGTACATCGCATTGTTGGCAACTCAGATATCAAGTCATTAATAAAATATGTCAGAATTCAATTTAAAAGTCTAATAACTTGAATGTATGGTATTTACGGTGGTGCCACAGGAGTATGTTCATCATATGCCTGCCAGATTATACCATGGGTACGTCCGTTCAGCAGGTGGCCTAAAAAGCGATGATGATCTCAATACAGGGACAAGACTCGGCGAAGTTAGAAGGCTGACCCGGCACTAAGCCGGTATAACATCAGGCAGAAAAAATAATAACTTGAACGTATAATAATTGTGAAGAGATTTTGGCATGAGAAAAGACGGTTCCGGATCTAGAATTCTAGACAGTTGGAATCAAAAATATTTTTAGCCTGTCATGTTCTAAAAAGTCTCCCATTTTACATCCTTTAAAAATAGTAAAAAATACTTACATAAGAAATATACACATCGAATTTAGAACGTCCGTTTTTATCATCGGTAAAAAAATGCTAGTTCTGCTTTCTTCTTATAATCAGTGTTATCTATTGCGAACTTCTTACTTTGTGACTACAGAATTTATTTTTATCTACTCAACAATCACGACAATTTAATTTTAGTTCGTAATATTTTTTGTAATAGGTATACTTAATAAATAATAATAATAATAAATACACCCAACAGTCACACACATAGTCCTGACCCCACACTAGGTTAACCTGTATCGTCGATATCAGGAACTACGAGGGACTTACGGTCCCACAACACCCAGACCCGAAACAAACATTCGTGGTTCACACTAACATTTGTCTCGGTGCGGGAATCGAATCCACGGCCTCTCGCTTCGCAATCGGCTACTTGCCCACTGCGCCAAGGAGGCTGTCAAATAAAGATGTTAAGTAAATTAAAAACTTCATAACCATAAACGCGGTGCATTTGCTATTATCCGTAAAGAAGTTTCCCATTTTCCTTCTGTTTTGTTGAAAAATAAATTGCATGAATATAGTGATTTCTTAGGTTTACGCGAATATTACACATTGAAATAAAACTAGTTTATACGGATTTTATCGCGGTAAATTTTTTATTTTTATTCCCGACGTTTCGAAAGCTTTTCAGCCTTCGTGGTCACGGGAGAGACTGAGGTGTAGGTCATCATCTAGGGAATAAAAATAAAAATTAAACCGCGATAAAATCCGTATAAACTAGTTTTATTTCAATTGCATGAATATATGAAATTTACTTCTTGGTTTGTTAAAACGAATATTTATTAATATAAAAAAGATAGTGAATGATTTCTCACGAGAATTTCGGAAATAAGTGAGGCAAAGTGGACAACCTCTTCACGAGTTTAGTAAATACTCATACGAACGTACAAACATTAACATAGGCAATCGTGAATATTTCAAATAGTCCATTCGGCGCACAAATATTTTCGAACAATGACGCAGGTCCGAGCGAAGTCATCTCCCTGGACAAATATTACTAAGAAAGTATAAGATGTAAATAAACTGGAAGTGCTTAAAATTGAACTATTGTGAACAACTAGTAAAATAAAAGTTAGATAGGAAAACGATTACCATATATCCATCAATATAGGTAACCAAAATAAAATGTCTATATAAATAGTAAAAGGTATTTATTAAAAATCTATAATAAGCAAAACATTTTAATAGTCGTAATTATTTAAAAAATCTGTTACATACAGGATATGTCACTGTTAATAATAATATAATAATTAGTAACTTTATAAAATATAGATTAGCCAATATAATGTTGAAAATAAAAGTTATTAAAGGACACTGCAGAATACTCTTTATGAGCAGGCGTGGCATTAACTATCAGAGAAACGACCTGTTCGTCTAGAATATTATAGTAAAAATCTCTTCCAGATGTGTCTTACTTCTTAGAAAACTCTATTGGCTATCTGGACATCTGTTGGCGTTCTACAGTGTTTGCTTTTCATTTCTCGAAGCAACAAACGGTAGTCAGAAAGGGGTGCGCGCGCAGCGATGTTAATCGCGATAGCTTTGAACAGTCGTTATCTAGATCTACACATGAAGCACTTTCCTATGAAAAAGTCCTTTACAATCCACCACAGTCAGAATGACCTAAGAATTACACATGTCATACAAGTACCTAAACAAGTGGAAACTTGACCGCTGATTTAACCTCAGCTGTTATGGTCTTAATGGTACATTTGCAAAGTGTGGTTTAGTTTATTTACTGACTTCATTAGTTCATCGTCTACACTTCTACTGGCACTTTCGACTAAGATATTATCATAGTCACTATTTTCGAACGATCGGCGATCATCCAAGTTCATTATGACCATATTTTTATTCGTATTTATTTTTGCTTTGACGACTCTTTCTTGCTGGGTATTTTTTCTCTTTGTATCTCCACGACATTTACATTTAGACTTACTGGTTTTACGTTGAAATTTTTTATTTGTCTGCAGACAATCTTTGTAATTGCAATCGTCGTAATTAATATTAACTTTTTCATTTGTAATTTGTTCACCATAAGTATTCTTTTGAAAGCGGTCCAATTCCCGTCGTTCTTCTGGAGTTTCTTCCAAAGTTTCTTGCATAGTTCTATAAGTTTGATCAGTGTTGTCATCAAAAATCAAGTTTTCTTTCTTATGAGATATCTCGCTGTTACCCAAATTAGGCTTTTGTGCCGAATGTAGTCTTTGAAAGGTATTTATTTCTTTTTGCATGGCGGTTGATGGTATCTCCGAATTTAAATACTTTTTATCATTAAGTTCAGCAGAGGTGAAATCATTAATATTTGGATAATCATCCTTTATTTTAGTATTTTTATTGACGGTTCTCACATACGGAGGTTTTAATAACTCAATGTAGTTTAATTCTTCATCAATGCCTTTGTTATTCATTTTTAGTTTATCGTACTTTCTATGTGTTAAACCATGTGACTTTTTCCCTTTTGAACAATCTTCGCATTCATTTTTTGATAAAAAATAATTATCATTTACATCTTTAACAAGCATTTCGTTTAAAGAAGGTTGAAAAAATCCATAAGAAAATTTTGTTGATAATGATTTCTTGTTTGTCGTATCTTTTTTTGGTGTAAACATATATTTTTCTGAGATATTATTTTCTAGATGTTTTGAGCGATGGAATCCTTTGCGAGCAGGTGGTATAAATTTTTGATTTATATATACGTATGAGCGCTCGTTTAAGCTATTTTCTTTATCTATGGAGTTTTCGTAGAGTGCATTGTCATCTATTTCGCGTACTTCAAAGTTTATTTTATTATTATTCGTTATCGCTCCACCGTCGGGAATCACAACGAAACCGGGTTCGATTGTACTCAATTTCATTTCGTCTAGTTTAGTTGCATCATTTTCAGCTAAAATAGCTGCGTCGTCATCTATAAACTGCAATCACATTTAAAGATTAGGTTTCGAAAATGTTCAGCATCAGATTATTTTTTAGTAACCTGTATACTTTTGGAAATGAGAAAAACAGATGCGATATGACTTATCAGCAATAACTACTTGAGATAAAAATACAGTGAATTTAATAAAAATTACATAATACTTCCCCAGTGAAAATACACAATATGCTTGATTACTCACCTCGGGAACGCTAAAAGGAACAATAAACCCGCAAACTACAGCAATACACAGGTAAACGAAGACAGAAAATACTTTTTTCATTTTAAAGTTTCGTGATGAAGATGAATCAAAAGTAAGAACTGTCGAGTGCAATAGACGTTTCCTAGGCACTAAATGAGAATAAGAGTCCATTGTTGATATATTCATTCTGAATGGTATTAATAACAAACGAGAACTAAAATAAATAAACAAACACTTGATTGTAGCATTGTTTTAAATACAGAGAATGAAACTAGGGCCAAGAAATATTTTATCCATTGGCACTTGATGAGAAATAAAGCGAGGAAAAGGGGCCACAACAATAGCGTACTTGATTGAGGTAAAATATTTTGCCGAACCTAATTCAATAAAGTATTTGACTTTAGACAAGCTAGGTGTATTTGGTTATCATTGGTTGTCATAATATTTTAATCGTGACCTACCTGCCTATTTAGAATTTAGTAAAAATATTCGTCAAGTTGCAAAAACTAGTGTTAATAATATTGAGAACAATATTTGAGTAATTTATAGTTTATATCCTATTTTGTGTTATTGTTCGTTCGTTTCCCCCTCTCATTATTTATACATATTTAATATACAAAAAACGGGCGATTTTAATTATTTCCCTGTAGGTAAAAACTACAACACGAAAAGGTTTTATTCATTTCAATATGTTACTGGTAGTTTAGTGAATTGTAGTAGTGTGAAAAAAAATTCGTTCCATATTCAAATTTACGAAAATAATCGGATTTTAGAGGAGTCAATTAAAATTAATGTTTTCACTGCATATTGTGTCGCGAATAGTTGAAGGTTCTTGTTAACTCTAAATTAGGTACTATTACATAATTATTGCTGTTTTTTTATTTCTTTGACTCTTTATGTTGTTATAAGTAGCGGTCCCCAATATGATTGACGATAACAGCCAGCAAAACTATAGTGCTGCTCGAGAAAATTTAAGACAAGACAATTGTAGACAATTTAAGTGTCCCAGAGGTTAAATATGAGTCATGCGATAGTCCAGAGGACTTGACAGCGGTATCAAGAGACTGTTTCCGTCAACAGAAGGCCTGATTCTAGAAGAAAACCATGCACTGAACCACAGGGACCACTTTTTGGTGAACCGGGCTCAGAGAAATCTCAAGTTCATTTCTATTTTGACCTCGAGAACCTAGAGAAAGTAAGGGGCGTGCAAATTAACCTATGGACGGTTCGAAGGAGGATTGTTGCTGCCAATAAACGCAAACATATCCCAGCCCGTGGCTCTGAACACAGATTTGCTAGACTTAGCTTCACCCGGAATTATAAGACATGGATTCAAGAGAACTGGGGTAGAGAGTTGTTGTTTGATGAAGGTAGGATATCTATTGTTAGCGTATTCTATTATTTAATATTGGTATATTGAGGGTGTCTGAGAAAGCTACGTTGGGTACAATGTAATAATAATGGTGCGATATAGTTGTGGAAGGGTAGTTAAATGTTATATCAGTTTAAATTGATGTAGATGGATAGATTATTGTTGAACTCAGTACATATCCTTGTCGTTTGTCGTTTAGTATTATTAAAATAATACTAGTCTTACGTAACTTCTAGCACTATGTGGCGAGGACAGACGTCAGCGAGTATTACGAAGACCAGGGAAACACTTTGCAGACGTGAACTTTAAAGAAATTACCCCATATGGTAGGGGCTAAGTTATGTTTTGGATAGCGATTAATTTGTTGAACCATACCTACAGTCTTTATAGTCTTTAATGGCACTTTGAATGCACACCGGTACATATCGGAAGTCCTAATTCCTTACGTACAACACGCATGAACTTTTTTAGGAGAATATTTAATGTTTGTGAATGACAACGCGCCCACCGTTCTGGCGATGTAGGAGTGTATGTACATAAGGTCAAGAATCGTCGTTTAGATTAGCCAGCTTGAAATCTAGAACTAGAATCTAGAAATCCAATAAAGCACACCTGGGATGTGCTGAAGTGTCCGGTTCATACAGTGCAGCCCGCTCCGCAAAACATCAGGGAACTAAGTATAAGTAAGAGTATATTAATAATTGCCGGAAAGAGAAACCCTAAAGAATATCATCGATAGCATTCCCCGTTGAATGCAAGCTGTAATGCAACTACTCTGTGTTTATAAATTTACGACTTTGTTATTTGGTTAGGTGCCTGTTTTTTACAAAAGAGTTTAGTTATTACAGTTTACCAATACTTCATGCAATCAAGGTACGGCAAAATTAAATTAATAAAATCATGCAATTATAATAGTGCAACTATTATAGTTTATTCCACAATATTCAACAATTACATTCTATTTTGACCGAAAATAGCAAGTACTTCGAGATATAAGATTGACATATCAATGCCGTATTCGCCAAGTGTCTTGACTTCAGCTTGGAAAACTTCGTTGTTCCAAAGAGCACCGAACACGGCGTCCCATTCGGGGCTGAGGAGGTTCTCCATAGCAACCCTAAATTCTTCATCATTAGCCATCTTCTCCTCATAAAGGGCTGCTAGCTTAGCCTTGGGGAAAGCATTGATGACGTCATTAATGTATGCAGTGAAGTCGGTACCACTGGTGTCCTGACGAGCGGCTCCTTTCTGGGGCGGTTCAATGTTATCTGTTAAAAGTTCAATAATTTTATAAATAATATAATATTAAGGAGGTTAGGCATTATTATTATCATTAGGCCAGTGTGGTGGACTACGGCCTAACCCCTCTCATTCAGTAGAGGAGGCCCGTGCCCAGCAGTGGGACATGTATAATACAGGGCTAGTATTATTATTAAAGAAAATTTGCAATATTTATCAAGGAATAAAATTCCATGATTAGTACATAAGTCGACTTGGGAATTAATTCCAAGGCCTCATTGCCCAGCTGACGAATGCTGCTCACGACGATAAAAGCAATTTCTTAATAGCAAAAAACATTATAGTGATGATAATACTATATATATTAATAATAATACCAGCTCTATATTATATACGTTCCACAGCTGGACACGGGACTTCTCTACTAATGAGAGGGATTAGGCCTTAGTCCCCCATGCTGACATTAAGCCAGCGGGTTGGTGGACTTCACTTACTTTCGAAATTCTTATGGAAAATTATCAGATACGTAAAGAAGTTGCCTTACGATGTTTTCCTTTACCGTTAAAGCGAGTGATAATTACCAAAGAATACACACGTAAATTCAAAGTCAGATGTGTGTTGCCCGGCACTGGTGTTTCGAACAAGCGATTTGCATCTCCGACAGTCTGTACCACTCCCACCTGAGCTAGATGATCGCCGCTTTTGTCAATTTTAAATTTTATTTGTAAACTGAGAAAAAGTCGTAGAATCACTTACCAAGTGCATCATGGAACATGTCAATGAAGAACATAATGTCAATATTGTCGTTTTCAAGGAAATCGACCACCTAAAAAATAAAAATCAAGTATCTAATAATTAACATCATAATAACCTTACTTTGAATAAAAAATAACTATCTACCTAGGCTACATACCCATTGCAAAATGTATTTATGCATAATAAATGACTTTCAAAATATTGTATAGATGATTAAACATTGTTAATTGTGAAATAACAAAAAATTGAAATACAGACAATGTTCCTAAACTTAGTAAAATTATCCCTAGATTTGGTGTGTTGGACCCGCCGCTAGTGTGCAAATTTTGCTATCTAGGGGCTAGTGGATGTTTTAGTGGTTTAGTTAAATACTCAGTTAGTGGCAAGGAATGTCGTCATCCACTAAGCAAACAAATTAACATGACTAGGGTTTCGCATCATAGGTAAGTATACAATTTTACTGTTCATAGATATCCAGAGGATTTTTAAACAAATGACGATGTTGATGTTGACAGTGTATTTTATTTAGTCACTTATAATTTCTCGAATTTGGCTGAAAATAAACAAATTACCTAATGTGAAATATGTGTGTCTTAACACCCGAAATATCCCTCATAATGAATAATTATTCACAAAATGAAAATACTGGAGCGAATAGAGCGACGCTCTTCAATTCACAGTTAGCTTAGTATATCTATAAATATAATGTTATACCAAAGAGTTACAAGCCAAAATTCCGGCGTTGAAGTTCTTACAGCCTGAGAATTAAAAATGTGTAACAGGCGGGTCCGAGATACGGCCGACTCGACAAGAGGTCCGCGTAAGCGTACTGTGTATGTATGGAGGCCCGGAAACGTGCAAACCAGTACATACAAGTAATACTGCTTAGTATCCCGTACTAGCTCCGTACTAACTCTTGATTACTACTACCTCATAATTCCGATTAGCTCTTAACTCTTATCACACACTGACAATATTTTCCCGCACTACTTATAATACACTTGCGTTGTAAACCATAGTGCGATGTAGTTTTGCGTGAGCGACATCTATTGAGCGCTGTCGTAAACTTATATTGATGTTCATGGTGTTACAAATGTATTTAATTTGCTGACATAAAAATATTTAACCCATCCTGCAAATTATCATATGGATAGACAATTTATTAATGTCTTAAAATTTAAACTTAATTAAATGAAACTATGTTATTACAAATTAAATTTGCGAGTATTCAAATGTTAGTAACTTCAGGCCGGCATAATTCTGGCGACCTTCAAGAGACGCCATGTCTCTCAACGGTTGACATTAGATTTAGACTTCACTATACTTTTAACTGGTGCAGTGTAGCTACTTTACCGTAGCAGGATAAAAAAATTACATCTTGCGGGAATCAAACCCGCGACCTTAAAGCCAATTATGACAACTCAATTCATGGCACGTGATTCTTTAAAACAGAACACAAAAGATACTTACAGCTTTGAATTCCGGCAACGACTCCATCTCGGCGACCAAATCCTTGAAGCTATTGGTTTGTATATAATCAAGGGCTACCAAGAATTCATCATATCCCAAGTAATGGCCTGTCAAGTCGTACAATTCATCACCAGTTTCTTCGCGGATCACATCGAGAAAGTCCTCAAAATGTTCGTGAAAGAGCTTCCTAGGCTGAGGAGCAGCGCAGCCAAGGCTGACCAGAGCTAATGTAATTAAAGCTACCTTCATTGTGCCTTTCAAATCTGTGGTACTCGGTAACATTTGTATAGGCTTTTTATAGCCGGCAGTAAATCTATATCTCCCGAGATAAGACGTGATCGAAAGTGTCACAAAAGATTAACTCCATTGATAGCTTTTATCTTATGATTGGAAACTGGGGAATTTTGTACATTACTTTTGTTATTCGGCAAAAATGTAACAGGAAACCTAAATATTTAATTTATGAAAATAAAATTAATAGGTACCTACAAAATTGTAGCATTAATAAAACGTTTTTAAATTCACCAACGTGGGTCGAAGAAAAAATAATCTGACTTCAGAGTAAAATTATTGTGGTGAACAGATTAAATCGTAACAGAAGCCATACTACCAAATAACTTAAATAATTCTTAACCGTATTTGACATAAAAGCATTTAAAATGACGGAGAAGAATGAGACCCAACTAACAGCAGCAACAGAACAAAACATGAGCAACTGTTTCATCGACGACTATTCGCATCTTCGCCTATCTTACTATCAGCATCGTGTGGACTCTAGTGACGACACAAGATCAAGTGACCACAGGGTATCAAGTGACTACACGGAAATGTCCACAGAAGACACACGCATAACTGAACAGACCGATATAAGCGATACGTCGATCAAAATAGACGAACGCCAGAAACTGCGCGATTATTATATTTCACAGATCCCGGATTTGCCTCATCCCTCGTTCACTGTAGCATCCATAATCGCATCCGCGTCTCAAAGGATGGATGGCATTCACTTCAAATATAATGACAGAATAGAACAAGGAAACGGGAATGATCAGGTGGATATGGAATTCTCGCCGAGTCGCAGATCGACTTTGATACCGACACAGTTTTTAGGTAAAAAGTAAATTTTGTAGATGTATGTTTATATGATTATAATAACTACTTACAGAAGGTAGATGTTCAAACAACGCATACTCACAATCTTAAGCTGAAAATTCGCTAAGAATGAAGTGTTTATTTGCAACGTCACGCACACAAACGCAGAAGAAATGTCCTGGTAAAATTAATTTTCCTAAAAGTTTGATAATTTGTAGATGGGCAAAATGTGTTTCATAATTGATTTATTAAGCGAGGATCATAATCATAAAATGGTGGGTAGTTATTAGTATAGTGATCGTAGTTTCCATGCATATATGGCTGCAATTGAACGGCCTTAAATTCCGTGCATGTACTTAGTCTCTATAAGAAGTTATTCTAAGTAGGTATGATAATTTAATTTTAGGACTGCTATATTAAGAATCTTGTTATTTCAATTAATTTAATAAATGAATTTGCACGAAATAGGTCTTTAATTACTTGTTTCGAACCAATGAAACTATTAAGTTAGTACTGGAATTATCTCGCTCCCAAAGATGCTAAAGATCAAAAAGCCTGGACCAACTAGAAACATGCCGTAAGAGTTCAGTAGAGAGTGGTACGGCCTGTTGAAACAAAAGTCGCAAGTTCGAAACCAGCCTCAAGACCATGAACCTTTGACTTTTATAAGTTATGTGTGTATTCATTGTTATTTATCGCTTGTTTTAACGCTGAAAGAAACATCGTGAGGAAATCTGCATACCTGAGAAGTTCTTTATAAGAATTTCGAAGGTATGCGAAGTCTGCCAACTCACAATTAGGACAGCGTGGTGGACTAAGGGCTAACCCCTCTCATTCAGTATAGGAGGCCCGTACCCAGCAGCGGGACATGTATAATACAGGGGCTAGTATTATTATTAACGAGAAACATCGACTATAGGTACGTCCATAAAAAAGAGTAGAATTTATTATTTACCACACAGTTCCAAAAAAGAATTACAAGTGACCAGTGAGTTTAGATTAAGGAGCCACTTTTACATTGATATAACTTTTGACATATATTACTACAAATTCCAGAATTTGTCCTACAAAATCAGCCACTAAGTAAGGGTTGAGCTTCCTCCTAAAATCTGGAGTGGCTCCTCAATTCATATGGACATTAGGCAGTCTTAAATCTAAAAGAGATCTGTACCAGACAACATTTCGATGGAATAAAATCTTATAGTTTAATATGTGTTTCATATTCATGCATAAAAACTACAATCCAGTAGATAGTTGTGTTGTGAACTAGATGCGATGGAGAAAAACATAAAACACATATAATTACTGTCGCAAGTGATTTCCCTGGCGTGTTCGCGACGCTACGAGCCAAGCTCCTCCATAATGGAGTTTTTGCAAATCTATTTTTTTACTTCACCAGCACTGTAAGAAACTGTGATTTTAAAATATGAATATAGTTCTTGTCCATAAGTTTTGTATTATAAGTATTATACCGTATTGATCAAATCCTCAGAGCATTAAATAAATTAGGTATCGTATAAATTATCTACATTCGCGAAAATTAAAATCCAATTAGTTTTTCCTTGCAACGTTGTATATTTTCTACAATATATTATTGTAGATCTAAATTATGTACTTATACATGTTTTACCCTACCTTTTATTACTATAACTAGGCATATAACATCACGCTACAGCGCACGGGAGCGGAGTTGTAACATCCACGCGAATGCAACTGCGAAGGATAGCTAGTTTTACAATATATTATAGGTTTAATAGAAAAGTCTGAACCAAATCGATAATTCCCAAGGGACGAGGCACTACTTAAGATTTTAACTTGAAACTGTCAAGCTGCTAACCCCGGGGAGGCAAGTTTCAAATGTCGCTAAACTTTATAACACGTCTTTATTTCTGATTTTATCCTGGCGCCATTATGGCTAGAACAGATTTTGTCAATGCAGCACACATGCAGTATCCGGAAAGCCGCTGCACTTTTTCATTAATATTCGCGATATTAGGTATAATGCAGTATTTAATTAAAGTCCATTGCTGAACAAGATTTGGATTTTTTTTACTATGAAGTCTACCTTTAGTATGGTTCTGTCACATATAATCAATTCTGGAAATGAAGTATGATACTAATCGGTGAGAAATTAGTGAGTTAAGCAACCCGTGGTGCGATTAGTCTATGGTTGAGTGTCCGCTTAGTGGTATTTCAACTGAACATCTCCGTGTTTCGGAGGGCACCTAAAAAGTCTATCCCGGCTGTTATTTTAACTAAGAGCAGTCCTTCGGGTGGTTTAAAAACTTTGATTCTAGGTGGACCTTTAACCATTCGATATAGAATAGAATATAAAAAAAACAGTCGGCTACCTCTTACGGTTCAAGAGATATAGCCCTTTATCATCGCTTTATAGGACGGGCAGACAGATAAATAGTCAGACAGATAAACATATAGACAGACGCCGGAGTCTTAATAACAGGGTTTCCGTTGGCACCCTTTGGGTACGGAAGCCTAAAAACGATGATTGCTGAAACATACTTTAAAACCACAAATGGTAAATATGTATTCAATTTTACTCAAGTCCAAATTATACAAATTTTTATTAAGTCATGTGTTTTCATACTTATCACACTTGTCGGATCTTTCTTATCAAACAGGCGCTATAGCTGTGTCATATCCATGACTATACATAATTGTCATTGGAGTAGGTACCTACCTACTACGTGTTACGTTCACTATACCTATATGGTGTTGCAGAAAGGTGGTATCAATAAAAGAACACAGGAAGAACGATTTAAAACTCAATGAAAAAATAGAAAAATTAAAATTGGATCTTTTGTCAATTTAAGCATTGGGATCTCAAAATCGTATTGCTACCTGAAAACCATATAATAAACCGTCATTCAACTGTGTATGTATTAAACATACTTAGTTACTGCATATGTAGTCCGTTAACATGCAGCAGCTAGTCCTGGGACCATACAACCGATTTTCTCGATATTAATTTTAAATTCAAATTATTCAGTATTATATGATTTTAATTTGTACGGGTTAGTAACTCGCCTTGATAAATAAGTGCAGTTTTATTAATACCACCTTTTTGCAACACTCTGTACTTATATTTAAGTAGTGGTACCGTTTGATGTCACTATTTCTTTAAAATCAAGGGTTTATTTAATATTTAAACATGAATGTGTATTTGTATTAGCATAGCAAAAATCAGTTTTTATCGATCTGTCAACATAATAACCGCTTTTTTAAATTTTTAGATATAGGAAAACTCAATAAAGTATACACCTTTCGAGGGCATAATCAAACACATGAAAGTTTTATCAGGCTGTATTTGAAATTTAATAAAGGTACGCTGTTCTCATGCATCGAGATTCAAAATGGCGCGGAAGCTAATGCGCGTCTCCCGTAAACAGATTACGGAGAGCAAAGTCTCAAAAATATATCAAGTATCCGATATCAAGCCTGTCTCGACCCGCGTGCCTCTCAAACGTTGCTTTTGATCTTTAAAAACGTGGAGTGGGTTGGTTAGGCCGCGGCCGATACGACTTTATAAACCCTTGTTGTTATCATTAAGTTAAGATTTTTACCCAACAAAAAATGTAAGGCGTGAGCTGATTGATTGTGGTTGTGGCATTCAAATCGCATATCGTTTTATAATAATAATAATATAATATAATAATACACCCAACAGTCACACACATAGTCCTGACCCCACACTAGGTAAACCTGTGTCGTGGGTATCAGGAACTACGAGGGACTTGCGGTCCCACAACACCCAGACCCGAGACCAATATTTGTGGTTCACACAAACAGTGGCGCAGCGGGCGAGTAGCCGGTTGCGAAGCGTGAGGCCGTGGGTTCGATTCCCGCACCTAGACAAATGTTTGTCCGATTCACAAATATTTGTCTCGGGTCTGTGTTGTGGGACCGCATGTCCCTCGTAGTTCTTGATACTCACGATACAGGTTTACCTAGTGTGGGGTCAGGACTATGTGTGTGACTGTTGGGTGTATTTATTTATTATTTATTTTAACTATTATGAAATTCTAAACAATTTTTTACATATTTTATCACCAGTTCATCCACTTCTTAACGTCAACTGTATATTTTGGGTTTTTAAAACAAGTATTTTTCTTGGATCTAGGTGCGGCCACGACTTCATGAAAATCTTATAGCAAAACTACGAACTCATAAAATAGTAAGTATAGATATCCTAAATCTATTTTCATTATTTATACCTACTTCAAATTTCAAAGCGTCCTTGTCGAAATTCAATGGGAGCATATGGATGAATGATCGTACAATTGGCTCTTTGTGCGTTAGGTCATCCTCTCCTTTTGTCAGTTCAGACAATAAGATTATCAGGAGGGCGTGAAAAGCCACCGTCCGTGCAATTAGGCCACCAGCTCTCACGGAATCGAACTAGTTCCATGGCATCACCTAAATCTAATTAGGCAATTGAAATGATTCGGCGATGCGTTCCCGTTGCGAAGCGGCAACACCGTCGGCTACATCGCCAATTAGTTCGGAGTTCGCTCAGTGCGATGCCATTTTCGCCAAAGCTCGATTTCCACGTGGCGAATCGACGCGTGAATTCACTGGGTATACTAATTGGTGGGCGCTGTGTCTTGTACAAGAATGCTACTAAACGGCAATGTCATTGACAAACACGATACGACTAGTGCAAGTACATACATGTTACTGTGGATGTTTTAATTTGGATATGTTCGCGAAGTTTTTATGTTGACTGTACCGTCTGTACCTACAACCTCTACCTTGAATCGTTTTATTCAACGGTTGCCTGGTGTTTTTGGCATACGTGTAGCGGAGGTAAGCAACAAATTGCAAACAAATTGGAGAATGAACGGCCGTGCGTGCTGTGACGGGCTACATGAAAATAAAATTGTGCAACGAAAAACGATTTTGCCCGCGCACTCACACTTTTTTACAGTTATACAATTGTTCGCGGATATTTTAAATTGTATGGTTTATTTTGTTCGCGACATAAAAGCCAACCCCCAGTAAACCCAATCCACAAAGATCGCATCGATAGTTCAGTAGGAGTGGTATTATTATTATTATTCATATCTACTTAATTTTCAATTGAAAGGCCCAAAAAGAAATAATAAATTGATTATAGGTATTATTGTCTTTGATATTATTTATTGATTATGTGTTAAATAAACATTTACCCACATAAATAATTTAAAATGATATAAGTAAAAGCACACTTTACAACATAACATTTATTTCATACAAAATAAATACACAACTTATTGTAGAAAATAAAAGCAAAAAACATTTGACTTACAAACAAACTTTGGCAACAGATTGTAAAACATTTAGATATCCCTAGACAATTTTCCGACTTATATATGGCATCCCAGTTTTAAACTACGTTTGTAGCACGTAAAATAATCTACTACACATTATAAATGAATAAAATGACTGACTATAGAGTCAAATTTGTTGTCACAAACTAAACTTAAGGTCGAACATCAGCACTAGCCCGCGAAAATATTTTCTTTGCATTTTATTTTTAATTTCAGTTCGATACTTAGGACATAATATTAATATGATCGATGAAACGAAATTGTACGAAAATAACCACTGTTTATGTACTGAATAATAGTCATTAATTATCAATAAAGCTATAATAAAGTTTTTCTCAATTTATTTATTTTAGACAAAACAGCTCTAAAAGCTATATGTATAGTTTTCAATTATATTATTCCAAAGACTTTAATGTATACTATTATTCCGTGTATCCATTACGATTATTTGCGCAAAATTATTTCTATCATATTATGTCGAATCATCGAGCAGTGCTACGGATGACCTTAACTAATTCTAGTTTTTTCTTTTTGAATGGCTCATAACGAATTAAAATTATAGAATAAACTATAATAACTGTATTGTCTAAACTGAAAATCACCCAATGAGCGTTTGACAACATTGGTTAATAATACCCACTTATACTTATTTGTCGCACTGTACCTACGTAATTTTAGTTTGACTGACATAAACTGTAGATTGACACACACAGGATACTGTAGAATGACTTTGAACTTGAACTAAAACTGCGGACCTAGTACGAGTCTCAAATACGTCCACAGTTTTGGAATGCGTGTATAATTACTATTAACGAAGTATCAAGACAGTAATTCGTAGGTACTATATAAGGGTGGATTTTTTCTTGAAATTAAAATGAGACCAACTTTGAGCTTTACTCTTTCCAATGAACAAAGATTCAGCGAAATCAGTCAATAATTGGCGGAGTAATGCGTGTATATCCTCCTTCGTATTTTTCGTCGGTTAAAAACAGGAAAGAATCATGCGATAAATAGTTTGAAATTTCATACTCGACTAATATGATTTTAAAATTATATTTTAGGTCGTCTTAGTCTTTTCTAGTAGCTACTGCTAGTCAATGTATGGAGAAAAAACGGAAACTATCAACGTTTTCGACAACTGTCAAAACTCATACTAGTTTGTCTAGTTTGGACTAACAAAATTTACTCAAATTACTTCGTTTTAATGTAGTCAGTGACAACATAATTAACACTTTATATGCCTTATTTCATCCCACATCTCCGGAACCCTTAGCTGCGTCTCCTTTTGGCGCTTCCGTGAGTAGATTTTGTAGTTCAGAATATATTTTCTCAAGCATCACTAATCGAGGTTTTGTATACTGAAACAAACATATAGTATTAATATTATAACAAACATATAGTATATATTAGTATTATAATTTTATACTTCAAACATTAATGAATAGAAGTGTGAAGTAGGTTTCAAACACTATTTCATAATTTATTGAAAAATACCTTCGATTGTAATGCTTTCTAAGTACCAATAATCAAAAATTAAAAAAAACTGAAATATCTTTATGAAGCCATATATACGCACTCACACCTGTACTCTCCGAAGGGGTAGGCAGAGGTGTAACTAGCCCACCCACATTTCGCGGAGCTTATTTCCGTCCCATGATGTGATAGAGGGCAAGCCTATCGCCATATCGGGCACAATTCTTCTTTATAAAGAGTAATACTAATCAGTATTTTTCCAAATTCCTTTTCTAATACTGTTGTTTATATGTACCTATTTGCTATATGTGATTTTTATCCTGGCATGCTACAGTGACTACACTGGACCTGATGTTAAGTACACTTCAGTCCAAATATAATATAGACCGTCAAGAAATACTGCGTCCATCGATGGTCGGGTCAATTTTATCGGCCTGAAGGAACTGGATATACACTGGGTGACTCGCCTGAGCGAGCCACTGTGGCGGGTTTTTCATCATGTGAACGTGGTTCCTATCCGGTCAATAACAAAAATTATCAGGTACCCTCCCACAATAGCTCTATGCATTACAGGGGATGACCGCTCTTAAAAAATACAAGCCAGATCGTTGTGTAGCATGTGTTAAAAATATTTTGCGCCAACCCCACTGTGAGTGGGATAAGGGCAGGAGGAAGAATGCATGGAGACAATGTCTGTTCACCTCATCATGAGTTATGTATATTAAATACATTGCATAATGCATTTAGTATTTAATTTCATTGAATACCAACTGCATATAAGGTACTTACACTATTTTTCAAATATCTTATAATTTTGGCACACTGTTATACAGTGACTCAACTTACTTTAAAAAGGGGGATTAACTTGACAGATTCTGCTTCAGAAGCACTTTGATTAACAGGCTTGATTAGTAAAGTAAGATAATACAATACTCGATTCTGCAAAAGAACATTTTAATATACTATTAACTTATGACCAATTATGTATTTATAACAGTTTGTTATTGGTAAAGGGGAAGTAAGTTAAATTATATTTAACAATACAATGGTCAATAATTAGAATAATATATAAGAAATCATTAATACATAAATATTCTCAGTAAATACAACAGTACATAGCCAATTACTTTCTCCCATGACCATGACACATAAAATTATGGCAGAAGAATCATGGACGTTTTGCCGACCTTAAAGGAAAGAGATGATTAAAAGGAGATTTCAGCCTTTGGATAAGATAGCAAGCAGGTCCTTTACATTGGTTTTCTGTGAGTGCCACAAACCCAGTCAAGCCATTCATGATGTAGACAAAATTGTCTACAGTGTGGCTCTACCACTATGACAACAATTTGCATAGATAGAGTATGGTTGGCGCTCAGGAAATCCAGCATTCAACACTAGACGACAATAGGCTAAGATGATCATAATGATGATAATATTATTATTCTCAGCCAGTTGCCGTCCACTGTTGGACGTAAGCCTCCCTAAATGAACTCCAACCATCATGGTCTTGGGCAGCCCGGGATAATTATACATACATACATACATACGCACTCACGCCTGTAATCCCCGAAGGGGTAGGCAGAGGGGTAACCAGTACACCCACATTTCGCCGAGCGTATCTCCGTCCCTTACGTGATAGGGGGCGAGCCTATCGCCATACCGGGCACAAATTCCAGACTCCGAGCTGATACTGAGCATTTTTGAATATAGAAAAACCCAATACCATATTACCCGACCCGGGGATCGAACCCGAGACCTCAGCGTTGGCCTCAATCGTAACGCGTACGCATTACAACTGCGCCACCGAGGCAGTCACTGCGGGATAATGATCATGTTGATAATATTCTACTTACCATTTTAATAACTTCATTGATGATGACATCATCAATACTAGACCAGGGTACGAACTGATCCTCTCTACCGCACACATATTTAACTGAACTTTGTATACCAACAGTGGGAATGACTAGCACGCTCTCTGAAAATATCAACATTAACCAATAAATAAAATCATATCTTTGTAACCACAGTACATACAAAATAATTTGTCAGCCTCCATGGCGCAGCGGTCGAGTAGGCGGCTGCAAAGAGAGAGGCCGTGGGTTTGATTCCCACACTGAGACAAATGTTTGTCTAATCCACAAATATTTGTTTCTGGTCTGGGTGTTGTGGGACCGCAAGTCCCTCGTAGTTCCTGATACCCATGATACAGGTTTATATAGTGTGGGATCAGGACTATGTGTGTGACTGTTGGGTGTATTTATTTATTTAAGCTGTCTGAAGTTAGTTGCGAGCGAAGTCACTGCTATGGTATTGTAGCTTAAAAGGTGACAGGTGGCATAGTGTGGGTGAAACTTCACCTCAGCCGAGTTATTTTGCATGTATATTGTACAATTTATTCTACATCACTGCATTCATTCATTCTTCATTCTGCTGCACGGTGGACCGACGACTTGAAAAAGATGGCGGGTAGCGGGTGGATGCGGGCTGCTCAAGATCAGGATGGTTGGCGCTCACTTGGGGAGGCTTACGTCCAACAGTGGATGACAACAGGCTGAGATATACATCACTACTAAAACTTTAATGTTACATAGAAATAGGAATATTATGTATTGTATCCAATATTATTTAAGTGTAGCCTTAGAAGGCTAAAGATGGTAAGGTGTGTCATATGCAAGAGGCCATCTGGGTTGGTACCACCTTTGTCTGTTTCTACTGTCAAGCAACAGTGTGTAAGCACAGTTTTGTTCCAGTTTGGAGGACATTGAAGCCAGTGAAACTACTGGGCATTATGATACTTAATAACTTGGGTCTCGGGGCAATGAGCACAGTCCAGTACTATGCAGTGCTTTGTAATTTACACTTTTGTGTGGTATTGCTTCTGTTTATGGGCAGGCGTGGCGCTTACCATCAGGCGAGCGACCTGCTCATCTCATCATTCAATCTAATATAATAATAAAAATGAATAATAAGTATTAAATTAAATAGTCTGTTTTATAGAAGTCATTAAAAAAGGTTTTAAAAGATTTTAAGATTGGTATAAAAATTAAATTAGCAGTAGAGAGTAATATTTACACAGGATTATAAATACATATATGTTAGTTACCTGATTGAACACTATGTGTAATCCAGAAGAAAACTAAGAAAGAGAACACTATTATTATAACAAGTATTGCAGTCAAACTTATACGGATGTACGTCAGGGCTATAATGTTGAATAATATTGCGAAAAATAAAGATTTCTTAGGCCAGGAAGATTTGTTTTTCTCGTTTTTGTATGAAATCGTAAATTGCCTTGAAGTTGCTGAACCACTCCCTGTCTCAATTTTTAAAACTAATTTTACTCCGTTCACATTTTCATAGTCAAATACTGGGTGTTGATTTGACATTGTAATTGTTATTTGTTAATGTTTATGTGATAAAAAGTGATTTTATTTTATAAAACTGTACATTCGTTAGAAAGTCCATCATAAAAACAAAAGGGGTGGGAGGGAAATGATGGGAATACTGAAAATATATCGATAGTCTTTAGATACGATATTTCATTTAATATCGATATCGTTAGATTGTTTTTAAAATAAGACTAAACTTTTTACTACTGCGATAATGGTTTATCACTGATAAACAACAACTTAGACTGTAGCTGTAAAAAACTACATGGTTGGCAAGTACCTAATAAAAAAAAGTTATGATAGGTTGTAACTATACTACTACTGTGTGTTACTAAAAATAGGTTGGCCTAAATGTCACACTACTATCATCATCATCGGTCATGTGAAAAAGTATATCCAAAATCAATAAGTAATTTTAGTATATAAATTTTCGCATTCTGTAATAAAAATACATTATATTCATTTTAACTCTGTATAAGTCTGATGTTTGATAAATGATTTTGATGTAAAAAAAGAGCCGAATTAATACAATTTATTGATTTATTTGTTATTTCTATACATAGGTTGAAAACGAAACTATTTAAGAATGTCGATACGATATTAGCATGTTTTTATTGCAATCGTGCATCCCTAAAACAACCGTCAAAAGTCAAGCTAATGTCATTGTCAGTTTTGAATATTGATATGCGGCATCGGCTATTAAACCATAGACAATAGTCATACGAGCGCCATCTATAATATGTGTATTCCAGTTTCCAGTGGTCTAAAAGAGATAGCAGTTAAGCATTTATTTTTAAATTTTAGACATTGTACGTATTTTTCTTTTTTTTTAACAAAGTTTTTTAAACACGCAGCAGGTTGACTTAGGAAATGAAACAGTCTCTTTGACATTAACTTTAAAAAAATTGCGTAATTTATGAGCAGGTACCCGACTGGATCGCGACTACCGTATACATGATGGAAAGCCGTCAATGACTCGTTCAGGCGATTAGCATTCCGGGGTTAGCTAGTGAGTTTATATCACAGACTACTATACATATAGATGTTTATATCCAGTAACTTCAGGCAGGCTATCCCGTAGTTGAGGGACGCAATATCGCTTGATGGACGATGGTCGACATTATATTTGGGTTGCTCTGCACTTAACATCGGGTCCACTGTAGTCACTTTCCCGAGCCAGTATAAAAAGCAGTTCCTATGTAAGTAGGTACTAGGAACATCATCCTCGTGCCCTCATTCCATTCTAATGTTGGGTCAATAGGCTTTTACACGTGTTGGAAAAAAAGCTGGAAAAAATCATTAAAGTAGTAGAGCCACGCTGTAAACATTCTCGATCGGGGAAGGCGGGTAGTACCTACCTACCTAGGACCTTTATTTTACAGGAACCCGATGTAAAGTGTTAGATTGTTTTTGCATTTCTTACGGTGAGTGAGATTTCCTATTCCTCGACCTGGGATTACAACCCAGGACATCACGGTTTATCAGCCTAATTAAGAGGCGATAGAAAACTTACACAAACTAAACTTCTGGACCCACAGGTACAGCCAGTACCCCCGCTGTAACCAAATCTAAGGATCAGGGCAGCAGAGATTTAGTATCTGGCGTTGCATCTATATTCTTTGGGGAACCTATATCTATTATTATCGCAACTCGCAAGGTAATTGTAAAGGTACTTATAGTATCCTTGGTTACTGATGGAGTAAACATGAAAGATGCCGCAATTAAGTAGTAACCATAACAACTGAGATTCAAACAAGCGTGAGACGTCACACATTTTTACGACACTATTTTCTAGTTGCTGAAAAAAAGTAAACGAAGCAGAAGGTTATCAACTGCAAGTAGCGAATGCAATATTCGTAATGGATAGTCCTGACGGTAATGCGTGGGTGTTTGATTCGCTTGTGGGCTTTCTCCATGGGCCAGTTTGGAACGTCCCTCTGCAAACATTTATAGAAGAAAAATCTTTGCGTAAGTTTTTCACTACATTTACATATTCAAAGTACTTTGTTTAAAGTGTCTTTCAAATTAATGTATATTATTACGTATATTTTGCTATCACAGAAATACCAGGCGTTTATGCAAATATGAATTATGAATTTACAAAAAATACTTTACCGATATCGTGTGCTATATTTTTAAAATTTGTATCCTTTCATCTACAGCATTTGAGCCGACGGACAATGGGGAAGTCCTTGAAAGACCGGAGTATAAAAAGATTCATAATGAATATCGCAACTTAGTAAGTCAATAAATACATTACTTACACATCTTAGAGGATCTACTTGCAAAAAAAATATCGACTTTTTACATTTATCCTACTATTATAATACAAGCAATCCATGACTGGACCGTTGGTCTCCCCCCTGGCACCCTTTATAAAAACAGTTCCTAAAAAAAACACTTCTTTCATGTGTGGTTGCATGCGTAATTTTTACTATAATATTTTTTGTAAAAATAATACAGTAAGACCCTTTCTGCCTGGAGGTCCTGGTCTAGTATCATGCGTGCCCGGTAAAGAAACAACTAGACACTTGCATTGGACATGCATCCTTTGTATCATACATTATTTAACTTCCATATAATGTTTCTTCCTTCGAACTTTGTGCCCCTTATATGAAGGAAATTACGGAGAACTGTCAGGTATGTAGGTTTCCTCACGGTATTTCCTTCACCGTTAAAGCAAACGATAGGTAATATTATAATGCATACCTACACACGTAACTTAGAAAAGCCAGAGGTGTACCTACCTATCTATGCTCATGGAAGTTGGAGCTGGTTTCGAACCAGCGACTTTCGTTGCGTCAGTCCGTACCACTTCCCGCTGAGTGATCGTTGCTTCTTAGATACTTTTGTAATTTATAGGTCGACGTAATGCTGGGCTCATTTATGGATGACATCGGCATAACGGCAGAACAATTTGAAGCGGCTTGCAAACTCTCTGCTCATGATTTGGCGGGATTACCAGCACATTTCCATCGCCGCCTGTTCGAACAAATATGGGCGGCTAATGACTACGATATGTTTGTCAAAATGATGACGCACAAGAATGTCGAACTACAATTACAGGTGTTTACCCCCTAATACTTATTTAAGTATAAAAAATACACCCAACAGTCACACACGTAGTTCTGACTCCAACACGTAAGATAAGAGTAACGTGGATATCAGGAACTACGAGATCTTCGGTCTTACAACATCCAGACCCGAAATAAACAATTGTCTTGTGGGGGGTTGTAACCTGCGGCCTATCGTTTCACAAATCACAATCCGCTACGCCACGGAGGATAATTTATTCAAATATAACTTCATTATATTAAACAATCGATTTAATTATATCATTATGTGTAAAATACCTAGGAAATATAAAAGTGCAATATATGCATGTTTAATAATATAAACTATCTAGTATTGACGTAATGATATCTATTTATTTATTTGGACGGCCTCCGTGGTGCAGCGGGCGAGGAGCGGGCTGTGAAATGAAAGGCCGCGGGTTCGATTCTCGCACCGAGACAAATATTAATTATTGTCCTACAAATATTGGCTTCGGATCTAGGTGTTGTGGGACCGTAAGTCCGTCGTATATCCTGATACCCACGATACAGGTTAACCTTTTGGGGTCAGGATTGCCGGAATATGTGTTACTGTTGGGTGTATTTATTTATTTATGTAGTAGAAATAGCTTTCAAGTAAGTTGTTGTTAATTGAATTGTAAAACAATACAAGCGTTATGATGCAATTAAATGACGCCAGATAGTGCGACATTGAAACCAAGCCTCGGCTCGCGCACGACAGCACCATTAGAAAGGCGATAGATTACTAACACCTACTTTAGTACATAACGTTCTTTTCCAGGCTTTAGAGTTAATAGAGAGAAGGTATGGCGCAATGCCGAACCTGTTTTCGTCCGACTCGGAAAATTTGGATACGTCACGAAGCGAGGAAAGTGATGACTGGCCAGACAATGATGATGTCATGACTGAGATTAAAAAGTAAGCTCATGCAACACTTTTTATTAATGTGTAGAAGCCAGTATGGCACACAAAGTAGGTATATTTTTTTAAATCGTTTTAATGACCAGAGGAACACCACCTTGCGCTAGCATAACACTGCACTGTGCTTGTCGTACTGAGACAATAAAATCTTATAATGTCCAGCAATTTCCCTAGCTTCAATATCATTCACACTGAAACACATCGGTACCTACTTGCACACTGCTGCTTGGCGACAGAAATAAACAAATCGTTTGTACCTACTCAGGCGGACTCATGCGTATAAGAAAACTACCAATTAGGCTATTATTATCAGATAAATAAGTAGGTACCTATATACTTATTTAATTATTGATCTAATGAAATAATTGCCAGGTTACAATTGGATGAAATTGAAGATAAAGTTGAAATGAGCGTTCCCCCCGAAGAAGTAGTAGCTGAAAAACAAATTCTGTTGAACAAACTCCAAAGTTTCGAAAAGAAGGAAGACAGCATTGAGAAAAATGTTTATCCTTTTCCTGTTCCAACAGTGAAAAAGACACCAGTTTTAGAACCATTGAAGCCGCCACCTCCTCCGGCAAAAAAAATCGAGGTGGGTTTCAAACTAGAAAGATTTCACTAAAGAAATTCTAATTTAATAATTTTCTTAAATTTTTGTATTCTAAATTATAAATTGATCATAATTAAATATAAAATAGGTGACCGAGGAAGAAATGCGCGCCCGTCAAGAGTATTTGAAGCAGCAGCGAGATAAACTCTTGGCTTTAAAAAAACAGGTCCGCGAACGACGACTTGGCGCTGCTGAAACTGAAGAAGAAATAGGGGGTGAGTATTTTAAGTACCCGCACGATTTGTGAGGAAATATGAACAAAAGGGGGGGGGGGCAGTGGAATTTCTACTAGACGATATAAGTATCGACTGATAAACCAATAGCGTGAAACGTTGCGTTCCTCCACAGTTCGTGCCTCTTAATAAGTAGCTGGAAGCTCTGTGAGTAGTCGAATTTAGACGAATAGAGACGATTGTTTTTCTCGGATATGTAATTTTATGGTAAAATATCAAAATGGTCTGGTTACCCCCAACCTACTCATTGTGTCTGAGAGTGTAAAAACCGTAAACAGGTTTCATTTGTGCACGCTAATCTCCACCATAGAGTACCTACATTTGTTTATATGGCTGCGTTGCCGACCTTAAAGGGAAATGGTAATTGAGGGATTGGGAAGGGGTGGGGTATTTGGGCCTCCGGATATCTTACTCATCGTACAAAACGCAGCAGCAAGCCATTTACTTTACGACGGTTTTCTATGAGACAGTGGTAATGATCCAGTAGAGCCGGCTCATTCACGCTGTAGATAACTATCTACAGCGTAGCTCTATCACCCAGGTATTATTATTTAATACAGCACGCACTCACTCACTCACGCCTGTATTCCCCGGAGAGGTAGGCAGAGGTGTAACCAATACACCCACATTTCGCCGAGCGTATCTCCATCCCATGATGTGGTAGGGGGCGAGCCTATCGCCATATTTAATACAGGTAGTATTATTATTTTAACACAGGTGGTGAAGGTTTGCAAACGAAGAGTACTCGTCCTAAGTCAGCGCGCATGGCTGCGGCGGCGCTGGCGGGGCGCGCTCCACCGCCCACGCCCGATGCCATGCAGCTGCGGAGGGCACTCGCCACCAAACTCAAGACTGAAGTAGTCGACACTCATTGAACTACTTACTTACCTACAACACTCGCAACCCTACTTGGCCGGACTGAAGTTAGTCACGTAACCCGCCCTCTACGTCACCAGTTATTGGCCTTATCAAACAGCGAACCGAACGCGTGGCAAGGCGCTTTTATTTTATAATTATATGGAGTCGTTTGAAACTAGTCACAGAAATTCGATGCGATGCGTACTGGACCGTGTACTTATTTCGGTTTGCTTTTATAAGACCTTAACAGGGTCTTTAAGCCCCATTTACACGGCGAGCTTCTCGTGAGACATAAGCCTGTATATAAAAGAAAACTCTGGTTCACAAGGCCACATCATACGATTATCGCTATTAAATTGCATAACGCGGCCTTATAATCGTGAGAGGTGTTTGTTCTCGCCTGTACGATAAAATATCTCCGTGTAAATGGGACTTTAGTCTTTGACACAATAAACTCGACGTCCTCGTGACTATCTTCAGACCGACTAAGTTTTGTGTATTCTACTATCCTTTCTCTCATTGCATTTTAAATATTTCAACAATAAAAACCAGTTTCGATCTCAAGGTGCTTTTGAAATAATACAACATCGACTTCGTATTACCTTATATTTATATTGCTTACTTAACTAGTGACATCATAATAATAGCATTATAGTAAGCTTATTTATTTAATTTACACAACTTGCCAATAGGTAATCTATTTAATTTTAATCTGTGTATAAATTAGTTTATGATGGTCATCCACCTAGACAGATAAAAAATAGTCGTTATTACAGTCTACTTTCACCTAGAACTTCGTATTTAACGGGGGAAGTTATTTCAAGGAATATATGTATCGTATAATCTAATTGACAGCTTGACGCTATAGCCTATTAGACACGTGGACTTTGGCAGATTTAAAAAAAATATTACATAAAACGTTATTTATTTACAATATATTCTGACAAATTCACCCCACGTATGTAATAATTAAATTCGCCTCGCATTCACTGTGCACTGTAGGTCCAAGACTACAAGGTATGGGTTAGTTTATATTATAAAAATAAAAAATATAAATTTTCACTCAGTGTCGATGCAGTGTGACCATCATATTAGGACGAGAAGAGTGTCGTTACTGGATTATTCACTACGCTGTATTCGTCTAACAGAGATCAACACTTCCGCTGTCAGATACATATTAAAAATTGATATGTATTTTCGAAGAATACAAAAGGCAGTTAAAAGTATGTTATTATAAACGGTTAGGTGTTAACAGCTTAGAGCCGAAGATCTCTCGCAATCACTTTTAAGGTAGACATTAGAAATGCGTACGAATATTTAAATTTCCATACTAATGCCGCCAATTTATAGATTTGAATAATTTGTTTCAATTCAGCACTGTTAAGCCTGAGAATAAAATGCCTGATTTCTTTCTCCGATAGTGTGACGCGACTGTCACGATTGCATTCACTCGTCAGATTTTATTGACCAACAGCTCAACGGTGGTTTACGATAGGGTAAACAATATCGCTAGCTTTCAAACGTATATCGAATTGATTTTGATAGCACTCGTATCATGAGTCGTATATTAACCACACACTACAGTAAGCTCGATTGTTAATTTACGTATAACTTTTTCTATGGTACTGAATTTAATTTCTCACGTAACCATTGGGGGCGCCACTGTGTTTTTCATAGAAATGTTTTACGTCGTCGCTACCGATTTTACGTGAGACAATTTACTCAAGGTTGAGGCACAGATATACAGTTCGCCTTTACACAGTCGGACATTGTTTCGGACTCGGACGTTTGATCCGGCTATCGGATCAGGTGTATGTAATATTGCCGGAGTGCTTTCGGGTAGCCTGATCAAACTATAGCAGAATAAATCTAAAAAATTTCACTCCTAGTCTTACACAGTGTTGCAATAGTTGTACTACGATGACAAAATAAAAAAAATATGGACATTCAAATAAATAATATTTGGACCATTCTGTGTAAACACCACATTTAGCGACATGGGGGTCATGCAAGCTAACTTCTATAGGAATAATTGAGTTACCAGATAAAATATATTTTACAAAATCTAATATTATTTACAAAATACGAACAATAAATCTAGAAGTTTACGCAGTAATAAAGTAAAATGGATCTTAATCAGATAGTTTTATCACATAGGTACACATTACTTTTGCGTTGCAAAAAGCTAATAACAATCATAAGCAAAGGCTGAAATGGTTGTTGAAAGTACAGAATTTTAATACTGATATTGTAAGTCAGTTTAAGGTCTGTTATAAATTGCTGATTAAGAATTAAGTTATCGGAAAACAACGTCTGCGATTCGTATTATACAATTACAATTATTTTATTAGTAGGAATAAATGTTACGGTTCATTTTTGCACGTCAATGTGTGTGTGAGCTTGTAAATATACAATGTATTACTGAAAAGTGTAGTCCAATTTAAAGCACGTATAGTGTGCTATATAATTACCCCTCGTAGTACCAAATCTGATTGCATTGCTAGGACAAAAATAAATAATTTTCTTTTTAATCAAATGAGTTAACGTCGATATTCGACTTGTAACTTTGGACAACACTAAATGTTTAATAGCTGAGTTTTTATCGTTTTCCAGCATTGTTATTCTCGCTCACGTACTTCACTTTATTTATAGGGATGTGCTTGATCGTAATAAACGAGTCATTAAAGTTAGCGTGAAATTTTAGGATTTCTCTATTTTAATAAGATCCGTCAAAATCGAGATTCCGATTCATAAACACTCATTGTCAGTTTCATGTAACAACCCGAATATGACCACACATTTTTGTAACACGTTATATATAGTGATGGTTTGTGTGAAAGTAACGCGTCAGACGTACTATTGACACGTAAACAGACATTGTTTCTATACAAGCAAATTACCCACACAATATAGGAAGATGTGCAAAATGAGCTGAAATATCAATTCGATGAGTCTAAACATCTGCAGAAACACATGAACCATACACAATAACAAAAGAATTGTGGGTATATTGCTTTTGATTTTGAACTTTGTATTTATAAAATCATTTGATTATTATGTTATCACGTTTTGGATTTTAATTCAGCATATAAGTTTATTTTATTTACAAGTAAACGAAATTAATTGATACGAATCGGAGGCGTTTTTGCCGTAACAAGCCACCACGAATGCAGGGATAAAAATTGCAAATTTAAAGAGAGCTACATAACAAATCTGGATTTCAAATATGATCATGCTATAACATGCAATAGTATATCAAGAACAAAATGAAATTAAGAGAGATAATAAAAAAAATATTATTAAACATGGCTGGATTTTAATTTACCTTTTAGTTTTGATAATAATTTATTAAACTAATTAACTTTTATACCAGTACCTACATCAGTCGTGTTTTGGTCCAATTCTTAAGGAAATTAGAAGACATAATATTACTAATAATTATATTACTGTAATTAATCGACTTTATATCCCTTTTATTTCTTACATATAATCAATATTCGAAAACTTTTCAATAGCTGCCAAATTCATAATTTATTACAACGAAATAAATTTCATTTTTCTGGACCTTAAAATAGTAACAATTTAAAAATGGATACCATCACTCTATACTTTACAAATGAGGTTAATGGTTTCCAGTTTTAAGTTTATATTAAAATGGCATCATTATTCCTTAATTATGCTAAATTATCAAAATCCAGATAAATTATGCAACCTAATTACACAGACCGAAGATTGAGAATGTAAAAACACAATAACTCTGTACTCTCAACAAAAGTTGGGCTTCTAAAAGACTTCATGAGAATAAATGAAAATAATTCTATACATTACCTACTATATATTGCAAGTAAATGACTTCGTCTCCGAGAAGCTCAACACAAAAGGAATGCTAATAATTGTGCAAATAAATAATTAAGATAAACCTGAAACCAAAAGAATTATTTTCACAATTGTCTTTGAAATAATACCCTCGAGACATTCTAACATAAAAACTAAATACTACACAACATGAAAGACAAGTTGCGATGTTGAAAGACAGAGTATATTCAGAGCATAAATCAGTTTGTGATACAATATGGGCGTGTTCAGACAAAGTTCTAAATAGCTATGTTAGACACTCAGCATAAATGTCTAAGTGACTCATACAGTAGTGATAGTTTGACTGGTGATGTAGTCCTAGATGAAAATTAAGTCAAATATTCTGAGAGTCTAACAAAGGCTAGTCGGAACCTTGTTGACCCGAACACACCCAATAACACACTAGTGAGTACCAATTCCACAGCACATCATATTAAATCAAATATCTCCTAAAAGATTGGCCTTGCAATCATTCATAAACTAAACAAATATTTTAGATATACGTACATTTTATACACATTCGTATTGCGTTGATGGTGCTTTTGATTTATTTATTATATAAGACATTCCCACTCATGTTTTCTTTGTACTTTTTTGTGATTACAATCCTCGACAAAGGTAACCTAACCGTTAAAAATAATTCACATTAAATACACCTCATAACCAATATTTTGTTCTACATTCTGATGTCATCTGAAATAATTACACTATGAAGTATGAATCACGTTCATACTTTATCTAAGTTAGACACTCGAGTGTCATCATTTCCTATTTACAAAAGGACACAATCCGGTTGAAAGTAATATTACTATCGGTTGTCTGACGTGAGTATACATGACAGCCAGCATTCGAGACTGCGATCCAAAGAAGAGATTTTTTGCTAAAATCTTATGGCAATATCCACAGACCATGAAGTACTACAATCTGTATGGAAATCAAGTGTGTCAATTTTGACTACATAGACTGACATTGACATTGCGATGCGCGTAGTTTCTACAGTGCGCTAAATATCGACTCATGTTCTGTGATATCACAATATAGAACGTCAGAGTTGACGCATCACGCACGTCACACACTTCCTACATCTACTCAGAGTCGAGACAAACACGAATAAGGGAGGGAGACATTCATGTGCCATCGATGTGTTTTAGGCTTCAAACACATTTGTAAACTTTACATACAGACATGCAAAAGTTGCATAAGTATATACAGCTTGCGTAATTTATAGTAAGCAACTTACGCGAGGTAAAACTACAAATGTGTGTTGAGACGTTATAACATCGAGTATAGTTAGTTATCTTACTTGATTGTATGTAGTGACGTCACTGGTGTGTGTCGTGTTGTATGTTGTATGTTGTGCGATGTGCACACTGCACAGTGCGGCGAGGCGTGGTGTTATATTCCTTGAAACAGTTGCGTTGTGGTGCGTTGACTACGCGAGTCTTGGTCGCTTGGCGTCGCGCTCCTCCCCCGCGGCGCTGCTCGCTCCCCCTCCCCCAACTCCGCCCCCACCACCTCCTCCTGCTCCTACTCCCCCGCCCCCGCCCCCGCCGCCGCCGCCGCCGCCGCCGCCGCCGCCGCCGCCGCCGCCACTGCTGCCGCCGCCGCTTCCGCCACTGCCACCACCGCCCCCGCTACTGCCCTCTTCCTCCTCGTCTGAGTCGCCATCGTAATCAACGAGACCCTGCCATACCAACACATATTTGTTACATTTGTCAATTATGTTTATATGGAAATTATATCCACTTGGCAAGAGAAAGAATTTATTAACATTGAGCCGTGATAAGTGAATAAAGTACAATACGTGCAAAATAATTCAGTCGGTCTGACGTTACTAATCAGTTCTGCCCTCTACGCCTCCAGTCACCCTATAGTCTCTGAAAACAATAGCCGCGACACCGCAAAGATCTAATTTCAGACTGACCGAGTTATTTTACATGTTTTGCAGGTATTTTTCTTCCTGAAAAATCTATTTGTATTGTATATGATTTAAAATAATAATCCAGAGTGATAAGCCAAAAGCAGCTATAAAACTCTTGAATATCACTTATATTTTAATTGAGACATCATCCTATATTTTGGGGTAACGAGCGCAGTCCATTGCCATCCAGACTTTGTAATTCCAAGTACTGTGTGGAGTTGCTTCTGTTTATGGGCTTGCGTGGCGCATACCATCAGGCGGGCAACCTGCTCGTTTTGTCATTCAGAACAATAAAAACATAATCTCTAAATACAATTCTAAAAAGACACAAGTATAATTTAAGAAAATACAAGTGAAATGAAGCAAAATAAAAACTCTTTCGCTAGACATAAATCTATACCAATGTTTCAGAGCCCATAGTAGATTGTTCTAACGCTAGAAAAACATTCTTATACATATACCTGAATAGCTTATTCATAAAATATTAACTAATATTCAAAACAAGTATTCAAACTAAATCTCAAATCATAAAAACAAAAACTTAGCAACATATAAATTAAAGCAACACACATAAAACTCAAGGAAACCTTTCCCTCTACATTATATTCGGAACTGTAAGTTTTACTATGCAACTGAATTATCTTTACAAATGTTTGCAAAAGAGCAAACATAACTTCATAATATACTTGTAAGCACCTATTTTAATAATGGGTACATTTTGCTTGTTCGTATGATTCGAGAGAGATGCATCGAATCTGTAGCAAAGCAACAAGTATAGGATATGTGAGGGAACTAAAAGTTTACCTTATCGAGTAATCTGGGCGAGGATACCTGAACGTCAGTGTGCGTCGGCTTTGGGCTCGTCGCCGTACTGAGCAGTACTCTGCTCGGACCGTTCGCACTCTCTGTGTTCGTGCACACTTTCTTTTCTGCTATTTTACCTGAAATATAATCATAATAAAATAATGAGTTATTGATACCTAAAATATATATAACATAACATAAGCTCACGCCTGTATCTCTGGGGGTAGGCAGGTGTGTAATTAGTGTTGCACCTACAGTTCGCTGATCTTATTTCCGTCACACTATGAGATAGGGAGCAAACCTATCCCCTACTGAGTACAAATTCTAATTCCGGGCATCTCATGTAGAAATTTCGTATGGAAAACTCAACACGAATTGTGGTTACCTGACCCAGGATTTCAACTAAGACTTAACGGTTTCTCAGGTTGTGTAGACCGTCAATGAGGCGATAAAATAGCCAAAATATATTGATTACATTAATTAACATAACATTAAAAACAATACACTACTATACTGATGATAATGTTTTAAACCTCAAATATAAACCATGTTACAGAAAGGTGTGGTCAAATTTAAGCAACATAGTGTACGATTCAAGTTTTTCACCCCCCTGTAGTACCAAATCCGATTGCATTGCTAGGACATAAAGCATTTTCTTTTTTTATCGAATGAGTAACATGTCGATATTCGACTTGCAACTTTGGACAACTCTAAATGATAAACAACTGAGTTTTTTTCTCACTCCCGCATTTTTATTCAAGCTTCACTTAATTCATAGGGATATAATCGATCTTATCGATCGTAATAAACAAGTTATTAAAATTATTGTGAAATTTAAGATGTCTAGATTTTGATAAGATTCAGTACATAAACAATCAGTCAGGTGTATGTAACAACCCTTAAATATGACCACACCTTTCTATAGCACATTGTACATACATAATTTATCATGCATACTATACAATCCTAGTAAGAATAGGAATGACCTTGCGCCATATTGTGACGTCTTAGATTACTAACATATGTCTTAGCTTGTACTAGCTTCAATAGATTTTCCAACACTAATACTTAGCTAAATAATGTAGAAAAATATGTGTATGCAAAATAATGTACCTCACAAATAGTACTTTTCAATACTTATTTTGGTCGAGGTCATCGACGATCTTAATCTTATTATTTGGATTACATAATACAGATAGAATGGCATATCATATCAGTGATTCAGGTGTGAGCTTGTATATAAGAAACTCGCACGTGGTGACTAACCGATGGCGTCGAGTGCGTGATGTGCATGCGGGTGCGGCGGGTGCGTCGGGTGCGGCGGGTGCGTCGGGTGCGCGTGCGTGTGTGCGTGCGCATGTGCGTGCGGTTGCGCTGCGTCGAGCGGCGCCTCGTCGTCGAGTTCGTCGTCGTCGTTGAACCACATCTCCTCCTCCTCGTCGGGCGCGCGCGCCTCGCGTCGGTACCGCGCGCGCAACAGCGACGGCACCACCGCCTCCGTCACACCCACGCTACCGCTCACTGGAAATAACATGAAGACGATAAGTGTTATGTTATGTATTACCAAGGTTAATACCTACCAGTAACACCCACCCGTACCAATATTTATCAGTGGTACAGTCACTAGGGTCATGGGCCGACAGGGTTGTTACCACTCTCTCATCGAAAACCAATGTAAAGTAGCAGATTGCTGTTGTGTTTCATTCCCCCCCTTAGTCACTATCCTTTCCCTTTAAAGTCGGATACGCATCCATGATGCTTCTGGTATTGTGGGTTAGTTATCATTGGCAGTGCAGATCATTTACCATCAGGTAACCCACTAGCACATTTGCTGGCCTATACTCTAAAAAGTCTCATGGTAATTATCGCTCCAAACAATATGTTTGTTATAATAGCAAACATAAATAAACATTTAGACCCATATTACAGAACAACACTCAAATGAGCTCTTTGCTAAGTGTCGATTTCAGGACTGAAGTTAGTCACGAACCGCATTGTGGCTATTGTTTTCAAAGACCAAAGGGTGGCGGGAGACGTAGAACGCGGGTGAACTGATAATGTGACTCTGACTCGAAGCTTGTAAGCTTGGAGTTACAAAATAACTAAAATTATTTTCAAATAATATTATATGAAGAAATGCAATCGTACCTCTTTCTCTCTCCTTTAACTTGTCTTGGTGTTGATCGTACCGCGTTTTTAAAGCCTTAAATGTCTGTACATATTCAACATCTTCCAGTATTTTTCCATAATTTTCCACAACATGTGAACAAAGTGATTTGATGTCTTCAAGTTTTATGAATTCAAATAATTCTAATATAGCAGAATCTAGCAAGTTATACCTGAAAATAAATATATAGCACATAGTATATAAAAATATGTCATCGGCAAATATTGGACTATCATCAAACTAACAAACCCTATTTCTTCAATAAAACCTTGGAATCTCTTGCTTCAAAAAAATAAAATCAATCATTATTTTAAATTATACAAATATTACTTCTTATTCACTAGATGGCAGGCCATTCGTGTACTATGCCGTAAATACTTTGTTTATTTCTGCCATCATGTAAACACTGTTGTGTTCCTGTTTGATGGACAACCCTTACCTTACCTTACCTTAACCCTAAAGCCAACCCTTAGGGCTTGCCATCAAACGAGTGACCTTCTCATTTAATTATTCAGATTAATAAAAATAAAAAAAATATAGCAACTTCTAGTTAATTGTAATGTTTGAAAAGGTATATTTACCTGCCATTATTTCTAAGGAAGGCGTCTATAACTGGTGCAAACAGGTTTCCCTTTATAATGTATCTGTTGTAATATTCGTCCTTGAGCGCAATAATCTTTCTCATAAATCTTAAGGCGCCCAGCACCAGGAACGTGTGTGTTGACCTCATCAATACCAATATACGACGAAGGAGATCCTACAAACATACAAATATTTTATTTATTTTTAATTTGTATTTATTTTATTTTAATTATGTATTCATTGTTAATTATCGCTTGCTTTAACAACGAAGAACCATCGTGAAAAAACCTGCATACCTGAGAAGAAGAAGGGTATTTCAATAACGAAATGCTCAGTATCAGCAAGGAGTCTGGAATTTGTGCCCAGTATGGCGATAGGCTCGCCCTCTATCACATCGTGGGACGGAGATACGCTCGTCGAAATGTGGGTGTATTGGTTACACCTTTGCCTACCCCTTCGGGGATTACAGGTGTGAGTGCGTATATATATCCAATCATTTGAAACTCTATCTGATAATTTCAAACCCAGCTTGGGGTTTGAAATTGATTGAGATTGTTATTATTAAACAAAACCTCACCTTATTTAATATGCAGGTCTTGATATGGTATGTATGATGCTCCACACAGAAGGACAGTAGTTCCAACACAAGCCCCAGGAGTTGCACTGTGTGGTAATCCTCCTTCAACGGCTTCTCACCAGTTGTGTTCTCTAGTAAGGGAGCTGTGAATTAATATAATTATTCCATTTGAACATTTTTTGGGATATTTCACACCCGCGGCCTCTAGCTTCACAGTCGGCTACTCGCCCTCTGCGCCACGGAGGGTGTCCTATAGGTATATATATTATATGGAACACATAAAAGTAAATCAATTACCTTACACTAGCAAATATAACTGTAATAAAGGTATTTATTTGTCTTCATAATAAATATAACGATATAACCTATGCTGTAACTGATTTATCTAAAGCTAGGATTAACTGGGATTCATGAAACAACGTACAAGATTCAATTTAAATATATTTTATCTTTATGAAAGACAAGCTGTGGCCCGCGGCACCGCCCGCGTTAATATATTTATCTGGGATACAATTATTCAGTTCTGTACAAAGTTTTATATCAATTTCTAGTTACTCCCCGTTTTCCTTAAAATGAATTTTTTTTTAATCCTTTCTTAGCAGGCCTCTGCATAAGATACATTAAATGACTAAACTTCATGATCCTAGCTTTCGTAGTTTTTGAGATATGAGTAAGTGGTATTTCGCTTTTATACAGAAAGGTGTGGTCATACTTAAGGGTTGTTACATACACCTGACAGTAAGTGTTTACTTACCTACCAGATCGTATCAAATTCAATCAAATAGAAAAAAAATTGTAACCTTTAAATGGTTTAGCAGATTTTCTTCCAACATAACTAAGAATTATATTGATGAACATAGCTTTGAAAAAAAACAAAAAACCGTATTCAAATCGGTCCATTCGTATAGGCGCTACAGTCAAGAAGGGGTCAAACTTATAACACCCTCATTTTTGTTGGTGATTAAAAACTAACCAAGTTCAATTATTTCGATAGAACCAAAAATAAAATCAGACTTATCGGCAATCCGTTTATTTGTTTCCATATCACGCAACTGAGGTCTAATATTTGAAAAAAAGATCAATAACTGTTGGGAAGTATCTTAGATTAATGACGAACCACTAACGATTGTATGCGACGTTCTGACTTTGTATATTATGAACATCAACTTGACCTATTTGATTTGAAAACTGCCATGTAATTAGACCTCCACATTGTCAGAATTGAAAACAAGAACTAATGTATATTTCAATAACTTTCATATAATGCATAAGCTGTTTTAGCAGGCGGTATGTAGTTGTATTAAGTATTTTGCACTGTGTAGTATAAGGCTTAACTTTCAAGGTCACTTTTAGACATCACCAAAATCCCAATAATATTGATAAATGCACACCTAACTAAATGATTATCATTTTAATACTTAATTTAGTATTTAAAATTTAGACAAGTGTTTTGCAATTAGTTTCATGCTGTGAAATAAAAAGAAAATATCTGTAAATATGTTCATAAAAAAGGACTATAATAATTACTTTCACTAATTGTCCTACATGTTAATCCCACAATACAGTTAAATAACTGTATAGATATAAAAAAAACTAGTACCATTCAAGTTTAGGCATTCAACTATCAGCTTGTTGCATATTAATAATAGAAGACTATGAATATTTTAGAAATGCAACAGGTAATAACAGCTGTCCAGCGAGGTCAGTTAACAGATTATAATATAGTTACAGTACTTAATATTAATACTAACTATTCCGCAGTTCTATCTGTGTGGATATTGTCTAGAAAGATTAAAATGGTAACCAACGGACCACCCTGTACTCTGATATATATGCTTTATTTACATTTACTTACAGTTTAAATTATCTAAGTAATTCCATCAGAACAGGTTTAGTTTCTGCATGATTCCAAATCATCAACTATATTTTCAACAACTTATGTACAGTAATCGGCGGTAAATAATGCACATCGAGCTAAAGGGTGAGACAATCGGCTGGTTTCGTCGTAGAAACGTAATATTGAATGACACGAGACAATGCTCTACAAGGCCGAAACTAACCAATGGTTTTTTTTGCTTTATAGTATAGGCAGGCAAACAAGCAAGTGGGTCACCTGAGGGTAAATGATCTCCACCGCCCATATAAGCCAACAATACAAAAAAAATATGGGCGCGTTGCCGACCTTAAAGGCAAGGGATAATTAAGGGATTGGGAAGGAGAGGGGAATTTGGACCGCCGGGTATCTCACTCACCATACTAAACGCAGCAGCAAGCTGCTACTTTACGTCGGCTTTCTGTGCGACAGTGGTAACGACCCGGACGAGCCGGCCTATTCATGCTATAGACAAGTGTTTACAGCATGGCTCTACCACTCATAGCCCTCCCTCTTTAGCTTGATGTGCATTATTTACTTGTACAGTTATTGTCATTATTTGGGTATGTGTAATGTGTATTGTTTTTTAACCAACAGTAAATAGAATATAAATAATATATTATGTTTGAAATTATTTATTATAAAATTCTTTCAAATTGAAATGTCAAATAGTTGATACAAAACAAAAATGCTAATTATCTTATTCTAGTTGATGTACATAATATATTATGTCCCTAATTAGATAATCTTTGTCATTGACCCTTGAATTTGTTGATTATAACAATGATTTAACCAATATTTCGTTCTTTAGGGAAAAAAATGGTCCAATATGTTCTTCAAGGCTACCTCATTTCATTCAAGCAATTACATAGTAATAAGTGGAGACATTAACATAATGAAATACATTAAATATTTTAAATTAGCATGACATATTAAGAACTTTATAAATTTTATGTTACATGTGTTTATGTTAGGTTATTCTGGACTGTAACATTACTTATCAATGTTCCCATACAATACTTTTACTTAGAAAAAAATTAAATCTTTCATTTTACAAAAAAAACATCCTAGCTAACATTAACTTGCTGAGAAAGCCTATGAAAGTACTTGTCTTAATGAAATTAAGTTAGAAGTAAGCATTGAAATTATCGGATAATTATCTGTTTTTTTAAACCCTACATCACCACTTAGTTTACAATACCGCATAACTCGAAAATTGGATATGTGATATTGTCATTAGATAAATTGTTTTTGCCGCGTATCCAATAAATTTACACATTTTTATTTATTAACCATACAAAGTACGATGTTCAAATAGTTCTGTAACCGCGCAATTCATTGGTTACATTCATAATAAATATTAAGTTTTATGTTTCTTCTGAAAACTAAGCCAATTTAACTTGCGCGGTATTGTTAGCTAAGCGACGATATGTTTTGTCACTCTAATCTTCTAACAAAATCAATCCAACATACAAAGCGTCACTTAACTAGCACAACACAATTGACATTTGCTAAGATTTCAGCTGAAAACCTGTGATCAAGTTGTTTTCCCTTTTTTTATACACATGAATATCATAAAGTAGCTATAATATTACTACTACAGTGGCCTGCTCATATTTCTATTCAGAAAAAAACCTCAAATATTTTTGCAAATTAAAAAAAACAATCTAATCAGTTACATATTCAGTTTTTTTTTTAAATCTTAGGACTTATGTATTGTGCAGCACCATTGTCTAAGCAAGGAAACCACTGCTGTAAAAATTAAATATAAAAACAAGTATAAATTACATACCTATAAGTGTCTGTATACTGTGTTTGTAGAAAAAATTGAGGAAGTCTGCTTTCTCACTCTTGTTGACGGACGCAAGCATACTTTCAGGGTCAAGCAGTATACGAAGGACACCCATTAGCTGCACAGCCCCACCAAGTTCAGGATCACGGTCCCTTAACATTTGCTCTATAACTATATTTAGTAACATTTGTTCCTGCAAATAAAATTATTATGTTAAAATCATACTGTTTTTTAAACACGCTGTTGAGCATGTGCACATCAGTACAAGATTCACAACTGCATCACATTTACTGCATATTACGAGTGGTAGAGCCATGCTGTAGACAGTTTTGTCTACAGCACAAATGGGCCAGCTCGACCGGATCGTTACCACTGTCTCACAGAAAACCGACGTAAAGTAGCGGCTTGCTGCTGTGTTTCGTACAGTGAGTGAGATATCCAGAGGCCCAAATTCCCTTCCCATTCCCTTAATTATCCCTTTCCTTTAAGGTCGGCAACGCGCCCATGATTCTTCGGGTACAGTAAGCGTATATGGGCGGTGAGATCACTTACCATCAGGTGACCCACTTGCTTGTTTGCCGGCCTATACTATAAAAAAAAAATGTCTTAATTGCATTCCTTCCACATCAATAATTTCTTTAAAAAATGTGAGACTATGTCTCGAAAACAAAAGTGGTGCTTAAATATTTTAAGATAATTTACCTCTTCTGTATTACTAGCTTGTTGTAATGTATAATCTCTTACTACAGAAGGTGAAAATTCCACAATGTATGTTAATATGTCTATTGATGCAGTCTTCGTTTTCTGATCATCTATGCTTAGTGTGATTTCCAATGCTGGCAGGATCCCCAAAGATACTAATGTCTTATAAAACGCATCCTTATCTTGTGGTTGTAAATTTTGCGAAAAATTGCAAAACTCTTTTAAAAATAAGACAGAATCACGCCTCTTTATATTAGGAGTCTTATCGTCCATAAGTAATTTAAATAAATCTGTAAGAAATTTCTCATCCTCTTCTATAAGTTTTACTATTTCTACTTTGTTAAAAAATATAAAACTTGAGAGTGTGCTTAGCAGGTTGTCCTCGAAAACTGTGGGTGTGGGTAACACAATATCTTGTATGTACTGGACTCTGTAAGTTTGATGTATCTTAGCTAACAAATCCTTATTTTTTATAGGAACCGCCTCACGGAACTTTGCCAACTCTTTAAGATATTCTCTGTGCTTCTTGGGCTGTGGCAAACTGGGGTCGTATTCTAAGCAACCCACTACATCAAATATTGTGTCATCAGCAAACATTGTGTCAAAGAGTGTGTTTTTGTTGAGGAGAAATATACTTTTAAATATTTCATAGAGATGGTGCAATCCCTCAATGTTTTCAATATCTTCACACATATGAAAGAGGTTTAGTAATTTTTTTATATAATGCTGAGTTTCTAATGCTGCTGCAAGCTTGTCCTTACGAGCTGGGGAGACCAAACAGCTGTTTACCAATTCACTGATATCCTCAAGGCGTCCCATTTCACATGCTGGCAACTCTACAGGTTGGACACTATCTGACATTTCATCAAAACGTTCATCTTCAGATTCCTCAACTATGTCTTGTGTTATTTCAACTGACGGATCTTTTCCTTGTACCTAAAAGTTGAAATTTATATCATACTAGTCTAAACTTCTTATTTCACCTAACAATCTTATCCAGCATGAATATGGCACCATTATGTGAGCTGATCACCCATGTGTGCATTTCACAGACTGCCCCACCATAAATACAATACAATTATAATTGCAGCATTATTATGAACAGATAAAATAAAATAGATGAGGAAATGTTGGCATGGACACAATTGTCTAACTCTATTCTGTTCAACTTGATCACATGGTTTTGTATGAAATACAGTTTGTTATTAAGACGAGTATGTTTTTGGTGATATAATAGTAAGGACCATGAGCTATGTTTTTGGCTCAGTTTACTTATTCACAATCCCATTCAGTCAAATTGAACGAATTACTAGATAATTAATTGTTCCATAAAAAAAATTGTATGTAGCAAAATGTGAGCTTGTCAAAGTGGTGAATTATCAATAAACTTGTCTTTACACTGTAATGTTTACAAACAAATTACATAATCTACCATATGTTAATGATAAAATGGAATTATACTGATAAAACTTTCTACTTTTTGTATGCATGATAACAGTATTTTTGAATACTAGAAAGTGTTTTGTATGGGAAATAAAATGAAAATATAAATAATTTCTACTATAGAAATGTAATTTTTCTAATTTTGACCACAATTTTCTAAGTACACATCTGTAATGGCAAATATATATTATTATATTATGTAAACATTAGATTAAAAAAAACAATATTTACCTGACAAATTTTCTCCCATATTTCATCGCAGCCAGCTTTTTCTTGAAAACTTAGTGCTAAATCGAAGTTGTCACCTTCTGACCACACTATCAATGTGTCTTGTTGCTTCTGGTATGCGGTATCTGGTTGGATCTTGCTCTCGAGAAGCAGGGACCCTTCGGACTCTGCCCTCACCAGGAGTGAAGTCCCTTTTAATCTTTCCACATAACATGATGATACATGACCAGTTCCTCTGTCGTCCCACTGTCTGTCCGCGTTCAGAGCGTAAAGCTTCACTCTTCGTCTTGTGTCTGTCATTATAGTCAGTGCTCTAAACACTATGTACTCAAATACTGATTTAATTATTGTGGCGCTAATCTAGTGCACCCCGATTCGTATTTATTTAACTCCCATTGGTATAAACACATATGCACTTCTGTAACAAAAATAACAACTTTCATGAAGAAACGGCTACAAGAAATATTCCAATTATAATTACCGCAATTACATTCCGTCTTGTTCTTAATTTTCTATGAAACACACCTAACCATGAATAGCCGGCACGATAATTTCCTTTAGGACAGCTGAAACGGCGTCGAGTGTTAGCGTCCACATCCGAATGGGATTTAAAATTTCGTACAACAATGGAATAATCATTAAAATTATTGGAAATCACAAACAAAACAATACAAATTGTAAACCTTCCATCGGGCACAAATACTTATGTTATCAATCAATTCGATTCAAGCGTCTTCTTTACGTGTTTAAAATTCGCAAACAGTACAATATTTACCGGAATTAACATTACAGAATCGTCAAATTGACGTACCTTCAAAATAGTACAACATCAAATATCGCCATATTGGATTCACAACAACGCTTCAAAAACGGGGTTCTCAAATGACCTTTAAATAGCGGGATATTCAAATTAATGTGTCCAAATCATTTTATTCTAAATCAAAGTCGAATAAATTTAATAAAATTAATTTGATACAATATTTTACACTATAGTTATTTAACGCATACTATATCACTTATTTAATACTAAATATTATTATCGTTTGTAATTTATTGTGTAAGTGCATGAAAGGCCTTGTCACCTTCAAACAAATGAAGCGGGTAGCCCCATATCCATCTTTTTTCCCTTAGATCCTTACATCTTTTTCTTCTGTCTACCTTTATCCAACTCGCAGTTGGGTCGGCGCAACGTGTTTTTAAAACACATGTTACAGAAAGATTTGGCTTGTAGTTTTTACAACCGGCCGCCTGCCTGACATCAACCCGTCTGGGGAGAAAACATTTAGACCTGAAACTTAAATTTGTGGATCACACAAATCAAACATTTTGATTTGATTGGAAATAAAAAACATAGTATCAAGAATTTTTTATTCGACATTGAAATGGTGTTACATGAGTTGTCATATAAACATTTTAAAAGAGTCTGTCGCGTCACCCTGCTTGTCGAACCAGCTTGTCGGACTAAAACTCGCAGGATCCTACAAGGCAGAACATATATTATGCCGCGATACACGGTACAAGTTTAATAATCTGTGGCGCTTTGGCTGCCATTTGCTGCGTTCTGTCAGTTATTCTTGATGTTATTAGTAAAATATTTTTGTTTTACTAAGTTTTAGAATTGTTTCTGAATATAATAAGCCACACAATATAAACATAAAATACTGAATAGTTTTTATCTATAAAAAGAACAAAATGTGTTGGAAAGTGTGCGGGTTATCATGTGAGAATTGTTTTTGTAATCTTCTATAAAACAATGTTTATTGCCGATTAGTTTTGGAAGACAATAAAAATATTTATCTCCTAATTCACTACTACGAGACAAGAAAGCATAGGAACTTAGTAATCCTTGACGAGTATTTACAAAATTATTAATGTGACATATGTCATTATGATGTCAAAAGAAAGATTCTTGCACAAAAATCAAAATATTTTGTTTTGTAACAAATAACATTACTTAATACGCATTTATGTAAGTATAATAAATGTATTGACACTTTCAGTATGAAGCTGTGGGACCAAGCTAATTTGAAATCATTTCATAGCATCAATATTGTTTGTATAATTGTGTTGTAAAATGTACACAGTATGTCTTATTTGAGTGCTTCAGAAAATGTGGGGTGAGTATTTGTACTGCATATAACGCGATAATTATTATTCTTAATCTTTACATTTATTGATTTCTCCAATATAGGCACACCCAACCAAATTCTGATTTTTATTATTCTCTTTATTGTTGTATCACTTTTGAATCTTAATATTGAATTAACAGCACTAAGCTAATGTAACTATTCTTGTTGAATAATGTAGTGAATATAAAAAAAACTTGAATGAATTTAGAACTAACCTCACAGACATAAATTTAAACTTACCTAGAATAAAAGTATAAACTGTTACATAATAAATTATATGTAAAATCACAAACATGTTGTATCAATATTTTTCAATTTATCCAAACAATAAGTATGTAATTATAGTTTCAGTGGTATTCCCCAAAATATATCAGATGGGAGCTGTGCAACTCAGTATAAGATGGCAGTTGAGGGTGTGTCGAGCTGCAATGATGTGAACATGTTCATACATGACAACTCAGGGGATGAACAGAATTACATAACTCAGTTCAACGATAACTTTTACACCAAATTCAAAATTGATCCAAATGAATTGTACACATTTCATGACTCTGACGTTGTGGCGGGTGAGATCACTGTGAGCCACACTGAGGATAATTACATATTTGAGAGTGACATCAAAAATAAATTCATTGATAGTCCGAATAAAGATTTGGACGTGTTAGCTGCATTTACTAATGGAGATATAAAAGAAGAGAAGAAAGATGTGATCTCTAACGGGCATTATGCATTGGTGTCTAAACCTGTTCAGCCTATTGTCAAAGAAAATAAGAATGCACATACCAAAGTAGCGAAATCTAAAAGTGTGGCAAAAGAACCTGTGAGAAAAGATTCGTCAAGCACAGTTCGTAGGCTGAGTGTTCATAGCCCAAATGCACAAAGCCCTACTCATTGTACCAAAAACAGTATTAATAGCACTAATACAAGTAATGTGAAACAAACGTCATCAGGGAAACAGTCTGGTGGTGAAACATTTCTGGATGTTTTCAAAAGAGAACAAGGTTTGATTGAAAATTTATGTGCAACCATCAAAACTGAACCGTCAACAGCATCCATCAAAGTTCCAACTTCCCCACCTAAGAAAGCAGTATCAGGTGATTTTTTTTTACTTGGTCACAGTACTGTGATAAAAGATGCCCTTTGTCAATCTTCGTTGTTTAAGGTCAAACATCAGCACTAGCCAGTGAAATTAATTTTGTTTAAATTAAGTTAAGTTAAAAAAACACCGTTGATATTATATGTTGATAGGAATGGTTTTTCATAAATAATTACAATGAATATTGACAATGCAAACTATAAATACTGCTTCTAGAGCTAATATATTCCAAAATGAATAATTTAAGAAAAAATAACTTTTAACAATAACAGTTTATATAAGGTTTTGTTGGTGATAACTATTATTCTACTGATAAACAATGGTTATTTTTGCAGAATTTATTTACATTGATATATTATGTCGAAATATATTTAACCATAACCATAACCAAAATTAATTTTGCTGAAGTTGGATCTTAAGATTTGTTGTGATTTTGCAAATAATGTTTTGCTTTCAGTGCCTCATCAGACATTTAAAAATAAGTATGTAATCTAATGTTATAATCGTCTACATTAGATCATTGCTATTGTTCTTCATGTTTCCCAAGATAAACAAAGATTGCCAAAGCACATTATATAAATCGTAGTATGGTGTACCCATTTATTTGCTTTTTTTTTCTTTGAATACAATCTGATGAGGACATCCTCATTCCATTAAGAGGAATTCCTCTTTTAGGTTTGTACCTAAAAGAGGAATTAGCATAGGTGAAAATGTATGTTTAATTTTACATTTATTTGGACCATTTTACTGGCCCACGTATAAAATAGGCTAATTATTAAGGTAGGTATTAACTTATATTACATTCTTTTATCTTTAACATATCCAGTAATCATGTTATGCTGCTAAATTTAAATCATTTAAAAACTGAATACTTTTACACATTTTATACACTTTGGTTGCTACAAAGTATTTGTTAAAATCATTAATTTTCCTGTTCTATTCATCTTTATCGTCATTGTAACATGGATATAACATAGCAGGAAGTATATTTAGTCCCTAGTTAATTGGCAAACAGTAAAATAACCCACACTGCCACTTCATTTTGAACCTTATTGTATGTTGTTGTGTATTTGACTCATCTTTTTACACTATATTATATAAAAGGGAAATACACTCACTCAATCAAGAAATCTCAAAAACCAATAAAGCTAGCTAATCATGTAATTTGGTCAGTTGAACTCAGATGATGGATTGTGTAATGTATGGACCTGCGAAGAAAGGATTTCTGGAAATTTACATTTTAAGGGGGGCAAAGAGGGTTGAACTTTGTATGAAAATTTTGAAAAATGGAATACAACCGAAATTTAGTACTTATTATTACCAGTATTGCTTAAATAAAAAATAAGACACATGTCTCACATTTTTGTAAAATTCCCTTCGCCAAAAAGGGGTTGTGACGTAATGGCTAGGTGTATATAAAAATGACATGTAATGTATTATGGAAAAAAATTGTACCTACTGAGATTAGGACGAGCGCGTTAGTGTGATTTTAATACTAAAATACGTTTGACATCTTTAAAGACATCTTGTTGATAACAAACCTCTTTAAACCTTAACCTATAGTTTCTCTAATGCTGATAGTGATTGATGGATGAATGGACTAAATTATACCTATTCTTTGCTTGCTCGTCATTTTACGAATGAGATGTTTGTGAGAGTATCTTCAATGCATCCAAATATAAGTAACAACACACGTCTTTTTACTTCGTGCTACACATGTCGGAAGTGCAAAAAGTATCGACATCATCTTATCGAAATTGATTTCGATATATCAAGCAAAATATCGACAATGTGGCGATATTTGTTTTGTATCCTATAAAAAGTATCGTTTTCGATAATATGATTTCGATACCTGATTAATAATATCAATATCAAACATATCATCATAACATATTGAAGAAAACATATAAATATTTAAAGAAAACATATAAATATTTTTCGCATACCTACTGTACAATGTAAATATCTGATATGTATTGAAAAGACTAATTTTGATACAAATCCCAAAACATTTCATTAATTTTTAACTCAAGTCCACATCTAGTCTAATGTTTATAACAAATGATTAGGTAAGACAGCATCCCAATCTAAAGCGCGTCGTGGTCGAGGGCCCGCGGTGCATGAAGCGCTGCAGCGGATACCGGTGCAAAAGCGCGCCATACCCGTGCCGTGTGGCTCGTGGCATGCGCCAGGCGACAGCCTGTTCAGCTGTGGACCCCTGGATTACAAGCGGCCGGCTTTCACTTACCTGGAGAGTAGCAGCAGTGATGATGACAACATGCCAGATTTTGGTAAGTTGACTGAGGAAACACTATAGTCTTTTGGGGCTTAACTAGGTAGTAATTTATGGCGAATTGAAAAACTTAATAGTGAAAACTCTGAGTATTATACGACTTAACATCTTACAGCAGTGTTGCTGCTGTTTATGGGTTGGCGTGGTAATTGCCATCAGACGAGCGACCTCCTCGTCATTCAGGCGAATAAAAATAAACAAGTACAGGATATCTAAAATTAATTATTTACATTCTACGTACTATATTCATTTTATCGGCAGCAAAAATAAGATTGTATTTCTCAAAGACGCTGTGAAAAACAAACTTATTTTTGGCGTCGTCAAACTATTGTGCACCTAATAGAAAATATCCCATATCTTAAAAAACTATACAACTTGGCTTATTCAAATAAATTTTCGTGGGAAGCACCTTTTAAGTTATACTACCTTGATTTTTTTCTTAATTTTCAACCCCATAATTAAAAAAATAGAGCGACCACATTTTTCACGACTTTGGACAACCATATCTCACAAACACAACCTCTACCACACAGCCTATGTGCAATAGAAATATATGTCAGTTATGTATGAAGAACCCCGCAACTTTTGTTTTCATAATTTTACTACACTTTGTTCATAGAATACACTTATCATCCAAATTTCATCATAACAATGCTAATAGTCTCCGAGTAAAATGGCTGTGACATACGTACGGATACACGGACGGAAATTATAAGGGTTCCGTTTTTGCCATTTGTCTACGAAACGCTAAGAACTGGAAAGTGCATGTATAATATCTGGGGGTCACAGCCCACTATAATTGCTGAATACAGATTGTACTGAGACTAATCCATAATCTTCACCTATCCAAGCATGATTACTGACTCAACTATTACGCACACAATTCGAGTAAGTAATATTTTACAGGAAAATCACCGCATGTGTCATTAACTTCGCATTTGGTCACTATATGCTTGTCCGTACAGACATGAATGTAATGTGAATTGAATACTTTTTGAATCATAGATAGATCATATTTGCTTGGTGGTAGAGTACTTGTTTCTACCTTAACCATGGTGAAGAACTTCTCATTCCTATGGCCGACTGAGCAGTAAATTACAATACGATATTAACATAACATGGCCTCACGCATGTGTCCTTGAAGGGTTAGGCAGTGATGCAACTAGCACTACAGTTCGTCGAATTTATTTCCGTATGACGCTATAACGGGCACAAATTCTAATCGCGGTTAACTCATGTATGATTTTTTCGAAACACACCTTGTGATTGCCTGACCTGGGATTTGGACCTAGGATCTCAAGCATTTTCAGCCAAATATGGCATTTTTTTATAGTATAGGCCGGCAAACGAGCAAGTGGGTCACCTGATGATAAGCGATCTCCACCTCCCATGTACGCCCATAATACAAAAGAATTATGGGCGCGTTGCCGACCTTAAAGGAAAGGGATAATAAAGAATTGGGAAGGGGAGGGGGATTTGGGCCTCCGGATATCTCATTCACCGTACGAAACGCAGCAGCAAGCTGCTACTTTACGCCGGTTTTCTGTGAGCCAGTGGTAACAACCCGGACGAGCCGGCCCATTCGTGCTGTAGACAAAATTGTCTACAGCGTAGCTCTACCACTCGTGAACAATCACACTCGTGGGAAATGAGGCGATCACGATTTTACCTCTTAATAAAAAATATCTGAAGTTTGGATAATCCTCTACTTATATTCGTGGTACATGTGTGTGTGCGGCGCGCGTAAATACGAAAAACTAGCCGTGACTTGCCTGTATCAGTCACGCTTCAAGTCAGCCGATGTATTCTTAGTTAGGTACTTTGTGACTAGGTTTAACTACAATGGCGTAGTTTTTTGTCACTCCTAATTGTTTCTTGTCATTTATGGATTACACTTCGCCCACCAAGTTTTTTGGAGCCACTATGTCCTGACACGTATTGTTAAATACAAACCCTCCCACAGTAAAAATCACTTGAAGCATATTTGTACCTACATAAGTAGATACGAAAGACCAAGTGACCATGGCATGGATGGCTCGTTTCGGCGAATTGCGTTCCGTGGTCAGCCAGTAGATATTCAGTAATTTCAGGTGACGTAATTCTGGCCACCGTCGAGGGAGGCTATGTCTCTCGATCGCCAACTTTATAATATTTGGACTGCGCTGTATTGACCATCAGGTTTAGTGTGGTTATTTTGCTGTACCAGGATAAAAAATATATAGAATAGATAAATTGTAGGTAAAATATACTTACGTACTACCTTGATTGTAGTTAAATTGAAATTTATATTTTAGTTTTAATCTAAATACTAAGTTAAACACTGGCTTATTACGATATACATGTAAGGTAGGTACATTTGCAGGAACTTTTCATTATCACAAGGGTTGTTGTGAATGAATCATTTACGTCATAAAAATGTAAAAATTCGGTGTCGATAAACCTATGAGCGTGACTCATGAGGTCATAAGTCTCGTAAAATTATGCGTGACTAGAACTATTGTTTACATTTTTATCTAAACTGTTTGCTTGGTAGGTATTCTATTTTATATCGAACAGTTAACCTAGTTTCAAAGTTTTCAAGCCGCCTAAAGGCTTGGCTTGTATTTTTTAACGACCAGCCGTCAGCCTGACGTCAAACCCTCTAGGGAGAAAACACCCAGACACGAAACAAATAATTGTGGATCACATAGACATTTGTCGCTGCCCGAGAATCGAACCCGCGGCCTCTCTCTTTACAGCCGGTTACTCGCCCACTGCGCCACAGAGGCTGTCATAAGTAGACGAATATTATAATAATAATTAACGAGACTGTACCACACACCCGCCACTGTAACTCCTGTGCACCAGGATCGACAGTGGCACGTATTTTTGTTGACACCGAGCAATGAAGCTCGGCGAGTCTCTGGGAATTATAAATTGTCTTTGTCCCGCAACGAAATTAATCTAATAGAAAGTTAAGGAGGAGTTAGAAATAATAATTGTCCACTTCCCTCCATAGCAAAGCGGTAGACAAAATAATGAACTAAGGAGACATTAACCTCAGGCACTAATAATAATTAGTTAGGTATTTTAAATTGTTTATTGTGCTTAGAATCAGGTTATGGCGAGGTGTGCGTGGAAGAGAGCGCGGCGGAATCGAGAGGGTCGAGGCTAGCGTTGCGGCGGGCTGCGCTGCGGAGACATGTGGCGAGGGCGCACGCCGCGCTCCGACTAGCGAGGGATCACCGGGACGATCGTGCGTTGTCCACGCTGATCAAGGTATAAATTCAACGCTCGTCTTGCCGTGTGTGTGTATGTGTGATGTGCGTTTTATAACACAATCCGGCAAACGAGCAAGTGGGTCATCAAGTAGATGGTAAGTAATCTCCACTGGCCGTGTACACCCACAATATCAAAAGAATCATAGACGCGTTGCCGATCTTAAAGGAAGGAATTATTGAGAGATTGGGAAGTGGATTTTGGCCTTCGGATATCTCACTCACCGTTCGAAACGCAACAGCAAGCCGCTACTTCATATCCCACTGTTGGGCATAGGTGCAGTATTAATATAAGACGTATAGGTCTCCTTCGACTGACTGCCTCGGTGGCGCAGTTGTAATGCTAACGCTGAGGTCACGGTTTCGATCCCCGGGTCGGGTAAAGTGGTATTGGGTTTTTCTATTACGAAATGCTCAGTATCAGCCCGGAGGCTGGAATTTATGCCCGGTATGGCGATAGGCTCGCCCCTACCACATCGTGGGACGGAGATACGCTCAGCGAAATGTAGGTGTACGGGTTACACCTTTGCCTACCCCTTCGGGGATTACAGGCGTGAGTGCGTATGTCTCCTTCGTCTCTTCACAAACGATTTTTTCTATCCGTGTTTTTCTTTGCAACAGAAACAATTGACGGGTCCGAACTCGTCGGGTCAATTACCAACGCAAACGCTGAATCATCTGCTGGCGACGCGAGGGATGACATCAGTCCTAACGTCACAGGAGAGGAGACGACTGCGGTAAGAAAACACTGAGGGCCTTACTAATAAAAGCTGTATATTTGCACAGTCAAGACTTAATGCCAGAGGCATTTCCTACCAGTTAGTCTTGGGTGATGCAGAAAGGAGACAGAGTAGGTTACATCCATCTTAGTTATACAAATCGGTCCATATGATTAGGCGCTATGATGCGGAACACAGATATATTATTTAGATTATAACACCCTTCATAATGGGGTTGACATATCTAAAAAGGATAAAACGCAAGGAAAAATAACTCCCCTCTTTTTTGTTGAGGTTAAAAAATGCTCATATTAAGTAGGTAAAACACTTATTTATTTTTTGTGTAAAACTAAATGATCGAATATTATAAATAAATACATTGACTGTGTATGGCTGTCAGTACGATTAGGACGAAAGCTGCGCGTTACTGCTACAAATCAAAACAACATACTGACATGTTCTTACATGTACAAGACGTGCACAAAGGTGACCCGCTAGAACCGTTGCCCCCTCTCTCATAAAAAAATCAGTCACTATCTATAAGTGGTAAATTTTATCTTCCAACAGTGAGAGTGGTTGGTCAGGCGGCGAGAGCGGGTTCAGTCTGGGTCCGAGCGTGAGCGGCATCGCGGGCGGTACAAGCAGTTCAAGCGGTACAGTCGGTACGGGCGGGTGGTGCGTCACCGATCGCTGCACGTCACGCGCGCTGCCGTGCGGGCGACACTGCCTCACGCACGTGACGCACGCGCCCGAGCAGCGGCTGTACGCAGCGTGTGCAGCGGTGTTCGCAGGCGGTGCGCGCTGTCGTCAGCCGCTGCTGCCGCTGCACGACCACACGCCGCTCTGCGCCGAGCACGCATGGAAGCGGGTCAGCACATAATAATTACTCCAACACGTGATTGTGACCGCCATCTATTGTTTCCGGAACGATTTGTTTTTGATTCCGAAGACGGTGTTGACACTTATATGATTTGTTGTAATCTAAGTACAAGTAAAAATCATATGTATTTATAAGGTTGGTTTATAAAACTGCAGACATTAGTCCGGGCTTGAAAAACAAACTATTTGAGGTAAATCATTTAACATTTAATGTAGTAATTATACGATGCCAATAAACTTTAAACGCTTTAATGGGTTCTTCTTCATCGGCCGCAAGGCTTACCCCATAGGTGTCCATTACCGGTCCTGTGCCACGCATGACTCTGGACTTTACCTGGTTTCCAAGGTCAAGGTCAGAATTTGTATGAAGACAGGCGTTACGTATTGTGATTAGAGCCACCCACGACATGAGAGATCCGAGACGGACAATGAGTGTGTGGCGTGTTTGTTATATGAGGATTTGATCGTTTAAGATCATTACCAGGACAACTACGACAAGCTGAGCCGTGACAGCCGGCCGAAGAAGGTGGTGCGCACGCGCGTGCTGGCGCCGCGCACTCCGCGCACTCCGCGCTCACCGCGCACGCCGCGCACGCCGCGACGCGCCAAGCGGCGCCGACGCGCGCCTGCGCATGCGCGCCTCACACAACCGACACCGGCCGCGACACCCGCCACCGCCACCGCCACCGCACCACCACCATCCGCTGAACAATCACTCTCAGGTAACATGCCCCCTAATCGCCGTTCCCTATATTCTGTCTGTCTCTGGTTTTACTATACCGGCGACAGAAAATGTTATCTATTTTCGGTTTGACTGTCCCAATAAACATACTAATGATAGGCAATCCTATTCTTCATTGCTGTCTCTCGATGAGAGGACTGATAGATAACTACAGATATACGCCACTATGAAAATGACAGTTCAAGCGTCCCAATATTTTTTAAGTGCTATCTGTCGATAAAGTTATCTAGTTTTATCTTTATCGGTAGATTTTGACCGATAAACAGATATCCTCGGCCGTAAAAAAACGAAATAAATAACGCATTTCGAAGAAATAGCCATGAGTATACAAGGCTTACACGGCACTCGCACTGAAATAGAAAAATTAAATAAAATAGGTAAATATCTAAAAGAAAATATGAAATATGTCAAAAATTCCCATAAATAAAAATAATGCACCGTTTTGATAATTAAATTATGTGCAAGAGACATTTATATACTTGTTATTGCGAACACCATCAGTGCGTCATGTATAGTAAAACCCCCAATTCCCCCCCCCAAATAATTCCCTACTTCAGTAAAATCCCCCAAATTTGCTTGGGATTTTCGTTCAAAGGACTTGTACAGAGCCGTAATGTCTTGACAGTAAGAAGTTTCGATATTACATTGTGTTTTGCAACATAATAAGTATTTCTCGTTATTATTATTTCATTAACAGTGGTAAAAAATAAGAATTATAGATAAATGTTAAATTAAAACTTCTATTTCTAATCTAAATCATATCTTCATATTTTTTTTTATAAATTATACAATAGTTCTTCTTTATCAGCTTGATAGACTGCCTATCTATTGCTATCATAGTATCCGACGTACTTATCTAAAAAATAGGGACGATTCAAAGCAGTAGATAGAACAATACGGATGTTTGACGATAGCTACCTATCGTGAAATTGAAGATTAATATTGGGAACGGCCATTAGAATGCAAAATATTAAAAACAAAACTTTCCATCGCATCGTCACGTGATTGGTCCTCTCGACCAATCATAATCAAACGGCACAAAGGTTTGTGTGTTGTTTTTACGCCATATTCTTACCCCAATATACACATCTTTGGTCTTATTCATAATAAGTTATCGGAGCTTGAAAAGGCCGTTATTAGATGATTGATAAAAATTGTTATTCATAATCGTTTAATAACGCTAAAACGCTCATTAACTCTCCTATAAAGTGTTACTATTTTATAGAAGCTATAACCCTTCTATAAACCTATTTTAAGCGTTCTATAGTGAAAAACATGGCCGACATCGGTCAGCTTTTCCTTTTTATATTTGACGTATAATTTTACGTCTACTGATTTTTTTTTTATTTACAACTTTTTCTTTATTTATAACGGCTTCCCCCTATTTTACATTTCGCCAATGATAAGTACTATATTTTCAACTCTTCCCAAGAACGACGAAATATCAGCGCAGCGGCGCGGCGTGGTCGATTTCAAGGTCTTGTGGAATTTTATAACTCCTGTTTGTTTACCTTTCTTGACATTTGACATTAATGAGATGTCAATTTTCTTTTTTTTGTTTGTTTGTTCCATAAGGAACCGGCTAAGATCAGAGACCATGCTGTCAAGTCATTAGTTATATTCTTTTCTTATATTCCAAGAACGATGAAACGGGGGTGTGGCTCATTTCAAGGTCTTGTTGGAGTTTTGGTGTTAATTCCTTTCAGATCAATGCTTCTTAGACGACTTTCTTCAAGCGGATCGAAAGCACAAGGTCGATCAAATACCCTTGATCAAAAATCACCTAAATTCCCTATTTTTAATGTTTCTATACGTTATTCATCATTGTAAATGATTATTGCACAAAACCACACCACTTTTATACAACAACACACAACTTTAAACTAGTTTAGGAAATAATTAAATCAAGAGAGCCACCGCACTTTCAGAATTCCCGCCAAAACTCCGTCAATTTTCTTTTTATTTCGTTTGTTTCCAGTCTTTCCAGAGACAAAACATATTAAAATCATTCAATCAATCAATCATTTTCTGTGAACGGCAACTTTGTGTATGATAAACCTATTTTAGTTATCGGAGCGTTATCAAATGATTATGAATAAAGAATTTTATTGAACGTTCGATAGTCTTAAAATACGTTTTAACTAATGAAGGTTTATACCTTCGATAAGCGTTTTATTATGAATACCTTCGATAAGCGTTTTATTATTATTTATATACAACGTGTTACAGAAAGGTGTGGTCAGGTTTAAACAACATACAATGTGCGATGTTAGTATTTAACCCCGCGTAGTACCAAATTTGTTTATATTGCTAGGACATAATTAAAGTTATGCCTTGATCGAATAAGTAACATGTCAATACTCGAGTTGTAACTGTGGATAACACAAAATGGTAAACAGCTGATACGAGTGAACTCGGATAGGTTTACTAAACATTCCAATTTGTGTGAACTTGGCCCACGTTTCTATTGTACACGTTTTTATTTCTGCTCGTAATTTCATAATATCAGACATATTAGAACCAAACCAAAATACAGGTTTATACCTAGTTTATAGTTTTAGTTTATTTTATATTTTGACCTATTATCTATTGTGAATTAACTGTATGTGTCAAACTGAAATGTAACTTGTCAAATATTTGTGGAATAAATTATTATTATTATTATTATTAAAACCAACTAAAACTTCGTTAAGAAATACAAAAACCCATAACACGTTTCACGTAAGTAAAAGGAACACAGCAACTACTAAAATTCTTTAGCTAGAACGCCCGGATTAACGGACAACTCCGATAAGATTAATTAACACTACTTTATTATTAGGAGCAGTCTTTTGTATCAGCATTGTTGTTCTCGCTCACGCCAAGCCGTTTATGAGGTTCAGTATTCCATTCAATAGCAGGGGTCTAGCAAATTGGCCGCTAATCGACGTTTTAAAGACATCAAATGTAAACTAACACATTAGACCTATTTAACTTTTTTATGATTATTAAACAGTTATCAAATAGCAGCATTTATTTGACACAATCATTTTGATATTTTCTGAGTTTATGAAGTACGATAACGTCTTAAAAAATATGTTTTATGACTAAAAGCGAATATTATAATATGTTTAGTGTTGGTGCTAATTAGCTCGTTTGCTGACATCTACACTATAATATTATAAAGAGGAATGATTTGTATTTTTGTATGTAACGAATAAACTTAAAAACTACTGGACCGATTTAAAAATTATTAATTAAATTGCCGTTAGAAAGTTACATTGTCACTGAGTAACAAAGGCTATCCCGGAAAAGGCCATTCACGTGGGCGGAACCGCGACCAAAGGCTAGTCTACTATTAAAAAAAGTTTTTCTAACCAACTACAGCCAGTGTGCATACATTTTGTGTACACGCTGTAAACGCTATATCGAAAACGTTTATGTGCACGTTGCTGTACCGAACATATCGATTCAGATCAGCCGCGCGCATGCGCAAGACGGAACACCCCGGCATCCCCCACCCGCCCGACTTTGCAGCCTGGGACTGAATCGGTGTTATACCCATCCACAATTTGGTTGTCACTCTCACAGTTTTGAAAATGAATATGTTTTAATCGCTTGTTTTGCAATGTCTGATTAAATGTTAACCGCCTGATAACTCATTAGACAACTATATGAGGAAATACTAATTAGATTTTCGCTTCTCTGAATACGTTTACATTAACAGCATAATAATTTTTATTATTTTTCTATTGATCCATTTTTAATTAATAAAAAACGATTACCTGGCAGTATTTAAATAGGTTGTGAGACTATTAGATTAAAATTTAAAATGACCTTTGTATTAAACATTGCTTAAAATTAAATTGCTGTTATTGGTTTTTTTTGTCGGGTACATACCGCGCCTATTAGTGTCTATATACATGATCTGTCTCCCATCTAGAATAAAAATACTCGTATGTTTAAGTTATACATTATTGGTGTTTGTTTTTATTTAATTTATTTTGGTTTGATTATTCACAGAAATCAACGTGTGTTCAAACTCATCGACATACGACAGTTCGGAAGACGCGGCAATGGGCGCTCTCAGTGATAATGAATACATTGCCAGTTCCAGCAACCATGATATAGGTGTGTGGTGGAACATCTACTTTATAGGGAGACTGGTTGAACGACGGATTTATTAAAACAGGATATTTCATATTCGATATCAAACGAGTGTCATTTTCTCCTTCTTTATGTTTTCCGTATATCTATATATAGTATATCAAATTACTTCATGACTATAGAATGTGTTACAGAAAAGTGTCATATTTATGCTACGTATATACGTACCGCTTGAGACGATACAAGTATCCCTCCCCCCTCCCCCATAATACCAAATCTGACTGTACTGTTACGACATAAATAAAGAACATTAAATTTTTCGAACGTGTAACATGTCCATATCGACTTGCATTTTTGGAAAACACTAAAACCAGAAGAGTTTTAAGTTTTTAAGAGTCATACTCCAGCATTCACGGGCTTCATTTAATTTATAGTGATGTGATTGATCATATCGATCGTAATCGAGTGAGAGTCGAGTGATTAACATTAGCGTGAAATTTGAGGATGTCTCGATTTTGGTATGATCCGGTGCATAAACACTCACTGTCATGTGTATGTAATGATCCTTAAATATGACCACACCTTTCTGTAACACGTTGTATAATTTTGGGGACCTTAGAGATGCAACATCTCTCGGCAGTCGACATTATATTTGGTCTACATTGTGTTTACCATCATGTGCAGGGCAAAATATACTACATACATACGCACTCACGCCTGTAATCCCCGAAGGGGTAGGCAGAGGTGTAACTAGTACACCCACATTTCGCCGAGCGTATCTCCGTCCCACGATGTGATAGGGGGCGAGCCTATCGCCATACCGGCCACAAATTCCAGACTCCGGGCTGATACTGAGAATTTCGAAATAGAAAAACCCAATACCACTTTACCCGACCTGGGGATCGAACCCGAGACCTCAGAGTTAGCCTCAATTGTAACGCGTACGCATTACAACTGCGCCACCGAGGCAGTCTACTCGAGGCAAAATATACTACTTTGAAAAAAAAAGTGTAGGTAGTTCGGCTCATTTGTGCAGATCATGCTGTGTGTGTGATGTGTTTGTATAGACAAAATGATTGTTTGTGCTTGGCGATAAGTTTAGGACGACGGTTGACGCGTCACTCTCGCCCACATCAAAACTACATCACAATACTGCTATAAACATGTACAAACTCGCGCAGAAATAACACAAATTATTATAATTAGCTGAGTTAGGCACAAATTACCGTAGGTAGGATTAAAATAAATAATTTTACTGTATTCAAACTTCAATGTTATACTTATTGCGCTTGGATGTATATCTGTTAGCAGTAATGTTCATGAATAAATAAATAACAAATGAACCACACAATGCATAATATGCAGATGGAATCGATATTTTTATAAATTATTCTTTATGATTTAATTTCTTTTTTACATTTTGCTATTTATTATTTTTACAAATAATCACATTCTAAACATATCCTTCGTTCAATCAGTCATCGCGTATAATAGTATCGAATCTGTGACCAGCTAAATTAAAATAAGTTATTTTTAACCACCCTAAAAGAAGGGTGTTCTAAATTTAAACTTGTTTGTCTGATTTGACACCGTAGGCCGTCATACCGGGCACAAATTCCAAACCCGGGCAAGTTTGTTGGCCGACTTTTTGAACTCAGGATCTCACGGTTTATACGGTAATAAGGTGGTTGTATTTTTACCTATAATTTAATGAAACATGTATGTTTCAGAAGTGGAAGTTGGGCAAGTGCCTCCCGATGATATAATAGATCCAGCAGTATTGAGTCAGATTCCAGATGAAGCTTTTACGGAGTTCTTCAATCAAGGTAAGTATTTTTCTTTATTTCTGTATTGAAAAGTGACTACATTGGACGTAATGTTGAGTATAGTGCAGTCCAAATACAATGACGACCGTTAAAATATATTACAGTAACCGGCGGTAAATAATGCACATCGAGCTAAAGAGGGAGACAGTAGGCTAGTTTCGGTTGTCTCTGTCACTTAGTACATTATACGTCTCTGGACTGTCGCGAGTATTATGGCGGCCTGAAGATACTAGATATACAAGTAAGACGACTAACCTGAACGAATCGCTATGGCGGGTTAGTCACTATGGGTCTTACTTATAAACGTTACTTAAGCATTGATTAGTTAAACACTCTTTTGTCATTCTCTGTCAACGCAATTTGTAAAGTGACTACAAAGAGACGAAAACAGTGTTTAACTAAGTAGTGCTTAAGAAAGTTTATAAGTAAGGCCCCATATGTACGGTGGTCTATATCCAGTCGGATACAAAAATGATTAGGTATTCTCTCAGAAACAATGGTAGTCCAAATAGTAAAAGTTTTTTCATGTATGTATTATTTTTAAAGCAGAGGTAGGCAAACGAGCACGTGGGTCACCTGATGGTAAGTGATATCCACCACCTATGATCATTCAAGATCTGAGGAATCATGGATGCGTTGCTGACTTAAAAGGTATCAAAAAAAAGGTTACTTAAGGGATTAGGACGGAGAGGAGAATATACGCCTTCGCGTATCTCACACCGTAACAGCAAGCTGCTACTTCACGTCGATTTCCTGTGAGCTAATGGTAACGACCCGGTCGAGCCGGCTCATTCATGCTGTAGACAAAATTGTTTACAGCGTGTTTACTACAAAAAAAGTATGTGTGTATGTAAATCCGTCTGTTTGTTTGTGCAGCGGAGAGCGGCGGTAGTTTCGCTGAGAGTTCAGAGCTGGCGGCCGCGCTCGAGGCTGTGCTCGACGAGCGAGTACTAGACGCGCGTGCGCTAGAACACATCGACTCCATCACGGACTGTGTCTTTACCAACCAACACCAACATCTTGCCAATAACAAGGTAATACCAGCTCGTTTCAGGTTGCGGTAAATGGTGCGATCAACACCAAAAGTCGTTGAACACATCCAAGATTTCCAAAAACCGTAGGGTATATAATGTGTTACAGAAAAGTGTCGTAAAATTTCTCAAATTAAAAATCTCATCCCCCGTTGTACCAAATCCAGTTGCAGTGCTAGGATATAAAAAAAAAGCATTTTCTTCTTTGTCGAATGAGTAACATGTCGATATTCGACTGCAACTCTAGACAGCACTAAATGATAAACAACTAAGCTCTTGTCACTTCATTTATAAGGATGTGATCGATCTTATCGATCGTAATAAATGAGTGATTAAAATAAGCATAACATTTTAGGATGCCTAGATTTTGATGAGATCCGGTGCATAAACACTCATTGTCAAGTGTATGTAACGATCCTTAAAATATGGCCACACCTTTGTGTAAAAGGTTGTATAAGTCGTTTAACAAGACTAGCATCAATATGGGATGATTTACGATGGTAAAAGGTCGAAATTAGCTGAACACCATACTGTCAAAACTAACTGAACACTATCGTATTGCATTTAAATTGAAAATGAAATTTTATTTTAATTGTTAGTGGATCTCTAGCAAAATTTATGTTTTCTCAAAACACAACATCAACTGTATTTGTAATTGTAGCTCATGCTCGTAAGCTTCAGTCACTTTTGACAATCTGGTGTTTATATATTCGACCTTTTACAATGTTTATCCCATTAGACGCTAAGCTAAATCTACTTGTGTATATCTCACGATGTATAGGGGTTTTGGTTTGGATGTGTTTATCGATTTTTGTGTTGACTGTATCAACGGAATTCTATTACAGAGCCTACGCCGTCTGTCTTATTTTATACCTGAGAATCTACATATAAATTTCGTAGGTATGTGAAGCCTACTGACCTGCATTAGGCCAGTTGGTGGAAAAAGATCTAACCCCTCTCATTCATAGAGGAAGCCCGTGCCCAGCTCTCTATGTCTCTGGGTGAGGAACGCAGTCCAATGCCATGCAGTGCTTTGTAATTCAGGTTCTGTGGGGTGTTGCGTCTATTTATGAGCAGGCTAACGCTTATGAAAATAACGCTCATAAACATAGTAAAAATTATATTTAATTGTTAACAAAATTGCAATTGAAACCATGATGTAACCACAAGTTGAAATTTACAGATGCAAGTTCCGGAGTCAGTGCCGCTGGAGATGTCGACAAGTGCACCATCATAACACCATAACATATATTACATAATAACAAAATTAGGAACAAATTCGATATTCATAGTCTCAACAGTTGAACATATATTTCTTCATGCTTTAATTTTGTATGTATGCTATTAGTATAACGTGATGTCTGTGTGAAACGTTTGGTTCGAATGACAATGTATCGATTTTATTTACGGTTGTTTCCGAAGAATGGTAAATAGAAGACAACTGCAACAGTTGCAATGGTGAATGTGACAAAACTGTTTAACGGTTATTTTCAATTTACGATATTAGTTTGATTTTCCGGATAGATCGCACAAATTAGCCAATCAGAATACAGTTTGAAGGTACGTGTACAAATTACTTACTTTCATTGGTAGATTTTTCGGGATCTATCCGGATATAATAAGATCGTTTATTGAATATGGCTGTTAGTTTTTTACAGATATAAACTCTGAAATAATTAAAAAAAACGTATATTTTGGACAAAAATTTAGCTTGTGACAACAGTTTGGTCGATAAAATAAGTTTGGTCCCGACATATCGACATAAGCAGGGATGCTTTCTTATCCCTTTCCCCGTTTTACGAAATAGTTTTTTTTTAATTTAATTTTTTTACTGAATGCTGTGCTGAGGTCTCGGGTACGATCTCCAGGTCGGGTAAAAGTGATATTGGGTTTTTTTTAATCACGAAATGCTTAGTATCAGCCCGAAGTCTGGAATTGTGCCAATTACGACGATAGGCCCCTATCACATCATGGGACGGAAATAAGCTCGGCGAAATGTGGGTGTACTAGCTACACGCCTACCCCTTTGGGGATTACAGGTGTGAGTGCGTGTCATTGTCATGTCATTTTGGGGTTTATAAATCTGTTGATATGAGATTATGCAATGCACGAGAAAAGTGATAGTGAGTTCATAGCTGGTTCATTTTCGGATTAAGGTGTAGCTAGTTTTTAAAAATCTTAAATGAAGTTGTCGATTTGGCTTGTAAATATTATTTTGTTTCTTTTTTATGTGTGGCCATGTCTATTTTTGACAGAGTGATCCTATTTCGAGGATTCTCTTTTATGTAAGTCATGCCTCGTTCCCACAAAAAAAAAATGGTAAGTTTTTAGTACATGCTTAGCAAAAGTATAGGACCGATCAATAGTTTCGTTTGATAAAAAAAGAAGACTGATTAGTGATTACAGACAGTTGCCGAATATTTTTTATGGAAGAGCGGGCAAACGACCAAGAGGGGTCACCTGAAGGTAAGTGATCACCGTCGCCTATAGACTAAAGTGATCGTCGGTGCGTTGCCTATAATTTTACTGAAATTGCACTTTATTTATAAGTATTTATGGCAGAATTTTGCTTGCTGTTGCTCTGCGTATGTCATCGTCATTCGGTGGAGCAGAGGCGGTTACGATTATGACGCGAGATCGCGGGCCAATAACAGCGTAGCATTTTTTACATTAATACTATTGGCGTACTGCGTTGATACATTCAGGAGATTTATTTTTTTGGGTTAAAAGAATTGTGTAGTTTGAACCAAACTTGGATCGACATTAGGTACACCGAGACAACTGGTTACGCCGTTGATTGAATATTCATTTATAGTTACAAGCAAGTCGGAACCTTTATTGTATAAAAAATACACACCTTAAAAACTAGTATCTGCTAGTTACAACCCACATAAGAACAATAATTATAGATTACTTTGATTATGTCCAATTCAACGAATGATCTGATTTAATTCAGAAGAGTCATATAAAGCCGTGATTATAGTGAGGCAATTTAATGCGCGACCGTCCTTAGGGTTGACTGACGTGGTTAAGTGAGACCTTTCCCCCCCCCCCCCCTGCTAACATCTAGAATACCTCGTACCGCCAACGTCTATTGTCGCACAGAAGGGTCGAGCAAAATAGCCCCAAGAGAGTCGATTTAACGGGAAAAAGTTTATACCATTCTCCATTTTTGAGGTTCTCTGTTCTTGGGAAGCAGCCGTATGCCTGAAGATATTTTTAGCCCCTTTAGGTTGTTTATCGAAAGTTTGATACACTACCGGCGTGTTAGAGAACGGAAAATGTTTGATGGAACGAAATCACCAGAAGCATTTGCCAGGCATATATTATCTGCCTATACTTAATATAGTCTAGTTTAGATGAATTGTTGTTACGTAGAAAATGTGTCGTGGTTGTAAAAAAGAATGTTGTGCCCAACACACATGCGGGTGGATGTACAGTTATAATAACGAATTCGGTGGCAAAATTAAAATGACATACATGTTAAGTAATTCAAGTGCAGGGCTGCCAGATTCTATAAATAGCTACAAAAGTGTCCTAGACTCTCGTGTATATTTAGATAAAAAACAAAATCAAACTTCTTGACGAACTTCTTTCAAAAAACTCATCCACAATGTCTCGTGACCATGCATCATGTAAAAATGTATCCTAAACGTATGTTTTGTATAATTTTTTGGACTTTGCTGTAAGTATTTATAATTTTAATAAAATCGACTGGCATCCCTGCTAAAGTGACGCGCTGCACCGCTTTATTTTCCAACTTACGCCTCTTTTAGATGAGTGAATTTCAGGCGAAAATACGATTCCTTTATTAAACTATAACTAATGAATAAAATATCATATACTTATCTACGTCTTACCATAATTTCTCTTAATTTAAATGAGGCTTTTCACACAAAATTTATTGGTGCGTGTCGATGGAGTATCATTTTAGGTTAGGGCACTTATGCATAATGATGAAAACACCTCAGTGTGCGTTGGGCTTTAGTGTTACTCGGTGAACGAGTATGTTTGAAAGTAAGAAGTGACGTGATTAGCTTGTTTTACTGTAGCGTGTTGCAAGTATGTACGGTGGTAGATCGAACGTTAGCTGTAAACGATACAATAATTTATTTTAAAGTTACTAAATCAACGCCTTCCAAAACTAGATTAATTGGTGCCAGTGACGAGTAATGTTCTGGTTGCATTGTGTTGTTATTTGTCATCTAAGACCGCGGCTACACCAGGCAAACAATGTAACTGTGTTGAAGTTATGCTAATTAAATTCAAAGTTTGTCACATTTCGCTCGTGTACTCATTCAGTCAACAGCTAACTTGCAATAAAAAGCGAAATAAAAATTGATTCACTGGCCGATGTTACTCAACTAAGGGTATGTACACACTAAGCTTACAGTCGGCGTCTGCCGAACGAATATGAGTCGCAAATTAGTTTTTTATTTTATAAGCGTTAATGACGAGTCGAGCAGGTCGCTCGTCTGATGGTAAGCGTCATGTCTGCCAACAGAAGCAACACCAATTAGAATTTAGAATTACTGCATGCACTGGAGTGTACTGCACCCCGAGACATAAGATATTATGTCTCGTAATGACCAGTAATTTCACTGGCTTCAATGCTCTTCAAACTAGAGCACAACAGTGCTTACACACTTCTTCTTGGCGGCAGAAAGGTCAGAGTTACAAGCCTAAACTCTAAGCGGCACTAATGGAGAGGCAATCTTATGTACCTACTGCATTAGATGTCCATCGTGTTGCTAGAAGAGCTGTATCGCTATCGATTAATCAGTTAACGCGCATATCGCAGCTGACTGAATGAATAAGCGGTCGTAGTTTCGCTTCGGATCAGCCGCCGGCTCACCGAGTCGGCGAGTATTTAGCCGCAAAGTGCGTACTGTACGCATAGTGTGCACGCTGTATTCTAAATACTATTGGAAATGAACTGATGGTTCACAGTGCCGCCCACTGAGTCTAATATGAACATGCCTTAAGTAAATACCGTCAGACGCAAAATGTTAGCTTGGTGCGGTCTCGGGTTAAGCTGAACAGTTAGAAACAATAAATCAATATAAATTCATAGTTTGATATCTCATATCGAACATCGATATCTCAGCAATAATAGATGTGTATGATATATTGCGATTGTGTGGTTTTGAAGTTGTGAGTTAATTGCGTTCTGCAAAAATGTAGAAACCTTAAAAGACTTTTCCCTCATACTTCACTTTCTTTGTTAATTTAAGACGAGCAGTCATTAAAATTCTCATCGTAATATTATTTATTTTTCGTACCATCAAAATATAAGTAGTAATTGTTAGAAACAGAACCAAATAAATAAAAATATTTTTGTATGTTCCTAAATAAACATTATGTGATTGTTTACGGCAGGGGCGTAATAGATTTGAATATTTATTTAATATTGAATTGGTATTTTAAGTCTGGGTCGTTCGGTTTTATCGGGGAAAGTACATTAAACAATATGTAAAATCAATAATATTATTCGTTTTAATGAACTCCAACTTCGGTTAGAGACGACACAATGCGTCATTGTATGCGCAAAATTACTTGGCCGAGTTGATGTTAATAACTTTATACGCCCTTTACGGCTCCGTTCGCCCTTTACTCTCTGAAAATAGTAACCGCGACGCCGCGCCGCGCCGCGCCGCTCGTGACACTTCAGGCCGGTTAAGTTATTTTGCATGTGTTGTAGCCTAATACATTTATCTGAGAAACATACATATTCCATGCAATAAAAAATATAACGTGTTCGTTAGATTGTATATTTTTAAATGTAGTTCTAAAATCGACCTTACGCTAGTGTAGAAATTCGACATTGAGCCGTTGCTGCCATGTTATTTCCAAATGACATTACATATAAAATCAACACGAAGACACCATTTTTAAATGTTCAAAAGATAGAATAGAAGTTTATATACATTTCAGGGCTGGTCCCGATATATTGACATTTATGCGTTATATAGTTACAATTTATTACTAGGAGTAAATCGCAATGAATTGATATTTAAGAGTACCATAGTGACAGCCCTGTTGATATTTATAGACTTTACAGTATGTCGTAATTTAGTATACTTTGTATTATTATTACTCATGCACATTTATCGACTAATCATTACTAACTGAAAACTTAGCATTTAAGATATGTGTCGCAAAATGTACGTGAGTCGTACTAAATACTAAACATAATCGATTGTGTTGCATTATTCTATTTAATTGTCAAATATTAAAATATAGGTAAAATTCAATCCGGTTATACGCAACGATTATACAGTTCATATAAAACGTAGCCAAATCTTAATTTACCGACATTATAGATCGGTAAATATAAAATAATCAAGTCGATAATCGATATCGATGAAATATATAAATAAACACACATTAACATTTTAAAACATTTTTAGAAAACAATCTGACGAGATAAACGTGTAAACTATATTGTTAGTAGTGTACTTTTAATGTCATATCGATAAAATAATCAATACTTGCCTACTGTATAAACGAGGCGTATAGACCATATTGGAGGGAAACTCCGAGACGACAATAATGGCGTGATGGCAGCCGGCTCGTACATACGTAGTATATAAATATCGGATACGCTTAATTCTCCATTATGCAGTACCTGCACTTTCGTTTTATAACAATTTATACAAATTACAATAGTGTTAGGAACTTGTAATAAATGTATGTATTTTTACTTGCTAGTTATTATTTATTGTTTTTAACATTTTGTAGATCAATTCGAATTGACTGCTCTTAGGGAGATTAACGTAATGTAAGTAACTTTGCACTTTTAGTTTAAGGTTTGTATTGTAGATACGGAGCATGCGTCAGCGGAATGTAATGTAGCGAATCAAATACGCGTATAAAAATATCGCCTACCATGTGATAATGTAAGTAGGTATTTCTTTAGTCTCGTCTCAATAAGTTTCTGTTCACATCGTCTGTTATTCATTGGTCATTCTCATTTGGGATTTAGGTGTTTACTATGGGTGTAGAGTGAGTGCTGTTGCGTCTGCGCAGTCACATGAATGTACCTAATAACAATGGACTGTAATGTAAGTTATGTTGGATCAATAGCGAACACAGTGATTTATGTGTTGGATCGATTTTATTTTAAGTTTTATGTATTGACTGTGCCACCGAAGATTTGTATTTTTTCTAAATTATTATCTAAACTGTATTAACTTGTGAACAAAACGATGGTGTCAACAATTATAGCTTGAGAAAATAAATTTAAAGAGCCATGCTTTTTATTATTTTATTTTAGCTTCATACATGTTATAGGCATCGCTAGAAGGTAATTTTATACAACCATTGGCCTCGACGGGCAATAAAATATGTGTACGTCGATTGTTCACAACTTAATCAACATCTAATCTCATGCTTACGCGGCTTAGATGTTATACGAAAGTATCGAATATGTTTAAAGTAAAATGTGTGACAGAATTTAAATATAAGTATCGGTGTTGTAGCAGTTCGCGTAATGATGTGTTCGACAAACGTAAGTTGTACGTCCGAAGCAATGGTAAAGTCGGTTATAGAATTTTTGGTGTGTAAAAAATATCTTTAATGGCATTAAGATATATTATGCTGAGCATTTACTAAAGTTTAATTTGAAATTACAACCGAATTCACCCTTGCTTGAGACATATAAAATAATATACCTAGAAAACCGCTACCTCTTTGAATGCCTGAAATTGTTCACTGTTAAATTGTCCAATGCGAGTAACATGATGATGTTAAAAAAATTGAAATAAACATGAACAAATTTTGATTCTTGTTTAATTTATTAGGAATTTTATATCAAAGGTCAGATTTTGTAAAATAATGAACGTTTTTATGTTCACTGTCAATTTCTCATTCCTCTATGAGTTTATTTTATTTAATTTTTGTTCACACGACCTGGGATTATAAAGTACTGCATGGTAATTTATCTCGTTCGTCATCCGTTCGAGAAATGTTGCTAAGAGTTTGAACTGTTGTGAATATTTTTATTTGTTGCATATACAGACCCTGTTCCACCAACTCTAAGTAAATGTTACCAAATATGGCTAAAAGATGTCTTCTAAATAATTGCTTTCTTATAAAGTTATTTGGCGCAAATCTTACCCGAATAATCTGAAATAGGTCCTTAATGTGTACCGAGGATGTAATGCATTTATTGGCACTAGGATTATAAAATACAGTTATATAACATATTGCGATCTTCAACAAATTGTATAACCCTATGTAGGCTTGATTTGATTTTACTACATAAAACAAATTAAAAACAATATAAACATTGGTTTATCGTTTGGTCGCTTATTAATTTTCAATTCGTATTCTAAAGTATCACCTGCTTACTTTAGTAGCAGCAAGAAAGGCTGTGGACAATGCTGTCCCGAGACTAATATGTTTAAAATAAGGCACTCGCAAGGTTTGGTATGTGCAAAGCCTGAGATAAGATAATGAATAAGTAAAAGCACCTCTATCTCGGGATCGGCGATTCTATCCCGTGTCGGCGTTTGGAGCGGCCGCTCCATCCCCCATATAATAGGGCTGACAGTGGCTGTGGGAGTATCTGGATTCGATATCCGGGTTGGGCAATAGTGTTTGTTATTTAACATGATTTCTGGTTTTAATTCGCCATATTGGCGGTGAGGACAAGGGTATGGATTTGAAGGGATTGATAATTAATAATCAAATTATATATTATTATAAAAAACAATATATTGACGAAATGCTTTCTAAGACCAATGTACGGTCTTGAGTAGTAAGAGTTTTTGTAAGCGGTAGAGCAGTACAAAACTGCCTACGCTGTAGGCAGTTTTGTCCACAGTATGAATGGGCTGGCTTGACCGGAGAGGTACCACTGTCTAACAGGAACCCGACGACGCGACGAGTGTCAGCCTGCTGTGGCGTTTGGAATGGTGAGTCAGAATTCCGGACTGCCCAATACATAATAGGTACCATTATAAAATGTGTTACCTATATAAATACCTACGTAATAATTGAATAATGAATACTTTGTTACCTACTTAAATCTGTTACTTTGACAGCTTCAGTCGCTCCTGGAGCGACAAGCCGGTTATGACGAGAGGCCGCGGGTTCGATTCCCGCACTAAGACAATTGTGTGATCCACAAATATGATTTTACGAACTACGTGTCCACTTTAAATTAGTAATTTGTAGAGCTATTTATGAATAATTTTACCTGTGATAAAAAAGGGGTGTGGTAAGCTTACCCCTTTTTCTAAGGGTGGGTGTGTCTGTCTGTAGCATCGTAGCACCTAAACGTATGCACCGATTTGTATGAGTTTTTTGTTTTAAAATGTTCTTAGTTCTAAGTAAACTATGTTTGAATACAATTTGTTCAGTAATTTAAAACTTACAGATGTTTTTATAATTGACGTCAGGGGTTTTTCATAACTAGGTTATCATTTACAGAGCTTGTTACTTGAAACATGGAGATAAGAGCTCGTCATAGAGCTAGCTGAAGACTATCAGTTCCATAGTGGACTTCGTGAACAACTTTATAAAATGTATACCGACGCTCTCGAACACAAACTTCATCACATGTGAATGTCGACGCAATCCACCTCCTTGACAACACAAACTTAGTGAGAAGACTGAAGAGGACAAAACCTTTGGAGTTATTGTATTGAATATTTTGTGTAATATAGTGCACGGAGTGCTATTCATGTAGAACACGTGAACATTGTGTCTTCCCCCTAATACAGACCTAGGCTTATTCTTAATCATAGTCTCATGAGAAATTTAGGTTACATTTAAATTACTTTTGGTCCTAACGCTCGTTTGTAATTACAATGATATACTGCATGAGGTATATAAAGAAAGTTCCATAGTAGCCTTTATAGTGTCATCGTCTTGCCTCTTAAGTAAGACCTTAGGCCTCCTGCTCCTATGAAGCTATGTCATATTCGTGACGTAGCTGCTTTATATCTAGAATTAGTGCTAGAGTAATCATTGTAATACCTACATAGGTATATACTTATTTTTAATATAGCATAATCGAGCAAGTGGGTCACCTGATAGTAAGTGATCTCCACCATCTATAAATGCTTACAATACCGGTAGACCCGCGTACGCGTTGCCAACCTTAAAGGAAAGGGATTGGGAAGGGGGGGATTTGGACCTCTGGATATCTCAGCAGCAGCAGCAAGCCGCTACTTTACGTCAGTTTTGTGTGAGACAGTGGTAACAACAACCCGAGCCCGTCCGTTCATGATGTAGACAAACTGTCTACAGCGTGACTCTACCACTCAAACTCCCTAATTTTATGTTTGATATAGCAGTGCAGTGAGACAGTATTGCGGTTACTCAAAGTAGGCATTTCTGTTAAGTATATGATTCAAGAGCTAATTAATTATTTTTTGTTCTAATAATTATTTTAATAATAGCCCTGTTTTATACACGTCCCACTGCTGGGCACGGGCCTCCTCTACTCAATCTACTGAATGAGATGGATTAGGCCTTACTGCACCACGCTGGTCTAATGCAGGTTGGCAGACTTCACATACCTTTGATATTCTTATGAAGAACATCTCAGGTTTCTCCACGATGTTTCCTTCACCGTTAAAGCAAACGATACCTAATTAACAATGAATACACACGTAACTTACCTACTAAAGTTAGAGGTGCATGATTTTTTTGGGACTGGTTTCGTACATGTGATTTTCGTCTCGACAGTCCGTACCATTCCTCGCTTAGCTATCATTGCTATTTTCTCTTATCACTTTGATAAAATTAAACCCAATTATAACTTAATTGGGTTAGTAGTAGCGTACTTTACCTTTGAAATTTGCATTGGAGCTTGTGCCCGGATTGCTCGTATTGGCGGTATGCTTGCCCCATATCATATCATGAGACGGAAATAAACTCGGCGAACAGTGGGTACACTAGTTGCAACTCTCTCTATCTCTTTACAGGTGTGATAGCTTATAAATATCAAATACATTACACTATTAATATACTACAAATACATTATCAAAAATGCGAAATTACGATCTTAGCGCGTGTAGAATAGGATTTTACAAATAAAACTATAATTTAACGAACAATGTATTTATTAAAAAATAATATTTTTGACGTTATGCTTAATGTACAATACACATTCATTGTATAAAATGAATTTAATATTTTAAGTAAAAATTACCTTATTAAATGTCCACTTACTGAAGATACTTACTATCAAAAAGAGTAATAACTTTTATTAATATTCTATACTTACAAGGTTTTTTTACAAAAGCATATGTTATAATACAAAGCTATATTATAATAAATAAATGTCTAAATATTCTAAGCCCGAGAAACAAGAAATAGCAAACTTATTTATTTATCACAGTTTACATAGGAATCGAATCTGTGATCTCTTGTTGCTAAGCCAGCGTCGTCTATTTCCTTCGAGGTCGAAATATTTTGAAACATAGTTATAATGAATAGTACCTTGATACATAAATATGATTATGCAATATACATACTTAGGTTATATGTTTTTATCGCTATGTTACATACACGTGTATGTGATGGCAGTTGGCGAGTATCCTATAAATGCAGTTGATGATTTCAATGTCGTCATCTTTAATTTATTTGATTCATGTCCAGGGAGTAGCATATAACTAAAAACAATTATTTTATCATTAACAATTTGTAGTAGAGTGATTAATTAATTACTTAGTAGGTATAATGTATTTATTTTTAGATATTTATACATCGTAATTAATCAGAATTTGTATAATGGCGAAAATACTTCCTAAAACCTCTATAATACGTTCCTTATGAAGACATCGGTCTGATAAGTAGGAAATATTGCTCACCTCGTTACATTGCGCAGGCCCAATTACCAATATACCTAATATACCCTTAAGTAACCTAATTTTGCAAATTATAGCATTTATGTTTAATATATAAAATAATGTAAAAGTAACAATTTTCCAAACTTGGTATTACTTTCTATCCCTATAGTACATATTTTTTTACCACATCCATTATTTAATGGAAAAAATAAACATACAATATCATTAAATTTAATATCTGCGCATTTTAAATCTTTAATAAATAAATAAAATTAAAACATAAATAAAATACAATTGAACATTGGTGATCCCTGAAAAAGAAAATATATCCGATTACAATATGATACTAACGTTTGTGTAATATGATCACTTATGTCGGAATAGTAAGTACACAATATGTACATGGGTGTACAAAATGAAGCAACCGTGCTTTGTGCAGGCAGCAAAGGATGGATCGCTATCTTGAGTTAAAGTTTGCTTTCTGTAACATGTGTTAAAAAGCATGTTGCGCCGATCCCATTGCGAGCGGGATAAGGGCAAGTGGAAGAAGAGAATGTAATCTTAATTTGGGATTAAGACTATGGGCTCTTATGGAGGACGTCTTTGATTTAGGTATAAAACTTAGACACAACTTAATTCGAACAAAGAAAAGGAATACCTTTGTGTACAAAGCTTTTTAACGCAATTCTTCAGACAGGACCAACTCCATCTTCGCCATAATTGTCTGTGAACTTGCAGTCTCCATAATGACCTTCAGTCAAACCTGCGAATCTTAGTAGATCAGTCATTAGACACGTCAAAATATCATCAAATTGTGTAGGTAAGATCACATTGCAAATACTCGAGTACATCCTATCCAAATTTTATATAGTATGAGTTTTGGATTACATTTGTAACTTTTACTCACATAAGTTAATTATGTAAGTGGAATTATTACATTAGTTGTAAGATCTAGAAGTTCGTGCAGATGTAAAAGTTTATGTAAGCTACATATGCAAGTGTAAGTAAGTGAAACTTACAAATGTAATTGGGATTTTGTGTCAAGCAATTTTAAAAATAATAGAAAATACACAGTTCATAAATATAATACGAGGCTCCACTTAAAAAGCATACATTCACAAAAAAATCAATCAATACAAAATTCGCAAACTGTTGTCTTCGATGTACTGAGTTGCACGCAGAGGCAGTGTCATTAGTGGCTGTTGTTTATAATGATAACAACCAGCTAACCACACTGCCAACGCGGTCAACCCTATCAACTTCTTCTTCTGCTTCTTAATCTCCATCTGTTTCTTTTATGTTCAGGAGAAGGACACCAGCACTGGACGCCCATACTCAAGACTAAATGACCTGTAACGTTTGTATTTCTTCGATCACTCAGTCTCGAGTTAGGCTCCCATGAGTTTTAGGACGGCCTGGAGAATTCTTGTTCACCGGATACCGATATATATATATTCTTTTATTTTTAATTCATAATTACTAAACAACCTCCTTTCAGAATATTCAATAATTTTAAACCTTGTAAAATTTGTCGTTTGTTATTTTCTATAAAAATATCTAATAATTATGATCTTATATATGATTGATATTACCAAATACAAAAAATAATACCATTATACTACTATGCTATGGGAATATAACAGTATTATCAAGATATATTGGTTTTTAACCGACTTAGGGCCGATTTTAAAATCTCTATTTTTTTTATTAAGTATATTATTTATTGGATAAAATATACGAAGTCGTTAAAAATTCAAAATTATCTCGATGTAATATACAACGTGTTACAGAAACGTGTGATCTTATTTAAGGGTCATTAGATACACTTGAGAGTGAGTGTTTATGTACCGGATCTTATTAAAGTCGACATGCTAAAATTTCTCGCTAATTTTAATCACTTGTTTATTACGGTCGATAAGATTGATCACATCCCTAAAAAATCAATGAAGTGCGTGAGCGAGATTAGCAATGCTGAATCTCAGCTGTTTATCATATAATGTTGTCCAAAGTCAGATATCGACATGTTTATCAATAAAAAAGAAAATGCATTATTTATGTCCTAACATCGCAATCCGATTTGGCACTACGGGGGCTGAAATAGATAGATCGTTACTCACTCGTCACTATACGTTGCTTATTTGACCAAACTTTTCTGTAACAAATATAAATATATGTAAGTTTATTCAGTCTTGTAAAATCGGCCCCTAATTTTTACCACCGACGACCCACTTTCACTCGTGGAAAAGTTTGTAGGGTGTAGCAGGTATCGTAGCTATTTGATTCCCGTTCAGTACCTGAAAAGATAAACATATGTTTTAAACCATGTTCATAATAATATTATTTAGATTTAGAAACTGAGTTAAATAATTAGGTATGTATAAAGCCTTTTTTACTATCGCAGGGAACCGAAAGATCGCTACCGCCCTGGGAGGAGGCGAGCTGGTTATGTTGGGCTCGTCAGTCTTACGACTCAACATCATGCCGCCCGAAATGATGCTGATGAAATTATTGCTATCCGAGCAACTCGAGCTGAGTCCTTACAAAAAGAACTCTACTTGGCAAATTACCTAGTTGCAGATAGTTATTACACGAACTGAAGTATGCATCATGCCTGATTATATTTTTGTACTCGACTGGATACCACTGGAGTCGCACTTCGGGTTTAGCCAGTGTTTATCCAGTAACTTCAATCCGGCATAATACTGCCGACCTTCGAGGGATATAATGTCTCTTAACGGTCGATATTTATTTTATATTTAGATTGCATTGTACTCCAGTGTGGTTACTTTGCCTTGCCACTAAATACAAAAACAATGTTTCTCTGACGTATACTAATAGCACGTCTAAATTGATACGTACTACTGTGCCAAAATACCTAAAAAGGACAATAGGAAATCCGCATTCCCATCAAGCAATACATGACATTCGTGTTGCTAACATGAATATAATAGCAGACATAGAAATTGTAAACTTATTTCTACAGATGCTGCTTAAGATACGACTTCAGGAGTCTAAGCGACCATAGCGATGATAAATATTTATATTGAAAATATTCCTTTAATTCACACGGAATTCTTGCCAATAGACATCCTCATCCTAATATAATAAATGCGAAATAACAACGCTTTCACGCCTAAATCGCTGAACCGATTTTAATAAACTTCGGTACAGAGATTGATGGGACCCCGGAGACGTTTATAAGCTACTTTTTATCCCGGAAAAGGCTGTTCACGCCTGCGCAGCCGCGAGCAAAAACGAGTAGAATTATATATGTATATATTCTGTGCCAATAGTTCACCATATTTAGGAAATCCATCTATGTAAGTGTTTATAATGTAGTAGGTATTCTAGCCACTTCTTTCCAAGAATATATTCATGAGTAAGTCTGACAATAATAATATTATGTTTGTCATTTACTTTAAAATGTAGAGTTAAGCCGGATAGTGGGCGCTATTCATATGTTTACTTCAGCACGAAGACATTGAAGATTTTTTACTATTCAACAATCTTTGTTACCTGTTACGTATTTTTGCCGATGTAAACACTATTATTATAATATGTGTTTAATCTTTTTCTATGGTTTTATAATTGTTAGCAAAGTGCAATAACTATACTGATTGGCTGGTACATACCGTATAAATCAAATTAATTATTTTTCACTTATGGACGGTTACGAAGTGGTGAAAGCTATGGTATGATTGAGAGCTGTTACTCTGTTACAAAATTAAGTTATCATTGACTACGTACATAGTTGGCAACAAACTGGCGAGCGTTATGATGTAACAGTGCGATACAAATCTAACAATCTGAATGAAAGTAGGTACTGCAAGTTGTTCAAGAGGTTTCAAGCCTTTTGCATTTTTTATTGTGAGAATTGTTCATTTAATCCCATATTTTGCATTTATTTATCTATTTACGACTATCAGGACTATAAACAGATGTAATTTCTTTTATGAAGTTAGGATACTATACACCAACAATATGTTGCCTTTACCCGATTACAAATCTCATACTCGTATTAGAGGTTGGGTTGTAAACTATGCTTATGAGACCATATATTTTTGCATCAATGACTGGATAGCCATCATCCTACACATTATAGTGAAAAACCCGCTATAATGGCTCGTTCTGGGAAGTCGCGTCCTGGGGACTTAGCATACTATGCAACACGTACGTACACGTACACGTACGAAAGAGACGACAAATATCTCGCGTAAAAGTGTCAACATTCGATAAAATTACGTAGTCATGTTAGGGTACGTATATAAAATACCACAGACAGGTTGAAAGTATTATTTTCTCTACGTTAGCTCCAATTTTGACATAACGAGTCGAATTTCTAAGTGTGTTAGCGTCAATGGACATATACCTAGAGATAACAAGATAAAACTGATTTTTCTCGACAAAATGTGTCGACAAAATGTATCGTGTTGCATATGCTAAGCCCACTGGTGTCTAAAAATTATACTTTGATGTACCAAGAAAAAAAAAAAGTCAATATTAAAAATGTACGAGTTATTTTGAATTACAATAATATTCATTGCCGATTACTCATTCGAATTCTGTAGATATGATTCGATTTGAGAGAGAGAGGTGTTTAGTCCATACTTTCCTAGGCTGTCCTAATACAAGTTGATAGACGTCATAGTACCTACTTAAATATAATATAACATCACGGTTGTATCTCCTAAGGGTTGGGAAGATAAAACCCTAGTGTATCCATGATGCCTAGAGAAAATTTCCGGCTCAAGAAACGGGTAGGGGGCGAACCTATAATAATTGTCATATCAAATATGATTTGGCAAACGAATGTTTATAGCTTTCTCATGGCATCTTGATAATACAGTTTCAGGCTTAGCATAGCCTATGACAAATAAACTAGAGTTTCGACGGCTTAATGTCTCCTTTATATTTATTTTTGAATAATGGTCTCGAATAGTTACAGTTAACAACGTTTGCTAGTTCTCATTTCGATGTATCAATGATTGTCTTCTTTTCTTCTTCTGCTTGGCTTTATCCCGGCCAGGATCCACCTTCTGGTACCATAGATTTGATGGAATTTGGTATTTATTATATGGAGCGACCCACTGTCTAACTTCCACAATCCGCAACGGGGACCAATTTTCGCCATTGCCTTGTCCGTTAATCAGCAGAGTAACCACAGATAAAGTTGGCTTTGTACCTAAGAACATCTTAGTAAAATGTTGGTGGCCCAGTTAAACTCCAATGGATGAATGTCTTCTCTAAACATAACGGGTTATTTACGAATGACTTTTAAACTGACCTAAATACTGTGACCAGTACTATCGAATCTAAATATGTAGATACAGGTATCTATAAAGGTACAGTATAACTTTTTAAATTATGCGCTTCTGCTATTTTCGGATACTTCAATAATACGAATAATGTCATGATGACCTAGTAAAAACTTGTTACACTAGGCTTCGTATAGGTACGTATTTTTCTCTTGAGTGACTGTCAGGAACTGGATGGCCGGACATTCATTGCATATTCGAACTAATTCGTAAAAAACGAACATTGCCGAAGCGTATAATTTATGTCGTCGTAAGTTTTTTTCATTAGTAGCTTGAGTGACAAAACGAGCAGGTCGCTCGTCTGATGGTAAGCGCCACGCCTGCCCATAAACAGAAGCAAGACGACACAGAACTTTTAATTACAAAGCACTGCATGGCATTGGACGGTGCTCGTCACCCCGAGAAATCAGATGTTAAGTCTCATAATTCCCAGTAATTTCACTGCTTTCGATGTCCTTCAAACCGGAACACAACACTGCTGCATGGCGGCAGAAATAGACAAAGCAGTGATACCAACCTAGACGGCCTCTCGCATACGAGGGATTTCCCCCCCTTATAAAGTAAGTACTTTGTCGATGTCAGGGGTTTGTGGCCGCTAACGAGTGATGAGTGTACTGATATCATTAATAGTATCTTCCCACTCTCACCCAAGAATATACTTGAAAGTATTGATTTAATACCATCAGTACTTATAACAGATAGCACAACGCGACAAAGATTCAATCAGTTCAGTTTAAAAATCAATATAGACTCTACGTTATAGTGTAATATTTAATGTTGAGAACTACTGTAATCATTAGGCTCAAAGATATACTTTCGCAATAGCTTTTGATAGCTTCAATTCTATAGTGTTCTGTTGATCCCGTCGTATCTACCAGAAAACAACTTAAAAGTCTGACAAAAGCTTTGACTTCTACAAAATAGTCCACTTTTGCCACATGCGCGCACATGTATTATTGTATTTATTAAGTTGTCTTTTCCCATAGAAGAATAGAAACTATATAACAATAGTTCTTTCAAATATGTATATTATTTCATTACAAGTGTTCCTTATTAAAAAATCTAACTTTTTTCAACATCGGGCTTAAAAATCCTAAGAATTCAGGACAAATCCTGACGTCTGGTATCACTAGCCGTACCTCAATATGAATCATGTTTATAAAAGATTTTATATAAAATAGGCGAGATTATTTTACCTTTATTATTTTTTATTCAGGGCTTTTATATTATTTTACAAGGATATGTATACATCGTTATTGGCAGGAAATTGCAATTTATACGGCAATAGGACCATTGGCTGAAGTGACGGACTCGTTACACTTAAAATTTATCTGTATGAATCATACATTACAGCCTCCGTGGCGCAGCGAGCGAGTTGCCTGGTGTGAGACAAATGTGATACACAAATATTTGTTCTAAATGTTTGTGTATGCCCCTCACAGTTCCCGATACCCATGATAAAGGTTAAAAGGTGATACAGCTGGTATGATCTGGACTATGTGTGTGACTGTTGGGTGATTATCAAAAATCGTTTTAAAAATGAAAATATAGAATTGCCTTTTATATTTTTTGATAGATGTTGATATCTATTCAGATTTATCTGCCCGGTATATTCTTATTAAAATACTATAAAGACTCATGTCTACCCAATACATAATTAAATATTTAATCAAAGTTTTAATCTATTGAATAGCCCCGTTTGACAGTGGGAGTAAACTTTTTACTCAATATTTGCCCACAGGTTCTCGCCTGCCAGTAAGCGCCACAGGACACTGTATGAAAGTATTAAAAAGTAAATTTTTGTTAGTAAAGATTTCCTAAAAATACTGTACTAAATAACATATTAATATACTGACAACTTTTAATATTCGAGCATGCAATGTCCCTTATACGTGGGTAGATGAAAACTATAATGGCCTTCCTAAAATTCTGTCTATCGACAGCTTTGTTTACTGGCTGTAAAATTTTAGCACATTTTGTATGGAAGATATGTCAAAATACTATTGATAAAAAGAAAATCTATCTTCAACAAAATATAGGGAACGGCCATAAATCAGTTCATAACCAGGTAACTCTATTTATAGATATTGGAAATGTAACTATAGGAAAATGGGACGCAGCTCGTAGGTGGTAGAGTAGGGGTAGGTAGACCTCGCTATTCCCCCTTCCTACGCCCTCTGAACCCCTGGGAATTGCGTGTTGCGCTTACATTCATGCGCAGTAGACGCATCATTTTAGGGGTTCGTTTTGCCACGCCCCCATTTAAAATATATATGTATACCTACTAGAAAGCTAATTGATTTATTTATAAGCTCATGCATGTATTTCCGAAGAGGTAGGCATTGGTGGAACTAGTACACCTATGGTTCGCCCGGGCTTATTTCCGTCCCATTTTGTGAGAGATGGCGAGCTTATCGCCATATCGGGCACACATTCCAATATTGGGTAACTCATGTGTAATTTTTTGGATCAAATATTCTCAAACATAAATTGTGACTGGGATATGACCTTGGACCACACCGGTTTATCAGTCTAAGTAAGCCTCCACTGGACCAAGGAGGCTAATTGAATTTCTACACATTTTATCAGTAAGCTTGGTAGTAAGATCTACTGACCGACATACACTTCTAGTTTAAGTTATTGATTTCGCTTTACTAGTCTACTTTACTAGTCTTCGATTGCTGTAAAAATAAATGTCACTATTCAATTTTGCAAAGCAAATTTTTACTATGTTTTCCTTTCTTCCACCTGCGTTTCGTACGGTGAGTGAGATAACCAAATCCCCTTCTCTTTCCCCATCCTTTTCCTTTAAGGTCACAACGCATTCATTATTCTTCAAGTATTGTGGGCGTACACGAGCGGTGATCACTTACCATCAGGTGACCGATTTGATCGATGCTAGGTATTTAAAAAAAAACACTGAAAATGTTGTGAATATATTCCTTACCAATCCATTAATTAACTGATAAATTTTATTAGTTTTACTCTAGTTTGTACACATGCTCAGAGTTGAATATGAAAATGTATAGACACGTGACTAATTTACACTGCCTTATTAAGAGTGAAATATGAACTCGTCAATTCAGTGATACGTTCTAGCACAAAGCATTGTAACTAATGATCTTGTAACATTATACATTGTTGACATCTGCTTTGTTAACATGCTTTTATATTTCTATTAGGATATTAGGTGTATAGTATTAAAAAATACCGGTATAAATAAATAACACCCACCCAACAGTCAGTCAATCAAACACATAGTCCTGACTCCACACTATGCTGATCTATGTCGTGATTATCAGTAACTACGAGCATAGATACATGATACGAGGGACTTACGGTCCTACAACACCCAGACCCAAACCGATATTTGTGGATCACACAAACTTTTGTCTCGACTCTCGACGAAATGGGAATCGAACCTATGGCCTTTCGTTTCACAGCCGACTGTTCGCCCGCTGCACTACGGAGGCTGCCAATCCTCCTACTTTTGAGAATGTAATTATTATTCTACAGTTCGACAATGCTCTGCTCTGAGGTTCCAACGATTGTACCTGCTCGTTCGACCAATAGCAATGAACCTATTTATCGCTTCTACCTCTATTGGCTGCCGAATCGAGCGTCAGTCGTCAGCTGTTACACATTGACGGATTAGTAGTCGCAATTTCATTCCGGGACGTTCGAAGTTTTACGAAGTCAGCCGATGCCACCTCTGAGTATTGTAAACTGTACTGTACTGAAATAATTATGATGAGCCATTAATGTGAAAAAGTCCAGTTCTCTTGGGGAAGTAAACTGTCTTTCTGCCTGGCATTATCCCGGCTTAATTCCAAGGTCTGCCTTTTTGTACCATAGGTTTGACAACACGCAACGGGAACCATGTTTCGCCATTGCCTCGTCCTTTAATCAGCCGAGTGTACCACGTGCAGGGGAGGTTGGCTTTAGGCCTAAGATGTCGTTGCTCCACATTTAAATTAAATTTATCGTTGTCACAAGATTCTCGGAGTGCTCGTAAACCACTCAACTAATCAGCATTTATACATACATATCCCTACTGTGGGATATATGTAGACAGTAGATCATATCTTGGAACGCGATGTTCCCTAACTTGTGCATATCTTATTCCGTTTTCCGAATCAACTATAATATAAGTAGTCAAAATTTTATTATAATGTCAAACTTTATTATAGTTATTATGAATCTATCTATCTTTAGCTTTAAACTACTAGACATTTCAGCTATTGTATATAACTACAGTTTTAAAATTCTCGTAAATTTTATGCAACTATTTGCACTAACAGCGAATGTCTACAATGTAGACTCTACATTGTATGGTAAATATCACGATTTTTAACACGTGTTGGCTTCTTTATACAAATACATTAATTTTAGAACTATGCATTTCGTGTTATGTATGCAATTATGCATATCTTGAGAACTGTACTTATATTGCTATGATATAAGCCAAATATTCGTCTCACGGGAATCGAACCCACGACCTGACCTTTCTCAGTATTTTAACCAATGAATGCAGCACGGCTTTTGCTATAAAACTATTTGCAGCCGGCAATGCGGCGTCTGACATATGAATAACTATTATCTTATCATAGAGTCGACCTTTGCAACACATCCGCGAATCTATTACTGCTCGTAACTTACAGTTTCTACTAGATATATATGCCTTTGATTAATCCATGGATGGAATGCAGTGAAAGATATGCTCCGAGATGGATGCATGTAGATTAAGCGTGAATACGAAATAGAAAACTATTCAGTAATATGATTCCTAAATATTTGTTAAAGTGAAACATATTCGCTCCATTGAAGTTCATTTTTACGTTATAATCATATGGCCTGGCCAATCAATCAATCAATATCAATTCAGGGCCTGATTCACAACGTTCAATTTTTATGAAGTAAATTTTATTTAACATGTAAAATCTAAGACATCGAAATATGTATAAAATTATCATGCTGACAATACACACAGAGTGGCGTACGTCACATTGGGACTTTTTAATATATTATCCAGCAGAAAAAAATAAGACATTGTGAAACAGGCTTTCAACAAATGAAGGTTTAATTAAAGTAAACCACAAAAGAAAAATAAAACTACGGACACAAAAAAACATTTAATAATATAATACAAAAAAAATACCGCAAAAGAAGAATGATGATTATTTAAATTGATATCATCATTTTCCTTCAAACAAAATATAAACTATTATAAAATAACATTAAAAATTTAAAATTATATAATAGAATTAAAATAATACACTTCTGAAAACATTGCGTTCCTTAGTTCTAAAGGTGTGAATACACGAGTAAAATGAGATTACGCATAAGGCTACACGTACATAAGTAGGGTTTCACCGTGATGGTCATCCGACTATCAAACTTGACCTACTAGCATCATTCTATTTCTGATTTACCTATATACTTGGTCTATTCCTGTTAGACGACTGCTCATGTATCTATTGATGTACCGTACCTTAATTAGGGGATTATTCTGTACTGGTGACTAATTATGTGAGTGATGTGAGAATACTAATAATGGTTTAAAAATTTGTTGAGATATATTCATAAATCAACACTTTCATTACAAGCATAATATGAAGTCTCATATGGCTCAAATAAGCAATTTTATTTAGGTGGACACATAATCTAGATATTGATACATTGGTACATTGTGAATTTATTTTTAATGTTTATATTAAATGTAGATAATTTAAATAAAAATATTAAATAGAGGATTACTTATATATTAATTCAACTTCCTCGTTATTAAAATCTTGATGTAATCTTGTTGATAACTCGACATATAAAGACAATTAAAACATTGATATCTTCTTCAAAACAACTTGGATTTAAAAGGAAAACGAAGGCATCAGTAGAAAGTTGACATAAATACGGTTTTTGTCGCGTGTCGTTCCCACATGTACCGGATCAGAGCGTCATGCCTTGTTTGAACGGTCCCGGGCGCACCTAACTACATCCTTTCCTAGAAACTTCTCACATTGTGTACTCGAGTTTAATTTGCCCTATATCTCTAGAGTAAGTAAGTACCTCTCCGATAATAATTTATCAACTAGCTTTTGCTAGCTCCGCCCGCGGTAAAGTCTTCTTAATATCAGATTTCAAATAAAGACCAGAAAAACATTATGACGCCTACAAGATCCTTTAACGGTTTTGACTTGGCTGGAATGACATAGTCAGAAGTCTTATATTAATTATTATATAGACTGAAAAGGCTCATCAACTTTACGTGCCTTAACTAAATGCAATACAGTATTTTGTACAAATAATGGGGATTGTCAGACCGAAAGTCTCTCATAGTTACTGATACTACACAAAACTCTTTATCTTAGTGAGGAAGCAGAACTATGTGTGTCTGTTGGGTTATTTTTAATGTGGCAATTGGGTCACCTAATGGTATCAGTAAAAGTGATCTCTAACGCCCATGTATGCTCCGAATACCAGAAGTATCGAAGGTACGTTGCCGACCTTAAAAGAAAGGGGTATTAGGGAATTTGGCCCTCCGGATATCTCACTCACTGTACGAAACGCAGTAGCAAGCCAACAGACAGCAGCAAAACCAACGTAAAGTAGCGACTTTACGTTGATTTTATGTGAGAGGGCGGTAATAGACAAAGCTGTCTGTGGCTCTATCACTCATAAAAATATTTATATTATAAAAACTATTATTAAGGTTTTTTTATTGTGCATGAATGTTTAGTCTGCCAACCCGCATTAGGCCAGCTTGTTGGACTAAGGCCTAACCCCCTTATCCATTCAGTACAGGAGGCCCGTGGCAGAGGGACGTGTAATATAGTCATATGTAATAGTAGTATGTAATATAATGGCTAGTATTATTATTATTTATGATGTTTCATAAGCTTTTAATGTAATATCTGTAACAAAAGCATTTCAGAAGTTTCAAACTATAATAATGAAACGTACTATAAACATACGCACTCACGCCTGCAATCCCCAAAGGGGTAGGCAGAGGTGTAACCAGTACACCCACATTACGCCGAGCGCATCTCGTCCCATGATGTGATAGCCGGCGAGCCTATCGCCATATCGGGCACAATTCCAGACTCCGGGCTGACACTGCGCATTTCGTAATAGAAAAACCCTATATCACTTTTACCCGACCCGGGCATCGAACCCGAGATCTCAGCGTCACTACTACTATAAAGTCAGTACGTACTATAAACTTGAGATAAATCTCGTAAAAGATTTTGTTTTTGAATAAACCTAGCTCCTGCATAATAACATCTAGTTCCATTCCTAGAAACGTTTTATATTGCAAACTACACGTGTAGTTTGCCCTATAATTGTGTTGATAATGTTTCCGGTTATAAGGGATATCATTTATTGTACGTAATGTTTAATAGATAATATTTAAAGAGTTTATGTGGGGCAACTACTTCAATGCAATGGTGATTTTACTTTATGAAATAAATAAATACACCCAATAGTCACACACATAGTCCTGACCCCACACTAGGTTAACCTGTATTATGGGTATCAGGAACTACGGACACGAAACAATTTTTTGCGTATCACAACATTTGTCTCAGTGCGGGAATCGAACCCACGGCCTCTCGCCCTCTGCGCCACGGAGATTAAAAATTATATTTTGGTTATCTCTAACAAATTAAAAGTACGCACTTCAATAATGCTCACTTCACCGGCACAGCCTCCGTGGCGCAGCGGGTGAGTAGCCGGCTGTAAAACGATAGGTCACGGGTTCGGTTCCCGCATTGAGACAAATGTTTGTGTGATCCACAAATATTGGTTAAGTCTCTTGTAGATACCCACGATACAGGTTAACTTAGTGTGGGGTCAGGACTATGTGCGTGTCTATTAGATGTATTTCCTATTAAAAGTAGTCGAGTAGTGGTCGAAATACATATTTTTTGAATTTTGTTGTATTACGTCGGCTGCGATATTTGACATTCAGACATTGTCAGTGTGGGCGTAAACAATTAATGTTTTATTTTATTGAATAAATAGCATTCATTCCACCCCTCCTCCATATAAATAAACTATAACTATTCTCTAAAATGGGTTCGAAATTTTCTCATCTCATATTAATATATAGAAGAAGATTTAATATCATGAGAACCATAAAGGGCAATTATATGCTAATATTAACATTTAATTATGCACTTATCTTTCTTTAGAGTACCTGACGCCCATGACATTTGCATATTCCTATTTCTTATCTTAAAAAAAATTGCTGATGCGTACAATATCATCGCTGTATACTATTCCCAACACGTTATCTACAGAATAACTGCAAACGTTAGAAACACTCAGCAAGTTCGCTGGCAGCCCGTAGTCCGCGGTAGTGTTAGCGGCAGTAACTCAGTAAGATCATCCAAGGCCGAACGAGAATAGTGCGATATGGATACTGGCGCAACATTGTTTGTTGCTATTTCGACGGACGTGCCTCTAATTATACCGCGGCCAATATTTTGCTGTAACCACGGGCTAACAGCTGACAGCTTTCAAATGCATCATATTCACGTCCGACCCACCGTTTTACCGTTTATACCGCGATGATATTGAAATTGTTGTTTTCAGTAGGTACTATAAAATTGAGTACGATTAAAATTGCGCTTCGGCAATCTTCGTTTTTATACGAATTAGTACGAATGCAGTCAATAGTAGGGCTTAACATGTGCCTACGACATATCTTGGGTGTGAGGGAAACCACCGACGACAAATATCTCAGATAAACACTTTTATGTTACTTTTACGTTCTATAAAATTACGTCATGTTAGGGTTCTTAGACTAAACACCACAGAGCGGTAGAAAGGAAAGACTATTTTCTCTACTTTTGATATAATGAGTCGAGTTTTCTATGCAACCATGTTAGCTTCGATAGACATATAGAGATAACCAGATAAAACTGAGTTTTCATGATAAAACTATTCGCCATACTTATCTCATGTTGCATATGTAGAGTCCCCTAGTCAGTCATTCAAGAGAAGTCACTATCGACTTTTTTTTTAGCATAAGCCGCCAAACGAGCAAGTGGGACATCTGATGGTAAGAGATCGCCACTGTTTATGTACGCTCACAAAATCAGAAGAATGATGGACTCTGAGACCTTATAAGAAAGGGATAGTTGAGGAATTGGGGAGGGGAAGAAGACTTAGATTTTAAGCCTCTGTATATCTCACTCACCGTACGAAACGCAAGAGCATGCCACTAATTTAGGTCCATTTTCTGTGACACAGTGGTAGCAATCCGATTGAGTCGGCCAGTTCATGCTGTAGACAAAAATATCTACTGCGTGGCTCTACCACTTTCATAACTTCCTGCGTACTATACAATAGATAATGTTGGACTTATTTCGTAATAGATTCATCACGAGTTAGTATTTCCGAAATTAATGAAAATTGTCGAACCGAATTTTAATTGCAGTACTGTACATCAACGGTTGTATTTATCTACGTGATTATTGTGGATGTCCGCTTAGTTTTTATTGGTCATATTCTTTGAATGACGCAACCGGCGCGGGCGCAGTGATGTAAATACTATGAATGTAGGTAGGCACAGTATTATAAACGTGTTACTGAGTTTCGATTAGTTTATCCTGTTGTATAGATAGAATTGTTTATTGTTGGTTTAGATGGAAAACATATTGTATATAATAAGCTAATGTTCAAATGACGTTAACGAGTGGTAGGGTCATAATGTAAACACTTTTGTCTATAGCATGAATACGCTGGCTCGACCGAGTAATTACCACGGTCTCACAGCAAAACCGACGTAAAGCAGCAGCACACTTTTGCATTTCGTATCGTGAGTGAGATTACGTACCGAAGGTACAAACCCCCCTCCCCTTTACAATCCCCATACCTTTCCTTTAAGGTCGGCAACGCATCCATGGTTCGTCTGGTATTGTGGGTGTTCATGGATGGTGGAGATCACTTACCATCAGGTGACCCACATACTAGTTTGCTGACAGTTGCTATAAAAAAATCACCGCAATAGACACTTTTATTTCAACATCGATGTTCGAGTGACAAATATTTCAATGTTTTCATGAATTGTTTCGAAATATTTCACCTACCTACTAACGCTATTTTCGGTTACCACAAAAACGTTAGGAATTTATATTTAATTCTATCAACATTACGTATGCTTAACTAACGTGGCAAACATAATCTCGTAATATTGTGTGTAAAAACAAAACTATGCAGTAGTAAAAAATAGTAAAATCCCCGACGCAAGCGGAGTGCCACGACGGCAACTAGAGAGCTGACAATAATTACATCCGAAGGCTAAACGAGGGAACTGCGGTCACAATGGCTTCCTATCATTATACCTTTGTTTGTGTTATAAATAGTGGGCAAGTTTGTAGTGCCTAGTAGGTTGAAATGAAGAAATATATCTTTGTGTCGAACCTAAATGTCTTAAATATTTGTATATGTGTATTTGAAAATAAAACAAGCAAGAATCACTAAGGGCAGCTATATTCAAACAAAAAATAGAATACATAAACCTGAAAAAAATACATTACATACACATATAAAATAATAAAGAGTAGACATTACAAACAAAAGAAGAAAAGCTTATAAAAATACAAATGACTATACAAACAAAATAACGATTGTCTAATGATACACGTTCAAAAACATTTCACATAAAGTACGATGATAAAAACATAATTTAAACGCTAATAAATAAAAATAAGCACGTGTCGAAGTGTTCGATATTTGCACTAGTGTTCGTATCAGCTCAAAAACTGTCGATAGTTAATGTTCCGTGTGGCAGAACAGGAGCGTTGCTACACGCCCCGGGGTGTCGTACCAGATAGTGCATTTACAGTGTCAACTTTGCCGTAACGCAAACTTGTAGCGTGTTTTGCAAACGCACTCCTGGCACGAACTCCGAGGCGTAATCATGTCGATATTGATATCTCACGAGTCACGAGCGGCACATCACTATTGTCTATGCACAATACGGAACGTCTTTGCCGTCAGTTCACTTAGAGTCCCCAATATTACATATAGTTTGTTAATGCAAAAGCGTTAGTTATGTACATATTTATGGTAGTCATCGATTAATTATTGTGCATTAGATTATCAGTTGATTCTTTTACGGAAACTGTTTAATATTCTATTAGTATGAAGATGCATGTTGACGTTTCGTCATTCGATTGACAGCGATTGTTAGGATGCAATGTAAGGCGGCAAGGTCAAGACAAGAGTAGATAAGACGCATGGAAAGCTAATGTGAATAAATATGTGACCTCTAGCTGTATATTACGAGTCCTTAACAAGAAATAAGTCTGTAGCCTAAGAAATAGTTTTTAATGCGGACAACATATAACCCCACAATGGTATCTTTTCGTAACAGCGAATGACATAATATAGATTTATTTATTATGCAATATTCACTGTCATAGTTTTATATACTAAATCGACTATTTAATGGTATTTTATGTAGTGAATGGCTGGAAAGTTTATGCGTCTATGTGAAAAATCTCACGTTGTCCGTGATATTCCAAGCCGAGCAAGATCCCCGACAAAATGTCGAAAGCTTTGTGTGTTTTTAAAATATTCAAAAACGAAAGTGAGGTGAAAGCGTGACATTTATATAATGAGCGGTGATAAAAACAGTGGCCAACCGTGTGCCTGGATGTTAAGTGTAGAAAGTAATTTGAATGTACTCACACCATGATGAATGTGAGAAGATGTTTATGATTACATTGAAGTATAATAAAATCACGGTAGTGTCTTTAATAAATGAGCTACATGTATAATATACTATAAAATATTCAATTTTATCTAGTAGTGTCAATTTAATAATAATATAACGATAAGATGACAACTAGGTATATGTTTATGAAAAAAGGCATTAAAATGAATTCGTGAATAAAACCGACCCGTTTAATCACCTATTTTGAAATCTCAACGATCATTTCACCGGTAATATAATAAGTTTTTATATTTAATTAATATGATTAAACTGAAAGTTAAGTTTTTTTGTGCTAATATCCACATTGTTTTAAAATATATGATTTATAAATGCATGTAGTTATTATTACTTTAAAACTTATATTTCATACGTTTCATTCATAAAAATGCTATTATACTGTCATACCAGTTTTTACTACTGGCTATAATAAAAAGGTTTAAAAACACATATAATAAAATGTATTATATGTGCATTCATTCAGTCGTATATTATGTAATCATTAAATGAAACGTAGACGGAACTTTCTTTAAAAGCTCATGACTGTCTACAGAGACAGATGATGTAAACACGACATGAGACATTGTGTAAACTATGTAAGCTATGTTTACATCATCCGAAAGCCAATGTAAATGACATCATTTTTATATTTTTCACACTAAATTAACATATCAATTAAATAAATTTACGCGAACTGGGAAATTATATTAATTATATTATATTCAAGTATGTTTGTGTTTGTTGCGTTGTATAATTGTCGCAATCATAGATCAAGGTAATTATATGCGTTCCTACGTAATGATAGATACACATACGATTCCTTTGTTTTGCACGACACGTCACGTCGTGTCGCCATATGTATTATTATTGAGTTGTCCCTTGTATCTGCGTATTCCCAGTTCTAAAGGTATGTTTTTTATTGTTTGTCTATATGAATTTACTGATTAATCAGTATAAAAATATGGTACTTATAACCACATTACCAATTACTATAATTAATTTATTTTAGTATATGTATGTATGTTTTTATGTGATTATTAGTTTATTATAATAATAACTCCTAACTCTATACAAGTGTTCTCTTTTACTCGTATGTTATGGATTGCACTGATAAAAACAATTGTCTGTAAGCAAATGTTTACTGCATTACATATCGAAACAAAGTGGTATTAGAGGCCACTGATTCTAAACATAATTTGTATTGATGATTCTGCGTAAACATTTTGTTTCTTTCTCAAAATGCAATCTTGACTCATCTTTAAAACATAAATGACGTAAAAAAATCTAAACATATATTTAAAATGAATATAAAATACTGTTATATTTAGACAGATGTAAACTGAATTCATTAAAGTTAACGACCCATGACTGTGCTAAAGATATACAAAGCTACATATATATGTGACGTATCGTGCTTGGTAATGGACACGTATGATATTCAACACGTGTAGCTATGCATGTTTAATGTTCAAGAATATATTGAGTGTGTAATTAATAAATAATACGTGCTGCACATCTTTATATTGTGAGCACTTGATTTAAATAAAAATAAAACGATTTGAATAATTGAGTTTGGCTTTCTTGAATAGCTTTATACTCATTTGGTGATAACAAAACTTGATAATGTTTTAGGAAATAGATACAATGAGAGAAATTTATAAATACTCAACGATACCGTCTTATTTCTTGTGTGAAACCTTAAAAAATATTAAAATGCTGTCAATAAGTTTTAAAACGGGCGAAGGTGGGTATAAATTAAACGAATCTAATGTTGTTTAGTCTGATGGTGTAAAAGTTATAAAACTATCTAAGGTTGCAATTTATTTTATGAAAAATGTAGAGCCTATGTTGTTACATTTAGTTGTTTTGCATTAAAAATAATTATATGGATCAAAACCATGCATTATACGAAATTTATTCATAAGTTAATTGCAACAAGAAATCTCTATTAAAACAATCTGGATGTTATGTTTTAAGTGAGGTCACAACGTGTCTCTTGTTAAATAGTGAAAAATGTTTTACCTATCAAATATTGAATATTGTATCATAGTTATATTTTACTTGTTTTATATATTTTGTTTATAAACCTACTGTTAGTCACAGATTAGCCTCTGTTAGATTGTTGAGGTAGGTGTATTATGCTAATAGTATTAAAATTTTACGTGAGAGGATATCATTAGGTTATTGGCCACCAAATTATATATACATATTTATGTGTATATTTTAGACGTTTCTTGCTCAAATTAAATATGTCAGCCACGACAAGTGTCATTGATATACATAATTACGTAAGTATTTCATAATTTCCTCAACCGATAACCTTACTAATTTTTAGGTTTGAGATTTTGAAATTGTCGTAGGTTTAAAGATACATTTTTTGTTAGTTATCGTTCGATATTTAAATATAACTAATATTTATTACGACCTTATTTTTTGGAACAATATATTTATAAGAAAATGTATAACGCTAGACTAAACCACTCGTTTACGCAATAAACTAAATTGTCTCTGGTGGTAAATAGAACGTTGTTCGTTTTATATATTTTTATTTCGAAATCAAGTTTAATGAATAATTATAACTTTAAAAATTATGATTAATAATGAAATATAACTTTTGTGTTCGATATTAATTAGCCAAATCAAGAGAAAGTTTCAACTAATTTAATAAAATGAGGTTTTAATTAATAGAAATATCACGAAATGTAAAAACATGAGTAAGTATATTATATTTGTAGATCATTTCAATAATATATTTCAAAAACGTTTCCTTCGCGATTTTGTCAACAATAAATGTTTCACGTCATGTTATGTTACTCTACTTCATAATATAACATTTTTATTTAAATATACTTTATGTGAGCTCTTAATAGAACGATTACCTTAAAGTCGATTTTGGTTTGGCAAGTACGTGAAACAAAGGTGAGCCCTCGCAAGTGGGTCATAGCAGCGGCCTTGCGCCGGCTTCGGAGAGCGACGTTGTTCGCCATCCATACCAGTTAAATAATGTCCGATGAGCCTACTGTTACACGATGACATAATGATTTTCAATTTTAAACTATTTATACGTGCTAATTAATCGAGTACTGGCTATATTTTGGACGGTATTTTTAAAGAAACATTTCAAATAAATAGAATTAAGCAAAATATATAAAGCGTGGTCCGAAGTAATAATGAATTACTATTATTCAAAACGTGGTTGTTCTAATTTTGAAAATTGTAATTAGGACAGTGCTAGATAGGTGATTGGCTAATGAAATAATTCCCGACGGATGGGTGACTTAATGGGCGTCTAGAGCATTAGGCACAGACCGCCTACGCCAAGCGCATTCTCCCGCGCACCTCAATGCACTCAGCACTGCGCAACTGATGTAATAACTGCAACCGTCCCTACGCACACCGCTCGACTCATGCGTTCATACAGTCATTGCTTTATTTGTTTGCTCGAATGAAGTTACGGTAATAACGCTTTTAAACGTTTAAAACAGCTGGCGCAGAAAGTGAAATTGAATTCTACATCCCATACATCGGTTTGAAAGTGCATGCAATCGTCGGATCGGCTCATGGACAAGAAAGTAGGCCAAATAATTGTTAGCTCTCATGCGCTAGATAAGCTGCATTGTGCAATTGTGCCGAGTATGGGAGCACGCGAGCACGATAAACGTGTCGCTATTAATTCGTCCTTGAATACATGGGCTGAGTTGTAAGGAGCTCCGGCGCATGCCGTATGCCGAGGTAATGCAAATGAACGCTAGCGTTGAATAGCAAACGAGCCTGAGGACGTGTGAGAATGCGTTACAGTCACTTTTACTGGGCATCAGTGGGTGCGCACGAGTTATGCGCGCGAGCGGCAGGCGGGCCGGGCAGCGGCGGTGGCCGGCGGCTGCGAGCGAGCGGCTCGAGGAACTCACCACGCTCCACCGAACACTTTCCCTCTCGAAACATCGCATCCGACGGTAATTACAATTACAAACATTTTATAATTGATATACTCGTACCGGTGCGCGGCGTAGTTTTCGCAACACGAGGCCCGTATCGTGCCGTGACGTGGCGGAGCCCGGACGCGGTTTCTAAAATGAAAGCACCTGTCACGTAGATACTCGAACGTCGCCAGTGGAAAAATTCTTTAGTTTAACGTGTGTTGTCACTCACGTCATTAGAGTTAATTTTCACTGGTAATGACACACAAACAAGTCTATTTTTACTCATGTTTAACCTTACACATATGAGAAAGAAATAGTGGCTAACATTACAACAGATTTCAAGGGATTCGGTACAGTATGAAAGGTGGCATGCATGTAGAGACCGTATAGTACAAGAGAGAACCAACAGTTTTGTACAGATACATAAAAATTATAAGTTGCAAAATAAGCATCGGGTTAACATGCACAGCAAAATGAGTTATTAGATTATATACGTGGTACACATAATACGCATCGTGGTGTCGCACGTGCCTATGTACGTATGTACAGAGCACAAGGGGTTAGATTCCGGCTGCGAAGCCCCGAGGTCGTAGCCCACGTATTACTAGTATAAAATAATCCCAATTAGGCCTATGACTTGCGCAACACAATTCCAACATTCTAGAAGCGACACTGACACGGCACTTGGAGGCACTTCACTGGAACCCGCATGGAGCGGGGCGTGTAGAGGCGGTGCGCGCGGCTACACCACTGAGCCGCGTTCCACTTTTCCTTCCGGCGGTACGCGAGCAGCCGCGAGTTGGCAGCGGCACGCCTTGCATAACCGACAGTTTCGCAAAGCGGTCGGTGCAGCGAGCGAGCGAGCCGGCTTGAAATACGCGCCCGCTATGCCAACGGGGCCGCGGGCGCGGGCCGTTGTTGACGCAACACACCACCACCGCGCCACCGCCGCGTCGCCACTGCAGCCTCCACCACTGCCATCGCGAGCGTCACCACGACCGCCACGAGACCGACAGGATCGGTCCGAGAGCTGCCTGACCGCCGCCGCCTGCCGTGGCTCACCTCTCCCCCACCGCATTTCTCCGCCAGTTTTCACGCATATCACTTTCGCTTCGTAACAGGTCGCTTTCATCCTGTGAGCATCGCACTCCACTTGGACAAATATGTGAACACTCGCACAGGGCGTGCTCAAGTGGCCACAATGTTCACTGATCACGGACCACGGAGCTAGGAGCAAGGAGCAAGGAGCGAGGATAGTGCACTACAAGCGAAGTCGATTCTTTTCTTTCTTTCTTTCTTTCTAACTAGGCCACAACGCACTCTGCCATCTGTTTGCACGATTGCATTATATAGATTATGAATTTCGAATTAGCAATATTGTGAATTTATTTTCTTAACGATACGTATAAATAAACTAAGTTTAAAATAAAACCAGAGGGCTAACAGTGAAACTGTTAGTCGGCGTACGTAAGGCTCGTATGTCGGGTACAATATTGTCGCGAGCGGGCCTCGAGCACCACAAATAGACGCTCCATTTCGACGGCCAACTCACGGCGACACGCGAAAACATTGCAGACACGTTCGGATTATATCCAGGTTAAAGCGAAAACACACCGTATTTACCAATTAAAACGCGCGATAATTTCGACCTGCATTAAACTCATTTGAACACAACCTCTGGCAGCGTAAGAGTTGACATAATTGCAATTAAAACAAGAGAGAAACGTTACGTGCAACCGAAGCGGTCATCTGATCCGAAATACTTTCGAGTTAATTCAACCGGTAACCTTTATCGTCGCGAAATAAAGCTAACAGAGTGCCATCAGGGCGGCCGAGGCGGCACGCTGCGGCGGCCTCGAGCTGCTGTCACTTTTCGTTCGTTTGCCGGTGGGATAATAAATAATATTTTAGTGTTAAGTGATTTAACGTGTGTACTGTGTAGTATGCTAGCTCAAGGCCGGCTGACTCACGAACGTGGCGCGGCGGTGGAACCGCGAACTACGAAACCAACTCGTGTGGTGAGCACGCTGCGCGGTGCGGTGGCGCGGGCGGTTGCGCACAATGTGTACGGACATTGCGATCAGCTGATTGCACTCACGTTTACTAAACAGCCATGTGGCTGAATTATTATTCAATCTATTTACTCATTTTCGCAACCTAAAACATATGTTCAAGATAGTGTAGATACAGTCGTTTGCTAACTTGCCCTGCTTTCGTTTTGGAATTGACGCTACCGCACATTTCAATTTATATTGATTCTTATTTTGATTTAGGGTCTCATTTAATGATCCTGTTTACAAATAGGGTTTCTAGGAATAGGCATGCTATTATGAACGTAGGAATCGTTTACGGCTTACGTCATCGTTAGGTAAGCCAATAGGTATTCCCCGGTGCTATTTTGCGCTAGTATGTAACTAGCGCGTCTAGTGCATACAATATTTATTTATCATGTTCAAATGCATACCGTATAACAATTTTCCTACATCGACGGCGCCGCTTGATGTTATTTCTGAAATTATTCGCTAATGCGGGACTTTTTTGAGTTATGTATCTACTTCGAGTTAAATAGGCTAACGTTTGCTATGATGATTTCGTATAGTTAAAATGATTTGATACAAAATCATCGTTTTCTGAAATACTAAATCGAAATGAGGTTAGTTCGAGGGATTTGGCAATAAGATGGATACTTAATTAGGTTCAGAATTTATGGGAATCGGCTTCGCATACTTCGCTGCGTACAAACTGTTTAAACATTTAATGTAGCATAAGCTCACGTCTGTATACCCTAAATGGTAGGCAGAGTTGCAACTACAACACCTATGGTTTGCTGATCTTGTTTCCGTACCATAATATGACACGAGGTGAGCTCATTGCCATATCGGGAGAACATTCTAATCCCGTGTAACTCATTCATGATTATTCGAATTGACAACTCAAACACAAATACCAATTGGCCGACGTGGAATTTGAATCCTAAATCTCACGAGTTTCTTGGTCTAACTGCGTTGACCAATAAGGAGATTGATATATATTAACAATTAATTCAATTTCCACTTTCTCTACATCTCTGAAGTCTATTATAATCAAAATAAATATATTATGTAAAATGTGAGATTGAACTATTGGTAATTTATGTAGTTAAGTGAATCTAATCGATCATCTGGTTCCCCGATATCGAATGTAATTGCTATCCTATACATTGCAAGTAATAAATGGTTTTGGCGATTGACTAACAGATATTTTTGCCTGAAGATAATAACCGGTGTGTAACGTTTGCAGAACTACCTCATTATGTTTAATTTATACTAGAGTATTCATAGTATACTAATTGGAAAATAATATGCAAACATCTCTTAAAATGATATAAATTTTTTCTAGTATAAGACTAACGCCATGGTTGCTTTGTCACGAATATTTAAAAGTCTAAACAAGCCCTTATAATAGCCGTGAGAATTAAACAAAAGTTCTTTATCATAAAAAGTCAAGTTAATGACCCTTGTACAATGCTTTAATGTCACGATGATGCAATGAAAAAACTATATCATCCAAAGTCATAGGTATCAAACTGAAGTATATACATATCCGAAATTATTAGACTGTTAAATCTTTATATCAAATGATCTTTTTTGTAAATATTTCTAAGAAAAATGTTTATTTTTTTATTTTTAAGAAGAGCAAAACTAAAAAAAAAAAACAATATATTTAAACAGATTTAAATAAAGAATTGATAAGTTGTAACGATATTATTTATTGATTAATTATTCGTTTCTGGCATAACTAGAAACTGAATTCAGATATTTAGCAATTATCGATACGTCATTTTTTTCAACTGAACACTCATTATCCAATAATAAGTTTCTACAAATAATGAAATTCGTGTAATCGACTCAATTTATTACAGGAAACGAAACTAAGCAACTATCCGTTCAAAGTAAGAGGCGAATTGACTATAACGAGCGCATTAGTCGATTAATTATCGAATGGCCATTGGCAATATAGGCGGCTTCCTGTACGCGCGTCCCGAACGCGCGAGGGATGGGGAGCTGGCAGCTCGCCCAAGGACGGCATCTAGGTTCCCTAGGACGCGGCGCGGTCAGGGCTAGGTCGGCCCGTCCATGGCCACTCCGGGACCCAACTACTATATAGGTCGCGTTTAATCTGCAGATGAGATTTCCTTTGTTGAAGCATTTTGCATGGAATTCTGCGATTCTGGCCAATAATAACATGTGGTTTTGACAATATAAAAATGAATTGCAATAAAATATAATTGTGCCATCTCGTATAACAAATGGTAAGTTGCAGGAGTGCATGACATCACTTGAATTGTGTGTAATAGGAACTAGATCTAAACAGGAAAAATTACGATGTTTACTGTAATTAAGGGGCATTAATGACATTTTAGTGTTAGGAATCAGATGTTTTCAGCGCCCTTGTTTTTCGCAATTGGCAGGACGCCCGGTACGGTCCGTACCTACAAGATTCGCCTACGCCGCGCCGTAGCAATTGTAGTCAAACTGTCGACCTACATAAAGTACAATGATCAAGGGCATGCGATCAAGGGTGTGGATTTCAGACTAGAATGACTTTCGATTTGAATCTAATGACAATTCAATACTATATTATGGATAGTAGAATGTGCATTCCCTGTTAAAGCATGTAAGTTCGCAATGGTATCAGTCACGACTTTTATCAAATGGTTTGTGGTATTAAAGTTGCCAGTAACAAAATTAATGAAATACAATATTCATAAAGTATATACGTCGGTCACAAAAGATTTACCATCCACATTAGCTTTCTACGGATTTGCGAAAACTCTACAAAAAAGATAGTAATGACATCGCGTGTAGCGTCGAGGCATATCGTGAATTACAATGGGCCGACGCGGGGCGATCACCGATGTTACGACATGGATTTAGAAAGTCGAGCCACGGTCAACGGTCCCGCAGGCGAAAGTTACCACGAGTGTGTGCCAGCCTTAACATGCGTACCGCGTTTATGTCGCAAGCAGCTTCGCAGGCCACAGATGTACACACCGCCTTATGAGATGAAAGTGATAGTGACGTATACTTTTTTGTACGCACGTCATTTATCAGAATATTTTTTAATGTCAACGTAATCTGTCTAACGTTGGTCAGTCACTTGGTGAAATGTAAACTTGGTCATGGTTTTGCTATTTTTTATACTAAAAATGAAGTCAGTTCTATGGACTATATGGGATATGAGCGGGGTAGGATTTTCTAATTAATGAAGAAATATCAAGACAAGAGTTGGCACAGTTAGTGTACATAATAACAATGTACTCGTACAGAGAAATTGAGTCGACTACACACCAACAAAAGCAAATCAAATTTTACGGGCAAATGAAATTGAATTCAAAGTGCATATAAAACTGTGTCATCACATTTAATTATGCACTCAAGCAATTACATAAGTAGATCAACTATGATTTAATTACTCGCTCCCTGTGAATCAATAAAGTTGATATCGGCTAGTGTTTGCCGTTCTAAACAAAGTTGTTTATCATGGAGCACGCGTCGTACAAACTGTGTTACAATAAACGTTTGAATACTAAAACGATTTTAATAACCAAGTACATTCCATACTTTTGTATTAGTGATCGATCGGGTCTTTCGAAGGGCGCATTGGGATGCAGAATTTTACCTCATCTTAAAAGAAGAAAGCATAATAGTATGTGAAATAACTGAAATAATTAAGCAAATGACTACATAACTGGACAATGCTAGTCAAAAGAAAACTATATTCTACTAATAAATTGAAAATAAACAGAAAAGAACAACGCTGCTGTAGTTGCGAACAAAATCGATAGCAGAACGAGAACATACATATCTACGGATGCAAGTACCTGAAGGTCCCGGATGCACCTGCGCTGTTCGCTCGTTATTTATTACATTATTCCATCCTCCCCCCGGCCCCACCCATCGCGACCTCGCCCCCACCCCTACTAATGGCCGCTCGCGGATCGACCTTCGGAACTGCATCCCTGGCGAAACGCCAGATGGTGCATATCTCGGTTTGAGACCGCCATTCGTGACATCTTACCTTCGAATGCTTTCAACTGGACTTGAGCGTCCTATATTACATGAAATTTCCTTATTGTACTAATAGGGTGATTGAAGTATTCATTCTAGAAACATTGAGCTTTATCACTCATACAACTTTGTTGAGATGAAAAAGTAAGGTATATGATAAAGATCATTCTAACGACAAATTTGAATTCAAATATGTTTCAGAAAAAGATACAAGGTTAAATATGTACCAATAATTTATCAAACTAATTGCAAAAGCCTATGAACTACTAGAGGTTGCCTTACATCTTTGAGCCTGTTCGAAGATAAGTGGAAATGGTAACGTCGATCGTGTAAAAGATTGAGGCCACTGCACTAATCATATACATATCAATGTTATCAATGAAGTCGAATAGCTCGCACATAAGTTAAACCTAATTCAGATACGTAACAAACATCAAAAGTTATTGCGTCGAGTGGTTGAGCGCAACAGCGAACCGCAGCCACGGAATGTGAGCGGTGAAAGTTACGCGGCTGATACCGAGAAAAAGAATTTCCACGCGGTTTCACCACGCGAGAGTGCAATCTTGTGCAACAGGTAAGATGGCAGAGGAGCACTGGCTTTAGTATATAAGGCACAATTTCGTAATGAAATGTTGTTGGAAAACGGTGCACGGGGGCGTTTTCCGATGCAATAAGTACCGAGGCGCGCGCGCTATCGGAGGCACGGCGAGCGACTGCGGCCGACCAGCTGCACCGAAATAACTGCTCGATGCAGCCGGGCCGCTCAATGCAGGCCCAACGCTGGCCCCCCTCCCCCGTCACCCTCGCCCTGTCGCCCCCTCCCCCTGGCCCCTGATTCGCTCCGCCTTCCAGGTCATGGCTGCAGGTCTCCATGACAATGTGAGAGCCTTGCTGCACCCCTCTATCGATCCAACTGTTGCTCCCGGGCTCTACTGCCGTGAACTTGAGATCTCCTTGGGCGAGATGAGCACACGAGGAAGAATAAATAACAAAGGAAAAGCATGTTATGAACATTTAGTTCTTGACGAAGTTTTCGTCTAATTCTCTATATCACTAACCCTTTAAATTGACAGATTGATTCTAGACAATAGACATTCTAAAGATTACTGAAATTTTTATTTTTTCCTCCTTCTAATTGGTATTGTAATAATACAGGTGCAAACCGGAAATTGTATAAATGTAGTGCAAGTATTACAGTTATATATCAGTTTTGAAAAGAGCAATGCTAAAGTTTCTTGCCCGTTCTTCTTTAACGAAACAGCATTCCGAACGGGCGGTGGAGTTAAAATTTTACTGAATCTAAACGATGTATAACATTTTATGTGTTCAATAAATATTATGATTTGGTTTAATTTGAAAGTATTATGTAGTAATTTTTTGACATAAAATACTATTTTGTAGTCCCTAAAAGGTATAAAGGCCAGAAATGTAGCGCATTGTTCCTAAAGTTCGTAGTAGTAGCTACTACGAAGCGACAAAGTCGTAGGGTTTAGAAGTTTTATAGGCAATAACATAATAAATATAGGCGAATATGCCTTAAGATTTTTCTTTTTATGTGTACCTACTGTAGTAAAATTATGAAGCCTTTTGTTCGGACAAATAAGTTTTAATCGAGTATTTTGATTGTTAATTTTTTTATGTCCGTTTACCAGTTGGCAAAGACTCCTCTCCATCCTTATCTATATCTGGCCACCCCATGGCTACCCAATGTGTCTATATTCATCCTCATCGTTTTTGTAGTCTACCTCTCATTCTTTGACCTTCTTTTGGGTTCCAATGAGTTACTATTTTGCTCCAAAAAAATCCATCCACCCTATCTACTTCATTACAAATCTAAATATCATCCATACCTTTTCTTAAGGCGGTACCCACGTGAATGTCCTTGGCGATTTGCGCCATACAAAAATTTACTATAATGGAGGTTTCGCGCGAGCAAAATACAACGCGGCAGCGTTTTTAATGGTTATTATTTGTCATTTCAACTTTTGTTCCGGATTTTGTAAGAGTAATACGAAGCATAGATCATAAGGACCATTTTGGTTATGGATTCATTTTGATCGATATGTCGATTCATTCAATTATTATAGAAAAGAAGTTAATTAAATGTTTTTACATTTTAGCGTACATAAACAAATTCTGCTTCGACAGAAATTTCCGTAACGAAACTATATTACACATATATTTTTGTACAGTGATTAGTTCTGCAGGTTTCTAAGAGTTCGCTCTAGTTACAGCCTTAAAAATGGTAAATGCACATTTTTTTGTGTTTGACTTATTCATTTGCCAACCGTCTATATTCTAAATTCTCTTTTAATCTTACAAGAAAACTCGTCCTTTTCTACGTTATATTTGTTTTTCCTTTTGTTTCTTTTACTACAACATAAGTATATAAGAATGAGCAAAATATTCACTTAATGTAATTGGGGTGTATACGTATTGATTGAATCAAAATAAATAAATAATACTTATTAGTTGTTTTTGTAATCTCGCGCAAACACACGTAATAATAGACCAACCTGATAACTTTAGATCCAAAAAGGTATTTCTTTCAATAACAATGGCCAAACACCAATAGGTCTTAATACAATCTTTCACATTTAATAAAGATGTCACTTAAATGTTAGATAATAATTGTGGATCAATGCGAATACCGTTACGACACCGGTTGCCCTTGATCGTTATACATTGCTGTTTCGGCAATGCAGGTATGTGCCAGATGCAGTTGGCAATGGAGTGTTGGCGACTGGCCGCAACTGTCCCGCCAAAGATATTTAGACTTGAAGGCGCCAAGACATTAGCATGAGCTGATGTTGGGTTTTGACTTGTAAAAAGTTCCAAGACATTTGAGAAGTGAAGACACGTAAAGTCGATGATTGGCAAACAAAAATAATGCGTCCGTTACGGAGGCTATCAATATTAGGTATTTAATCAGGCTTGGTCCAATTAGGTGGCAGGTCCCTCGTATGCGAGGCTTTCTAGGTTGTTTGGTTTCATCATTCAGGCTTATAAAACGAAAGTAGACTGCCTCGGTGGCGCAGTTGTAATGCGTACGCGTTACAATTGAGGCTAACTCTGAGGTCTCGGGTTCGATCCCCAGGTCGGGTAAAGTGGTATTGGGTTTTTCTATTTCGAAATTCTCAGTATCAGCCCGGAGTCTGGAATTTGTGCCCGGTATGGCGATAGGCTCGCCCCCTATCACATCGTGGGACGGAGATACGCTCGGCGAAATGTGGGTGTACTAGTTACACCTCTGCCTACCCCTTCGGGGATTACAGGCGTGAGTGCGTATGTATGTATGTAGAATTTGGGATGTACTTAGGATGTAGAATGTGTAAAGTCAGATGCCTTTATTAGAATACTCTAATATAGACAGAATGTAACACAGACAAGGTATCTGCATACATTGGTATAAGTATAATTAGCATGATACTGCAATAGTGCATGCTGTCAATACTCGTGTGGCAATACCGGTCACAAATATACAATATTTTCTAATTGCCAACAACCGATGCCCTCACACTTAGCCTAAAGGTTCTCGAAATATGCGCAATAAACTGTACATTTTATATTGTATATAAATGGTGTCAGTAATAATAAAACCGGTTTTAATAATTCTTTACTAGTACTGTAAACTTGTACCAAGCCGAGACGTATGGAAATACCTAGAGGTATTTAAGTACTGAGTAAAATTCTCGTTTATTCGTGTGTTACACCTGTGTTTACCACCAGAAAAACAGTCTTTAATTAAGCTATGTATAATATCGATATCCAAAGAAATAAGACAATAAGTTTGCACTAAAATAAAGTGATGCCTTCTATTCTTCTTAAAAAATATTGATAGGGAAATATTGCCTAACCAACCGTCTTTTGTTTCGAGGAGTATGTCAAACAGCTCTACTGTAGAGTTGTAAATTCTAAATAAGTCTCAAGACCTATAATTGTCTCACATATTTCTTGGAATACTCATTCGCTCCTAAAATTACCTTCAACGCGGAGAATATTAACAAACAAAAATAAAAGCAAGTATATTAACAAACAAAAATAAAAGCAAAAATGAATTGTCAAGGCTTTCAACAAGCCTTGTCGGCGTGACCCAGTTCAATCCAGGTACCGGGGTGAATTGCGAATATATAGTGAAATCAGGACAGCTATACGCTTTCCCAGATCTCGAGCCAGGGCCGCAGCGTCCCCACACCGTAGCTTGTGTCAGGGACGCAAATCTGGGACGATTCAGGACGTGTAGAGGTGAACAGTTAGGTCAGGCTATTTAGGTGCCCTAAATAACAGCCCCGACGGGCAGGGCTGTATTGATTTTATAGGCGTTGGTTATGAAGTGAGGTTGTTGTGAAATATGTAGTCGTAAAAATGTTGATTGTAAAAACAAACGGTAATCAGCTCAATAAACTGTTTTGATAAAAATAAATTAGATTCTCGTTGAATTGAAAACCTCCTCTGTTTCCGTTGATATCAGCTTGGAAGAACTACACCGAACTAGATGGCAACGGTTATATGTACTAGCTGATATTATACTATTACTAATTATGTATTATAATCCCTGTATTATACACGTCCTACTGCTGGACACGGCCCCACTCTACTGAATGAGAGGGGTTAGGACTTAGTCCACCACGCTGGCCTAAGACATCACATATCTTCGAAATACATATGAAGAACATCTCAGGCATGCACACGATGCGAGATAATTAATAATGAGTGTATTCATTAATTCGTAACTTAGAAAATGTCAAAGGTGCATGCTCTTGGGGCTGGTTTCGAACCTGCGACATTCATCTCGACAGTTCGTACCACTCCCCGCTGAGCTATCGCTACGATTTATTGGATAACATAATTAAAAATATTTAACATATTATATAACGTATCTTGCAACTGCCACACGAAATATTACCATTAATGAGCTCTTAAACACTTAAAAAACGCTATTCTAAATAACATGAAATAAAATGTGTACCAGTTAGTAAATGTTAACGTGGGTGAATTACTTGAGAATGCCTGTTTGCTGAACACAGTGTAAATATTATAAATCACACGACTTTCCCTCGCGTCGAGTAAAAAGTGCATCATGTAAGTTGCTCGCGCGGTCGGGAACGCACGCGGCACGCACACCACGGCGAAAATGTGGAAGTCATTCACATTGTTGAAAAAATTGCACACAGACACGGAATTAGAAATCTGTTTGAATATTTTATTTGTATGAACGTGTTTTTTATAGCATAGATCGGTAAACGAGCAAGTCGAACATTTGATGGTAAGTGATCTTTACCGCTCATAGGATTTGGGTCTCCGGAATACTCACTCACCGTACGAAACGCAGCAGCAAACCACTGCGTTACATTGGTTTTCTAAGAGACCATGGGAACGAACCGGTCGAGAAAGCCCATTTCATTTAGACAAAACCGTCTACAGCGTGGCTCTACCACTCATCTTCGCATAACAATAAAATTGTGTATAATTTTATTATGCAAATATAACGAAATTCTCTAAATTTAAAGGGGTCAGCGGCTATTTAGTTCTTCCATACAAATAAAGAATGCATGAAAAAAGTTTTTGTACATATTTCTAAATCCGTGTCTGACGCTAACGCTATTATTAACAGTTATTGTAGCAAATGTTGACGAAATAATATTATATAGATTTTGACATTTTGATAGTAGAAAACAAAATGATACAATCTTGAAATAACGTGAAACATTGCTTTTTACATTCTCTATAACCAACATATAGTGCAAGTTGCAAAACTCGCTAAAAGTAGCAAGAAGATAATATAATCTACGTCTAATTAAAGCTAGCAAGAATAATCTTACCTATGTTTTATATAAATGTAAATACATGTGGTACATACACATAGACATTTAATTTTTATTACAACAAATTCACTCTGAGAATTATAACTACATAATCTTTAGTCACAAAATGTTTAAAAATACAGAAAAACTACTTTATTCAACAGCTCTGAGTTGAACTTTTTCAGCAAGAACCATTGAACAAAGTAATGTATCTTCAGTCTTTTTTTTCTTTCTTTCAGTTTTTCTATGTAATAACAGAATACTATCCGTGGCTATATTAGGCTGAAAGTCAATTTCGTCTGCACGTGATAACCTCTGATAATTAACAGACGAGGTAATGCTGAATGTTCCCATTGCGAGTTGCGGGGGTCAGACGACGGATCGTACCACATATTACCAAATCCATCATTAAATTATGATGAAAAGGCGGACCCTGGCATTAAGCCGGGATAAGCCCAGGCAGAAAGAATGACTATCGATAGTCAGCAAAGTTGACTTTTATTGTCAAATAACATTAGGTACCTACATTTAAAGTTATACGCTTCGTCTATTTCGGAATTATGAACTTATGATGATTATAACCTATTACAGACATTTTACAAATACTATGTAGATACCAGGCTCGGGTGGCCGGACTTTGATTGAATATACGTACAAATTTGGAAAATAGCAAGATCGCTGAAGCGCATAACTTAAATTCGCATTATACTATACCTGTTTTCAATAATTTGTCAACGTGAAAATATATAACTAAATCTAACAAAGCGTTTAAAATTTTCCAATAATTGGTGTACTGCTTAATGCTTCTTGGTAGATATCTCGAAAGTTTCTTTAATATTTTTATTCTTGTTTCTGTTCTAGAGGAAGAGAACTAAGGAACAACTGAGATACCACCAGCTGTGTTCACTCCACACTAATTCCCGAGAGAGCACAGCGTGGCACCCGGTCGTTCAATAGTCCGTTGAAGTCTTCTTCAATTTTCTTGCATTGTTCCATTTCGCTAGTTTTCTCGTTTCAACATTTAATACAGCGCCATCTACACGTGCATAAAAGTACCACGCGATACATTGTTATACAGAGTGCCCGTGCAGTTTTCCATGACGATAAGAGGTGGCACTGTTATCATTAAGGGACGCTTACTCTACTTAAAATATTTGTTGTGATAGTTTCATAATAATAGTAAGGTATAATAATAATATAAAGAACCTACATAGAAGAGTAAATTAATAAAAAAAGATTTTATAAAACAATATTATTAAATTACAAAAACGTATTACATCTTAAACCGGGTGTATTGTAATATAGGGTAAGTAAGTCGGCTGGTCCATAACGGTCCGTGCCCCACAATCGTATTTCTTCCCCCACGTGTCGTCCTTGACCTTGAAAAACGCGCGTCTAGTGCACACAAGTGTACTTCTGCACACGGAGAGACTACCAGTGTGTTGCTCTTGTTGTAAACTACGAACGTTTTGAACTTGAGTATTTTATGCATAAAAATAGTTTTTGCTGTAAGGTTGTTATATCGTGTAATAATACGAATGTATTATTATGTTAATACCAATTGTGTGTTTTTATTAGAATAACTTATAGAGTATTCATTTGAGTTGTTGTACAAAAATATAAATAACTACAATTTTTATCTCGCAACAATAATTTCTATAAATTAAATTGAAATAGCTGTGAGCTTTATTACAATATATTTCTTAAATAAAAATTATATAAACTGAAACTTTATGTACACGTCCTATATATTAGTTGTTATTATAGAGCAGTTTACATATAAGGAAATTAATCACAACGCGACAAGTCCACACTGTTCGTAGCCAGTTATGTTTATTTATAACACCGTCTCTTGCGCATGCGCATCAAAGCAATGTGATAAACATTAATATATTCACACATACATCATATAGAACGCACGTGTGATATCATATCAGCGAAAGATAACGCGATACTTCAATGGACCGAACATAATATTTTTCCAAACGTAATGTTTGTTATCAAAAACATACGCTGATGAGTCATTTTCGTAAAATTTCTACGTATTCAACATTCCATACGATAAATGTAAAATTACATATGGTTTATGTCAACTTTTTCATTGAGGCTCGTCCTTGAAAGATAGTACAATATAAAAAAAAGGAATTCGGACTTAGTCATATTATCTTGGTAAGATTACATGTATGGTTGCTTGTAATTGTTTTGATATTTTAAATGTGAAAATATAATTTCATAAACATAAGATGCATAGAGAAAAATATGTAGAGTTCAGTTATATTCCATTTTTTAATAACCAAACTATATCTAGGAATATCGATCAAACATGGGAAATACTTCGGCCTTCTGACGGCCTCGTCTTTGCGTCGGCATCGTGGAGTAAATTACATACAATATATGCATCGATATAGTATTCTACAATATATGTGTTAATAATGTTCAAAGTGCGGTGTAATGATTTATCGGTCAGTTGCTATGATCGACGGTATACTCCACTTGTCACGTTGGAAAATTTGATAATTTTATTTAAAGTCCACTAGGATTTTACACATTTTTTTCAGTAGCAAAAAACGCTGGCTGCATCTCACCACAGAAAATGCGCAAGACCAGGCGAAGCGGAAACGTCAAAATCAGGAAAGCGGAATAAAACGGGGTGACAACAGGAGAGGAAAAGGTTATTTAACTGGAATCATAACTCAAAAATGTTGAAATCTACCCTCTCTCTGTCTCTTTGTCTATTATTGTATAAATCAACAACATTTGTATAAAGTTATACATTGTGAATGAAACGACAAGGATACCAAGAATTAGATAGAACTGTATCACTTTATGGAGCAGGATAATAATTATTATATCCTCCCCCTTCTTATTGACATCACAGCAAAAACTCTACAATTGCATATCCTTTAAATAAATTATAAAACTCTACTAGCTCATGCTTGCGTCAACAATCTTTTCCGGGATAAAATGAAGCCTATTTCTAGTCCAGGTCATGGTCTAACTTACAAACTCACAAACATACGAACTTTCAGATTTATAATAGTAATAGGAAGTAGGATTTGTTCAACGTATAGTTTGATATTTGAAATACTTTATTTAATCCATTTCGTATTCGATTAAAAATTTAAGTTTAGTGGTATAGGATTTGTTAGCCCTATACTATTTTGCACAATAGCATGAAAACCCCATGGTTTAATATGGAATGCCATATTAATTGTAATGGCAATTAAGATAATATTGTAAACAAATATCTTTATATATATAATTCTACTACATGTGTATGTGACTGAACTTCTCCTAAACGGCTGGACCGATTTGAATGATTTTTTTGTATGCGTTTGGGTGGCGCCCTGGATGGTTTAGATTCACAATTAAACCCGGTAGGTGGCGCTGCTGTAGTTGCGGGTGAAACCGCGCGGGACAGCTAGTATATTATATAATATTCAAATAGGGTAAGGTTTTCTCTTATTTCAGATGGTAACAATGAATGTATGAAATTCATTGTTTGATCATAACTGCTTTAAAATATCTGCTTTATCTAATTTTATCTAATACGAGATTATAATGTGGATACGATACAGAGTACAGAGATAAAAGTGAAAGTGTGTACTGTGCACTTTTGGCACCATATTTGATATGCGTCGCGATCATCGTCATAGAAATGTTGCTAAAAATATAACCATTCTATTTAAATAGACAACCGTTACACTTGTTTATTCCATGTAGATATTAATGTCCTATTGTAATTAAATAATGTTATCCTAATCTAAGAAAATAACTATTCTAGTTTTGTTATATTTTCAAGTTAGACTGCCTCGGTGGCGCAGTTGTAATGCGTACTTGTTACGATGCTGAGGTCTCGGGTTCGATCCCTGGGTCGGGTTAAAGTGATAGTGGGTTTTTCTATTACGAATTGCTCAGTATCAGCCCGGAAGTCTGGAATTTGTGCCCGGTATGGCGATAGGCTCGCCTCCTATCACATAAGGGACGGAGATACGCTCGGCGAAATGTGGGTGTACTGATTACACCTCTGCCTACCCCTTCGGGGATTACAGGCATGAGTGCGTATGTATGTATTTTATATTTTCAAAAGTGCCTATTATCCTAATTCCTACTATAATACTATTAAAAAGGTAAAAGTTTGGATGTTTGTTAGTAAATCACACCTTCACAACTGAACGGTTTTGAATGAAATTTGGCACAAAGGTAGATCATGACTGGGCTAATTTTTATCCCGGAAAACGCAGTTCACGCGAGTGGACTCGCGAACAAAAGCTAGTTATATCTAAAGTATATAACAAAGTAGTAAATGATCTTAATAGCTGCTCAATATAGTTCTATGCACGTTGCATATGACTATATTGGTTTTATGTACGTAGATAATGATATAATAGATCACGTTTAAATAATGCATGTATTCAATAAATAAATCAGGTATAAAATATTTCATTTCAGATAAATCATAAAGAATATTTAAAATAATTCGCCTAGGTATTAAATTTATGCCGACGATTATATGCAATCCATACATGTAGGATATTATGATATTTCCATAATTCGTTATTTATGGCGTAAATTCGTAGAATTTCGTAATCTTATCCGTCACTCTGATAGGCAATACATATGTAAAATAAAGTATGTAATATCCTGTATCTGAAGTAATAAATAGCAATGTCTCCCTAGCCGGAAGCTGCCAAGTTCAGTCGTATCTCACAATATATCTATATAATAATGATGTATAAGTGAAGTGGCGTTTAATTTATTTGATAAAAACAAAATATCACTAACTAGCTCATTGACTAATGAATCACGAAATGTCAAAAACTACTATATTTTAAGGAAGGTAGGTTAGGAAGGAGTAAGGATAAGTGAAATTTTATAATTGATAGTTTGTATAACGTAGAGACCCGCTAAGAAATGTTTTTTTCAGCTTTACATTTTAAAGGGGATAATGTTTCAAAAAACTTTTTTGAAACGGAATACGGCTGTGAAAATGAGTATAATTTATATTATATTGCTTATTAAAAATAATGAAACACGTGTTTCACTATTATCCTGGAAGAAGATTTTCACGCGGGCGGATTAAGCCCACAAACACAGACGAGAATATCCCAGAAAACTGTCACTTACGGGGACGCATCATAAGATTCATATTTTCATTGCATTACGCAGCCGTGTGCAGGACACTTTTCTTTCAGTTTTTTCATGTTTAAATGGTGCTTTACTGTATACTTCATAATAGAACGGCATTAAAATAGTGTAACACTAAAGACTGTAACAACGATAACCTACCTGGGATTCATTTATATTAATAAATAATTTTCACACTTACCTTCAAGTGAGTTCTTCATTCAGCGACATGAAAACCTGCAAAGAAGAAAAAGAAGTTTAGCTTTTTTGCTAATTGACAACAATAACCATGGTTCGAATTATTTTTTTACAGTAGTAGAGCGACATACAAACAAGTGGGTCATCTGATGTGGTCATCATCACTCAATCCACAATATCAAAGAAACAGCAGAAATAAAATTAACCGCTCTACAATACTCTACATTTACACGTGTGTTATGAAAAGTATAAAATCGTATGTTTGTAATTACTAGGTGATATATCGTTTGCGAGTGGTCGTTTGAGTATGTACCATTGCATTATCTATTTCTGCTGCCAAGCAGCAGTGTGTAAGCACTATATGTTTCGGTTTCATGGCAATTGAAAACAGTTAATTTAGGAATTTATGAGACTTAGCAACTTATGCATGCATTGTGTTGTAATTTAAAGTTCTGTGTGGCGTTGTGTCTGTTTATGGGGAGGTGGAGTTATTACCATCAGACGAGCGCCCTGCTCGTTTCGTCATTAAAACAAACAAAACAAATACAATTGTTAGAACTCAATATTTTTAACTTATTTAAAAAGAGGCTCGCAATTCAACTGCATTTTTATGCATATATTATTTGAACGAATTATATGAAATTTAATCTAACGTTAATTATAAAAAAATACAATGAACATGAGTCTGACTAGTTGAGAACTTATTTCCAAAAGACTAAACAACAATAATATAGTTAGGTTTTAACTGAACAGGATCTAAACGAGACAATAAAGTCAAACAATAACACCATTCATTTTAAATGTCAGTGAAGTGCTAAGATCTATCTAGTGAGTAACACGACACATGGAATCTTCAATCGCTAATAATTTCTGATAGAATAAGTTTTTGTTAGTAGTAATGAGTGGTAGAGCCATGCTGTACAGTTTTGTCTACATTATGAATAGGCCGGCTCGACCGGATGTTACTACTGCCTCACAACAAACCGACGTAAAGTACTGGCTTGCTACTGCCTTACGTAAGGTTCTTGAGATATCCGCAGGCCCAAATGCCAAACCCTACGCAATTCCTTAATTATCCATTTCTTTAAGGTCGGCATCGCTTACCATCAGATGAGCTACTTGCCCGTTTCCCGGCCTATGCTATAAAAAAATGAATCATTTAAAGTATATTTTAATGTACGGATAGATTAAGGGGAATACCCAGTGACAGATCGGAGGATGGAGGCTAGGTTATTGATATACTTTTAATTGCTGTTTTGTTTTTATTTACGAATGTGATGCCCCTTTAAAGATCGGATAGGCATACAGAAAGATGACGTAGGCGTAGGAATAAGAACCCACTAGCACCCTTAGGGTACGTAGCCCTAAAAACGACATCCAAATACATCACTGCATGCATGATAATGATCGACGTTCTGCATCTTAAGTCTAACCCTTTTCATGACTATGCTTTTTTACAGCAGATAATTATGTCAATGATATAAAAATTGAACTACCAAGATCTAAAACTGTGTAGAAAGGGTTAATGATTATGAAGTAGGTAAAAAAAAAGTTCCGATGTAAAATATTATTACAGCTGTATAAGATAAATAAAAGGCAGTTTGTATATGCAAATACATGTCCAGAAATGAATTAATATTTATCACTTTATAAGCAAATAAGAACAATTTATGTATACTGAAACATAAATAGGTATCTAAAATAATTGAATGGTCAAGGAAAACGAAATAATTGCAGTTTCTTTTCCTCATCTACAATGACTTAAACTCCTCAGTCTGTCTCTAATGTTATTCCATATTGAACAGGAAGAAATGTAATATGAAATATGTTAAACCCACAGTACGTGGCAAAGCGACGTGACGCGACCCAATATTTTATGCGTTTTCGCAATATTCGGTTTTTACGAATTACCCACGAATATTTAACGAATGCCCGGCCATCAGGTTCTAATTAGTCAGTCAATGGAAAAATAAGTAATGCACTAAAACACATTTCAATAAGTATTTCATGTACAGTACTTGAATTCCAACTATGCGCTTCGACAATCTTCGTATGTGTTGTTTACTAGGTAAGTTGCTCATATGCTAGAGACGGTCTGGGTAGGTATCACAGCTTTGTCTATTTCCGCCGCCAAGCAGCATAGTGTAACAACTGTTGCTGACTGTTGTGTTCAACATGCTTTTTAAAACCTGTTACAGAAAGGTTTGGCTTGTAACGAGCGGCCGCATGCCTGTCGTCAACCCCTCTGGGAAGAGAACATACCCAGACCAAAAGAAAAATTGGATCATACGAACATATGTCTTGGTGCGGGAATCGAACACGCAGCCTCTCGCTTCACAGTTGGCTACAAAGAAAATACTCAATAAATAAATAAACTTAACATTTAACTTCTCGGGGAAACAATAGAATTCTAAGATATGGCTAATGAATACTTAAAATGAATTGACGTCTCTAAGTACGGCAGAAAGACCACAATCATTATCTTAACTCGAACAAATAGTTATGTTAAAGCGGTACAAATAGTTTCCCCGTCACATAACCGTCCTTGAGGCGATCTCCAGCGGCAAAACAAGTCTTGAGTCATACATGATGCTGACCGAACCGCCCGCGTCCGCTCCACACACGATTACAAGTGCGAAAAACATTTTATATACAGACACTGATAAATTAACACTAAATTTTTATATTATTAAAACGACTTAAGTAATTGTGTAGTTAGCTAAAAGCAGCTGACGGCATACAGATAGAGTTAATAGTTATCACTGAGTTTGCTAATGATCGTGTGGAGTAGATAATAGGTAAAAAGACAGGTTGCGATTAAGTACATCATACATACACACACGCTCACGCTTGTAATCCCCGAAGAGGTAGGCAGAGGTGTAAGCAGTACACTCACATTTCGCCGAGCGTATCTCCGTCCCACGATGTGATAGGGGGCGAGCCTATCGCCATACCGGCATACCAACTAAAAACCCCGCGGTGGCCATCTTCGGCGCATTAGGAACGGCCCCGGGTTCCCGAGGCGAAAAGCAGGTCCCGGCTTCAGCCGGAACCGTTCCTGCACGGTTATGCATCACATAAACATTCCACAAATTCGTTAGCTGTAAAGCCGGGTAAACAAGGAAATGTGCAGTAATTAATAGAAGATACAGACTAGTGGGATGACGATCCAATACCAATAATGACGTCACGGAAAACCCAGGCAAAAGCGTGATACTTATCGCTACGACTTATCGCCGTACTGAATATTGTCAAACTAGTAATTTCTGACGATACTGGGAGTAAATTAAAATAATATAGCGCCGGTTTGATTTCGAATTCTGTAAAAAAACTATTTAAAATATGTATAAGGTGTTCTAAAAGATTCTCGAGAAATATTTTTTAGTTTACTCGAAAACTCACAGAACAAATTTAACACATTTTTTTTCTCTTGGCAATACTGTCGTCATCATTTTATTGTCGTGCAAATTACTCCGTAGATAACACAACAAAGCAAAACCGAACCTACTTAAGAAAACGTTGTTTTATCTACATAATATTATATACGCACTGATAATTAAACAAAACACTAATAAATTCATACAATACATACAATATCACTATTCATACGATTATTATTTGATAAACTTCCGAAAATTGATTACCTGAGTTGAAACATACATAAAATAGTACCACTATGTCAACAAAACGAGTCTTCACGGAAAATATTTGGCATTATACGAAACCAACAGAACACTACACTTTGCACAACTGTTTTGCAAAAATCTGAAATTGTTATCTTAAAAATGAAAACGGTTTGATTTTAATTGTTACAGTTTTTGTTTTTCATAATAATTATGAATTTTTCGCGGTAACATGGAACGACGGGCTCCTCTGATAGGGTGTCTACAGTGACTGAAATGACCAGAGGTGTAAATCGAATATAGTGGCGCCCTCTGCAAGAGGCCTGTGCACAACAGTCAAATTCAATAACTGATGGCCTAAAAGCCTGAATATTTTCATTAAAATATACTATGTTTTATACAGGCATATACAGGAATGATAGTATAACATACATTTTATTTGAGAAATTTAACTTTCTTGCTAATGCCATACGCAATAGGTAAATGAGTAGTTTGAATATTAAAATGATTCCTATCATATTTATAACGGTATCCAATTACCGACATTGAAAATTCTGTATTAATCATCTATACGATATAGAGAAAGGAAAAATTATAAGTTTTTCTTACCGACCGGCCAATTGCTTCCGAGCTAAACGTATTGAAAATTCACAATGAGCTTTTACATATCTGAAAAGAAGCTCAAACTTACAAGAAACTGGATGTCTTCTGTCCACCGACTGCAATCGAAAGATAAATATTTTTATTTTATAATATCAGGGACTTCTCGTTCCTTAATTTTAATGCTTTGAGTCATTATTTATTAATAGTTTAACATGAAATTAAATAGCCCAGTTCAAGTGCAGTCGTAAAAACATTCTTAACACGCAACATTCTTAGAGCGGTCTGCAAAGAGCAGAAATTACTAATATTTTTGTTTTCCATTATGTTTATGAATGGGATATTTGCGTTACTGTTCATTCACTGCGTTCCATGCTAAAAATAACGACCATAGTTATTCATAAATTTAGTGAATTACTCCCGCCTGAATACTAAAGTTTCTTGAAGTTGCAAGGTCACATTTTCCTTTGCCAACCCACTATGATATAACAATACGTAAGCAATTTTATTATTAACAGTTAAATAATAAATTACATATCTTAAAACCTTGTAGATAATTCTTCGTTTCTATTTATATGTTAGTTCAGAATAAATTGTGAAATTCAATTAACTTTTGAAGTAAAAATGTTTGATGACTATCAAATTATCCACCCGATATTAATTATATTGGACATATATTTTCCCTAGATGTAAGGAAAATCCATTTCTAAAAATAGCCATTACCGGCCCGGGTCCTAGGTTTCTGCGTCATCTACCCACGCGGACGTGGGCAGGGTGCGCGCGGCATGGCGCGGGGGTAGGATGGAGGAAGGAGTCACGCATGCGCAGGTACCACTCACGGCTGTAAAATGTCAAAGGGCATCCCGGGAGTGCCTGGATGCCTAGGATCTGAACGCGAGCTAAATTGATTTATGGGCGCTGAAACTAGGTCATGCGTCTAGAGCGCCGAGCCTCCGCTATACCACGCCCGCAAATTGCCCAATGCAATATTTAAAAGTTACCACAACAATGAAAATGTAGCTTAAACTCAAATTAATATATAATTTTGTCATGCTCACTGATCTGGTGATGCCATAATTAAAATGACACAAGACCTTTCTTATATTAATATGGCAAGATTCACACAAGCCGGTATATTACCGGCATACCAACAATTTAATTTATAACTTGTGAGGATTTTCCTTATCCACTGTCACCACATTGAAATCTGGATTGGAGATTGTAAATATAGAAATGCGTAGAAACATCCAACTACGAGTATTATAAATGTGAAAGTTTGGATGTTTATGAAATTGGAGGTTTGTTAGTCAATCCACTCCTTAATTGGAACAGGTGAACAATTTTGAATGAAATTCGGTACTCAGGTAGACCATGACCTGGATAAGGACATAAGCTTTTTATCCTGGAAAAGGCCATTCACGCGGGCGGAACCGCGTGCAGAAGCTAGTATTATATAAATGTTTTATTTCGACTTAATTGCATTTGGTGGCTTAATCAATTGCACTCAAGTCGAAAGAAGTTGGCGGCTTAATGATATTTTTCAATGCTCTTAACTAGTGATTTCTTAGGTTTACGCGAATATTACAGATTGAAATAAAACTAGTTTATACGGATTTTATCGCGGTTTAATTCGTGGTCATGGGAGAGACTGAAGGCTGAAAAGCTTTCGAAACGTCGGGAGTAAAACAAAAATTAAACCGCGATAAAATCCGTATAAACTAGTTTTATTTCAATACTCTTAAATTGTTTTAATTACAGTAGAGAGGGCAAAGCAAGCGCATCCTCGAATCCTCGTTTGGTCTACTCGACACAGGTTTGTTATATCGCAAACTCTTACCTGTTTTAAGTGAGTTAAATAAACGTTTAAGTCCGTAAAATGGTCTAATCTATTCAGTAAGTCACTTTCAATTATCAGTTTAAGTACGAGTAGTAGCAGCCATTTACGTTAATATTTGTACATAGCGTCGTGTCGTCGCACTGTTTTGATCATGTTGGTCGCTAGAGGTCAACAAAAGTTATGCATAGTTCGAGGAAAATGCACCTAATCATTTCATCGATAATTTTTGTAGCCAACTGTATAGCAACCACCGTACTCGTGGTGAAAAAGCCATCAGTGGCTTGTTCCAGGCAGTCACGTACCGGGGTCATCCAGTGTATATCCAGTAACTTCAGGTCAGCATAACTCTGCCGACCGTCGATGGACGTAATGTCTCTTAAGTCGGCATTATATTTGGAATGCACTGTACATAACATCAGGTCCAGTGTATTATGTATTAGTAATATTTCTTATGTTAAAAAGGGGAAGAATGAATAGCAAAATTGTATATCTGTAGGAGATCATTTTATTTACAATCAATGATATATTATTATGTTATTGAAATGGTTTTCAACAGTGTAGTGACATGTCTTCCAAAAGCTGATATATCTATTCATATCATATTTTGTGTTACAATAGAGACGACTTTATAACCTATCGGCTCCAGAACCTAGAGCAGACTGGCTCCAGTATCTACATATCTATGTGTACGAGTAGATAGATATCAGATGAACTACGAGTATACACGGTATCTAAATAGGTGGGGCGAGAATCAACCACGCCCTAGAATCGATAAAGCTCTCGATACTCGCACAAAACCTCATCAAAACATGTGTACATACATCGTTAAAACTACAATGGTAATAATTATGACATCGCGCCTGTATCGTTGATGGGGTACAGAGACGTGGGACGATAACTCACAATTTTTCCATGATATAAGTCTACAAATCTAATCCTTTGAAAATCGTATTAATTCCTAAATCCTAATCGAAAAACTGACACAAAGAATTATTTGAAAGGGGAGCGTAACCAACGTGATATACTATGCGACAAGACTGGACACTATAATGAACGCTTTAAAAAAGAGTAAAACAATTACAACCGGTAAGTGCTCAGTTATATTAATATAGAGAAATTTTTATGCCTAGAGTAAAACTTGTTTGCAGAACAATCATAACCTTCCAGCGTCCAATATCATTGAGTCACCTCAGAGCAGAGTGTGATCATTCCGCGAAAACAATAGATTCTATAAACTATTACAACGACATAGTACGCCAAGTAATTGTGTATTGTGAATGCTGAAGAAGCGAGTCAGCCAATGTAATTGATTTAGATTATAGTAAACAAGTTCTTCTGCAAAACATGTGCGAATTGACGGGTGTTGCTACGTATATCATAAAAAACCGGTTAGTAGGATGTTGGACAAGCAATAGGGTTCCATGGTGTGCCAAGGTTATAATTAATAAAGGATAGTCCGAACTAGTTTACATAGAATGAATTCCCGTTTACATATTTTGCATAAACCCTTTACTCATATTTTTTAAAGATCACACGTTCGAAGAAATGCATAAAATTGTAGTTGATTTTACAGAAGTATTTGCTAGAATTCACACAAAATTTGAGATACATACGAACAGACATGAAATTATAAAGTTTATCTAAGTTCAAACTCAGAAGAAGGAACAGTCTTCTCGGTGACTTGCAGATGTATACTCATGTTAAAATTTGCACATAAAAATAGTTTAAAAGATATTTGACCTCTATGATTGTATCAGGTACAGGCGCAGCGTTTGTTTTGTCATTCAATATGCGTAAGCCCTTAATAGCGGCAATGAATAACATGTGTACAATGTACATACATTGTACTGGCCCTGGTTATCTGATATTCTTTGAAATTGTGGTAATAATCTAATGACAATGAACTTACGGCTCGTTTTTTGCATGTTTTTGTATCGAACTCTTTGATTTTAATCTATAATAATATGTTATTTGTACACTACTTGTATTTAAATGTAAAGCAATGGTATATTAATAAGTGGTAGAGCAACGCTGGAGACAGTTTTGTCTACAGCATGAATTGACCCGCTCGACCATCTTGTTACCACTGACTCATAGAAGTCCTACGTGAAGCAGTGACAGCACGTGAGTAGCAGCTTGCCGTTTCCTTTCATATGGTGAATGAGATACCCGAAGGTCCAAATAATAATAATATACCCAACAGTCACCCACATAGTCCCGACCCCACACTAGGTAAACCTGTGTCGTGGGTATCAGGAACTACGAGGGACTTGCGGTCCCCTCCTTCCCTTTTCCAATTCCTTAATACCTTTCCATTAAGGTCAACAACGCGTCCATAATCCTTCAGGTATTGTGAATGTTCATGGGAGTTGGAGAAAATTTACTGTCATCTGACCCACTTGCTCGTTTGTGATAAAAAAGCAGCTCGTTAATATTTCGCGGTGTACTAATAATGTGAACATTATTTTTAGATATTTGCTCAAGTTTCGCACAATGCGCTAGATATTTCATATTAGCTATATTACGTTGTCATTTAATGTTACTATTTATAGAATACTAAAGCAAACTTCTTTCAAAAATCTGCTTAGCATAGTAACAAAGTCGCATTTGCAGCATTATATATAAGATTTCTCCACGATTTTTTCAATTTATCTAACGATAGTTTCAGACGAGTCGAATCGCTTTCAACACGAGACTCGCATCAACAAATGCTGATGGTTTTTGTGGATCAATTGAGAATAAATAGAGACTCCACCGTGTGGGGTCGTCTCTAGATTTACAGCCCACCTTCAATAACTGTGGGACGCCGCAAGATCCAGATTGCAAACTATACAAAATCAATCAAGTGTTTGATTTGGTATCAGATAATGGACCTGTGCCATGACTACACTATAGAAAACTATTCACTATTCATATATAATATATTTTCAATATATGGTGAAATAATTTGGCGGTGGCGCTGTAATTTGATACCATCGAATCAAAATTATTTAGTTTTATTTAAGGTTTTTAGTTTTTTTAGTCTGTTTTATTTTTTGTTAAGAAGTTAAATACAATGCCGAAATTCTCTCATCTGCGATTTCTTCCGATTGGGGGGTGATTTTTCTTGGAATTTAAATGGAACATACACTGAAGTAAACCCTATTGAATACAAAAGTAATCATTCAAAATTTTCCACATTTAGCACACTTATACGTGAACATACATAAAATATATAAATATAGACGAATTGAGAACATCCTCCGTTTTATTGTCGGTTAAAAATATAAGTCAATTCTGTAAAACTGGCTGGCACCGCGTAACCTAAAAAGACATAGTCTGCTCGTATTAAACTACCGGATTTACTGCATCTATATTAAATACTTGCTTCATTGTAACATTATTTTTTATTTGTAATCAAACCTGATATTGATAATGAATTCGACTCAAAGTAGTTTTCATTGGAAATTTTCTTAGACTTTAGTAAATTTATTAAGAAAAGAGATGAAATATTTTGATAATGTTACGGCCCGAAAAAGTAATAATGATCTAAGCAACGCAGGTGTTATGACATATCTCGGTTGAAAACGACTTATAAATACTAGAAATTAAGCTGAAGAAGATGTTAATACTTTCAAATTGATATAATTAAATTGAATATAAAAATAGGTAAACTTATGTACCACAAAGATCATCTCAACCTTCAACAACAGAATAGAACCTCACGTAATTCTACAGGAGGTGTTTATTTATGATTAGATAAAAGAAAATCTGTATATTTTATCTACATAATATGCGCACTTTACAAGGTGGTAAGGTGTCTCGTATGCTAGAAGCCGTCTGAGTCGGTACCACCGCTTTGTTTACTTCTGCCGCCAAACAACAGTGTGTAAGCACTATTTTGTTCCGGTTTGAAGGACATTGAAGCCAGTGAAATTACTGGGCATTATGAAACTTAACATCTTATGCCTCGGGGTGACGAGCGCTGTGCAGTACCATGTAGTACTTTGTAATTAAAAGTTCTGTGTGGCTTCTGTGTATTGGCAAGCGTAGCGCTTACCATCAGGCGAGCGACCGGCTCGTCTCGTCATCCAAACTACTAAAAAATAACTTCGTTACGATATGGACAATTTCGGAATACGTAAATACTAAATCCTATAACCAATACTGACTGCGCCACAAGTATTAACTTGTCAGTCCACCGATAAATAAGGTTCTACGCATGTCTTTAACAGGTGCACAATCAAGAACGCACATTTTAATAGTGGTCAGATTTCTTTATTTTCTAATACGTGGTCAAAACAATCTTTGACATTCGCTATCTATTTATTTATGATTGCGATTGTTAGTTATGAAACGTTAAACGAAAATTCACTATAAACATGTGGTGATTGTGCAGAGACAACTTAAAGAAGACTATCACTCACCCATCACATATCGCACAAAACTGTGATGGGACACCGATGGGGACACCCTAGAATAATTTTATTACGATACAGACGATGGAGCATCCATAATAATTATGTCATCTACTTTTTGTTTTTATAATAATCTGAAAGATGCTAACACAAATGCAACAAATCCTTTTGATGCTATTATCTACCTACTCAAATGGATATTAACAATGTTCAGGTACAAAAAAATACAAAACAGACACAAATAAAACATTACATGCAACATTAAAACAATATCTATATCATTATCATAATATGAAATAACATCATGATACAAAACGCAAATGCTCTCGCTAAGCGACCAACACTGTCGCGGTCGTGAAACAGATTGCGATCTTAACTGTGATGGAGTTGTTTTAAAAATAATTAAAAAGTGCGTTTTAAACGTGTATTCATTTGTACTGTGAAACGTGAAAGGAAACGATTATGTTAATATTTCTAAAAAGTGCTAGATCTTCACTTATACTGGTGGAATATTGTACAAACGACACAATTAAGGATGACCCACTGGAAAAAGTAAACATTTACATACCTTATAATAATAATGTTCCCATTAGGGGTTAATTTTATTTTATGATGTCAACATCTTGAAACTTGTAATCCAGAATTGATCAGATTCAACCGGATTATCATGAATTATTACAGTTACCTATCTTGTGGGATATTTATGTGCATGCTATAAGCATTGATTCTACGTATACAATAGTTGGTTATTCTCTGTAACTTATAAAAGTACGATTTATATTTATGATAGCAGATCTACTGCCCACTATACAAGTGAAACAGCGATATGAAGCTTAGGTAATAATTTAAATTTCGCCAATCTGCGGCAACTCAACAGTCTTTATTTGATAGGGCAGAAATAGTAAAGGATTTATTTTAAAAAATACGTCTTAATTTGATGTTTTTTATCGCCTACATGGGCTGAAGATATATTGTTCCGTTGGATGGTAAGCGGCAATCAGCACTTACAATTAAGCTATTGTCAATGTAGAAGCGGATGTCATAGGATACACACAAGTCTTTGTGTACGGTGAAGTATATACTCTTTGTTTGCCTCGTTTAAAGGTCAGCTCACAGCTCTCGGGGAACACCGAGCTAGGAGGAGAATAATTTCAGAGTTTGCACATGAATGGCTGGAAATGTCTAGTATTGAGTTGTTTCAAGGTATAACCTGGTACAAATAAACTCTACGGCGCTGTGGGGAATTATTGTAGGAAGGTGATGATTTAATCGTTTTAAACATTTCATCGGAACACTTCCACTGGTTAAAGGTTAAAGGATCATTCGTTTTTGACGAAAATGTGATCTACGTATTTAAACTTGACGAAGAGGCAAAGTCCAAGAACAAATACACAATAGTTATAAATATATATTGTCTAAAACTCAAAACTGAATTCAAAAATTAACACCTTTACATAGATACAGATCTTTAGGAGTCGGTGCCAATATTCCATGATATATTATGTCACTAAAAACCTGTTTCACATTGTGCAATTAAATTTAAACTGCCATACAGTAAATTTTGGAGTATTATAGGTATTCAAGGCGTGATAAATTTGTATTTTACTGTCTTATGTTTTTTTTTTATAAGTAACATTTAATAACTTGGACATTGTGAAATTGTCGCTAAAGGTATTGCCGATATCGGTCAAATGATGGGTCAAATTAAATTAAACCGCCACGCAGTCGGAATTTTTTGTGTTATGAACAGTAATTACAAGTGTAATCTCCGAAAATAAGAAACTTGATGAGTTTGATGATATGTATTCATATTATACGCTGATAAGTTTAGAATTTTCCCTTGTAGTCGTCATTGAGTTCAATAGGAATCATCAAAATCAGTCTCTATTTGGCGGAGATATCGCGTAATATACATTAAAATGTTCTCTAGTTTGAAATCTTTTAAAAAGAGAGGAACATGAATTAGTAATTTCAATTGAATGTAAGTAGGGACAGGTACGAGTGTAGTAACATATAAATTAAAAATCTATTTTATTATACGTAATAAAGAAACGACTAAAGAGAAGAAAGATGTAACGAACCATACGTGGTGCATATTATAATATGTAAAACAGCAGATAACGCAGACTGAATGCACTTCTCAGCCTTAATGATATCGCGCACTGCATATAGACGTAAATCTCCTGTCTCGACTCGTAAAGATAAACAAGTATGATAAGACAATTTAACATTCTCATCGCATCCTGTGCCCGCGCCTAGGGGAACATCTGACAAATGCACACAAAGGTCACATTCCCGTCGGCTACCATTACGACTCCATAAAACGTTCTGTTTTAAATTGCAAGCAAACGTGCAGACGAGTATAACAGAAATAAATAAAGTGTGCGCTGGCAGCGCTGTTGCTAGGCGCGCTCAAGGTCTGCCCGACCCTGGCCGTGCCCCCACACCACCGCCCCGGCCGCGCATGTGCATCGAGCAAGCTGCATTCGCCAATAACGCTGCCGCACACTGGCACAACGCGCCGCACACACCCAGCCAAGTTCTGCATCGAGCTGCGAACTGCGTCTGTGTGTCTCCGTACACGTCTACATACCATGTATACTTATAAAGGGCTCGTGCAAGTGAGCGAGCGTCACACACACCATTTCTGATTAATTATGGTGAATATTCTTGGTTTTATACGCTATACACCTTTAAAATTCGGCGTGCTTTTTTGTACACCTCTTGTTGGACTCATTTATATTTTGTGCTAAACTTCAAAAGTGCTATCTAACGTAGCACGCTTCCGAAATATTTTTTGTAAAAATAATCGCGCCGCTAACGCGCCTTTTCCTTACGTAAAAAATTGGGTCTCGTAAGAGAAAACCACAAAAAGGCATTTGCAGAAGACCGATCCCCATATTGGGACAATTTCGCATATGTTTCACAATGAATTGATATAAGGAAAAACTAAAAAGCGTGGGATGCAACGTACAATATTATGTGGGTGTGAGCTAAGGCCCCGGCACAATACAAATCGGAATAGCGCATGCGTCAATACCTGAGGTTCTGATTACCGGGCCATTTATTGATGTATCGGCACATACTAACAGCTGTGCTTATATGAAACTATACACACTTCAATGTAAAGATAAAAGTAGGAATACCCGTAAATAAAAACAGTTATAATCTTAGGATGATAAAAATAACATCAAATTCTTAGAGCGTGCAAACAGTCAGGTTTGTGAAATGTAAATATTTACATATACTTACATTCATTATTATTATGTATCTTGGTAAATTATTATTTCATTCTAAATCCAGTTTTAAATAAGTACAGGAAATTGTAATGAAAAATAATAATCACTACTATATTACGTATATGTCATAGCAAGTTTAGGTTGTTTGCGTGAGTTTATTATGTACAATACAGGGGATGCTGAATTGCTAATCTTCCATCTTACCTTGTCGGCTTAGAAATGAGTAAAATTTTATGTCAAGCATATTATACGAACTTACTCTGTTATTCTATTCACCTTTAAAACATAAATAATATTATAAATTATAAGTCTTCTTCTTCCACCTGTCCTTATAGCAGTGATTTCCTGCGCGGACATGCTTTTTTTTTTTTTTTTTTTTCACCCAACAGTCACACACATAGTCCTGACCCCACACTAGGTTAAACCTGTATCGTGGGTATCAAGAACTACGAGGGACTTGCGGTCCCACAACACCCAGACCCGAGACAAATATTTGTGGATCAGACAAACATTTGTCAAGGTGCGGGAATCGAACCCACGGCCTCACGCTTCGCAACCGGCTACTCGCCCGCTGCGCCACGGAGGCTGAACACATATTATAAAGTATTATTAACTGATTTAGTTTTCTGCCTATTTCTGTCTTTCAGGCACAGAGCAGTTACTACTGTAAGATATTTAAAATTACGTAATTAGATAAAGAAAATTTAATTGAAGAGTTTATTTTCATGTTGTTGTAAGAACGTGGCATAGAAATACAATATTAAACGTCGTAGGTGTATATAAGTGGAAAACGACTTAAAAGGCGTACGGAGATGTGGAATTTACATGCAATTATCAACAGTTCCTAGAACATTGGAGAGCGATTCGTGCTTGCAACAAATAGTGTATCGGTCGCTATGTCACAAAGTTGGAGCACTCGGGCACGAGGCACGTGCAAGAAGTTCGTACACGCTTTGGCAAACCTCATTGTTTATTTATTTGAGATGTTGATGTCACACGGGCACCACGTGCTTCGATGCGCCCAGCGGACTAAATACAATCAGATTTATAAACATTCATCTCATTTACATTTTTTATTATACATTATCTTCTGCCTGCACACGATGCTTATGCATCCACGTAGCGCGTTATCTATGCCAGAATGCTTTATCTGATTAGTCATTTTCTTAATTCGTTCGAGACGAGATTTTTGCTGTAAAGATAAACCTGTCTTGTAACTCGTGTGACTGTGACTATAATAGCTTTGCAAGTGTTGTAAGTAAACAAACAGTCAGCCATCTTGTCGGCCATGTTGTCGACGATACGTCAATGTGACGTGACCGCTCGTCAGCTGATACGCGCACGAAACGTTTGTGCAAATAAATACGTTTTATTATATCCTGCCAACTTTACCTAAGTACGAGTCTCTCTCCGCGTATCTAACTTGATAACCACACCAATAAATGTTCACCGGATTAGCATATGATCGATGCCCGCACCGCCACCAGGCAATTCTAGTTTGTCCGGTTTTGAATTCATAACACTGGATATTATAGCGATTGTATACAGTACAGCACGTTTGTTTTGGAATCGGAATACCGATCTGGGCGTTTTCTTGTTTAGTACTAAGAAAATGTTGATTAGTCACTTCATTCGCCAGCACGCTATTCGACGAATTGTGATCAATGGAGGAAAGAACTGAATACTTACAAGTAATTTCAGTCTTTATTATTCTATCTTTGGTTAACAGGGGTAGCTGATATACAAATAGGAATATTAGTTTCGACGACAAGTGTAGTTTGTAGATAAAAAGACGTTGGAGAACGACATGATATTATTATTTATTCGGTTATTGTTATTCAAGCTTAGCGGGCACGGGTTCAAGGCGAAACTGGCATGTGGGAGGCCCCCATAGCCATTTAATCTAACTCGATTAGACCGTCGTTATGTGCCTCATGTGAAATTAATTTATTTTAAATACATACCTGGTTGCAAACATGGTTGTTACAGACATAGTTAGCTTTGACCATGGATAATGACCGTGAACGATCAATTATTTAAACTACTGACTCTACCGTTTACGAATGTAACACGGAATTATTTCCAAAAATGACATGTGTTATTTGTAAATGATTATTCTCAGCTGGTTTATGTGTTTATGAATTATTGTGTTGCATAATTGTACTTCCTTAATAAAGTACACATGCTTATAGAAAGTCGTTAGACCAGCAGAATTGAACTTGTTATGATGAATAAAGATTCTGTACATTATCGACAGATTTCGTACATATATTTTATCTTTTCTATTATTCAGTTGGTCATTCCGATCATTCCCGATCCCTGGGCCGGGACTGTTCCCGTGAACGGCTCAAAAAAACCTGACTTGACGTATTAGACGAGCCATTTGATTGGTCTCACTACGGAGGATAACGTCGAAGCGTCTAAGGTAGAAGGCGGACCCTGGCAACAAACTGGGATACCGCCAGGCAGAAAGAAAGAGAATAATAAATAAGAGTTCTGTATTATTTTTATCTAATATTTCACACATTATTCAGAAAATATTGTGGTATCATTATGCCCGTTTTCAAGTGTGCTTTCACTATAAAATTAGATGTATTAAATTGTCTCCAAACTGGTGTTTAGTCTTCAATGGTAAAATACTATTCTAGTGCAGTAACAATGCGGCTAAATTGTGAGATTTGTAGTACCTATATGTTACAAACGATGGTGTGATTGATGGGGCAACCGTAGCATTCGTTTTAGTTTATACGTATGGTAGACTTTAAGGAAAACGTTCAAGACAATATTATGTAGGTAACAGATAATAAATTTCGCAGAATGATGATTCCTTATAATTTATGTATGATCATTATTACATGTAGAAGACAAATACCTGACTAACTCATCATTATCAATCTCAGACCATTTCAGGAAATCGAAATTTTGAGATGGTAGTGATTTTATATTGTACGCGTCATTTAAAAAAGAAAAAGGATTTCTTGAAAGAGTGTTGCTAAGGATTTACGGGAAATAATACTAGTAAGGTGACAATACTCTTTTTAAATTTAATTTAATGAACTATCTCTACCTCCTCTTCTTCTTCCACCTGCCCTTATCCCAGTCGCGGTGGAGTCGGCACAACATGCTTTTTAACACGTTCCAAAATAATTTAGCTTGTAGTTTTTACGACCGGCCGCCTGCCTGACGTCGGCCCCTCAAGAGACCAAACTATCGTATGTTGTTGTACCGACTAAAACCCCCGCGTTGACCTTATTCAGCGCAAATGGGCCGGTCCTGGAGGATCCTGAGTGTGCTCTGGATTGCTGCCGGAACCGCCTTTGCGCTGTATTGTTTAGTGACCCGTCTCTAGGGGAAACTAAACTATCCTACCCTATAAATATACGTATAGATTACTTTGTTATTTTAAGATTATATCGTTAAAAAATCAACAATATCTACAGACGAACCGAGAACCTCTTTCTTTGCATCGAGTCGGTTTAAAAGCAATCCTTATAGTTTCGCTCTCTGCCTAACCGTCCTTATGTTAGTCATTTTATTCAGAGACTAATTCAATTTAAACGCTGTATAGTAGGAAGCTTATAAATGATACAAAATACAACTGCATCTGAGCGAGTGACCGAGTGCGTATGTATGTATGTACCATATACAAAGGTATGTGTTTACATTTTGTAATACATATGTTTAGTTACATCAAAGGACAGAATAAAGAGAAATATCGAGTGGCGTATCGATGAAAAGACAATTTATTCAATCGGTAAAAAATCATGAGTTTCATTTTCAAAGTTATGGAACTTTTTTACATATTTGACTACGAAGTGGCTATTTACGTACAAACTTTTGTGTCGTCCAATATGTCACCCATTATACTTATAAACATACAATGTGTTGGAATAGGGGCCAAATCAAATACTTTGTATACATTAAAGTCTTTGGGCCAAATAGTTTATCTCTGAGATAGCTTTACGGTTATTTTGACTAAAACAAATGTTCGCGAAAAATATCGCAATAACAATTATACACGGTATTGCTCCGTTTTAGATTAAGTAATTTATTTTTTATTTTATTTATTAATTGTAAAAGTAAATATAACGCATAACAGCCAATTGCGTATATAACGTGTTACTGAAAGGCTTGGTCATATTTAAGGGTCGTTACATACATCTGACAGAGTTTATGTAGCGGATCTGATCGAAATTTGGACATCCTAAAATTCCACGCTAATTTTAATCACTCATTTATATTACTCATTATCCATAAGATCAATCACAGCCCATATACTAAACGTGCGTGAGCGAGAATTAAAATGCTGATGTGAGCAAAATCATCAGCTGTTTTTCATATATCGTTGTCTAAAGTCAAATAATATGTTACTCATTTGATAAAAAGAAAATGTTTTATTTATGTCCTAGCAATTGGACTTGATACTAGGGTTGGAGAGGGGGAGTGATATACTGATATCGTACACTTACGTTGCTTAATTAATATCACCACATCTTTCTGTAGCACGTTGTATAAATAAAGTACTCTACACTAAGCATGGCCCGACATACTCTTGTCGTGTTTTTTTTGTAAATAGCAATGTTATTAGTTGTTATCTAATGTGGATAATAAAAGCTTTTGTACCTAATCAAGAATTTCGTGAATAACAAGGTCTAATGTTTGATAACGTATGATTTGTATAGATGACCTTTATAATGCTTGTAAAACACATGTGCCCGATCAATCTCTTTCATATGCAAACAAAAAGATCGCCAAGATAACATCTACTTGTAAAATGTTCATAAAAACGTTAAATGACAAATTGTATCGCTTTTTCAGGGTTCCATGATTGAAAAGATAGAAACGGAACTCTTATAGGGTCTTCTATAGATTCATATAGGTCTCTTGTAGGGTTATGTTGTTTGTCAGTCCGTTTGTCTGTCCGTCCATCTGTCGGTCTGACAAGACCATTATAGAACAGGTAAAGGTATCAAAGTGATATTATTATCAGATAATAAGCTCTACTGTCCCTTGGAGATGTAATATCATTAATTAACTAAGCTCGTAAGCCAACGCAATTAAAGTATACATCTATTTTTGTTACATATTTTGATACTTGAAAGTTCCCCCAAAAACCTATTGCATAGGGTACTTACTTCCCTTTGACCTATAATCTTGAAATTTAGAACATAGGTATGTAAGTAGTAGAAAGGTCTTATGGAACAAGTGAAGGAAAAAGTCAAAAAATATTAATTTCAAATATTTGTTATAATAAAAATATATGGTAAGTATATTATTTAAAAAAAATGCAGAATATGAGCTATTCTCTAGAAATCGTCTAATTAAGCAATTATAAATACAATGTGCAACATTTTTAAACATGTACTTAATGTTAAGGAACCCTCAGGGCGCGAGTACTCGCGCTTGACTGGATTTTATAATTGCCATAATTTTAGGCTGTTTTTTACAAACAAGTAATGGGCATATATTTTTTATTGATATCAATATAACCATGATATAACGTCATATGTTATTCTGATTTCACTGCGGTAAGTACTTGGCTGTGCTCACGTGTTTTGGGAGTGGATTCATTGCATTCATTGCTATGCAGATGACAGCACAGTGCATGGGCGTTACTGCAGTAAGCCCACTGGTAACCGGGGAGTCACTGAGGGGCAGCGAGAAAATCTTGTCATTGAGCTTAACCGGACCTTGGATCTCATTTCAGAATGGGGTACTAAGAATCTGGTTGAGTTCAATGCCAAGAAAACTCAGGTGTGCGCGTTCACGTGCAAAAAATCCCCGTTCTCTCCCCTCCCCAATCTTCAGGGTATCCCGCTCGCAATGCGGAATAGCCTAAGTATCCTAGGCATGGATATTTGCTGCGATCTGAATCCAAGGAACCACATCGAGGGCGTAATATCCGCAACATCACGCAGGGTCGGAATCCTGAACAAGGTGCGTGGGTTTTTTACTCCCGGTCAGCTTTACCGCTTATACAAAGCGCAGGCACGGCCGGGTGTGGAATACTGTTCGCACCTTTGGGACGGTTCCGCCAAGTACTTACTCGATGCCTTGGACGGATTGCAGCGACGGGCTGTTCGCATTGTGAATGATGCAGGCGTTACTAAGAACTTAGAGCCGCTGCAATTGCGTAGGGACATTGGCTCACTTAGCTTTTTTTATCGTCTGTAACACGATGAATGCTCTGAAGAGTTGTTTGACCTTATCCCATCCTCACCTTTCCTTAACAGAACCACGCGTGCTGGCTTACGGAACCACAGCTTCGTGGTCTCCTCCATCTGGGCTAGAACTAAAAAGTTCCCAAAATCTTACTTCTGCCGGACCATCAAGCTGTGGAATAGTTTGCCGGCACACGTGTTCCCTCCTTCCTATAATATGGGGTCCTTTAAACGGAGTGTGAAGAAGCAATTAGGCAGGCCGGCATAATTTTGCCGACCTACGATAGACACATCGTCTATCGTTAGTCGACAGTATTCTTGGATTGCGCTGCACTTAACATCAGGTGTAGGGTAGTCACTTTGCCGAGCCAGTATAAAAAAAAGCACCACACGATCGCGTATATTGTTATTTTTTTTATACATATATATTTTAATAAACAGTGATATTATTATTTTACTACATTTATTAAAGGTCCATACAGCAGAAGAAATAGCTATACTCAATACAACAAAAAACAAAACCGAATCAAAAGACCTATATAAAAAGCTAAACATAAAATTAAACATACTTGATTCGGTGCTATTGCAGAATAATACTAGCGAAACATTTTTTTCTCTTTTAAAATTCAATTTAAACGTTCTAGTAAAAGAATCAGCAAAATCGGTCCTTAAATGTCGAAGTTTTATTCTTTCTTCGCCTAGTTCAACCCCTTGTTGGTGGAACTTTTCTTCGAATTTAAATCGGGCCACCGCCGAAGTAAAGCCTAAATGCAAAAATCCATCCAAATCGGTCCACATTTGACGTTAACTACGTTGTTATGCGTGAATATACATAAAATACAGACCAATGAAGAACCTCCTCCGAAAATATAATTTTTATACAAGTAAGTGTGAACAATGAAAATCAGTTTTCACGAACGTAAACCAACCAGAATCCAAAAGGGAAAACCTGAGAAGCGAAAAAGTATGACAATCTGATTTCAAAAAAATGCCGACATCAATATCTCGAGAGGTAGACTTTCTTTGAGGATAATAACAATAAATTATCGTTGTTATCCTTGATTAGATAATTCATCGGTACTTCCACGTTATATATGTGCTAATGTGTTTTTATTTGAAGTGCTTTACCAAAGCGTCGTTTGCTCTTGTAACACCCGATTACCTTGAACTCACGTACTCGACATTTTTTGCGGGCTGCTCTGCAACAGGATACAACTTTGTACCGGGCCCTTGGTGGTATAGTGGACGCCCTTGATGTCTCAAATATTTGGGGCCATTTGGAAACATAGCCGAGTCCAGTTTGATCTAAACATCTATTATTTTAGGCGAAGGAAAAAACCGAGCATAATCTCCTAACGCGCCACCTAAATAGCATGGATTCTTAGTAACTTTATATATACACGTGGATAATTAATAATGTACAAAAAGCCATAAAAATCGATTGAACCATGGAATAAAGTATTGTATTAGTTTATCCATGACGTAACCGCTACATTTTCGTTGTGAAACTCGACTTAATACTGGCATTGGCAGAATTTATCTGTTCGAGGATTTTCTTTGCGGAAATTTGTGCATTTATTAGATAGCAAATATTAACGTGACGTTCGTGATGTACTGATAAGGCTCGTGCCTCTTGTCGAATTGAGTCATGTAGAGGACATGGTTAAGTACACATAGGTAGGTTATGTCTAATGTCTAGAACAAACATGGCCGCAAGTTCCTACACGTAGCACGACGCTCCAAGCCGACGCGGTTCTGGATATACTCGTACATTAACTAAATCACACGATTATATACGAAAATATAAAATAATATCCGCTTATTTAATATGCAATGTTTTCACTATTATAACTAACATCACGATCAACAACTGGCGTAAAATACAATGGAGGAAAAATGATAAGGTAAACATGAATAAAAGAGTCGGTACTTACTGCTGCGCATGTGTCATATGTACGTTGCATAATGTGATGTTGCATGGCGTGGTACCGTTGCCGCTGACTGCCGCGCTGTTCTGCTCGCAGCGATGGTGTCAGCGTCGGCTTCGGCGGCCGGCCACATCGATGTAGTTGACAGATTCCATCACGTCGCGGAACAACACCATCGCCGTATAACCACCGCACCGCCGATATGCACCGCGATTCACAACGGTTCACCTGAAAAAACCAAGAGGTGAATAAAACTGACGGATTCGCTTGTTCCACGCGAGAAATCTGCTTCCACGTTACGGAACCGTAATTATTATTTGTCAGGTGAGCCACTGGAACGCATCGTGTATGGAAAATTGCGATGCGGTGTTTGGCGCGATCGCCGGTGAGGCACTGACGGGCGACGGCGAGGTGGCCGCCTGCCGCCGGCCGCTCCTGCATTGCGGCGCGCAGTCGCACTCGCGCGCGCATGACCTTGGCATTGAACTTGGCAATGGGCCGGCGCGAAGCGGGGACCCGCGGGGCCGTGCGGCTCGCGGCGGCGGGGGAGCTCGCGACGGTGGATATGGGAGAGCGGCGTGGTGCGGGGGGGGGGGACCAGAGGATGGATGAGGCGGGGTGCGCCCGCGGGGGATGGAGATGCACCGGCAGCTGCACCGCCCCTCACCCGCCGTTCTTCCGCCATCATTGCTGCCCAGTGCCCGGGCCCGTGTACATTATGAATATTATGTACGACGAATGCCCCGGGCGTGTTTCACCAATCACACCACGGAAGCAATTTCGGCTTCGCGTCTTATCGGAATGATGGTTTCAGCCGTAAACAATGAAAACTATCCGAACATTAGTGACTACAGAATCTATTTGATTTGAAAAAAGTTATTTTCCTCATTATGATATTCCATAGATGTTTGGAAAAAAAATCTTAAAATCAAAGATAACCCGTCAGTTTCCTTATGAATTCCTAAACAATTTCTACGTTAGCCAATACTTTTCCAAAGTGTGACAATACAAGCAGAATATATTTAGACCGATTATTACTTGTTTCTTCTAGATTTGATTTGATTTAGTTGATCTAATTATGTTTATTATATAATATCGATTATAAGGTAGCGAATGAGTCTCGCCTGGGGCACATGGGCAACCTGATGTAATATAGTTAAGACACAAAAACTAGTCGTTCTTGAGATTTAGTTGCCATCCAAATTGTACTTGTGTATTATAATGTGATATCTGATTGTATTTTAATTCAATATCATTCATTTTTATGATTATTTTTAAATTTATAATCATAATAATAATAATTCATAGGGTATATGTAATATTTCCTTTGTTGCTTAAGTTGAAGGAGAAAGATCTTTCGGCATATAAACTGTGGAAATTGCATGTAAAATCAGGGACATTTTTCAGCCTGCAATGTCCTGTTGTGGGCCAAAGGTTTATCTTCCAAATGAGTGAGAAAACGCGCATTTTGTATCAATACAAACATCGATGTTTTATAATCCAGCGATACTAGTTTGTAGAGTGTCAATTGTTTTACCAAGTACTGGTCTCCGCGCCGCCGGCGCGTTCGCTAGACGATTAGCACTGCACGTCGCGTCGTCACCATGAGTAAAACCGTTGGTTTAAAAAAAAACAAAACTACATTATTTTATCTTGTACGTAAAAAAATGTATAAAATCTGCATTGTTTCTTTCAAAGGCACGTTTTAATAAATACCCATGTAACACCAACCTAACTACCTAGGTGTCGGGTAATATGGGTATATTATGTTACAGAACCTATGATATACGACCGTTAAATTCATTGTTGTGGAAGCAGCACTGCAGGTGAACACGCGAATAGAACGTTACCTTTGCCATTACTATACTTAGACATAAAAGGTCAAAGGAGAAGTCCAGTGAAATCCTCATTAAAATGTTATCACCCACCATAACAGCGCCTAAGTATTAAAAAACACAATTTTTCCTACCTACCTGCAACTTTTCACTCACCGTAAAACACACCCGTGCACTATTTGACTTCTTGTGTAGAAATTAGGCGAATTTAACATTCACATACATAATATCTCATACATATAACAGTGAACAACGTAATTATTACAAAACGGATGAAAATGATGGCTGTATCTTCCTACACGTGTCGGGGAGATCTGTGAGGTGGGTGGTAGGCGAGGGGCAGGCGAGGAGAGGCGCGGGGAGTGATCAGGGAGTGAAGTTTGGAGATCGATCTAGTGCGCGCGCATCCGTCCCTGGCGAATCTGCGTCGTCCTAGCCATGCTAGATACCTCAGTTCCGGGCACTAACGTACTTAGTACTTAACAACCTCGCCCGGATCATCAATCACTATCGACTATGGTTAATGTTTCATAGGATTTAGAGCGGATGTTCTTACTGTAGCCGACATTCAATGTGGTATTACATACTTTGTGAGTTGTCTCATATTTATATAGAGAACATTACATGGATCTTGCTTGTCAGATTAATGCGTACCTGCCGTAACAAAGAAAAAGCCGTATTCTGCAAATGTTTGATGTATGAGATCAAACTTGAGATGACATTTACAAGTGGTAGACAGTTTTGTCTACAACATGAATACAGCGGCTCGATTTTTTTTATTCTGTAAAGTAAAGCACTGCCAGTGTGAAGTGCAAAATATTACCGTGTATTATGTCTTATTTAGCATTATGGTGAAGATCATTACCTAATCTATTCGAAAATCGCACATTGCACGCGACCAACACCACACCGGTATCTAGTACACTAGTACTAGTTAATACTAATGAAATCCATTATTTTGACGGAACATGTCATTTTATAAATATATCGGCGAGGCCTAAATTCGCAGATGGCTGACGTTTTGTGTCCAGGAATTTCGCCGTCTTTTTACATTCTTCATCTCCCAGTAGGTTTACCTGCAAAACCAGTTCCATATCTGGCTGGACATCGACGAATAGATCTCTCGTTAGCTGTTCAATCAAGCTATCTGATTAAAACAATCGATGTTTTAAGAGACCGCCTTGTAAATAAATTATTCTTTTTTATCTGTATTTGAATTATAAAGATGAATTATTTGAATTATAACTATGATGAGGTCTGATCACGTGTTTAGATAATTTATCCAAATTCGAAATATAAGTTATGGAAAGGGAACCCGCATCATATTTTTTAAATCACGATAATGAAGTAGGATAATATCTTTTCAAAAGTAAGACCTACAATTATTATTATTATTTAAAATAACCAATTACTTGGTTATGATTTTATATGACTGCCTTGGACGCAGTTATAATGCGTACGCGGTACTACTGCTGTACTGAGGTCTCGGGTTCGATTCCCGGGTCGAGTAAAAGTGATATTGGGTTTTTTTTTATCACGGATTACTTAGTATCAGCGCGGATTCTGGAATTGTGGCGATAGATAGGCTCGCATCTTATCACACCGCACGGAAATAAGCATGACGAAATACTGGTTACCCCTCTGCCTACGCTTTCGGGGAATACAGGTGTAAGTGCGTATGTATGTATGCATAATTTCCTATGACAAAAACAAAAATATCTATAGCCAATTAGCGACGAGTTTACAAAGACTTTAGATTACACAATTAAGTTGCGAAGAAGTTAAGAAAACAAAGTTGCTTCGGGTTCGGGGCTTCGTTCTTTAACTTTTGCTTTATTTCAGTGAAATATTATTTATAGGTTGGTAACCTTTGTCCTTTAAGAAAAAAAAACTTAATATGATTACAACGTCAAGTTTCTTTGTATCAGCTTCTTAGGCAATATTTTCAACTCATAGTAAATACAGCATAATATGATATTCTAGTATTATTTTACTCTTTCCTTGTAATATAGTTTACCAGCTGTTACCCGCGGCTCCGCCCGAGTAAATGTCTTTTTATGCGATATAAAGTAGCGTATGTTGTAATTCATGTCTTGGTCTACCTGTGTATCAAATTTTATCCAAATCCGTTTATCCGTTAAGGCGTGATCGATTAGAAACATCAAACATCCAAAAATTCACATTAGTAATATACAAAATTTAACTATGTAGCTCCATAGTTATGGTTTGTAACTGTGGATCGTCTCAGATATCAATTTGGAAGTCAAACGGCCTTAAAACAAAGAAAACAAAATGCCAGTCACTTTTCCATTCTAACATCAGATTTACTATTTTTAAGTATGGTGCGTCTCAGATATCGAGTTTGAAGCAATCAGCTTTAAAACAAACAGTTCAACAGTGGACGGCGACAGGCTGAGATAATAATATAATAACCTTTAAAACAAAGAAAAAAAATAGTGGCCACTTTTTTTATTCTAACGTCAGCTTAATTATTTTTAACTACGTGGCATCCCAGATATCGAATTGAAATTTTAAGTCAATGGGCATTAAAACAAAGAAATCAAAATGGCCATCACTTTTTTCAATACTAACATCGGATTTACCATTTTTGTCTACGGGGTATCCCAAATATCGGGTTGAAGTTAACTAACCTTAAAACAAAGAAAAAGAAAACAATCTAGTGCTTTATAAAGCTATATTAAGTAAATATTTATTTTAAAAATAAGCTATAAACAATATAGTTGAGTTTAGATGTGAGTTTAGGTCTAACTCTAATGCCAACGGCAAATATTTCATACAACAGCATTTTGTTTGCATCAAGTAACTATCTAATTAAATGTATTTATAGCTATCTTTATTACAAATATTTTTATTTATGTGAACAAGTCAGTATGAAATATGATCTGAGAGTATAATGGAGTACCTACCTATGCCGACGCTAATGATCGATTAGTGAGCATCAACTGACTAAGTAATAACAGTTTGAGATCAAATGATTGTGATCCGAATATAATTCAATGCGGATTATTGCGTTGTGGAATTATACTTGATGGATGATTATAACAACAATATAAAATTAATAAAATACTTAAAACCATAGCAAAATTTAAAACCATGTATTCGTACAAATATCCAAATTTTTAGACCTGGCACACGAGGTTACTGACATGTGAAACATGGACTCATTAATCATTGTCCCGATAATCGTTACTGTTAATAAATTTATACCAAGGAGCACCAATACTACAAGAGGCTCTCAATTGGTCGTTGGATCAAGAGCCAGATTCAGAAGGCGGTGTTATTAGACATGGCAGGCATTGTGAGGAGGTTCCTCGATCTGGGGTCTTAATCACCGGTGCCTTGGGTCTTAGGTCTCGCCTTTGTAGGCTGTTTGTTTTTATAACATTTAGGCCCAGTTGCACAAGGAATTTAAGAGATTTGTGAAAATTTTACATAAGTAAATAAGTTTAGTGGAACCACGTGCAAGTCGGCCTTAATATTTAAAATATAAAAAAACTTTATAATTAAAGAGTAGGTACTGTATATTATGTACTACGTGAGGCAGGTCCCTCCCATGGACTCAGTTACCCAATCCACCAACATCTCACTTTAATAAACTAGTATACATTTATATCCATCGCCACAATTGTTCTATACCAACCGGAGACTGTCCTTGGGCACACTGCTATAGTGTATACAGGAATAGCTCGGGTGGTGTCACATCACAATATTATATTAAATATGTGTAACAGGCCTCTACGTATCGCATGCATGCCTACCAAAGGTTCGGGACTCTATAGTCTCGAGATATGGCAAGACATACATATTATGTACTAACCTTGTACAAACTATAATTTCTAAAGCCCATAAACAAGTCTTAAAACCCTAGCAGAATCTAGAATCTAAGCCATGTAGGTATGACCTTTATTATTCTGTGAGACTTGAGACCTTTATTTATTGATTGAATTAATTACTCGCTATAATACTATCAACTGGTAACCGATTGCCTCGGTGGCGCAGCTGTAATGCGTACGCTTTACGACTAAGGCTGACGCTGAGGTCTCGGGTTCGATCCCCGGGTCGGGTTAAAGTAATATTGGGTTTTTCTATTACGAATTGTTCAGTATCAGCCAAGTAGAGTCAGAGTCATTCAGTCATTCCAGAGTCTGGAATTGTGCCAAGTATGGCGATAGGTTCGCCCCCTATCACATCATGGGACAGAGATACGCTTGGCGAAATGTGGGTGTACTGGTTACACCTCTGCCTACCCCTTCGGGGATTACAGGCGTGAATGCGTATTTTTTTTGAATGCGTATAATACTATGAATTCTGTTATCACGAACAAATATAACTAAAACATAGTTTACTCCTGTCAAATGGTTGGAAACTAAAATTATAGAACACAACCAATTTAACAGATCTGTGTAAAAAAATTATAACATATTTTAATTCTTTAACATCATGTTAAATTGATGCAATCGTTGATTACTTCATATGCGAAGTAGCTAGTAATCGAAAACTTTATAAACATGATTTGAGTTGTTAAGTTATTCATAACATCTACATAACTTGAATACTCAGATGAACTTATCTATGAATGAGTAATCCTTGTGACAGGTGTTTATGGAAAGGAGGTTCCACATTATACATACCATAATAGGTACCTACTAAAATAATTTCCTAAGCTTTTTGTCAATAGTATTGAAAACTCATGTACTTAGTAAAATACAATTTGATAAACATTTTATGTACCTAATTACAAACCATGCTACGATGTTCTGGTCCTCGTTGTATTTTTATTAGGACTTTTTGGCATTAAGTATATGAACATTACTGTACCGCTTAACATTCAAGTAGAAGTGGTAAACGAAGTTGGTGGTAAAATTAGTTCCACTTGTGTGTAATAGTTTTCTAAGTTAACATAGAATTTATCACTGTTTGTTTATCCTAATAAAGTAAAAAAAATAATTGTATAATATAATTTATAGGAACAAAGATAGGTAAAAATGCGTTTCAAATATTATAGAAAATGGGTTATCAAGTCACAGGAGATAACATATTGTGTTTTACAATCCTACTACTATTATAATTGTGAAAGTTTGAATGTCAGTTTGTGAATTTCGATGTTTGTTAGTAAATCACGCCTTAACGGCTGAACGGTTTTGGATGAAATTTGGCACACAGATAGACCATGACCTGGATTAGGATATAGGCTTATACTTTTTATCCCGGGAAAGGCCTTTCATTCGTGCAGAGCCGTGAGTAAAAGCTAGTGTATAGTAAGCGCGGAATAACTTGACCGGGCTGAAGTTAGCCACGAGCTGCGTCGCAGTACTGTACACCAAATACTGTATTCTACTAGACGGGTTGTCTAAAAGTAAAATTGCGCCACTTTTCCACGCAGAAATTTGACAGTTCTAATTAATAGTAAGTGAGATGGTAATGTTGACGCTAGGCAGAAAGAAGAAGAAGAGAAGAAATGGTTATGTTGAGTTAGAAAGAACTGGTTAGCATAAAAAATAAAACCCAAAATGTACCCATAAAATATATGAAAGCTCTACGAATATGTATATGTAGATTATATGATACGACATACAGAACACATAAATAGATATACTACTGCTAACATTTAAGAGTGGATGTCTTTGACCTCATCAAATTTTATTATTTTTATTTATTATACTTATTTACAAAAATTAAATTATTATGCAAGTTGTTTTCCATTTAATTTTACATATAAATTGAATTTAATGAAATTTATGTTAAACAAACTTATATATTTAACTACAAAAAACGGTGAAGTGTACATATTTCATTCACAACTTTTGGAGCACATATATTATAAGCTGATATATAGGTATCCTCAAAACATATTTATAGGTGTCCGTTTATTCCAAACAAATAAACGGATAGATTGGTGAAAACGAATATGAAAATATAAATTTTTAGCTCTTCAAAAGGTAGATACATCTTACAAGTAATGCTCATTATACTGTTTGTTACATCCTTCATGGAACGCCCTCCGTCCGCCAACTCAAGGCCTATAGTAGAAACCATAAAATATTGCGATCAGACAGGCTGCTCTAGTCACCGACCCCGGATTACGGGCATCTCCACATGTGCATTATCTCGGTTCAGACACATATATCAAATTTGGGAAATATGGCGCAGTGGGTGAGTAGCCGGTTGCGAAGCGTGAGACCGTGGGTTCGATTCCCGCACCGAGACAAATGTTTGTGTGATCCACAAATGTTTGTTTCGGGTCTGAATGTTGTGGGACCGCAAGTTCCTCGTAGTTCCTCATACCCACGATACAGGTTAACCTAGGGTGGGGTCAGGACTATGTGTGTGACTGTTGGGTATATTTATTTATTTGATATCAATGCTGAGCAAGGAGCACCATATTTTAATCTTGCCCCATCCTAAAATTAGTCTCAGGCCAGCACTGCGTTAACTAAATTATCCCGACGGACGCAACTCTATTCTAAAAAGTTGATTCTCATGTAAGAGGAATTTCAAGGATACCTTCACAATGTCTAGATTCAAGCTTTCCAACAAACCCCAAATATATGATAATATCTCACAAAAGCTTCAAAAGTTAAATCATTAATCATTCGTCTGTAACCCATTCTCGACACATAAAATTATATAGTATAAACCGTGTTATAGCAATTAGGTAACATATACTAGGTATACAGGCTACATCTAGGTATCCTTGTGTAACCGGCACCCGTGTATTACGTTACAGACTACAGCGCGCGTCACTGCCACACAGGGTTGCCTCGGCACAATATTATTATTTCGTACTACCTTTTTAGTCCCCTCGCTATTACTAGTTAATAAAAAAACCCGTAATTATGTTTTTTCTCGGATGTGTATTCAGTATTTGGAAGCTGAGTCGAAAGGTTAAAGTCTTATGTCTCGGGATGATGAGCGCAGTGCAATGCCATGGAATACTTTGTAATTCAAAGTTCTGACTAGTTCTGAATGCTAATGTTTGTGTTAAAGAACAGGCGTGAAGAGCGTGGCGCTAACCATCAAGCGGGCGATCAGCCCATATCGTCATTCTATTCCAAAAAGTCAGATTGAAATCTAGTAAAAGTAAAAAACTTTCAATCAGTCACGAAATATTATGTATAATCGTTCCGGTCTGGTCCAGTAAAAGGATTTCTTGTCTCTCTCTTTTTCGTTCAAAGGACAATTATCATTGTAGGATTCAACAATAAATTGTAATGGTACACGTACAGTAAGTATTACGATTAAAATTATGAGCTTTAGCTTCGTTTCTTGCGATTTTTTCCTTGATGCAATGAATCTCCAGCAATCAGGGTCCGGTAGGTATCTCAAGAGAAAAATAAATATACAATCTAATGTTGCAATAGGTCTGTATTAGATCATCATCATTACGTGTACATATATATCTGAAATAGTTTTAATTATCTCTTGTGGAAAATATTTTGCTTTTGTAATATTTAACCGCATTTGAACTCATGATTTTATGATACTGTATTTCATTTTATTGCTATTTGAGTTACTTATTTGCCTTCTTCCACCTACTCTTATCCCTGGCATAGTGGGGTCGACGCAAAGTGCTTTTTAACACATGTTACAGAAAGATTTGGCCTGTAGTTTTTACGACCGGCCGCCTGCCTGACATCAACCCCTCTGGGTTAATAATGAAACCATTACATTTGCAAAATAAAATCATAGTATTTATCCAAATCGCAGTAATAAATTATCGAACTGCCAACCCTGCCGGGAGGCGCCCTTGTCCTTGCAGGGTGGTGGCGATCGATAGGCGCGCGCCCAACCTCAGCTGAGACGCGGACGCGGACACCGACGCCCTGCCCTTTGTAAGTAAACATTCCAGATTTATTACGTGATAACTCATTCTCTCAATGGGTTTATGAGTTGGATAAACGTTGATTATGGAATTGATATTTTATTTGGCTTATGTAACGATGGTTGGGTTTATACTATAAAACCGTGACGTAAAAACCATCGAAGGCAGAATTTCAACATGATTATGTGATAACTCATTCTCTCAATGAGTTTAAGAGTTGGATAAACGTTGATTATGGAATTGATATTTTGTTTGGCTTATGTATCTGTGGTTGGGTTATATGTTATAAAACCGTAACGTAAGCACCATCGAAGGCAGAGTTTCAACATGATTATGTGATAATTATTCATTCTCTCAATGAGTCTAAGAGTTGGATAAACGTTGATTATGGAATTGATATTTTGTTTGGCTTATGTATCTGTGGTTGGGTTATATGTTATAAAACCGTAACGTAAGCACCATCGAAGGCAGAGTTTCAACATGATTATGTGATAATTATTCATTCTCTCAATGAGTCTAAGAGTTGGATAAACGTTGATTATGGAATTGATATTTTGTTTGGCTTATGTATCTGTTGTTGGGTTATATGCTATAAAACCGTAACGTAAGCACCATCGAAGGCAGAGTTTCAACATGATTATGTGATAATTCATTCTCTCAATGAGTTTATGAGTTGGATAAACGTTGATTATGGAATTGATATTTTGTTTGGCTTATGTATCTGTGGTTGGGTTATATGCTATAAAACCGTGACATAATCACCATCGAAGGTAGAGTTTCAACATGATTATGTGATAATTCATTCTCTCAATGAGTTTATGAGTTGGATAAACGTTGATTATGGACTTGATATTTTGTTTGGCTTATGTCATGTATCTGTGGTTGGGTTATATGCTATAAAACCGTGACATAATCCCCATCGAAGGCAGAGTTTCAACATGATTATGTGATAATTCATTCTCTCAATGAGTTTATGAGTTGGATAGACGTTGATTATGGAATTGATATTTTGTTTGGCTTATGTATCTGTGGTGGGTTATATGCTATAAAACTGTGACATAATCACCATCAAAGGTAGAGTTTCAACATGATTTTGTGATAATTCATTCTCTTAATGAGTTTATGAGTTGGATAAACGTTGATTATGGACTTGATATTTTGTGTGGCTTATGTCATGTATCTGTGGTTAGGTTATATGCTATAAAACCGTGACATAATCACCATCGAAGGTAGAGTTTCAACATGATTATGTGATAATTCATTCTCTCAATGAGTTTATGAGTTGGATAAACGTTGATTATTGACTTGATATTTTGTTTCGCTTATGTATCGGTGGTTGGGTTATATGCTATAAAACCGTGACGTAAGCACCATCAAAGGCAGAATTTCAACATGAATGTATTTTGCTAACTGTACTTCCGTTTTATTGAGATTTGCGAGGCAGAGGGCGGGCACATCGTCTTGTCAGATATAAATCAAACATCAATGTCCAGTGCCAATTGCCAAGGTCGTCTGGGTTGACCCACAGCTTTGTCTATGTATTACTGTCGCCAAGCAGTAGTGTTTAAGCATGTTGTTAGTGTCGACAAGCGTGTAATCACAATTACTAGGCATTATGGGACTTAACAACTTATGTCTCGGGGTGACAAGCGCAGTCCAATGTCATGTAGTGCTTTGTAATGCAAAGTTCTGTATGATGTTGCTTCTGTTTATGCTCAGGCATTACTCTTACCATCAGGCGAGCGACCTGCTCATAATACAAACAAACAACAAAAATTACTAAAAGAGTGCACACTGCATAGATACTTCATTGTCATGAAAAAAATGAGTATCAGGTTCCTCTCGGGAAAGGCTATTATGAATTATTACAAGAGGCAAACATATTTAGTGTCCCAATGCTATACTATCAAGCAACATGAGCAACAAGCTTGGAGGGGGATAAGTTATCAAAAAGAAACCTCAGCAGCGAGAGGTAACATCAGCGTTGACCGCTCGTAAATATTGGGCAAGTACAGGATAGTTCATGAAGATTGGGCTGGCTCGATCGGATTATTACTACTATCTCACAGAAAAGCGATGTGAAGTAGCAGCTTGCTGTTGCGGTCCGTACTGTGAGTGAGATATCCGGTGGCCAAAATCCCCCTCGCGTTCCTAATCTCTTAATGATCCCTTTTATTTAAGGTCGACTATGCAGGTTTTGTGGATATTAGTGGGCGGTGGAGGTCACTTATCATCAGGTGACCCACTTGCTTGTTTTCCGGCCTCTGTCGATGGGCCTCTGCTATAAAAAAGGAATTTAATCATAGCTATTTGGTATATAAAATGGGAAAGCCGCTTACTACATTAAATTACTTAAATACGCGGATTGCGATACTTCGTTTGAAGAAATATATCAGTTTATATAACAATATAATACAGGTACAGTGTCGAAAGATTTTCAGGTTAGTAAAACAATCATGTGACCATAAAACACACTCAAGAATGAAGAGTATAACCCTTTGCATCTCGATATTCCCCTGACGTTTCAGGAAGAATTGCAACAGCTGAAATGGCTTTTAAGAGCAAAAACACCTACATAAAGCAAAAATATCTACGCAAATACGGACGCAGCTTAATAAGACTTACGTATATATAGCATCGCATTATACAGTTGCGAAACATGGACGTTGACACAAAAGGATAGGAAAAGGATAGAGGCGTTTGAGATGTGGAACTGAAGAACGAGGAAGAGAAAAAGGTGTTTGTAATATTTTTTCCATAGAAAATACAAGTTAAACATTTAATGCGACGGTACATCTTCTTTCAAGACAATTTTAGAAGGAAAAGTAGAAGAACGAAGAGGAATAGGAAGACCAAGAAGATAACCTCTTCTTTCAACCAGTTAAGGAAAAAGTAGGTGTAAAGTCGTATCAGAGATTGGAAAGAAAGCAGACGACAGTGAGCAAAGATCTTAAAAAAAGAAGCAAATATAGTAATTTATGTGTTTCTATTAAAAAGTGGTTGATTAACAACTTAACTAAAACTGAATTAAGTATTATCTCAGATCGAATATTGATGATAAAACCAAGACATCTGTGGGCTTAACATATATTATCGTGAAAAAACAGTTTTATTTGGTTATCTCTATATGTCTATCGAAGCCAACATAGTTGCTTAAAATACTCGACTCGTTATGTTAAAAGTAGAAATAACATAGAGAAAATAGTACTTTCAACCTCTCTGTGGTATTTTGTTTATGTACCCGAACATGACGACGTAATTTTATCGAATGTTGACACTTTTACGTAAGCTATTTGTCGTCAGTATTTATCTCTCTCCTGCACGAGATATATCGTGTTGCATATGCTAAGCCCCTTGGATAATTGATTTCAGGGAGAGTCAGACACAACCTACATTCACATAGATAAAATCCAAAGATATTCACTCGTATTGCTAGTCTCGGACAATGAAGTTCTGAAGCACTGACTAACTACCCCGATGCAATGAAATCTTAAAAATGTTGTGTTTATGTAAAACAGAAAATTCTTCCGAAAAAGGATAAAAATATTACTCTATTCATTCAACCCACTGGAGACCAGATCTTTTTATATGAACCTGTGATATTTCTTATACATAGATGAAATAACAACGGGTATTTCCAAAACACTCATGGCTTATACAAACTTTTAAACGCATAATTCTCATAAGTGCAAAACATCGGTAATGATAATCTCAGTTAAATATTTACGATTGTTCAATACCTGAGCGGTTAGCATGAAGGTAGCTGATTACGTCATTACATACATACAAAAAGGATGTGCCTTCCGTCCAATACAAAATAATGATGCACATCCGTTGACATTAATATTATAAAGACAAATTCATAACGCCTGGATCGGGACACAGGATACCTTGCCTACCTGTACGCTGACTTTAATTTTCTTACCAATGTGTAATTTAAGTGAAAAATATTAAGAAGATGGTCCTTAGACCTGGATGGATGAAGAAGTAGATATGGTTGCTCACTGTATATTACAATTAGGTATTAATGAATAAAGAAATTATAATATGTAACGATATTAAAACAAATTAACATTAAAACCTCACAACATTCATTAGGAAACTTCTGTAACTTTGAACGGCTAAACAGAGTTCTTCAAATATAGAAAACCGCATTCAAATAGATCCATTCGTTTACGGGCTACTATATCACAGAGATACGCACACAACACCCGCAAAGACAAATACCCCTCTTTTTATCTGGGGTTGAAAACATTGACTAAGATTTAACTAAAACAACACGATACACTACGATAATGGTCTAATGACGACAGTACCAAAATGAGTCACCTTTGATTTTAAACAAATACTCGATAAATCTGAAAACATTTATATAGACCGGTCGCCTGTTTAATTTCCGTCTAATTATCGACTCTATGCAATGTTACATATGCATAGAAAATCATACCGTAGCATTCTACCAAGCAGCTTTAGTAATTTACATGGCTTCTTTTAGTTTTACTTTTATTTGTGCGTCGCAGCATTGTAAGGAACCGGAAGTGAAAAGGGGTTGTTTTGCGCAGTCCAATTTTAATTTTCATCAGTCTGACGCTTTTAACTTTTATTGGTGAAAAAATAAGGCAATTATAAGCTGAATATAAAGGAAATAAAACTATTTACTAATCAATTACGAACTACAGCGGAAAAGCTACTGGCAGTATTTCACATCGACATAAACAATGAAAGCAGGTGAAGCCGTATAAGACATAAGGAAATATTTCTCTACCGCGTTTCCAAGTGTTTGTGTGGAGTTAATAAACATTTTTTATATCTGTAGGTGGTAGCGGTACGTCGCGTCGGTCGATAGAGGGGTGATAGAGATGGGCCGCCCACGTGCACCCCACCACCCCGGCCCACTGCGCAGCTTCCCCTAACCGGAATACAGGGGGATGGGCCACACGTACAGACATGCATCACTCACACATACACAAACAAAGCCATAATTGCGATGTATTTGAAAATCCACCCGTGACATCTGCGAGCTTATTTATCCAGTGTTATTTTAAACATGCTAAATTGATTTAAGCAGAGGTAATGAATATTTTTTCGATTGTCTTTGTTGTAAGAATAATTTTGTGCATAGTTTGTTTCAATTCTTAATTATACGTCAATAATGTATTCATTTACTCGGCGTTATTACAAAACGTACAAACTCTACACTTAGCAAAGAGTTCACTTGAGTGTTGTTTGTGAATACAGGCCTTACTCACGAAAACTGAAACGCAACTCAGGCATTTAAGACCGTGTTAAACATGTTAAGTGCTTCCTATCTGCCAAAATTGTAAAAAAATAAGTAGCTGTTAGACAGTCGGCCGTTGAGTAGCCTTTCAGTATTCGGACGTTTACACAAACAATACTTAAGTAAGCTTCTTGCCAAGTGGCCAATTCTGTGTACATGATTGGTCTGTTTTGATTTAGCGCCAAAAACTAACCAATGACGTTTAGCGAAGTCGTCACTATGCGTTCGTGCTCAGTATGAGGTCTCATACTAATGTCTATCAATACGGGGGTTAGTCTTGGCTACAACTAGTTACTATAGCAGCCCATTAAATAGATGGTGTAAGTCCAGTATTAAAATTAGTCTACGTTTTGGAATGGCCTACTGAATATACAACCAATGTTCAACAATCCGCTGAAGAGTCGGCAGTGCTATTACGTAGTATGATTTCTGCGTAGATACTGCACCGGCGTTTGGTGCGGCGCAATATCGCGTACAGACACCCCCAATCCCTGGTAAGATCGCCGTTGGGCTAATTGCATTAAAATTTTTCTGAAGGTAGCCATATCATAAATCCCCGGAGAAGATGTATTGAATATCACATTAAAGCATATCCCAATAAAAGGCACGTAAAATAGTATTTTCGAAGTAAAGGCTAAGGGTATTTATTTTAGAAAACATTGGTACAATACGCGTTCGTTTTATCTTCTTTTCATATGTCAAAGGTCACAATATATAACAAAGCCTGCTGCTATACGGCGCGGCGTTCGCATTCATTTGAGTGCCGATGTACTTACTTAACTACTTATGCATGATCAATATCCACGATTCCATAATCATGGTATAGGTATATTGTATATATTTTGTATTGTCTGGTTTAAGATGAAAGAAATTTATAAAAAGGTGTTTTATTAAAATATTGCCATTATGGAGTAAGTAGCTTTTTTTTGCAAATTTATTTGAAGCTGGGTTCAGCTGAGGTACTAGAACGAATAAGTATATATACGAACTCACGCCTGTAATCCCCGAAGGGGTAGGCAGAGGTGTAACCAGTACAACCACATTTCGCCGAGCGTATCTCCGTCTCATGATGTGACAGGGGCGAGCCCATCGCCATACCGGGCACAAATTCCAGACTCCGGACTTATAATGAGCATTTCGTAATAGAAAACCTCAATATCACTTCTACCCGACCCGGGGACCGAACCAGAGACCTTAGCGTCAGCCTCAGTCGCAACGCGCACGCATATCAACTGCGCCACCGAGGCAGAACGAGTAAGTTTAACAATATATTAATCTATAATAGGTAACTAGCCTATTAAAATTGTAAAACCTAGTTTTTCTTTAAATCAATATATACGAATAATCGATATTAAAATTTAAATCGATTCACCTTACGATGATAAATCTATCATGGCTAGTATAGCACTGTTGGTCGGGTAAAGTTGTCACCAGATTGCTTTCAAGGTTTTTCAGAATCCTTTTCATACGAACAAGTTAAATACTACCTAAATCATTAATGGTGTACATAATGCGCTAATTACCTCCGTTCTCATCATATAAGAACAAAACAATCGTATTTATATGGGGAGGTGCCTTTGGCAATTAAATCGGCAGAGAAACCAAAAAAAAAATTCACAAAAAACATTTGATTGCTATAAAATCACGTCCTTGTCGTCTCATATGATTTAAATCAAATGTAATATGCCGGTGTGATTTGCTTGTTCCGTATCAAAGACATAACTTAGTGTTTGTTCATAACATTAGAGTCTGTAGCGATGACGTGAGAACTGCGCACGGCGTGTTGACTAATTTTGTACAACTCACAAATCGATTATTATTTTGTCGTTAAACTCATTAAACTATACATAAATAATGATAAAAGGAGAAAAGGGGCTTGAATCTTCATGTTCTGATGCTATAGGTGTGATGCTTGATTACACACATTATACAACAGATCGATCATATTATGGCGACTGCCGAGTGGCAGCGGCTCGGTCGGCCTGCGTTCATACTATATAAGCAAAATTACCTTTAGCAGGAGATGCTCTGTGCAGCCGCAGCGGTGAGCAGACCATCGGACATTGCTGTTCACACCCGTTAACTGCGCATATGTCCCTCAGAAGTCGTTTTGAGAAAGAGGGCGCGCAAGAGGAACCAACCGACGCGACGGTGCGCGGCAGAATCGCGCGCGGCCTCGACCTTGGCCGTCAAACCCGCGCATGCGTCCCGCTGCCCGCGGCATGCCCCCCGTGCCCCGCACCCAACCCCCCGCCAATTATGTCATTATGTGCCGCCGAGTTTGCTGCTGTTGTGTTGCCAAACACAGTTTCGCTCTGCTGGAGCTGGACCCAGATTTTTGAAATGCCTGCATTGAAATCGAACCGGTTTGTGGTTCAAATTCAAACAAAAACGACCACTTGGATATCGCAAACCTGTAGTTGTTAAACCCGGAGACTAACTTTAGGGCAATTTTGATTACTTCGACACTGAATGTAAACAATGACCTTGACATTGCTATTTGTATCACACAAGATAATTTTGACGTCATTGCTCCATACTCACGTAAACAGATTTATACTTACCTAGTTGACGTCATTAGGGCTTAAGAAACATCCTGATTATTAAACTATATAGTAAAAGGGACCTCACTATTTCTACTATTACATTGAAAACCAATGCTTCTCACTTTAGGTGTAGGTAGTAAGTATATTTTAAACTGATGTAGAAAGACCATTTATATAATTTATGAAAATATTATATTATTATGATAACTTAGTAGGTACCTAATTACTTTGGTAGCCGAATGAAGCATAGCATAATAATACGTCAGTTCGTAAATAACTTTTTTTCTATGGGCATAATATTTATTTAATAATGAATCAATTGCAATTAGCATTTTTCGCGTATATATAATCCGAAATTAAATAATGTAAGGCTATACAATAGCCCCATTGTATTGGTTCACTACATTTTCTCTTATCTGCAAAATCCACTAGGAAGTCTACTTTTCTTCATACAGCTTGATAGTTAGAGCGTAGGCCAAAGGTTGCAGAGTGACCTATCTATACAAGACCTCTTTATAGATATTATTATAATTATTTTGATAAGATAAATGTAACCTTAATTTCACCTCAACAGTAATTAAATTGGAATACATGTGAACCTACGCAATTATAATTCTGGAAAGTGTAGAAACCGTTGTTTAACTATGTTAAACTCAATCAGGAGTAACTAATACTGCTTGCACTACTTCAATATAATTAGTACGAATATCATACCTTTTTGATTTTAAGTCCAGTAATTTATATAAACATACCACTAAATAAACAATAATATACAATTTACAACCTCCAGAAATCACTCTAATCAAAGGAAATGCATAGTATCATTGACGCCATCTGTTTTCTTCCGCGGGGAAAATCCCATTTACGGATATCTTCACAACCTCGGGAGTGGAGAGATAACCATGTCGGACTCAGCAGCCTTCCGGCCCAGTTGTCTTTATGGTCAAACTGGCTCATATGTAGTCTAAAGTGCATCTACCACTTACAATAACATTCCTACCTCTATAGTATTTACCTTATATACTTACCTTTTAATATGATTATTTTCTATTTGAATGGAAAATACCCAGAACTTTATTTTTGGTAGTAAAACGGAACTGTTAGGTAGGCAACAAGGTAGAGCTGAAGCTACCTAGGTCGTAAAATCTAATAATAATGATTACATTATGGCTGATGTAATCTTTGTTGATTACGAGTAATTTCTGATCGCAGTTGTGTTCGTGGTTTTGTTCCAAAATGTATGCAGCAGCAATTCGGCGGTAGAGCTACAGATGCGGTCGCTCTGACTGAAAAATAACACAACCTTTTCCTTTATGTATAACGTTGATTAATTGAGTTTTTAACTAACTTCAAAAAAGGAAATGGTTCTCAATTCGACGCATTTCGTTTTTTCAGCTCATACTTCAGTAAGACTTCTATTAACGGTCATGTATGAAATTATTGTTGTCACATTTCAATGTTAATTTTCGGAATAGGTTTTTAAGTTTTAGCATTGCAAGTTATCATCAAAGTTACTTATTATATAAATAATTTGATTCTTCCCTGTTATTTAATATTATAGATTTATCAGCATTCTACCTACTCACTTACAACTCAACTAGACTTTTGTAAACTGATAAATTAATGATACAAGTAGGTACTCTAATTTCTTAGAAAATCTACATTAGTTATATATTTTCATTTTATTGAGGTTGGATATGATCTTATTATCATTTACAATAGAAAATACTAAATAATTTTAAAACATAAACTCCTTGTCATCATTACATATTCACACAATAATGTGAATTGTAGAGTCGTGGGCAATGATATATATATTTACTCATAATTTTAATAATAGTGACCTCTATGTGATGGTGACCACACTACATTATACCAGTAATGACGTCTTTACCAGCAACTTCATACCTACTCTGTTCTTTTAGTATCATACTTCTTGGAGAGATGGCGCTAAACATCAATTTGGTAAAATCAAGCTTTAGTGTAAAAATAGCCAAGTGCGAGTCGGACTCGGCCATCGAGATTTCCGTACCAATTTTAAATTTTTGCTTTATGTTTTATTACTATTTGCTAGTATATCTGCCATAATAATACATATTCTGTGAAAATTTCAGCTGACTACTTATAACGGTTCACAAGATAGAGCCTCTAAACATTATATATTTCTATGTTATATATTTCTGGTTGAAATTTATACTTGTCTGATATATATACACCCCCAGTAATTATATATTTTTTTTGCCACTAATCTATCCTAAGTTTGTCTGCAAGAGATCGCTATTAGCGTTATCGCTATGATGTGGTCTTATGACCACTCATTATAACACATCATTAATTGTACATACATACATACGCATTCACGCCTGTAATCCCCGAATGGGTAGACAGAGCTGTAAATTTATATTTCACCGAGTTTATTTCCGTCCCATGATGTGATAGGAGACGAGCCTATCGCCATACCGGGCACAAGACTCGAGACTCCGGGCTGATACTGAGCATTTCGAGATAGAAAACCCCAATAGTATAATGTGGTCAGTAGTAACTTGTATAGTATGTTCGCAATAAATATTTGTTTCTCGTTTGGGTGTTGTGGGACCGTTAGTCCTTAGTAGTTTCCATAACAAGTTAACACAGTGTGGTACCAGGGACTATGTGTATGACTGTTGGGTGTTATTTATTTATACAATAAATGTATTTAAATTAAATTATATTTTGTTAAAATACCTTTATATTTTACACTTAATACTCGAAAACATTTTAATACTTATTTAAAACTTCGATGAAATATGCACAACTGTAGATGGCAGATTGTCTTGTAAATGTCCTGAACTAGTGGTGGGTACAGCGCTTATGCTTGTGTGGGCATTTAATGTCGGCTTGTTCCCTTCATTTGTTTCGGTTTTACGAGATCTGGAAGAAACAAGACAATTATAAAACCTTTGAATATGAGGGTTGAAAGAAAATCAATTAGTAGAGAACGATGGTAGAGAACTATAAAATTGTTGGGTTAGTAAATAAAAGAGAGATGGGTTGGTGGTGAAAGAAGTAAACTTTTAAATGGCTATCGTTATAAATACAAATTATTTAAAATAAGCATCGAGAAAAAATCAAGAAATAGTGATATATGAGTGAATAGTTGGCGCAAAACTGTACAGTGTGCTTAAAATAACGTCTCGAGAAAATGTTGTCTCTACATTTTCTCGTGCCATCTCCACATGTGTATCAACGCTAACATGCCCGGTATTCACACCTCGAGAAAATATTGTCGTCTTATTTTCTTCTTCTATTTCTATATCTATCACTCTCTATATCGTGACGTGCACGTTGCTTTACACTGGCCCATATCGATAAAGTTATCTCTCTCTGGCACGCGGGATATCTCGTGGGTCCCCGTTAATCTATCCAGCTTTGGTGGTATTTTATTCAGCGATGGATTGTAACTTATTTTTATAAATACGAAGTCAACTTACTTAGGCGTCAACATCAAAGAAAGTAAGTTGTTCGCCGGTGCCTCTGCCAGAAGCCACAACAATAAAGCGACTAGACATCCACAAACCGTCACCCCACCCGCTAAAATCAACTGAAACAAAATATTATTCATTTACTCTTTTGCGCATAAAACAATTATCCAAAACTTCGCAAATTTACTTATACAGATTTATTGTAATAAAGTTCAAAGAGCAAATAAAAATATTTTTATATAATCTTGCTACGAAATTGACTCTACATTACTACTAATACTCTGAAAAAAAAACACTTACAAGCTCAAAGTAATCATTGTGTTGAGGATTCCTAGTGACGAACACATTGTGTGTTATGATGATGTGATGCACCAGGTACAGTCCGTAAGCGAGACGGCTGAGAGGAACCCAAGGATACCAACTCAAAAACTTCTTGATGAGAGCTGAAATATAAAGAAGTAGGTACCTTTCTTTATTCTTTAATTGACACTAGAAAGAAACATAGTCAACAAATAATGATTGATTTATTTAAATTCAGATTTGAGCATTGGATTTAGCAACATTTAATTGGACATCCACAATTGCGGTGGAGTCGTCAACGGTTAATGAGTTTCATACCCATTCATTTCCCTGACTGAATGTGGTTAAGTATGTGCAGTGAAATCCCAATCGAGACTCGAGCATGTTGTACATAAAATTGGCTGCTCTACCACTTTTAAAATATGGCTTATTCATGTCTTATTAGAATCACAGTATTTATAACTACTAGGAATAGGTTTACTTACCAATATCCTGTTTAACGATTTACTTACTAGCAGTAAGTTTTTGACACATTTTGTATGCAAAATCGTCAAAATACTATTAATAGTAAGCAAATCTATCTGTAAATAGAATATAGAGAACGGCCAAATGCTATTACAAATGAAATGAAAGAATATAGAGCAAAATATTTATAGCAAATTATATCTGTAACTTACGAACATCTCCCAGCGAACAACACAGAACGAGTATAGCGACCCCACAAGCCCAGGCAGGTCTATTCAGAGCGGCATATACTGCACCTTCGAGAGGGTGGTAATCTCGCCACAAAAATGTACTACCACACAATAGTACCACTAGCATCAATGCCAAAGCTGTAAATGTACCTAATACCGACCATTTCTGGAAAGAAAATACAACTTTTTTGTAATTAGATATCTACGTATAAGTGTTTCTACAACCGTCTTCAACTTACGTCTTCCTTTGACGTATGCCTTAGTTCACCGTACATTAGCTGTATGCATGCACTGGGCTGCGTATGCGTATGGGCTGTCCTTCAATTCTATACTTTTATCACGTGAGCCATTGCGTTAGACGCATGCAATAGCTGAGGAATGCAACTCGCAAGTTGAAAGTATTGTCATACTCTATGAATTTCTAATCTGGCTAATAAGAAACAAAAATAGTAAATAAATGGTTATTTACCTTTGATATTTTTCTACCATTCGCCTTAGTGCTGTGCTTCACAAAGATGAAGCCACTAAAGAATCCAACTAAGTAAGCAGCGTACCGAGTGTGGCTCTTGATATAACCTAAGTGGAAGTCTTCACTGCCACGAGGGTTCAGGACGAATCTGAAAGTAATTATTATTTATATAAAAGTATGGTGAGATTGGATGTTTTCTCCCCAGAGGGGTTGACACTTGACGTCAAGCAGGCGGCTGGTCGTAAAAACTACAAGCCAAAGTTTTCAGTAACATTTGTTAAAAATATGTAGCGCCGACCCCACTGCGAAAGGAATAAGGGCAGGTGGAAGAAGAGATGGGGAGATTGGATTTTGATGCTATCTGAAATTGGATGATTAAAAGAAACAGCAACTTAGCCCACATCATACACGTTTGCTTATAAACCCTTATAATCATTAAAGAAGATATCCAAGAACTCATGTTCACAGTTGTCATTCTTGTGTGTAATTTTAAAGTTAGGTATTTATAGTTTGTATAAAAAACTGTGAAGGAACGACAATTATCTATAGCAAACAAAGTGAATGACCATAAATAAATAGATTACCCGAACTATATACATAAATATAAAAATACAGAAACGTTTATTGCAGAATGCAGGTGTATGTATATTAACAATTTAATTCACCAATGAAACTAAGAAAATCATACGAAGTTATACAATGTCAAAACTATACAGTGCCAAAGTACGCAATTGAAAATTTTCCATGTCATAGATAATGATTGCAGTTGCGTTATGCGTAATTTTTTATTCAATAGAAACCATTGTTCGTGCATGTTCTTGATTATAATGAGTTTTTTTATATGTTTACTTGAACTTACAATATTGAGTCATAAAACAAAGCGTAGGATTGTGTTGAGTAAAACAATAAATAAATTATATTACCACATGGTATGACGAGGCAATGAATCAAAACTGTAATATCACAGATGTAGATATTTATGATGATAAAACTTAGAAATAAGTAAAAATAAATAATATCTTACTCTATCGTGAAGAGCTGGACGGCAGAGAGTTGGTACATGTAGTTAATAATCCCAGGTAAGATGAGAGATGCGATGGTGACCATCGCAGCGAATACCAATCCTAACCGCGGCAGTTGCTTGTATATCCAGTACAAGAACACAGTCACAACGAAGAAGTGGAAATCGCAGGGGATGTACCAGGATACGACGATACACTGCAAAATATTGCGTTAAAATATAACAGTAGTGTTGCAACTAGTGGTTTGTCGAGACTATTTTCCTCTCACGATGTACTTGGAGCGAGCCTATCGCCAACTTCAGCACAAGTTCCAATACAAGACAACTCACATATTTTGGAGTCGAAAAGCTGATACAAATGTTTGTTTTGCCGCAGGGCCGTTTGGGCCATGGGCATATTTTGCAGAGCAGCTGCTCAAAGCGTTAACCCTAGGTAGAGTCGACGACTCCGAGTTAGAGGTGCCAAGTCTATTCTCTAAGTTCAGGTTTTACATATGCCATTGTTAAGTGGTTCCATATTTTGAGCCTGCTCCATCCTAAAATAAGCATCGGTCGGCATTTTGATTGCCCGCCTTGTAGTTCGAACCTAAGGTGTAAAACCAGTTTTACAGTCCAAGTACGCTGCCACTGGACTAATCAGGTTACTTCATGAATTTTTACATTACCCACGTTTTACCAAAGTGATAATGTATCTATATAAATTCATACTAATATTATAAATGCGAAAGTAAATCTGTCAGTCTGTTACATTTTTACGACTAAATGGCTGAACGGATTTTAATAAAATTTGGTAAGGAAATGGGCTATATTCTGGGGAAAGGCATAAGGTACTTTTTGTACCAGGAAAAATTTAATTTCCGCGAGCATAAGCTAGAAATGTATATAAATAAAAACTTACTATATTCTCGGTGTCCACATAGTTGCTGACCATGAGAAGATTTAACCACCAGTTTTTCCGACATTGGTCCGTATCGTAGGTCACTGCTCTGTTCCATAGAGGTCCAGATCCAGTGTAGGGGTAAATGGCACATATGAAGAATATCACTATCGCGTATGCTACTATTAATCTGAAATGATTGATGTTGAATAAAAGATGTTATACTGTTTGGTATCCTCGAGTACAAGTTTTTTTTATTTTTTTTATTAGCTTGAATAACGAGACGAGCAGGTCGCTCGCCTTCGCCTTCGCACAGAACTTTGAATTACAAAGCACTGCATGACACTGGACTGCGCTCGTCACCCCCGAGGCATAACATGTTAAGTCTCATAATGGCCAGTAATTACACTGGCTTCAAACCGGAACACAACAGAGCTTACACACTGTTGCTTGGCGGCAGAAATATACAAAGCGGTGTTACCAACCCAGACGGCCTCTCGCATATGAGGGGCTTACCACCTTGTAACTTGATCTTGATACATTAATAATTATTGTTACAACTATACTCGGTTAATTTTTACACTCTTACCTTACGTATCTTTTCAGTATGAGCACGAGAGGGTTTGGTAATTTTTTAAACCTGACAAAATTCACACTAGTAAGAAAACCCGACAAAAGGAAAAATGTATCCACGAAGAGATCGTCATGTAACACGAACATGCCTACTGTTGATTGTGCATCCTGTAAGACAAAAAATCTGTATCACTGGACAAAAAAATTATATAGTCGATCATCATCATCATCACCCTGAATTCGTCCACTGCTGGACGTAGGCCTTTCCAAGTTGGCGCCACCCTTGACGGTCCTCCGCCTTCCTCATCCAGCCCCAGGCTACATTATAGGATTATAAGAACGTGAGATGGCCATACCTCTCGGTGCGACGACATGTTACGGAAGTGTGGACCTTTAGTTACCCCCTTAAAACACGCCTAGTGTGAATATAATCATACATACGCACTCACGCCTGTAATCCCCGAAGGGGTAGGCAGAGGTGTAACCAGTACACCCACGTTTCGCCGAACTTATTTCCGTCCCATGATGTGATAAGGGACGAGCCTATCGCAAAACTGGGCACAACTCTAGACTCCGGGATGATACTGATTGTACTAGCAAAACCAAATATCACTTTTACGCGACCCGTAGATTGAACCCGAGACCTCCACACAGCAGTCGCATACGCATTACGCAACCGAGGCAGTCATATGAAGTCCGGTATAATTTATCAATTTTGGGCTTACTTTGTCTGATATCAATCCATCACTAATTGGCCCAGAATTATATATTCCTATCTGATGGTCCAGTACAATGAAGCACATGGTTAAAAATCTGATGCCATAGAACACCTCTATACCGTCCTTTTTCATTTTCAAAAGATCCGATGCATTTCTTCGAATACAAAAGGCTTTGATGATCAGTGATTCTGAAATTATAAACAACATACAGTATGGTTACGGTTATGCGCTGCGGCAATCTTCAATGTTGGATGTTGGTAGTCAATCGAACTTTATTGGTTGAACGGTTTTGAATGAAATTTGGCATACAAGTAGGCCATGACCTGGATTAGGACATAGGCTACTTTTAATCCCGGAAAAGGTCGTTCACGCAGGCGGAGTCGCAAGCTAGTTCGTAATAAACGAAGATTAGTGCACCAAACTTTAGTCGTAGTCTGTATTGACTTATGAAAGACAAAATACCATAGATATTAGATTGTAAATAATTTATGTTTGTATTCTTACTATTCTTTTCGTTGTCCGATTCATTTCCCCGATAGTTCAAATATGTACAGATCAAAGCAACGATGACTAGAATACTTATAAATGCGCTGAAAAAAAATATTTTTTGAAAATAAATAGTGATAATAAATACACCCAACAGTCACACACATAGGCCACACTATTTAAACCAGTATTATGATCTGTGTGTCAAGAGCTACCGAAGGACTTACGGTCCCACAATACTTTGACCCGAAACAAATATTTATAGATTACACAAGCATTTGCCCGGCGTGGGAATCAAAATCGCGGCCTCGCATTTCACAGTCGGCTACTCATCCGCTGCACCACGGAGGCTGTCAAATTCAAAAAATCTGAAATGTAGTCGCATTTTGGGGACTATTTTTTTAACTTTGATAGTCGGTCTGCTCAGTGTAACCTTTTATCGACCATCGTTATTATCAGAATACAATTAACTTTCAGGATTAATTGAAAATATTATTAACGCGTAAAAATAATAAAAAATGTACTTACATAAATCCATAGAAAAGTCCATCGTATTCCCTATGTTGGTTTTTTATTTGGCAGGGTTCTGTAACGGCGATGTTGGGTTTGATTCCTGCTGCGCCGAGGTGGCTGCGATTCAGCATTATTTCGGTTAACCGCTCTATAGTTTTTGGTTGGCAGGAGACGGGGACACAGACCCCCCAAGTTATTTCGTTCAGAGGATGAGTATGTGGAGGCCGATACTGGTATAAAATAGAATAACATGATATACATTATATAAGTAGTTAGGTATTTTTGAGTCAATTATTCAATCTTCAATTAATCATCACATCATTTATCAGAAATATACGCACTCACACCTATAATCCCCGAAGGAGTAGGCAGAGGTGTATCTCTGCCCCATGATGTGATAGGGGGCGAGCCTATCGCCATATCGGGCACAATTCCGGGCTGATACTGAGCATTTCGTAATAGAAAAACCCAAAATTAATTTACCCGACCCGGGGATGGAACCCAAGATCACAGCGTCAGCCTCAGTCGTAACGCATACGCATTACAACTGCGTCACCGAGGAAGGCATAGAGGCATATAATAAATAAATAATACAAAAATAATACGATTTCTATTAAATGGAGAATCGTATGTTTTATAATAGCCGAGGCCGATAAACGAGCAAGTGTGTCACCTGATGAATATCTCACTCATCGTACATAACACAATACCAAGCCGCTACTCCGCGTCGTCGGTTTTCTGTGAGACAGTGGTAACAACGCGATTGAGCCGACCCATTCATGCTATAGACAAAACTATCTACAGTGTGGCTCCATCTAAATAATGTGGCTCTATTATACATTTCAAATTTGTTGTTGCAAATAATAATGCATTAAGCAGTATTTGGCGGATTAAATTTATCCGGCCATTGAATAACCTAACTCCCAACGATTTTCTCACGCATAGTTAAACCATTTCCATTACTCATGTAGCATTGTAGCGTCATAACGAATAGACCGATCTAAATGCGATTGGAAACTGATTTCATCGGGATGGATCTTATAATGGTTTATTGAAGAAAATCTGTTCACCGTTTTTAATTTTTAAAACACGCCTTTATACGTATTATGCTGCAAGTATAAATAAAGCATTTAAAATGTATGTAGGTGGAGTAGTATTCATTGCATGACACAGAATATCATACTTGCTGATTTATTCCATTGATCAATTGTGCAAACTACCTTGGTAATAATCATCAAATGATAATTTTATTACTTACTTATTATCTATTGTTTAATTTAATGAACAAAACATTATAACTCCACTTTCATTTGTTTATGATAATAATACGCACCCACGCCGGAAATTCTCAAAGGCAGAGGTGTAACCAGTATATCATTTCGCCGAGCGTATCTCCGTCTCATATTGTGATAGGGGGCGAGCCTATCGCCATACCGGGCATAATTCCAGACTCCGGGCTGATATCGAGTATTTCGTAATAGAAAAAACCAATATCACTTTTACCCGACCCGGGGATCGACCACGAGATCTCAGAGTCAGCCTCAGTTTTAGCATTATAACCGTGCCACTGAGACAGTCATTCATTCTTTAATTGCAGGAAACTGCAAGCTTAAGATCTGCGACCTACATTTGTATACAATGGGTACGACGGTATCAATTTAACTTGTAATGAAATAAATAAAAAATAATAATAACGGTATAAGCATGACTGCCTCGGTGGCGCAGTTGTAATGCGTACGCGTTACGATTGAGGTCAACGCTGAGGTCTCGGGTTCGATCCCCGGGTCGGGTAAAGTGGTATTGGGTGTATCTATTATGAAATGCTCCGTATCAGCCCGGAGTCTGGAATTTGTGCCCGGTATGGCGATAGGCTCGCCCCCTATCACATAAGGTACGGAAATATGCTCGACGAAATGTGGGTGTACTGGTTACACCTCTGCCTAACCCTTCAGGGATTACAGGCGTGAGTGCGTATGGTATTATATTAGCAAAATACGAACATAATACTAAAACGTTTAATTATCTCTATATACTCACCTCTATAAAATCCAAAGCGGACTGGTATGGGGAAAGAGGCGTGTCGACAGGTTTTCTCTCGTCTTTGTCAGTTCTCTCTAATACTATATCAGCTAAACAATACTTGAAACTTAAGTCCTTATGCTTATCTGACCATGGTGCATTCATGCACTGGTCGAAGTTGCCGAGCTGGTAACGGTTGCCGAATAACAAGCCTTGCGGTTCTGATGACTGGGTGTCCCATGCTATGAAAATCATTTTATTTTGTGTAGCATAAGCATTAATAATATCAGATGTAACATAAGCTCACACCTGTATACTAGAAAAGGTAGGCAAAGTTGCAACTAGTGCTCCCATAGTTTGCCGAGCAATTGCTTTTTGATTTGCTTGATTGACGAGAAGAGCAGGTCGCTCGCCTGATGGTAAGCGTCACGCCTACTCATAAACAGAAGCAACACCACACAGACATCTGAATTACAAAGCACTGCATGACATCCTGTTTTATTGGATTCAATGTAAGGGCCTCACGGTTTCTCAGCCTATATACGCTGCCACTATACAAATGAGCCGATATATTAATAATCTTACTGATATTTGTTCCTAAAATAAATGCTTGATTTTTTTTACGTACCCCAAACCGCCCACAAGGTAAAATTCTGCAAATTGTGAAGCATCAAATAGATCTGATTCAAACAAGGCGTTTCTTCTTTCGTCCAGTTTTGGTTCTTTAACATAAACATCACATCGTCAAGGTACACTCGACTTTCTACATTTTGCACTGTTTTTGACACTTCCAAATTCTGATCCATATTTTCTGTCGGATTAAAATACTGCGTTGTGACATCATCATATCTGGTTTGGTTTAGAACAAGATTTTGGATATCTTCTACAAACAAACTCAGATAAATCAACAAAATTAGCTTCATTGTTAATGTTATGGAAGAAAACTGAAGTCCGAGTTAAAATGTGTTTAGTTATAAGAGACTAACGTTGCATAATCAAGCAATCATCGAAGCCATGGACAATTAAGATGTTCTATTGTTTACTGGTAGCCGTGCAATGGAATGGGGTGAGCTCGATGTGCCTGATTACTCACTGCGTGTAAACATGAAACATTAATTAGTGTAAAAAATATATTTCTACACTTAAGTGTCAGTCTATTGTGTATAATATGCAAATTATTGTAGCATAAACTTGGTTTATGATGGTTGTAACTCCTGTAGTAGGTACACAGTTTAGCTAATATTTGTTTATGCTGGCATAAAAGTGACAAACCTAGACCTGATGTTAGGTACAGTGCAGTCCAAATATAATGTCGAAAAGACATTAAGTCCCTTAATGGTTGAGGGACGAAATGCCTACACTGACTGATTTCGGAACGAGATTCGCCTAAACGAGCCATAGGTGGGTTTTTCGACATACTATGTACGGTAGTCGCTATCCAGTTGGGTACAAAAATGTATCAAGACTCTCCCACCAGTAAAACGTAATACAATACAAAATAAATTCACTATAATGGTGTGATATATTAGAGGGACTAAAATAGTGCTTCTTGGTTCTTGCTTGTGGGCTATTTTTATCCGCACTTACCCCGCACTTGGAGTAAAATAGTATAAAATGATCGTTTGTTAAATTTCTTATTTTAAACGATGTTTCTCAGACATGCCCAGTTAATAAACTTAGCTGTCAGTCTTAAATTGATTCCTGAGGATTATGAGAATATTTAATTTCTAATATACAATGTCTTCTTCTTCTTCCACCTACCCTAGTGGGGTGACCACTCGCAGTGGGGTCGGCGCAGCATGATTTTTATCACGTGTTACAGAAAGATTTGGCTTGTAGTTTACATGTCCGGCCGCCTACCTGACGTCAAACCATTTGGGGAGATAACCTCCAGACCAGAAACATATATTAGTGGACCACACAAACATTTGTCTCGGTGCGGGAATCGAAACTACGACTTCTTGCTTTCGCCCACTACGCCATGGAGGCTGTCAAATATACAATTTATTAATTTATATTTGTATTTGATAGGGGCAAGGGGACCACCAAGCTAATTTGTCGTTGTTTGTTATGAAAACAGGTGCGTTATCGACCTTAAAGTTTTTACGTCTTCCACCAATATTATCTCATCCCATTTAATACTGGCGAGTAGGAATAGAACCAGCTGATTCATGTGGTATAATCATTGGTATAATAATGATAACTCGTGATGTGATCTGTGGCCGATAGCATAGACACATAGAAAAGCAAAGAGTTTTTTGTGGTCTGCTTACAAATCTAAATATTTAACATTTAGATATTTGACTACTTCATGCAATAATAAATAGATAAATACACACAATAGTCACATACATAGTCCTCATTCCACACTAGTTTAACCTGTATCATGGGTAACAGGAACTATGAGGGACTTAGCACCACAACACCCAGAATAGAAGACAAAGCACAATGTTTCTGGCATAATGTTAAGTAGATCGTTATTGATTTTATAAATGATTATTAAGTTCATTTGTGCACGCCTTGGTATGTGTGCGCAAACTCGTATGTAATTTTGTTTTGAGTGGCAGTGGTGGACCAACTGTCATTGTATGCATACAAAGTCATTGTGTTACATAAAAAAAAAACAAATACACGCGTTAAATTTAAAACCTCCGTTATTTTTTTTCGCTTAAAACACTTCATGAACATAGAATCACGCAGAAATGAGTTGAATTATTTTAAAATTAAAATATTTAATAACTAGAATGCTTGTAGTACGCCATCTAGTGAATAATTATCGAAACTTCATCGCCCCTACTACGCAAGGGCTCTGGGATCTACACTCTACAGATAGAACGTCGTTTTAGGGTTGTTTTTAGCATTGAACACATGCTTAGCAACGTGACGAGGGTTAATAATTGTTCCGAATACACAATGTAGATGGCGCAGCGATAAATTTATTTAATTAAAACACACAAAGATATTATTTTATCAGTTTATAGCACGACACGTTTCTCTGCTGATAACTTTTTATTCAAATATCTCTTTCTTCAGGTGGAGAGTACATAGATTTTTTTTATAGCGGAGGCTGGCAAACGAGTAAGTGATAATCCTAATGGTAAGTGACCGGCCATGAACGGGTGTTCATGTATTGTGGGTACAATACCTGAAGAATCATGGACGCGTTGCCCACCGATTATAGAGCTTATTTCTGTCGCATTAAGTGATGGGGTGAGCCTACCTAGAACTAAGAGCCTCAATCCTACTACTATTATAAATATGAAAGGTTGGATGTTTGTGAGTTTGTTAATTTGGATGTTTGTTAGTCAATCACGTCCATCTGAACCATTTTGGATGAAATTTGGCATACAGGTAGATAATGACCTGGATTAGGAAATTGGCTACTTTTTATGCTAGATATTGCCGTTCACGCGAGCGGAGCCGCGAGCATAAGCTAGTAATAAGTAAATGCTCAAATATCAGGTTCACGGTTCATCCTTAGATTAATATAGATTTTGTATATTGAGTAAAGTCTAGGTTTCACGTGCGAAATAAAAATGCCATTCGTATTGTTTCAATAATTTATACATTTATAAATGTCTACTACGTCATAATTATCTACATTCTACATATCTCTATCAATTTTTTTATCTAAGTATCTAATAATCTACAAACAGTGCAAACAAGTCAAATGTGCATTCAAAAGTTTAAACGTATCTTATCTTTTTACAAACAGACAATATTCTTATAACTACTTACATCTTAACAATATAAATATCTTATTTGTTATTAAGTTTTAAGTAATATTTCCCCTTTGAAGATATTATAGCTATGGTATTTATATTATCGCTTAATTATTAACAACAAAAATGGAATTATACTCCTTTTATTGTGTATTTGTGTAAATTATATTTATAAAATTTTAATCATAGGACTTATGGCTGAATTTTCGTGATATTAAGTAATAAAAATATATTAAAATAGTCATTAATTGTCTCAACTAATAAATATCGGGATAATTGGTATACAAGCCATGTTTTAATACTGTGCCCATATGCTTAAAAAATCAGATATAGGTACATACAGAATTCTTATTACAGACGCTCTACTTTTTAGTCATTTTATATGCCGACAAAATTCAAATAAAATAAACAATTCTGCGTATAAATTCTAAGCCCCTCGTTATTAATAACTACATATGAACTCTAAAATGGTTATTAGTACCTTTTAAAACATTTTAAATTGTAGTAATATAATTAGTGTTGGTTATTATGAAAAATATGTATTTTAAAATGAATATACATCGAGTATATAATTCTATTCGTAAGTACCTGCTTTATTTATTAACCTGAATGATGAAACGAGCAGGTCGCTCGCCAATAAGCGCTACGCCTGCCCATAAACAGAAGCAAAACCATCCAGACCTTTGTATTACAAAGCATGTATTGCAATGGAAAACGCTCATCACCCCGAGACATAAGATGTTAAGTCCCAATAATGCCCAGTAATTTCACTGGCAATGAAGCGAAAAACACTGCCTCACTCACTTTTACTTGGTAGTAGAAATAGGCGAAGCGGTGGTACCAACCCAGACGTGTTGTTGGATATGTAGGGCTTCCCGCCTTTAATTAAATATTAACATTTATAGTTCAGAATGAGTTTTACTCTATTACAATACATTTGTTGTTTTAATTTCTAACAAAACCACTAAATTATATGTACTTACATATATACTTATAATGAGTTACATATATTTATTGTGATGATAAACTTAAGAAAAGAGAGCAACATTTTAGTTTAATTAGCATATTAACCCTTTTACGTATTAGTTCAATCAATAAGTGCAACTGTGCATATATGTATTACAAAAATAAATCAGGTATAATAATTGATGTTGAATATTATTATTATTAAAATAAATATTTTCTTTAGTCGTGTCAATGTTCACAATAAATATCTAAAATATCTGCGTAATCTTGAGTTTATCAACAATCATTATTACAGTAACATATATTTTATATTATAGCTATAAAACACACACTGTACTAAATTAATAATACATTTTACACACACATAGCGTTTCTTATTTACATATCTTTGGAACGCGTTGCAAACAACACTGACTAGATTTCACTCCATAGAATTTCTTATCTATGCATTATTATAAATTATTTTAATTTTTTCTAAATATATTAAGTACCATCTACTAAAAACAAAATAAATAATAATTTCAAATGCATGCAGAGTAAATAGAATTTAGTTTTTTAAAAACCACACAACGTAAAAACTACTAATATAAATAAATATTTAAAAAATCATTTGAAATATGTATTTGAAATTGAAATTAGTTTTTTTAAATATAATATAATTTTGTATCAGTGCATTTCGGATCAGTTTAAGTTAATTATCATGGATTGGAGTTAAACTTTCGACATGACACATGGGTTCGATTTTCGATCGGCGCGCGGCGCAACCATATTTTGAATTTATTTGTAAAATTAAATTGGCACAAATCGTAACGTACAGCGTACATGCACTTAAAAAATAATAAACGCACGTTTTCAATCGACTTCAAATTGAAGGATGTTCGCAATTCGTTTTTATTTTGTCTTTTTAATGTATGTTACGCGACATCTCCGTCAAATACTGATTTCGATGATTATTTTTGTGTTCTATAACATTGTGTTCTATGTTTTCTCAAGGATGATCTCAAAGACTTCTATCTATTATGGTTCTACTAGATGGATTGTTTAGAAGTAAAATTGCGCTATACAACGCTGTAGTTTGACGGCTAAAGCGGGGAAGTGGGAGAGAGAATCTACTGCGTTGAATAACCAATAAGCGAGATAATAATATTGAGTTGCGATGAATTGACCGTAACTTAATGCGCAATTTTTATGTACGCGCAGGCGGTCTAGTAATATACATTGAAGACTTTGGTGTTCTGACGGCGTATGAGGGAAAACGTTCGAATTTTGAAATCGGGTTTTGAATTTTTTAACCTATGAACAAACAACCTGCAATCATAATACCTTCTTATATATTTTTTTATATTTTTTATATTTTTTATGAGATCATACATTGTCCGATATAATATTTGACTAGAACGTAATATATACTTACTTAATTATGGACTAGATTATATTTTTTGCTGACTAGTATTAAAAACTTGTAAGGTTTTGTAAGCGATGTTTCGAATAAAAAAGTGAGATTCTATTTAAAAATAATTCTAAACAATAATGACTACTTAGACATTATTCTAAATGTTTCTTGACTAGAATATCAAAATAAAACTATAAATCCAATGAGACATAGACTAGAAAATAAGACTAGAAAAACGAATTTCTAAAATAGAATTCTAAAATTTTAAGGACTAGAAATGTAAGTGTAAATAGTTTTTGGTAAATATATATGTTTTCTCAATAAAAATTTGTTTTGGAGATCAAAATACTTAGGAAATTATTTTTGTAAGAGATGAAAGTAACTGACTAACTTATGCATAATTAAACTTAATAACTAAAAAAATGACTAGCTTTACATCTGACTATTTATAAAATGTATAAAATGACTAGATTTCCGAGTATCAAACTTAAATGAATTTAAACTTTTAAAATACCATTACGAAAAGGATTTTGTTCGGTACGTAAGACTAAACTTTTCAATTGCTGTTGATCAAACAGATTCAAACTTATTTATTGTGCAATAGAAGAGAAGACCACTTAAGATACGAATAAATAAGTTAAAAGTCCGAAAAAAACACGTCGAATTAGAATAGAAACGATATTAAATATCAGCCTAAATGATATGAAGATGACTAGAATAGTTAGATAAGACTAGAAATCACGTGTTTTTATAAGATAGGTTGATAATATCCGTATTTTACAATTTAAGATACACAAGGTTAAGTATTACGTATAAAAAAGTTCCGGCCTAGTTACAATCGACCTGAATCAATTCCGATATACGATGAACTATGAAATAATGATGAGATAGTGCCTTACCGTACTATGGTGCATCTAAAAATATGCCCTTCGGATCGATGCAGTGTCCACTCGCGCTTGACGTCTTGCCCGGCCGATCGAAATCATTGGTGACATTTTCGAAAAATGTTACATGTAACTTACGAGCATTTAGATTTTATTTTTTCATTTGTCAGTATTTCAAGTATATGTATAAATTTATTATTAAAACCAGAAACGCACTGTTATACTAATCGAATAAAATAAAAAAAATAGTTTCAAACACTATTGCGTATGTACAAGCAGTGTTATTATAATAACACTTAATTAAAATAATGTCTTAATTTAACCATATATAAATTATTATTAAATGCACATGATGACTTGATGATACATTTCTAAAATACTTAACTGTTTCATTGACGACAATGTCTAACAATACGCCATACACAATATTATTTGGAATGATGCTGTAAGAGATCAATAATTTACAAAATACTATTCTAATGTACATAAATCGAATAAAATTATTTTATATACGTATTTACAGAAATCTAAGCTATTCATTGATTTTATCATTATATAATTTAATAAATAATTTATCCACAATAGTTAACAATACATTCTACATTGAATAGGTACAATATTTCTAGAACATCGAACATGATATGTGTGATTTGATGTATAATATTCAAGAAGCTGAAGTACTGATGCTGTTGATAATGCAAAACGTAATATCATTTGTTTTTTAATTAAAATTAGTACACATTTAAAATCATTTACGGACTCTACCATTGTTATTACCTACTTTTAAAATCCGAAGTGGATGTTCCAGACTCAAAAAAGAGACATCTTCCAACTATCAACAACGAGTTTCAGCAAATGTAACTTACTTACGAGAAATACATATGCGCTGCCTCGTGCCCGTAAGGTGAATATGGGTATAGTGAGTTCGAGACAGGCGCATAAGACGGGAACCGCGGCACAGGCCGCAGTACTCTACGTCAGCCGTCTCCGATACCGCCGCCCTCGTCTTCCGATCCCGTGACGTCGAGGCTCCGTGAGTCTTCTGAGGTGCACGACGAAGCACATCGTGGCCTTATGTAGTCCCAGTTCAGCTCTTGTTGGGGAGGCGGGATCTTATTCCAGAAGTTTAGGCTGGTGTCTCTAAGTGTTTCCTGATTGCGAAGGAGATAAAAGTGAATACTGGCATTTAAAAAAATATATAGACTTTACTACAGGTTTCCTAACTACGCCATGATAAATCAAAAACTGTCAACCATAAATTTCAATTGAACACGTCTAATGTTGTTAACATAAAGAGTAATTAAGCAGCAGCGGTGAGTAAGTTAGCTGTAAAACGAGATGCTGAGGGTCAAATTCCAATAGATAATCCAATTCCCATATTTACAGCCACGTTGTCGACAGTTTTGTCTACAGCATGAATTGGTCGGCTTGACCGGCTTATTTCCACTCTCTCACAGACAGATGTTGCTGCATTGCGTACGGTGAATGAAATTATATCCGGAGGTCCGAAACCAATTTGGATTCTTCTGGTATTGTGAAAATTTATGGGCGGTGGGGATCACTTACCATCAGATGACCCACCTCCTCGTTTGCCAAAAATCAGAAACAAATGTTTGTATGGTCCGCAAAAAAAAGTCTCTCGTAATTCTTGATACCCACGAAAAAAGTTAATCATATCTTCCGTCGGGTTAGGACATTATTATAATAAAAACATGACAATTACAAAACTTACAGTTGAATAAGCAGGATATTCAGTATGTACTTGTCGAAAGGCAGATGGTTCCTTCTCTGTTTCATTCTCCGGCTGATCATGTGCTAGTAAATGCTTCCTAAGATAAGCTTGTCTTCGAAATAACTTTCCACATATCTGGCATGGAAACCGCCCAGCCTCGGTAGCTGGTGGTTCCCGCCGTTTGGTGGCACCTGGCACGCGGGGTTTATGCCAGCGACGATGTGACGCTAAATTTGCTGGACAGTTGAATACCTACGACAAATAATTTAATTGTTATAGATAGAAGTAGTTTACTAAGTAACTACTAAAAGCATCTGATTGTTTGATTTTTGGATGTTTGGAGCATTTACAGGTAACCGTTGTTTTTAGAAAATAGTTCCAGGATATTATATTGAGAGTGTTATTTTTGTTCCGATTATTGGAATTCCTTTAGTGGTAGAACCGCACTATAGAACATGAGTAGGCCTATTCGACCGGTTTGTTACCATTATCTCACAGAAAACGACGTAAAATTACAACTTGCTTCACCGTTTCATACGATGAGCGGTATCCGGAGGCGCCAAAACATAACCACTTATTTATCCCTTTCCTTCAAGGTTGGCAACGCGTCCATGATTCTTCTAGTATTGTGAGTGATACCATCAAGTAATCCACTTGCTCGTTTGCCACCCTCTGCTTCTGCCTAAGAAGTGGTTCTAGGCAAACAATGTAAGAGAATTTAATGTTATCAAAATTTATCTAAAACTATTGTACCTAATTACCGATGAATAATATACAATAATACACACGCATTTATCATTGTCTGTCCATAATGATAGTGCTAATCGTCCCGTCATGCACCACGTAACACATCAATTAGAGATGAGTATAAATATTTCGCCGACACTTGCGGACCCTGCTTCCCATGGAAACGTACCAAATGTTGCACCCTCGCTTACAATTCCCACACAAAAATATTAAACGATATTTCGTTATCTCTGGAGAGTTATCTATCGTAATTGAAACTAATAGATAAAGTGTTGATAAATTCGTAAGGTGATAGGGAAAGGGTGTGATGAAGCATATTGAACGAGAGTGATAATGATGTGAGAATATAAAACCAATTTACAAAAGTTTTGTATGTAGGCCTCATAAAAATGCGTCCACATTTGTGACATTACAGCGCATGGTGAGTCAGTGCCAGTCTCACGTACTGGCTACGCTTATTGTGAACGAGGGTTGTGACACGAGTTTCAACGACGACAGTACTACGATTTAAATTATGCACTTCAGCAACCATATTTCGAAAATTCGGGCATGTGTTGATGTCTATCACCTGATAAAAACCTGTTACGACATTAGATTATGTACTTATTTTTCTCTTGAGTGACTGACCGATCCCGGATGGCCGGGCATTTATTTAATATTCGTACTTATTCGAAAAAAAACAAACATTGCCAAACCGCATAATTTGTCGTCGTACTGTATCACTTCGTGACATTAGGTTGTAAAATTTGACAACCGTACACACTTATGTATATGTTACGCGTATCTGCCACACAAATGTAGACGCACTATAACATTTGAAAGTGTTTGACCACAATATGAACGTACCTTATCACACTCCGGACATCGGTATTCAATGTGGACTATTCTGGAACAACGATGCTGCGCTAAAGCGAATGCATCTCCATACAACCTTCGACATAGCCTACATATGTACCGGCCGAGTCGATTTTCTATACTAGCAATCAAAGCCTTCGCCTCCTCCGTCACTTCCACAACGTTGAAGGCCGGATCTATGTCCCCCTACAAAAAAACACATATAAATTGCAAGCTTTGAAATATTTCCTTATCACAATTACGGCTATTAAATAATTATATACCATTAGCTCCACTTTTATTACTAGTAAATTAAACGTTACAGTTCCCTATCTCAATACAAAAGAAACGTGTCGTGGCGGTAGTATTGTAACAGCGATTTATTTCGTAGTTAATGTTGCTGCGACACACCCTCGTGGCAAGCGTGGCGGTGCACCCTTACCGCTGTTATTAACACAAAACAGCGCAAATACTCGATTTCGTACCTGCTTAATTGTTGGGCGATAAGAAAGTCACCCGACAACCCTTTGTAATGGCACGGCAAGAACGTCTTATTAAAAGTTCCTGTGCAACTTCGCCATTTCCATAATGCAAATGTTGACTTTGTATACAACAATGCGCATTTCTATTTGTAAATACCATTAAACTATAAGTAAAATATCCATCTATTAAAAGTTTAGTCTATTAGGGATATATCTTCATTATTCGGGTTTGGTGAATATATTAATTGAAACAAATGGCAAGTATTACATGTCATAAGATACACCGATTTGAACATTGTTACAATGTGTTACAATTCGATCTCCGATGCCAGGAATGTCAAGATTTTGCCACTAAATGCAGAAAACTAGTCGGGTAATAATAGCTTGTTTAACAGCTTTCGTATTTAATGAGAGCTATCATCCAAATTGGTATGCGAATATCATGAACAGCAATGGTTATAATGAAATTATGTATATTTTACCTTACGGACCACTAGCGTTTCGTCTTCATCCAATTCCCGTATTATTGTTCCAGAAACAGGCGATGTCTTGTCCTCATCAAACATCAATCTTCTTACAGCTTTACTTTTCTTTAACGGTATTTGAGTAACTTTCGGCGATTTTTTCGGACGCTCCTCTACATCTTTTATTTCGACGATATCGGGGGAACTGGTTTCGCTTTTCGATGGTGTTTCGGGCTCCTTCGGCAAACAAGATTTAAGTTCTTCAAAAAATTGTTTTGTAAACTTCAATTTTTTCGCCTCCGGACTCTCGCTGTCGTTTGAATTTTCGTCGTCGATCTTTTTCTTTTCTGGTTGGTTTTCTATTTCGTCTTTAGTGTCATTGTCTTCAAAATGTCGAAATATTTTTGGTGACTTTTCAGGTCTAATGTCTTCAGTAACTTTTCTCTTTTGTGTTGGCGGTGGAGTGCAAGGCGGAGTTATTGGTGTCGTCGATTTCAATGATAAGTCAAGCGGAACTACTGGATCATTGTAATAAGCTAAGTATTGTTGGAGGAGCGTCGGGTGCTGTTGTGGAATAAGCTCGTGTAGGTAATTGCTGGATATGCGTACTGGAGGTAATGCATACTGCTGATAGAACCGTGCTGAAGAAACTCGATGAAAGTGTGGTAAAGCCGCTTCCATATTTACTTCTCAGTGTAAATGAACGTCATTTTTCCTGAGCTGCTTTTTCTTCTGTGATAAACTGACAAATCTGTAAGAAAATCATTGTTGTACATTTTCGTTGAATCGTAATAAAATAAAGTGCTAAAGGGAATTTTATTTAATGTGCGACAAAAGGACAGTCGCCACACGGGAGGTGTGAATCAAGCGTCAATGGAAGTCGAGTGGTCCATTACTTTGATTGTGACAATGTAATTCTGTTTCAATATTTCTTTTTTGCTTGCAACTTTTAACGTTTAATGAAAACGAGCTTCGTAGTTTCCTTTATAGTGTGCTTTAATTCGGTAGTTTAAATAAAATGCAATGCATGTGTAGAACTCATTACACGAAATGAATTTTTCAATTAATCTACATAGAAATTTGTATTTGATATTTTCAAATATCTTACAATCTATTAACTGTTTAACTTAAACTTATAACATCCCTATTTTTTGTCGGTGGTTAGAAAATAAAAGTTAATATTGATTCTAGCTAAGTATAAAGATAGAAGTTGTTATATTTCACGTTGTTACAAATTATGGATGTTGTTACGAATATTAGGTTTTTTATAGCATAGGCCGATAAACAAACAAGTGGGTCAACTAATGGTAAATGATCTCCACCGTTCATGTACGCTCACAATACCAAAAAAAACATGGGCGCTTTGACGACCTTAATGGAAAGGGATAATTAAAGAACTGGGTAGGGGCTTTAATTATTTGGGCCTCTGGATATCTCACTCAACGTTCAAAACGCAGCAGCAAGCTACTACTATACGTCGGTTTTCCGTTAGACAGTGGCCCAGTAAAGCTGGTTCATTCGTACAGTAGACAAAACTGTCTACACCGTGGTTTTACCACTCAATGTTCATGAAAAATTACTTTGCTAAGGTATAAAGTGTGTTATATCTACGCATTCAAAAGTGATAGCAACTTATAAAAAGGTTTCCTTTGTCAATACTATTGTAAATCAATTTCAGCAACGTCAAGATTACCACCAAGTCCAGTGTTGACAACGTAATCCTAGCTTGGGAGGGAGGGAGGTAAATGGTTTGCCCATGTTAGGTAATTGCTGTCGCGGAGATCGCTCCCACGGTCACCCTCGCGTCCCTCTGGAGGGATTGTGAGTACAGTATAGGGAATGTAGTAGTGCAACTTTGTGCAACATTGTGAATTTTCATTATAATGGTATCGAGTTCGAAAAAATTGTTACTTTTTGACAGACTTCAATAAGAGAAAAGGTTTCCAAATCGTCTATATATTTTGTGTATATATATATATATATATATATGTGTGTGTGTCCGCGCGTAACTCCGATATGTATATACATCTAAGTTCCAAATGGTCCCAATTAAATTTCGTTAACCCATGACAGAATACATAACAGTTTTAAAAAGTTTTTAGCTTCTTATTAATGTGTTTTAACTTTGAGTGAGTAATTGTATATTTGTAATAGTAACTAATATATTTTTAAATTTGTTTTATCTTTCTAATGACATTCTCTTGGGGCTGGTTTCGAATCTGCGACTTTCGTATCGACAATCATTTCGTATCGTACCACTCCTCACTGAGTTGCCTCTGACTTTTCGAAGTTACGTGTGTATTAATTGTTAATATACACGTAGCGCTTTAACAGTGAAGGAAACATCATGAGCAAACTAGCATACCTGCAAGTTCTTCATACGAATTTCGATGTAGTCTACGAACCTCATTAGGCCAGCGCGGCGTGATAGACTAAGGCCTACCTCTCTTATTCACTAGAGGAAGCCCATGCCCATGGACGTATATTATACAGGGGTAGTATTATTATTTAACTAATGGCATTACAACACGTATTAGTTGATTTTTTTCCGTAGTTGTAACTCAATTTAATTAATAAAAACCTCACGATAAGCTGTGTTGTAGTAAAAGAAGAAATTTAAGTAATTATTTTAATGAAATATCATTAAGACGAACGCGTATTATATCAACAACGATCGACATTAAGCATTTTTATAAAATTATAATAATTGCCTTACTAGGCATTCAATTTACTATGCGAGCGCGTGGCACCCTCCCTTATTTTAATGCGTTTCATTGTTTGGCTTAAATAAATAGCGTAAATAAATTTGTTTTCATATACCACACTTATCGTTTGGGATGGCTAGTTAAACACTTCAACTATATTGAAGCCGAAAAATGAGCTAGATATAATCAGTTCAAAGGGTTTAGTAAAATATATTTTAAGTTGCATTAATGTGTGTATGTTATTTTGACTATGGTTTATACTTTACTAGCTTTTTAATTTTAGTATTAATTTTTTAGTGAAATTTTAATATTAGTATTAATTTAGATTGGCAAGTACAACATTGTATGTATTTTTACTTCATTTATTCTATCTATGGTTATATTTGAGTTCCTCATTTAAACATATGCCGACTGACTGGTTTATCAACGTTCAAACCAAATCGCTGGGTCTAGAAAGCTGAAATTTTGATATCTTACTCATAAGTTGCAACTAAAAAAGGTTTTTTTATATTATAGGTACATCTGGGAAATATTTTTTTGTTAATATTTCTATTTTCAAGTACACCTGTAACTTGGTATTGCGCTCCAACATGATAAACACATCATTTGATGTTTTTCAAAACTAAATACCTAACGGAAGAAAGATAAGCACAGCCGCTAGTATAACATAGTAACAAATAAAAATACACCTATTTCAAGGAATTAAAACGTCGGTTATATTCGGACAAAACGTGATTTACAAAATTAAGCTATAATCATACATTATCACAGCTGACAAATAAATATAAGGTGTGAAACTAATATACAAACCCGTTATTTAACACCTCAATAATATCTGGACGTTAATTATAGCGACTGTAGTCCATGAATATATAACACGGTCACATAAGTACTAGTTAGCCATACCCGTAATTACACCCCTAACTGTTCATATATCATTATGTTATTTGGACTAGTTACAATTTTAATTTATAATCATCAAGGTGATACTTTATTACTTCAATATTAGATATAATCGCTATTAATTAACAAATAGGAACAACAGTCACACTCATAGTATTGACTCCATACTAGATTAACGCTACCACAGGTATCAGGAACTACGGGAGACTTGCGGTGTTGAAACAACCAGACCTAAAACAAATATTTGTGGATCACACAAACATTTGTCTCAGAAGATCGAACCCGCGGCCTCTTGTTGATAGCAGACTACTCGCCCATTGCGCTAGGCTGTTAACGTTGAAGAAGTTGCTCAAAGTTAACCCTAAGGAACGAACTAAAGTTTTGATTACTTCGTCATAAACACAAGATATTTTTCAACTGACTGCCTCGGTGGCGCAGTTGTAATGCGTGCGCGTTACGATCGAGGCCAACGCTGAGGTCTCGGGTTCGAGCCCCGGGTCGGGTAAAGTGGTATTGGGTTTTTCTATTAGGAAATGCTCAGTATCAGCCCGGAGTCTGGAATTTGTGCCCGGTATGGCGATAGGCGCGCCCCCTATCACATTAGGGACGGAGATACGCTCGGCGAAATGTGGGTGTACTGGTTACACCTCTGCCTACCCCTTCGGGGATTACAGGCGTGAGTGCGTGTATGTATGAGTGCGTATATATTTTTCAACCTGCATTAACTTGTATGTTAGCTAAAACGGCTCGAACCGGGGAACAAACATAGTTTCTTGCGTTTCAAAGCCATACTTTGATCATGAACTTTATTATTTACAGGTAACTCAACCCCATCTTCGGACAAAGAAAAGTATGTAACAATAATTTTGAATACGTGTTTCCATGGCATCGTGGTTAGGGTGAAAAGAAATTAGGGTGGTATCAATGGAATATTTGCAACAAGTAGATGTTTTCTTATCGACTCAAATCGTAACCAAATTGATATGGGACCAAATGGCGGAGAAATCGATGCACATACATAAAAAAGCCTAAATAAATACGCACCGAATGTTTAACCTAATTTTTAAGTCAGCTAAATCTTAAGAACAAACTTAATAAGGTAGAGAGACATCGCTTTTAAATTTAAGCGTGACAAAAAACTATAACTTTTTAACGAATATCTCTTGTTTATTATTAGTGCATTCTCCAAAGGTTACTACGGATTTTCCTGCAATCTGACTACTTTCTTTTAATCAATAGCTATAAAGATAATTGAAAAATAGTTTGACTATTAATACTTAACTTCAAATTAATACGTCATGGCTGTACAATTTAGCTCAACAACCAATAATCTTTGCTATGATGCGCGAAATACACTGTCCGTGCTATGTCTGGCTTCAGCAAACTTTGACCATCCCTGAAGTGCACACGAGTCTCAATCAACGATGCTCAGAATTTTAAACTGTATCAGATATCCAGAAGAACATTCAACGTATAAACTTCAGTTAACTTAAGATAGGTTGTAGATTATAAGATAGGTGCAATAACTAACTAAAAACTTTTGTTAAAATATTTGTTTATTGCAACATCTCATAATCTAATTACTATTCAGGTTTTAATGTTAAATTTTTCTCATAAGATTGTCCAATAAGTTGTTCAAAAAGATTTGACAGCACAAACTTGGGTTATGTGCATTATTGTGTTTATCCACAAAAAAGCATGCGTAATTATAAAAAGCTTCTTTAGATTACCACGACCTGTATCACCGAGTAATGGAATCGCTCAAATAAACTTAATGACTTCACGTTTAAAGCTCAACGTGGAAAGCAAGGGAAAGTTAATCTGTGCGCGAAAATCAAAAGGGTTGAGTAGTAAAGACACGTAACATTTTATTCATTCTAACTATTTTTGAACAGTTATGAATATTACTTTTGTAAATATACGAGTGAACAGCTATAAATACACATATTACACATGTAGTATATACAATTACATATAAGTTTATGAAATGTTATGACTTATATACGACGCGGTAAGTTAAACAGTAATCTTAACGAAAATAACTATTTAATATTTAATAATTTATAAAAGCACATTTTAAGACATTAATTAAAAAACAGTATCTCCAAATTTGTGCGAGATTAACCCTGTTAATTGCAAATTGCATTGGTGAACGCAGGTGCGTGGGGTGTTACTATGGCAAGAGAACTATGTGACTCACCTTTAGCCTGCTCCTCTGACTCAGCCGGACACCCCTCGGAACACACCAAAATATTTATTTATTTACTGAACTAATAATAAATTTAATGTATGAACGGACTTTAAATTCTTGACAAAATTATACTAGAACTGTAATTTACTCTAAAGTTATTATAAGATTGAATATTAACAAAGTTTTGTGTGCGATAGTTTTGCGTGGTTTTAGGGGTGCGCGGTGGTCCGCTCTACAGGGCGGTCGGGACAAGACTGACGGGTTGACACAGGGCGCGCGCCCTGGCTCGTGCGCTCTGACGCTGGCACGAGCTAACCCTCGGCTGCACTACCGCTGTTATTATTATTCCTTCATAAGTTTTTTTGGTAGTTTGTTTATCAGGCAATTATAAACTTTATGGAAGGATTATGATTTTTCGATACAAAACTTTTGTAACGGAAATTTTATAGACTTTTTATAAGTTCTAAAAAACAACATTCATATTTTTTAGGCTCCGAACCAATAGTAATAAATTAACAAATAAGGTAACTTTTAGATAACATAATAAAAAGCTTAAATAATATGAAATTAATCTACTTAAAATTTTGTTAAATAAATTTTATTAGACATAAAAAAGCAGGTGCAAAAGCATTTATCCATTTAAGATTGCGAGGTATTTGACGCTAGGCAGTTTGAGACCCCCATGCACGTGTTACAAGTGAGAACAAGTTTTTTTTGTTGTGGTGAGGTGATCGGTGCTTGGTGAGTGACATACTGATATGTGATAACACCCGCATCGGTGCTCTACCACGTTAAACTCGATAGTTTCTCACTCGAAATTGTATTTCATACATTTGATACGAATCAGCTTTTGTGAATTTGTGATACTTGAAAATTTGAATAGATAGTTAAATTGTATGGGGATTTTTTAAATAAAGCGTGTGAGATTTTTTGAGTTACAAATGAGAAATCTTGGCTTTATAATATTTCACACTTGGATGCTTGTTTTTCTATAATTATTATTTTTCCCCATGATCCCCTATCACATCATGGGACGAAAATAAGCTCGGTGGAATGTGGGTGTACTGGTTACACCTCCGCCTACTTCTTCGGGGATTACAGGCGTGAGTGCGTATGTATGTATGTACTTTAAAAATCTATGGTAACACTTTTAAAATCATCATGAACTTGACAAATTCAAGGTGATGTTTTTACACAGTATGACATCAACACTTTTGTAATGGAATTTTTAATAGCATTATGTAAATGATTGTGTAATTTAATAAGAGTTTCATTTTTTAAATCGGCACAAAATTCTACGCTACATTGCTACTATTCTGTATTTTCTTTACAAAATAATTTGACTACAAATTTTCAAACTCAATAAAGCATCCGAAAACAAAGGCGCAAAACGAGAGACGCACAGATAACTGGTTGGGCGGATCAGTACGCCGCCCGCCCAGCCGCGCCGCCCAATCCGCTGCCAGCCCGCCCCACGTGCCGCCCAGCTCTGAGAAAACTCCGCGCAACCTCTATTAATCGAAAATCTCTTTCCTAAAAATATTTCGCATCTGTTCTTTGGCACACGTTTTAGTCTTCGTTCGTCTTTTACAAATAATATATTTTTTATATTTATGCTAACGAAATAAAAATATTGGATGCTATAGATGGTTTTTCGCACTTAGCTCCACAAAACTAGAGAAGGTCGTTAGATATTCAAATTTCATGAGATATACATGAAGATCTTTTCATTCAGAAAATATTTTTTTTACTTTGAAAAAAAATCTTATCAAAGACACAAAAAATAGAAGTTTACATGAATCAAGGACCTTCTTTTTATTATCGTTAATAATCAGACAAGTAGCTCGCCTGCTGGTAAGCGTCACGCCCGCTTATAAACAGTAGCAATACCAATAAGAACTTCGAATTATGAAGTAGTGAATGACACTGAACTTACATAAGATTGTTAATAATAATTTAAATAGCTTCAATATCAAAAAGGACGTGCTTACATATTTCTACTTGGTCGCAATAATAGACAAAGCAGTGGTACATACTCAGAGGACCTCTCGCTTACGAGGGACTTAACTAAGGATTTCCAAACATCCCAGAGCTAACATTCAAGCCATAATCTTCCACCTGCCCTTATCCCACTCGCAGTGGGTCGGCGAAATTTTCTTTTAAGACATATTACAGAAAGATTTGGCTTGTAGTTATTACGACTGGCCGGTTGCCTGACGTCAATCCCTCTGGGGAAAACCATACAAGCCATAATACCGCTGTGAAAAGATGGTTTTCCTCGAGGTGACTGAAGGAATCAGACTGGGAATCTGAGTAGTCTATCTGGATCTATAACGATTGACATGCTATGACCCAAGCTGGGCTGTATTTTTAACCTTCGACAAAAGAGGGTTGTAAAGTTCGGCCACTTTGTTTGTATGTGTCTGTATCTGTCTGTAAATGAATGAACCTATTTAAATTACTTTTTTAATATAATATAAAAAAGTATAAAGTTTTTTAATATAATTAAATAAAAATAGATCTAATATGGAAAAAATCCTATATGTTTTTAAATTGATGTCATAGGTTATTACGATTACTGTAAAACTATATTGGTATTAACCAAAGCCAGCTTTACCAACGAGTCCTAAAAGAGCAGTTTATTCGCTGGTTCATACTTTAAAAACTTTAAATCTTCAAACTCAACATGTTTATATCGAAAGCCTCAAAATAACGAACTGTACCCTCCCTCGGCTGGAGGCTACATTGATAATTGAGAGTAATTGAATCACGAGCTGAGTATTAAATTAGCGCTGAGCAGAGACTCCCCAGACTCCCGTAATCATTGCGATTGTTTTCACACAATGTGATAAATCGGGTATGTTTGCATGTTATTACAATTTCGCTATGTGTAAAGGTGATGAAATGTATTCAATGATTTCGGCTTCGTTGTTTATTTTTCTAAAAAGGTATTGTATTTTTTTTATTATTTTGCAAACTTCGACAATCTTCCAATCTCTTGGTATCATGTTTGAAAAACATGAGATCAAGATTTTTAGGTTAACTCAAATTTCATATTTCTTGTCTTTAGATGAATGAATCAAATGAATGATGATGAACTTGTTATGAAAAAAAATAAAGTAAGGTCCTCAGTTGGTTTGTATATATTTTTTATGTATGTTCACGCATAACTCAATCAAATGTATGTTTTAAATTTAAAGAAGAAAAAATCTTGGTGGTGAAATCGGGAGTGAAAGACTAACTCATTCACCATTTTTGATAATTATTTCACTAAAAGAAATAGTAAAATATTAACCTTTTAACAATACCTATGCGTCTACGCCGCACCGGACGTTAGGAGAGCATACAAGTACTTTAAGAGTAGTCAGCTATGGAGAAATATATGAATTAAAAAAGCTTTTAATAAAAAATAAAGCTGCTAAAACTAAAAAGCTAAAAATAAACTTAAACAATTTCGAGTCGATGATAATGCAGTTTAATGGTCAATAGTTTATACTACATTTGAGTATTATACCTACTCGAAGGATACCACCGACTAAAATTGTTTAAGTTTATTTTTTGCTATTTATATATTTCTTCAAAAGTTTTTTTTGTATTTTTCCTTATTTCTCCATAATTTACTACACTTCAAGTACATGTATCCTAAATCCCCTAGCGTCCGGCTTGGACGTCTGCGTGCCGACGACCTAATTAAGCACTTCCACCCCATCATGCACAAATAAAGTCCTTGTTGTGTAAATCATAAAGATTATATTCCTCTACTTATTTTTCATAGTGTAGTTGCAAAAGCTGTAACTATCTAAAAAGGAATACATACTTTATGATATAGCAGTAGTGCTGTTTTTTGGTTCAAAGAGTAGATTACGGGAAGGTGTTCGTTGCCGGAACTTGGAAGCCGTACTCACGCACGCGCCGGAAACTGCGCGCGCGCATCCTATACCACACCGGTGTCACTTACGATGACGGACGATGTAATTGAATAGTACTTGTATCGATTACTAGGTACTTAGCTTTTTATTGCATTATAGCTTCGCTTTTTTTCTGTCTTGACGACTTAGCTTGAAGGTTCCGTACTCGTAATACTGGTAGGTCCCTCGTATGTGACAGTCTAGGCAGGTACTACTACATTGTCTTTATATGCCGCCAAGCAACAGTGTATAAGCACTGGTGTGTTCTGGTTTGAAGGACATTGAAATTACTGGGCATTATTAGACTTAACATTTTATGTCTCGGGGTGACGAGCGCAGTCAGACCTACCATGCACTACTTCATAATTCGAACTTCTGTCTTTGGTGTTGCGTTTTGTTTATCAGGCGATAGACCTGCTCGTCTCGTCATTAACTCCGCTATAATTTTTTTTTAATTGTATCTTACAATTTGTGTGCATTCATTTTGTTCCAAACCAAAAAACTCCCATCACAAGGGATGCATGGGAAAGTGCGCAGGTACGTCACGGCAATTGACCGGTGCTCTTGTTCTGATGAAGTGTTTATGGGTTCCCATGGCACTTTAATAACCACCCGTTTGTTCGCACGCTTGTTACGTGTTGCTGTTAATTGGCGGGATGATAATGATAATGTGGGTTGTCAAAAATGTTGCTATTAGAGATTTAAACTTTTTAGAATGCTCAAGAATTTTTATGGTCGAAAATACAATAATTGTATTGTTAAAGTAAAATAAATGATTGAGAATGATTTCTTAGCAGTTTCAACAAAAAGGCTCAGATAATTGGTAAATTGATTATAAATTTTGCTTACAGGTTGCAAGTAGTGTACCAAATGTGCTTGCAGATATTGTATCAAGAATATAGTAAACGGTGTACAATAACAAAAAAACGCAAATAAATCAAAGCGTCAATGTCAATATTCACGCATAACTCCGCCAGATGTAGAGGGATTTGGATTGGATTCTTTTAATATTTGTTATGGTTTACTGCGCAAGTGGTTCCATTTAAATTTGGAGATATAAGTCCACCCCTAAGGGGTGAAATCGGGGATGAAAGAACCATCTTACAACAACTTTAATAACCGATTTTGAAGATTCTTTTACCAAAAAAATGAAAAATCGACTCTAAATTGTTTAGTTTTATATTTAACTTTTTAGTTTATTGAGACGGTTTTATTTTTTGTAATTTTTTTTACTATTTAATTTTAGCTTATTTCATCGTGTTAAAATGTTGACCTTAAACCAAAGCTGGACTAAATAGTTTAATTTAGTGTTAATTTAGTCGGGTCACAAATTAATAATAATTACACTGCCAATGTGCCTTATCAGGGCCAACAATGATATTTATACATAAATATACTCTTATTTACTTAAAGGACACTTTCAATAAATTAAGTTGCTCAATCTAGACAGCTAGACACCGCGTTTGAGCTATTGTAGCCAGCGAAGTACACAAAACGGCCCCTACGATGATGAAGGGAGAGTATTGTACACGTGGGAACACCACAGTCCGAAATACACCTCCTATAGGAAGGATGTGTGCTATCGACGCGCTCGAGTATCCAACACCTTTTGTCGTTGTTTCCTCTCCTAATGGGGATGTAATGAGGTTTGTTTAGGTGCGGGATCGTTGCTAGCACATGCTTTTTTATTATGGATAGCATGTATAAATATATAATAAAATAAAATATAAAGTTCATGAATAGAGACGTTGGTATGTCAACATTAGGTATTGCTATTTTCTACTATTTGCTATTTCACTTCAAAAAGACTAGGTTCTTATTTAGTTTTTGTGCTTTTTTATCATCGATTTCTTTGCCAATTTTGAAAGGGTTTTGTTGCAAAAGATTGGCGAAACTTGCGTGACACCTTGAAGACGTGACCTTATGTTTATGTAACGATTACACCTTTAAATAAATCCGGAGAAGCTAAGTTTTTTTTTTAAATGATGATAATAGCATTGCTATATTTCTTATTTGTGTGTATGACTAAACGAATCGCTTCCCTGATGATAAGTGTCACGCCTGCCAATAAACAGAAAGAACACCACACATATAACTCTATAATAAAGCACTGCATGCTACTGGACTACGCTCGGCACTCCGACAGATGTCAACTCTCATAATGCCCAATAATTTCACTGGCTTCAATGTACTTCAAATCGAAACACAACAGTGTTTACCACACTGCTGTTTGTCGTCAGATATAGATAAACCGATGTTATCAACCTAGGCGGCCTCTCGCACCTAGTAAAATGATGATTTGACGATGATGTGTGTCATCAAATTTAATGAAATCGGCCACATATCTACAAACAAACCCTAAAATATCAAAGACAAACATTTTACCGTTATATCGAATTTCGTATCGATTCGAACTCGATGGAAATCAGTGTGGGGTGCGCGCACGCAGCCCCGGCGCGACGTCCAATCACACACCACCCCGCGACAGATGCGCTTTCCATTGTTCTCCCCGGCTTTGTCCAGAAAGCTGGGGTGGAATGTGTGAGAGCAAACATGTGACATTACTTCACTATCATTAAAACTGAAATAATGGGTAAGAGTAAAATATATGGCCGGATCTGAGTATATTGCGGGCGTATTTTATATATTGTAAGCTTTATAGCTTGCTACATATCTATAATTAAATTTATTATAACGAAATTGTCTTTATTTTGGAATCTGATTGATATTATCGACTATGTAGGGGCCCTTAATAATTACCAAGTGCATGTCGGACCACGCACAGTGAAGGATTCCGTGGTCAGAAAATATCCCATATCTCAAAAACTATACAACCTAGCTTATTGAAACCAATTTTCGTTGGAAGTAGGTAATTTTAAGCTATACCATTGACTTTTACACCCCGCAGTTTAAAAGTTAGAGGAGAGGACACATTTTTCCGGAATTTAAAGACGCATATCTCACAAACTAATAACTTATCTAAAAAAGTAATTTAGCAACCTCAATATCATTTTTAAGGACCTATAGAATTATACCACACATGCCTATGTGCAATGGAAAAAATCATCCTTCCTTCATGTATGGAGAGCCACCAGATTTATTTTTAATTTCTTTACACCTTTGTGTAACAGTTCATAGAATACACCTAACATCCAAATTTCATCCACAAAGTGCTAATAGTCTTCGAATAAAACAACTGTGACTGAATACGGACTGACAGTCGTACAATCGGACATGACGAAATTATAAGGATTCCGTTTTTGCCATTTGCCTACGCCATTTTTGTACGAGTGGTAGAGCCAAGCTGTAGACAATTTCGTCTACAGCATGAATGGGCCGGCTCGTCCGGGTCGTTACCACTGTCTCACAGAAAACCGACGTAAAGTAGCAGCTTGCTGTTGCGTTTCGTACGATGAGTGGGATATCCGGAGGCCTAAATCCCCTCCCCTTCCCAATCCCTTAATTATCCCTTTCCTTTAAGGTAGGCAACGCGCCCATAACTCTTTTGGTATTGTGGGCGTACATAGGCGGTGGTGTTCACTTACCATCAGGTGACCCACTTGCTCGTTTGTCGGCCTATAATATAAAAAAAACCCTAATCAGAGGAAAACTATAGTACTTGAAATGTACTCTGGGTTCGTTAAATTCAAAAAGGTTGTTGGTCGCGGTCGCCGGGCAACGCACCCTCGTCGCTGGCAGTGTGCCGGCCCGCACCCGCGCCCGCGCCCGCGCTAGCGTCCTGCTTGCACTCCTGCAGGTGTGCTATCGGATTTAATCAACTGATTGTGACTGACAGGCAGATGTACGCGTACAGACTCATAGAGGGTTTAAAAAGTAGAAGTAATGTAAGAGTATTCATTATTGTAAGTTAATACTGTCCGCAATTTATAGCTTTCTACACTCAACTTTATCTTATAGAATTGTTTAAAGCAATTTAAATATTAAATTAGTTAATATAATGGTATAAAATTAATAAGATTACTTGTATCCAAAGTTTTTTGTACAGCAGAGACCGATAATCAGCTAATGTCACGGTGGGTCACCTGATGTTGAAAGATCTCCACCGCCCAAGAACACCCACAATACCAGAAGTATTATGAATGCGTCGCCTAGCTTAAATAAAAGGAATGGGGATTAAAAAGGGGAGGGGATTTGGGCCTCCGGAAATCCCCCTCACCGTATGAAATGCAACAATAAGTTTCCAATTCACACCGGTTTTCTGTTAGTCTGTGGTACCGCCCCGGTCAAGCCGGCCCATTCATATTGTAGACAAATCTTTCCACAGCGTGACTCTACCACTTACTTAGTAGAGTTTCTCACAAACTTCCAGATAATTAAATAACTATCCCTAACGATATATTAGCGTACAATAAAGACCCATACACACGTCCCTAGAGGTGCATAAAAATATTTTATGTTTACATGAATGAATTTCTATTCTTCGACCCCCTGGGTATAGCGTACAAAAGTGAAGCAATTTACGGTCTCATAGCCTATTCGATGGAAAAAAATCGCTAAATCGCTGTGAGCCTGTGATGGTCGGCCATGACAGTGCAGAAACGTGGAAAAAGGGACGCTTGCAGCCGCACGTGGCTGGCACGCGCCGCGCACCGTGCCGAACGCGGTGCACCTTGGTACGGATAGTAAATAAGTTATGAATGGAATGTTACTCAATAACATTTTGTTATAGTTCACGTAATATTATTTGCACTGTCTAACGTGGATACATACATAAAACCGCCGTATTATTTTCTGAAGCATAATCATTTATACTGTGTAGTTCTGAGTTTGCTTTTGATAGTCGGACAATTGGAAACGTATTTAGAAAATTAACAAAAATTTAACGCGACTCGAAAAAATTATCAACAAACTATATTTGTTACTTTTTGTTTTATTTGAACCGGTTTTATTTCTTAAGAGTTTTTATTTTACTATTTTTAATGGGATAATCATCAAAATCATTGCGTAAATATCGATGTTTTTTGACTTTTAACATTTATTTCATCACCCTAGGGGTGGAATGAATCCAACTTTTAGCTATACGATTTCTAATGTAAAAAGGTTCAAAATCAGTGAAGAGTGATGCGTTGTTATACATACAAAAAATACATTTAGGCGTCGAATTGAAAACCTTCCCCATTTTTTTCGCCGGCTAATAAGAAAGATTTACTATTATCTAAGTCGTGGTGTAATTAAGTTTAAATTCAATGTGAATTCACTAGTCTTCAACTGTGAAACCTAACTTGAAATTAAGTTATTTCAGAAATAAATAAATAAAGCATGCTGACTGTATGCCGTGTTTTGTTGAAAGAAACGGATTATTTTATTGTATTTTTGGTGAAAGGTCGCTCTAGCAGGGGGCACATACACGCGAGCTTATGTACCGGTGAGTCCCCTATAGTACGCGAGGATTTGTCTCTAAGATTATCGCTACAACATGTCGGCCATTATCTTATTCCTTATCTCATACGTGTGGATACGTTTATTACATCCTATAAATGGAACCAATTTAATTTATTTCACCATATACACGCTTTTATATGAATGTACAAATGATGCCTAATACAGTATCTTAGGCTCGTATAATAGAACAACACTCAAGTGAGCTCTTTGCTAAGTGTCAATTTCTGTACACGTGATTGGTCCGTTTTTGTTTGGCGTCAAAAATATACCAATCACGTATACTGAAATCGACACTTAGCAAAGCGCTCACTTGTGTTCTATAATACGGGCCTAAAACTTTATTAGTAACGCACCACCTACGTAGACTCTACGGCGTAGTAGTATCGCATGTATTACATGCTACGAAGTTTATACGGTTGGTTTTGTACATCCTAGGTAGTTTGTCAAATCTCAGATAAAATAAATCATGCTTATGCTTAAGATGTATCTGTCATCCTACTTCATATTATTCTTACTTCCTACTAATATTATAAACCAGCTTTTACTCGCAATCCGACCACGTGAATGTCTTTATCTGGAAAACCACCTCTCCTTAAAATTTCCAAAAATCCTTTCTTATGAGACACTATATTACACAAACTATTGTCTGACCAAACATGATCCTAGTTTAAGTAGTTTTGAGTTTTCGTGGTTAATCAATCAGTGAGTGGTATTTCGCATTTGAATAATAAAAAAAATAAGGAAATGTAAAAAAATATAATTTGTGAGTTTATGAATTTGGATGTATGATTGGATTTGGATGAAATTTTGCACACACGTAGATCATGACCTGGAATACAAACAAGGCTCCTTTTTATTACAGAAAAAGACATTCACATTCGGGCGGATCCGCGAGCAAACGGTAGTAGAATCATAATTTGTTCGTCTGCCATTTTGATGATACACTTTCATCATCATACCAGCTCAAAATCCAGTTTTTACAAAATAATTTATGTAAAAAATGTCTGACGCATAAGTCAACGTACACCATCACAATAGGTAGTATAATAAGCCGAATAATGACCCGGTTTTAGTACCCTTATATGAAGCATGGTTGAAGAGAGTAGAGATAAATAAGTTGGCAAAGGTTCAAAGCTGTCGGTTAAAAGGTCGCGTTCGTTTGTGCAGCTGCGCGGGCGCAGCGCCCGATACGGGCAGGTGTACACGCCCGTTCCTGGCAATCACTGGCGAGTAGTGTATGCTCTATTTTATGTCGCGCGACAATAAATGAATAGAAAGGAAACATGTTTTTAGGGTAGACAGCTTGTCGTTCAGATCATAAATTAAGTAAGTTATACTCGTAACAATAATTGTAATATAACAATTAAACAATTACAAATATAGTTTGTTCCTAAGATATAGCTGCGATTAAAAAAATTATATAAGGTCAATTGTGTGCTAATTAACAAAAATAAAACCGATTCAAAAAGAACTTAAAAGTTAAAAATGAGCGGTAGAGCCACGCTGTAGACACTTTTGTCTACAACATGAATGGGCCAGCTTGTCCGGGTCGTTACCACTGTCTCACAGAAAACCTACGGAAAGTAGCAGCTTGCTGGTGCATTTCGTACGGTGAGTGAGATATCCGGAGGCCTAAATCCTCCTCCCCTTCCCAATCCCTTAATTATCCTTTTCCTTTAAGGTTGGCAACGCGCCCATAATTATTTTGGTGTTGTGGGCGTACATAGGCAGTGGAGATCACTTAACATCGGGTGACCCGCTTGTTCGTTTGCCAGCCTATGGTATTAAAAAAACACTAAAACCAATTGGTGCTATTGCAATATAATGTCATTTACTAGTTCTTATTTCTTAAAAACACTTTATAGTTAATTTTAGTCATCCGCTTTAAGGTTGAGTTTAGAAACTCATCCGGTTTTTTCATCGAGTAAAAATTACGTTTAAGTTATATTTAGTATATATGAAATAAAACATACTTTAGTCAACACACGAATTGCAAAACTGGAAGATAGCTAATTTTCAACGATAAATCATTGGTATAATGATACCAATCCCAATATCCACAGGTAATACCTAAGTAGGTAGTGTTTAAAGTGTAAAAAATAATCTAACTGTATAAGATGAGCATATTCTGTACCGTTTCGTTTGCAAAAACCAATAGGGTTTTATGTTTTGTCACGCGCCACCATACTTATCTGTGCGGCCAGCAGAGCGGGCGAAATGCGGGCTCTCCACGCTCTTTTAACGTTCTAATTGTTAGCAAGGTATAGGCATGAATTCTCAAGTGCCATTCCAATTGTACTTACTACTGAATGATAAAGAGGTGTATGCATTACCCTTATACCTACATGCATTATAATTTTAGGAAAGCGGTATATTTAATTAATTATTTTCAACAACGGAATATAAAGACATTCTTGCATAATGCAAAACCAAACAGCGGGTTCACATGATTCCATTTTAGTTGATCAACTGCTAAATCACGTGTGATTTATACCACTTGAACAGATATTCAATCGAATTGATCTGGAATTTACCAACCAAAACCTTGCAGCCTTTGTTGATTCAAATCTCTTATTATAAGCAATTGGACACGTCTGAACCTGTCATAAGAGCTGGATGAATGGTTATAGTTCTCAACATTAGTAAACTGAGTTCATAAGAGCATGAGTTCTTAATCTGAATCTCAAAGACACTTAGACTAAAAACCGAGTAAGGTCCTAGGATGTGTTTAAGTTTTTGATTCGAAAAAATCACACGTACTCAATAACATATCATCTAAACGCAAGCAGTCATAACAAATCACCAGTATTATAAACACAGTGTTCCGGTGACTTATTCCCCTAATTTTCTTCAAGTCCACGCGGGGGCAACAGGTGGCGGCGCCTTGACCTGTTTCTTGAGGGGTGCATAGTAAGGTACACCGCACCGTGCGTGCCGCCTGCCTACTTGTTACGAGTACATCTGGAAGGAGTACTTTTTGATGAAGATGGGGACTTTTTTTAGAAGATTTTATTTTTGGTGTCTTATGTTTAAATTTTATGTAATAGCGGGTTGACATGGTTCGATTTTAGTTGATCAACTGACTTTAATCAACAATAGATGTATGGTTTTTATTGATCAATTCGATTGAAAGTCTATTTAGACGGTTCAAATCGCATGCGATTTAGGTCAACTAATATAGAAGCTTGTGAACCCGTAACGAATATAATTATATTCTTGGCAATCAAAAAATTTTACGTAAGAAAGCAAAATCAATCGCAAGTGATTGAGCCATGCTGTAGGCAATTTTGTCTATGAATGAGCTTGACCGGTTTGTTACTACTGTCTTAAAGAAAACCACCGTGAAGTAGTAGCTTACTGTTACGTTTCGTATGGTGAGAGAGATATCTGGTGGTCAACATCCTCCTTTACAATTCCTTAATTGTCCCTTTCGTTTGAATTTGGCAACGCGTCCGTGATTCTTCTGGTATTGCAGGCGTTCATGGGCTAGAGATCGTTTACATTCAGGTGACCCACTTGCTCGTTTGCTGCCCTCGATGCTTAAATCGATTTGAATATTAGGTATAATAGTTATAAATGTGAAGTATTTAATCCGCGACAATTTAAAGAAACTTCAAGACGTTAGCTGATCACATCCAGTAAAAGTGTAGTTCCTTGTTTCCATTGAACAATTTTAATATGCCACCTGTTATATCCTTTCCATTTAAAAATCCTCACACGCTGTTTTTATTTAATCAATTATTAGGTTTTTATATAATCAATTTAACACCTTACAGGAAAGTATGAGTTAATTAGTGTTAATTTATTATTAACAAGACCTCTTTATAATTCTAGTGTCCATTTAGCACATTAATATAATTTCTGCTCTAAATACAGATTTGCCTTTAAAAACAATTCCTTGTGGTGTAGGAATACTTTATTATGCTTTATGTAGTAAGTTATAAAGGTATTAGTCCGTAAAAAACGGTAAAAATTCAATATAACGTGTTTGCTGCAAAAAAGTAGAAGGTAACATAAAAAATCGGCCAAGTGCAAATTGGACTAGCAGACTGAGAGAGAGACTTACTTAGCATATCTATATAATAGCCACTTCTTATATTCTATTTCCAGATAGATTTGATTACTCTCAGTACTTTTATGACAGATCCTCCATACAAACTGTGTCAGAAATTGACTGCCAGTAAGCAAATATGTCGGTAAACAGAATATTGGGAACGACTATTAGAGTGGACACTAACCGTCAGTTAAAGAAGTTATTTTAATAACTGAATAAACATTGGCTCTCGTTATTTAAAGGTTGTATCATTTTATTTCAGTAATATCAAAATGTCAAAATTTGTAGATGTTGTCAATCATTGCTTGTTACAATAACTTTAATTATAACCGACGCTTTTTAATGGAACAATTGAGCATAATTTTAAAGATATCTACGTTTTGATCTTTATTTTTAGATATTGCTATTTTAATACTTACATTGGCGAAATCATCGAAAATCAATGGGGCCATAATTTAAAAATAGAATAGAATAGAACAGAATTGAATAGAACTATAACCGTCGGGTGCTGACAGTCACACTTGAGAGACTATTTCACCACCTGTGAGTAAATTAAATACTGTTATTCCTTTGCAATAAGGTTATAAGAAATGGTATATTTATATTTAATGGTATATTTGATTATTAGTTTTTTGATTGATGGCAAATTTTTCCAAGTAAGCATTACTTAACAAATAAAATATAAGATGGCAATGTATGAAGGAGCATATGTCAAATTGGTAGTTCCTAAATGGCTATGACAGACATTTTTGGGACATTTTTTTCTACAGAATTAATGGACCGGCTCGTCCGGGTTGTAACCACTGTCTCACAGAAAACCGACGTAAAGTAGCAGCTTGCTGCTGCGTTTCGTACCGTGAGTGAGATATCCGGAGGACCAAATTTCCTTCCCTTTCCCAATCCCTTGATTATCCCTTTTCCATTAAGGTTCGCAACGCGCTGATGATTATTTGAGTATAATGGGCGTACATGGGCGATGGAAATTCCTTACCATCAGGTGACCCACTTGCTCGTTTCCGATGTATGCAATAATAACAATAAAACCATTGAAAAATCGGTTTTAAATGAAATAAACACATTCTCTTTTAAACATTTGCAATATACTATAACCTTTATAATGTTTTTTTTTAATTATGAATTTTTAATCCATTTCACTCAATTCAGTAAGTGTTAACATATGTGGTTACACATTCGCCAAATGTGTAAACAAATTTACTTTTTTTACTAATTAGTAATTATTGTAAATGTAAATGTGAAAATCGCCATAATATAAGCATGTTACACTAATAATGCGCGCAGGAAGCTCCGTTAAATGAGTCTATTATCATAATTAGACATGCAGCTGGCATGTGCGGTACCCTTAATATTGGGCCATACTTTGGCCCACCACCCGGAAAAAAACATCTGAAATGTTTGAGAAATTATTCTAATTCTTTTTTTGTCCCTAAATTAACGCTATTTTAAGTACAATCCAGTCCAAAAATTATAGCGGCCGACAAAAAAACGGCCATAAAAACAAAGACTGTCTGATAAGTAAGTAGTAACTGTTCTTGAAACGCGAACTATGGGAATCCTACTATTAAATATCTATCCATCTATCCTACCTATATAAATGTAAAAGTTTGTATCGCTGAACGGTTTTGGGAAAAATTTGGCACACAGGTAGACCATGACCTGGATTAGGACTTTTAATAATACTTAATTTTATACCGAAAAAGGCTGTTCACGGGGGCGGAGCCGCGAGCAAAAGCTAGTTAGCCATAAAGTAGGAATCGTCATATTATTATGCGAACTTTGATTACCAGTTGAATCCAAGATGAACATTTGTTACTTACAGTAGCGGTCCTAGCGGATGCCAATAAATACAAAACGTACAGTCAACTTAAAAATCTAGGGTTTTACATAAACTTAAGGATTGATTAGTCAAACATTGTTTTGTCTTTTTTTATCAACGCGATTTATTAAGTGACTAGAATGGGACAAAAACAGTGTTTAACTCAGCAGTGCTTAAGAAAGTTTATAAGTAAGGCCCGTAGTAGTTGAAGTAAACAATAAATAGACTTGAGTCAAACGGAACAAATGACGACGTTTGAGCTAACTAGGCCGTCAACTCAAGGCAAAATAGAGATAATAATTAAGAGCAATTTTCCATCACGTCAGCTTGCTAGTTCACCCATACAATATTAAAATAACTTTTAATATAACGCCAAGTAGACCTTACTTGCCTTGGGTATCGTATTAACCACCAACTAACTTTGAAGGACTTCCCTTTAGACCGGAGCTACTCCTTACGTTGTTCGACTTTCTTAGAACTTCGTACACAATTATCGATCTATAACATGCTGAGGATATTAGGACCTTTTATATAAACCAAGGTAATATCACCGATTAACTTATTTAATGTTCCTTTGTATTGGTTGATTTAATAACAAAGTAAAGTTAATAAACACAAAGATTAGAATCTTCAACTGAAATAAACCAATTAAACAAAATCAATAGTCAATTAAAATAAATTAATTTAAGAACACTCGTCATACTATCGCGACATTAGAAAGAGTAATAATATAAAACGAATTTCTTTTTAGAAATCCCTAACAACATATGCTAAATCGGAATAATAGAAAGGTAAGCGTAACAGATCAACAGTAATAGCAACCGTTACGGCTCTAAATCAAATTAAGTAAAAAATCAAACTTTCTGCAAAGCCCGGTGCAGGAATCGCCCCATTGAATACGCGACGAGGTGAATGAATCCTTAGTCAGGGACTAGGGTGCTAGCCAATGATAAAATGTAGTATGCAGTAAAGTTACGAGCAAACAATTACATTCCGGCACACATCTGTCGGCGTTTAGACAATCACGATACGTCACGCGATTTGACTGCTGTGTTGTCGGCCCGAGAGGTTTTGATACGTGATGTAAAAAGGACTAGTTTTCATAACATTCAAAAAACGAAATATAATACAATATATTAGACTAAATTCTAAAAATGTGTGATAACAAGTATTATTTTTAAATCATGGCCGTAGACATATAGTAATGTTGTTGCTATATTGATATGTACATACTCTCCCATCTGTATATGATAAATATAATTCGTCGAGTCGAGTCGATTATCTTAAAGTATTATATTAATTGTAAATTTTTAATCTAATATTTTTATACTTATGACAAGATCATTGATTGTTGGCGATTATATAAAAAATTATAAACGACCTAATAAGAAATAAAATTAGTTCATTTAAAAGACTTAAATTAATGTGTAAATAAAGAATCATGCATATTATATATACATTTCTGATGGGAGCAAAGTTCAACCACGTTCAATCGCAGTAGAACCGCGGCGGCAGCTGCTCAGTAGCGCGGCGGCACGCACCCGCCGCTCGCCGCATTCATACGGTAATGCGCCTTTTAATTACGGCTGATAAATCTGCGCGGCGCGTGCCCCTTGTGAACACGGCCTTATGCCGTAGTAATAATAAAAAGTTTTAACACAAACGTCATCTGTGACCTAGTATGTAACTCTTTCAATGTAGTAAAAATAATGCATACATTAATAAAATATGATAACTTGTTTTATTCTTGGATAGAGTGACAAATGGAAATTAAAAGATAACAGAATGGGTTGGCTGTATGACGTTTGACCGCGATCTTTTAAATTTACGCGCATATAAATTTAAGAATGACTATCTATATAAGAGTGTAAGTGGGCCACCAACATCTTAGGCCCAAAGCCAACCTCACCTGCACATGGTACACTCAGCTGATTGATGGACGAGGCAATGGCGAAACTTTATATACTATAAAGATTAATATAACAATGACTCTCTTGATGAACCTGCCCCTATCCCACTCGCAGTGGGGTTGGCGCAACATGCTTATGACTGGCCGCCTGCCTGTCAACCACCCTGGGGAGAAAAAATCCAGACCCGAAACATGATATTTGTGGATCACACAAACATTTGTCTATTTGCGAGAATCGAACCCGCGGCCTCCCGCTTCACAGCCGGCTACTCGCCTATTGCGCCACGGAGGCTATCAATTAATATAACAATGACTACTGGATAAATATATTTTACTACTTTAAATTTACTGTAGAAAAGATCAAAAGCCGAAGAAGAGTTTTATGGTGCTTCTTAGTGGGCATTTCCCATGCACTGGTATACTTTATACATACGTATTAAAATAAAAAAAACTATTATAATAGAGGCAGCAAATGCGCCAGTGGGTCACCTGATGGTTAGTGATCATCGCATAATAGCATTGCATGGATGCATTGTCGACATTTGTTTGGGTTCTCTTAGAAATCTCACTCACCGTACAAAATCCGAGAGCAAATTGCAGTTTACGTCGGTTTTCTGCGAAACTAGCCCGGTCGAAACGTCACATTCATCATGTAGACAAAAATGTCTACATGACTACCACTTACAAATAGGAACAAATATTTTCTATTTCCTAGAAAAGAAATATGTAAAAGACAAATTATATCCATGAAAATACAACAATATCTCTGTGCTAAAGTTCCTCCCTTTTCTGAAAGAAATATGTGTCAAAGGCAGTCAATTAACAAGTGTCCCGAGTCCCGGTGAGAAATAGTTGGACATAATTGTTCAGAGGGCTAATCAACGGCGGCATTCGGGGCGCCATTTTCCACGGCCCGGTCGCGGCCGGCGCTGCACGTGTGTTAATAACCTATAACATTCCACTCATTATTGCTGTGCATTGTTACTTTCATATTGCTGTTATTATACCACAATTGACGTAATTATATTCGTCGTTAAATTATTGCGTTTTTGCGTCATTTGGGTTCACAAAACAAAACAAAACTTCAGAAATAGTTTATTGTTGTGGAGATTTCATGAAGTCGCCGATGTTTAATTATTTTTAAACGTGACCATTTTTTACTTTTACTGTGTATGTGTACTGCGCACAATAAAGATTTTAAATAAATAAAGTATTGAAAATGGGATCTCGTCTACGGCTGTTCTATTCCATTCCGTCATAGGATAGCGGAGCTCTTAGACCGATTTCATCTGAAACAAAAGATAAAGTATATCAAGTTTTCTCAATACTGCAATAGGACAATAAAAATGAAAATTAAAAATTCAAATTTAGGGTTTGGCTAAATATGACGACTTTTCAATCCAACCGAAGTTCAGTTTGAATTCAACTTTATTCAACAGATACTATTCGTAACATATGTAAAAACTACAATGATTCGTGCAATACAGTAAAAAAGCGATAAAACGCCGATTAATTGTAACAAAATTAATAGAGACCATATGGTTTTAATGAAACAATTAAATATTTTTGATTGGAATCGACAGGGGATCGATTCCATCTAACCAACATCAAATATACCACAAGAACTATATTTAACAATACAAATTAATTATTAGATATGTCGGGTTAATATAATTATACCAACAATTCTAGGCAATGTATTCAAGAGACTTTATCCTTTTTTTTCCGAATAACGAAAAAGTTTTTCGACACTTTTCAAAATTCATATTTTATAACATTTCGTACGGGAAAACTACTTTTTACCGATTATTTTTCCCCAAAAGACATACTAGCTCCTCCTAATCCTCGAGCAAAAGCTTCTAAAAATATATACTGGATGTGGCCGTGGGTTCGATTCCCATACTGAGACAAATGTTTGTGTGATCCACAAAAATTTGTTTCGGGTCTGGGTGTTCTGGGACCGCAAGTCCCTCGTAGTTCTTGATACCCACGATACAGGTTAACCTAGTGTGGGGTCAGGACTATGTGTGTGACTGTTGGGTGTATTTATTATTATTATTATATATGCCTACCTAATACAATCCAAGCCCCATATACATCATAAACTAAAAATTGTTATAAAGCCAGTCTCTAACAATAGGTTATTACATCTTCAGATCGAACCTTGATCAAAGAGTTTCTAAATAAATATTCTCAACTCGGGGTAAGATGAAACGACATGTCAAAAGCAACAAATGGACTTTAAGGGTTTGATATGATGCAATCGCGAAAGATTTTATTACTTCGCTATAAAGTTGAGATCGATTGGAAAAATGTCATACTGGATCTGGCGACTGACCACCGGCTATGAAAGCTATTAAGGCGCGTTCCCTTGTGTCTTATATTTGGAGTAGCCATGAATTCTGACAATGAAGATATTTAGCGGGAACTATCTAGAAAATAATGTTTTTAAAATTATTAGGTATTATCTATATTTAAAAAAGCGAAATACCACTCACTTAATCACGATATCTCAAAAACTACTAAAGGATCATGACATTTGGTTAGATGGTAGTTTGTGTAATGTAGGGCCGTTCTAAGAAAGGATGGTTGAAAATTTTAATTTTAAGGGGGTAAAAGGGGGGGTTATCCTATATATGAAACTTTTTTATGGAACGGAATATTTTTATCCTAGAAAAAATATTCACGCGTACGGAGCCGCGGGCAACAGCTAGTTATATATAAACTCAACAGTCACACATATAGTTCTAACTCCACTCTAGACAGACATATATTTGTGTATCACACAATCATTTGTCTGGGTATGGGTATCGAACTCGCAGCCTCTTGTTTCACAGCTAGCTACTGGCACTCTCGGCAACGGAGGCTGTCAAGTGTTTTGAAACGTTCTCATTTTGTCTATTGGCAATAAATGCCTATATACTCAATTTAATAAAATTGCTCCATATGGTATTGAATTTAAAACCGATATTGTGACAGTCACTAAAATCTGATCACATCACGGAAGAATCGGTAGAATACCACTCATTCAGTAAAAGACTTCAATTGCCTTTTGTAAGTTTTACTTACGGGTTTACGGGTAAGACTTGCATAATGCTGTTTACGTAAGTAGGCAGCAGACGGTAGGCAGCGGCTTTGCTGTGCCCTGGCATTGCAGAAGTCTATGGGTGGCGGTGACTACTTACCATCAGGTGGCCCGTTTGCTCGTCTGCCTATCCAGGCAGTAAAAAAAAAAGTAATTTCTTCGTAAGTCTACTTACTTAATTAGGTTACATAAGTAAAATAACATAAAGAAACCATACATAACCCCTACACGCATAAGTATTCATCCTTAATTCCACTTTTAGGAAATGCTATTTATTTATTCTTCAGTTTATTGCATGGCCACCCTTTTGATGTATGCTGCCGTAAGATTGTATGTACACTTGCATTGGAAGTAGCGTCGGAGTATCTTGCAAACCCTGAAATAACAGGGTTATAACAAAAAATAAAAAAAATAAAAATTTTATTCTACGAAAAAAATCGGAAGGGGATCACATTGTGACGCGTATAATATGTTATTTTGTGTATAACCACGCACATCTTATCACAGAGTGATCAGGTTTTGATATTGTTTTTTGTATTCGATCATGTATATATATAGCTTAAAGTTAAGGTCTAATTTTTTTATAACATGAGCATTTTATAAACTCTGTAATGGGTTGCGTTACGATCCTTTGGTTACGGAACACTAAAAAGGTACCAAAGTCCTGTAAATCTGTAGCATCTTTTTCTTTTACAGCATCGTGTTTTGACACAAGAGTACTTCTTAACACATGGAACATTCTGATAAATATCTGTCTATGTATAAACTATTATATAAACTTACATAACGGCATAGAATAAGTGGTAACCAATATGGTCATGAATTGGTGGAGGCTTGTAATTAGCTATTAGTCTAAACCATAGATGTTATTTAATAAATGTTATTAGTCTGTAAGCTTCCCTAAAATAAATAAATAAATAAAAAAATAAATAAATAAATAGGAAACGGAACAACGGAAAACAAACAAGTGGGTCACCTGATAGTAAGTGACCCACCGCCCAAGAACACCCACAATACCAGAAGAATCATGCACGCGTTGCCGACTTTAAAAGAAAAGTAAAAGATTAGGAAAGGAAGGAGGTATTTGGGCCTCCGATATCTCACTCACCGTACGAAACACAACAACATACTGCTGCTTCATGTCGGTTTTCTGTGAAACAAACCAGTCCAGCCGGCCCATTTACGCTGTGGATAAAACTGTATACAGCGTGACTCTACCACTGAAAACATTTAAAATAAGGTGAAAATAGCCCATCAATCGGGGATGAAAGACTACAACGTCGCCATTTAAACACCTATATTAATGATACTTTTAATAAAAGTTGTAAAATAAATAATTTGTAACAAAAATAATACCGAATTAAATAAAGCTACAATTTCAAATTAATCAATTTTAAGTCAGTGCTATCAACCATTGACTAATAAACTACAATAACAAATATAGTAGGTTTTTGAGTCGGCTTTATTATTGTTAAAAAGTTTTTAAACTTTCTTATTGTTAAAATGTTATTATTCTACTTCTATGTCATTATATTAACTTTTGAATCTACGACCACTAACCGCACCAAACGCAACAGAAGAAGGTTTTGTTATTTGAAGTCGGTAATGTCAAACAGCGGTAATGTATTACGAGTACCTACCGTGGTATTACGGTCGAGGCGACCTTATCGAGGTGTACCAAAACTGGCTACGACGGCTTTATTACTTTAAAGTCCGCCCTTTATAGAGTTTTAAACATCTATAATCAATCTACATTCAGCATTTGTAAATACAAATGGCTCGTTCTGATTTTTTTATTATAACGCAAAACAATTGCAAATATAGTTTAAGACACAAGTTCAAAGACTCTCTCTCAAGAAGTTCTTTATTTTGAACGGTATATACACGGTGTAGACAGTTTTGTCCACAGCATAAAGGGGCCGGCTCGTCCAGGTTGTTACCATTGTCTGACAGTGTAAAGTGGCAGCTAGCTGCTGCACTTCGTACGGTGAGTGAGATATCCGGAGGCCCTAATCCTCTCCTCTTCCCAATCGCTTAGTTATCCCTTTCCTCTAAGGTCGGCAACGCGACCATGATTCTTTTGGTATTGTGGGCGTACATGGCCGGTGGACATTACTTAGCATCGGGTGACCCACTGACTCGTTTGCTCGGCTTATGCAATAAAAAACTATGCAGTCTTTTTTTTATAGTATAGGCCGGCAAACGAGCATTTTACGTCGGTTTTCTGTGAGACAGTGGTAACGACCCGGACGAGCCGGCCCATTCATGCTGTAGACAATATTGTCTACAGCGTGGCTCTACCACTCAGGTGTCAGTCTATGTCTACAACAAAAAAATATCGATTTAACAAAATGCACATCAATACAGAAAACAGTTACAAATCGAGCGTTACTATAACACCAATAGGCAATGTGACAGGGTTCACACACTCCCGGAAGCGGTGGCAAGCTGCAAAGTGGCCGACGCCCCAGCAAATGTACTGAGAATATTACATATCTCTACTACAAATTATTTTCACATCTAGATATTTATATGTCATGCCATTTTTGACTCTATTACTAAAGAGTTACTGTACTGTGGGAGTTGTGGGAATGAATAAATTATAGTGGTAGTATGTTAGGGGTGTGGTGACGTCAGCATTTTAAGTAAAGTTCCGTTGGGTTTGGTTACAGTAAGAGCACGCATGACTGCTTCCTGAAAGGTGTCTATCGATGCATTAATGTATTTGTTTGATAAGAAATCTTGGATCGCGCGTCTATTTGACCTACATATTATGTTGTAGACAAAACAATGCTCTGCGTTTTGAAAAGTGTATTACCCTGATAAAGATTATTATAAACATATTCAGAGCTAAATAAAATAGGTTGGGATATATAAATAAATGTCAATTTGTTCATAGCACAACAATACTGTTATTATTAAGTAAGTACCTACACATCTTTAGTACTACACCACAGCCTACCCACTCAATGACACGGTGATTTTACGTACGCATGTTCATTTTCTCTCAGCTATTTTATAATCCTTAACATGCATGAATAATCTAATGAGAGTGAAGAAGGCCAAAGAAGTGTGCAGGAATCGTAGCAAGTGGAAATCCGTTGTCTCTGCCTACCCCTATGAGTAACAGGCGTGAGTCTATGTGTGTGTAAACCCTAACAAAACCGGTCCATATTTCAATTAACCTGTATAGTAGTGCAGTGCATGCTCAGCCCTCGGGCTACCATTATAGTGTCGGCTTACATTTCTCAAAATATATATTATGCACTATTGCCGCCAGCGGGGATTACAGGAGATATTATAATACTGTTTTTGTTACCTTTATATTAATGTATTGTATACTATGCTAGAATATAAGGTTAAATTAAGGAGATTAAAATAATGGAATAGAGATTGGGGAAACAATTGGTACGAAACGCCACTTTACGTCAGTTTTCTGTAAGATAATGATACTCCGTACTACCTCCGAGCTAACCGGCCCATTCATAAGGTAGACAGAAAAAAATCACCACGGCTCTATCACTTTCATTCTAATTGATTTATATGATCTGGTAGACAAGACTGACGAGGAGACGACTCTTTGCATGACCAAGACATATTCCCATGTATTTGATATGTACTTTTATTTTATAGTATTTGTACCACATAAATACAATACTTCTTCTTTATTTCATAAGCAAATCTTATAAAAGGTACAAATAACGATTATAATAAAACTTTTCAAATAACAAACGCCATAGTTAATCACCATACGCAAGTTAATTGTTATTTACTCGTCGAGATCCAGTTTATTAAATGGTGAAGATAATTAAATTAAGTCAGTTTCTTTGACGCTGGTGCCCGGCTAATATTTTTATTAAGGATTCTGTGCTACCGACGACGCGGCTCTTCTAGGGATGTACTGAATAACGATTGTTTTATCTTTAATATTAGATTATTAGAAAATTCACTGCCTCGGTGGCGCAGTTGTAATGCGTACGCGTTACGATTGAGGCCAACGCTGAGGTCTCGGGTTCGATCCCCGGGTCGGGTAAAGTGGTATTGGGTGTTTCTATTACGCAATGCTCAGTATCAGCCCGGAGTCTGGAATTTGTGCCCGGTATGGCGATAGGCTCGCCCCCTATCACATAAGGGACGGAGATACGCTCGGCGAAATGTGGGTGTACTGGTTACACCTCTGCCTACCCCTTCGGGGATTACAGGCGTGAGTGCGTAGGTATGTACGTATGTATTAGAAAATTATTACCTTAGTAAGCTTATTTAAAATAAAAAGAGGATTTATAATTTTTTATTAAATAACACTGTATTCTGTAACATTTTTGTAAATATTAGCTTTAGAAGAGGAGACGAGCAGGTTGCTCATCATCAATAGCATCACGCCTGCCCATAAACAGAAGCAGCACCAATCAGAACTTCGAATTATGAAGTACTACATGGCACTAAATTGCGCTCGTCACTCTGAAGCATAAGGTGTTTAGATGGTGTAAGGTGTCTCATAATGCTCAGTAATTTCACTGGCTTCAATGTCCTACAAACTGGAACACATAGTGTTTACACACTGTGGCAGGACCTTTGCTATTAACGTCATGTTGCTTTTGGAGGTTCGCTATACAAATTTTCTAAAACACAAAAATAACCTTAAATAGTATCGACAGCACCACGCACCTAAACGTTTTTTCTGTTTGAAGATAATGTCGAAGTTTGAAGTGGAGGGTAATTACAAACGCCGCGCGGCGGACCCGGCCGCTGTAATTGAGCCAATTATGAGGAACCAATAGGCAAGGTACAATTAACACTTTTCACGTTTCACCAAAACATCATATTAAAGCAAAGTTTCAATTATACTTTCACGTGCTGTTTGCTGTGGGTTTGTTTATTGTTTAGTTTAGTTACTACCTGTAAAATCATTTATTCGTTTCCTTCTCTCTCATGATGAGATCTTGGCTTGTACCCACTGTGGTGTACAGCTATTAGGTTTACCTATAAGCTACCGATGCTGTCAAGTGTGGTGGAGGTAATTGATAATAAGTATGGCATCTACGTCAGAAAACACCTTATAAATATACACTCGCCACTACGGAAAGCCCAGCTCTCTACCGATCGACGAAGTATCAATATACCAATAACTGAGTGTGGATATCAATAGTGTTTATATATAAGCGTGCGGATTGGGCCGGAGAGGTAATATATAATATAATAAAGAAACATTACAAACATAAAACAACACCCCCACAGAACACATTTATTCCTGTGTTGTGTCTGTGCTTGTACCGTTGCTGTATTATGTAGTTAAAAGTAATAGGTATGTTGAAAAGGTACTGTGCTGAGGGGTGCAGATCAAAGATAGAGTTCTACCAAATTAATAATATAGAATAAGTAATTTAAAGTTCTTATGGTTTTAGTCGTGACATTCACTTGTTTTGACACTTATTTAGCCAAGCCAAAACTCGAAGGTATCTCGGCCCTACCGACTAAACAGCGGAAAGTACTTCTCTCCCTTATGTCAGATGCCACGCGGTACGCAAATACATATAGCTGCAGCCTCCGCAGGATTCTACATTTGTATAGGGCCAATCGCGGTCTGAGCAATGGACCCCCCAAACGGATCATGGACAGTACATAGTTCCTGCTGAATGTCTATATTATTTCGTGTGTTTAGTAAGCCTGCCTCGGTGGCGCAGTTGTAATGCGTGCGCGGTACAACTGTGCTGAGGTCTCAGGTTCGATCCCCGCGTCGGGTAATAGTGATATTGGGTTTCCTATTTCGAAATGCTCAGTATCAGCCCGGTGTTTGGTATTGTACCTGGTATGGCGATAGGATCGCCCCCTATCACATTATGATATGGAAAAAGCTCGGCCAAATGTGGGTGTCCTGGTTACACCTCTGCCTACCCCTTCGGGATTACAGACGTGAGTGCGAATGTATATATGTATGGTTTGGAAAGGTAAGTGAGGCGCATTTTCCACCTCTGCGCACTCACGTAACTTAATCTAACATGGTTGTACTTTTATGTTCCGTTGCACTTCTTAATATGCATTTATAACTAAATTTTCATCGTCTGATTGGAAGTCCTTGGACTGTTTGTGGTTTAGGTCAATAAGTGGTAGAGTCCGGCTTGACTGGGGTAGTACCATGGTCTCACAGAAAAACGACTTAAAGTGACAGCGTGCTGTTACGCTTTCTTCGATGAAAGAGATTTCCGGATGCCCAATGATATCCAGCATCGATGAATATAGAATACCAGAAGAATCATGGTTGCATTATTCATTGGCGCTGGATATCATTTACCATCTACAGTTTTATAAACATCGCCAACAAAGGTTGGCAGGTACTATGTTTTTAACAGACAAAAAAAGCAAAGGAGGTTCTCAATTCGACGCGTATATTTTTTTTTCTATGTCTAACCACGTTCAAAGTTGGTACATTTAAGTTTTAAGAATATATTCCACCCTTAAATGTATTAAATCAGTGATGAAATAATAACACTTTCTCATTTATGCACCAATTGATTTTGCAATTATTTGCTTATATTTTATTATGATTCTTTAATAAAAAATAAAAACTATAACACAAGCAATTTTGAGTCGGAGCTTTCTGTCAGTTAATGACTTATTACCTTATTACAGTACCACCGACTCAACATTGTTTAGTTTTATTTTAAACATTTTTTTTTGAGTTTTGGTGGACCTCAGGCAGACGTCGGTCGTAAAAACTACAAGCCAAATCGTTCTGTAACATTACAACCCACTACGAGTGGGTTAAGGGCAGGTGGAAAAAGAGTTTTTGAGTCGGTTTTATTTTTGTATACATTTTGTTATATTCTTTATGAGGTTAAGTTGATTTGATTTGCGATTTATATCAATTTATGTTGACCATTGGGAATTGTAAAGGACAAAGGGTTAAATAGACTTTAATTACTATTATCTCCGTCAAGGCGTTTACATAAAAAACCCAATAAAGAGACGCCAATTTGAATAATGGTACATTGCTGCGGGTTTCCACACGACTGACTTCACTTCACTTTGAATTTTAATTACACACTTTACCTAGCAACTTCTTTTTTATTAGCTTGAGTGGCGAAACGAGCATGTCGCTCGCCTGATGGTAAGTGCTTGCCCATAAACAGATGCAAAACCACACATAAATATGAATTACAAGCACTGCATAGCATTGGACTACGCTCGTTACCACGAAACATAAGATGTTAAGTCTCATTATGCCCAGTAATTTCACTGACTTCAATGTCCTTCAATCCGAAACACAACAGTTCTTTCATAGTATTGCTTAGCGGCCCAAAGTGGTGGTGCCAACACAGACGGCCTCTCGCATACGAGAGACCTGTCACCTTATAAAACTACACGGCATTTAGTTGATTAAACTTGTTTACTTTACCTACACCAAAATACAATATTTTTAGAATTCCGTGGCAAACGGAACCCTTATAATTTTGTCATGTCCGTATGTCCGTCCGTATGTCACAGCCATTTTACTCGTAGACTATTAACACTCTATGACATTTGGACAGTAGAAACCACTACACTTTGTATAGACAAAGATGTGGTGAAAATAATAAAAAAAGTTGACGTGGCTCTCCATACTTGTAACTGAGGGATGTTTTTTTCCATTACACTTATACATATGTGGAATTATTAGATAGGTCCTTAAAATGATGAACAGCAAAGGACTTTTTTAGTCATTAGTTTTTGAAATATGTTAGGTACATACCACCTTGATGGTAATTGATCTCCACCGTGAATGCACACCCACAATATCAAAAGAATTATGAGTAATTATTTTTGAGTGGTAGAGCCACGCTGTACACACTTGTCTATAGCATGTATGGGTCGGCTCGTCCGGGTCATTAAAAACCCGGCGTAAAGAAGCAGCTTGCTGCTGCGATTCGTACGGTGAGTGAGATATCCGGTGGCCCAAACCCCCTCCCCTTCTCAATCCCTTAATTATCCCTTTCCTTTAAGGTCGGCATCGCACCCATGATTCTTTTGGTATTGTGGGCGTACATGGGTGGTGGAGATCACTTACCATCAGGTGACCCACTTGCTCGTTTGCCGGCCGATACCATAAAAAATGGACCTATTGCCGACTTTAAAATGAATGGATAATCAAGCATACAGGAAGGGGAGGGGGGATTTATTATTTAGGCCTCCGGATCATAACTATTTTTCATAAAAGTGGGGGTAAACGAACATATGGTTCACCTGGTAAGTGATAGTCATGAAACTGTTTATTTACACAATGAGATGCATTATTTTAAATGGCAATATTATTCGATTATACGCACTCACGCCTGTAATCCCCGAAGGGGTAGGCAGAGGTGTAACCAGTACACCCACATTTCGCCAAGCGTATCTCCGTCCCATTATGTGATAGGGGGCGAGCCTATCGCCATACCGAGCACAAATTCCAGACTCCGGGCTGATACTGAGCATTTCGTAATAGAAAAACCCAATACCACTTTACCCGACCCGGGGATCGAACCCGAGACCTCAGCGTTAGCTTAATCGTAACGCGTACGCATTACAACTGCGCCACCGAGGCAGTCGATTATGATAGAATACAATATAATAGTAATCTACCTCGGTGGCGTAGTTGTAATACGTACGCGGTACGACTGCTGTACTGAGTTCTCGGGTTCGAACCCCGGGTCGGGTAAAGTGATATTGGGATATATATTTATAATATGTATTCTATAATGTATATATTACTCTATATTCGGGTTTCTTTTATTTTAAGTCTGTTACATCCACCTACTTTGTTTCTTCTCTGCATCACCCAAGGTCGACTGGTAGAGAATGCCTTTGGCATTAAGTCCGCCTTTATACTTTTGTATATAAAGTTAAATATTTAAAATAAATATTTGGTTTTACTATCATGAAATGTTTAGTATCAGCCCGGAGTCTGGAATTGTACCTGGTATGGCAATAGGATTGCCCCTTATCACATCATGGGACGGAAATAAGCTCTGCGAAATGTGGGTGTACTAGTTACACCTATGCCTACCCCATCGGGGAATACAGGCGTGAATGCGTATGTATGTATTACAATATAATAGGATCACATTATTTATAGATAGGTACATACAAAATGTCTGATATTGTAATCATAAGTAGCGCGTGTCGAGAAGGCGGGGTGTTTCTTTCCTTTTGGCAAAACACGCGTCATGAAATTGGAAGCTAAATGGTGAATAAAGTTATTTGCCATGAATGCCTCCGGGCACAAATTTCAATTATTGTCGCTTCCGAATAGTTTCGAAGGGTCCCACGTAGCATATGGTACGCTCATGTGCAAAAATATCTTTTTTTATATCATAGGCCGGCAAACGAACAAGTGGTTCACCTGATGGTAAGTGATCTCCACCGCCCATGAACGCCCATAATACCTAAAGAATCATAAGCTAGTTGCCGACTCTAAAAGAAAGGGATATTTAAGGGATTTGAGAAGGGGAGGGAGATTTGGGCCTCCGGATATCTCACTCACCGTAAGAAACGCAGCAGATAGCTGCTACTTTACGCCGGTTTTTTTAGACAGTGGTAACAATGCAGACTAGCCGGCCCATTCACAAAATTGTCTACAGCGTGGCTCTAGCATTCAAAACTAAAAAAAAATCTATTTAAAAAAAATGAGCAATCACTTTTTCTTAATAATAAACGATTATTATTATTATAATCACACCACTAGAACATAGAATACTTTTATCCCGCAAAGAGACGATCACGCGAGTTATGTTTGTGGTGTAGAGCCCCCGAACTTTTGATTGAAGGAAAAATCTGATGTCGCTTTATATTTATATTTCATTAGTTATTAAATGGTTACATTAGTGCTTTAATTCTAAGTCTTAAGCGTTAGGGCGAGAGTGAAGCTAACTGTTTGCCTCTACTTAAAAGTTCATGGCACATCGTTCTCAGAATTCACGCACACACATTGATGTAAATCACTACAAAACACGGGCGGAACCGCGAGCAAAAGCTAGTCTGCTATAATTAATGTGACCGCAGTGCCCGTAATCAAACGCCCACGATAGAAACTCGTTACTGACAGGGTTTCAGCATCAGCCATCCAACCAGTTACATAGTGGCCTGGCATGTCGACAGTTGACTATGACGTGAAAGCCTGACCTTAATTTCTAAAACAAGCTATAATATAATAATAATAAAAACAGAAAAGGATTTATTCTGATGTAGAAATAAGCTCACCTCAATTACACCGTGGGGTCTTCAATATTGCCAGGTCTAGGTACATTTGGTAGGTCCCTCGTTTGCGAGAGACCGGCTGGGTTGGTACCACCGCTTTGTCTATTTCTGCCGCCAAGCAACAGTGTGTAAGCACTGTTGTGTTCCGGTGTGAACGACATTGAAGCCAGTGTAATTACTGGGCATTATGAGACTTAACACCTTATGTCTCGGGGTGACGAGCGCAGTCCAGTGTCATGCAGAGCTTTATTTAAAGTTCTGTGTGGCGTTGCTTCTGTTTATGAGCAGGCGTGGCGCTTACCATCAGGCGAGCGACCTGCTCGTCTCGTCATTCAATGTATTAAAAAAAAAAAAAAAAAATGTAGTCAAGTTTGGGGGAGGCCTTGGGTTCTGATCATCAGGTTCAGGATCATCATGATCTACAAGGACCTGTGGAGGGCGTTTCACATTTTTGAGAGGTACTCTAGATTTTCTTTTGCCTATCGTTACAGGTATTATATTTCTTTCAATTTCACCTTGTACTTTTGTTTTTTGATACCTAGGCTTATCCTTACTCTTCCTAATGTTAATATCTTTAACGAAAATTGTATCGCCTACTTTAATATCAATACCAGATTCACCATCTTTCTTGCCTCTAATTTTTTTCTTTTCTGTATGAATTTTTTCAGATATATATCTATATAAGTATTTGGTTCGTCTAGCGTGATCTTTGACGAGCTGTTGTGTATATGCCTTTTCAAAATCTACATCAAATATTTTACCAGAATCTGTATGTCCAAATGCAATTTCAAAAGGTGTTAATTCTGTTGTTGAATGAATGGTATGATTATATGCCATAACTGAGTATGTCATAACAGATGCCGCATCTGTGCATTTGCGTTCATACTTAGCGAGTCTATATATTTCAGTCATGGTGGAATGAAATCTTTCTACAATACCGGTGAAATTAGGATTATTTAGGATCGTGATATGAGTTTCTATCTTATACATAGATAAGAGTTCACGCATAAGTTCATTATTGAACTCAGTGCCAGGATCAGATGATATTTTCTTAGGAATGCCGTACATTGAAAAATATTTAATTAAGGCTCGTGCTACTTCAGCGGTTTGTCTACTTGCAATTTCTATGGCTTGTCCTAACTTACTAAAAGCATCTACTATGGTCAAATAATACTTCTTTTCAATATTAAATAAATCAATGAATAGTTGTTGAAAAGGTGCTTCCTGTGTGTTGGTAAGTTGTAATACAGGCTTTATTGGTTTTCTATCATATTTCATTAGCTTGCAAGGTTCACAGGCATTTACAACGGCGGAATCTTGCATATTTTCCCAAAAATAATTCCTACGTATCCTAACCATAGTTTCTTTAACACCGCGATGGCACGTTTTTCCTTCATGGTGTTTGATAATAACGGCTCTCTGTTCTTTTTCGTCCTCTATATATACTACGCGTTCTGTACATTCAAAGAATTGGACTGCCTCTTTTAATTTAATTTAAATAATTTTCTATGGATATCGTTTTCAAAATATATAAAATATCGGCTCTTAAATTTTATATACTCTTTTAAAAACTGTTTAATTAATTCTTCGTTGTCCAGTGGAATAAATACTTCTAATACCTTTTGTTTTCCTCTAGATAGATTTCTCACTTGTAGTTTATTTTGGAACCAAGAGAATACTAAGATCTGGTTAGGTTTTGTGTCAATGGCCTCATTTAAAATCGGACTTCTTGTTGATTCACGTTCTATAATTGAATGTATCTTCTGTATCCTACTACTACTAGTTACAGAGGGTATAGGGTAATTTTCTTCAAACAGTTCTGTTAGGTCCGTCACGCTTGAGTCTGAGTCCGAAATTGTCACTGTCTCTAATTTATTTAAACGGAAGCCTGGTTGATAAGGCTTCGGAGGGGCAGTTCTCATAGTAACATCCGTATCATTAGGCACCGGCTTATTGTGTCCATACTGATTGGGATAGTTAAAACGCTCAGAATTACCAAACTGTTGTGGTAACATGGGCTGCATTGGTTTGTAGCCCGGTGGTCTGTATCCAAAGTTAGGACGGTATTCAAACTGAGATTCATAATAATTCTGTTGTTGAGGCTTATTATGTGGTAACGGAGCCCTAATTTGCCTACTTAGGGGAATACCAAACTTAAATTGAGGTGGTGTTCCAAAACTCTGCTTAGGAGGTTGATCTTGTGTCATCACTGGCCTAAAACCTGTAGGCTGTGTTGGCTTTATATACTTAAACGATGGTTGTGGCATTATGATATTACTAGACTGGGGCCTAGATGTATTGCTAGACTGTAACATTTTACTACGCATATTATATTGTTCATAGAAGTTTACTTCTTCAAGAACTATGCTTAATGCTTCTTCTAATGTACTGGGTGTTTTCAACCTAACAATGCCCACCATATTTTCAGGTAAATTATATAAGAAAACTTGTAAGGAGGTGTTATTATAAATAGTAGTTTTACTTTTCTTTAAATCGTGATTACTACTTTGATTAACCTTAGATAATAACATTGATTTAACGGATTGTATACGAGCACAAAAATCCGTATAATTTTCACTGTGGCGTATCTTTAATGTTTCTAACTCTATGGCCAAACATTCCTCACTACGCGGGTCGCCGAAGTGAATTAAAAACAGTTCCTTGAATTCGGCCCACGTAACTATATCCTCCCGTTCACTGATAAGAGACGCGGCCTCGCCCGTAAGACGGCTAGTTATTGCCTGCATTATATATTCATTTTGCACATCCGATGACTTAAATGTATCTATTATATATTCACATTTGCGCAAAAATAAATTCAGTTGACGTTTATCTCCGCTAAATAATGGTATCAATTTGATCATTTCATTCGGAATAATTTTGATTTCTGCCATTTTTAACAATTTATTCACTGGCTCTACACAAAAATTATATGAAACGTATTTAAAATAATCCAAAAACTCCACAAATGTTATAAGAAAAATTCAAATATAATAACGTGTACTTAAATTAAATATTTATTTAAATAGACACACACAATATAACACAGTAAAACGTAATTCTCTATAACTCCACTAACTCTACAATTTTATTAAGTGATATAGAACTCAATAATATGTAGATATATATTATTATTTAATTAGCGATATTATTATTTTTATTAACCATCAGGTAATTGTTTCACTTTATATTTACTTAAACTAATATTTGAAACTCAAATAACAGTCAAAATGGAAAAAGTCTAATTCCAAGTTAACAAAGGAATATGAAGGAGGTGAAAAGTTGTACTCACCAGCCCGCAACGCCCATCATCAGCTACACGGCTTCTCAGTCTCGACGAATTTATTTTGGTTCGTAGAATCACCACGCTGTATAACCCGCCGAACCGCGAAAATTTGTAAAATTGTATACGCGATATTCACGATCAGTGGCACAGCTTTTCCGGCGATCCTACCGGCTGCGCCAGTCAAGTTTGGGGGAGCTGCCGAGAGCTTTTACTAGAAGCTAATTACTTAAATAAAAATACGTGTTCACAGAGAGAGATGCGAATTTATTCTTTTTTATAATTACAGTACTTGTTTCTATCCTTATTCACTATCCTATATACTACTTACGCAGCGTCTGGGCGATTATGCTTACATGACGCTTTATATCTATCGTGGGTGGCGCTAGGGTAACCATAACTATGTTGTACCTTTACCTCGGGCAGAGATATGGGATGATGATGTTTAAAAGAAAACAAATAGCCTTCATAACGCACTGGGCGAGAAGCTGCGAAGTGTGAGCGTGTGGGTTAGATTCCCGCACAGAATAAAATGTTTTTGTAAATATTTGTTTCGGGTCTGGGTATTATGGGACCGCAAGTCCTCGTAGTTACTGGTACCTACGATACAGGTTTAAACCTAATGTGAGACCAGTACTATATGTGTAACTGTTTTAAAAATCAAAGTCAAATAGAGGTATTTGAAATTATACTAGCAACTACACGCACTATGTACAAGTTTCATTTTCAAATCTATGATTCTATGTTCCAGGAAACGATAAAAAGTTGTTGTTAAAATTATTTTCACGACTGTACGTCAAAGTGGGCGTATTCAACTCATAAAGGGGTCAAAATATTTTATTAGCCTTGCGATTTTAACTACGTAGCGAGGCGACAACTTGATTAGGGACCCCGCGCGCCCGGAGGCGAAACGCGACAAATCGACACTCTCATAGACTTATCCACGCTGTCTAAGGGTCTTCGCACTTGCATACGCATATTGACTTTATACCTTGATAGTATAGAGACTAAACTCAGTTGTAAATGCTTTCACAGTTATTAAACATGGCGAGGGTGTTTCAATTCGACACATTGGTCAGATTGGTGATGCGTAACTTTATTTTGGAATTTGTTTATACGCGCTGGTTTTATGTTGGAGAAACCGAAATGTTTGTGTGATCCACAAAAAAATGATTCGGGTTTGTGTGTTTTCTCCCCAGAGGGGTTAACATCAGGCTTGCCGCTAGTCGTAAAAACTATAAACCAACATCTATAACATGTTAAAAAGTATGACCCCACTGCGAGTGGGATAAGGACAGGTGGAAGAAAAGACTGTAAAGATATTAATACTTCTAAGTTCTTTAAACGAGACCTTCAAACATACTACTCTATATTGTACATTAATACTAATTTATATTACTAAATTCTAATCTTACAAAACTCTAACTACCGTAAAAACTGCGTAATTAAATGATTAACTTGCGCATTAAGTCATTATTAAAACCATAGTTACGGTGGCACGTAACAATTATGCGAAACATTTCAACTTTAACATTATAGGTACATTATCCGTATGATATACACGATTTTCTGTGCTAAGAACTAAATCGCGTGGATGTTGTTATTTGCTAAGTTGTAGAGCATTAAACTCTTTAATTGTAGGGAATAATAATCAAAGCATATGGTATAGTAACACATAATACAGTGGTAATAATAATCAAATAATTATAGAAAAGTAGTCGCATGAGCACGAAAACCGGTGTATTCAACGTGGTATGGACGTTGATGAATGAGAAAGCAGCGATAGCTCAGTGGTACGGACTGTCGAGACGAAAGTCGCAGGTTCGAAACCAGTCCCAAGAGCACACACCTCTAACTTTTCTAAGTTATGTGTGTATTAATTGTTAATTATCGCTTGCGTTAACGGTGAAGGAAAAATGACGAAGAAACCTGCATACCTGAGAAGTTCTTCATAAAAATTTCGAAGGTATGTGAAGTGTGCTAACCCGCATTAGACCAGCGTGGTGGACTAAAGCCTGACTTATGGAAAGTGAAGAATACTTCCACTCCTCTTATTATATGACTTTTTAGAGATTATGTGCACCAATGATATATTGGTAATAACTTTATAATAATAGCGTCCTCATGATGAAGATCTTCGCATTTTGATTACCTATAAGAAAACCCGTATATTGTTTTATGTCTTTCTTCTTAAAAGTTATCTCTAGTAAAATCAGTTAATGTTGCTATGTAAACTAGGTATAAACTTATTTAAAAATGTATCAACTAGGTATCTACCTAATTTTATTGTTACCACCAAAAAGGTTTTTAACGTTATACATTTGAGCTTAGGTTATTGTTGACCAATTCGATTAAAAGTCTGTTCAGACGATTCAAACCGCATGCAGTTTAGTTGCTCATCAACTAAATCGACTCATGTGAACACACTATAAGATGTTTTTATTCCAAAAATACTAATAAAAGAGACCAAGAAATCAAGTCAAATTACCGACTTTAAACATGAAAGTAAAAATTGAATTTAAAATCATAGGTACTGTCAAACACAGCCAAATAATTAGAGAGTTGGTTCGACTTCCATGACAATAGCCACCAACGCTGCGCCCGTCATGCACACACCGCGCCGTGCCGAGTTCTCAGCTCTAATGACCCGCTATTTACTTATTGTTACTTATTTTAAACGATATTTGGAAAATATTGTCATTTTCAAAATTCTTCAGATATGATCTACTTGAACTAGTTGTTGCAATTTTTGAAGTTTCTTAAACAATTATCTGTATAAATAAAAATCAGTTGCCGCATGCATGAAAGATCACTTGAGAATGGCTCGACCGATTTGGCTGTTTTTTTGTAGTGTTTTTAATTGTCAAAACAAGGTTTTTATGATTTAATTTGACAAAATTGGAAATTTGGATTGTATTTTTGTAGGAACAGACAATCCAAAGCCTAAACCAATGGATATAAAGATATGAAATTCACCCAAACGACGCCCGGCACGAACAACTATTAAATTATAAAAATATCTATACTGTTACCTCGGTAACACTTTGTTAGTAACAAAGTCTTCGTTCTGATCAACCATTATTCGCAAACAAGGAAGACCAACAACACGTCCGAAGACGTAGTAAGTAGAAATAGCTAAGTTAATAAATAGCATTCGGATATAAATAACTGGTAACTTTCACATAATGTCCAAACGATAAAAGTCATTATGGAAAAATCTTCGTGTACGAAGCTGACACTATTATACACATCTTTCTTTCCACCTGCCTTTATCCTTATGGCGCTCTAGCCAGAAATATATATTATTTATTTAGTAGCAATTAAGCACAGAGGCGCCTTTTAGAAAGCTCAGACCTCAGCTTTAACAATCGCTGGGGAGTACACTTAAGGACCGTCTCTGCACATCAGTGTGCGAAGGGCCAGTTGCGGGAGTTCTTCGGAGTCACAAGCGTGTCCGATGACGGGGAATTCTTTTGATATTTTGGGCGATCAAAGGCAATCAGGTGACCTACTTGCTCGGCCTACGCTATTACAAAAGTCAAGCACTTATACCACTCATTTAAATTTCTACGTTGTATCATAATTAATACACAAATAGAGATACAAGACGGCGAAGCCCTTCAGGTAAAAAAAGCTTTCAAGAAAACTCAGACTTTATATTGTTACGTTAAAAAGCAGTGAAACCTCAGAAAGATGTCTCGAGACTCCGCAATACCTCATGATCTTAACGATGTCGCACTCGTGTGAAATGATTCAATACAAATGTGCTTACTTCGCTACATTGGAGCCTCTAAAATCTGTTAAAAGGCACCGTATTCTGGAAACATTCGATTTTTCAGTGTCACGTTTGCTACTTCAATAAGTAAAGTTTATTTATTTATTTATTTATTTATAGTATTTGTGGTACATAGATAGAATGTTTTATGTTATTAAATTGCATTGTTTGTACAGCTATGACCCGCCATATTGGCATACAATTGTTTGAAAAGTATAATATATAATATTATGTAGTATTAAACAGAATGCTAATAATATTCTAAATGTAATCAATGTTTGATTGCTTTAAGGCGCTCATAGCCAGTTGCATTCACTAACCAGTAGACGATTAGCGAGTTTAAGCAAACCTTGGCGCGGTCAGTCATCAATGAATAAATAATAAAATCGATTATTGATCATGAAGGGCGTAGGCAATTAATTAAAATAGACAAGTTAGTACAAAAATAAAAGAAGTATATTTAGGTATCATAATAATAATTGACTTATGTAGATATACATAACATCATCAATAATAAACTAGGCAATTTTAATAATTTAATTTAATCCACCTAGTTTGGCAATAGATTTTTAGCGTTACGGTACGGCGTCGGAACATAACATTTCCTTGTTCCTTTTCTATGTTTTATGATACTCTTTAAAATCAATCCTGTTCTGATATGATCTACGTAAAAATACAATTTAAACATGAATAGTCCCTCGTATGTAGCAGCACCTCCGCACGGATTCAATCTGTATGACCGTAACGTGCTCTGTGCAGAGACTTGAGAGGCTTACAGCGCCCTACACCTCCGTCCTTCGAATAGGTCCGTAGGTGTTCGAGACGCTCCGACATATCCTATGGGATTCCACATCGTTTTCTCTCACATCTTACTTGAAAAATTCAATGCGAACGGGCAAATTTTGTAAAGAAAATGTTTAAGACCTTATGTCACGTGGAGGAGGTGTCTAATAAATATTATTCCCGTTGTTTTGAGGTTGCCATATTTGTATAATGGGACAGTTATTACACATAGGTACTGAAATATATAAAAATTAAAAGAAAAAAAAAGAATGTAAAGAAATTTGTTTCGACACAACAGAATCCAAAAAATAATATTTACCTTAAATCTAATCTATCGTTTACTATACATCTATAACAAGCAATAAGTACATAAAATCACTGCTAAAACCTTAAAAGAAAGCAAAGTCCCAAAAAAAGTATAAAAAGCGGCCCATTAAAATGTCATAAATAAAAAATCTGTTCCCAAAAACCGTCTCAACCCTAAACGAAATGTTTTGATGTGAAACGGGGAAAGAATGCGCGGGATCTCCCCTGATAGTTATTTGATATGATTTATTCATACGAACAACGTTCGCTGTACACTACGTTAAATGGAAGTTTATTTAATAGAAAATACTTTCCAAAATCTATTTATAAAGCCATTACGGGCGGTTTTTTTTTATTTTAAAGCTGTTTCTGACGCGCGCTTATTATGCAGATTAGGCGAGGGTTGGAGTTTGATGCTTAACCGGCTGTGCACAGTGCAACGTTTAGCGGAACATTTATGGGATGATTTTCTTAGTTGTTGTTAATCTTCCTGATTTTCATTTTATACATAAAATACCAAATACTGACAAATCTATGGTATAAGAAGGTGTGAATGTGATCCACAAAAAATTGCCTCTGGTCTTAGTGTGGGATCAGGACTTTTTATTTATGTAACCTAAATTCTTCTCAAGTTTGCTTTTCTTCGGATACACTATTCTTCAAAACCTGTGACGTAGTAATTTGATAAAATATCATAACATTTTCTTTTAATTTAATTTTAATTCAATTATATTAATAAAAAAAATATATATTAATATAATATATAAAAATTATATTAATTGTTATTTATCACTTGCTTTAACGGTGAAGGAAAAACATCGTGAGGAAACCTGCATACCTGAGAAGTTCTTCATAAGAATTTCGAAGGTATGTGAAGCCTGCCAACCCACATTAGGCTAGTGTGGTAGACTAAGGCCTAACCCCTCTCATTCAGTAGAGGAGGCCCGTGCCCAGCAGTGGGACGTATATAATACAGGGCTGGTATTATTATTATATATCATAACATTTTACATTGAATTCCTATTAAGTTTAATATAAATCTCACGTAATATGCCTTCACAAAATCAAATCCCAATTTAAAATTCAGAAGCACACAATTTCGGCGGTGAAAAGGACAAAGGACAGTGTCGGTGGGCTCATGAAGTATGCACAAAACGCCCCCGTAATCGGTGAGTGGAGGATTGCGCCAATCCGCCCCGCCCATTACCACAAGCCGCTTACCGCTTCTTCTATACCTATGTATATATTCAGTCAAAACTGTAATTAACTGGCTGTATATACTTCTGAGTTTCATTAAATTAAAAAGCGAAATAAAGAATAATATGCTCTCCACAAGGGTCGAAGACAATATGGTTGGTTGTGACAACAAAGACCCTTGATTCTACATACACAAGAACAGGATTTCAAACATGAAATACTCATTCTTCATGATTTACGTTTAATGGTACAAAACACATGTAGTTCCAAAATATAATAAAGTAAATATTATCGTGAAAGATACTTTATCGTTACAGAAAAAAAAAAATTTAAACCTTGATATATTACCAACTTTATAATATAAATTTTATTATGTGTCCATTATGCACAAAATACAGTCTACATTCCTTGAAACCGCATAAATAATACGTACATAGTCGATATTAATTCAGTAACACGTAATGGCTCATTGGGATGAGAGGAGGTGGGCTGTGCTCGTATGTGGCCGGGCCTGAGTGCCGCATGCATATTTAATACTTGCTTTAATACTCAGACCGAGAGATCATTTGCGCAGAAGAGACATTTGATATTGTACCTACCCCATATGCCATTTACTGATAAAAAAAAGCTATTGTGTTTAATCCAGAATTATACAACGAACCCAACTTTATTATGATAAAACCACCTTTTCAATATTACTTCCATAAATTCATTTTATATATTTTTTATATAGCACCTGGGTCACCTGATGGTAAGTGACTCCACCACCCATGTACGCCCATGTACGTACCAATCATGGGCGTGTTTCAACCTTAAAGGGAAGGGAAGATGGGGGGATTTGGGCCTCCGGATATCTCACTCACCGTACGAAACGCAGCAGCAAGCCGCTACTTTAAGCCGGTTTTACGTGTGACAGTAACGACCCGGACGAGCCAGCCCATTCATGCTGTAGACAAAACTATCTACAGAGTGGCTCTACCATTCACATAATATATTCCTCAGTAGGTTCAAAACCTATTTTACCCTATGTTAAATTAATATTCTTGAGATAGTGGCTACAAAAACTAAATTCAACCATCAATTAACATATAAGACAACTAGTAGACATCTTTCTATGTTTCTTTCTTAATATCAGTATGCGAATGCTGTCTTTGAACGTGGCATAATATCTTAATAGTGTCAACTAACTTTTTTTAAATAATTAAAAATAAATGTATAATTTTAAAATGAAGGTAGCCATTGTAACATTAACTTTTCGAGACGACCTACACCTCAGTCTCTCCCGTGACCACGAAGGCTGAAAAGCTTTCGAAACGTCGGGACTAAAATAAAAATTAAACCGCGATAAAATCCGTATAAACTAGTTTTATTTCAATCTTAATAAATTATTAGTATTACCTCGGAGGTGGTTGTCGAATTGATCGTTGTAAGCGGCGTGCTCGTGAGGTTTTATTTTGGTCTGGTATATCTAACGATGTAGAGCGTTTTATTAAAAGATGTAAAGTGTGTCAGGAAAATTTAAACAAACCTGCTAAAGAGCCAATGATTTCCGTTCCGATTCCATGCTTAGCTTGGGATAAAATAGGCACTGATATTTTTGAGTATGGAAAGAAAAATTATCTAATAATAGTAGATTATTATTCTGGTTTTGTGGAGGTAGCATATTTAAGGGACACATCGTTGGTTTCCATTATTAGTGTAATGAAGGAAAATTTTGCTCGATATGGTATTCCGAATACTGTCATTAGTGATAATGGGTCACAGTATGCAAGTCGGAATTTTAAGCAATTTGCTAATGAGTGGGGTTACACTAATATCACTTCCTCTCCATATTATGCCCAATCTAATGGTAAAAGCGAAAGGGCAGTACAAACAATAAAGAAAATGTTAAAGAAGTCAATACATAGTAAAACCGATTTTTACTTGAATCTGTTAGCATTTAGAAATACACCACGAGAAAATTTGGATTCACCTTCTCAGCTTATGATGGGAACTCGTTTGAATTGCAGGCTCCCAGTTCATCAACATCAACAAAGCAATAATGCAGATAGTCAATTGCAACATAAGATTCTTATAGATAAGCAAATAAAAAATATTATGATCAACACTGTAAACCATTGCCTGAGTTAAATGTTGGCGATGACGTGATTATGTTAGAATCGAATAATGAGCGAATTCATGGTAAAGTTATGGGCAAAGCATCGACACCACGCTCTTATGTCATAAGAAATAAAAAAGGTATTTATCGCCGCAATCGCAGACATTTAATTCATAATAGGTTTTTTGATGAATAGGTAAGTAGGTAGGTAGGATGAATAGGTAGATGACGGGTCTAATATACCGTTTGATAACAAACTTAAATCAGATGATAAGTAGGGAGGAAGAGGTGTTGCCTGAAAGTGAGCAAAGTGCTGTGGCACTATCTCCATACTCACCTCCTATCACTCGGAGTAAGATGAAAGTGAGTTTTCGTTAATTGTTTATTATTGTTTAGGATTTATTACAGTTATATTATGTTAGTTACTTTAAAAGAAAAAGGAAAGATGTCGTATTGTTTTAATTATTATGAATAAATCAGTTGTCAACTGGATTCGGTCTTGTCAATACACTACAGTGGTAATAAAGGCGCTAAAACTATTTACCAGTTACTGGATAAAATTCAAAGACCTATTCATCAATCCGTGTCCTATCTTCGCAGCATAGTCTTTGAGTTGAGACGGTGAGCGCACCGTACCGCGGTAAGCGGATTGTCGGCGCCGCTAAATGGTGCCACTCCCTTTGTTGCTTGTTTACTAATGTGGTACTGTTACGGCACTGCCATCCACTATTACCACCAATTTCATAATATCATGTCGTCTTCTTCTTCCCCTTGTCCTTATCTCAATCGCAGTGGGGTCGGCACAACATGCTTTTTAACCATCAAAGATGATTTTTAATACATGTTACAAAGAGATTTGGTTTGTAGTTTTTATGACCGGGCGCCTGCTTGACGTTAACTCCTCTGGCGAGAAATTACATAATATTATGTATTAGTTTTTAAATAATGGGGAAAATATTAAATGAATTCCGGTTTGAGATGTCGATGCTTGTTCTTTTAAACTTTTTTAATTTACAATCAAATCATATTTGTAATTGTTAGACATCCCGAATAAACCAGCAACATTTATATTAGTAATGTGCACGTGCCAAAATAACATGTTATATAAAAAATTGTCGTATAATAATACTTTCTCCTTGTAAATAGCTCAATTTTGACATAAAACGGTGAACTACTGAACAAACCGAAAAGTGAACATTGAAAAAAAAGCAGAGCAAATTATAACTGCTATAACATTAATATCAACCTAGATATTCTTTCTAAATAATAGATGAGCAATTCTATTTGTTTCTATTTGAACTGATAACCTGCAAATATCATAAATGGCAGTCGTTCAAGTAGTGGTGGAAAATTAGCTGAGACGACGCCCGCCCTGCGCGCTCTTCCAAGAATGTTCCACTTTATTAGATTCCGTAAGCTCTATTCATCGTTTTTTCGCCCTCTCCACGAAGGGAAGCTTTGAAGCGACATCAGTATTAGCGAATAATGCGATCGAATCATTCGATCTTGCGTATTAGACGCGGTCGGGATCTCATATAATGTGCCCAATCATAATAGGCTGCAGTATTAGCCGATTATACTACTATGAGATACTCAAAGTTTGTGACAAAATAAATTTCATATATATAAAGGTATGTGTATCGTTTTTGATTTGTTTTTTATTTTGGTACACTGGATCTGATGGCAAGTACAGTCCAAATGTAATGGCGATCGTCGAGAGACAAAAAAAACTAGATAAACATCTTTAAAAATGAAGATCAATATTATTGTTCCTGATTTTATTTTTGAAAATAATAATCGTGAATCGTGACTGAATGGCAACGAAACGTACCAGTCGGTGATTTTTTTCTTAACATATTTCTACTCATTGAAAATATTAATCAGGTCTGATGAATGAATAACTATAGTACTCGTAGGCAAATGTTGCGTTGTGTATCTCAATGAACAAAAGGAAACCTCCAGTCCCAAATCATAGAGATAGGTTCTCTAGTACAACTGTTAAATTTGTAAGCTTCAGTAGTCTTCGGATATCTCGAAAATACTGGCATGTGATAATGATGACCTAATACTGTTACATCATTAAATTATATAAGTAGGTACTTATTTTTCTCTTGAATGGCTTTTCCGCACCGGATGGCCGGTTAATCATTGCACAGTCGTACTAATTTATAAACACCGAACATTGCCGAAGCGCATAACTTATGTCGTCGTCCGGTATCTACTACCGAGTTCACACGGTTTGGTTTTGTTAGTTGATTGACCATATAGCGTTAGTTGATTCAAGTCTTCAAGTAATTTAACGGCTTATGCTATAAAAAAAATAACAATTCGACTGCAAGTTTGTTCAGACGGTTCGAATCACATGCGATTCAGCAATTCATCAACTAAAATGGAACCGTGTGAACCCGCTATAATAGTACTACGTAGTCACCCCCGGTTCATAAACATTACCACCACGCGACGTCTAATAATGCGCGTGAACGCATACTGCAACACATACTCTACTACATAGACTTACAACCGACAATCGTCTTAAATTTTTATTTTTTATACATACCTATATAATAATCAAGCACATACTTATAAATACAACACATACATATAAATGGTGTCTGAGGCAGAGGGTTCTGACATGATTATCATTGTTCTGAGGTAGCTGGACTTGCCAAAGTTACAATGTATTATTCGATATAGTTTTTTTATAGCATAGGCTATTACCATCAGGTGACCCACTTGCTCGTTAGCCGGCCTATACTATAAAAAAAAATAAAAAAATCACCTTACTTACATATCAAAGACGTTATGATCGTAAGATACGCCTTTACAAATAAATAGCATAAATAAACTTTTATCCGACATAAAAGAAGTTTGAGCGACACAGTGCGTGCCTATCCAAAATATCAAAAATGTTTGTTCGGTCACCTGTGTGATTCCATTAAGAATTACGAGGGATTGGTTTATAGCCGACACACAATACGCGCAATTCAGGTCTGTTTGTTGCGCAAATAGTACTTTTCTCAACATATGGTCATGACGCCTACTACTACCATATTAATAATATATAAAATTCAACTTCCGACTCCCGTTTTGCGAGTGGAATTTTACAGAATACGTTTTAAATTATTTGTAATAAGTAGTATTTGTACTTAATTTCACAGTCGTATTCTGTTCCATAAAAACAGTTTCATACAAATTCAACCCCCACCTTTCCTCCCTTATGTAAGTTCTTAGCGGGATTTTATAATCCTAGATTTTATGTTCAATCAGTCAATGAGTGAGTGGTATTTCGCTTTAGTTTATATAGATTACTGCTTCACTCCCGTGGGTCGTAGCGTGGTGCTCTTAAGTAATGAACCATCATCTCCACAAAAGAAACGTATGGTGTGAATATGACACCAATCGCTCAAGTTGTTCAAAAATTCCAATACATAATAGCATATAAAGTTCAACCCTCACTTTTTCCCCTAAAAATGCCTATTTTCCAAAAACCTTTCCATAGCAGGCCCCTACATTACCATACAAACCATCATTTGACCAAATTTCATCTTAGATCTTAGCTTTAGTAGTTTTTGAGATTACGTGATTAATCAGCCAGACAGTCAGTGAGTGAGTGGTATTTCGCTATCATATAGAAGAAGAAGATAGATTATGTGAGAAACGGTTATAATAGGTATTATGCAAGAGACAGCAGCAGCTGGTAAGCACTAAAGTAAAACACTAAATAAGTGTATACTGTAGAAATTTTTATGTAAACACCATTCTAAAATAAAAATAATAAATAGTACTTGATGTTCTTTAGAATTAGATCTAAAGACGTAGATCTTTCTAAGGAGGATAATATGTTTCTCCAGTTATAACAAAGAATAAAATAGGTAATATTTTTTCGACACAATTAAGTTCATAATCATGCCAATAAAGTAAAGAAAAAACAGAGCCGCATTATTTTCTTAGAGGATTTCGTCAATAAACTCCCACTGAGGCAGAAGTTAAGCCGTAAATATTGTATTGTCGCGGCAATAAGTCTTTTGTCAGAGGTAATCTTGAGGTACGGACGGCGGACTCATTCTGTCAGTGACCACGGCTGATTTAGACCTCAGTGGGCTTTGTATGGGCATCCGTAATACCGGTATTGTTGGATGTTGAGAAGACTGAGGGGTGTGAATCTTGAAAGATGTTCGATAAATAAAGTAAACATTATAAAATTATACAATTGGATCCAATTAGATACATTCTGGGATAGGTAGGTACGTGTACCTACTAATTGATATTTTTAATATCGTATTATTGAATTATATAAAATAAATTAACATAACTTACTTATAGCAAAATCTCATTCGTAAAAAAATAATTGTAATCAGTTAATTCATAGAGTGTAAGTGGGCCACCAACATCTTAGGTCCAAAGCCAACCTCACCTGCACGTGGTGCACTCTGCTGATTAACGGACGAGGCAATGACGAAAATTGGTTCTTCGTTTCGGGTTGTGGGGGTCAGACGGCGGGTCGCCCCATATAATATCAAATACCGTCAAATCAAATATGGCTCGTAAAAATAATGGAAAGGATTCGGATAGGGCGTCGCCGTATAACGACGCGCAGGCCCATCGCCCTAAACCTGCGACAAGTGGGCTAGGGCTACCGCGCACAGTACGGGCGCGGTTAAAGAAGTTAGTACGGATCAAGTTCCGCTTCGCCACGTGGAACATTGGCTCTCTAACCGGACGATGCCGAGAGCTCTCCGATGTGCTCGAGAGGCGTCGGGTGAGAGTCGCGTTTCTGTAGGAAACGCGATGGAAGGGCATCAAATCCCGGAATATTGGGCAGGGTTACCGGCTGATCTACAGTGGTTCCCCTTCCGGCCGGAACGGGGTTGCTGTAGTGTTGTCGTCGGAGCTCCAGGAGGGAATTCTTGAAGTCGACAGACGGAGCGACCGACTTGTACGGGTTAAAGTGCTGTTCGAGGGGGTTATTACCAACTTGATCAGTGCTTATGCTCCGCAAGTGGGTTGCCCTGAATCGGTGAAAGAGGCCTTCTGGACGCTATTTGATGACACTATTCGCAGTGTGCCTCAGTCCGAGAGCATTGTGGTGGGTGGAGACCTCAATGGTCATGTTGGTGGGGAATCGGGTGTCTATGGACGGGTTCATGGTGGTCACGGATTTGGAGCGCAAAATGCAGAGGGAGAAGAAATTCTCAGAGCCTGTTCCGCTTCAGACCTGGTCGTAGTGAACACGTACTTCCAAAAGGGACCCGAGCACCTCATCACTTACCGAAGTGGAAACCACTCATCACAAATAGACAACCTGCTCTTGAGGAGGTCCCAGATCAGTAAGGTGACTAACTGCAAAGTTATTCCGGGAGAAAGTCTCGCGCCGCAGCACCGTCTCCTCGTCATGGACTTTAAAATACTACCTAAAAAGAAGGTAGCCGAGTGACAAATGCCAAGAATTAAGTGGTGGTTGCTGAATGGTCCCAGACGACTTGACTTCCACGAAGCCGCAGTTACACAATTTGCGAATGTAAAGGCTGGCTCCATGGAGGAACAGTGGAAAGGGACACAGACAGCAATGATCGCTCTTGGTAAGTCGAAGCTCGGCGTCACTAAGAGAGGCCGCGTCCTAGATAGGGAGACGTGGTGGTGGGGCGAAATGGTTTAGGGTGCGACTCGCGAGAAAAAGGCGCGGTTCAAAGCGTGGCAAACGACTAACTCTCCTGAAGATCACACTCCATACCGAACGGCCAAAAACGCAGCTAAGCGAGCTGTGGCTAAGGCCCGATCCGATCATCTAGCGCCTCTATATGAGAAGCTAGAGATCGCAGAGGGCCAAAATCTCATATATCGGCTCGCTAAGACCCGGGAGAAAGCTACACTCGACATTACCAAGTGCCGATGTGTCAGAGACTCCCGGGGCGTTTTGGTCTGTGAGGATAGCGCGTTGAAGGAGAGGTGGCGTTCTTACTTCCACAAACTGCTGAACACCCAGCATTTGGACGTGTCTCTCCCTGAGATGCCCCCGAACCAAGGACTAGTTGCCCCGATCTCACCTGACGAGGTGCTTAAAAGTCTTCGTCGCATGAAGAATCGGAAAACGGTGGGGCCTGATAACATCCCTATCGAGGCGTGGAAGGCGATGGGCTCCTATGGTGTGGAGCTTCTTGCCGACTTGTTCAACCGCATCCTGAACACCAAACAAATGCCCGACCCTTGGCGGATGAGTTTTATAACTCCCGTATACAAGGGTAAGGGTAGTGTTCAGGATTGCGAGAACTACCGCAGCATTAAGCTCATGTGTCACACCATGAAGCTCTTCGAACTGTCGCTGGTCGAGGCATACAGGACAAAAAAGAAGCCTCTGCATATTGCCTTTTTAGATTTGCAGAAGGCTTTCGACTGTGTGCCCCGTTGAGGCGATCTGGTGGGCGCTAAGGGTTAAGGGTGTGCCAGAAGCCTACGTTGACATGTACCTCCGATCCGAGTCTCTAGTAAAGACTGCTGTTGGCGATACCGAACCCTTTCCTATTACCGTAGGTGTCCACCAAGGCTCGGCGCTGAGTCCTTTTCTATTTAGTGTTGTGTTGGATGTCACGACGGCACATATACAGGAACAGCCACCATGGGTGCTCATGTATGCCGATGACATAGCACTGGTAGATGAGGACAAACAGCGCCTAGAGCAAAGGGTGAACCTGTGGAAGGGGACGCTTGAAAACAGCGGTCTGAAATTAAATGTGGCGAAGACAGAGTACATGGCCTGCTGGAGTACAGACCCGGATAGTATCCGGATCGGGATAGAACTGGCCGTGAAAACGGACCAGTTTAAATGCCTAGGGTCTGTACTGCATGAGTCCGGTGATATCGATCTCGACGTCAAGGCCCGTATTGGCGCCGCTTGGGCCAAGTGGCGGGAGGTTACAGGAGGTCACTTGCGACCGAAAGATGCCGATGAGACTTAAAGGTCTCATATATAAGACCATCATTCGGCCTGTACTCTTGTACGGGTGTGAGACGTGGCCTACACTTAAGCGCCATGTTAAGGAGATCCACGTTGCGGAAATGAAGATGCTGCGGTGGATGTGCAACGTTACACGATTAGATCGTATCCGTAACGAGTACATCCGTGGCAGCCTGGGTGTCCGCGACGTGGCTGATAAACTCCAGGAAAGTCGCTTAAGGTGGTTTGGTCACGTTTTGAGGAAACCACAGGTACGTCGGTCGCAGGTGCCTGTGCCAGAACGTACCAGGAGTACGATCCCGCGGGCGGCCCACAAAACGCTGGCTTGACGTATTAGAGGCAGATATGAGAGCCAATGGTCTTACTACAGAGGATGCTCAAGATCGGGCGAAGTGGAGGCGTCATAGTGGGAAAGCGGACCCTGGCAATGGCCGGGATAACGCCAGGTAGAAAGAAGTTAATTCATAGATCCAATCACCTTGTTTAGGTAAGAAATTAAATTGATCTACTGATGATAAAAATACTAACGATTTAAATTGATTAATTATATTTTAAATTATATTGAGGGCTACAAATAATCTATAAATTTAATTAATGGATATTTTATAAAAAATAAATTGTATACATACACACACATATAAAATCTACTTGAATACAAATGTCAGCTACTTATTGCATAAATGAATAAAACTATGTTTGTGATTCTTTGTACTCCAAAAAGTAGACATTATTTGTCATTCGCAATTTCGTATGGCATTCAAAATAACCACCCAGGCTTTGATAAACAAATTTCGGAGAATTTCCTTCCTCTCAAGGTTTAATACGTCAATCCCGAAATAAATTATATAATATACTAAGGTTATATTCCTACTTTATTTTAATAAAATATTCAATGCTCAGCAACGTTTAAATCACAGTATTCTCTTTTTCTGAAAGCGTGGCCGTTGCCCTCAAATTCCACCTTGAAATGTTGCTCTCATCAGGCATAAAGAAGTTTTACATAAATAAATAATGATTATTTGTGTTCAACTATGTCTAATTAAAGAATATAAATATTTCTTTCATTTTAAAATCTATTCTTGTGCAAGTAAAACAAGGGACGCTTGTGTCTATATTTTATAGAGTCTTAGCGAGGCGCGGCGGCATCGACCTATTTCCATGGAATTTTTCCATTACCTCCGACAAATTGCACGCCCGGTAGCCTCCGTAATGCACAATCGTTTTCTCCAGTCCCCTATACATGATTTATATATAGAACTATTAGAAACTTAATAAAGGCTAAAGCTCATTATATTCTATTGGTGCAAATAAACTTTTGAAGACAATAATATTTTTTAACAGTTCGCTGTTCGACTTACACTTTGATTGTTACTTCCGTACACTTAAGTAATATAATACAATGGCACTTAAATAGGACTACACTGAAAATTATTTAATATTATCGTAGCTCAAAATACTCTTTCTATCCTAGGATGAGGGTGTGGCCACTTTATCTATCTTTTTTTAGCTTGAACGACAAAACGAGCAGGTCACTCGTCTCATGGTAAGCGCTACGCCTGTCCATAAACAGAAGGAACACCAAACATAACTTTGAATTATAAAACACTGCATGGCATTGGACTGCGTTCATCATCCCGAGATATAAGTTGTTATGATTCAGAATGGCCAGTAATTTCCCAGGCTTCAGTGACCTTCAAACTGTAACAAACACATCAATGCTTACATATTTTTGCTTGGCGGCAGAAACAGACAAAGCGGAGAAATCAACGCCGGCCTATCGCATGTGAGGATCCTACCACCTAGTAATCTAATCTAATTGTTGACTCAGTCATACATAGTAGTCACAAACCCGCCTATGAAATTGTATTTAAATCTAAAATGAGACTGCTTGTCTCATTCATAAAAGTATGTATATAATGGTGCGTCTGTTTTATCTACAACTTTAGACTTCAGTGTAATACATTACACGATACATTTCCATACATTTTACGTACGACATATTTTATCAAATTTACAACACATGATTATTGGATTTAAATATTCTAGATAACGTAGGAAAGAATGGGTATAATGAGATAAATAAATATGACATAAAATCGCTATCAGTTGTAATGCTATAATATTGGTAATAATGTTATCACAAAAATATTACAATATCTGCGACATCTGAAGATATACCTACACTTATAATAATATAATTAGCACATATGACTTGACGATATGGTAGGTCCATTGAAAATTAAATATAATTGAGTGGTAGAGCCACGTTGTAGACAGCATGACGGCATGGTCCGGTTCGAACGCGTATCTCCGAGCCTTATGTGATAGGAGGCGAGCCTATCGCCACACCGGGCACAAATTTCAGACCCCGGGCTGATTCTGAGCATTTCGTAATGGAAAAACCCAATACCACTTTACCCGACCCGGGAATCGAACCCGAGACCTCAGCGTTGGCCTCAATCGTAACGCGTACTCATTATAACTGCGTCACCGAGGCAGTATGTTTACTACGTTATACCAGTATGTTTTAGTTACAAATGTTTATAGTTAACGTTATACTATTTATTTATTATCTATGCCACAAAAAAATAAAAGTTTTCTATCGACAAAGCAATCCACTAGTTTAGCTTCATTTAAACAAAATAGTTTTGATATCTAATCAAGCCAGTTTTTATTGGGTAGTAACGTAGAAAAATTTAATTGATTGACCTTAGCTCTTCTCATACCATTTGTACTAGATGGCCGTCCAAGAACTCCTTAAAAACAATTCTTAGAATACGTATATAAACAATTATTATAACTTAGAATATATTTCCTTTGACCAAACCACCGAATGATGAGACGGGTTCATATGTTTCACGGTTGAAGAACAAGCAAATTTCTCGTAAATTGGTCAAGTTTGCCTTTGTCCGGTGCGGTCGAGTCTCGGTCACAAACAAAGGCGCCAGCATTGTCAAACTTTCACACTTGCATGCATCACTGTCATCATTTTAATGATTTTATATTTCAAAGTAGTACATTGCCTACCCTTAAAGATAAACAAAATAATTGGTGTGTGATATCGCAATAGTCTCGATATTTCTTCATGGAGTGTAGTATGTGGGTCATTTTTTTATATGTAAAGGCCGGCAAACGAGCGTATGGGTCCCCTGATGGTAAGTGATCTTCACCGCCCATGTACGCCTACGAGACACAGCAGCAAGCCGCTAGTTTACTTCGGTTTTCTTTGAGACAGTGGTAACAAACTAGTCGAGCCGGCCCATTCATGCTGTAGATAAAACTGTATAGGTACGACGTAGCTCTATCACTCACATGCCTTGTTTTATTTACGTAAACTTCGTATATCATATTGATATGGAGGTTTATCAATTAACGGTATATTTTATGCTTATAAAGTAATCTTTGTGCGCTCCCCCACAACCCGCAACGGGAATCAAGTTTCGCATTGCCTCGTCCGTTAATCAGCAGAGTGTACCACGTGCAGGTGATGGTTTTGGGCCTAAAATGTTGGTGGCTCATTTAAACTATCTCAATGATAATTTGAAATTAATAGACCTGGTATTATAAAATAATATGACTATTACAGCTAGTTCACAAGGTTCCGTCTGGATTGGTACCACCGCATTTTCTATTTCGGCCGCCAACTGTGTGTAAGCACTGTTGTGTTCAGTTTTGAAGGACACTAAAGCCAGTGAAATTACTGGCTATCATGAGACTTAATAACTTATGTTTCAGGGTGACGAGCGCAGCCATGCATTGCTTTGTAATTTAAAGTTCTGTGTGGTGTTGCTTCCGTTTATGTGCAGGCGTGGCGCTTACCATCAAGCGAGCGACCTGTTAGTCTCGTCATTCAAGCTAATACAAAATAAGTTTCCCTCCTGCCAAATCGCTGATTAAGAAATATTCATTAGACCCAATTAGACCATAAGGATACTATCAACAATAGCATAAAGGTAATGGATACATAAATAGCATACCTACTATTAAAAGCTACTCTTCATAATGCCATCGCACGTGTAATGGTCCTAATGTATGAAAATATGTCTGAACAATTTCACAAGTACGAAATTTACAGTGGTCAACTCTCATCTCTCTCACTGACAAATTGAGTTCTAAAATGTACTAACATTTCATACAAAAATACACCTAACTCTTCTACAAACAGAGTCCACAATACGTTTAGGATTGTCCAAATATTATATGAACATACGATTTCACACGCCACCTGTCAGGTATTTATCAATTAATACAAAATGTAATAGAGCAAGCATGAGGAATCTCTGTCGACGCGTTGGGAGCACATTCTATGTTAATCAACAGTTTCGTAGCAATATGACAAGCCAGGATACCTACAATGTTCGAAATGCATTTACGAGTTTGTGGTTCTTACTATGTTTGACGCAAATTGTCTATCTATATAAAAAGCAAAACAATGATCGAGCAATAATATATAAGCAGTTCATTTTTAAGTATTAATATTCAGCAGATTTTTCTAGTTATAGGTACTTTAAATACCATTACCTGTGGGCATTATACATAGATGACTTAGACATACGTCCGCATTTGGCGAAGTTGTGTATGGTGATACATACACGCGTTGAATTGAGAACCTCCTCAGTTGTTTTGTCGGTTATAAATGAAAATAAAAATGAACCCCTCATTCTTAAACCGTACTTACACGGGACGACAAGAAAACTTTAATATTCATTCAAGTTTCAATTTGCACGAGAGCGACTGGGCGTGATTCGTGTAACCCTCTAAATTCGTCTGGCTAATCTAGCGGAGGGTCGGCTATGCACAGTATTATGTAAATAAACAGATAAAATGTTTACGCACTATATTTAATTAATTTTGTTGGAATAATATATTTAGGACGAAGCGGAATAATTCAAGGCTATCTTCTTCTTAGTCGTATTCTTCATTACTGAAGGTCGTGTCCTTGAAAGGCCTTCGTTGACCGTTGTATTAGCTGTTTCCGCTTTGTCCGGTTCTCAGCTTCCTTCAGGGCGGTTGTCATAGGAAGACCAGTAAGGGTAGTTATTTGGTCACACCAACGGCTAGGCGATCGGCCGCGGGGTCTCTTTCCTTCCACCTTACCCACAACAACTAACTTATCAAGGTTGTCCGGTTGTCGACGGGCAATATGACCGAAATAACCGAGGATCTTTTGGTAATAAATTGTCGAGAGTCTAACACTCACATGGAGATGGTCCAAGATAAATTTGTTAGTTTTTTTGGCAGTCCATGGGATACGCAACATTCGTCTCCAACACCACATTTCGAAGGCGTCTATCTTTTTGCGCTCCGTTGCTCGAATCGTCCACGACTCAGATCCATAAAGAAATATGGAGAAAACAACTAGTGTCCGGACTAGTCTCATTTTGGTGATTTTAGAGATCCTCCTATCCTGCCAAATGCGTGTCAGCTTGCTCATTGCAGCTTTGGCCATTTGCGTCCTTCTTCTGATCTCTCGAAAGTGGTGCTATAAACCCCGACGGCCTCTCGCAAATCAAGGGTCCCTGGTATGCGACCTACTACCTAGTAAAATTACCAATTACACCTATTAAATTTGATTATAATTTGAAGTATTCCAACACTGAACAATCATACGAGATACAGAACGCAAGTAAAATGTCAATGTACTTTTACCAAGAACCTTTTACCGAAATGATATTCTGTTTACTATTATATAATTTAACTGATAACAGTATTCACATGACATCTATACATGAGATACATATCTCATAGATAGATGTCATGTAACAATAAATATCCTAGGGACGGCCAATTATGTACAATCACTACATTACTGCATGAACAAAAGGAAATAAATATTTGAAAATATTATTTGCCAACAAACAGTAAACAATAGAGTAAATCGAAGGTAAACAGTAATTATTTGATCTTAATTCTTACTTTGTATTACTGTGAATGCTCATTTGTATAGATAAATAGTTTTACATTAACGTTCGATATATATTTTTTATTTGTTCTTTACACAAATCTCCGCGGGTAGACGCACAACAACTCACCAAAGTTTCATCACGCTTAGAAGACAAACAAACAAAAAACTCTTTAATATTTATTTTTATTTCACTTTATTAAATTCCTAGTCAAATAACAACAAAAATATTTTATGTGACTTATTAGCAGTTACATATACTACATTTTTGGCTGCTAGAATCTCTCAAATTCTTTTCATGGTCAATTTAAAATATAATATAGTTGTCGAGTTTGGACCGGTCCTCGCGAATCTAATTTACGCCTCTTTTGACCCTTTGACAGGGGCACACACATCATTTACTGGACTTTATCAGCACTGAGATAAGCTCAATGTAATAATTGTAAATGTTTTGACTTATAAGACCGCTATAACGACGAAATATAATATATTTTAATTAATAATCTGAAACCGGAAAGCCTAGGCTTTAGGTGACTCTAGAGTCGCGTTTAATTTTATCATACCCCTGACCATATTATAATATTAGTATGTAATTAATAATATTAGGTACTAATTAAAAATTAATGACATTGTTACACTTCTACCTCTCGTCCTACCTCCCCCTTAGTATACGGGCCGGTAAATGAGAGGCAAGAGAAGAATAATAAAGTTTAATTAAGTAGGGATACAGATTTTGTATGCGAAGATTAGGCAGGGTCGGGGAACGTTACATCCGAGCGCCGAAATGCGTTACGCGACCGATCAGACACACTGGCCTTGGATTCCAGTGACCGGAGCTCGCAGAGTGGAGTAGGCGGCTTCTGCAGTGCAGCAGCTGTCAGGCACAAAGCGTCTAGTAGCACCAGGGTAGGTCAAGCCAGCGGTAGGTAGAAGGCAGCAAGGCAGTAGGTGTACGGATGGACCCCAATTCGGGGTAACACAAGGCACAGGTGAAATCAGGAATAAAGAAAAAGTATGAAGTTGACCAAGGCGTATTTGCAAATCACTTGCAGCGATATTACGTGCGTGCGTTCTCGACCGAAGCCCAGCAGGCGCTCCCCGCCGAGGTAAAAATCACCCGACGTTCGGTCAGTTCCCCGCACTCCCCGACGCGTTCTCATTGGCTGATGCGCGTGACATTATCTTTTGAGTTTAGGAGGATTGTTTTTATAATTTTAAGTTTAGTTTTATTAAGTTTAGTTTTATTTAATTTATTTTATAGTTCTATTTTATAAGGATAGAATTAAGGAACAAAATATTAGTGAGAATAAGTAACAACCGTTACATACCCCCCTTTTTAGGTTTGGATTTTTCCTAGGAAAAATCCGATGGACGAGCTGCTTAGATGAGCTTAAAGTCTTTGACGTGCCAAGTCCCTAAGTTACGACCAGTCATGTCTTCAAGGTCGTAAACGAGTTTTGACCTCTTAGATGTTATACGACACTTAATAAATTTAGGAGCCAGTTTTTTTGAAAATTTACTGTCTTTGTCACTCTGATAAAACGTGCGCTTCCAGATAATGTCACCTATATTAAACTCAACCTTTTTCCGGCGTAGATTATACTGGGTAGCACTGCGAGAGTGTGCTTTTATAAGTGAGAGCTGTACATTATCAAATATTTTTTGTAGTGCACCTAAATTTTCAGCATAGCTATCACGAGGTACAAACACAATTTGGTTCTCTATGTCAGCGTCAATATAGTGAGAACCATCGCTTGGTAGTTCACGACCGAAAACGAGAAATGAAGGAGTAAACCCGGTAACTTCATTGACAGCACTGTTCAAGGCAAATTGTATTTTGGGGATATTAGTGTCCCAAGTTCTATGATCGTTTTCAATAAAGGTAGACACGGCCGTCATTATGGTTCGGTTATAACGCTCAACTGTATTGAACTGTGGCGTATAAAGTGGGGTATAATAGATGTTAGGGATGCTGTAGTGCGCAAACAAATTATGCATCATATTGCTGGTGAATTGTTTCCCATTGTCCGTGATTATAGTGCTCGGAATACCATGGACCAGAAAAATACTTTCCTCAAAAATCTTACATATGACGTCCGATGTAGCCCGTCTGATAGGGAAAAGTAAGCAGTATTTAGAGAAACAACATGTTATCACTAGAAGGAAGGTGTTCTGCTTTCTAGTTGCAGGCAAAGGTCCGACTAAATCAGCACTGATCATTTGGAAAGGGCGACAACATTCTTTAGGCCTACCCATCGTTCCTAGGGTCAGGTGATTCGGGTACTTGTAGGAATGGCAAGTTTCGCAACTAGTGACAAAATGTGTGACATCCTTGTGTAGACTCGGCCAGAAGTATTTTAAACTGAGTCTTTTATAGGTTTTGAAAATTCCCAGGTGGCCGGCTGTGGGTTCCGAATGATTTTTAGCGATGATATCCTGACGGTATTCTATCGGAATTACCTCCTTCCATTCAAATTCTCTAGTTAAGGGATTTAGTGACTTCATGTGTCTGAACATTTTTCCATCGGTGACACGGTAGTTTAAGAAGGACGTTGGCGAACTTTGACATCCGTTAAAGATATTTAAGTACCATGAATCGTTAGTTTTGCGTGAATCCTTGTCTTGTGTAGTGTTGATGGTGGAGACCGGAACTGAGCGACTTAAACTATCTGGTACAACATTTTCGGAGCCTTTTTTATGTTTTATCTCGAAATTGTATGCAGATAGCCGAACACCCCATCGGGCGAGTCTTCCTGTTGGGTTATTTAGAGATAAGAACCATTTAAGAGAAGAATGATCAGTGTACACGGTGAACTTGAGACCGTTTTCTAAGTAACAACGCCAGTGCTCGATAGCAATGAGCACGGCTAACGTCTCGCGTTCAGTAGCACTGTAATTGCGTTCTGGGTGGGATAAGGACTTGCTCATGTATGCTATGACTTTTTCTTGCCCATTCAGTGTTTGAGTAAGCACAGCGCCGATCCCATAATCGCTGGCATCGGTGTGCACTTCAAACGGTTTAGAGTAGTCTGGGCAAGAGAGTATAGGTGCGGAAACAAGACATTGTTTAAGTTCCCTGAATGCCTTATCGGCCTCAGGAGACCATGTGAAGGGTGGTGCGTTTTTACCTTGCGACGTCAGCTTGTTCAAGGGTGAAGATAGGCTACTAAAGTTACGTATGAACCTACGATACCAAGAGGCTGTTCCCAAAAATCGCCTAACTTCCTTGCGATTAGTAGGAGCAGGATAGTTAATAATAGACTCAACTTTTTCAGGATCAGCGTGCAAGCCATTAGAGTCTACGATATATCCGAGATACTTAAGCTGTGGTCTAAAGAATTGGCTTTTTTCGAAGTTTATCGTGAGGTTGGCCAATTTCAGTTTTTCGAGAACATGCGTCAGTAGTGAGATGTGTTGGTCAAAATTATTAGACACAATTATGACGTCATCAACAAATACGAAGACTCTATGTTCAAACTCGGGCCCGTAAAACAGTTCATCTACCAATCTCTGTTGGGTAGCCGGTGCGTTAGTCAATCCAAAAGGCATAGATTTGAATTGAAAGGTGCCGCGGGTAGGGATGTAGAAAGCAGTTTTCTGTCTGTCCTCTTCTCGGATCAGTATTTGCCAAAAACTCTTAGAGAGATCTACGCTAGACAAATACTTAGAGTCCCGCAGATTGTCCAGAATTTCTGATACGTAGGGTAGACTATACGCATCTTTCTTTGTTATAGCATTCAGTTTCCTACTATCCAGGCAAAAACGTAGCTCTCCATTCTTTTTAGGCGTTAAGAGGACTGGGGATGACCATGGACTTTCACATGGTTCGACAATGTCCTCCTTCAACATCTCGTCCAGTTGTTCCACGAGGATCCGCTGTTTCTCAGGCGACATTCTGTAGTACCGTTGACGAATGGGGGCAGCATCCCCAGTATCTATAGAATGCGAGGTTAGGGAAGTACGACCTAGACCGCGTTTCTCATATGAAATATCATGAAATTGAGATATTAAATGATCTGCCGTTTTCTTTTGTTCGGCGGACAGGTGATCATAGGAACACAGAAGTTTAGGTTTTCTGTTTTCCACGTCAGTCGTAGAAACCTCTGGATCATTGTAAAAAGCGATACGGTCCAAATTTTTGGGAAGTAACCCAAACAAACGCCAAAAGTCTATTCCTAATATAAGACCGTGTTTCACTTTAGGAACTACATGTGCTTGGAGATTGCGGGTTTTGTTTTCAAACGTCAGTGGTAGGTGAATTATACCTATCGAATCCAGCTTTTCACCGCCTGCACCAATAAATTGAGTTGAGTCACCAGTCTCCAGTTTAAACCCTGCCTCAAGCAGGCTTTCATGACTCCCATTACCTAGTATGGTTGCAGACGAACCGGTGTCTAAAAGACCCTTTAAGGGGGTGTCAGTGATCTTAACTGAGACATAAAGACGCGATCTATTGGTATTATTATAGTTATCACGGATTGAAGAAACGGCACCAAGAGTAGAAAATTTTGATACAAAGCTTAACCATTCCTTCCACTCGGTTAAATCCGTCTTTCCTTTATTAGATGACTCTATAGCACGGTTTTTCCAATCCGGAGTTGTTAGTTTTTTGACTGTGTAGTATGAGCTGGATTACAATCGGTACATTCAGTAGAACGAACATCTTTCTTACCGCATTTAAAGCAGATAAGAAATCTTTCCTCCTTACAAGTTTTGAGGGAATGGCCATCTGTTCTGCACCGGGGGCAATACATAGATCTAGGAGGGTCAGAGGTTATAGCGGCAACCGTGAACCTTTTGTTCTGTTTATATTCGGGGTTCCCGCTGTGGTTGATGTAAGAGTTTGTTTTAGTATAGGTATTTGAATTAGGGTTAGTGTACGTATATTTTTTGTTATTGTAGTAGCTATCCTGGCGAAACTTATTCGGCGAGGTCCCTAGTGCCGTTGCCGTTTGCTTATATGCGAACTCGGGCGCTAGTGTAGAACTAGTTACTCTAGGTGGTTCATGAAAATGTGAGAAACGCGACTGAATATTTTCATAATTGCGGCATACGGATTTAAGGATCTCGATGCTCTGAATTCCTGGCGAAGCAGCCAATGAGTCCGCGTAGCAAGGACGAATGTTGTGGAGCAGAATATCTAGTTTGTCCTCCTCTGAATAAGGTTTACTGAGACGAGAGAACATACCGTGCATTATTGCCAGATAAATAGTGATATTCTCGTTTTCCCCTTGTGTACGCGATCTAATTTCAGCAGCCAGTCTATAATCGTAGTCGCTGGTGCTGAAATCTTCTTTCAATAACACACTTAATTCTTGCCAGGTCTGAATCCTATCCTTGTTACATCGGTACCAGTGTAAGGCATCATCCACAAAAATTTCAAATGCCAAGGACAATATCTTCTCATAAGTAATTCCTCTAGCTACTACAAATTCTTCGACTCTTTGTATGAACGAGCGCACGCACGAATTTCCGGAATACTTTAATTTACCGATGTCAGCTGTTAAACTGCGTTCACAAGTCATCGTTATAGCAGTTGTGGTTTCAGAGATAGCTTTATTAGGACTAGGAGTTGCAATGTTGGTCTGAGATTCCGGCATGACAGGTTTATGAGTTAAGAGTTCTTTATATTGTGATTAAAAATTAGTGCTGCACAACTTATACACATCCGTAATCTCCGAGACCACAGTTATTCTATTAAGCCGATGATGTATATGGTTTAGTAAGTTTTCAGTTCTAACAAACAAGTTTTTTTTAAATTTTGATTTTAAAGAATTTAAGTTCCCTTGTGACTTAATCAAAGATTCCTCACGCCCCACGTTGGGCGCCAATGTTACACTTCTACCTCTCGTCCTACCTCCCCCTTAGTATACGGGCCGGTAAATGAGAGGCAAGAGAAGAATAATAAAGTTTAATTAAGTAGGGGTACAGATTTTGTATGCGAAGATTAGGCAGGGTCGGGGAACGTTACATCCGAGCGCCGAAATGCGTTACGCGACCGATCAGACACACTGGCCTTGGATTCCAGTGACCGGAGCTCGCAGAGTGGAGTAGGCGGCTTCTGCAGTGCAGCAGCTGTCAGGCACAAAGCGTCTAGTAGCACCAGGGTAGGTCAAGCCAGCGGTAGGTAGAAGGCAGCAAGGCAGTAGGTGTACGGATGGACCCCAATTCGGGGTAACACAAGGCACAGGTGAAATCAGGAATAAAGAAAAAGTATGAAGTTGACCAAGGCGTATTTGCAAATCACTTGCAGCGATATTACGTGCGTGCGTTCTCGACCGAAGCCCAGCAGGCGCTCCCCGCCGAGGTAAAAATCACCCGACGTTCGGTCAGTTCCCCGCACTCCCCGACGCGTTCTCATTGGCTGATGCGCGTGACATTATCTTTTGAGTTTAGGAGGATTGTTTTTATAATTTTAAGTTTAGTTTTATTAAGTTTAGTTTTATTTAATTTATTTTATAGTTCTATTTTATAAGGATAGAATTAAGGAACAAAATATTAGTGAGAATAAGTAACAACCGTTACAACATCTCCATGGCGCAGTGACAAGGCGGCGCGCGGGTTCAATTCCCGTACCGAGACAAAATGTTTGTGTGATCCACAAATATTTGTTTCGGGTCCGAGTGTTTTCTCCCCAGTATGGGGTAGACGTCAGGTAAGCGACCGGTCGTAAAAACTACAAGCTAAATCTTTCTGTAACATATGTCAAAATGCATGTTGCACCGACCCCACTGCGAATGGGATAAGGACAGATGAAAAAAGACTAATTAACAAATTAATCTGTGGCACCAAACGATCTAGAACATAATCGAAAAAGGAAAATAATAAAACATTAAATATAAGGGCATATCATCATACCGGGCACAAATTCCTATCCCGGGCAATTTGATCCCGAAAAACTGAAACACAAATTGTGTTTGCCGAGCTCGGAACCCTGGACCTCACGCTTCTTAGCCTTAATACGCTGCCACTAGACTAATGGGGCGATCAAGACTTTGACAAGTCACTAAACGGGGTGTAGCAGATAGGTATATAAGAAATCTGTCCTTCGTCTGTGTATCGGCTCTTGTATAATTGCACCATTAGACACCGACGCGACGCGACGATGTAATGTTCCAATTTCAAATTATTTTGATCGCCAAAAAATCGTAAATAGGATGTCTGGCACGAGCGATGGGTGCGAGCCTTAAAGGCGTCCGTCCGCCAACAGTCTTCATAGTGCAGCAGGCGAGTGGTCGGCTGTGAAACGCGAATTCGCTTCCCGAGTCTGGGTGTAGTGGGACCATAAACTTCTCGTAGTTCCACGACATAGGTTGACCTAGTGTTGGGTCACGATTTATTACGTACAAGTGCGAATTTACATTCACATTCATGAGCATTATAAAACTTATGATTAGGTCCCAAAAACATAGAAAACAAGTTGTCCGAGATGTTTAACACCAAAAACACATTCAAAATTTTGCCATTCAATACCTATCTTATACCATACCATGGGCAAATCCATACGATACTAAACGCAAACCACTTCGTATTACTTTTCTCTAAAACTACGGTAGCTACTATTAACGTCTATATAGCTTGACTCTACCACTTTAAAGGTAGGAAAAAGGATTTTAAAGGTTAAATAGTATCTACGATGTAGGTATATTCAACAACATGCAATGTAGGTACTCACTACACAAAAGATGTAATCACGTGCTCAAACAAGTCTTGAGAACTGGAAAAACGTCACCCTCCCAATTAAAACACAGTTCATACAAAGCGCGTTAATTATTTAGTTTGTTTAATCTCATTTACTTATTATATATAAGAAGGTTAATTTGGTTAATATCGATAAAGAACTACGCGTCGTCCGACTGGGAAGTGAACTGCCGAATCCGTTCACGTGTCGTCATTCAATTACAATAATTAGTGATCGTAAATCGTGTGTCGAAATGTACAAAATATTTTTTGTTACTTTTATTTTGTGTGTTCAAGTGTCCTTTTCGGACAGGAATGTCGCAAAGGTGAGTCAGATGTTAATTTATTGCAGTAAATATCTTTTAAATGCTATTACGCAATAATAATTATATATCTTTCCAATGAATTAAAGAACTATGAAGTAACACCTATAATGACTGAATTGAATTGATCCTAAATGTTAACTCCTGATATGATCCCGATGATAAATGTTGACGTTGATGATGAGCGCAGTGCAGTACAGCACTTAGTTTCAGTGTTCGTATTCGCGTGCCTGTATTTAAAAAACTGATTAAAAAAATGTTTTATATCTTATTGAACTTCCTTGAATAATTAATGTAAATAAAACTAACATTGAAAATTCAAGTAAAAAAAATTCTTATAGTATTTTTGGAGTCGTTGCAAATTCAGTTGACTGGCATATGGCAGCGGCAGCGGTAGCGGCATTGTTATATTTGTATTTTGGGTGTTATTTTCAAATTAAGTTTTTAAAGTCGGAACTTATTTTATCTTTTAATTTTAGTAGTGGCTGTAATATAAATTCTGGGGCATGTTATTTCCGATACACAATAACGACCACAGGACCCTGTTATCCCCTTGAGTTTATTTTTTTTACATCGTATTCCATCATCAGATATTAACCAAATTTATATGAGATCACGGGGCTTAAGATATACAACACGAGATAATTTTAACGAGTCGTTTTATCATGAAAAATCAGTTTCATCTGGTTATTTCTAATGTCTATCGAAACTTACACATAGAATACTCGAATCGTTATGTCAAAAGTAGAGATAAAGTAGAGAAATAGTAATCAACCTCTCTGTAGTATTTTATCTACCATTTTTATTCCTGGCCCGGGAAAGTGACTACACCTGATGGTAAGTGTAGCGCAATCCAAGAATAGTGTCGACCAACGATAGACACTGTATCTATCGTAGATCGACAGAATTATGCCGGCCTGCTTAATAGCTTCTTCACACTCCTAACCTTAACCTTAACCCTTCTTCTTTAAACCCTAATATGACGAATTAATTTTATCGAATGTTGATATTATTACACGAGATATTTGGCGTCGATAGTTATGTCTCTCGCATGTGAGATAATATTATTACGTCGTCTTGCATAATATGTTAAACTCCCACATCACAGATAATCTCAATCCAATATTTTTTTTACAAAATATGTCCACTATTGTAGGGAAATCGATTTATAAAACTAAAATAAATACATGCCTAATTGAGAATTTCCTCCTTTCTTGAAGTCGGTTAAAAGGTTTTTGAATAATTAGTATATTTGTAGCTCGACAGTTATATACCATATAACCTTTTCGCGTGATTTCACATGAAAATATACCAACCATGCCTCTAAATTGTACCTCCATTCGACGCTTAACTATTACAAGTGATTTAATTTTGCTGAAATTTCCGTATAAAAATATAATAAGGGACCTCATTACGAAACTTTCAATATTGATAGAGTACTGTAAATGTTCTTAAAAAATGCAAAAAGGACTCGCGCACAGAGTTTTAAATTTCAAATATCTTTATATCTGCTCAATGAAAAAAAGTTTAACTTTAACCGTGCTTAATGATCTTATCATTCAGATAGAGAGTGGTTTGTACCAAAAAGGCGAAAATATAACAGAAAACCGACATTCCGAAAACGACGCGGGCTCGTAAACAAAAGATTTCTGTTTACCTAATATCTCGTCAATGTCATGCGATAAACTCGCTCTATCTAATTGTGCCTTTACCCGCAGTCATTTTTTATTTAGTTTTATCTCTTAAATAATAAATTTATAAGTTATATAACTGGTAGTATCATTGAGCTAATAGTATACCCGTAGCATCTTCATACCATCTTAATGAGGCCCATCACGGGGGAACGCGGCGGTAATATATCACGCGTGACACAGTCACAGTCAAATAACATACGCACTCACGCCTGTAATACGGGAATCGAACCCGAGACCTCAGCACAGTGCTCACTGTGCAATAAAATAAATAATAATAATAATATCAGCCTTGTATTACAATGGCCCACTGCGGGACAAATCACTGGTACGAGCACGCTGGCGTAATGCGGGTTGGTAGACTTTATATATCTTCAAAATTATCGTAAAGAATCCTCAGGTATAGGTATTTTCCTTCGCCGTTAAAGCCAGGGATAATTAACAATTAATATATAACCTCATATCTTGTTGTATGTACTCTAGGGTTAGGTATGTCTAGATTTCAAACCCGCGACTTCCGTCTCGATAATTCGTACCACTCACCGCTAGACAAACGCCGTTTTAAAAATTATTACTATTTTATAATATAGGCCGGCAAACGAGCAAGCTGGTCATCTGATTATAAATAATCTCCCCTGCCCACAATACCAGAAGAATCATGGCCGGGTTGCCGATCTTAAAGGAAAGGGATCTTTAAGGAAGAGGCGAAGGAAGAGGTATTGGATTTGGTCCTTCGGATATCTCATTCACCTTAATAAACGCAGCAACAAGTCGCTTTACGTCGGATTTTTGTGAAACAGTGGTAACGACCCGGTCGATCCGGCCTATTCACGCTGTAGACAAAACTGTCTAAAGCGTGGCTCAATCACTTTGATGGTCGATGGGATTTACCTCGAGGGTGGTCAAATTTGGTAGAGATCTGATGGTGGAGTAACAGAGAAAAATAGTAAACTAGCACCGTTGACGCCGTATTCGACATTTAAGTTTTAATTGAACTTGTACCTATTTTATTTGCTCCTCGGCATATAATAAATAATAAATAAATACACCCAACAGTCACACACATAGTCCTGACCCCACACTAGGTAAACCTGTGTCGTGGGTATCAGGAACTACGAGGGACTTGCGGTCCCACAACACCCAGACCCGAGACCAATATTTGTGGCTCAATATGGCTTCATATGGCTTTGAGCCTGTTTTTTTTAACCATTCTATGGTTTTCTGCTGTTTTTTGAATTTATTTACTGTTTTCTGGTATGTTGAGCAAGTTGGCAACACTGAATTATGTGATTCTATGGCGTATTTACATTTTCAAGAGGTTAATTTTAACATAACACTCTAGTCCAATAACTAAGATTGTATTACGTAACAGTCATTGTTATTACGTTGTGCAAAATAGTCGTGTGTCAACACTGATAGACAATCTCAAATTCCGCGATAATAAACATCAAAATAAAATTCAGTGGTGCACTTTATTACCTACCTTTAGGAGCTAAAATGGTATGTAAAACGAGAGAGAAAACATTACGGTAATTATTATTATTTTGCATCTCATTTAAGTAGAAAAAACAAATTTATCCTTACATTAGCATGTAGAACTACAAATAATTATTTTATGTTTGACATCATAGAGTACTATTATAATATTGAGATTTGACATCAATGTGGCGTTTACGAATCTAGCTAGTGTGCATTTTCAGTATAATAAACACAATTCAAGCAGATGAAAATATTTTTATTGTTATAATATTATGTATCAAGGTATAAAAATATCCATATCTTAGTACCTAAATACTATAAATGTTAAAATTTGAATGTTTGTGAGTCGTGATGAATCTGACTTCGTTTCGAATTTGGCAATCGAAGTAGGTGTATAAACCTGCAACATTTATTAGATCGTCTGTAGACGCCACACTTTAATATAGAGACGCATAGAGAGATTTAATAATAAAATATAAAATATCAATTTTGATATTTGAAAGGCTAGAAGCGCCAGTGCGCTTCCTCTGAGGCAGTCCTCAAGAAAATCATCATATTATGATGAAACATATTGTTATGATTGAAAGACAAATTAAGAAATATTAGATGGATTTTTGACTGACATCTAAAAATGAGATGGTTCGCAATTACACTGTATTTTTACAAAAAACTCAGCTCCTGGTATTAACTATTACATTATTTTCTTTTTGCCTGGCGTTATCCCGGCTTATTACCAGGATCAGGCTTTCTCGTGCCATATATTTGACGGTATTTGGTATATGGGGCAACCCGCTGTCTGACCCCCAGAATCCGTAACGGGAACCAAGTTTCGCCATTGCCTCGTTCGTTAATTAGCAGACTGTACAACGTGCAAGTGAGGTTGGCTTTGGGCCTAAGATGTTGGCCCACTTACACTCCCTGTGTTGACTATTAAATTATGTTGATAAAATACACATTTTGCTTGTAGGTTGTAAATTATGATAATACCTTTTGAAATAAATAAATTAATACACAGATAGTCTTGACCCCACACTAGGCTTAAACTGTGTCATGGGTATCAGAAACAACGAGGGCCTCCTGATGCCACAACACCCAGACTCGACACGAAAATTTGTGGATTAAATAGACATTTGTCTTGGTGCGGAAATCCAAACCGCTGTGCTACGGAGGCTGCCAGATGCAATAAAATTTCTAGTAGTAAAACAAATATGAATGTGAAACCGAATGCAATGTTACAATGCAAACGTAAAATGAAGTCGACGATCAACTATTTAATCCTCATGTTTTGTGTTTATTTTTTAAATGAAGTTTATCATTTATTACAAATGTACGACACTCCGTCAATCTTACTGGCATTGTTTTTTAAACCCCGAATGATGAGACAATCAGGTTGCACACCTGATGGTGAATGCCCACCTACCCATAAACAGTAGCTACACCACTTATAACTCTGAATTATAAAGTACTGCATGGTACTATAATGTATCTTACTACGCCCCTGAGGCTAGCAGTGGGACGTATATAAACCAAAGCGCAGATATAAAATGGATAAAGTATACGATGGATGCACCATTTAGTAACCTTTGTCATTGTATAATAATATGACGGAATAAAGTAATAATTTGACCTTAATTTATTGTTGAAAAAGAAATGTATATTGATACAACGACCTTGAATATCGACATTAATATAGTGTTTACGAATCCTGTTTTGTTTTTACACCTGATAACAATATCGACTGTCAGCGCCATCTAGAGTTTTATATTGTACAAGTGTAATAGGTATTGCCACAATATTGCATGTTAAACTGAAACATGGGACTTAATTTTAGCTAAGTCTTGTAAATAGATTGAATGTACATAATAAATGACTTAATTTGGTTTTAATATACTTAGTCGGGTGGCAATAGAAAACATAGGTATATCATATCATTATATCGCCTCATTGGTCGAGTGGCAGCGTACTAAAGCTGAGAACAGTGAGGTCCTGGGTTCAAATCCCAGGTCAGACAATAACAACTTCTGTTTAGATTCTCGGTGCGAAAAATTACACTTATTTGTCCGTTAGTGGAATTTGTGCCGGGTATAGAGATAGGCTCATCCTTTACCAGTCATTATGGATCGAAAATAGGCCCTACAAAACGTAGGTGCATTATGGATTGAAAATAAACCCGACAAATCGTAGGTACAGAATTGGGTGCACCTGTGCCTACCCCTTCGGTGATAAAGGTGTAAACTTATGTACGTATGTATCATTATGCACTATCCATACAATCTATTTTGTTATCTTTTCAGGCGAAACGGGTTTGTGTAATTGGTGCTGGCATAGCAGGTTTGTCTTCCGCCAGATATCTTAAAGAAGAAGGTATTAATTTCACAGTTTTTGAATCGACCAGATACGTAGGCGGTACTTGGCGGTATGATCCAAGAGTAGGCACTGACGAAAATGGCCTGCCTCTACACACTAGCATGTATAAAAATTTGAGGTACCTATTTATTATACTTTTTTAGTAAAATTATAAGTTAGTAAAATATATTTTTTCATCCTGGCATACAAATGCATTTAAAATCATGTGTTTGCAATTTTGTGTCCTTCTCATTAAGAAAATGCTGATTGATGTCAGTGTTCATTGATTTAATACGAGCCCATTATTATTTTAGTTCGAAATTAGCAGGATATTTTGCTACTATAAATGTAGTATAAAACATTGTACACAATAATACAATGAACACAGGCTGCATTTGGCAGTGATATTGTAACAAAGTCGTTAACGAAGAGCGCTATGGTTATACTTCTTTCATTTTTTGTAAATTTATTTTATTGGTCTAATACATAATTACCATATAACAAAAGAACTACCAAATAACGTTGGCGTTGACGTTACTATTGCATTGTTTATATTGGTAGTTTTGACAATGACCAATAGATGGCGTAAAAACAGTATTTTAAAATTAAATTTCAGGACTAATTTACCAAAACCAACAATGGTACTGAGAGGTTTTCCATTGCCAGACAACATCCCATCTTTTCCGTCTTGGAGTATGTATTATGAATATCTGCAGGCATATACGAGGCATTTTGAATTAGAAAAACATATAAAGGTACCTATTTTATCAGTAAAAGTATATAACAACCACAATATGTAGGTAATTAGTAAATAGAATGGATCCATTAAGTTGAGTAATATTTTTTTCTTCTTGACTTTATTGACTTATTGCGAGGTTCCACCTTCCTACTTAGACGGTTTTCGCCAGGTCTTGGGCAATCTCCATAGTGAAACCATTGGTTTTATATGTTTTTTTATTAGTTTGGATGACAAGACGAACAGGTCGCTCGCTTGATAGTAACATAAGCAACACCACACCGAACTTTAAATTACAAAGCACATCACTCTAACCAGAGACTCGGATTAGTGGTTAATATCCTCTATGATGTCAACATAGGCTTCTGGAACCCCCAGACTCACAACACGCAGAGCTGAATAAATATTTTGTGGATCACATAAATGTTTACCTAAGTGCGGAAATAGAACCCGCGGCCTGTGGTTTCACATCCGTCTTCTAAAACAATGGTACCTACCCAGACGAACTCTCATATCCGAAAGAACTACATAAAGTAACTTGTTAATTTTCTAAACATATAGGTTTTATTTTTTGTTAACTATTTATTATTGGTATTTGAATGATTTTCAGTTTTTACACAACGTGGTATCGGTAAGGCGGGAAGATGATGAATGGAAAGTTAAATATGAAAATGTTAAAACTGGACAGCAGTACAAAGAGGAATTTGATTACATTATTGTAGGTAATGGACATTTTAGTAAACCAAACATGCCAAATATACCTGGTGAAGAACGATTTCGAGGTAAATATATCGATGTACAAGACATGCTTAAATATTATAAATTACCTAAAAACGATGTAGGGTTTTTAGTTAAGTGACTGATTACATCTAGTTAAAGGTTGGAAAAATTATTAGATGTAATTAGTAAAGCCTCCAATGCATTGCTGCGATCTAGATACCAGCGATCCCAATGGGATGCTACACGTCCATGCGTCCGCAACTTTATGATATTTGCTTTTATACATTTTGTACGGGGACACGCGCAATCTTACACACTGCTGCGATCCACACGACAATCTATGGATGGTGTAGGTATATTCTATAATTGGATACAACACTGTATACAACTGCATACGCACATTGGGTATATTATTATGAAGGTTCGAAGAAACTAGATTGTTTCATCTACACATACCAGCCGATTCAACGCCGCCGATTGAGAAAAACAATTCCCTTGATAGTACTCGTAGATCACCCATACCCGCCTGTGTAGCAAGCCCCACACACATCGCGATTTATTCAAAACCAGCCAACTTATATTCAGAAATTAATAGTTTATTAATATTATCATAAGTAATTACATAACTATAATAGTAATAATATGCACAATTAGGTAAAGTTAATATATTAATTACATCGAGCCAAGCTAAAGGAAACTATAACTTCCAGGAAAAATAATCCACAGTCATGACTACAAAACTCCGGAGCCGTACAGCGGTCGTCGGGTCCTTATAATAGGGGCTGGGCCTTCCGGCATGGACATCGGCATTGACGTGGCTGCAGTTAGCAGCGCATTGATCCACAGCCATCACTCACCAGTCAAATTCAGAACCCCCTTCCCCCCTCACTATATTAAAAAACCTGATGTCAAGGAGTTCAATGAGACGGGAGCTGTGTTCGTCGATGGCACGTTTGAGGAGATTGATGATGTCATTTACTGCACCGGTAATCTATATATTACTGTCTATTTATTGTAACATAAATATTTATTAACCATAAACATATAATACAATGATAATATATTTATAGATAATATGTATGTAGAGTTGTAATGCGTACGCGTTACGATTGAGGCTAACTCTGAGGTCTCGGGTTTGATCCCCGGGTCGGGTAAAGTGGTATTGGGTTTTTCTATTACGAAATGCTCAGTATCAGCCCGGAGTCTGGAATTTGTGCCCGATATGGCCATAGGCTCGCCCCCTATCACATCGTGGGACGGACATACGCTCGGCGAAATGTGGGTGTACTGGTTACACCTCTGCCTACCCCTTCGGGGATTACAGGCGTGAGTGCGTATGAGTGCGTATAGATAATACATATAATGATTATTTTAATCTGGGACGCCCCGTAGTCAAAAATGGTAGACCTAAAATTAACAATCGAGAAAAGTGGACCTCATTTTGTTTTATGGCTGATTGATTTCAAAAGCGATATATAGGACACCCCGTAGTCACTAACGATAAAACTGATCTTAGGATAGAAAAAAGAGGCCGCATTTTTTTTTTTTTTATTTTATAGCCGAATGACTTGAAATTCGATATAATATGTTATTTAGATATCAGAATTGTGAACGCTTTTTTATGCCGAAATCATATATTATCACAATCATAAACGTGTTTGTGTCATCGGATTTCTCGTAAATATTTCTACTAGAATCTGATCATCCCAAATATCCTGCTATAAAGTCTTATTTTCTGGGAGAATGCAAAGTACATAACATAATGTTTTCCTTCTAACCAAAACTACGCAGGCGAAGCCGCGGGTAAAAGCTGGGTCCATAAGAAAGCTAAACATTGAGAAAGTGCCATCTCTATAAAACTCAAATTCTGATTCCCCGTCGTGACGTCATCGTGAGGTTTGAACCCAGGCTCTCATTGGTTTCACAGCGATATTATATATACCTAGATACGTTAAATAACGTAAGATATTTTATTGGTGGTTTTATGAATTTTAGGCTTCCAATACGACTTTCCATTCTTGGATGAGACATGCGGTTTGGAACTGAATCCTCACAGCGTACAGCCCTTGTACAAATACTCGGTGAACATTAATCAGCCGAGCATGGTCGTCATTGGTCTGGTCGTCCGCGCATGCTTGGCAGTTGCCCTTGATGCTCAGGTAGGAATTCAAGGGAAAGATAGTATTCCGACGCCGCACTTTATTATTTTTTACAGCATAGTCCAGCAAACGAGCAAGTGGTTCAATTGATGGTAAGCGATCTCAAAAGCTCATGTACGCCACAATACAAGAAGAATCACGGGCGCGTTGCCGACCTTAAAGGAAAGGAATAATTAAGGGATTTGGAAGGGGAGGGGAATTTAGGCCTCGGGATATCTCACTAACCGTACGAAACACAGCAGCTACGAGTCGCTACTTCAACGTCGGTGTTCTGTGAGACAGTGGTAGCGCGGTCGCGTCGACCCATTCGTGTTGTAGACAAAACTATCTACAGCGTGGCTCTACTTCTTTCTTATGTGGGTCATTTTAATATGTTCCTCAGTAGGTTCAAAACTTATTTTACCCTATGTTAAATTAGTATCTTCGAGATAGTGGCTATAAAAACTAAATTCAACCATCTACCACTCAAGGACCCGCTTTTCGTGATTTGACGGTGGATTTGTGAGCGGCAAGCCGCCGTCTAACCTCCACAACCCACAACGGAAACCAAGGCATGGCCTCCCATCAGTACTGATTATGCTTCAAAATTTCAGGCTCGTTACGCTACAGCTTTAATCAAAGGTAACTTCACACTTCCACCACGGGATGTGATGATGCAAGAGTGGCAGCAACGTGTCGACACAATACGTTCCAAAGGACTTCCCATGTCTTATTTACATATACTAGCCGAGAAAGAGGTCAGTGAAAGATAGTTTATTTTATTTTATTACCTAGATAGGCAGACGAGCAGACAGCCCACCTGATGGTAAGTGGTTACCGCCGCCTATGGCATTGCTGAGGTCCTTAGCAATACCAGAGCACAGCCAAGCCGCTGCCTCCCGTAATTATTATGGTATTGACGTTTTTCTACTTCATACATACATGCATAAGTTCAGCGAAGGAATAGGCAAATGCTCAACGATTGCAATGGTTCGCTGGGCTTATTTCCGTCTCATAACGTGATTGGTATGTCTTATCGCCATAATAACAATATCAGCGATGTATAACACTGTCCCATTGCAGGGCCTTCTTCACTGAATACGAGGGGTTATGGCCTTAGTCCACCACGCTGGCCTAATGCGGGTTGACAGACTTCACATAACTTCGAGATTCTCTTTGAGAATTCTCGGGCATTTTGTTTTCTTTGCGATATTTCCTTCACCGTTAAAGCGAGCAATACAATATTGTTCGCTTTAACAATTAATACAAACGTAACGTAGAAAAGTCAGAGGTACCTATATTCTTGGGGCCAGATTCGAACCTGAAACTTTCGTCACGATAGTCCATATCACTCCCCGCTGAGCTATCGCCATATCGGTCACAAATTCCTTTTCGAGCAATTCTAGCCTGATTTTACGAATCAGCAAACTATAACGCAAATTGTGACTATCCAAGCTGCGATTGCCCTCAAGACCATTTTATCAGCTAAAGTACGTTGCCACTAGACCAATGAGGCAATAATCTATTTCCATTACAATATAAAGTCAGTTGTGGTATATTACTTACTTATCTCATATATTTTCATAAGAAAGATAATTATTCTTTAACCATACAGTCGTATTGACACTGAGGCATTTTCTATCTATCTATCTCTGTCAAGCTTTTACCATCTCACTGCCGGGGAAAACCCTCCACTTTGTCTTTTGCCTTGTGACAATATTTTTTTTTCGTCCAAATAAAACTCATTGCCATTTTCAGGACGACTATTACGCCGGTTTATCCCAAGAATCCGGCATCGACCGTGTCCCGCCTGTGATGTTCAAGATCCGAAATGCAGACACAGAGAAAAAAATCGAAAATTTTTACACTTTCAGAAACTACGAATACAAGGTCATAGACGATCAAACATTCATCAAAACTTTGGAAGACCCGCCTTACGATAATAGTATTTCACTTTAATTGCCTATACTTAGCTATTGTCGAAGAATAAACGTACACAAATAAATATTTTTATTACAAATGTTATCAAAAAATTTGTATAATTAATTAAAATTTATATGTACTCTTTATTTTAAAAGGTTTTTTTACATTTTTAAATATTACATTTCGCAAAAATAAAACATTTAAAAATGTAAGAAGTAAAATTAAATTAATAATATTTTTATAAATATTTAATGTTGTTTGTTTGTTCGTCTCCTATGCATTCGCGTATCATTAATCTGATTGAGTTAAAACGGGGTGTACCCCGGATATAGGATATCAATAACATTCACGCAAGTGCCACTAACAACTGTAGTTGTTAGTGGCACTTGAATGAATGTTTTTAACAAAAAATACCTAATATACAAGAATGTTGTCCATCGGCTTGAGCAATTTTCACAATAAATACAATAGTAACTTTCTCACATTCGACCGGTTCGACCGGGTTGTTACCACCGTCTCACAGAAAACCGCCGTGAAGTAGCAGCTATCTGTTGCTTTTCGTACGGTAAATGAGACATCCGGAGCTCCAAATCCCCTTCCCAATACCTTAATTACCTCTTTCCTTTAAGATTGGCAACGCGTCCATGATTGCTCAGGTATTCATGGGCGATGGAGATCCCTTACCATCAAGTGACACACAGGCACGATTTCTGGCCTTTGCAATAAAAAAAACTCCAGGTTGAATAAAGTTATCTATATAATTTCGGATTTATATTTATTCGGTGATCTTTTATTTAGTAAATTTTTCTGTTTAAATTATAAAGTTTCTGGTGTCTAAAGAAATTTAGTTCTATACTTTTACGACTACAATCTACCAGCAAACGTAGTTTCTTGGTCGACGAACAGGATATCAATAAGTGCTTAGTAATAATACGAAAATATATTATTAAAATCTGTATTTGTACTTATTGTTATTATTATAATGGTAACGATTAAATAAACCATATTTTGTGATACAAATATCAATGCTTTTTCTCAATACTTTTTACTCGATTAACAAAACTTGATTTTTTTTATTTGCGTCTAACACAATAAAATAGTAAATATATCCTTAATTTTACGAGAAAACAATACTTCAAATGGACGGACTTAATCAAATTACATCGATATTTTAAGTATCAAAAGTATAAAAATAATATAAAAATACACCAGTAATTAATTCATTTATAAATAAAATTTACAAAGTGTACAAGTAGGGATTCTTGGCCCAGAATACAATATTCTACTTCAACATGACCGCCCGCCCGCTGCGCCACGGAGGCTCCGTGGCGCAGCGGGCGAGTAGCCGGTTGCGAAGCGTGAGGCCGTGGGTTCGATTCCCGCACCTAGACAAATGTTTGTCTGATTCACAAATATTTGTCTTGGGTCTGGGTGTTGTGGGACCGCAAGTCCCTCGTAGTTCCTGATACCCACGATACAGGTTTACCTAATGTGGGGTCAGGACTATGTATGTGACTGTTGGGTGTATTTATTTATTTATTTTAACTACGAGTATCTTAATATTTAATGGTTCATTGGAACAAACTTATTACATCCCCTCGCTTAGGTGTTAGGTTATAATTTGAATGTAGCTATAATTATAAGGCAAAAAGGAATTATGAAATAAAGTGATTCAAAATAATTTTAAATTTATAAACTCACAAAAAGAACGTAATGTAGGGAACATTTTGATTTTTTAATCTTTGAAAAATAATTTTTATTAAATATAATAATAAAAACACCCAAATTTTGAATAATAAATTGTGATAAAGTGACTTCTGTTATTTGTCTATATATTACAAGTCGTCAATTGGACAAGGGAATCCTTTCCTGGGATTATACTTTCTTTCATAATGCTGATCGTCAATGATAGTGAAATCATAATCACGATAGTTCAACAAGTCTTCTAGTCGATTGACCGCGTTAAAGTCTCTCATCTCAGTGAGGACAGGAGGTGCGCGCACTACACCTGCTTCTTCAGTTAAGTTGCCAAAATACTGGTCCTGGAAAATTTATTACATAAAATTATCAGATATTTTTTGGAATGACGAGATAAACGCCACGGCTACCAAGAAACAGAAGCAAAACCACACAGAACTTTGAATTACAAGGTATTGCATGGCAATGTCATAAGAATAATAGGAATATAGAATTAAATCTCTTGTGCATGTTTGAAACGCCACGTTTTAAATATCTACTTCCTCTTCCAACACGCATCACTCCACTGTCACCCTTTGGATACCTTTATAAATTTACTTAAGTAGATAACTAGACATGTGTCTAAGATTTATTAAAACTACTCTTAATACATACTTAATACCAATTTTACAAAATAACATTAAAGGGGAAACTGTGTTATTATATTCAAGGCCTATTTTACAATATTGAAATAAAATTTAACCACCAATTAACGTATATAACAGATATTTTTGTAAGTACCTAGTAGACATTATATTTCTTCCGGTATATGTATGAGAGAGTGACTTTTCCATTTGAACATGTACCAGCACAGACAGCCTCTTGCATACAAGAGACCTACCACTTAGTAGAATATCATAATAATATATTGTATAAAATGATTATTCTTACCATGTTCTTGCCAATAACATTAACGTCAATGATTTTCATTCCTTTGTCTTGTATGTCATAAACATGGTTGAGCCAGACCTTCAACATTTCTTCTTGAGACGGAATTTTAAACTTGCCTGCCGCTAATGCTGCAGCGTATTCACCCTGTATAGGAAAATACAATGTTATTGTTGGTATTTATAGCTTATTGCCAGGGTTGGCCTTTCTACTTAAACGCTTCCACCTCGCCCGGTCTTGAGCATTCTCCGTAGAAATTGCTTCTCATGACTCCCTTTAATATGTCAAGCTGGTGCTTTATGAGACGTCTGCGTTATCAAACCCGTGGTATGATGTAGCACAAGCATTTGCCACCGACCTCCTCCTGCATTTGTATAGGAAAATACAATGTGATTGATGGTATTTATTTTTCTGTTTGGTGTCATCCCAGCTTATTGCCAGGTCCGGCCTTCCTACTTAAACGTTTCCACTTTATCAAGTCTTAAGCTTCCTCCGTCAAAATTGCCTCTCGTGACTCCTTTTAATATGTGTAATATGTCAGTGCTTTTAGGCCGTCTGTGGAATCAAACCCGTAGCACGATCTGGTACAGGCATTTACGACCGACCTACTCCTGCGGTTTCATAAATCATGACCAAAAGAACTTAACCAACATTCATAGAGTTTATTTGACACGATTATGAAAATGAAGACTTCCTCATCTCCTTTCCAAACCAAGGCCGGCAATACACTCATAATCCTTCTGGTATTGCAGATACGGAGTTTTCATTGGCGGTGAAGACTTCTTCTTATCAACAAGTCTATTATAAAAAAACTACTCTATAAGATAAGATCAACTGTATTTTTAATTAACCGATATTTATAATATATTTCATGGTTTGTTTATTTGTGTGATGTGAACAGTATATTTAGACTGCTTCCGTAGTGTAATGGGCATATAGCCGGTTATGAAACGATATGCCACGCGTTCGATCCCACCACCGAAACAAGATTTGTATGGTCCAGAACATTTGTTTCAAGTGTCCTGATACGCACGACACAATATAATACTATATTATTAGTTAATTAATACTACCCAATACTTAATTAATAGTTGGGGACTATGAGTGTGGCTGTGTCCAACAGCCGTTGGATGTTAATAATATTTATACCTGATTACAAAAAAAAATATGCAGCATTCTAGATAATATTATTTCAAGCTGAACTCCAGAGGTAGAGCACTCCTTGAAGTATATGCAAATACCTGAGCATCCAGAACCCTATTGATAATCGCTTTGGATATGCCCACAAACACCATGCTGGGATGTTGGATGTTGACTATTTGTTGGTAGAGTGGCAATATGAACTTTCCAGTCGCCGTAACTCCCGTGCTAATATCTAGGAAGGGATGACTGTATGTGTACCCTGAAAAGAATACATAAATGATATAAAATAATATAACCATTTTTAGATTTTTATGAACCGGATCTACAGAGGTAGTACCACTATTGCCACGGTTGCCACGATTCTTGTGACATTATGGATGTCCAACAGTGAAATATAGTTCTCATGACTCAGATACAATGTTAACTTTAACACTACTATAGTCACGCTGTTGTCGAACCGAAACCGAGTAATTACACATAACAGTGTTATGTGTGGAAAAAGTAAAAAACTTGCCAGAACAACTTTTATATTGGACGCTGCGAAATTGGCTGTACAGTACCGATATACTTTAACTAAGAGACTAAGGCAATACTATAACAGAAATCCAATAAAAACTTACGACATTGAGTCATTAAAACGTTGCGACCATAAAAGCGCTCACAACATACCAAAGTAATTATAGACATACCTGTACAAAATATAACATCATCAAGTTCCTCAAACGTGCCATCTTGGAATATGGCCCCTGTGGCCGTGAACGCCATTATATCCGGCTTCCTGACGTATGAGTCGCCGAAGTTAGGTTGGATGAACTTAGCGTGGTGACTGTGCACTAACTTGCTCGCCACGAGGGAGAGGTGTGTCGCAAGGTCTAGGCCAGATGCTCCCGCGCCAACGACGAGTACTCTACGGTTCCTGTATTCTTCTGGATCTTTGTAATCGTGACTATGGATCATGTTTCCTAAAAACACATTGGATTATTAGAAATATAATGTACATATTACAAGCAAAATAACTGCCAGGTTATTGTTGTTGTTAGTTTGCAATTGTTATAGGTTTCGTTTGAATTATTATTTTAATGGCTAAAAAACATGTACTTAAGCGAATTTCTATTAAACAAGATTCTACTAAATTCTAATAAATTAAACAGATACCTAATAAAATAATGACAACTTATGATATTTTTGTATAACCTTAAGAACACCTTGAACAAGATCCTTGTATATTATGACTCAATGTTATTCAATTATTATGATTTGATTACCTGCAAAACTATCGATTCCTTCAATCTTAGGCCAGGAAGGTGAGTTATATTGACCACTGGCGACAACCACAAAATCACAGACTTCTGTGTGACTTTGTTTTGAACCTGTGTTCAGATAAGTCAGTTCCCAGTGATCATTGACCCATCTTACCGACGTCACTATACTACGCACCTGAAAAAATAGGTTTATTAATACATCATAACATATGCTGACACCTTGTCCCAGTCTTGTCCTCCCCAGTGGGGTTAAAGTCAGGTAGGTCGTAAAAACTACAAGCCAAATATTTCTGTAATGTGTTATACAGCATGTTGCGCCGACCCCACTGTAAGTGGGAAAAGGGCAGGTGGAAGAAGAAGAAAAACATAACCTGCCACTTTTATCCCCGAAGTGGTAGGCAGAGGTGTGGTGGTGAGGAGGATTATGAATAAGTTGGTAGGTCCCTCGTATGCGAGAGGCCGTCTGGGTTGGTACCACCGCTTTGTCTATTTTTGCCGCCAAATAGTAGTGTGTAAGCACTGTTGTGTTTCGGTTTGAAGGACATCGAAGGCAGTGAAATTACTGAGCATTATGAGTTATTCAGCACTCAAGTAAATAAAAAAAACATAGTCTTGATTCCACAATAGGTTAAACCTGCATTGTGGGTATCAGGAACTACGAGGGATTTAAGTTTCCACAACACCCAGACCCAAAACAAATATTCGTGGACCACACAAACGTTTGTCTCGGTGTGGGAGTTGAACCCACGGCCTCTTATTTCACAGCTGACAACTCGCCCACTGCGCCACGCAGGCTGAATGGAGGTGGTGTTACTAGACTTGACAAAAACAAGTACATACGGGACTGAAATACACCAAATAATGCAAGATGATCGTGCTGGTCTGGACACATAATTCGTAGAAGTGAAGATCATACCCGACATGTTTTACCCATAAGAAAAGAAGAGCAGAGACTTCCCATCGTCTATATGGACGCGAACCATCCATAATGATATGCTGACGATGAGCTTAACGCCCGAAATTACACAAAATCGCCAAGAATGGCGTAAAACTATCAACAGGGCTGACTTCAAATAGGGAAAAAGGCAGGGTATTGTTTGATTGATCACAAATTTTAACTTAGGTAATTATACAAATGAATCACGTTTCCACGAATCCTTTATAACGTTACCTTGAAACATCCCACGCTGTTGTTTGCATCGATTAGTCAATATTCTATTCCTAACAATATATCGAAATGTTAATACTGCAAACTTCATATTTTATAGGAATGTGATCTTCGATAATGTAAGTGCAAAATAAAGTTAGTGGTATAAATGGTGTCTGAGGCAGAGAGTTCTGACATGATTATCATTGATCTGAGGTAGCTGGACTTGCCAAAGTTACAATGTATTATTCGATATAGTTTTTTTATAGCATAGGCTATTACCATCAGGTGACCCACTTGCTCGTTTGCCGGCCTACACTACAAAAATAAACAAAATAAAAAAATTGGTCACCTCAAGATAAGTGATCTCCACCGCCTATGTACGCCCACAATACCAAAGGAATCATGGACGTGTTGTCAACCTTAAAGGATAGAGAAAATTAAGGGATTGGGAAGAGGAGGATATTTGGGCCTCTGGATGTCTCGTTCACCGCACGAAACGCAGCAGCAAGCTGCTACTTTACGCCGGTTTTCTATGACAGTGTTAACAGCCCGGACAAGCCGACCCATTGCTCTACCACTCAAATCTAAAGCAGGGCTCTACTACTCAATAAACCATAGATACAGTTAGGAATAATTTCCGTGCTTTTATTACAGCGACAAGCTTAAAATCTTACAAAAAAGATCATCAATACCTATGTTATTGTTGATGTGTGGGTTTTCCATTTGTAAATGTTATTATACTCGTATCTAAAGAAAACAATATCTATAGTATCCCGGTTCGTATGAAGATAGGTGAATAATATATATATATCATGCTTAGTTATTTTGTAATAAACTTCAAACCTGCTGCTTTGAAGTTCTTGTAACTATAAAATAGATACATTTACATATTTTAGCTCAAATTAAAGAAAACAACACCCGCGCAACGTTCTAGAAATGTGTTTTGCATAAGATAAACAAGTTTTATCACAATAGACATACGAATTTGTCTGTTCTTTATACAATGCCTCATTTGGTTATAATTCCAATTGGCTATATTCACATTTAATTGGATGGTAACAAGTTGTCTTCTTTGGAGAACGATGTCATGATGTACAACAATAAGTAGAGATAAAAATTCAATGAGCAAAGTCAATTAAGTAAATTCTCTTCTTTTATATCAAAAGTTAAAAGAAAAGTAGATTGAAATAAAACTAGTTTATACGGATTTTATCACGGTTTAATTTTTATTTTAGTCCCGAAGTTTCGAAAGTTTTTCAGCCTTCGTGGTCACGGGAGAGACTGAGGTGTAGGTCGGGACTAAAATTAAAATTAAACCGCGATAAAATCCGTATATTAAATTAGTTTTATTTCAATGTGTAATATTTGCGTAAACATAAGAAATCACTAGAAAAATAAATATTTTACAGTGAATATTACTTTTAAATAATAGTAGCTTATTTATGTAAATTATTTCGCGAATATCAGAAGACAAATTTTTCATCCAGAAGATCTTTGCCTCTTCGATGGTTTTAGTCACTACTACTTATCTTGTACTTATACTATGTTCTACTTATACGTCGTAATATTTTATTGAAATCATAATTTTATATCGAAAACAAATAATCTGCCTTGCATCAAGTTGCGTCATATTTTTTAAATACGTCATACAATTTATTTTGCGTCTTTTTATTTTGTTATTTATTAAAGACCCTTCAAACGAGTGCAAATATGAACATGGATATTCGCATCACGTCACTGCAAACTGTGAAAGGAAGTTGCATTTATGAATAATTCGCACTTTGATTTAATTCATACAAAACATTTTACTTTTACAAACATATTGATTGTATTGGAAACATTTAGTAGGATCGTAGTTTGTGGTACTGATTACTCTGCCTACCCCCGTGGGCTAGGCATGAGTAGATATTTATGGAAACATTTATTAAAATATGTTGTACCATAAATAAAGAGTAGAGTGTAATGGGTCATCAACATCTTAGATTCAAAGCCGACCCCACCTGCACGTGGTACACTCTGCTGATTAACGAACGAGGCAATAGTGAAACTTGGTTCTCATTGCAGGTTAGACGGCAGGTCACCCCATAAAATATCAAATATCGTCAAATCTATGGCACGAGAAAGTGGACCCTAGTTATGGATCGGGATAACGCCAGGCAGAAAAAAAGAGTACCGTAAATAATAGAACTTGGGAAAGAAACCTGAAAAGATCAATAAAGTAGACGATTGTTTTATGGAATCATTTGAAACCTAAAATGTTGAAACGTTTGCCGCTCGTCATCCTCGCCTTGGTGACGATTATAATATACGAATAATCAGGCAACAGTACGAAATATAGCGTGACTGAGTAGTTTTATTCTGTAAATATTTTTAAAATTTTATAAGGTTTGAAAAATTACTTGCTCATTCAGTTCTGACACAATACGCTAAAGTTCTGATGACAATACATTTTTTATGATACACATGATCTGATTGTGCAGCCAGAGCAGGGAATCCTCAACGGCTTATAGTTTGGACACGAAACGTAAGGTACGCGTTCAATTATGGCAGTTAAATATGATATCATGATCTCATGCTGCAGCCAAAGTTGTTTTTTCACGAGGGAACTCCTCAACGACTAATAGCACGGACACGAAACTTTGTGTACGCGTTCATTTATGATAGCTAAATAAATAAATAAATACACTCAACAGTCACACACATAGTCCTGACCCCACACTAGGTTAACCTGTATCGTGGGTATCAGGAACTACCAGGGACTTGCGGTCCCACAACCCCCAGACTCGAAACAAATGTAGATCACACAAACATTTATCTCGGTGCGGGAATCGAACCCACGGCCTTTCGCTTCATAGCTGAGCATCATATTAATCATGATATGATGCTGCAGCCAGGGTTGTCTTCTTACGAGGGAATTCCTAATCAGCTAACAGCCATTGTATCCCCAAATTAAGGCAAATTTTTGTGTGATCCACAAATATATTTTGCGGGTCTGGGTATTGTGGATCGTAAGTCCTTCACATATATTACATATATTACTTGTAATTAAATATTTTTAATACATTGCAAATATTTGTATAAAAAGTTTGTCCATGCTTTGACTGCATAAAATCTATGTAACGTCTTATTCGCCATACAAAAAGATACGAAAAATTAAGATTAGATAACAATGCATTATTGCGCACAATATCGATATAGAATACATTTAAATTTTCAAATTAAGGATTCAATTACAACATGTAGATTCTGCGTTTAGCCGTGATTTGCGTAATGCTGACGGACCGAGTAAATTAATTTTCACGTATTGCCGCTGACAAGATTAGCTACTGACCTAACTTATCCAGGTACTTATTTTGACTATTCCAGTACGCGTAGTGGCCCTTTAATAGTGCTAGTTGGAACTGTATTCAATTATTTAGTAGCATCACCAACCAAGAGCCGAAAACTATTGGCTCGTGCGATCATGGCCTAAATATATATGTGGTTAAAATACGAATCAAGGCGAAATATCAGCAGAGTCATGTGATAAATTGACTAGTAATTGATAAGGTAAGGTTTTTTTATGATAAAACAGTGTTAAATCCTCAACATGTTTTTGGTTTTTACTTTTCCTTATAATATAGGTGTATATTATATTCCGAGAAGTACAAACGACAAATAAGGAATATTTTTATAGGAAATTTAAGGAAACCAGCCCCAAGGTACACACTTCGCGAAGTTACGTTTGTATTCATTTTTATTTATTTATCACTTGCCTTAACGATGATGGAAAATATTGTAACGTAACTTGCATACCTAATAATTCTCCATAAGTATTTCGAAGGTACGTGACATCTACCGTGGATTAAGGTATATTTCAGTGATGACGGTCCGTGCCCAGTACTAGGTCGTATAATTAATATAGGGCTAGTATAATCATTTTATTATAAAATAAAATAAAAAGTATACAACGAAGAACAATGGGTAATTTGTATAGACTCCGCACCAAGTCTCCAACAGCGATGATACTTACGTCATATGAAAGCTTTTGGCATGCACTTTAATACATTTAAAAGGAGCGAAGTTCAAATCGAGTGCTAATAGTGTAAATTTCTGCATTAAAGAAATATTTTCATACATTACTATCACGTTATATACATTCTACTAATCCTTGAACAGTGATGAAACGTATGTCATACGAAAGCTTTTGACACACACCAAAACTTTCGTATGACATGTTCGTATCTTTGAGCATGAATAAAGTACAGACTTTATTCATTCTAAAAGAGCTAAGATCGAATCGAGTGCGAATAGGATGATTTTCTGCGTTAAAGAAATATTGTCATATATTACTGTCACGTATATAATATAGACTCTACCTATCCTCTAATAGTGTTAAAACCTGTCATACAGAATATATTAGCTTGTACTTTATTTCATTCAATAAGAGCTAGCTTCAAATAGGTCGTAGAATCGTGTTTTGCTACATTAAATAAATATATTACGTACGGTAACGGCACTTTTCTTAGACTCTACCGTCATCTATTATCTACAGACTCAGTTTCAATTCAATTGAAAATACATCCTAAACTATATCGGGTTTATTTCGTACCATATTGTCACTAACTCTTAATCGCATTTAGTTCGCTTCTTAGTAGATTGGTAGAGTCTATAAAACATCTCTGTATTGTGTAAAAATATTTATTTAATGTTCCAAAACACCATTTTCGCGCTCGATTCGAAGCTAGAAGGAAATGGATGTTGAGTCGGTGCCATTGCAATTTAATGGTAAATTATGACACTGACTCAAAATTTATTATTTATATATCTTTTGTGTCGTCTTTATTTATGTTCAAAAGTTTAGTTTACTATTTTTAGTGAATCATCAAAACCGGTGGATAAATGACTAGCGCGACATTTTATTCTTTCTACTCCGATTTCACCCCCTTAGAATGGAATTTTACAAGAGACATGTTTCTCAACTTACATAATTTAATTCCATAGAGTAAGAAATTAGTAATTCTATGTACATTATTAATTTCTTCATAAGTCCACTTACATATTACGTGAGTATAAGTTACAATTATATAAAACATAAATGTTATGTCCTTTGTAACAATTGAATTAATTATTTGAGTGGTAGAGCCACGCTGTAGACAGTTTTATTGAGTGATAGAGCCACGCTGTATACAATTTTGTCTACAGCACATTAGCATTATTAGATCTCGCTACCCTGATACGAATGACATAGCCTCTACTAGCTGTGCTACTAGTAAGGCTTGCGCTAGACAATTTCGTCTACAACATGAATGGGACCGCTCGACCGGGTTATTATCTCACAGAAAACCGACGTAAAGTAGCGGCTTACTGCTGCGTTTCGTACGGTAAGTGAGATATCCGAAGGACCAAACCTTCCTTCCCTTCTCCATGCCTTAAAGGTCGACAACGCGCCCATGATTCTTCTGGTATTGTGGCCGTACATAGGCGTTGGAGATCACTCAGATGACCCATCCACTCGTTTGATGGCCTAATCTATTAAAAAACAGACTCACCTGAATATCCTTCAACAAGTCAAAGTGCTTTGCAAACAGCTGTATATACTTGTAATAGCACGGTCCTGCGGGATACGATGGAGTGCCTTCTGGGAACGGGAAGCCTGAGAACTCCATGGTTTGCCGCGGTGTGTTTGTCCTAAAATATAAGTGGATAAGAATGTAGAACTTCAAATCATAGAGTATTTTTTCAAAGAAATGATACAATGAAAAGGAATTTAAAATAAATGTTTATTTAAATATATTCATGCTGCCATGTTACTAAAACCGATGAAAAATATCTAAAAATTAATTTAACCAATTTAGTGTTGGTGGTATTGCTGTTTAATTAATTAATGAATAAAATAACCCACTATAAATTAGTTATGACTGCCTTGGTGGTGCAGTTGTAGTGCGTTTGCGCTGCCGCTGAGGTCTCGGGTTCGATCCTCGGGTCAGGCAAAAGTGACTTTGAGTTTTTCTATTACGAAATGCTCTGTATCAAACCGGAGACTGGAATTTGTGCCCGGTATGGCGATAGGCTCGCCCCCTATCACATCATGGGACGGCGATACGTTCGGCAAAATGTGGGTGGTACTGGTTACACCTCTGCCTACCCCTTCGGGGATTACAGATGTGAGGGCGTGGTATAGATTAGTTAAATTTATTTTGAGTCACTTTAGTAAAAAAAATATTTTTTACTATTTAGAGAAATAATTATTTAAATCAGTGCATAAATGGGAAAGTGTTTCGATAGTATACACATTCATAATATGACGTTATTGTCATAATTTTAATATTAATTGGTATCATAACATCAAAAGTTACACATATAAACCTACAACTTAACATAAATAGGTATAGTTATATTTAGTTGGGAGGTCCCTCTTATAAGAGCGGTCGTGTGGGTTGGTACTACTGCTTTGTCTATTTCTGCCACCAAGCAGCAGTGTGTAAGCACTGTTGTGTTATTTCGGTTTTAAGGACACTGAAACAAATTAAATTACTGGACATTATGAGACTTAACATTTTATTTTAAAAACTCATTTTATGTCTCAGGGTGACGAGTGCATTCCAATGCCATGCAGTGCTTTGTGATTCAAGATTCTGTGTGGTGTTTTGTGGTTCTTCTGTTAATGAGCAGGCGTGGCGCTTACCATCAGGCGAGCGTCCTGCTCGTTTTGTCATTCAGGCTTATAAAAACGTAAGCCGGTATACGTAGAATGATTTTCAAATACGTATATCGTATCGTACACATCGTCTATCGTACACAATATCTCACCATGAGCTTCCACAGTATGCCTACTAATAATTATTGTTCAAAATCATTTGTAATGGATGTTATACATATGTGGGCATTTATACATACTTATAAATAATAATCTGTTTGAGTTCTATTATTATAGAACTAAAATAACAGAATACTAAATGTTGTATTTGAAAAATGTAACAAATCATTTTCTCGTGAACCATTTTTATTAATGGGCCGGCTCGACCCGGTTGACTTCCCTGTCCTTTAAGGTCGGCTTCTATAATTATTCTGATATTGTGAGCGTTCATGGTTCATAGAGATCACTTACCATTAGGTGCCCCACTTGCACGTGGGCCACCTTCTACTATAAAAATGCGTGTGTTGAATAATTCATAAAAATGTTGAGTGTTGGAGTCATGCTGCAGCTAATTGGTAAAGCCACACTGTTAAGTCTACAGCATGAATGGTCCGGGTCAACCGGGCTGTTGCCACTGTCTCACAGAAAACCGACGTGAAATAGTAGCTTGCTGTAACGTTTCGTACGGTGAGATATCTGGAGGCCCAAATCCCTTCCCCTTTCTAATCACTTAATTATCCCTTTCGTTTATGGTTGGCAACGCACCTATAATCAAGTATTGTGGGTGTTTATGGATGGTGGAGATCACTCACCATCAGGTGCCTCAATTGCACGTTTATCGGCCTCGGCTATAAAAAACTTATTATAAATAATAAAATAAATAGATAAATACACCCAACAGTCACACACATCGTCCCGACCCCACACTAGGTTAACCTGTATCGTGGGTATCTGGAACTACGACGGACTTGCGGTCCCACAACACCCAGACCCGAAACAAATATTTGTGGATTAGACAAACATTAATTGTCTCGGTGTGGGAATCGAACCCACGGCCTCACGCTTCGCAGCCGGCTACTAGCCCACTGCGCCACGGAGGCTGTCATTAATACAAAACAATAATACAATACAATATGTTATTATTTCCTTACTTAGTATACAATACAATCAATCAACTTATATTAATTACTTACTACGTCATTGAAGGCTAAAATAAATTCGGTAGACACGTGTATTGTGGCAGGTAAACAATTTGCCAGTCACATTTCTTGCTACGAACACATTGAACCGGTTTTGCATTAAAATTAGTTATTCTTAGAAGTATTTTTATTACATACGTAGTGTCGAGATTGTCAGTAAGAGATATAATGGCTATTCATTTTTTATTATATTTAGATGGTAGGTATTGAAGCCAGTGAAACTACTAGGCACAATGAGACTTAATATCTTATGGCTCGGGGTGACGATGGCAGTCCAGTGCCATGCTATACTCGTCTCATCTCTAACGCTAATTTAAAAAAATAGGGTTTTTTTCATATTTCAAACAGCGCCTCAAATTATAGACCTATATCTATATTACCAGCTCTTAGTAAGGTTTTTGAAAAAATCATGCTGGACCAAATGCTGGCGCATTTTGATAGGAATAGGATATTACATAAGAATCAATTTGGGTTTACAAAAAATCGGTCTACTCAAGATGCTGGATCAGCTTTAATGACATCTGTGTTAGAGACCTGGGAGGGATCGCAGGATGCTCTAGGGGTGTTCTGCGATCTCTCCAAGGCATTTTACTGTGTCGACCACCAAACCCTTATTGCTAAACTCAAATATTACGGAATTTGTGGCACATCACTTAATGTTGTAATATCCTACTTATCAGGTCGGGAACAAAGGGTATATATTGACGGTGTCACTTCAGTAGGATCTTCAGTCAAAATAGGGGTTCCACAGGGTTCCATTCTGGGCCCTTTTCTATTCTTAGTTTATTTAAATGATCTCCCTTACATGGTAGAAAAAATGACAGACATAGTGTTGTTTGCTGACGACACGTCGTTAATATTTAAAGTAAACCGTAAGGATGAAGATCTGGTTACACCCAACAATATTCTTAATTTAATCTTAAATTGGTTCTCTGCAAATAACCTTTTGTTAAATGCAGGGAAGACAAAATGTATTCGATTTGCATTACCAAATGTTGCAAAAGTAAATTCACGCATAGAATTAAACGGAGAAACATTGGATCTAGTCTCCTCATCAGTTTTCTTAGGAATCACTTTAGACAGTAAATTGCAATGGGATCCACAAATAGAAAGATTATCTGGTAAACTTAGTGCTGCAGCTTTTGCTGTCCGGAAAATGAGACGCTTGACTGATGTTTCAACGGCTAGGTTAGTATATTTCGCATACTTTCACAGTATTGTGTCCTACGGCATTCTATTGTGGGGATCAGCTGCTGATATAGACACTATATTTATACTACAAAAAAGAGCAGTTCGTGCTATTTATGACCTGGGTAGCCGCGATTCCTTACGATCTGTATTCAAGGAAAGTAATATACTGACTATGCCGTCTGAATACATCTATCAAAATATTATGTATGTTCGTAAAAATCTTTGTAAATTTTGTAAAAATAGTGACGTTCATAATATAAATACAAGAAACAAAAATAAACTCGTAGTACCCGCTTTTAGAATAGTTAAGACTAAAAAGTCATTTATGGGTAACAGCGTTAAATTTTATAACAAGCTCCCAAATAGTGTGATCGATATGCCCGAAAAAATGTTCAAAGCACACATTAAACGTGTGCTTATGACTAGGGGCTATTATAATGTTAAGTAATATCTAGAGGATAGAGATGTTTGGCGTTCGGTTCATCCTTGCATACTGTGACCTCCTGGGGCCCTAGCTTGTAGACAATGTAGGGAATAATTTAATTTAATTTAATAAATGTAAATAATATATAATATGTTCAAGTAAGTACGATATAAATAAATTGCACAATAATATTAAATAACTACACTAAAACAATATATTAAATAAATGTATTAATAAAATTTAAATACCATATAAAAAAGACGACCGATCACGTAAAATAAAAATTGGCAATTTTAAATTGACAAGTCATTATTGTTGAGATTATAGAAATTGGACCAAAAACAAGCCCACTAAGTTTGTTTCGCCGGGTCTTCTCAGACAGGGTCGCGTTTGGATCCGGTGGCAGTTTTAAAACAACAATTTAGAGGTACACATGGTCCGTATCAATCACCTTAAAATAAAAATAGGACTTTTTATTTCCCTAATTTATTTTGGTATGATAAATCGGACCAAAAACAAGCCCACTGAGTTTGACTAGCTGGATCTTCTCAGGACTGGGTCGCGCCGCGTAAAATCCAGTGGTAAACTAAGCCCACTGAGTTTGTTTCGCCGGGTCTTCTCAGGTTGGGTCGTTTTGGATCCGGTGGTAGTTTTAAACCACGTGCCGTTTCGGTAATGCCTATGGTCCATATCGACCTTTAAAACAGAGAAAAAATAACAATAATAATAATACTTAACAATCCTGGACTAATATAAAAATATTGTGAACTTTATAGTTGCCCAGTGTATTTTGACGATGCTATGTATGTTACGTATATATTAGCTGATATGATTTCTGTACTTACATAAGTTTCTTTATTTTGTACTGACTTGTCATAAGCGCTATTTTAATTGCCTACATGATGAATAAAACTATTTCATTTCTTTTTGCAACTTTAGACAATACTAAACGATAAAGAGCTGAGCTTTCGTCTGACTTCAGCATTGTTATTCTCACTCACGCATTTCACTTAATGTATAGGGATGTAGTCGACAAACTATCAACAGTATATTTTTTACTGGATTTATCAGATTCCTGTTATTTAAATATAATGATCGTTATTTAAGAGTTCAATGGCTTATGTTAAATTTCTTAGTTTAACAGCCTAATGATGATGTTCTAAATTTAAATATAGTTGCTATAGGTTGGTGGTAGGTTGATTAGTACAAACGAAGATAATATTAAAATATAAACTTAATTAACTACTATTCGGAAACACAAATGATTATATTTAAATATGTGTATTTTTAATTCCTTATTTTAATGCTTCTTAATCTTTTCTTTCTGCCTGGCTTTGTCCCAGGGTTATGTCAGGGTCCGCTTTCTCATACCATAGATTTTATGGTATTTGGTACACTATGGGACGACCCGCCGTCTGACGCCGCACAACCCGCAACAGAAATCAAGTTTCGCATTGCCTCGTCCGTTAATCAGCAGAGTGTACCACGTGCCGGTGAGATTGGCTTTGCGCCTAAGATATTGGTGGCCTACTCATCCCGGATCTAGGGGGGGGGGGGGGGGAAACAAGGGCAAATTGTACCCAGTATGGCGTTAGGCTCACCCCCTATCACATCATGGGACGGAAATAAGCTCTGCGAAATGTGGGTGTACTAGTTACCTCTGCACCTCTACACCTCTGCCTACCCCTTCGGGGATTACAGGCGTGTGTGCGTAGATAATTATTATCTAATATCCGTGATTTCACTCTGTATCCAAACAATGCGCGTGAATACATACACGCTCGTAAAACACTGCCATTTTAACAGTTTTTGCATCATTATAGCAATACATACTTTACTATACAGTACTATATTCGCTATGTATATAGTTCTGAGAAATTACACACACATTGCTTTCTTTATTAAAGGGGGGGGGGGGGGGGGTTCTCGAATGGAGGCCACGTACGGGCAAGCGTAACAGAGGACGGCCAACAGGTCGGCCTGGAAGGCATTAGGGGAGGCCTATGTTGATCAATTAACATCAGGTGACCTAATTGCCGGCCTATGCTATAAAAAGGCAGTGGTAACGACCAGCTTCCAGCCAGACCATTCGTGCTGTAGAGAAACTTTCTATAAAGTGGCTCTTTTTTTTACTAGTCCTGTGTTATATACGTCCCACTGCTGGGCACGGGCCTCCTCTACTGAATGAGAGGGATTAGGTCTTAATCCACCACGCTGGCCTAATGCGGATTGGCAGCCTCGGGTGCTACCACTCAAATATTTCACTTATTACCACAAAAAAATGCACGTTCCATTGTAATAGAGAAGAATATTTTGGGCTCTCTGTTACTGAATATTGTACGACTAAACTTATACAGATTAAGGTCCTGCTGGTTTCTTAGAACAAAGCGAGGCATGAGCCGCTGTCCTTGCAAATCGATATTGGTTACACATAGCTTTACACACCCAATAATGCCACAAAAAATAGCATACTAGAATAAATTATTAAAAGAATGGATAAAAAACGCACTATACTTCCGCTAGTGATAAAAAATAAGGTTAACAGCTGTGGTTTTATATTTATTACATACCACTGTCACTTATTGATTTATTGTCTTGTAATAGACAAAAGGTATATATATAATTGTGTTTATATTAATATTATACAACCTTTCCATAATCTTGTACCAAAGCTAAGATATTACGTAAAAACTGGTTTACTTTTATATAGAGTCGATGGACTTCGAGGACTCATAACTTTCCATAATAATTATAATCAGCTTGCATTATGTTTTGCTAAATAATGTGGTCTAACAAGACTAAACTGTTTATATTTAAAGCAGTTTTAACCATTTTTATTTTGGTGTTAGCTTAAATCTACATGCATAATGTTATACATAAAATATATATTGTCTGTATCCCCGAAGACTTTTGCGGTACAAAAGCATGAAGAGTAGGTGTGAACATACATATACATACGCACTCACACCCACATTTCGCCGAGCTTATTTCCGTCCTAGGATGTAATAGGGGGCTAGCCAAGCGTTATACCGGGCACAATTCCAGACTCCCGGCTGATACTGAGCATTTCATAATACGAAAACCCAATAAATATAAGTTTTACCTGACCCAGGGATCGAAGCCTAGACCTCAGCACAGCAGTCGTACCGCGCACGCATTACAACTGCGCCAACGAAGTAGTCTGTGATAATTATCACAGAGCCTTCACTTTTGTAACAGATTAACATCGAATGATAATGGGTCATCAGAACGGCGCCATGAGCAGTAAAAATAAATAGATATTGTTGATTACAAAAAAAAAACTAAATGTCGGCATAAACTCGGTTGAGTTGGAAAATTATGATATCAAGAGGTAGAGTGGTAGAACCGCGCTGTAGACAGTTTTTTCTACAGCAACTTGACCGGGTTGTTTAACAGTTTGAGGGGTTTTAATCGATTTAAAATAGCAGGTCCAGTATGTATGTACTCATTATTTATGTAAAATAAAAAAATAGGTACATGAGAATATTATTGTAGCAAAGTTCTTATATCAATTTTATACAAAAAAAGACTCTCTTATTTTTCATATATTTCATTTTATCATAAAAGTACTATACGCACTGTACAATAAGTGATATGCACATATACACCTACATAATCTTATGTCCTAAATTATTAGTACTTTTTCCCGCGTATCTCTGGCATTTCATAAAAGAATTTGATGATTCTATTTTTTTATACACAAAGTTGGTTCAAGTAAGTAATAAAAATAGAACTGTCATGACAACCTCCGTGGCGCACCGGGCGAGTAGCCGGCTGCGAAGCGAGAGGCCGTGGGTTCGTTCCCGCACCGAGACAAATGTTTATGTAATCCACAAACATTTGTTTCGCGTCTGGGTGTTGATGGACCGCAAGTCGCAAACCTAGTGTGGGGTCAGGACCATGTCTGTGACTGTTGGGTGTATTTTATTTAAGTAGACGGTTCTAAAAAGTAGTTTTTTTGTACGTCAATGGTTGATAGCACCGACTCATAATTAGTTAATTATTTGTTCTTCAGTCGGTGCTATTTGTGTTGTTTTTACATCATACACGAATTCTTGTGATCAGTTACGTATACTTCAATACTTGGAAAACAGCAAATATATAATCTTTATGTCTCTGTTTATGTGCCTTTATACATAGCCATTCTTCATTCTTCCTTATTTCTACTTGCCGTACCTTACCTCAAGTTTTTGTACATGCTAGTGAAGAGCGGCAGGCCATCTTCATCTATGCCGACATGGGGATCGAACCTCCAAGTACCACCGATGTGTCTGGACGCCTCAAACAAGGTGAAGTTCACGCCATATTGTTTCATATGTCTTGCTGTAGCCAGACCGGCGAACCCCCCCCCAATGATGCAGGCGCGTTTTGCGTGCTGTAACAATTACATATTATATTATAACATGTGAAGTTCCAACCAATAAAATGATCATGAATCTTACATACGCACTCGCCTGTAATCCCCGAAGTAGAAGGCAGAGGTGTTACCAGTACACTCACATTTCGCCAAGGTTATTTATGTCCCATGATGTGATTGTATATTGCCATACCGGAGACAATTCCAGACTCCGAGCTGATACTAAGCATTTCGTAATAGGAAAACCTAATATAACTTTTACCCGACCCGTGACCTCAAGCACAGCAGTCATACCGCATACACATTACAACTGCACCACGGAGGCAGGAATCTTACTTTAATATAAATTTGATCCATATAGTGCTAATAGTAACTATCCAAGTAAAACGGCTGTGATATACAGACGGACAGACAAACATGACAAAATTATAAGGATTCCATATTTGCCATTTGGCTACTGAATCCTAATAAAAAGGAAAGGTCAAGATTGATTTGTCTGACCTGAGATTTAAACCTAGGATTTTACGGCTATGTCAACCTAAATACGCTGCCACGAGACAGGTGAGGTAGGTAATAAAAATAAGATGCATTGATTTATTTGCAAAATTGTTGCGATCAGTTAACACCTATAGATACTTGTATGCAATATGCAATTTGCATGCATCATGGTCGTTGAACACGGTTTGTGTGTGGCACACGGCACAATGCGGGTCGCGATTGTTTCTTCGACATGTGATAACAATACTGTCATCATCGTTAGCCTATTTTAGCTATAAATATACACACAAGGCGAGGCATAGAGCAATCTGTAGGCCTAGTACGAGTTACAAATACGTTCACAGTTTTCGAATTCGTATAAAATTACTACCGTCGAAGTGTCAAACTAGTAATTCATACGGTAATAAAGGAAAGAATCGCTTGAAAATAAATTTCATATTCGACGAATATAAAATTAACCATATTATTAATTTTAATTGATGAATTTTAGTAGCCACTAGTGGGAACTATGATGATAGTTCCCACTAGTGGCTACTAATCTCGTCGTATGGAAAGAATTCGAAAACTTTCATCGTTTAGGAAAACTATTAAAACTTGTACTAGGCCTACTGTTAAAGCACGTATGGGCTGGCTCGACCGGGTCATTATTACCATCTCACAAAAATCCAATGTAAAGTAGCAGCTTGCTGCTGCGTTTCCTACGGTTAGTGAGATATCCTTATGTCTTGGGGTGACGAGCGTAGTTCAGTACCATGCAATGCTTTTTAATTCCAAGTTCTGTGTGGTGCTGCTTTTGTTTATGGGCAGGCGAGGCGCTTACTATCAGGTGAGCAACCTGCTAGTTTCTTCATTCAAGCAAATAAAAAATAAAATCAAATAATCTATAAACATTGCATGTGTATCTGTTACATAAATGGTAAGCCAGTGGTAAATGTGTAAAGGAAATTTAACGTTATGCTAATGGGCATGTAAATTATACTAGCGAGATATAGATAATATTTTAGTAACTGTATGTCGCCACAGATTCACAGAAAAAACATGATGTGATCGAGTTTATGTGGGTCGCTTTAGCGATTACAAAAAGTAAGGTAATTCATTTTCGTAAATAAATAATGATCTACCACTTAGTCTACATGTTTGTACTTAAAAATTGAGAAATGTTAACAGTGTTAGAGCCAAGTTGTAGACAGTTTCGTCTACAGCGGGAATGGGCCGGCGCGACCGGGTTGTTACCACTGGCGCACAGAAAACCGACCTAAAGTAGCGGCTTGCCACTGCGTTTCATACGGTGAGTGAGATATCCGGAGGCCTAAATCCCCCTCCCCTTCCCCATCCCTTAATTATCCCTTTCCTTTAATGTCGGCAACGCGCCTATGATTTTCTGGTACTGTGGGCGTACATGGGCGGTGGAGGTCACTTACCATCAGGTGACCCCCTTGCTCGTTTGCCGGCCTATGCTATAAAAGAAAGCATAGTGAGGACAGGACAGGTGACAACAAGTTAGAGATTTCGTTTCGAAAAATCACACATGAATTGCCCAGGGTTGGAATTTGTGCATGGTATAGCGCTTCCTATCACATCATAGAATAAAAAGCGGGTGCACTAATTACAGCTCTGAATACCCCTTCGGTATATTTCGATATAAACATTATTTAAAGCTTTTTGATTCATTTCCCAAATATACAACAAGTTAAAAACAATACAAACTAACTGTATTCTTATAAATGAAAATCAATAAAACCATCCCATTATATTTCGCATATCGCAACTAGGTATTATAATATCCTCTTGAATCGTTTAAAGAATGATTCACAATATTGCAAAACAATGGCCTTCTTGGACTTGATGATCAAAATGACGTCAATCGATAAAAAAATGTAAACCTCCTTCAGTTTCAAGAGGATAATCATGCCAGTATATCCATACTAATATTATATACACGAAAGTAACTCTGTCTGTTTGTGACGTTTTCACGGCCACACGGCCACTGTCTCACAGAAAACCGACATGAAGTAGCAGCTTCCAGTTTGTTTCGTACGGTGAGTGAGATATCCGGGGCCTAAATCCTCCCCTTTCCAATCCCTTTATTAGCCCTTTCCTTTAAGGTAACGCATCCATGATCCTTAGGTATTGTTCATGGGCGGTGGACATAGGAGAGCACTTACCATCAGGGGATCCACTTGCTCGTTTGCCAGCCTCTGCTATAAAAAAACGAGTGGACGGACTTGAATGAAATTTGGTAAGGAGATAGGTTATATCCTGGGAAAGGACATAGGGTACTTTGTGTCCCTTCACGTATTCACGCTGGCGGAGTCGCAAGCAAAAGCTAGTTTACCAAAAACCATTTAGTTTTGACACCATATCATTCTTTTTATTTTATATTAGCCCAGTATTATACTGTACTACAGGTGGGCCCGGACCATTTATCATTCATCGGGATACAAATCTAATCCCGCAATATAATATTTTTATAAAAACACACTCAGATCATTGCCTAACATGTGTGTTGGACACAGGACTTTCATTTCGCAGCAGACGTATATCGCCATTTGACCAATGAGGCGAAATTAATTCAACCAAATTGTTTTACCTTACGAAATCAGCGCTTGCCTAACAATTTAAAGTTTAACGCTTCTTGGCCTGTTTTTATCTACAATTGGTTATAGCCTAACTTTATGATATTTTATATAATTGCATGTCCACTATAATGTCATTAGGAGAACGGAATAGCCTTGTAATGCGCTGTTTTGCCTGTTATTTGAAGCTATCAGGTGGATTATATGACTTGTCAAGGATCTGTGCAGATTAATTGATCATATTATTGCCAGCATAACGACATAACAGCTGCCTATTTATATTATTGTATATTAACGTAAAGGCACCTTTTAATAAACTCCTATCACCGCCACTTTTTTTAAATCGACATTTTAAAGTATTGTGTTAGAATTAGAAGTGGTTGCTTCAGAAAAAATGAAGATATATTATTATTACAAATATCTATCATACGCTTGTGTGCATAAATCAATAATTTAAAGAGTAATTGAACAATTCGTCGGAGGCTTCCGCAAACATTGTCCTGCTCCCGATAACATAAGTAAACTCATTTTTTTTTGTTAAGGAAAATTATGCACTACAAGGTAAAAATTATATTGAATCTTTTAATACCTGATACATTCTCACTACTTTCATAAATACAACTAGAAAATTTCACGAATTTCATTAAAATGTAGCAGTAACCTTAACAATATTCGCATTTCTTTTCGTTTACCGACCCATGACAGTGTTAGATGTTTTAGGAATAGATATTTTAAATTTCATTTATCTTATCCTAATCATTGGATACATGGCGAGTCTGAATGGTACAGTTGGGAGGGGAAGGCCTCTCCGAACTTTCGTAGATCAAGTTGGAGATATTCTCGAGAAAGGCCAGGTCAGGAGTATACCGACGCGTACCCTATACCGACGTGCATGTATTAAAAATTTTATGAGAGTGAAGGAGGCCAAAGAGGTGTTAACACACCGTAGCATCGTAGCAAGTGAAAATCCGTTATCTCTGCCTACCCCTATGAGAAACAGGCGGGAGTCTATGTATGCATGTAATACTTTATTGGTAGCCTGTTAGAATAATTTGATTATTACGATAATTTTAATTTGAGTCATTACCGCCTTACATATATTTAGGCGTAGGTGCCGATCATTATGATACGAGTATCAACATAGTTGTTAATCTTCATTATATGTTAATGTAGGAGGCATAAGTGTTAAATATTGTTTTTGTAGTTGAAATATCTCTAATATTAAACATATATATAGGCTATTGATATTAAATATAATTCAATATTATGATAAAAAGATATATTATCTCAATATGTATACTTTATAATGTAGGTTGTTAATTGGAAATACGATTTCCTTTACTAAAACCTATTACTGATCTAAAACATACAATATAAACAATTTTCTGTATCATCAGTTATGTAATTGCTTTGTATAGACAAGGTATAAATAAGTATATGTAAATATTCATACATAATCTGACGCCTTTATCACCAAAGGGGTGCTACCAGTTTTACACCCACGTTTTGCCGAGCTTACTTCCGTCCCATGATGTGGTAGCCTATCGCCATACAAGGCACTAATTCAAATACTGGGCAATACATGTGTGATTTTTGAATCGAAAATTCATAACACAAATTGTGATTGCCTAACCTGGGAAGTGAACTAAAAGCCTTCACGGTTCTCATAGTAAGCCACTAGACCTATAAGGCGATGTAAATATTCACCCAACAGTGAACTACGTCTTAATTGTTACACTTAAATTTTCCAGTCGTTACAATCAATATTAACAATACTTCATAATCTGAACTTATTGCCGTCCACTGTTGGACGTTGGCCTCCCCAAGTCAGCGTCAACGATCCCGGTCTTGAGCAGCCCTCATGCATCCGCTACTCGCCACCTTTTTAAAGCCGTCGGTCCGTCGTCGTGCAGACGGCATCCTAAATTTCGTCGGGTTAAGCACTGTCTCCACTTCAGCATGTGTCTGCTCCACCGGTCGGTCCGTCTGCAGACATGAGTGGCCCATTTCCACTTAATTCGTTCAGTTGGATTAGGTAATTCACGGTCGTGGATTGATAGGTATGGTGTTAAAAAGCTGTGATATATTTGAATACGTAAAAGACTTAAAAAAAAATTTTTATATAATCGTCTTGTTAATTTAGCTGTTGGTAATTAGTGCCGCAAAAACAGTAATATGAACAAGACCTATCCGGTGGATCGGTAATAGGAATATTGATCAGCTACGCTTATTTTTTAATTGTTCAATTATTCTTGCATCAATAAAGAACATTATTAACGCCTCCGTAGCACAGTAGGCAAGTGCCGACTGTGAAATGTGAGGCCGCGGGTTCGATCCCCGCACTGAGACAAATATTTGGGTGTTGTGAAACCGAAAGTCTCTCGTAGCTCCTGATACCCACGACACAAGATTGGTATCTTACTGTGAGGTCAGGGCTATGTGTGTACCACGCGGTGGGGCGGTACCCATAAAGGGTTTCCCAACGTTAAAAAAAAAAAAGGGCTATGTGTGTGACTGTTGGGTGTTATTTATTTATTTATTATTTCAAGAACTAGAATAAAATAAAAATACAGCCAAGTATGTGACGCACAGAATAAACACTATTACAACTAAATATTGACTCAAATTGACACCTTAGGTTTGACTCAAGTTGACAACTTAGGTACTTGTAATAAACTTTTGAAAGACCCTAAAAATTACATACCTAGGTACTAAGAGGAAAACAAATAAGAAAAAACTGATAAACATTGTAATTAAAAAATATATGAATACATTTAGGAATTATTTCAAACCATGCTTCCGTGTAACATTGAGTTTTTGCTTTATTTGTCACAGTTGGTATTTTTAATGCTTCCCATATTAAATTAAATTGCTAGTAAAATAAATTATCTATTTAAAGACTGTTATTAGTTTCAAACTTCGCCTGTACTCTACTTTGCATAAGGATTTATGTACTTATAATTATAATTATTTTAACTTCCTTTTGTCAGTCAGCTTAATATATATTTTTCGGTACATGAAACGTTTTTTAGGGTTCCGTTCCCAAAGGGTCCCAGCAAATCCATATTGCAAAACAGCGCTGCGCCGCGCCATCTGTGCATTATTTAAAAAAAACTCTATCTGTTGAACGAATCAGCAATAGATATTTTTTTTACAGAATATGAGTTTTTATGGTGGATATCCTAACTTTCTTTCCTGATGTTATCACGGCTTTATGCCAGGGTCCGTTTTCTCATACCATAGATTTAATGGTATTTTGAATCATATGGGGCGACCCGCCGTCTGATTCCCACAACCCGCAACGGGAACCGAGTTTCGTCATGGCCTCGTCTGTTAAGCAGCAGAGTGTACCACATACAGTTGAGGTTGACTTTGAGCCTAAGATGCTAGTAACCCACTTACACTCTAATATCATACTTACATACATACGCACAGAGGTGTAACTAGAGCAGAGCAGAGCTTATTTCCGTCTCATGATGTGATAAGGGCGAGCCTATCAACAGCATTTCGTGATAGAAAAACCCAATAACATTTTCAAATGACCCGGGGATCGAACCCGAGACCTCAGCACAGCAGTCGTAACACGTGCGCATTACAACTGCGCCACCGAGGTAGTCCAATATCCTAACAAATAACAATAAACAAACAATACCTAATCATTTATGGATGTGGGAGTACGGAATACAAAATTCGAAGTTGGAGGATTGTATTATTAAAGAAATTTAATAATAAGAATCATTATGATGCAATACAATAATCTGTATGCAGCTACAGCTACGTAAACAAGTGTAGTCGATATCAGTCATGCGTGAACCATTCACTAAATTACATGCTCCTAATGTATACATCTATTACCACAAACGGTATAGATAAGGTACAAATACGAGTAAATGTACCAGAAACAACGAATAACCATCACCTGGTGTTAAGTACTTGACAAAATCATTGTTGCTATACTGACATGCTCTCGTTTCTGCGCAAAGCAAACAATAGTATTTTTTTTAACCACAAGCCGCTATCACGATTAGGTGGGTCACCTGATGGTAAATGAACTCCACCGCTCATGTACGCCCACAATACCAAAGGATCATGGGCGCGTTGCCGACCTTAAAGGAAAGGGATAATTAAGGAATTGGAAAGGGGAGGGGATATGGGCCTCCGGTTAACTAACTTCCTCTCAATAACCTAGTATGTAATGATTTTTATTTTCTACGAATGTCAACTCTTTCTTTTAATCATGATAAATCATAGAATAAACACACAAAAAGAATTGCTCAATTTGTGAATCGAGCCATGTTCCATGATACATGACTGACATGCTCCGCCACTACAACAATGAGGCAATTTAAACGTAAACCATACAACCTAGGGTCACATTATAAATTAGTATACATATTTATTTTTAAGGTACCTAGCGGTTACTTACGGTTTGGTTGTACCTATGTACGGAAACAATTTTTTTATTATACAGTATGTAACAAAAACCCTGTTAGCCCTTTTTGGGTCGTGAAGATAGCCATATAGGCAGCCTAATAAAAATAGTTAAATTAAGAAAATAATAATAATAAGCGAAATATTATACTTACACAGGTAGCTTAGGAAAATAACATATTAAGTTTTTTTTATTTACATCTGAATTTCTGTGGGTACTGACGATGTCAGGTGCGCAGCGCATTTTATGTACGTGGACGCTGCACCTTGCTATCTCGCTTTGGCTCAAATTCATTGCTCTTGAGGTGAGGTGTTCAATCGGAATACGGTTTACAAACAATAAATTAATTAAAATAAAAAATATATATGATTATTTTTATAGTTAAATTTTCGTATGCGAGTTTTTTTCATTACGTTTGATTATCGATTCTGATATGACAGTTAAAACGCCCAACAGGGTTTATGTTACATATTTTACACACACGTTTCACCCGAGGCGGTAGAACCACGTGCGCAATGATTAGATTTTATTCGACGCATTTGTTAGCTTTAATCCGCAACCCGGATACATTTGCGTAAGCACTATAAGGAAATATATTTGCAATGTTACCTACTAGTACTCTGTTATAGATTAATATGTAGCCGTTAATGGCATCGTCGTATATTGCACCTTTACTAGGAAGATGACAAAAAAGTAATTGTCGATGGTTAAAGTCTCTTTATTACTATCATTATCTATTCCCAAGTACCTTTCGTCCGAAACAAAGCCGTTTCATGAAGTCACAATTAAGATTGATTGATTTTTTTATGAGGAAAAGACACAAACGCGCGCCGCTAACACGGCATGCTCGTACATAAGTCGCTACTCCGTTCATTGTAGGTATCGATAGCTACGAATATATATATCAACGTTGGAATATAGCTACTAAATATGGCCCTTCTATACATATAATGAAATCGTAAACAAAATGATCAAATGTTTGTTCACGGTAATCTCCACAATGACGGATCCATATTATATCAATATTAAGATATTCTTGTGTTTATAAAAATATTGTGTCACTTTTATAGTGCGTCCGTTGGTTATATACAATGTGTTACAGAAAGGTGTGGTTTTTTAGCATAGGCCGGCAAACGAGCAAATGAGTCACCTGATGATAAGTGATCTCCACCGCCTATGTACACCCACAATATCAAAAGAATCATGAGCGTTACCAACCTTAAAGGAAAGAGATAATTAAAGGATTGGGAAGTGGAGGGAGATTTGGGCCTCCGGATATCTCACTCACCATACAAAACGGAACAAGCCGCTGCATTACGTCGGTTTTCTGGGAGAGAGTGGTAACGACCAGGTCGAACCGGCCCATTCGTGCTGTAGAGAAAACTGTCTACAGCGTGGCTCTATCACTCATATTTTATAACATACACTTGCCAGTGAGTGTTTATGTCCGGAACATCCTAAAATTTCACGCTAAATTTAATTACTTATTCATTACGATCGATCACATCTCTAATAAATTGAAGTGCGTGAACGAGAGTAATAATTATGGAGTGGGATAAAATCTCAGATGTTTATTATTTACTAGCTGTTGCCCGCGGCTCCGCCCACGTGAATTGACTTTTCCGAAATAAAACGTAGCCTATAAACGTCTCCAGGGTCCCATCTATCTCTACATCAAAATCGGTTCAGCGATTTAGGCGTGAAAGCGTAAGAAACAAAGAGATATATTTTTTCATAAAAAGTATCCTGTTACTTCTTATACCTCCAAGAATATGTGTACAAAGTTTCATGATGATCGGTTAAGTTTTTCACGTGAAAGCGTAACAAACATACTTACATTCACATTTATAATATTAGTATGATTATTATCCAAAGTTGCAAGTCGAATATCGACATGTTACTCATTAGATAATAAAGAAAATACTTTATTTATGTTCTAGCAACGCAATCTGATTTGTGTGATATTACGGGTGGTTAAATACTTATATCGAATACGTTGCTTAAATTAAACCACAACTTTCTGTAACACGATGTATATACTAGGCCTCTATAGTACGCGTAGCTATATATTAAATGAGTTTCCCTAGCCAACCAACTTTTTAACGCAGGCGTAGCTGAGGGCAAAAGCTATTTATGATTCTCAACTAAAAATACCTATACCATTTTTAAACAAATAAATTTCTAAACATTGCACGTAATTACGAATATAAAATTACATCATACTGTCCATGGATTCATGGTTTACACGAACCGAGTATCATTTTCCTATAAAACATAATTTTAATTCATCGTTGGATTCAGTAATAATTACGTGCGTCCGTGACACGACTGCCCAACAGAGCTTCAGAGTTGTTTCCGTTGTGGCACGTTAATATCGTATTTGATGCAATATTATTGTGTATTGTATAATTATATAACAGTACGTAATGATACTCTATTACGTACACGTTCATTGGCCTATAGGAGAAAACGCACGCATGGCACAGAACGAATTTTGGTTAGTTCTTCATGCCAACCTTACCGATAGTGAATGTCATGTATGCTTTAAGGATTCATCATACTAATATAAATGTGAATGTAAGTTTGCTTTCACGCGAAAACTACTTAACCGATCATCATGAAACTTTGTACACATATTCTTGGAGGTATAAGAAGTAACATAGGATACCTTTTCTGAATAAAAAATCTATTTGTTTGTGAAAGCGTATTTCACGCCTAAATCACTGAACCGATTTTGATGAATTTTGATGTAGAGATAGATGGGGGACCTTGGAGACGGTTATAGGCTACGTTTTATTTCGGAAAAGTATATTCACGCGGGCGGAGCCGCAAGCAAAAGCTAGTACAGAATAAATATGTTATTAAAAATATGTATATTTTTTGTATAAGGAGCACACAAGCAAGTGGGTCACTTGATGGTAAAGTTGACTCCACCGCCCATGAACAACCCGCAATACCGATGGAATCGTGAGCAATAAATATTCCTCGCATTTCATGGCAAAATTCTACCTGATTACGACTCTTGCAAAATGGCAACTGCGATGTCATTAGATACGTTCTAAACTGAGATGTGTCAGTACTTTATAACCAAATCACAAAGTGAAAAGTGAAACAATCTATATTGTAATCAAATACGAGAATAATTATGGATGTGTTGCTGGCTTTCAAGAAAAATAACGGAGGAATTTGGGCCTCCACAAATCTCATTCACCATACGAAACACAAAGTGCATTTATCAACGGAAACGCACCGTCTAATCTAGACTCTACAAGCTAGTTGGAGACATGCGCGAGCCGGTTGCGAAACTTCCCGTTTCTATGCATTTTCCACACACCAGTTTCTTAACCACGTGAACAAAATTAATCGAATGAACCTCTAGAAAAGCCTTCGGAAGATGAGACTTACATATTAATGTTTGAATCTAAATTTTAAGAGAACTTTATTGCTAAGAGGTGTAGACATTATTACACTAGATTATTATAATTTTTGCACATTCGCTGTACATGTTTTCATTTTTACGTACTTACACACTTGATTATTAATTTTTGCTTCTAAGTCTTAATACAGTAAGTTTTAGAACTTATTGAAAATATATTATATAGAATCTTTCTTTCTGCCTGGCGTTATCCCAGCTCAATACCAGAGTCAACCTTCTCGTACCATAGATTTGACGGTATTTGGTATTATATGGAGCGAACCATGTTTCACCATTACTTCAGACTGTACCACGTGCATGTGATGTTGGCTTTGGGCCTAACGTTAAGATTTTAGTGATCCACTTACACATATATTCTGTCAAAATAGAAAATCAACCAATGAGCGTTTGACTATTTATTAAGTCGATGGCATTTGACAACAACGCTACTCATCTCGCTAACTTATATTTGTTGCCCTGTAGGTTTTTTTTGTTACACAATAATAACTATCAGAATGTAACATTATTCCAATAATAACCCAAAAGAGATCATTGTAGACCAAAGAGCTTAACATATGCAACACGAGATCATTTTGTCAACTAGTTTTGTCATGAAGAACCAGTTTTATTTGGTTATCTCTATACGTCTATCTAACATGGTTGCATAGAAAACTCGACTCGATATGTCAAAAGTAGGTAGATATTAAGTAGGAAAATATTTTTTTCCACCCCGCGACTATGTGGTATTTTGTCTACGAACCATAATATGACTACATAATTTTATCGAATTTTGACACTTGAGATATTTTTCGTTGATAGTTCTCTCTCTCGCGCGCGCGAGATAATGTGTCGTAGGCATAGGTAAAGAAATGAATACTGTCTGCGAAATAGAGTTGTCTTCGAAGAAAATTATATCACATTGCGCAGTGAAATGCGATAATTAAAATTACAGGAGGCGTTAATTATAATTACAGGAAGCGTGCTATTAATCTTAAGACAGTTTCCGCGATTACCTAAGTAAACAGTTAGGTACAGCATACAAAACTTGTCCATATAACTTGGCCATGATTAGCAAACACGATGATAAAGTATTATCCGGATAGCTTTAAATAAATATAATTATCTATGAATATAACACATTTCAAATTTAAATATGCGAATTTATTAAATGTTCTGATTTAGTATAGGTAAGTATCACTCTATCATAGCCTCCGTAGCGCAGTGGGCGAGTAGTTGGATGAAAAACGAGAAGCTCCGGTAAATCCCCACACCGAGACAAATATTATGTGGACAATTTGTTTCGGCTGTCATGGTTATGGCACCGTAAGTGGCTCATAGTTCTACTAGTTTTAGTGAAAATAACATAAAATACGGTGCCTAAATGAAGAAGTTTTAGTATTTCATCCCCGATTTCACCTCCTTAGGGGTAGAATATTTTCTTGATATTTAAAATAGTATTGTGAAAGAATCATCCAAATCGGTCTACATTTGGCGGAGTGAGGCGTGATTAAACATACAAATAGAACAAATACACGCGTTAAATTGAGAACCTCCTTCATTTTTTTTTCCTCGATAAAAAACTGGATAGTCGTAGAGACAGTCATGCTGCGCCCAAAAATTAAATCTTATGCCATTTTCAAACTCATTCATATACTTATATTCTCTTTGCTCATTCATAGGTGCATTATAGGAGTGCGTTCCTGTAACGCAACTAAACAATTATAACTATGATCAACAAATATCTGTATTAGAAGTAGACCTTCGAAATAATATTTTCCTATTTTATCATACGGAAGTCAGAACAGTTATTTTAGGCTAGAGCTAATTAACATTCAAAAATATTCAAATTAACTGTGATCATTATTTTAAATACACGCGGAAAATTAATCACAAAAAATATTAAAAAAAATAAAAACAATAGCTAAGGAACAAGAAATATACATACCAATTCTAAGCTACTGGTTTTCAAAATTAAAAAATATAAACACAGAACAATAACACTGATATATTTTTTACACGCCATGATTTAAAGTCTCACTATGAACACATATGAATAAAATATGTGAAAAGAAGCAACGCGTGCGTTGAGTGCTGTCAGCTGCAGACTGAGTGAAGAAACGGTCGAGCACGCGAGGTCTGGCTCTGAAGGGACTTGCCTGACAACCTTGACCGCCAAGGCTTACTGATTCACATACACACTTTACTTATTGCAAATCATTCATAAAGACCTGTGGATTAACATCCCTACAACATGTTTTTTCTTACAATCATAATAATTAGGTACCTATGATATTAGTCTATAAATATTATGTGTTCCTTTATTTTTTAAACGATTACGATTATTTAGAGATCACCTGATATCAAAATTAATAAAAATCCGTAGCAAATAATTTAACCAACTACGACAGAAATTTATTTTGTATTTTAAGATTTTTCTAGATTAATTAATCCAATAGAATAATAATTAATGGTTAACATATTGCCTGTGACATATCCAACGGATTTCGTTGACCTTCACTGCAATTTGGCTACCCGTGCGTGATCGCCATTTCAATGGTTTTACCAAGAAATTAATGTTATGCTGTAACCGCAAACATGTTTTATGTCAGAAGTTATTTGCGGAGGACGTGGGAGTCCTGAGTTCTAGAATAAGAGGCGATATGAGCATTGGCTCATATCGCTTCAAAAAACTTACATATAAGTTATTTTTAAGAATGTGAATGACGAGACGTGGGGTCTCTCGCCTGATGATAAGTGCCACGCCTGCCGTAAACAAGAGCAACACTACACAGAACAAAGCACTGCATCGCATTGCACTCCGCTCATCACCCCGAAACATAATATGTTAAGTCTCACAACGGCGAGTAATGTCTATGGCTTCGATGTCCTTCAATCCGAAACAGGAACAGTATTTAGGCACTGCTGCTTGGCGCCAGAAATAGACAAAGAAGTGGTACCAACCCAGATAAGCTTATAAGGGCCTACCAATTCTATATAATACGACTCAACATAACATAAACAAAACTTAAACTAACGTCTGTATCGCCAAAAGGACAGGCAGAGTTGTAACTAGCGCTGCACCCACGATTATCTGCCGTCTATGGAATGTCATCTCGATCTCGCTAGATCTCGAGCCATTTTCGAGGTTCAATCTCGTAGGTGAGATCTCGAATGGCCCAATCTCGACCCCAGACTTATCACTCGAGATCTCGATTTACCAATCTCGACTAGAGATACAATGCCACGGCCGGTGCCGGCCGTCTGTCAGTTGATTTGTTTAATACTAAATAAACTAAACTAAATAAACAAAAGTTCTAAGTTTTCACTTCTATCGGCAGTCTTTACAGTTGCCAATATTTTTATTATTAACTTCTATAACAAGTCCAATGAAGTGTAAGTGGGCCACCAACATCTTAGGCCCTGCACGTGGTACACTCTGCTGATTAACGGACGAGGCAATGGCGAAACTCTATTCCCGTTGCGGGTTGTAGGTTGTGGGGGTCAGACAGCTGGTCGCCCCATATAACCAAATCCACTGTCAAATCATGATGGTAAGGCAGCCCTGGCATTAAGCCGGGATAACGCCAGACAGAAAGAAAAGATTAGCTTTTATGACGTAACGAACATGTCGCTCGCCTAGTGAATATGCACGTGATTTGTTAGGTCAGTCCATTATTTACAGTGTCTATATGGTCAATATTATGCATGCAAACATTATTACATAAATTCTACATCAGTGAGCGGGTAAATATGATTTTTAATTCATTAGTGCCTGCAGTCCGTATACGTTCTAGAGAAGACATGAGGATAAAAAGACAAGGCCACCTGCAGGGCTTTTAGCAGCAGTATAGTTTTTGGTCAGGGTGTCGACCCAGCGGCCGTTCAGACAACTGGGGTCGTCTGGGTGGGGAGTCAAAAGGCTAGTAAGTCCGGTCCATCCAAGTCCATTTGTTTAGTGTAGAGCCACGCAAGTAGTTTTTACAGCATGAATGGGCCAGCTCGACCGGGTTGATACCAATGTCCCACGGAAAACCAATGTGAAGTAGCAGCTTGCTGGTGGGTTTCGTACGGTGCTGCAGTGGTCCTGTGGTGTGTAAGATATCCGGAAATCCTAATCCCCTTCTTAATCATTCCTTTCCTTTAAGGTCGGCGACACGGCCATGGTTCTTTTATATTGTGGACGTTCATGGCCGCTGGGGATCACTTATCATCTAGTGACCCACATGCTCGTTTACCGGCCAATGTAACGAAAAAAAATCGTAGTTCGTACAAAGCATACAAATATTGCGGGAATTTTGCGGGAATTCTGAAAGTGCAGTCGACCTCATAATATAATTATTTCCCAAAGTAGTTTAAAATTGTGTATGTGTGGGTTTGTGGAATAGAAATTAACAATATGAACAGTATATGGAGACTTTGAAATTAGTTTATTTGAGGGTGACTTAGAAGCGGGTTGATCGACCTTGACGGTTTGATCCGTTTCGAGGAAATCATCGCACTGGTACGGACGCACTGAGCATTTCATAATAGAAAAACCCAATACCACTTTACCCGACACGGGAGTCGAACCCGAGCCCTCAGCGTTGGCCTCAATCGTAACGCGTACCTACGCATTACAACTGCGCCACAGAGACAGTCGAAGCGGGTTGATCGACCTTGCCCGTTTGATCCGTTTCGAGGAAATCATCGCACTGATACTGAAAGGAATTAGCACCAAAACTCCGACAAGACATGGAAATCAGCCACATCTGTGTTTCATTGTCCTTATGATAACTTGAAACATCTTAATGGCGGGAAACTATATTGAGATTCCAATCCAATCCAATCCAATTTTATATTGTGGCTCTATCGGGGTACGATGATTTTGTCAGTGTCGAGGTAGAAAAAAGATAAACATAAACGGTGACAGTCAAAGACTTTAATACCATAGACGGGCTGTTCAAAAGTAAAATTTTGTTGCATACGTGGCCGGCGCGGCGAGGCGGGAATGACGTCTAATGGCCGTTCCCAATATTAATCTTCAATTTCACGATAGATAGCTATCGTCAAACATCCGCATTGTTCTATCTACTGCTTGGAATCGTCCCTATTTTTTAGATATGCACGTCGGATAATATGATAGCAATAGATAGGCAGTTTATCTGGGCCCTCTTGTGCGTTATGTTCATACAAGCTGAGAAAGAGGAACTATTGTTTAATTTATGTTAGAAAATATGAAGATATGATTTAGATTAGAAATATAAGTTTTAATTTAACATTTATCTATAATTCATAATTTTTACCACTGTAAATGAAATAATAATAACGAGAGATATTTATTATGTTGCAAAACACAATGTAATAACGAAACGTTTTACTGTCAATACATTACGGCTCTGAATACAAGTCCTTTGAACAAAAATCCCAAGAGAATTTGGGGGATTTTACTGAAGTGGGGAATATTTTGTTCGCATTAACAAATATTTATATGTCTCTTGCACTTAATTTAATTATCAAAACGGTGCATTATTTTTATTTATAGGAATTTTAGATTTTTTTTATATTTTCTTTTAGATTTTTACATAATTTATTTAGTTTTTTTGTATTGCAGTGCAAGTGCCATGTAAGCCTTGTATACTCATGGCTATTTCTTCAAAATGCGTTATTTATTTCGGTTTTTTACAGCCGAGGATATCTGTTTATCGGTCAAAATCTACCGATAAAGAAAAAACTAAATAACTTTATCGACAGATAGCACATAAAAAATATTGGGACGCTTGAACTGTCATTTTCATAGTGTTGTATATCTGTAGTCAGCTATCAGTCCTCTCATCAGTAGACAGCAATGAAGAATAGGATTACCTATCATTAGTAAGTTTATTGGGACGGTAAAACGGTAAATAGATAAAATTTTCTATCGCCGGTATAGCAAAACTAGAGACAGACAGAATATAGGGAACGGCCATAAGGCGTGGGAGCGAGAGGAGTTGAGAGTAAGCGAGATGACAATCTTGAGACGGCTGTTTTGTTTGGTATTAGTTTTCATTTACAATAAATGAGTTTTTCGATCAAAACCAAGAAAAAATATAGTTACTTCCGTAAAATAACTTCAGATTTAATGAATAATACTTACATGCAAGTAAATAATGACAATGTTTTATGGGTCACAATAAACAATTTCGTGTTAGTTTATCGAATATATCGTTCGCAGCTATTCAAGCTACAACAACTGCTCTTGTCGCTCTATCTCGGGCGACTTAATGAGTTGCGGTCAATTGACCGTAACTAAGTGCGCAATTTCTTTGTACCGCACAGCTTGTCTAGTAGTATACATTAAAGTCTTTGGTGACAGTAGATAAACATTTTGCTGTCAGAGACTACTGATCAGTACTAATCAATACAAATATTCATTTCACGTGGTGTAGGCAGAGCTGAAACATTAACAGATTAAATATTCTTAAAACACCCTGCAGGACTAAAACACCAACATGTCAGATCACCAAGGCAAATAACTAAAAGTAAGAAGGAACATAAAATATAATGAGGATAATATCTGAGAAAACTTGGACACTGGTAGATGCGGAAGTCGCGCCTTGCCATATTGCCATACCTATTGCCTTTACCTATTGCAGCTGCTGGCAGCACTTAGTAAACTGTCATTCATTGTAGCCTGTAGGCTGCTGTAGGCCAAAGAAAATACTGTAGGCTTTCTGTAAACACAGACCACAAAGCACATTAAATATACCTATTACCTACTGAGAGGTGAGAGGAATAATCTAGGTACTCTATTGATGCTAACGCATCCTGTATAGATTAATCAGTAAAAGTTGGAAATTCAGATTGGCATCAAAATAACGTACGTAATATAGTTATAGTATTATTTTACTCAATAATAGCCACAAAAAATTATTACTATTTATAAATATCATGAAAAAATATTCGTAGTTAGGAATGTCACTTTCAGTTTTGACAAAAAACACGCGAGTATTAGGAAACCTCTATCTAAAATTATGGAAAAGAAAGAGATAGCAAGACTGTCAGTGCGTAAAATCATGTATATCATACAAAAAAGAGGGGAATTACAGGAATACAAAAATAATGACAAGCTAACCTCGTCCTCGAATACCTGTTCAGTTTAAAAGATTTGCCGACAGTTTTATTTACTCGATATTCCCTTGATTATTTTATAAAAATATATTTAAATGTCGCAGGACGTTAAGGATGAGTTCTCAGATGTTTCAGTAATGAACTAACATTTCTAATTATTGAGTTTTCTATTGTTCAAAGTGTCATGGTTGTTTATGTGCAATATGTTTCAGGTGCCACCAATTTTAGAAGATTTGAACGGTTGGGTGCAAGAATATTTGTTGAACCCGGAGAAACTATCGATCCACAAATGGGAGCGTTCACAGACCCATTGGCATCGGGAAAGCAATGCCGATTCACTGTATTTATTCGACGATGATGAATATGGTCCAGAAACAACACTTGAGGTAGATTGCAATAATGCAAACATTTCTTGCTCATGTATGATATGAAAAAAATAAATACATAATGTAACTCGTTATCATCAGCACTAATCACAATTCATATTTCCCACAATAAAAATAAATAAAAAATACCAAAGTCGCCTTACGATAAAAAGCTTGGGAATTGGATTGAATGTCTGGAAAGTTTCATTTTATTACATTTTTGGAGCGAAAATCTTTAAGATTTATATGTTTCACACAACAAAACATTAGTAACCTTTACCACCATTTGTGACAATCAATGAGATCTTCATAAAAAGATAATTCTTGAAGTATGCTGTGGTAATAAAATATTGCAAGGTGCTGTTTTTTCTGTTTTTTTTTTTTATTCAAACGTAACCTCTTATTTATAACTTACTGCATATTAAATCTGTTCAGGTTGTCCGAGATCCAATTACAGGGGAAATAACAGGTGTAGAAGAGATAGATATTCCTCTTGAGGATGATGAAATCAATCCCACAATGTCACGGGCCCCGTTGCCCCCGAGCCTTGCCACTAGGGGCACCACTACACAGAGTCCGTTCCTGCCAGCTGGCTTTGAAGAGGAACTACAGAAGATTCTGGAAGGCACAATGCAGCATACTGATATTAAAATTGATCTGGAAAATGAGGAGCCAGGCAAATTTTTGGGTGAAGGTAAATATTGTGATCTTTTATATACTAATAACATCAGTAGTCTAAAACAAACTCATTTCTACCTACTTCAAAAAAATACTTCTACCTTCAATACATTATGTGCTGCTAAAATTGTATTGTGGTGGCACACATTGTTTAAGAGTAGCAATGTATACAGTATGCAATAAAAACCCTGTTGGCCCTTTCTAGGTTGTGAAGATAGACATAATTATAGACAGCTTTATAAAAATAGTTAAATTAAAGAAATATCTTTCGGATACAAATGATCCTGTTAATTTAAAAAATAGAATTACTAATAATCATTAAACTTAAAGTTGCCGTGGCCCGTGAGAAATTGTGAAACATCTACTTCCAGCCAAGTTTTTGTAAGACGATCGCGAACCGACGGAAAGTATTGATATTTAAAATAAAATAACATTTGGCTATCGATAAACTAATCTCTGTATTAAACCCATTATCTTCTAGATATCCTAACAATGGCACCAGGTTGCAAGGAAAGTGTTTTGTTTGCTGAAGATGGTTTCACTCTCCTGGATCAAGAGGCAGAAGACTCAGAAGAAACAGAGAACAAGAAAATCATTGATATTAATATCAAAGTAAATCTAGAAGAGGTCATAGAGAATAACACACATTTAGTAGGTAATAATGTGAAAAAAAAAAGATTTGACTATTATAAAAAGAATTTTAAAAAATTTGGTCTTACATGCTGTCACAATTTCTTAGTAATTTCTTATGTTTACGCGAATATTACACATTGAAATAAAACTAGTCACAGGAGCGACTGACCCGTGACCACAAAGCCTGAAAATCTTTCGAAACGTCGAGACTAAAATAAAAAAATTACCGCAATAAAATCCGTAAACTAGTTTTATTTCAATCACAATTTCTTGTCTGAAATAATCTAACTTCCCGAAACTTGGAATTACATACAATAAAATATATTTTCCACATATATTCCGATTTTCTTAAGATTGTTAAGAATTTATTACTATTACTATTAGTATATCAGGATTATATTTAATCATTATTTGTCTCCAGGTATGCCTTTTTGTTAAATAAAATAAAAAAGTAGCATAGTGCCAGATTTCAGATAATGAAATCACATATTCCAGATGTACCGAATGGCCTTGGCTGAGTCAAGTCTGTGTATTTGATTAGTGCCTTTTAAGCTACTTGATGGATTTGATGCTGTTTCCACCGTAATTTAGAAAATTGGGCTACTGGATATTTCAACAAAAAGTATCTTCAGAGTGGCTCTACCACTCAAACAAATTTTCTTTTTGTGTTTTATAGATCTATGGAAAGATGACGAAGAATTACAACAGCAGAAACCTCCGAAAGCCGTTAAGAAATTTGAATTTGCTAGTGATACCCCTGATAACGATAATTTCCTTGAAGACACTGTGATCAGACCACCAGTAGAACTGCCAGAGATTCCAGTGTTAAATATAACCTCAGCTGCGGTTAGACCTGGTGTGACTTCAACAGAGTGGGCCGAGATGATAGATGTGTCACAACCAGTGCCTGAATTTAGGGATAAAATCAAAGATATGGCACACAGTTATCCATTTGAATTGGATAATTTCCAAAAACAGGTAATCTGGGATAGGTGTTCTTTACCCTGCCTGCAAACTGTACACGTCAACATAAATAATAAATTGAAAAATGGTTGTTATATCGAAAAAAAAATACGAAGAAGGGTCTGAATTCGACGCTATTTTCTTTATACATAACCACACATCACTCTGCCAAATGTGGACCGATTTGGAAGATCCACCTCAAAATATATTTTTTTTAGTCTGTTTTAGTGTTGTTGAAAAGTTTTACATTTTAAAAGGCTGAAAATGCCTTCAAAAAGGTGGTGGATACTTCTGTTTATAGGCTAGCCTGGCACTTACCATCAGGCGAGCGACTCGTTTAGTCATTCAGGCTAAAATAAGTTGTTATGCATGAATTGTGATTTCAGGCCATATTAAAACTTGAAGAGGGGCATCACGTATTTGTAGCGGCGCACACATCTGCTGGAAAGACTGTGGTCGCTGAATACGCTATTGCGATGTCAAGAAGAAATTGTACAAGGCAAGTATTACTTCCCAAAGTTAGACATGATGGAAGCACTCTGTAATAAGTTCCTGAGCTGCCAGCCTCTTATTAGTATATTTGCTGTTGTTTGTACCTGATCATTTATGTACCCGACCACCATATACTTGGTGAAAAACCCGCCTTAGTGGTTAGTTTAGGCGAAAAGAGTTCCAGGTTGTCTTTTCTCCAGAAACTTCAGGCTGGTATCAATCTTCTGACCTTTGAGGAACGTAATATCTCGTGACGGTTGACATTATATTTGGACTGCATTGCACTTACCACCAGGTGCAGTGTAGTCACTTTACCGTGCTAGTATAAAAAATCGGCCAAGTGCGTATCGGACCACGCATAGTGAAGGGTTCCGTAGTCAGGGTGTATGAATACTGTGTAACCATAAATATGGCATATCAAAAACTATACAAACTAGCTTATTAAAACCAATTTTCATTACAAGTAGCTTTTAAGTTATGCTACCTTGTTTTTTTTTAAATTTTCCACCACAGTTTAAAAGTAAGAGTGCGCATTTTTCATGACGCATATCTCACAAACTAAATTATATAAAAAAGTCATTTCCTCTGCATAATTTTAAGGAACTATCCAATGATACCACACATGCGTTATGTGCTAGTGACAAAAACCATCCCATATTTACAGGTATGGAGAGCCACTCCAATTCATTCATTTATTACATCTTTATGTAGCAGTTCAAAGTATACACCTACCATCCAAATTTCATTCATATAGTGCTAATAGTCTCCAAGTAAAATGGCTGTGTGACTGATGGACAGACTATAATTATAAGTATTCCGTTTTTGCCATTTGGCTATGGAACCCTAAAAACAGGGTTTTTTGTAGCATATTCGATAATCGATACATCGTATAATTGATGCGCACCGTGCCACGATTGACGTCAGTGTATCTATGTAGTTAAAATTGGGATGCTTGGTTTCATACAAATGTATACAATATGTAAAAAAAACCCTGTTGGGCGTTTTAACCGCGATATCAGAATCGATATTCAAACGTAATTAAATAACTCGCATACGCATTTAAGCCTATAAAAATAATCATTTTTATTTTTTATACTTTAATTATTATTTTTTTGTAAACCGTATTTCGATTGATTACCTCTGCAAGAGCGATGTCTCGGATCCAGAGTGAGATAGCAATTTGCGGCGTTTACGTGCATCAAACGCGCCGCGCCGCGTGTGCACCCGGTTTCGTCAATACGTAACATCAGTCAGCTGTTCATCAGTTTTCAGATGCAAATTACATTTTTTAAATATGTTCATTTTCCTAAGCTACCTGTATAAGGATAATATCTCGCTTCTGTTTATTATTTTTAATTTAACTATTTTTATTAAACTGTCTATATGACAATATTAACGACCTAGAAAGGGCCAACAGGGTTTTGGTTACATACTGTATATACACGTATATGATATCTATCATATCATCTATGATCTGTGATAATCGCCTTCCAGGTCGATCTACACTTCACCCATAAAAGCGCTATCAAATCAAAAGTACAATGACTTCAACAAGTTGTTTGGAGAGGTTGGGTTACTCACCGGTGATTTGCAAATCAACGCTAAAGCGCCCTGTCTGGTGATGACTACGGAGATCCTGCGGTCCATGCTGTACTGTGGTTCTGACGTCACCAGGGATCTTGAGTTTGTGATATTCGACGAAGTGCATTATATTAATAATGCTGAGGTATGTTATAGTTTAATTATTAAATAAATACACCCAACAGTCACACTGTTGTCAGTATCGTAGGTATCAGGAACTACGAGGGACTTATGGACCTACAACACCCAGACCGGAAACAAATATATTATGTGGATCACACAAACACTTGTCTCAATATAGGACTGTGCCATGGAGGCTGTCAACTTCACTTTGTATTATAAAATATAATATTTATTTATTAAGTTTGCTACATGTACGCCCAAGACTACCCTTTCTCTCTCACTCTTTCTCTTATATCCATCTCCATCATGTTGACTAAGAGATTGCCTTGAGCGATAATACTGCCAATTTTACGTATTTAATTTTTAACTGTTTACGGTGTGTGCAATATTTATTTTTACTAGTCCTGTATTATACATGTCACACTACTGGGGACGGGCCTCCTCTACTGAATGAGAGGGGTCACGCCTTAGTCCACCATGCTGGCCTAAGGGTTGGCAGACTTCACATACCTTCGGAATTCTTATTAAGAATTTCTCAGGTAGACAGGTATCCTCGCGATGTTTCCTTTATCGTTAAGGCAGGCGATAATTAACAATGAATACACACATAACTTAGAAAAGTCAGAGGTGTGTGCTTTTGGGACTGGTTTCGAACATGCGTCTTTTATTTCGACAGTCTGTAACACTCTCCACTTAGCTATCGCTGCTTTATATAAAATAAATATTTTAAATAAATAAATACGGTGCTGCTGGACACAGGCGTCTAATAATGAGAGGTATTAAGCGTATTACATATTCAGTAACACGACACTTGAATTCTTATGTTTACGCGAATATTACACATTGAAATAAAACTAGTTTATACGTACGTACGATAAAATCCGTATAAACTAGTTTTATTTCAACTACACGTGATTTTTTCAGCGGGGCTATGTATGGGAGGAAGCTCTTATTCTATTACCAGCGCATGTAAGTATAGTAATGTTGAGCGCGACGGTGCCCAACACGTTGCAGTTCGCGGACTGGGTCGGACGCACCAAGAAACGGAAGGTGTTCGTAGTGTCCACGCCTAAACGACCCGTGCCGCTCTGCCATTATCTTTATACAGGTATTATTGTTTACATTAATTAATTACATTTATTTCGACCAACAAAAGATCATAATCAGCCATTAGGTCACATAATTACAATTTAAAGACATTATATTTTTTTATAATTAAACTGTGTTTTTAAAACATTATTTTAATACTAGTCTGTACATGAATCGTACTACACTGTATAGACGGTCAAACTGTTCTGCGAATGCATGCAATGAATGGTATGTGTGTTTAATGCATATTAAACAAAATAGACGGTAAAGTTAGTAGATTTAAAATGTTGACTTTTTTATTTTTTTTGCTTTAATGGCATGAGCAGGTCTCTCACCTGATAGTCAGTGCCACGCCTGCTCATAAACAAAAACAACAACACAACACGATAATTATCGCTATTATAAGAAGCGTGTGCCACGTCACTTCGCGTCGCGGCTCAGTGTGAACTTGTCTTTTAGTGCAATAAAAAAAAATGATATTGATAAGATAAAAATATAAATCCGAAAAATCTTCAGGGTCTGGGGGCAAATCAAAGAATGAAAGATTTTTGGTGGTGGACCAAGATGGAAACTTCCAACTCAGAGGATACAACGAAGCTGTAGCAGCTAAGAAATCCAGAGAAAATGAATATAAAAAGAGTTTTGGACCTAAAGGTGTAGATTTTATTTTATATCAAATATTTGGACGGAAATACGCTCGGCGAAATGTGGGTGTACTGGTTACACCTCTGCCTACCCCTTCGGGGATTACAGGCGTGAGTGCGTATGTATCAAATATTTCTTTTAAATTACTTATAACAATATTTTTAATTGTTGATTATCGCTTACTTTAACAGTGAAGGAAACATCGTGAGGAAAACTGCATACCTGAGAAGTTCTTCATAAGAATTTCGAAGGTATGTGAAGTCTGCCAACCCGCATTGATGCCAGCGTAATGGACTAAGGCCTAAGCCCTCTCATTCAGTAGAGAAGACCCGTGTTCAACAGTGGGACGTGGTTAATACAGTATAAGTAAAATATTATCAATATCAACATGCATAGTACATGGTACTTATCCTATATTGTAATTCTACCACTATTATGAATGTGAAAGTATTGATATTTGTTAATGGATCACGCCTTAACATCTGAACCGTATTGGATGAAATTTGGCACACGGGTACCCCATGATCTAGATTACGACATAGGCTTTTTATATCGGAAATTTCCGTTCACGCGGACTGAGCCGCGAGCAAAACCTAGTACTAAATATGTTTGACACATCATCAGATATTTTATAATAAACAGGTGGAAAGCAGGTAAACAACCCAAAAGCGGAACAAACTATGTGGGTTGCTTTCATTGACCACTTGAGGCAAAAGGACAAGCTTCCCGTGGTCGCTTTTACACTCTCCCGTAACAGGTAATTTTATTTACATAATTCAGAACGTTACTTAAAAAAATCTTAAACATGACAAAAATACAGAAAATGGTGTAAGTATAAAATACGTAAAAATATTTTAGATGTGATCAAAATGCTCAAAATCTGATATCAGTTGATCTCACAACTGCCAAAGAGAAAGGACACATACGGTCGTTCTTCCAGAGATGTCTGCAAAGGTTGAAAGAGCCCGATCGAAAACTACCACAGGTATGTTACGAACTCTACATTAAAATATCACGAAAAAAAAAGAAAAAGATATGTTCGCTTACAAACTGGTGAACCTTTTTTGCGATATAAATAAAAAATGGGTTGTTACTCGTTATGTAGCTTTTGGATGTAAGAATATAGGTTTACACAAATTTCCAAGCAGTGCGAAATAGCGTTAAGACGATTTTATAATTGAAGTGATTTTTAGAGGTTACGTAAGAATCTTTTTCAAGAAAATTATTTTAAAATATCAGGAATAAAAATACATGATTTTTTTTTACTGTTTACTAATTTATGTGCAAAAATAAACAAATGTAATGAATAAGTTTATATAATAAAATTATTGTGACAGGCAGGTACTCTGACGGAATAGCTTTCAGTAATGTTCCCCATTCATACTACATATTTTTTTAATAGGTAATACGACTTCAAAGGGTGCTTGAGAATGGGATCGGCGTCCACCACAGCGGTATATTGCCACTGCTCAAGGAGATAGTCGAAATGTTGTTCCAGTCTGGTTATGTGAGTAAAGCTATAGTTTTCTTTCTGCATTTAGTTAGATTTCACAAATATTTATGAAATTCTACAATCCTACTACTATTATAAATGTGAATTATATTTGTTAATCAATCCAGTCTTAACGACAGAACTGAATGAATGAAATCTCACACACAGGCGGATCCGCTAACAAAAGCTAGTAGAATATAAATTACTATTTTTATTGGTGTTTAGAATCAATAGTCATATTATGCACATTTATATTATTGCCGTATACAGGCGAATAGACACAAGGTACGAGTATGGAAACAACTTCCTTCTTTTGTATTCGCTACTCGACGATACTTTTCGTTTCTCCAGTCGTTGTAGGTTATCTCGCACGACTGGAAGGAAGTATCAAAACAACTTTAAAGTTTAATAATCTTTGTCAGGGAAAATCAACTTTGTTGCTGTCTTTCTTCTTTTTTTCTTGCAATATATAATTTGTCATTCATAATTTTAGGTGTAAGGGAACCGCTTCCGAAAACTAAGACGGTAGTGCTGGTGATAATGGTAGATGATAATGATGATGACGGTAGTGTTTTTTTACATTGCTGTATATAAAACATATTTAATTAATGATTTAAATGATATGAATAACCGTTGTATTTGTCTATCGAAGCATGATGCTGTGTGAAAAATAAAAAATGGTTAATTTTATTTCGTAATTTATTTAGTGGTACCATGTCCGTAATCACTAGCACTACCATCTTAGTTTTCGGATGCGGTTCCCTTACATCCGATATGTAACTAAAGTGAAATGTTTATTTTGTTAGGTCAAAATTTTGTTCGCGACTGAGACGTTCGCCATGGGTGTAAACATGCCGGCACGTACTGTAGTATTCGACGAGGTGACGAAGTTCGACGGACTGCAGCGTCGCACGCTCGCGCCTGCTGAGTATATACAGATGGCAGGCAGGGCCGGCCGGAGAGGTGGGAATTAATGTATTTTTTTAATAGCAGAGGCCAAGAAACGAGCAAGTGGGTCACCTGATAGTAAATTATTTCTATCATAAATTCGCAATACTTAAAGAATCATGAAAGCGTTGTCGACTTTAAATGAAAGGGATACTTAAGAAATAAGGGAAGGAGTTTTGGATCTCCATATATTTAACTCACCGTACTAAACGTAACAGCAAGTTGCTACTTCACACCGTTTCTCTATGAGACAGCGGATGCCTTTAAATACCCGGCAAAGTTGCGATGAGATGAGATGAGAAGCTCGAGCATGGGACAGCACACTCGAGAATCTCTACCAGAAGACCCACTAGAGTATACATGCAAAATAACTTAGCTGGTCAGAATAAAGGCGAGACCGTTTTTTTTAATTAGCTGGAATGACGAAACAAGCGCCTTATGGTAAGCGCCACGCCTGCCCATAAGCAGACACAAAACCGCACGGAACATTGAATTACAAAGCACTGCATGGCATTGGACTGCGCTGATCACCAAGAGACTTCAGATGTTAAGTATCAACATGCCCAGTAATTTTACTAGCTTCAATGTACTTCAAACCGGAACACAGCTATTAGAAATAAAACAAAACTGCGTGTTGACTAGGGCCAACTACATGGGTATGGTAAAAATGTATAAATATAGATTAGTACCTATATTTATACAGTTTATCTAGACTTCATAATACAATCATCAGGTCTCGACGACACTGGTACAGTGATAATCCTGTGCAAGGATGGCGTGCCTGACCTGGTCACGTTGAAGGGCATGATGATGGGCACTCCGCAGAAACTATCCTCACAATTCAGACTTACATATGCGATGATACTCAGTTTGTTAAGGTAAAGTATAACAATATTGTATTACAAGTTAATAATATTTTAAATTGCTAAAATTCATTTGTACGTTTATTCAAAATGATGTCTGTTTTGGGCATTGATAGCCCTTAACTCGTATTTTGTGGGCATTAAGTGTATGTATAAGTCATTTTTTTTATAGCAGAGGGTGACAATCGGGTAAGTGGGTCACCTGATGGCGATTGATCTCCATCGATCTTGAACATTCATAATACCAGAAGAATCATACGTTGCCTTCAAAGGAAAGAATCGAGAATAGGTTACGAGCAATTTGGGCTTCCGGAAACGCAACAACAAGCTTCCACTTCACGTCGATTTTCTATGAGACAGTTGTATATCGATCGAGCCGGCCCATTCTTGCTATAGACTAAACTCTGTATAATATGCCTATATCACTTTTGTTTGATTAGAAACCAATCCAAATATGATTGATTTCTAAATTACAACTTACCACAAACATTGCAGAGTGCCTTATAATCGTTTCATTACTCGTGACACCATACATAGGCAGAGAAGCTGTTAGGTCCGGGTTTATATCACAGGTCGGCAACCACAGTTTGTGTTAGTCAATTTTCCGATTCGAAAAATCACACCTGTGTTGTCCGAGATCAGAAATTGTGCCCGGTATGACGATAGGCTCCTTATCTCATCATGAGACGGAAACAAGCTTGGCGAAACGTGAGACTAATTGAAAATATATAAAATAATCTGTCAAAATTGGTAATCGACCGATAAACGTTTGACGACAGCGCCACTCACCTCGCCAAGTTACAATTGTCGCACTGTACACTAGATGCACCTCTGCCTAACCCTTCGAGAATACAAGTGTAAGCTTATGTATTTCAGAGCAGCAACAGTATCAGTTGAAGGAATGATGCAACGCTCATTCAGAGAATTCCACCAGATATGCCAAGCAGACAACTATAGGAAACAACTGCAATTGGCTGAGAAGGAATATTCAGAGAAATGCATTACACCGCTGCCTTCACACTTGGCGCCTTTGACCTCCTTCTATGATACCGCAGCATTGTATATCGATCTGATGAATGAGTTCATGCCGATATTGCTCAATCAGCCTAAAGTGGCCAAGATGTTGATCCCAGGAAAAATAATGATCATTTCTGCTGGACCGTATATCAATCAGCTTGGTATATTTTTGAATGGTAACGGTGAGTACGAAGAGTTTTATTTTTATTCGGCCATTCAAAAAGCCATTAGTCTAGATTTTTGACCCACTAAAAAGGAGGGGTGTCTTCTGACCTGTCTGTCTGTCAATCTGTATGGCTGGTTATCTGTCTATGGCATCTTTTTCATTTTTCTGCCTGGCGTTATTCCGGCTTAGTTAATTCTAGGGTCCGTCTTTCCTACTAAGACGCCTTCACTTCGACCGATTTTGAGTATCTTTTACTTACGAGTATTAGTATTTTCTATGAGGCGTAAGTCAAAACCATTCCTATAAAAAACGTTTCGTAAGTTAAGTTACCGACAACTGGCAGTTATCGATCCACGGATAGGAGGATTACGAATAATGGATCGTAGGACAAATATATGAAGATCGATCGATCGATCACTTGGTGTCTCTATAAACAAAAGAGAATGTATCAACGAGCTGTCAAACTAACTAGTCGTATAACGCATTGTTAAACAGCCAGATGACGATCGGTAGCGCTTAACCAGTCGGTAAGTCGAATTTTACGTATTGTTCTTCGTAAGTTATAGGGACCGTGTATAATTTATTCAGTGTTTACTGTATGTATATCATATTTATTTATTAAATGTTGTCTCGTTTACTTAATATGAAATATATTTCCTTTATGTACAGGACCTCGCCAGACTCCATACAAAGTGCTAGTGTTAAACACAGCTGAACAAGATTCCAACAGATATAATTTCGAAGTGGACGACAACTGGTACAGAATGCTCAGTTTCTCAGTTATGTACGATGGCGTTGGTAAGTAAATTTTTATCGAATTATTAAGTATTTATGAATGCAAAGTTCTATTTGGACCCAGTTGTGTCCAAAATATGCCAATCTATATATAAAAAAGAGTTATTTACCAAACTGATCAGAATATGATATACAAATTACTACTCAGTAAACAGCCCAAGATTTATTAATATCTAACATAATAAAGTATATATGAATCAGGCCAAAGAGATATGCAAGGATCGTAGCAAGTGGAAATCCGTTGTCTCTGCCTACCCCTATGGGAAACAGGCGTGAGACTATGTATGTATAAAGTATATATGAACCAACCCACTTATAGAGGACATCCTAAAATAATTCAACTCCAATGATCCAGAAACGTTTGCATTAACATTGAGACGGATGGACAAAGGTTCACGGGGCGGTAGTGCTCGCTTGAGCAAGTGTCCGTCTGGATATCACCGCGTTATCTATATCGGCCGCTGAGCCACAGTGAGTAACTAATGCTATTCCGGTTTGAAGGACTTTGAAGCCAATGAAATTACTCGGCGTTATGTGACTTAACATCCTATGTATCAAGTGACAGTGAGGAGTGCACCGCCATGCAGTACTTTAGGCAGCCGTGGCGCTTACCATCAAGCCAGCCACCTGTTCGTCTCCGCATTCAGCCTCAAATATCTAATTAGGCAGTATATTTGACTTTGGCTGATAAAAGATCATAATTTCAATTGAGATCAATGCTGGAAGATGATTAAATGTTTCAGGCACTGAAGAAAGTACGCTAGACCACACAATATTATGTATAGCACCTAAAAATATTATAGCTATTACCAAAATGGATCTCAAAATTGATGCCAACATTATTATACAAGACTGGGAGAAAAGACAAATGCCGCGGTAAGTGTTCCAGTATATACTATAACAAAATATTGTACTACGATCAAAATGTATGCGGTTTATTTCTTTGTAACCTTCGATAAAAGAGGGTGAATTAAATTTGTCCCATTTATCTGTCTGTGAGTGTGTGTTACCTATGACTTGTCCGTATCGTTATACAGGGTATAAAAAAGACTAACGAAGATTGCTGGAGAGCGAAACGCGCATAGTTTAAATCGTATTATTTATGTATGTGTACATTATTTTTTAAAGTCGTTTAAAAGAAAATATAACTACTAATTACATATTTTCGACTCCATAATTCGAATGTCAGCGCTTCTTCCCATCAAGCATCAATCAGCAGGACCACTGGATTTGTTTGTACATACCGGGCGTAAGGGAAACGCTTCCGAAAACGAAGACAAGCGGTAGTGTTGATGATAACGGACACAATACCGCTTAAAAAAAATCGCGATATAAGTCTACATATTATTTTTACGCTCAAACTTGTTTGGACCAATAAATAAAATAACGTTCAAATAATAATTAAAAACGTATTTTTATTAATAACGTCATGTAAAACCAATAAAAAAACAGCTGTTGCTTGGAATCAACTGTGCACAATATACCTGCTGAGTATTGGCGTGCAGCTCATTGACTCCGTATGTAGCATTAGTACACTTTACATTGCGGGCTTACGTTTCCGAAATGGTAAGCAAAGGAATAGTCTTTTCCGATTACGTAAAGGTAGTTTTTTTAATTATCATTTCGGCTTCGGAAGCGGTCATCTTACACCCGGTATATTTGGCTGTTTTTTTTCGAATGGTATTGTGCTGTTAGCCTATATTGCTCTTACAGCTTCACCTGACAATAAAGCCGGCACTTATGGCGCTCTAGCCAGAAATATGTATAATGTATTTAGTAGCGATTAAACACAGAGGCGGCTTTTAGAAGACTCAGACCTCAGCTTGAGCAATCGCTGGGGAGTATGGTTTAGGGCTGCCTCTGCACATCATTGTGCCGAGGGCGGAATGCCAGTTGTGGCAGTTCTTCGGTCACGCAAGCGTGTCCTATGTCGCGGTCGCGTATTATTATTGCGATTCAGATTGGGCAAGGAAAGTGCTGCTTCAATAGCGACTGTGATGGAGTCGTTGGGATCTGTCAAAACATGTTTGGGACGACGACGGAGGATTAGGTACATCACCTACTGGGATGTAGTCGGCTGCCCCTATGAGAGGATTTTGATGAAGCGATGCTTTATCAAAGTACTATTGAGAACTGGACATACGCACTCACGCCTGTAATCCCCGAAGAGGTAGGCAGAGGTGTAACTAGTACACCCACATTTCGCCGAGTGTATCTCCGTCCCATGATGTGATAGGGGGCGAACCTATCGCCATACCGGGCACAAATTCCAGACTCCGGGCTGATACTGAGTATTTCGTAATAGAAAAACCCAATACCTCTTTACCCAACCCGGGGATCGAACCCGAGACCTGGATTGAGAACTGGACTTTACTATTTAATATTCACGCAGGTTCAAAGACGCTCCTGTAGGTTCAAGTTGTGGCAGTGCAGTACAGGAGCTGTCGCGTTTGTCTCACGCAGTACGGACGGGCGCCACCGAGCTGGCTCGCATCAGTCTCACACAATCGATTGCATATACTTCTAGCGAGATACTCGAAGCACTCACTCAGATGAAGACACTTGAGGTGAGTGCTTGGCTTTAGTCTTACTATTCCTATATTCGATTATCCTACTTCGTACAAATATTATAAATGTGACTGATTTTAAATGGTAGAGCATGAATGCCTTGTCGACCGGGCTATTACCATTGTCTCACAGAAAGCCGACGTAAAATACCAGCTTGCTTTTGCGTTTCGTACGGTGAGTGAGTGAATTCCGGAGGCCCAAATCCCCCCTCCCCTTCCTATTCCTACTTTCTACTACTATTATAAATGTGAAAGTTTAAATGTTGGTGAATTTGGTTGTTTGTTAGTCAATCACGCCTTAACAGGTAAACGGTTTTAGATGAAATTTGGCATACAGGCAGAACATGGCCTGGACTTGAACTTTTTATCCGGAAAATGCCATTTACGCGGGCAGAGCCGCGAGCAAAAGCTAGTCCCATAATAATCCCTTTCCTTTAAGGCCGGCAACGCGTTCATGACTCTTCTGATATTTGAGCGTTCATGAGTGAAACTCACTTACCATCAAGTAACTTAGTGGCCCATTTACCGGCCTCTGCTATAAAAAAAATGTATCTGATTACTTGAAGTTTAGACTTAGAACTACTGTTTTTTAACAAATAATCCTAACTATATTGGGTGTAAAGGAAACGTTTCCGAAAACAAAGGTGGTAGTGCTGATGATTACGGACATGATACCACTATAAATATAATTACGACCCATTTAAATGATCTTAATTTTATTATCCGGATAGATCTCGAAAATCAACCAATCAACTAAGTCATTTGTATGCGTGACCTCAAACTGTATTCTGATTGGTTCATTTATGTGATTTATCAGGATAATCAAACGAACATCGTTCATTGAAATCGGCCGTAAGACTCCAAAAAATAGGCGAGTAGGGCCATTATTTATTCATCTCCTTTACAGGCTGTAATAGAACAACAAAAGAAGAGCACAGACATCGCGAACTTCAAGTCAGAGTTTGCGATAATCTATGAACGTAAACAAGCGGAGAGGAAACGTGATAAGTACAAAAGGTTGCTCTCGTTTGAGAACCTCGCTCTCTACCCGGATTACCAACGAAGACTGCTCGTGTTGAAAGAACTGAACTACATAGACGAACACGACAATGTCATATTAAAAGGTCAGTTAAATTGTATACCATAAAACGTTGCAGGGATAACTCAGCGGGGAGTGGTATGGACTGTCGAAAAAAGTCGCAGGTTCGAAACAAGCCCTAAGAGCATGCACCTCTGACTTTTTTTAATTATCGCTTGCTTTAACGGTGATCATGAGGAAATCTGCATAGAGAAATTCTCCATAAAAATTTCGAAGGTATGTGAAAATAATAATGTAACCACAGCTGTCATTAAATAACATAAGCTGAAGTTGGGAAACATACGTCATATCTAGAAAGTTATCCAAGTATAAAGGTATATGTTAGATTTACCCATGCCCGTAAGTTTAACTTACAAAATGTAATTTAGGCCTTATAAAAATACATACAATCTTAAACCTTGTCGACAGGCCGCGTGGCATGTTGTATGGGGACCAACGAGCTCATAATATCAGAGTTAGTGTTCCGTAACGTGTTCACGGATAAGAATCCGGCTGAGATCGCAGCGCTGCTCAGCTGCTTCGTGTTCCAAGCTAGGACTCAGATAGAACAACCCCTCACGGACAAACTGAAGGAGGGTGTTAAAGCTATTGAACTGATTGACGCAGAGTTGGCTGCTGTTGAGTCCAAATATATGGTAAGAATTTAGCAATAAGGTAGTTGAGTTGTTTTATATTTAAGTTACCCAAAAGCTATTGCAGAAAGAATTTTATAAATACGTCCAAAAATAAAGAAGTTAGGAGATCAAATCTAATGGAAGGGATACTCGTCAAATGACAGACGACGCAAACCTTGACGTTACGCGCCCACCTTTGTTCATACCAATTTAAAATCATAATGTGAGCTCATTTTTAAACCAATTTTAATTGTTTTGACAAAAAGACGAAAAAAATTATGTATAAACTTTAACCTACTCTATTGTTTGAAATGATTAAAAAAATACTATTACGTAATACAGTAAGATTACAATCAGTTTAATTAATGTACATAAATTGAGGTATTTTTTTCTATCCTACCCCCTTTATAGTCAATTATATTTTTTGTATTTGAAGGCTAACATTAAATACAATATTCACCATAAAAAAAATCAGTATCAATTTTTTTTTACTTGCGGTGTTCTTTTTTAATATTCAAATAAAACTATATAAAATTATCTAAAATGGGTAAGAGAGTCCTACCAACATCTCTGGAACGCTCATCCACGCCGGTCTGTGGTATATCCTACAAGCAAACAGACAAGGCAATGGCCCACCAACCCGCATAAGACTAGTGTTGTGGGATCCGCTGTCAAACCTACTATTTTTATGGGTCCTTTGGCCAGCAACACTACAACAACTAAGATAACATTACACTATTCATGTGATATTTTGCACTGCAGGTGAATCAATTCGAAGGTCAACAAGAGCGCCTTAATTTCGGTCTAGTCAGGGTTGTTTATGAATGGGCGCTCGAGAAGCCATTCGCAGAGATTATGGAACTCACCGACGTGCAAGAGGGAATTATCGTGAGATGCATACAGCAGTTACACGAGGTAATTTTAATTATTTACTGATAAACTTCTTTGCTTTCTTTCACTTGCCGTTTTCCCACTCGCAGTGGGATCGATGCAACATAATTTTTAATACATGTTACACAAAAATTTGGCTTGTTGTTTTTACGACCGGTCGTCGCCTGCCTGACGTTAACAACTCTGGCGAGAAAACACAATATTTGTGGATCACACTAATACACATACACATCTTGGTGCGGGAATCGGCCTCGCTTCATATCCGACTACTCGCCCACTGCACCACGGAGGTTGTGAGGTGTATTAGGTATTGTGAGACCGTAATTCGATTCTAATAATCACACATGAGTTACACGGGTTTAGAATTTGTGCCGATATGGTGATAGGTTCGCCACTTATCATATCGTGGGACGGATAAAAGGGCGGCGAATGGTAGATGTACTAGTTGCACATCTACCTACCCCTTCATACATATTATGTATGATAAATCACTTTGAGGCCAAACAAGATATAATTTTGAGCGAGTATTTTGGTTGCGAAGCGAGAGGCCGTGGCCAGAGTTCGATTCCGCACCGAGAAATATTTTCATGATCCACAATCATTGGTGCCGGGTATTGGTGTTGGACCACAAGTCCTTCATAGTTCCTGACACTCACGATGCAGGTTAACCTAACGTGATGTCAGGACTATGTGTGTGACTGTTTTGTGTATTTATTATTTCAGCTTCTAGTGGACGTGAAGGACGCAGCGGTGGCCATCGGCGATCCTCAACTACAAGCCAAGATGATGGAGGCTTCCACCGCCATCAAGAGGGACATCGTGTTCGCGGCCAGTCTATACACCACACAGAAAGAAACTGTCACTGTATGAACGAGGGATATTTCAAAACATCTGCTGTCGTAAAACCGTTCGTAAGGAGCAATCATTCACGGTCATACATCACAAATAATATAATAGATGTCGTTTATAATAATTTCTTTCAGACAACAAATCCATAGGGTGTTAGTAACATAACAAAAACTTATTATCTAATGTTAGTACCGATAACTCTTCGCACAGTTTTTTTCATGTTTATGGGTCGGTCAAACGGTCAGCGGTCAGTAGACCGTCCCAAGAATGATGAAGTAGAAAAGACCTGCAACAGCTTTACGCAGTTAACTGGCGAGATTGTGCAGGATAGGGAACGTTGCGTCATTATGGTTAGTTAGTTCGTATAGTATAACAACATCGCTTACCGACATTTAAGCGAGGAAAATTGGCACGCTCGGTTTCCATACAGATTGTAGTACTTACGTGATCTATTATATTATCTGTGGTGTCAATAATACTCATTCTTGCACGTCTTGCTATGTGAGCGTAATGTATTTCACAATGACTGTGTGTATAAAATCAATGCCATTTTAAATAAACAAACCATCTTAGTCTGATTATCCGGATAGATCCCGAAATGAACCAGTAAAAGAATTTTGACGCGTAACTTTCAAACTGTATTCTAATTGGGGCATTTATCTATCCGGCTCAATTATTGTAAATGGTCGTTTATGTCTATGTCTATGGTTTATGTATAGGATAATGACTGATGTGTTACCGTCACACAAATCAAAACTATTACAATCTCGCGACAACATACCAAAACGTGCAAAAATTTACCGATTTATCTATAAAAGGTTGTTTCGTTTGTTTTTAATACCAACAATAATTCATATTCTGTATATTTTCTGGACCATTCCTCCTTACAAACGCTTTTGCGATTACAGATGATTTGAAACGAAGCACCGTAAGCCATGAGTTAGAGTAACGTAAACCAAAGTAGCCGTTGCGGCCTTTTAAAATCTCTGAAAAGTAATACAAAACTATAATATATATTTAAAACTTCCCTTAATCGCGTAGAAGGTATAAATACCAATTTATTTATTTCCCGACACGTTTCTACTGTGACCACAGCCGCAAAGGGCAGCATACAAATGGATGGAGTAAAACAAAATGCGCCAACGGTCATGAGTCATAGCTGCGATATTATTGTTCGATATCAACTGTTTTTTTTTAATTGTATAGGCCGGCAAACGAGCAAGTGGGTCACCTAATTTTAAGTGATCTCAACCGCCCATGTACGCCCACAATACCAAAAGTCATGGGCGCGTTGCCAACCTTAAAGGAAAAGGATGATTAAAGGATTGGGAAGGGGAGGAGGATTTGGGCCTCCGAATATCTAAATACTTTACGTCGGTTTTCTGTGAGACAGTGGTATCGTCCCGGACGAGCCGGCCCATTCATGCTGTAGACAAAACTGTCTACAGCGTGGAAACTGTCTACTGTGTCCTTTAAGATCTTATAACATGCAGGACTTCAGCTCTGTAATCTGAAGGGAATAAGAGGAATCATAAGAGAAAGGCCTCAACTCCAGTATTGAGTAAGGGCTCTCATATAACTTAGTAATTAACTTTTTATAATTTGTTATATAAAACTATGTAGTATATAGTATATAATAATATGATACAGTAACTCTGTTCTGTTTGTCTGCTTGTGAAAATATTATAAACGAGCTGAAACTTTAATATTATTAGTATGTATTTTCTAAAAAAAAAAAAAGTGTTGATATGAAGCCTATTAACAATTGCGATATAATATAAATTAATTTTAGAATACAATTGATTGGAAAAAATGAGAGTAGTGTAAGCATTCGATGCTAGTTTACGACCTTTAAACCTGCATTAAATTTTCAATAGAATATTTCTAAATATTTTTAATGACGTTCATAACTTGAATTTTTAAATTAAAAATTTGCAGAGGTCTATTAAATTTATGATATGATATTATTATATACGGCTCGTTTATAACCGATAGTTTTATTTAGAATTCCTTATAATATCTGAATTAATAGCTTGGCTGTGAAAAAAAGCAATACATTCTTGTGGCTTATTTTATATAATCTGAAGTATTTACAGTATCAATATTGCCAGTTATAAAGATGTTAAACATATTTATATGCGGTTGATTGTGCATGCGACGAGTAAAACCAATTGTTTATAAATCATTAATAGTTTTCGAATAAATAACATATTACACAATATACCTACTGTTTTTTATTGGTTCCAACACTTTTCCTACGTGCGATGTACACGAGTTAGCAAATGTAAAAAACAAATCGAAACTTATTAACTACTACTAAACAGTACGTACGCAAGTTCACGAAAATATAGGAATATCATAATATGTAAATGATTTTTAGAATTGTCTATATTTTTCGACATATCTTGTTATCGCATTTTTCTAAAACAGATTGTCCTAAAGTGTATAAGCCGATATACCGTAATATCGATATATCTTCGTATAGACTCGAATAATTTTAATCATAATACTGCATATGCTGCCATTCAATGACGGAGACCACAGGACAGTATAAATGAAACACAATGTATTAATGCCTTTTAAAATTATATTTATACAATTATTTACACATAGTATATACCCATCAATAATGACGTCATAAAACATCTATTATAATATAAAAGGTATTATGATTTAGAATGAATATAGTAGAAATGACCAGTAGACACGACAATAATTTTATTGTTATTATAAATTCTTACTGAATTACCTACATTATAAGATTATATGTATAACAGATCATTTCGGATAAGTAATTGAAACCCGTATAAATAGAATAAAGAAATTGTATACAATTCAAATAAAATAAGTCAATAACATAGATCCATGAATGAGTAATGAAAATCGAATGTAATAAACATCGATGTCATCTAAATTATGTTTAATAATGCCTCTGACGCATGGGATGTAGACGAAAATAAAATCATACAAAACTAAATGTCTGAGGATAGGTACCATAAAGTGTATTATTATTTTAAGAGGTTAAAGTGGCTTTACGGTTTTACTTCACTAGGATACTAATACCTGGTTATTGATTCTGGAACTAGTACGGTTATATTATAATAAGGTCAGAACATGTAAACCTATCGTTTCTCTCTAATGTAAAACTATTGTTATGATATGGTGACGGCATGATGTCCAATCACTGATTCTTATTCGGAATATATTTCTACTGGTTATAATATATATTGAGGAAAAGTACCAAAAGTCATTGATTATCATATTTGTAGTGGCATAACTAAACATCACTAAACACATTCACATTTACCAAAAGAACATCAAGGAATTCCATTACCAGAAATCATATCACCGACAGGAAAACCAAACGATCACAACCAAAATTATATTACTTAACCCAATAATATTCACATAAAGGACAAAAATAGACGCATTTACATTTATATAAAAAAATACACCGTAATATTTGGTGTGGTCAGGTAACGCGTGAAACGAAACACCCATCGCCTAGAACTTACTAACTATTGAGCTAAGTTTCGCAAACCACCCGCTTGGAAACATAATCGCCATAAACAAAAAAAAACGATAAAGAATAATACGAAGGTAACCAGCACCAGCTTGTACAGTTCGGTCTCGCCTACGTGTGGAGGTGGTTGGTTCTCAAGCGCAGTAGGAGGGCGGCGAGGTGAGGTCGGCCAGCAGGTCCAGCTCCTCCTCGGTGAGTTGGTCTCGATGTTTGGGCCAGTCGTCCTGGTGCGTGCGACGGAAGTCGGCGAGCGCGAGGCGGATGGTGGTGGGCAGCGGGTCGGGCGCGCTGGTGTGTCGCGCCAGCTCGGACAGCACGTCGCCGAGCCGAGTGCCGATGCTGTAGGGGCGGCTGGCGAGGTACGCGCACAGTCCCAGCACGCCGCGGTGCCGCTCCACTAGTGACGCGCTCTTACAGCTGCGGCGCACTACACGCAGCGTGCGCTCCTCGTCGGGCAGCGCGCGACAGTGCATCAGACCTGTTAGCAACTTCGCTGCCGATTGACGCACCTGATCATGCAAAATTATTTCAATAACACTATTTATAAACTCATATCGATATCGATAAGCCTAGCCGATATCGACCACGGTGACTATTTATTACTACTATTTATATTTATTAAATTAATGCATTGTTATTATTAGGACATCAGTGTGGCTAATATACCCATTAACAAGTTATATAGTTAGTATAGCTCATAATAACTTAATATCAAGAAATAATAGCTATTAAACAAACAATATTTAAAAAATCTCCACGGTTTATGACAACCCAGTCAGAACATTTTTATTATTACTTCCCACTATATCTATACATATTAAGCAATAATCTCTGTTGTCAATCAATTTGTTCACGCAACACATAAAAACTGCTGACCCAATTTGGACGCAACTCCGAGTGAAGAAATGGTGTAAAAAATACTTTTAATTCTAAGAGATTTTATGCTCTAGAATCATTACAAAATTTGTTTTTAATTAGAAATTTCTAGTAGGATACCAAAACTAACTGGATAATGTTCCAACACCATCAAATTTAAGTTTTTTCGTCGAGACAGGGTATAATAAATATCGAAATAAGAAAATATCACCTCAAGTCTAGGATCGCGCATCAAATTGAGTGCGAAGTTTTCACATCGCACTGCTCTCTCTGGCTGTTCACACAGCCACGGCAGCCCGTAGAATAGTAGAGGTTGTGCGAATTCCAGACAAGCGAGACGCGCCCACCATGATCGCTCTGATACAGATATTGTTTTATTAAAGCAAGTTAAAATATAGATAATATTTTATGTGTAATAAAAGTAGGTAAGAAGTAAATTATCAATTGTACTTTTAGTTCGTAAGTATCGCCGTAACTCCTTTAAAACACTGTTACATATAAGTACGTAGGAATTTGGTACAACGGGTTATAAATCTACGCATAAGTGAGCGAGTCTTGTACGCGGTACTAAGGAAATTAGGTGATTTTCAAATAGAAAAACTTGCAACCTGGTGGCAAAACCGATGCGATCAAATAAATTTTTGTGTGATGTGTAGGTGTTACGTACTCTGTGCGAGATCGTCGAGCAGGTCGAGAACAGTGTCGAACGCTGTGGCGGTGTGGTACGTGATGGCGAGAGAGGCGAGCAGTGTGGCGGCGGCGCGCGGCAGCTCCTCGTGTGGGTGATGTGGGCCACGTGCAGCCGCACACGCCGCGCCACACAGTGACAACGCAGCGCATCCACCCGACCCACCAGCACCGCCAGCACCGCCTGCACTGCGCACCACCGCGCCCGTACATCCACGTAACACTAACATAAAAACATGAGTTCAAACTATGTCTGATGATGTGATGAATGTTGGACAGTATCGATACATTAATATATCAATATCGATACTTTTAGTACTTCTAACATCCCTAGATGACTTGGATATCATAAGCGACACCTTACACATGGTGAAAATCACTTTTAGTCGCTTATTTTACGAGTCTCGACACAGGAAGGAATTAAGATGGCATCATACTGGGTCTATCGAAATATAAGAAATTTCTCAGCGATCGATAAAATATTTACCATGAAATGCAATAGTTATTTAAATTTTTTTGACGTCTCAAATGGTGCCCGTTGCGGATTTGTTATGAACATTTAACATTGGCTTAAAGAATGCCATTGAGTGGTGATTTCGCGGTCAAAGAGATAAGCCCCCTAGTGTTCAGTACAATAACACAATAGACACTGACCGGTGGTGAGCAAGTTGAGAGCGCGCGCGTGATCCTGCGGCGCCGGTGCTGCGTCACCCGCCAGGCGCAGAGCTGAGTCCAGCCGCTCCACTAGTTGCTTGTCCACTCGCTCTCCACATGTGCTATCCTCCGGCTCCAGAGTGTCCGCACCATCTGTCGACTATAATACAACGTTACTCAGAAAGGGTGTACTAAGCACTGGACAATTAAAAGTCTATCTGACAAGAATTTCTACTATGAATATCTCATCTTAAAAATAATTATTTTTTGTTTCATAAAAAACAAATATTATTCTTTAATTTTAACAATTAGAAGCCCTGTCATGCGAATTTTAAGCTCACGAATTGGCGGCAGAATACAAGGAAACGCAACGTCACGTCGCGCCGACCCCAAATAAAAATGCAACTGATCATAAGGTTATGTGTGCGTAGTTTTTAAACAGCAATACAAACCTGGTGAAATTCAACGTAAATATACCGAGAACAGTGATGGTGTCACCTGTGTCGTGTCATCAGCAGGGGGAGGATGCGGTTGGTGCGGTGAATGCGGCGGGTCCGGCGGATGGTTGTCGCAGGGCTGCGGCGGTGCAGGCGCGGCACACAGCGGCGCGCGGGACTCTGCACCGTCACGTGACCCGACCACGCCCGCGCTCGCACCCGCACCGCCGCCCGCACTCGCACCCGCACCCGCACTGCTGACGGACGCGGTCGGCGATGAACCGCACACCGCAGTCTTTATCACTGCAATATACAGTATTTACACGTCTTTTTTACTGCCAGGATAGGCAGACGAGCAAACGGGCCACCTGATGGTAAGTAGTCACCGCCGCCCATAGACTTCTGCAATGCCAGGGCACAGCAAAGCCGCTGCCTACCATCGAAGGATTACTCTTTTTAAACCTCGTTTAAAGAAGGACATGTCTGGCGTTAGTCAAGGTAGTACTTTGGGACCTACACAATTTTTGATCATGATTGATGATTTGCCCAGTGTTCTGCATAAGGCAAAGTGTTTATTGTTTGCCGATGATCTAAAACTGTTCATGTCTATCTCAAAGGATGAGGATTGTATAGCGCTACAGAATGATATTGATGCTGTTGCTGATTGGAGTGCAAGAAATAAGCTACCACTTAACACATCTAAGTGCAAAACTATTTCTTTTTCACGATCTCGTACGCCAATAGCAACAAAATATACATTGGGAGGTGTAGTGCTTGATAGAGTTACCACAATACGTGATCTAGGGATTACTATGGACTCCAAATTTAACTTCCATGAACACATAAAGGATATCTGTAAAGCTGCTAACAAATCATTAGGTTTCATTATTAGAACCTCCGCTCAATTCGGGAACATAAGTGTTTTTAAACTATTATATAATTCGTACGTCCGTAGCAAATTAGAATATAATGCTATTGTATGGGACCCTCGCGAAAAATTGTATACTCTTATGGTGGAAAAAATACACAAAAAATTCTGTCGTCACATTTATAAACGGATGTATGGGTATTACACATTTTTATATCCATCTCTATTTGTGTCAGGTATGGTAGACTACGATACACTGCAACTGAGGCGTAAATTAAGTTTAATTATGCATTATTATCTTCTTTTAGGACATAAGATAGACAATCCATCTGCACGAGAACATATAAATCTGTATGTCCCAGATCAATATATGCGTGCCACAGGGCGGAGGAAACACCGTCTTTTCACTTTCCCCCCTAGTTGGCGTTTAAACCAAACCAACAATAGCCCGACCGCCAGGGCAATGGTTTCAGTAAATGCGTTTTTGGAGGACAGGTTGGATGCCGACATGTTTACTGATAAAGGCCATGTTATGTATAGGAACGCATATTCGTTCCTAAGCACTTTAATTTGGGATATATCTACTATACAATGATCTTTGTTCATTATTTATTGTTGCCTTGTAAATCTTGTATCTGTTATATTTAGCATGTAAGCGTTTTGGTGTACCTACTGTAAGCTTGTATGTAAAATTATTAATAAATAAATAAATAAATAAATAAATGTCATAGCGCTCAGGGAACACCACTGCAGGGAGTTAATTCCAGAGCTTGCACGTACGTGGTAAGAATGAACGCTGGAAACGAACCGTGCTAGACGGAATCGTTTCCAGGTGGTATGGATGAACTCTGCTGCGGTGTCGGGTGGTGCGATGATAAAATGGTGATGTTGGCACCATTTTAAACAGTTCCTCGGAGCACTCCCCGTGGAACAACCGGTAGAACAAGCAGAGAGACCCGAAATCTCTCCGCAGCCCCAACGGCTCCAGGTTATCCGTGATATCAGGATCCCCGACGATTCAAACGGCCCGCCTCTGTAAGGAGTCAAGTGGGTCAAGCAAGTATTTGGGCGCTCCTGCCCAGAGATGAGAACAGTACTCCACGTGGGGCCGGACTTGCGCCTTATAAAGCGCTAATCTATGGCCCGACGTGAAGTACCGCCTAGCTCTGTTCAGGATGCCCAATTTCTTGCTTGCCAATTTGGCTTTGTCCTCCACTTGACTCCTAAACTGGACCTTATATCGACGCCGAGGAGGACGCAAACTTGTGTCTTCGTGGGGTTAAAGTGAACCAGGTTCCTTTCACCCCATTCGGAGGCCCGCCCCAGAGAGCTCTCGATTTCAGACACAAGTTCTGACCGTCTGTCTTCCATGGTGCTCCGAGGGATACCCTGCTGGCCAGTGTAGCGCCCATCAATGGTGCTATCATCTGCATAACAATGCATGTCATCGATAATAGATAACATGTCATTGATATGCAGTATGAATAGAGTGGGCGACAACACTGAGCCTTGTGGAACGCCAGCATTAATGGACATAGTGTCGGAGCAGCAGCCGTCAACAACGACTTTGATACTCCGACCGTCCAAGAAGCTAGCGATCCACTTGCACAGTCCCTCGGGGATTCCGTACGATGGTAGCTTCGACAGAAGGCCCCCATGCCATACCCGATCGAACGCCTTCGCGATGTCTAGACCGACGGCCATAGCCTCACCCTTGCTCTCTATAGCCTCCGCCCAGCGATGTGTGAGATAAACAAGAAGATCACCAGCCGAGCGACCGTGACGGAAACCGTACTGACGATCACTAATCAGCTGGTGCTCCTCTAGATACCCCATAAGCTGGGCGTTAATTACTCTCTCCATGACTTTAGAGAGCAAGGATGTGATGGCTATCGGTCTATAGCACGAAGGGTCCGACCGGTCACCTTTTTTAGGGATCGGATGGACATGAGCTACCTTCCACGAAGCGGGAACCCTGTTGGAATTATATGAAAGACGGTAAAGGCGCGTAAGAATGAGGGTCAACTCGGGGGCGCACGTCTTAAGAACCACCGCGGGGATGCAGTACGGCCCACTCGACTTTCGGATGTTAAGGAGCCTAAGCTCCCGCCTGACCGCACGCTGATTAATGCGGATTTCAGGCAGGGAGTACTCGCACCGGGGAAGTTTTGGTGGAGTGGCTCCTGCGTCATCCAAAGTCGAGTTCGAGGCAAAGGATTGGGCCAGGAGATTGGCCTTCTCCTTTGCACTGTGGGCCAAACTGTCATCGCCCTTACGCAGTGGCGGGAGACTGGATAGGCAGAAGTTACCTTGGACAGCCTTGGCGAGAGACCAGAAAGCCCGACAACCAGACGGATAACTCTCGAGCCGCTCGCCAATTCTTCCAATGTGTTCTGCCTTGGCCTTGGCTATAGCCCTCTTGTTGTACCTAGAAGCGGCATTAAATTTCCGCCTCTCCTCCTTCGCGTTTGAACCCTGATGCCTTTGGGCTTCGTTCCTTGCCCTGTATGCGGACCGCTTAAGGCGTGCAGCTTCGGCACAGGTACTATTATACCAAGGCCGGCTGCGACGCCCGACAGGTACCCTGGAGTTAGGGATGAAAAGATAATCCCCATAACCACTAGGTCCCTGACGCGGTCCGCACAAGCATCAGGATCTTCGGAAGAGAAGCAGAACCGCTTCCATGGGAAGGACGCAAAGAATTCACGCATCCCTTCCCAATCCGCTGACCCATACCGCCAGACCCTGCGGAACCCCGTCGCTGAAGAGCGATCGGGATATACCGCAGGGGCAGAGGTACGAATAAGGCAGTGGTCTGATGACCCCAAAGGGGGGTCGACCACTACCTTATATTCTTCAGGATTTGTGGTCAGCAAAGGATCCAACAGGGAGGGCTCATGGGTCTCAACATCTGGAACTCGGGTGGGCTCAGTTACCAGTTGTGTGAGACCGTAAGCCAAAGCCATCTCATAAGCAGACCGACCCACAGCGTCGGTGGTTCGGGAACCCAACCACTCAGCATGGTGAGCGTTAAAATCCCCAAGGACCACCACCTCCGCGGACGGATACTGCTCTAGAGATTGATCAGTCCCCACTTGGACGTTCTCGAATAAGCGAGAAGCCCCCGTTTCACCGGCATGGGACCTGTATAGGCATGCATAGACCCGGGTACGACCCCCATACTCTACGCAAAGCCACAAGATTGACAGGTCCCGATGCTCGAGGCCCCGAAGGCGGCGACAACATATATCATCCCTGACGAAAACGCACACCCCGGCCTTACGCAGGAACGAGTGTTCCAGTACGTAACCGGGGTAGCTAAGGTACGAGATGTCGTCAGGGGTAGATATCTGAGTCTCCGTTAAAAAGAGCAGGGCAGGCCGCGCTGACTTTAGATGGTAGTGTACAGCGTCCAGGTTGCTGTGCAGACCCCTGACATTGCAGAAGTCTACTGTTAAAGTGGATGAAGAATCCGCCGAAGTAAATTTGCTCTTTTTTCGTGCCTTCATAAAAATTTGAGTTTGAGTTGGGGGAAAGGGAAATGTGTTGGGGTAGTGAAATCAAGACGGCACCCAAAATATAATTTTGCGGAGTCAAGAGCCGGATGGTCACGCGAGTAATGTGAGGAGCTGGCGCGAGGCACGGAAGGGCCCCCGATGGGATGGACGGGGGGGGCCGTGTACAGTCGCCGGGATCCGACTGATTTACTGATTACTGATTTATTTAGATATTTTATACTTATATTAATGTAAAGGCGTACTTACTGCTAAAGGCATACTACTAAGGTAGAGAACTACCAGTATACCCAAGGTGGTACAGAGATTAAAGACATGCCTTCTGCACGTAAAATATACTGCAAACTAAGCACTATTCTCACACACTTACCTTACATATTTACGCTAATATAGGACTACAATTAATAAAATAACGACGAACTCATAGGCAGTTGCACTCACTAATCGCTAAACGATTAACGAGTTAAGCAACCCTTGGTATAGTCAGTCTATGGATGAGAGCACGTAAAATGTCGGTCTCGGCTGTTATCAAATGACAACAGTCGATAAGCCAAGTCAGAGGCTTTGGGGCGGCTTCGAAACTTTGACGCTAGATAGACTACTAACCATTTGACAAATATATTAAATTAACAACTAAGTGTCTAAAATATAATAACAAATTCGCAAAATCTTTAATGACAGGATAGTGAAAATATTTTTATGCAGTGAAAAAACTTGTTTTTCATTTATTAAATAAAAACATCAAAGCTTACCTATGTCACCATTCTCGTCATATAAAGGTGCGAAACGCGGCTGCAAGCTCTCGATGAAATTAGCGAGCGAAGGAGCGGGACCGCGGTCACCGCCCGGGAACACCAGCTCCGTGTCGAATATAGTCATCAGAAAACTGTACATAAATAGTAATATAAGTAGATCGGTAGATTTCTGCACGTCTTGCTTTGAGTGTGTAAGCTTGAAATTGTTATAGAAAGATGTGGTCACATCTGACATATCCTTTAAAAATCTAGAAATCTTAAAATGTCACGCTAATTTTGATCACTCGTTTATTTTGATCGACACGACTGCTGTGCTGAAGGCTCGGGTTCGATCCCCGGGCAAAAGTGATATTGGGGTTTTCCATCATGAAAAGCTTAGTATCAACCCCGAGCCTGGAATTGTGCCCGGTATGGCGATAAGCTCACCTCCTATCACATCTTGGGCCGGAAAGAAGATCGGCGAAATGTGGGGGATAGTAGTTACACCTATAACCTAAACACCTAAACCGACGTAAAGTAGCAGCGTTTCGTACGGTGAGTGAGATATCCGGAGGCCCAAATCCCCTCCCCTTCCCAATTCCTTAATTTTCCCTTTCCTTTAAGGTCGGCAACGCGCCCATGATTCTTTTGGTATTGTGGGCGTACATGGGCGGTGGTGTTCACTTACCATCAGGTGACCCACATGCTCGTTTGTCGGCCTATACAATAAAAAAAAGAAACACCTCTGCCTACCACTTCGGTGATTATAGGCATGAGTGCGTAGGTATGTATAAGATCGATCACATCTCTATAAATTATGAGAAATGGGTGAGCGAGAATAACAGTGCTGGAATTTTATCATTTAGTGTTGTCCAAAGTTGCAAGTAAAATATCGACACTACTCGTTCGATAAAAAGACAATGCTTTATTTATGTTCTAGCAATGCAATCGGATTTCATACTACGGGGGATGAAATACTTTTACCGTATTTATACTTTGTATTAATTTGACCACACCTTTCTGTAACACGTTGTATAATTTTGATTTGTGGGAGTGACGCGTCAACCATCATACTATAGATTTAGGTCAAAAGTGACAGGCGCACACAATCGAATGGCCTAGATTCAAAGCCTGGTCGGACAAATACATTTTGTATTTGAGTTTTTTATTGTGATATGACTAAAGGCTCTCATATCACGTCATGAGAAATATCATATGAAAATAAGCTCAGTGAACCGTGGGTGTACTAGTTGCACCTATACCTAGGTCTTCGGAGAAATATGCGTGAGCATGTTATGTTCAATAATAAACACTGACAGTAAAGCGGAATACAAATACACGCAACAACAGTCACACACATAGCCCTGACCCCACACTAGGTTAACCTGTATCGTGGGTATCGGGAACTACGAGGGACTTGCCAACCCACAACACCCAGACCCGAAACAAATATTTGTGGCTCACACAAACATTTGTCTCGGTGCGGGAATCGAACCACCCTTTCGCTTCGCAGCCGGCTACTCGCCCACTGCGCCACGGAAGCTGTCGACCAAGTTATTGCACTTAAAAATAAACATTTTGTCACAATAACTTTATTTACCTGCCAACAGTCTCGCGTACGTTCTGGTAAGGATGTTGCATGAAGTTGGCCGCATCCAAACGTTGGAGCAGTTTGGCAGCCAGCGGAGCTGCACGCCATTTTAAAGTTCCCAATGTGCCCTGTTAATAAACAAATGTGTCATACCTAAGTAAATAAAATGTTTGGACTTCTATTGTAATTTTACTTTAGTTTTAAGTGTTCTGTTCCCATAAGATGCCAATGGAACTCTATTACTAAGCCTGCTCTAATTGTCAGTCTGTCCGTCTATATGCCGATCTATACGTGGATTTACAGATCATGCCACGCATACCCAATGATAACGGCATCCACCCACCGCATTGAGTTACTTTTCAAGGCGTAACCATCCGTGACGATGCGTGATTTGAACCTATTTTGTCATTACAAAATGGCAAAAGGAAGAGAATGCTGAACAAGCGTGAAAGAAAGCTCGCAACGCACCTTTGATTTGACCGACTCGCGGCTGATACGGGCACACCGCAACAGATGAATGTGCGCTATCAGGAACAAAGTTTTTTATAGCATAGGTCTGCAAACGAGCAAGTGGGTCACCTGATGGTAAGTGATCTCCACCGCTAATGAACGCTCACAACACCAGAAGAATCATAGAGGCGTTGCCGACCTTAAAGGAAAGAGACGATTAAGGGATTGGAAAGGGATGGAAGATTTAGGCCTCCGGATATCACCGTACGAAACGCAGCAGCAAGCCGCTACTTTATATCGGTTTTTTGTGCGTCAGTGGTAACGACTCGAGTGAGCCAGCCGATTTGCTGTAGGCAAAACTGTCTATAGCGTGGCTCTACCACGCAAAGTTCCTACAATATGCCGGTGCGATCTCGTTCGTGGTAATTCGCGATATCACGCACCGTGTGAAACGTAGAAAAATATGTCCATACAACTTTTATCAATTATAACAACTTATTTCTCTATTTTTAATCGACTCTTAAAAGGAGATTGCACCAGTTCCTGACCCTGCAATATGCACCGTCCAGTAGCACCTACACTAAAGCGTACATACCTGCATGACATAAAGCTTGGCGCAGACTATAAACGATGTGTGTTGGTCAGGGTCGGCGTCTCCCTGCACCGGCGGCGGTAAGCACAGCTCCATCAACTGCTCCAGTACGAACGAGCCGCGACACGGATCCAGTTTGTCAACACCGGTCGCCAGGCATGTACCCCAGTCCTCCATTGTCTCTGGTGTCACTGACGATAGACCTGTGAACACGTAATTTGTTCAAACATTTCATCAAAGCATATTGGCTGGGTGAATAATATATATATAAATTATGCGAACCGGCAATGTTTTCGTTTTTACTAACTATTACGAATATGCAATAAATACCCGGTCATTTGGATCCGGACAATCAATCATGAGAAAATTAATACATACTCTAATGTTGTAACTGGTTTGTATTAGATCATCATACGTGTCCGTGAAATATCCGAAGACAGTTCGAATATCTTCGGCTATTTTTTATCGTAGTACGTGGGAAGATTTTACCGGTTACAGGTAGGTATACCGGCCTATGATGTTAAAAAAAACAACAAAACAATCTACTATATTTTTAACCAAAAGCACCACCATTCAACACCGCATATCCACACTCACCAGCAGTGATGATCTCCACAGCGGCTTTGTACATGTACATAGCATCCTCTCTGCGCCAATACCGCGGTGCTCGTAGTACTGCGGCGGCCACTTCAGCAGCGAACCGTTGCTGCGGCTCCTGAGTATCCGCCGCGCAACGTACCGCGTGACTGATGTACTTACGAGCCACTTGCGGACCGAATTGGGCGAAGATCATCTGGTAAATATAACGTTTATTGAAGGCAGCCCAGGTGCGCGCAACGTGAAGAATTGTCTCCGAAGGTATATGCAGAGGTGCAACTACCACAACCACCGTTTGCCGAGCTTATTTCCAACCCGTGGTATGATAAATTGCGAATATTAATTTCAATAAATGATCTTATATTGAATCTCCCGATCGATCCCAGAATTGAGCCAATGAGAATACAGTTTGAAAGTCACGCGTACAAATTACTTAAGTTTGATTGGTCGGGATCGTTCCTGAGAATCAAACCAAGTTCATTTATTGAAATGGGCTATAAATCCCTACAAATAAGGGTCGAATACAAAACCAACTTTTTTAACAGTTTAGAAAGTAAAACGACAAACATATATACATACGCACTCACGCCTGTAATTTCCGAAGCGATAGGCAGAGGTTTAACCAGTACCCCACATTTCGCCGATCTTATTTTCCTCCCATCATGTGAAAGGGGCGGAGCCTATCGCCATACCGGTCACAATTCCTGACACCGGGATGATACTGAGCGTTTCGTAATAGAAAAAGCCAATATAGTGATATTGGCCGACCCGGGGATCGAACCCGAGACCTCAGCACACGAGTCGTACCGCGTACCAATAGAACTGAGTACAACAACAATGTAAAACGAACTTACCCTTAACACAGAGAAGCGTACTCCACTAAACTTGTCCTTGCCTTTCTTCTCTTCCACAGTGAGGAACCCAACGAACTTCTCAATATTGGCGTCATCGTTGAAGAACTCGTATAGATAACGCTCTCCCTCCTCCATTTCCTCGGGTGGAATGAATTTGGCACACGCTTGTTCGCTTATTGGTGCCGCTACCTACATAATAGAGTATGGTTCAATATACAGAAGGACCACTTAAAAAAAAATATGTTAGTGTGCCTGTTATGGTCAAAATCTTTTTTTGTAAATCATTCAATACGTAGTGTAAAACTTCTAACTACTCTGAAAATGTTCCAATCTAAACATAAAAAGAGTATTTTTTGTGTTATAGCGTATTAAACTAACGATATTTTTTACGTAAAAATCAAGCATAGATCTAAGTTTCTAAAAACAAACCACAAGCTTTTCAGGCCAAGTATAAAACCCGAACATATTACTCCTCAGCCACGGTTGGTCCCATTCCTCATCTGTTTTCGGTACCCTGTCCATCGACCAGATAGCCCATTCGAGATCCTTTCTGTACCCTGGGAAAAAAATATAAATCATTTAAAATATTACACCTATAACTTAATTTTGGTTATATTATTATGTATCGTAAACATTGAATAGTTGATTCATTAGATGATTATCGTAGAAGTGTAATTTCAATGCGGTATTTTATGGTTCTTATCAAGATGGGTGGGAGTAATACTTTGATCTCATTAGTTTATACAAAGTTAGTCGAAAAAGCCGAAAGGACATTTAATGATTTTATATAAACTACATACACATAATCCTATGACCAGCGGTATTTTCATTTGGGGTCGGCGGAACGTGCGATGCGGTTTCTATGTATACGTATTTTGGAAGCGTACTAAGGCTAAGAACCTTAAGGTCTTGAGTTCTAATCCCAGTTTGGGAAATCATAATTCGTTTTAACTTACAATTCAAAAAATCACACCTAATTGGAATTTGTGTTTGGTATGGGGAAAGGCTCGCCTCCTACTCATGGGACGGAAATAAGCTCAGCGGATCGTGGGGTATTAGTTGCACTTTTGCCTACCTCTCCCGGGGATAAACGCGTAAGCTTATATACGTAGACTTTGAATGCTACACTCTAAGATTTTTCTGTGGATAAAATATTACCTGGTATATTTTTGAGTGGCTTGTTCACGCCGGCGACGTGGTAGGGATCGACGGTGATCTTGGTGAGCGGTCGCTTGCGTTGTTTGAGCGCGTACTGCGTGAGTCGCAGCGCGGCGCGCCGCACCGCCGCCGCCTCGTGCACGAGCGCGCCGCACACCGCGCCCGCCGCGCGACCGCTCAACCGGGTTTGTAGCGACGGACAGAACGTCAACATCTGCATCGCTGCTTCCACGCGACGCCATTGACTACGCATATCATACTTAATCATCACTTACAACTTCAAATTATAAGAAAGAAATAAGAAATACACCCCACATAGTCCTGACCCCACACTAGGTAAACCCGTATCGTGGGTGTCAGGAACTACGAGGGACTTGCGGTCCCACAACACCCAGACCCGAGACAAATATTATTGAATCTGACTAACATTTGTCTAGGTGCGGGAATCGAACCCACGACCTTACGCTTCGCAACCGAATACTCGCTCGCTGCGCCACGGAAGCTGTCAAATTATATATCTCGTGATAAACGCTCCAGACCCTGACCACCATGCACGATAAGTTATAATATTATTGTTATTTTTTTCCTACAACACAAAATATTACAAAATATACATCATTTGCAGTTTTGAGAAATTGTATAATAGATGAAAATTTGTATAATAGAATGGGTATATATTACCCACCTAGTATAAACTATTAAATCAGCAACACTGTACCCTAATGCGAATTTTTCAAAGCATGTCATGTTATCCGTATGCATAAAATATGTATGGCAATCCGTACGGAGCTACGGTAATGAAAGCGGATTGTATTGGACACCTATTATCTACATATTTATAGAGATGACGAACAGATATCGAATAAAACTAGCACCAAGCACAAATATTTTAAATCGAGTATAATTAAGTTAATCTGGTTAGACTCATAAAAACTCCAAGGTGTTTATCCACTAATTTGAATCCACAGAAATTGTAAAATTGCACCTTAAATTAACATGACATTGATTTACTTACGCATTAGGTGTTTCCATAATATCAACGAGCTCTTCCACAAGTTCCTTGTACAGCCTCTCGGTCCTATCTGATGATATCACTTCCTTCTCCACCGCATGAGCCAACTGCTCAGTAAAGTCAGGTTCGGTCAGTTGAGACTCACTGAGCAAGCGGCCGGCCGCCTCTATAGCAGACTTCGATATTACCAGCCGTGTGTTGATCGTCGGAAAGTGACGGTGCAATGTGTCGTTGAACGCTTGCTCTAACCTGTGATAACAAATTTTAACTTTTTGTATAAATGTAGTGAATTGTATTTAGAAAAACATTATTTTAAGAAATGTTTTTATTATTAAATTAATAGATTGAGTGAAAGGTTAACCTCATTTGCACGTGGTTTACTCTGCTGAGTAACGGACGTGACAATGGCGAAATTTTATTCGAGTTGTAGGGGTCAGACGGTGGTCCGCCTTATATAATAATACCACATACCGTCAAATCAATGGTACGAGAAGGCTGACTCTGACATTTAACTGCGATAACGCCAAGTAGAAAGAATCATTAAAACAGTTTAGAAACACCAATATTTGTGGACGTCACTTTCAGTTGCATACGCCCTCGACAAAAGAATACCGCGGAGTTTAGTTGGTAGGGCGGCCTAGGCTGCTTCGTGGTACATAGTTTAAAGCTCTGGCTCGGAGATATCCGATAGATAACGGACTCTCCGTATATTAAACACCTACTAGAACAATTGACTTATAAAAATTACCTCACGATGCTCGGCTTCTCACTGAGTGGTGCCTTCAGTACGGCGGGCCACAGCGTGCGGACCACCTCCCAGTCCTGCTTGGCCACCAGTGGGCCGGTGCGTGGGCCCAGCATGATGTACAGTGCGCCTTTGTGTCGTGCGTGCCACTCGTCGCCCTCCCCTCCCGCCACTAGCAGCTCGGCTAGCTTCGGTACTAGAGCGCGGTATGAATAGGGATAGTGGCTCAGCATCCAGTATAGACGGATTTGAGAGAGTATGCGGACCTGTGAAATAGCACATACTTGTGAGTGGTAGGAAGACTGTATTGTAATGGAGGTATGCTGAAAACATAACGTTATATTTTATTCGATACGTCGATATTTTATTACGATATATACGTATATCGATATTTTCTCAATATATCAAAATTTGTATCGATACTTTTTCGGACATACCTAGTGCAATGAGTGAACTCTGCTAATTATATTTTTGACCCGTAATATCGTGCAATGATTTATTACTAAATTTAATTTTGCGACCTGGATATCGAAACATCATACCACCAAAGAATGATTTAATTATAATCACATACACATGTAATTTTCGTATTCACTACTTATTTGCTGATAGTGTATTCTCTTCTACAATTTATACATACATGTCCTCATTGTCTTGTCTCTCCATCACCCATAGGTTGATTGTTTATTTTATTAATAAACTCTACCAAAGGTTGTTACCATAATACTTACAACAAAAACAAATTCTTGTCCTATTCATCTAGTTACACAATGATATACAGGCAGATATTTCAATAATTCGACAAACTTAAGAAAATATTATTATTTAAGTATGTCGTGTGCTTATATATTTACTTATATAAAACTAACAAAAAACTACTGTTCGATATTGCACCCAACAAATGTTTAGGAAAGTTGTATAAGGCCATAATACAAATGTCACACAGATATTGCACGGACTCTCGTTTCACGTGCCATGGGGGCTGTCATAAATGTTGATGCATTTTTTTTTTTAACAGTAGTGTAGTTACTCACCGAGCTGTAAGTATTGACAGCTAGCTCTGCCAAGGCATGTAGCGCGCTCAATGCGGTGGGAGTGATGCCAGCCTCGCAGACGAGGTCGAGACGCGAGTCATCCTGCAGCCGCGCCGCGTCCGCCGTCAGCATGCGGAGACGCGCCGACCCCGGCCCCGTCCCCGCGCCCACCGCACCCCCCGCACCCTCCGCACCCTCCGCACCCTCCGCACCCTCCGCACCCTCCGCACCCTCCGCGCCCGGACCCCCGCGACCCTCTAACGCTCGCTCCAGCGCCCCGTACGAACGGAGACGAGCTTCCAGACCAGGACCGCTGCGGGAACCCTTCATCACTACCACGCGCTCCCATACCTGACATGTATTACATTCGAGTAAGGACGACACGATTCCAATAAGTACAACGGGAGATAATAAATAAAATGTCATATTCCTAGAAGATAAGTATGAATCAAACATTAGATTTACCTCAAGTAACGCGCTATAATTAACGCAAAAAATTCAAAGGCTGAGTTTTTTGGTGCTTCTTCTCAGACCAGTGGGAATTTCCAAAGCACCAGTAGATTCTAAATTCAACGTGTAAAAGTGCCCTTGGCTGCCTAATTACTTAATAAAAGATTTGATTTGTGTTTGGTGTATAAATGCAATATGTTAAAAATGTCATCAGAAATAAATGACATTTGAAAATTATTTCAATATGCTTACCTGTATAAGCATTTCTAGTCCGCGTGTATCATCTGTTTTGTCAGCCAACATGCGTGCCTGCACGTCGAGCAAGAGTTTGGTAAGGGCTTGGCGCACGTTCACACCGTCCAACGTCACTTTGAACTTTACCCCATTGGTATAGGGTATACATGTTGCTGGCACTTGAGATTCCATACTAAAAAGGAAAACAATACATAATAAGCTCTCAAGCCTGTATACTTGGGTAGCCAGGGTGCAACTAGTGCACCCAGTGTTTGCCGAGCTTATTTCTGTCCTATGATATGATAGGAGATGGGCCCATCACCATAGATACACACATAGACTCACGCCTGTTTCCCATAGGGGTAGGCAGAGACAACAGATTTCTCCTTGCCTTGCTACGATCCTACTACTGCTTTTCTACCATAAAAGACACAAATTCCAATTCCGGGCAACTCATGTGTGAGTTTTCTAATCGCAAACTGAAACACAATTTGTATTGGCAGACCTGGGATTTGAACCCAGAACCTTATGGTTTCTCTCTCTCTCTCTCTTAGGGTTATCTGCCTATGTACATTGCAACTAGACCAAAATCTTCTAAATTTTACTGGGGTGTACTGTGTAGGTCCCTCATATGCGAAAGGCTACCCCTTCGGGGATTACAGGCGTGAGTGCGTATGTATTAATATATTTTCATGTAATTTGTTTTCTGTAGTTTATTTCTACGGTTTTTTTATTAGCGTTAATGACGAGACGAGCAAGCCGCTCGCCTGATAGTAAGCATCTTACCTGCCAGTAAATAAAAGCAAAATCATTAATACATGGCATTGGATTGCGCATATCACTACCAGACATAAGATGCTAAGTCTAATAATACCCAGTAATTTCACTGGATTCAATGTCCTTCAAATTGGAACACAACAGTAGCCCACCAGTTACCCACTGCTGCTTGGCGGTAAAAATAGACAAAGCGGTGGTATATACCCAGGTAGGCAGAGGTGTAACCAGTACACCCACATTTCGCCGAGCGTATTTCCGTCCCTTATGTGATAGGGGGCGAGCCTATCGCCATACCGGGCACAAATATTCCAGACTCCGGGCTGATACTGAGCATATCGTAATAGAAAACCCCAATACCAAGAAAATAATATATTAATAACTTACAGTAAAACTGATTCTTCTTCTGGTTGAGGAAGGAACGACCCACAGGACATTGCCGCCTTGATTATACAAAAGGATCTCAGCCTTCGTTCTCGGCACATATTCCGTTCCCCGGACAACCACTGCCGCAGTCTATCCAGCTCTGGTTTCAAATATCTATCCAGCAGCGTCTGGGCACAATCAGCCTCCGCCTTGCAAGGCACGTGCCATTTGAAGTTCACTTCTTTTAGCAAGCATCCGTGGCCCCACTCACGAATAGGCAGCCATTTCTCCGGTGCAGCAGAGTAGTCTTGAGGCGAGCTTTTCCACTCTTTAAGGTCGATGCAGCTCAATGACGTCAGCACATGGCTAAAAGCTTCGCCGGCGCGGTTGAGAGCGTAATTAGCGTGAAGCTTCAAAGCCCTATCCAATATCACCATTACATCAGGCATATATTTTAAGAGAACAACACCATCACACTCCACTGCGTGCATAAAGAGAACTAATCGGTACATGAGGTCACGTGGAGGATTCTCCTCATGTAAGGCTTCATCACTGGCTAATAGTTCTTTTAATTCTTCGCAAAGGTTGGGTAGGAAAGCCGCTAGAGTCGACTCTGAATCAACACGAGCGAATACACGTAGCAACACACCCACCATACTTCCAGACACATTTGTCTCAAATGTAGTCTGAGTCGCAAACGATTTGAACTTCCTCAGGGCTTCCTTGAATATTTTAGGAGAGCACTGCATGAGTACCGCTGTAGCTGCTGAGGACAAAGCAGTCTCCATTACGGCGTCAGTCTTGCTCCTCATTCCATCAGATTCCTTTGTATCCAAGCGCACATGTTCCAGCACACTGGACTCAATAATGTTAAACAGTCTATCAAAGAACACCAGAACGAAGTCTTCGAACTGTGCTGTAGACTCGCAGGTGAGGAGTTCTTCCTCGGTCAGATCAGGCCAGTGTTCATGCGCGGAGCTACAATCTATGAATGGCACCATCCAACTGAAGATCAATATGAAATGCAACGAGACTAAGGTCTTTTTAATGTCATTCGGGTCTAAGCCGGGCAGTACAGCGAGTAAGAGTGGGACCACGTGCGTTGGACCTTCGGGGTAGTCAGCGTCGGGGCCTCGGAGCATCGGTCTTGCGACTGCAGCTACTGCGGACATGGCAGCCGTCACTCTATGTGGCTCTGTCAACGATGTCAGCGAAGTCTTGAGTCTCTCCAACAATGGTGGCACAACTACTGATGGTCGTAGTGTAGCTAAGTTTTGAAGAGCAATCGAAATGTCCAGTGCCCCACTTCGACTGTAAACAGCTTGCAACGTAGGTTCGAGGACGAGATTCACGAATTCCGAAATGTCTTTCTCTGTAAGTTTGTATGCGTTTGGTGTTTGATTTTCCCAACTATCTTTAAACCTCTTTTCACGCTCTCGTCTGACTCTAAAATATTACACAAAATATGTTTTAAAAAATTGTTCGTGCACGGTAATTTCCACAATAGCTGAACCAACGTTGATGTAGTATCAGTGGGTTCAAATTTAGTTTCACTTGAATTGGTTGACAAATAAAAATATATATATCAATAAACACACGGAAACAACACATAATACAAGCAAACCTGTTCAAAAATTCCCGTGCAAGTTTTCTGAGCAGATCGCGCAGTTTGTACGACCAGCGGCCAGCGTTAGCGCTGTGTAAGTAACTCTCCACGCCGGCAAGGAAGCTGCGGAGATGTTTCAACACCTCGCCGTCTGGACATATGCTCCATACTATCCATGATGCCATGTGCTTTGTGTCTACAAAAAATATTTTATACGTTATAAGGTTAACAAGGTACCTACCACCTTGTGTACGAGAGGCCGTCTGGGTTGGTACCACCGCATTACCTCTCTATTTCTGCCACCAAGCAACAGTGTGTAAGTACTGTTGTGTTCCGATTTGAAGGACATTGAAGACAGTGAAATTACGGGGCATTATGAGACATAACAACTTATGCCTTAGGATGACGACCGCAGCCCAGTGCCACGCAGTGCTTTGTAATTCAAAGTTCTGTGTGGCGTTGCTTCTGTTTATAGGCAGGTGTGGCGCTTACAATCAGTCGAGCGACATACTATTCTCGTCATTCATGTTAATAAAAAAAATATAATTACAATACGAGCAAACAACTTGGTCGGTATGAAGTTAGTCACGAGAGAAGTTGCGGTTATTGTTTTCAGAGACTAAAGGGTGACGAGAAGGGTGGAGGGCGGGTGAAGTGATTTACTTCAGGCACGGCCAACTTATTTCATGCTTATTGTATTCATAAATTGTTCATGTTTCTTATTATACCTAATAACACACAATAGTCACACAGATTGTCCAGATTCCACAGTAATATATGATTATCTTGTGTCGTGGCTATCAAGAATTACGATCTCAACTTTCAGTCTCACCGCATCCAGACATAAAATGGATACTGTCTAAGCATAAGCTTACCCCTACGCACAAATACTTTATAGATAAAACTGGTAAAAATATATAGAAAAAGGTGTCAAAAATACAGTAGAGAATGGTTCTAATTTATAGATAAATCTGGCATTATTCATGGAAATAGATATAAAATATGGTAACTCTAGTCTTACCCAAAGTATGAACTTGACATATCTGCAGATCTTTGTATGCAACTGGCAGATTCAATGCGTGCAGAAGTCGTGTGAACATTTTGCCGACGTGTGGACTCCAGTCAACAGCGCCTGGGTTTCTTTTAGCTAAGCCAGCGAAAAGAATCATCAAATCCTGAAAAAAATATTTATGTAGAATCTACATACGTCGCACTGCAGGGCACAAGTTTCCTATATCTTTAGTTTATAGGTAACCATGGTTAGTCCCCTTTAAACATACCTAAACAGAAGTCTATAATTAAAAAGAAAGTCTCTCCAATACATAAGTTAATACTATCTCTAGAACAGAGTAAAATACTAAACATTAGACTGTCGTATGGCCTCAGATGCTGAACACTTATTATGAAAACTGAAAATTTCTCACCCAAATACCACACTGTGAGTTGTAACAAGTGTCCCAGAGCGTCATCAGTTCGTCAAACCACAGCTGGTGTCCCTGTGCCGCGTATTTTGGGTGTAAAGCCACCGGCAGGAACACTACCAACTGACTGACGGGGAATGTATCATTTGACCACGGATTGATCTGTGGCAGCAGTTCCGCCAGAATCTCTTTTGTCGCTGACACTTCAAAATATCTGCAATATACGCTTTCGTAGAAATATTTATTATTAAATAGTTTATATAGATATTGATAATATTATGTACTTACGGTCTTGCGCACTTCACCATCGATACGTAAGATCCCTCCAGCGAACTAGAAGTGTAAAAACAACATTAACCCGGGAAGATTTGACTAACTTCGACATGGACACCATGCATACCCTGCCACCGTGTTTGGCTTCAAGACCGTGATTTTGAAGAACGAAATGTGACAACCGATGATACATGAACCAACCATCCTGCCACCATCAGCCACCCAATGTGCGGACATAAGCAAAGGTATCCCTGTTATATATTTTTTTAATTACGTGGGCAGTTCCCTTTCTTGGTTCCCCGCGAGGCCGAACAAATGTAGGGCGTCGTCTAGCCCGTTGCCCGACAGGAATTTGCGAACCATATCGAGCATATCGCCTCCTTGTTTGCTAGAATGTTTTGGCCTAAACACACATGTTAATAAATAAATAAAAAACGTATGCACAATGAAAATTGATCTGATATGTTTACATTAATCACTTAATCATATAATAAAATAATGTGTAGCACAGCTTCGGCATCGATTTATTCAATGTAAGCTTGTGTTTCTACAATATGTAAACACACAAATTACCCTTACTTAGTAATGAAACGACATTTACTAGATATTTATAGATCTTTTTATATACTTTGTTAATAAATTTATATAACGAACAGCTGACCATACTGTCTGTATTATCTATGTAAAGAAACATGCATGTAGATAGTGTAGCACATATTAATCCCTTGTAGATACAAATTAAAATATGAATGTTATTTGGACTTTATCATATTTAATATACACAAGTTACTAGTTCCTTCTACGCAATATACATAATATGTGGTGTGATATACTACATATACTTACTTCAAGTAATGGTACATTCCGATGTGCAAGGAACTAGTGCTGAACAATTTCTTTCCAATATCGAAGAGAGGGCGCCAAGGGAGAGTGAGTTCCTCGGGTGAAATTAATTGTCTTTTCCTAAAATCATTATGTTACGCGTTAATTAAGAAATCATTGGCGTGTGCCAAAGCGGATACCGAAAGTTTATTGCCAAGATATAAATATGTCTTGGCTTATGTGAACAATGCTGTAAGAATTCAGTGACATGCCTATTGCCTTCTAAATAATGTTTCGTAATACAAATATACATTTTATACGTAAACTTTTGGATGGTAATTTTGACGTTGCACTCAGAATTTTCGGATCTTAGGCCAAACCAAATCTACGAGATAGATCTTGTATATCGAATTAGGTAAGTTAATAGTAAAGCCGACGGTAAGCGCCACGCCTATCCATGAACAGAAGCAACACCACATAGAACTTTGAATTCAAAGGACTGCATAGCATTGGAACTGCGTTCGTCATCCGAGACAGACATTAAGTCTCATTATAAGACTTAATAACTAATATATTTTTCTGACAAAAAGGCCAGCAGCGACCCTACCATATTATGGTGAATGGAGCGGCAGCTCCAAGCTAGGAGAGACGTATCGGAATATCAATTCTCTGGGTCCAGGGTTAACAAACCACGGACATATTTTGATCTCGCTCCATCCTAAAATTAGCCTCAGGCTGGGTGTGGGCTAAATGATTGGCCACAATTATAGGTTAATATATTGTCGCGAGTGGTTAATACATTATTTAGTTCGTTTTGTTAGAGTTTTGGCGCCGGAGACCTGTTTATCGTTAAACTTACTTTGTAAGCATCACAAACATTGTGGCAAATTTGTGAATCTTGCATGGCTCAAGATCTGGAATGATAACTAGTTCGTATGCTAATTTTATTAGGGCAATGTGATCCTCCTTGCTGAACTTCAGTCCATAAATCCGCAAATACCTGAAATAAATAAAATCATTTTATGGTATTGGCCTGACATTCAATCAAATAAAAAAATCTATATAAATAAAATCTGGTTTAAAAATATACCAAGGACTTATAGAGGGTTCTATATTAGTTGATCAACTAACTTGAATCAACAAAACCTGTATGGCTTTTGTTGATCAGTTCGATTGAGTCTGTTCAGACAGTTCAAATCGCATGCGATTTAGCAGTTGATCAACTAAAATCAAATCGTGTGAACCCGGTTTAACTAACAAGCGAGTGTGTATTTAAAATTTTGCCATTTAACCAGGATATTCATTCTTGGCCCAAATTCAACCCCGGGTTTATTGAAACGAAAAATGAATGACATAAATTGTGTCCGCCCGAGATTCCTCAAGGACCTCAAGGATTTTCAACCTACGCTGGCTGCCGTTAAACCAATGAGCTTACAAAATAAGTAAATTTAAATTTCTTTATTGATCATGTACGCAGGGCCGGTACTACCATAATATTGCGACATGAGAGGCCGCTGCAGGCGTCGACCTTGGCCAAGAAGCGCCTCCGTATGCCCATTCTATGACCCATCAGGTCGCTTAATGGTAAATGCCAAGCCTGCTCGTAGACAGACACAAACCACACAGAACTGAATTACAAAGCACTCCGTGGCACTGGACATCGCTCGTCACCCCGAGACATAAGTTGTAATGGCCTATTTCACAATATTCGAGTAAGATTAAACCACCAATTAACGTAAAATACAGCTATTTTTCAAAGTACCTAGAAGACCGTCATCAGCCTTCTCACGGTATAAATGTCAGGTTATGGCTTTTGTATTTGAACTTTTCATATTTTATTTAGCATTTACTCAGAGGTGGTGAAAGAGGCTTAATCTTATTAGATTAGGATACGTCCGGATTCCATTGTCATATTATTATTTCACCCATCTTTGTGTTTCTTTGAAGAAGTGCTTAATCGCTACTAAATCTTATATATAAAATTTTCATGTCACAATGTTCGTTCCCATACTCCTCCGAACGGCTGGACCGATTTGTATGAAATTTTGTGTGCATATCGGGTAGGTCTGAGAATCGGCCAACATCTATTTTTCATCCCCCTAAATGTTAAGGGTGGTCCACCCCTAAATTTTTTATTTAATTTTTAAAACAAAATTTTTGTTTTTATTTTTTTATGATACAGCATTAAAATTTACATACAACCCTAAATTTTCAACCCTCTATGATCAATCCCTATTTTTTAATACCGACATTAGTATTTTTGTCAAGCGCGTTTCTCACCGGGGGCGCCCACTAGGCTACTTTAATCCTGGAAATAGGCATTCACGCGGGCGGAACCGCGGGAACAGCTAGTCTTATATATAAAATTCTCGAGTCACAATGTTCGTTCCCATACTCCTCGGAAACGGCTGGACCGATTTGTATAAAATTTTGTGTGCATATCGGGTAGGTCTGAGAATCGGCCAACATCTATTTTTTATCCCCCTAAATGTTAAGGGTGGTCCACCCCTAATTTTTATTTTTTAGAAATTTTTTTTTTGTTTCTATTTTTTTTATGATACAGCATTAAAAATACATACTACCCTAAATTTTCAACCCTCTACGATCAACCCCTATTTTTTAATATCGATTTTAGTATTTTAGGCATCAATGTCCTTCACACCGGAACACAACAGTGCTTACACACTGTTGCTTGGCGGCAGAAATAGACAAAGCGGTGGTACCAACCCAGCCGGTCTCTCGCAAACGAGGGACCTACCACCTTGTATTTTTCATCGCTTATCATTACTTATTCCATTTTATGTAGGTATAGAATATTCTCAATTTTTTTTATTCTTATTTTGGGTCAACCCTAACCAAACCAACTTCCTGGATCCACCACTGTCGGTGCAACATAAACGCCTGTCGCTAATGGTCTAGCCACAGAACACAGAAATAGATGTGTTCAGTGACTTATTTCTGTGTTCTGTCTGTGGGTCGAGTTAAACGACACGTGATAGCGCGAGCCGAGCCTACTCGTGTATACTACGCTGCACACCGTATATTCGTAGTGACTAGTGCTGGTCAGTGGGTGAAAACCCCACCATGGTGGCTCGTTCAGGCGAGTCGCCTTCCGATGTCAGCCAGTGTATATTCAGTAACTTCAGACCAGCATAATTCTGACGAGTATCGAGAAACGCAATGTCTCTTAACGGTTGCCATTATACATATTTGGACTGCACTGTACTTAACATCAGGTCCATTGTAGTCACTTTTCAGGTATAGGATAACGAACGGATTCCGAAAACGAAGAAAGGTGGTAGTACTGGTGATAACAGACACGATACCACTAAAAATATCGCGAAATAAGTTAATTTTTGTTTTTACACACACAGTCTTGTTTGGACCTATAAATGCAATGACGGTTTATTAAAATAATTATAAAACCGTATTTTAATATAGTAATGTAAATTAATAAAAAAAACTGCTTCGTGCGGAATCCGCAGTGCGGCGCGGCGCGCTGCTCTATGTACCTACTAAGTATCGCGAGTCAATGACTCCGAGTTTAGCATTAGTACGCTTTACATTGCTAGCTAACATTCCAAAATATCTTTTACCGTTTAAATAAAGGTAGTGTTTATTACCGTTTCGCTTTCAGAAGTCCCCTTACACCCGGTATAATTAACTGTATACCCAGCAAATGGACAAATATATTTCTATGGACTTTATTTTAATAATTATGAAATCATAATATCATTAATTGAGATATTATATTTAACCACATTATAATAAAAATTATGATTTGTAGGGGTTTCATCAATCTTGTATCCACTCTTGAATTTAACACCAGCCAGTTTCTACACATCCTTTTGTCCTTCAGCATGGAAGCAGTAACTTAGATTGATAAAATAATAATTTAATTTATTACTTTCCCTAAATTGACGTGAACGAAATATTTCTTTATTTTTTTTCTGTCCTCTCATTTACTGTTTTACCAATATGTCTTGTATTGACTAAGCCAATGTCATCATTATCATATCTAGTCACATGTCACGTTTTGTAAGTAAAATGAAATAACATTATTATACCAGATATGATATTGCATAATGATAATGAAGAAATCATGTGTAGTGTAATACAATGTTAAGGTCAGTTGAGTTGTTTCGTTTTCAGGAAGTTTTGGGTAACAGCCAGCATACTAGACACTCTCATACTATTGCCAAAGGTTAACTATCAACCGTTTAGTGTAACTTGCCATTTTTCGAACAAATTTTGTTTTAAACAAAAAAAATAGAAGTTCAAATTTAATTATTTTTTATTAGCTTGACTTGACGAAACGAGCCGGTCGCTCGTCTGATGGTAAACGACTGTCCATAAACAGAGTCAACACCTCACAGAACTTTTAATTACAAAATGCTTCATGGCATTGGACTGCGTTCGTCACCCCGAGATATAAGATGTTAAGTCTCATAATGCCCAGTAATTTCACTGGCTCAATGTCCTACACACTCAGTGCTTACACACTGTTGCTTAGCGGCAGAAAAAGATACTAGTGGTGGCACCAACCCAGACAGTCTCTCGCATACAAGGGACCTACCACCTTGTAAAACTAAATTAACTCGACGCCTATAACCCGTGTGCAAATGTATACGGTTGTAAAAGTATATATTTTTTGTATATCACCACTGTATTGTACTATCCCACTACTGGGCACGGGCCTTCTTGATGAACAAGAAAGATTAGGTCTTATATTATCATTATGTTTTCTCCACTGTTAAAGCAAGCGATAATCTATATCTATATATATAAAAGCGAAATACCACAGACACACTGATTAATCAAGTTTTCTCAAAAATTTGAATTGTCTATAAAAAGAAAAACGGCTGTGAAATTGAGTACAAATATTACTTATTACAAATAATGAGACACGTGTTTCATATATTTGTAACATTCAACTCGCGAAAGTAGAGGGAGGGGTTGAATTTTTGTATGTTTGTAGATCAATCACGCCTAACGGCTGAATAAATTTGGGTAAAATTTGGCATACAGGTAGAAAAATATATAAATTAGAACATAGGCCACTTTTATCCCAGAAAAAGACTTACGCGGGCGGAGCCGCGGGCAACTGCTAGTAATCATATACAATGAAAGCCCTGACTGACTCACTTACCGACTCATCAACGCCTAGCCCAAACCCCTGGACCTAGAAAGCTGAAATTTTGCACAGAGGTTCCTTTATTATGTATACAAGGAATAAGGAAAGTTATTTCAAAGTTCAACCTCTAAAGATATCTGGTATAAGTCCTTGATGTAAAAAAACGTACACCATTTATTGATAGAATGTGTCCGTTTTCAAGATATGAGACGCATGCTCATGGGGACTTATGGTTTGAATAGGTATGACGTCGGTGCATACCACAAAATATCGGCTGATCCAACATCTTATGCAGCAAAAGACTTGTTCAAGTTTGTAAGTCTCCATAAGTAGTAATTGTATTGTATAAATATAGCTTTTTGAATTATGTAAGTAATACATATTTTATAAGCGTAGCATAAAGCGTTAACAATAATATTAGAAAATACGATGGGACTGACATGTATAAATAAGTATAAATACAGGGTAAATTGGGGATTGAAAGTTGGTATGAAGAAACAAATAGACATTTTGACTTCAAACTTTACAAGAGTAAAAAAACAGATACGTATTCCGCGATTTTTTGAAAATCAACCGCTTAGGGGCGAAATGGGGTAAGTAATTGGGCTTAATGGAAAGTTGGTTACGAAAATGGCATATATTTTGAAGTCCACTGTGGACATGACACATATGTGCACTTAGCAAGTAAGTACGGAATATTTAAATTTTACCATTCGCATTCGCTTATACTAGGTTTGCACTGGATTGTACCATATTTCAATTTGTTTGTACGGTAAGGGGTAAGAGAATGATGGGATTGGACAGCCACCGCCTTAAGTAAACAAGTTTTTTTTAAATTGCAATGGAAAGAATATGGTGTGTAGTTTTTGTGAACTAAAAAATCAGACAAGCGTAAATAGTTATTACTTATGCAGTGTTCCGTACTAGCATTACAAACTTATAAATGCACTTATTTTCATCATTAATAACTTTGTATATAAAGCAATATTACTTTTCTACAATAAATAATAAAATATTTATTAAGATTGTAGCAATTGGAAATCCGTTGTCTCTACCTACCCCTATGTATGTATGTATGTAAACAATAAAATTTTGATAATTCTCATTTACGTTATAAATTCTTAACATTGAAATGAAGAAGGCAGCGAAATAATCTGGTATAAGCGATAAAAGTAACCAAATTAATAATAATAATAATAATAATACACCCAACAGTCACACACATAGTCCTGACCCCACACTAGGTAAACCTGTGTCGTGGGTATCAGGAACTACGAGGGACTTGCGGTCCCACAACACCCAGACCCGAGACCAATATTTGTGGTTCACACAAACATTTGTCTCAGTGTGGGAATCGAACCCACGGCCTCTCGCTTCGCAGCCGGCTACTCGCCCGCTGCGCCACGGAGGCTGTCAGGCGAAATTCCCGAAAAAATCGGACCATTTTAAAGTTAATCATCACAGTGATAATTTTATTGCTATAGATAATGAACAAACAACGCACTCAGTGGTACAATTGATAACTACAGCGGTACAATCCTGTACAAATGAGGCAACTGTACAAAAATCGTCAGGATTCTACTATTTGCCCAAAAAGTGTTACAATATTAAAGGTAATCACTGGCACTTCACTTTCGCCTCGGATCAGCCCAGTTCACCAGCAGCACTCCGAGGGGTCTCCACTGTTGGGTTTCGGCTGCAACTCAGACAAGCCTTTGGGGTATTGTGGCGCTCTTCCAGAGTTACACCTTTCCGAGTTGCCACTTTCTACCCATCAAAGCCAGCCATGGAAATCCCACCATGCCTATCCCTGGAGATCATTGTTTCACGATTATCCAGACAGACTATGCTCAGCCTGTATGTGAACCATACTTGCTGCCTGGCATTGTCTGCCTGCATACTCTTCCACCCCCGACGGCAATCCCCAATTATGATGCGGGGTTTCGAGCTTTGAATAACCCCAAGTAATTTGGTTTAAAAAACTGAGTTATGACTAGCTGTATCTTCTCACAAGCTGGGTTGTGCCGCACAGAATCAAATGGTAAAATAAGCGCATTGGTTTCGCCTGGTCTTCTCAGGCTGGGTCATCGTGCCGTATCGCCGAAACTTGCGGTTATGACCATGGTACATATTGACCCCCCCCCCCTCTAAAATTCATAATATTGTTGGGCATGTACCATAAGAAAGATATATGGTCTTATACATAATAAGTTATCGAAGCTTTATAAGACCTTATAAGGCTTTATATTATTACTTTTCTTTATTTCTAACGGCTTCGCCCTATTATACATTTCGCCAATGACGAGTACTATATTATATATTTTCAACTCTTCCCAAGAACGACGAAATATAAGCGCAACGGCGCGGCGTGGTCGATTTCAAGGTCTTGTTGAATTTTATAACTCCTGTTTGTTTACCTATCTTGACATTTGACATTGATGAGATGGCAATTTTTTTTTTTTTTGTTTGTTCCTTAAGGAACCGGAAAGATCAGAGACCATGCTGCCAAGTCATTAGTTATATTCTTTTCTTATATTCCAAGAACGATGAAACGGGGGTGTGGCTCATTCCAAGGTCTTGTTGGAGTTTTGGTGTTAATTCCTTTCAGTTCAATGCTTCTTAGACGACTTTCTTCAAGCGGATCGAAAGCACAAGGTCGATCAATACCCTTGATCAAAAATCACCTAAATTCCCTATATTTAATGTTTCCATACGCTATTCATCATCGTACATGATTATTGCACAATACCACACCACTTTTATACAACAAACACAACTTTAAATTAGTTTAGGAAATAATTAAATCAAGAGAGCCACCGCACTGTTAGAATTCCCGCCAAAACTCCATCAATTTTCTTTTTATTTAGTTTGTTTCCAGTCTTTCCAGAGACAAACCATATTAAAATCATTCAATCAATCAATCATTTTCTGTAAACTGGCAACTTTGTGTATGATAAACCTATTTTAGTTATCGGAGCTTTATCAAACGATTATGAATAAAGAATTTTATTGAACGTTCGATAGGCTTAAAATATGTTTTAACTAATGAAGGTTTATACCTTCGATACGCGTTTTAAAAATAAAATGATTTTGTGCAAGTGGCTAGTGTATTATTGATGATGTTACTATGTATGATATGTATACCTACATAAGTTCATAATATGGTTTCAAACAAAGTGTGTTGGTTTTCAATTAATTATACCGGATTGTAACTCTGTGGTAATCAATTGTACCCCAGTGCATGGTTCATCATTAACAGTAGTAAATCATCAATGTGATCTTTAAATTAGCAGCACTTTTTTGTAGATAGTAGAATCTTAACTATTTTTGTACATTTGCATGGTTTGTTCACGATTGTACCGGATTTTACTGTTGTGGTTATTTAGTGCACTGCTGAGGGCAATTTTTGTTCATAGGTTACATTGATAAAATCGTTAAAATCATGATTCACTTTAAAATGACATCCCTTTTTGTGCAGATAGTAGAATTTTAAAAATGTTTGTACACATTTTTTTTTATTGTACCATTGTGATAATGAACTGTTCCACTGAGTGCATTGTTTTGTTCATTCATCATTTACATACGCACTCACATACATACGCACTCACGCCTGTAATCCCCGAAGAGGTAGGCAGAGGTGTAACCAGTACACCCACATTTCGCCGAGCATATATCCGTCCCACAATGTGATAGGGGGCGAGCCTATCGCCATACCGGGCTCAATTTCCAGACTCTGGGCTGATACTGAGCATTTCGTAATAGAAAAACCCAATACCAATTTACCTGACCCGGGGATCGAACCCGAGACCTCAGTGTTAGCCTCAATCGTAACATGTACGCATTACAACTGCGCCACCGAGGCAGTCTACGTTTACATTTACCTATTATTGTTTTTTTACTGCTAAATATGTATTTTTTACTAACTTATTGCTAATATTTATAATAAAATTGTAGAATAATACTAATAAGTATACAAAAATATATTTACTTCATAAGCCTGGAGGACCATACTCCGCAGGCTGGCTTCATCTCACGCAGCATCACCGCCTTCGCAAAGTTTGTCTTCACCTGTTCCAAAAACAGGGTAGACTCTTCGTCCAATTCACCAGCATATGGCAAGATGTGATTAGTCAAAATTTCCTTTTGTGGTTTGAACCCCAGAGCTTCTATTCGCTCTGGGGTCGATACTAAAAACTCATATTCATCATCCTGGATCATCTTGAACAATTTATGACGTTTTTGTATCAAAAATTACGAGTCACCTATATAGTTCCTGTGTACCGGTGGCAACATGAGCACAACCACCGCAAACACGCCAAATAACAACACTGTTTAAATTTTTATGGTCTTCTATTTTAAATAAACAAATCAATTTAACATTCAATTTACACAAGTCATCAGTATTCCTCAGAGAGAGGAAAATTAAATTCCGACAGTCACAGTCACCTATGTCACCACATATGTCAAGACGGCGACGTTCCTTTTCACGAAAGTTTGACATTCGGAAATATCGTAATTCGTATTTCGTGGTCACAGAATAATAAACTTTATCTAATTGTCAAAGTAGTGGATAAATTATATTTGATGCTAATAGGATAATGATAAGATTGCAATGTCTATGTCTAGAGATATGTTATGTGCCTGATCTCTAGGCGTTTAAACCTGCAGTTTTTTTTTTAAGTATTAAAAACACCTCTCGCTCTCGACCATGGCCTTAACCACAGCTGGTACCTGAGAACGAGAGGTCGTCCCCCATTCTGCGACGAGTTCGCGACGTTCCTCTGCTCACATGGGGCACTCCTCCAGAGTGTGCGCCGCGTTGTCCTCGTCGCAGCTGTAGAGTGTCCCGTATCACCACCTGTATCGGCTCTCTTCAGAAGGATTAGCCAGCCACTGACTCCACTCCTGAAAAAAACTTACCTACTGTCACCGTGTCTTTTCCTACCTCGAGACTAGCAAAATCATTGTACCCCGATGGAGTCACAATACTAAATTGGATTAGATTGATCTAATTTTTATTCATAGATGGAATAATATTATCGAGTTTCGATATTAAGTAATATTATTAAATTCTTCAAGTAATATTATAATATTCTAACTAATACTATGTGAATACACTGATACCTTAGTAATATTATATATATTAACATAATCGTGCAATATGGTAATAATATGCGACCGATATCAGCAATGATATGAATGGTTAAGAATACAGTGATTATGGAGATTACTCGCTTAATCACTGTAGCGAATCACTATTCGTTGGATTGCCGACATGGAGTTATTATGTACTGGTAGTACATATTAACTCTATGATTGCCGATACATAAATACCTCGAATAAGCGATCGATATGTAGGGGCCGTGAAGGCTGACTTGCACGACGATTATAAATTGAGATTTACCGCTTTTATTTAATTTTTACGATTTCATGTTTCATAGACAGATTTAGTGGGTTAAACCCACAGAACACTATTACTCTCATGAGGTTAAACCCAATTTAGGATCGTCGTGCAAGTGGGCCGAAATGAATATAGTGAAAATGGAATATTACCTCGAATAATACTAATATTATGCGATCGATAGTATTCGGCTGTAAGAATACAGTGGGAAAATTTGCATAACACTATTCGGCGGGTTTGCCGATAATTAATGAATTTAATAATCCTATCGAATAATCGGTTTCACGGTTCACCCGTACTCTGGCTGGATTTAGGGATGAAATGATGCCACTTAAGTATCAATACATCTCGTCGATACCGTATCGGTCATAAAGTATCGATACCTAATTGGTATCCAGTAAAAAGTATCAATACTTACATGTATCGGTCCGTTTCTAGGAATAGAGACAAAACCAGCAATAAATGCATGATTCCAAGTTTAAGTATTACAGACTACAGTATAGATAGTATATAATATAACAACCTAGTATAGGGTCAGGACTATGTGGGTGACTATTGGGTGTAATACTTAATAATATGTACATAATACATTTAAGAAAATAAGTATTTTTCGATGTGTGATTTTGGAGGTCCTATTTTCACAGATATCATAGTATTGTTAGTTGTCAATCAAAATAAGATACTTTCTAATATTTTTTTATTTTTTTTCAATATTCACAAACGACGGTATAATCACAGGTTGGGTAAACAACGCAAGTTAAGGTGCCTATCTATGCCTGTACGTATGCATAATTGTGTAATAAAAAGTGATCTGAGAGTTATAAGCCCTGAAAAATCCATATTTCAAAACTAATCTTCGTGGAGTTTTGAGCGTAAATAAATAACTTAAGGAGTATGAAATCTCCGAATTTGAAAATCGTACAGGCATAGTTCAATTATCTGATAGTTTAAATAACTTTATTTTGAACTAGTACATTCAGGGAGTTTTTCAGAAAAACACTACTACGAAATCCTGTTCATCAACTTTTAGGCGCTCGATTTTATCACGAATTATTCTGCATTTCACCCAAACGCTTCGCGTTGCGCGTTGATACGAGTAAGATAGTATGCATTTTTGACTCCGCCTACTAACAAGTTTAAGCCGTCGTCTAGCGTACTCTTAAGTTCAGAATGGCGACCTCTTCCTCCTCTCTTAGACATAATACCATTATACAATTATTAGAAGAAATAGGATACGAAATAGATGCGTTCAAAAACTTCATAACAGACACCATACGATTATAAATGTTGTAACGGTTCGTTTCGGTTCTAGCATACTTCATAATAAAGTCTTTTTACACACCTCCTATTAAACCTTCTTTTATACTTTTTCTTAAATACTTATAATTTTAAATTTAATTCTCTAGAATATTTTCACAGAGAGCGGACACATGAAGATCACACTGAAAAGCTAAATGCACAAATTAACTTCTTTGATAAATCTTCTCTGCATTTGTGTAATAGGCAATACATACTATTGTTTTATGTTTACCCCGAATTGGGGTCCTTCCGTACAATAACCTGCACATAAATCTGCGACTCGTCTTCGTGTGCAACGCTGAGGACATTGGCATATCGTCATCTCCGAGAACATCGTCATCTTCGAGAACAGCATCATCTCCGTGAACATATTTTTCTCCGAGGACATATTCAACGCTGAGGTCATACAAAAGCTCCGTGTACTACGCTACTCCGCGGACTTCCCTTATTGATAGTAGTGGGACAAACGGCTTAATTTTCACAACGAAATTAAACGTTGTGCTTATTTTTTTAAGCTAGCTTATAAAAAAGCTAAAACGCTTTTTAACAGACTTCAAAAAAAATTAACACCATCAATTTTTGTACAATAGTTCCAAATCAAGGCATTGCCCCCTCTCGACATTGTCAATTTTATTATTAAATGTACATCCACTATTCTATATTCACACTTAACATACCTATCTACACTATATGTTATTTACACTAAACACACTATAATCCTCTGAACTATTTACAATAAGTAAATGAACAATCTCATTTGCTTAATTAAAAACACATAACTCGCTTACGAACGAACTCGTGATGTATCAAACATAAACACACGCTTCGTTCCCGACAGCAAAACGCATACTAAGTAGTAATTTTAAACATAAACATTAACATATAACGAAACAACGGTCAACGGTTAAAAATTAACACAACAAAATATAAGCGCCAAAAAATAATTTACTTATAAACATTAATAAATATTATGCAATCAAACGAAATTCAATTTAGTAGCATAATCGTTATGATAATATCGTTAAACTTTCGACTTTATGTCTTTTTATATAAAGTGTATTTTCGATCGCTTTCACGACAGCGCTAGTGCCAACGGGCAACGATCAACGCTAAGCGGCAGCCGGTGATGCAACCACGCATGACGCAACTATGTTCCGTTATAACGTCAACAGCTTAAACTTACAAACGTACTTATATGCTTGTTATAATAAGCAGAGCTTAATAATTGCTTTTCGTTATAACGCCCACCTCTACTTATTGACCCAAGGCCAGTGTATCGTAACAAGGGTGTAAGGCATTTCGGTTCCTGGTTGTAGCCTTACCACGACCCTGACTATCCATGTTTATTTCTGACTATCCCTGTTTATTTTATTTGTATTCTATTATATTTCTTTTATTTTAATCTTTTTTTCTTTCTTACTAATCCTAGAAGTGTTACAATGTATAGTGACCGTCATATACTTTATACATACGCACTCACGCCTGAAATCCCCGAAGGGGTAGGCCGAAGTGTCACCAATAAACTCACATTTCGCCGAGATTATTTACGTCCCATGATATGGTAGGGGGCGAGCCTATCACCATGCCAGGCACAACTCCAGGCTCAGGGCTGATACTGAGCATTTCGTAATAGAAAAACCCAATATCAATTTAACCGACCCGGGGATCGAAACCGAGACCTGAGCACAGCAGTCGTAACGCGTACGCTTTACAACTGCGCCATCGAGGCAGTTCATATGTATATACATACTTTATTTGTACGTCAATAAGTTATAAGTATACGATATGAGTATTATTGACCAATACCTACTTGGTAGTCGGTTGCAAACTGTCGATACTAAAAGTACTTTGTATATCGAACAAATAATTGTATTTACTCCTATCATTTTATCCCTATTTGGATTGTGTATTTGACATTTGAACAGTGTTGATTTTGGTTTCTTTTTATAGATTTTCGTAAAATTCTATTTCAATAAAACCTCACTTTACGCTTTAATAATGTCATATCAATTGTACAGAAACACCACGATCGGTAACACGTTACAAGAAAGTCTTGACGAGCTAATACAAGTAAGTTTTGTTTACGTAGTCGACAAATCCTTGAAATAAAATTGCATTGGTTGATTGATGTTAATTTTACATTGTAGTATGGTCAAATAACGCCGGCTCTAGCAGTGAAGGTGTTGTTGCAGTTTGATAAATCAATAAATCAAGCTTTGTCTAACAGGGTGAAATCCAGATTAACCTTCAAAGCAGGAAAATTAAATACCTACAGGTACATATTATTTAGTGAATTTGTATTATATTTAATTGTCGAATGGTAGGTATAATCATGTAATTATTAACTTACTAGAGCAATCAAATAACGGGCATCTTCTGGCACCATTCAATACCTTTTTTTATCATGTAACGAACATGATTGCGTTGTTTTACTCTCCTGAATGAGGAGACGAGCAGGTTTCTCGTCTGATGGTAAAAGCCACGCCTGCCCATAATCAGTAACAACACCCAGAATTATAAAGCACTGCATGGTAGTACACTGCACTCATTAACCCAAGACATGACATTGATGCCTAGATCAGAATACTTCAGTGCTTACACAAGGCCCATTGGCGACAGAAATGGACAAAGTGACAGTATTTACTCAGTTGACCTCTTGCAAACAAGGGACCTAATACAATAAACTAACACACATGGTAGATGTTTATCAAATGAATAAATATAAATTAATATTGTTCCAAACATTCCAGATTTTGTGATAATGTATGGACATTCATGTTGAATGATGTGGAATTTCGGGAAGTACAAGAAGTTGCCAAAGTAGATAAAGTGAAAATTGTAGCCTGTGATGGCAAAAGTGAGTCGTAATACATCCTGATTCCACTAATGTGAGCTGATCACCTGTCTGTGCAACTTGCAGACATCCTCACCATAAATAAAAACCCCGTTTCCTAACTCCATCATCATATCCTGATCACCGTTTGTACCCCAACTACTCATCAAGCTCAAAAACAATGTATCTACTATTAATCACTGAAGAGTTGGAAGCTGAAGACTGGTTTGTTGTAGAAATAGGTCAATATTACACAGATAAAAGCATTCTCAATTTAATTGTCATGAAATGGACCACAGACCATGGTTAATATATAGACTTTGTATGTCTAATCCTTTGTGCTGCAATTAAGCGGACAAACACTCAATATAAAATCTATGCACCGCAATTACATCAGTCTCCATAGTTAAAATTGGCATACTGGGTTTTTATACAGGTTTATGTATATAAATGTATCTACTATATTATCCATGATCTGTGAATAAATTACATTGTTCCATTTGACAAATGGGTCAAACCTATAACATCCCACTTTTTGTTGGAGGTTAAAAATATATGATTCAAATAATAAAAAATATATGTCCTCATTGGTCTAGTGGCATTGTACTAAGGCTAAAACTGTAAGGTCCTGAGTTCTCAATTCCAATGTTGGGCATTCACAATTTGTATTTGAGTTACGAATTCGAAAAATGACACGTGAATTGCCTTGGATTGTAATTTGTGTCAGGTATGGCGATAAGCTCATCCCTATCACATCATGGGACGCTAATAAGCTCAGCGAAATGTGGGTGCAGCGCTAGAAGCATCTTTGCCTACCCCATTGGGGATAAAGGCATGAGTGTGTGTTAGTTTTTATTTACATAATGTTTTGTTATTTAAATGTTGATGATCGAAGATAAGTAATGGAGTTGTAATAGAGTATAAATAAATTGCAAAGAAAATGCTCAGAATGTCATCTCGATTGTTAAATTGTATTGTATGTAATTTTTTCTGTGCATTATTGGACTTAATATCTTCTAAATAAATAATGTAAGTGCTGTAATGGTGTTCTTAATTCTTCTCTCTGTCTGGTCTATAATTCCGAGTAAATTCCAGGGTCCGTCTTCCTATCTTGAGTAGACAGGGAATTGGGTATTATTTCAGATGTTAATTTGTGTTGAAATTACAAGCGAATATCGATTTCTTGAAAACATGGATTTGAAAATGGATGATGTTTGCAAAAGAAACTAGAACAAATACTTTAATGTATAATTAAAATGAGATCATTCTCAGTTAGAAGAACTAACTTTGCTGGAGTCGAACAGGGAACGCTCGTAGTGATGTGATCTGAGTATAAATCTTTTCTAAATACTTTAGGGTTGTTGTGAATTTGATAATTTAAAAAAATCTAAAACCGGACTGCAAAAAAGAATTTAAAAGTAATGCACTATAAAGAGCGAAACAAGATTACTTACCACTAAAAATTAAAAAATAATAAAGTTTTAACTAAAAATAGACTACAAAATAACTTTGTACTCGGTTTTTAAGTTTTGCCAAATATTATTACTTACAGTTGCCAAATTTGTTTTTTTTAGATAGTATATGCCGACAAACGAGCAAGTGGGTCACCTGATGGTGAGTGATCTCCACCGACCATGTACGCCCACAATACTAAAATAATCATGGGCGCGTTGCCGACCTTAAAGGAAAGGGATTGGGAAGGGGAGGGGGATTTCGGCCTCCGGATATATCACTCACCTTACGAAACGCAGCAGGAAGCTGCTACTTTACGCCGGGTTTCAGTGGTAAAACGGTCGACAAAACTGTCTACAGCGTGGCTTTACTACTCAGATAATAGGAAACTTTTATATGTAATGCAGTGAAGTAAAATTTTATTACTTATATTTGCTTCCGCGTCTTGGTTACCTACGTTTCGATGATCTCTTCGGGAAAACAGACCGTTTTGTCTTTGCAATTATGGACAAGGCTGTCAAAACGAACAACTAAAGAAAATACATCCTGAAGTATTATAGTACGGTTGACATATTATGTCGTGAATGCCACCGTCCCGGAGAGTCAATCAGGCGTGTTCTTTCGGGTTCATATCTTGCTAACGGCGAGTACCTACCTTATATAGGTTGTTGCATATACATAACCTAGTAGCCAAGATCATACACTAGCAACTTGCTCTTCAATATTACTTTGTGACCACTGAGGTACCATGTTAACAATATGTCCCCCAGCCGGTTCTCGAAAATGGGCATGTAACGCTATATTGGGAATTGGGATCGATCTATTATCAACAGGACTATTGTTGCCAATAAGCCCCTGATATTGTGGTAGTCGATCGATTGGTGCGGCGGGCAAAACTTGTTGATGTCACCGTTCCGCATGTCGAAAATCTCGTCAAAGCCGAAAAGACAATGTCTAAATATTTAGACCTGGCACGTGAGGTTACTAACATGCGGGACGTGGACTCGACAATTATTGTGTTTTGATAGTCCTTACTGCTAATGGGCTTATACTAAAGAGTCTCGATCAACACCTCTAGCGGCTCTCAATTGGTTGTTGGGTCAAGAGCCAGATTCAGAAAGCGGTGTTATTAGACACGGCACGCATTGTGAGGAAACCCCCTCACATTCTTCACTTTAGGATCCTAACCACCGGTGGCTTGGGTGCTAGGCCTCCCCATTGGAGGTTGATACTTTTTATATCTTTATATAAAAGTATTAAAAAAAACATTTAAAATAAAGAGTAGGTAATATATACCTACCTACTATATCGCCAATAGCCGTGTACTGACTACTGAGTGAGCAGCCTAGCGAAGCCGTCTCGTGAAGCAAATGCGTTAGCTGCCTCGCCTGAGCACACCTCGGGTCGAGTCGAGCGTTGTCGGTTTTTGGCTATGCTCTCGCCTCGTGTGATAAGACTTCAGACCGAGGCAGCCTCGAGCGACAATCGAAGGCTGTTCGATCAGTCAGTACGCGGCTAATGAATAGATATTGAGCAATCAAAATACACCCGCCATATTGACGTCAATATGGCGCGTGTACCTTACAAGTTATAAATTTATAATGGAGTTACCTACCTACTATATTATTTTATCTGAGGCAGGTACTCCGTACTATACAGTACAATTGATGCATGTTTTTGTTATATACCTATTATGACTAAATTGTTATGGTATACCTGCCATTCTATTCATTACATAAATGTTATAGGCTCGTATTCACAAAGACGCTTGTAAGATCTTTGCCAAGTGTCTAATTTTGTGTACATGATTGGACTGTTTTGATTTACTTAGCTCCAAAAACTAACCAATGAAGTTTAGAGAAATCGGCACTATGCGTTCGCGCTCCGTATGAGGTCTCCTAGTAATGTTTATCAATACCTATTGGGGTTAGCGTCCTTAGGAAGTGAATTGTGAAATTAGTCCAGGAAACTGGACTAGTGTTGAGGGACGAAATTAAATTCTGTGTTTAATTCATGTTCATTTATTTTAATTATTTCACTGTTATGTTTTGTATTCAATTAGTACAAATTCAAAAGTTTATTCAGGAATTTGGATCAGAGCTTTGGAAATGCCCTCTAGTCTGAGAAGAAGCACCAAGAAACTCTTTTGTATTTTTTGTCATTGTGTTCAATATTAAATATTATTATAAATTATTCTATTCAATTTATTGTCGTTATTTTGATGGTTCGACGTTCTGACGTTCAGCAGGAGTGTGCCGTTTTATAAATTTTGTAACTTGTCCTCAATGCCATTGCAGGGATGTATTGCATTACTTAGGATTTCGGTGAAGCGAAGTCTCTGAAATAAAAAAAAATTGTTAGTAGTAACTACAAAGGCATTGGTGTACTTGCTTCAAGCACTGGTGGGGTGGCATAGGTATTATTGTCTGTCTTGTATATTGAATTAATGCAGTGGTAAATATGTAAGTAGGCAAGCCGCATCATTCGAAAATACGATGAGAACCCTGGATGAAGAGCTGAAGGAGTAATTGTGAAAGTAAAATATAAATGGTGTCTTAATTGAGATTTAAGTAAAATTATTATTATAAATGGGAAGTACATTCTCACCTTATATATAAATGGTTCTGTATTAATTATTCCATTGTTGATTCAGATTAGTATGCTGTGATTAATTTCTGTATTATTGCGGTTTTGACGTTATCGGAGTACTTTGATAACTGGACTACAAATCCATAAAACTTTTTTTATCTTCTTTGTAACTATTAATTAGTTTCTTTCCTTTCACTACTGTTTCTTGTTATTTGGATTGTAATTATTCAATAAAAAGGTCATGCATAGATAATGCTTTGAATAAGTTCAGCGTCAGTTTTGTTTATGTGTAGCTACTTCTGTGCGTTGAACTTCTTTTCGTTTTGCATTTTTGTCACAGTGAGGCCAAAAGAATTTTCGTTGCTCAAGATTTGTTAATTTACTTTTTTATATTTTGTAACGCTGCTCTATTTCTCTTCCAGTCTTCTTTTTTCGTCTTCGTGGATGCTTCTGTACCTACCTCTCTTCAGTCTTCTTTCTTCAATTTCTGTAATGCCGCACGTGATCTTCTTTGGTTTTTTCTTTATCTGTTATGCTGTCTTCATAATTCATTATTTTCGATCTTTTTTCTTCGTTTTAGTGACGCCTCACGATTTGCTATTCAATCGGTTTTCATATTTTACGGTAAAAATGTATACTATCGTTAATGTTTCATAAATTCGTCTAGTTAGATTGCCATACAATCTTCTTTACTATGTTTTATGCGACACTGGATTTTTCTGCTATTTATCTACTTAATTTCATATAATATTTCATTTGGTTTTTGAAAGATCCGCTTCTCTTTTTTCGTTATAGAGTATTTTATGGTCTAACAAAATGATTTGCAACGTCGGTTATCTTATCTCCTCTTCTGTAATGCCACGCCGGTTCATCTAAAGACTTATCTTCATCTTTCGTAATGCCGCGTCGGGTCATCGTGAGTCTTCTATCTTCACCTTTATTGATGCCGCGCCTATTTATCGTGTGTTTTTTCTTCATCTTCCGTAATACCGTTGCCGGATCCTCTTCAGCCTTCTTTAACGCCGTGTTGTCCCTCCAGGATACTGTAACATAAATGCGATTTTGTTTAATGCTTTTTGTAAATTAATAATAGCTTTTTTTATTATATTTACGATACCTTACCTACTATAAATGCTGCGCCGGTTCATCTTGAGTTTTCTTTCTTCATCTTCAGAATTGCAGTGCGTTTCATCTTGAGTCTTCTTTCTTCATCTTCAGAATTGCCGCGTAGATTCCATCGTGAGTCTTCTTTCTTCACCATCCGTAACGCCGCGCTGATTCATCTTGAGTCTTCTTACATCATCTTCTGAACTGCCACGCCGATACATCTAGTCTTCTTTCTTCAACTTCAGAATTTCCGCGCCGATTCATCTTGAGTCTTCATCTTCAGAATTGCCGCGCCGATACATCTTGAGTCTTCTTTCTTCATCTTCAGAATTGCCGCGCCGATACATCTTGAGTCTTCTTTCTTCATCTTCAGAATTGCCGCGCCGATACATCTTGAGTCTTCTTTCTTCATCTTCAGAATTGCCGTGTCGATTCATCTTGAGTCTTCTTTCTTCATCTTCAGAATTGCCGCGCCGATTCATCTCGAGTCTTCTTTCTTCACCATCCGTAATGCCACGCCGCTTCATCTTGAGTTTTCTTTCTTCATCTTCAGAATTGCCGCGCTGATTCATCTTGAGTCTTCTTTCTTTATCTTCAGAATTGCCGTGCCGATTCATCTTGAGTCTTCTTTCTTCATCATCCGTATTCTCGCGCCGATTCATCTTGAGTCTTCATCTTCAGAATTGCCCCGCCGATAGATCTTGAGTCTTCTTTCTTCATCTTCAGAATTGCCGCGCCGATACATCTTGAGTCTTCTTTCTTCATCTTCAGAATTGCCGTGTCGATTCATCTTGAGTCTTCTTTCTTCATCTTCAGAATTGCCGCGCCGATTCATCTCGAGTCTTCTTTCTTCACCATCCGTAATGCCACGCCGCTTCATCTTGAGTTTTCTTTCTTCATCTTCAGAATTGCCGCGTTGATTCCATCGTAAGTCTTCTTTCTTCACCATCCGTATTCTCGCGCCGATTCATCTTCTTTCTTCATCTTCAGAATTGCAGTGTCAATTCATCTTGTCTTCTTTCTTCATCTACAGAATTGCCGCACCGATTCATCTTGTCTTCTTTCCCCAACTCCAGAAATGCCGCGCCCGTTCATCTTGAGCCTTCTTTCTTCATCTTCCATAACACCGCAACTGGATTCTCCTCAGCCGGCATCTTCATCTTTCCTTAACGCCGCGTTGTCACTCTCCAGTATTCTGTTACATAAATGAGATTTTGTTTAATGCTTTTTGTAGAACAAAATAGTTTTTTTTTTCATTATATTTAAGATACCTACCTTCATGCGATTAGCCTTTTTCATATTTCGGATTTTTAATATTTTGGCGTATTTTCCAAGGTTAACTATTATTCAGTGATGTTTGTATCTGATAATTTTAAGTTTTCGTATAAATTGGGTGTACTTATTAAGATTTCTGTCTTTTTTTTATAAAGATGCCTTATATTACGCATTCTTATTTAGTCTTCATGGATTTATTATTTCCTTTAATCTAATTCTTCCATTATTCTATCATCTTGTTGCATCAAGTTTCATATCATGTTTGTTATATTTTTTATTGTTGTTTCTTACAGATATAAAATTTAGTTCACAGGAATTTTACGATACAGCACAATATTATCTACCACATTGATTTATAATATAAATATTTGAACTCTTGTGTGTATCAGAAATCACGAAATGCAGCAACACATCATTATAATTCAAACTGATTAGTTAACTTCACCAAATTCAATAGCCACCACATAACACATCACGCACATAAAACTAACTTTACTTCTGTTTCTGCCTCTTATTAGTTTCTAATCATTTTTATTTCAACTTTTTTTCTGTTATTCTGCTCTATGGGCGGTTGCTTCAATATAATATTATACATTATGTTGACTTGTATAGTTGCTGAAATACCTAAATAAGACTGCTGCGTTTCCAAAATATACCTCTTAAATATGTCAAAACTTGGTATTTTTACAGCGTCTGGTACATCTTTTGTTCTAACGGTTCATAATAGTTTTGATTTGCTTGCTTGCTCAAAATTCCGTCACATATTATTGTGCTTTTTCTGTAAGAAACTTGTTATTAACCTATCCTTACCTACATAATGTTTTATATATGTAAATAATTATTTAATGAAAACAATTTGAATGAATGATCTCGATGTCAGATATCGTACATAATTAGCTAGGTAGTCCCTAAGCTGTACCTACAGATAAATTTATAAATTGTAGATTTTCAACACATAATCTGAAAAAAAAATTACGCTTTCTAATACTCACCTGACATAAAATAAAAATATACCACATCATTAATTCTATGTGTATTTATTCCTACGTTTATTTTTGATATCCGGATTTAGTAAACATACTTGGGGTTAGATGAAGTTTTAACATCTTTAGTTTTTGGTTCTTATATAGCGTTTTTAGAAATGTGTTTTGTCTTACTTAGTTTTACGGGCATTTCATGGGAGTATTCTTTCACGAAAATTGTTTGGTTTTGTTCGATCTGAAAATATAGCATTAATGGTATTCCTAGCCTAGTCGAATAAATCCTTTTATACTGTTTACTCACATACATACTGCCAAATGGTTTTTGTGCTTGTTTCCTAAATAATTTCAGAGTAAACAAAATCTTCATTATTATCAATATTTACTTAAGTACCATTTGCATAATAATTATCCAGTGCTTTCAATGATAATTAATTATTGCACAATTATTTGTCTTTTTGTGTAGGCTTAAAATAACAGTTTAGGCAAAGTAATTATATCAATCAGTATATTATCTTTTGATGTTACCTATATGTATCTGAAATATATCCTGAAATATGAATCTTTAAATACATACTTACAGATCATGTAATAATAGCACTATTTTCGTTATATTACATTGTGTACAAATTTCGACCTTTTTATATATAATTTCAACGTGAACAGTTGATTACAATTATTTTTGATTTACTCACAAGATTATGCATTTTATTTTTTACAGTAATATTACATATTCCACACTGTTTTACATTGATTATCACTAGTAAGTATCATGATTCTGAAATAAACTAGTTTAACCAGAATAAGCAATCGTGCCTGAAACAATATTGATTAGGTAGGGACACAGTACACAGACTACTAATACAAAAAATAACATTTTAACATGCAGGTTCGTACCTTTTTTACACGTTATGCACTATTTTTATACACAAATAGAAATAGCTGCACTGAGCTAAGTTAACATTTAAGCATCACCTGAAAAGGACTGCACAGCTACATAGAATTTAGGTATTGCTATTGGCCTTTAATATACATTAAAATTATGCAGTTCATTTGGCTGCATGCATACTCAGCGTGCTTATGACAACATAAATAGATAATATACATCCATAAGTAGACTTAAATTCAAAGTACAAAAAGGTAACCAACCAATCCATAACAGCCCGTGAATTGATGTTATGACCAGACTTCAATCAAACTGTATATGTTAAACAATACCCACACAAATAGCCCAACGTGAATTTCAAACACGAACGCAAAATAATAAACATAAAGCTTCAATCGCAAATAGCTGTTAGTAATATTTTGCTAAATTCATAGCTTCTCAATATTTTTACTAGCTACTTACATACAACCAACAAACTTGACTTCATGCTATTGCAGTAGTCCCAAAATTCTCCTGGTGAGGTAGGCGATGTCACATAAAATGATCATACCTTAATTCCGTAGAATTGAGAAATGTATTGCACTAAACGCAGCAATGCAGTCATTACTTACAAAGCTCACACAACCCACACTTTTCTAAGAAGGTATAAGGTTCCGGTTGAAAAGAAATGCACTTTCCTGATAAAGCCCGTGGTCATGATGATTTTTCACAAGAAACTTTTGGAGCCTTAAGTGACTTCAATCTATTGGAAATTAAAAAGTTAAGGTAACCGATACGTACCACTCTGGAGGTTTGCATATTTTAGTTAGGACATCAAATCGGCATTGAATTTACTTTTCCGTATTATTATTATGGAGTGCTGCAGCATAGTGTTATGTCAACTCAACGAAATGCAGGAAACTACATACATATTTTGCGTACTGCCTTATAAGCAATTAGGTACCATACCATATTTTATATCACTTTGCGTTTGGACTGTAATGTTTCGCCGTGGTGTAATGTTGATCTCATGCACACTTGTTGAACTATATTGTCAATTACCTGACAGATGCAAAGTAACTTGCAGTTTTTGTGCCCGCTCATAATTTTTGTTTAATCCATATCCTTATTAGAGAGGCCATGCATTACAGCTTAGTGCCGATGTGTTATTCCTCGTTGTTCAAGCGTTTCATGCTCATGTATAAATTAACCGCATTTTGTTCGTGAAATGCGTGAAATTGTAGGGTTACAAAAAATCTTTACACAGTAGGTGAGTACAACGGATCGATCCAATTCTACATATTATGTAGTTGTGTTAAATAAAAGTAAAAGTTCCTCCCCTAAAAAGCTTTGTGGTGTATCTAATAAATGTGATTCACAATCCTAAAAACATAACTACAACATTTTGTACAATGTTAAGCATGCAATATTTTTGTAAATACCTTCTCATTGAGGGCAAGAGACATACAGCTATATATTGACGCAGTTACTGTGTTCTTGCTATACAAAGTTCCTATCGCCGGGCGAAGTTAATATTTTCAGGTAACTTACGTTGAATGGGAAGTCATGTGGCGTCATAGCTTTAAATCAGTAGTTTGATACCTTATACCGACGTGTGTAGACAATGATGTTACGAAGGTAATGCAATACCCAGTCGGAGACGCACTGGCGGTGACCAGGCCGAATCGATTTTGATTCTTATTATGCATTCATTTCACCCACCGTAAGGATAAGATTCAGTTTTGGAGCTGCATCAGTTCAATGCATCCGCAGTCTGGAGCCTCATCGAATTAAAACTACTGGATGTTCCGACGTAAAATCATACCGCAATTATTGTCAGGGGGTGCACGTTCTTGTGGTAGATAAATCAGTGGTTATGAAGATTGGGCGAATTCTAGGGTCCAACGATGGCGATGGTATGATGAAATAGACCGGCTCGTTCATACTGTAACATATATCGCAAGAGTGCCATGGCGCTCCAATGGCTGTTTAAAGGACGTAAATGCGTTTTTGCAACGCACTGATACAAGTTTTCGTGTTATATTGAATATGCGTTACCAGAAACAAAGTGGCAGTCTCGATACATGTCGCCTCTTCAGAAGACTCCGTGGCTATTGCGACGCCGCGACTAGAAAATTTGTAAGTAATTTCGTACTTCTGTAGCTACTAGCTGCGATGGTGTTCCCAATGATTAGACGTAGACCCGTGGAGTCATATTTCGAATGGATTAGCTTTCCTGATAAATGATTACAAATAGTTGTACGCAGTCATAATAGAAAGACGAACATAATGTGTACCTTCGCCAAAGGTCGGGCATTATGATGACTGGTCTCGCATTGAGTTCGCCGGAATCACGATCGTAATTGATTCTTCGACGTCGCTATCGAGGTCACGGCGACGCACTGACATTTCGACTTGACATAAAGATGATACGGTGTCGCGGGGAGTATCACGATGCTCCATCTGACAAAGAAGGGAGTCGACAAATGGCCTCAATGGCCGTTTATACAAAGCGCTGTTTAGCGCAAAAATCTTTAAACAATAATATATTGTGTAATGTATAAACAATGTAGTATACCGAATCTTAACGCTGATGTCAATGTGGTTGTAGGGAAAACACACGTAGACAACCAAACCTCGTTGATAATTTTGTGGGCAGTTAACACGCGATCATGGCGATTCTGCGGACAAGTACCTTAGCGACGACACGTAACATGATTTTAGCATCATTATTTTATACCTTTTCGAAAGAGGCATGCCGCTTATGCAGTTAGGCGACGCACCGGCGAAGAGCCACAATCAATTCATATATGTACATTCAAACCGCATTTCGAATATGCTCCATGTTGACGTATGTACGCAGCCAGGAACCATATCGAAGACGCCATCTTAGTGATGATTACACAAATAAGTCGTTCACTTCTATGGAGATCGGATCGAATCATTGGGTGACACACGGTGTGATGATGTAATGGCGATGTCGATGATGAAATTTATTGGTGCGTTGGTACTGTAAACATATATAAACTTCGTGCCATGGTGTTCCAATAGCTGTTAAGTGACGCACAATGAGTTTTTGCAACGTGATAGTATAGTTATGGAAAATACATCATATGTGTTACCGGTTCGGTGCTACGGCATCAGACGGCGCGGCGCCTTGATCATTAGATTTATAATGTTATTGCGTACCGCTGTAGCTATGTTTCATGATACTTCTGTTAATGATTAGCAGTAGGCGCGTTGCGACCTATGTCGTTTGATATTTACGTATTCTAGTAAGTGGTCTTTGTAGCTCGAATATACCTAAAAACGACCATCAGTCGTACATTCGCCAGAGGTCGTGCAATACGAAGACTTATGTAGTTACAGTGCCCCGCAATCTTTATTGAAGCTGCATCGTCGCGGCGCTGTCAAAACGTATTATAGAAGATATGGCTTCGTCATAAATACGGCGGATGCTCCATCTGACGAATAAGTAAACCGAAAAAATGGTCTCAAAGGCCGTTAAGACAGAGCGCTGTTTAGCGCAATAATATGCTTTTAATATATTATGATGTAGAAACAACTAGATATAGGTACTTATTTTAGTATAAAGTGCGATAACGCTGATGCTGGTGTAGGAAGCACGTAGATAACTAAACCTGGTTAGCATTTTCGAGGATTATTACCATGCGGTTTTAGAGATTTCACGACGCTACAAAGTTTAGGTTAGGGATCTTAAATTTCTACCTGTTCCATCAGCGACAGAAAGATCTGCCACCAGCACTCGTTTTTACTCCATTACAGCGTCGCGCCGCTGGCGATGGTATTCCACTAGCACGACCGGCAACAATTGGCAGTCACCGGAATCCGTGGATCTAGCAGCTAGAGATGCTGGAACAAGCGGCATCCTGGTGGACGGCGAGGCAAAGCGGTGTGAAGCGACGGTTAGGTGTTGTGTTCCCAGTACGTACTGGTAGACAATTAGTTCTCCGTTGCTACGAACGAACAGCTAGGCGATGCCGATCACCGCCGCAGCAGCAGTCAGGTTGCACGGTGATCTCGCAGCCAGTTGGCAGAAAAGCGATTCGGCGTCGTAACTAATCTGCAAAAGATGACTCGTCTCATATGTAGACTGCCCTACGAGTACGGTGTCATGCTGTTGTAGTAGCCATGGGATCCTTCCAGCAAGGTTCAGGGTAAGGTTACATAAAATGCTCATACTTGTCATGATTTAGTCAGATTATGTACAGTTGACGCATAAAACGCGAAGTCAGTAGTGCAAAAATGCTTACAAGGCTCATGCCGCCTAGGCTAGTTTCTGAGAGCGTTAAGAGAAATTTTAAAGCACTTCCCTGATAGATCTGTGGACACGAGGATTCTTCCCAAGAACCTTTACAGTGTGGTTGAGTTTCATCAGATTATTGGTCATTTTCCGAACAGAACTAATATCAGAAAGAAACAGATACAAACCATCTTTGAAGTTAAATCATTTATGTGGTTTATCCTCACCAGACTTGGTAACTTGTAAATCGTTGTATCTCAAAGTCATAAAATGGTGTCGTAGCGTGCCATTGCGTGAATTCTAGCGAAGTGTTGACAAACTATTGTGAAGTTGATGTAGAATGTAAGAAATCCTTTACATATTTTACTCTTGTTAAGCCATTTATTCTCGAAACTATTTCGCTTAGTATTGTAATATTTCAGAATTACCATACCATGTCTTCTCGTGAAGTTAGCTAATAGTTATTGATCCAGTTCCAACAGCTATTGTGCAACATTCGACATCTAAATTGTAGGTACTGCAGGCCAAAGCGTTATGGACAATGTTGACAAATACCTGGTTATCAAGATGCACAATGCAGACAAAAAACACGTACGGATGTTTGTCGCTCGTTCAAATACTTTTTAAGGATATTTTATTACGAGACATGCATTCGGTTGACTGTTAAATGAGTTGTAAACTATGCTGTTAATTCGTTGTTTATCATGTTCCAAGTTAAGAGGAACTGCAATATAATTCTTGAACGCGTGAACTCGTTGCCATGCAAATATACTAGTTTACAAAAGGAAAAGAATCCACTTTCCATCTAATGGTGTTCAATAGAAAATACAAGCTCCACTACAAAGTTTCGTGATGTAATAAGGTTAAGCTTACAATTATAATCCCATGAACAGTCACGTTAATAGAACTCTATTGAAATAAGCTGCAAACTTGTCTTTATATGCATTAGTTTTTGTAAATACCTTCTCAACAGCAGTTATTTACTCACGGCAAGGGTGACGAGAAAAATAACTTGTGGTGCCATAGGTTTAGATAGACAGTCAATGATACCTTATAGCGACGTATGTAGGTAATCACGCGCGAGAGGTGACGCACCGGTGCAAAAGGCCGCAATCAATTCCTGTGAATTCAGATGACGCACCATAGGGATGTCTGGATTCAGGAACTACTTGAAGACGTCATTGTAGTGATGGTTCCGCGAGCAAGCAATAATATCATATCATCAATTATAATCAAGCAACGCACCCCAGTAGTGATATACATTCATTTCTGTGAAGATCGGATCGAATCGTTGGGTGCCACACCGTCTGGTAAGTCATCGCGATAAATCAGCGCGTTCGTACTGTAACATATATAAGCTGCGTGCCATGTCGCGTTCCAATGGCTGTTATGTAGCGCAGAATGCGTTTTTGTGACGCTATAGCATCTATTATGGAATGGACATCATGTGTTGTTACCGGTAATGAAGTGCCGCATCAGATGCAGCATGTAAGTTGTTTAGAAGACATGGTGCTATTATAAAGCCGTGATCAGTAGATTTATATGCTACGCGAGTGGCGATATTTGCGCAAATGATTAGCAGTAGACGCGTTGCGAGCTATATATCGTTTGACATCTATTGTTGTAAGTGTCTGTACATACACAGTCACAGTAGTGATCATCATGTCATACCTTTGTTAAACGTCGCGCAGTATGAAGACAGCTTTAAGTAGTTATACAGTTGCCGCAATCACGATTGTAAATTAAGTCGCAACATCGCAGTTGTAGTCAAGGCTAAGTGCCCCGTGACACTCCGACACGACATTTTAGAAGATATGGCTTCATAAGGATTATGGCGATACTCCATCTGACGAACAAGTCGACAAATGGCCTTAAAGGCCGTTAAGACAGAGCGCTGTTTAGCGCAATATGTAATTATTATGATATATAGGTACTCTCATGCCACAATTCAATCAATCTACCGGAATTTTAGTATAAAGGGTGTAGGTTGATCCTGAAGCAGTATCGCTGACGCTGTAGGAATCACGTAGACAATATTAAACCTCTTCCCTTCTGGCGCAATGTCGAATGTAGTCCACATGTGAATTGCTGATTCTGCAAACAATTATAGGACGATAGGAAACGTTAGATTATAATACCTGTCCTATCACGAATAGGGTGACCTGCAGCATTGCCACCAGCATTCTTCTCGCAGGTACAATGCCGCGCTGTTGTAGCCCACTATAGCGCTGCCGGCACCATCTAGCAGTCACGAATGGTGGATCCCGGACACCAAACGAAGCTGGCAGACAAATTAACGCCGTCAGGACAAGTAACCTTCAGAGTCGATAAATAGCAGTGTCGTGAAACGAAGTTCAGGAGTTACCGTATTAGTAGCACTAAACACCCACCGGCCAAATAGATGTCTTCCTATTGCCACGAACAAGCAGGTATGCCTCAGCCAGCACGGCGGGCGCTGCGAACCGGCCGAAGATGTCGACTCTGGTGCGAAGTGACGACTGCCCCGTATGAATGTGAAGAATCCATAACCCAGAAAAGGCCATGCGCGACCAGCCATCATTTGCAGCCCGTAGATGCAGCGCCGTCACGAACCGATAATCAGGCGTCGCACCATCTGCGCGAATGGCAGCCAGGCGACGCGACCGGCCCGAATTAACAGGCCGTTGACGCTCGCCTTCGCGAAGAGATGGGCGGGCGTCGCACTACCAGCGCGAAGAACAATCAGGCGATGCGCCATCCGCCTGCATTAGCAGGCCGTTGATGCAGCGCCGTCACGAACAGATGGACGTCGCACCACCAGTGCGACTGGCAGCCAGCCGTTGATGTAGCACCTTCACGAACCGATTGGCGTCGCACCACCAGTGCGAATGGCATTCACGAAGTAATGAACTGGCACTACGAGCGCGAAGGGCAATCAGGCGATGCGTCATCAGCCCGTATTAGCAGGCTGATGACGCATCGCCTTCAGGAACCGATAAACCGGCGTCGCACCACCAGTGCGAATGGCAGCCAGGCGATGCGCGACAGACCCGCATTGGCAGCCAGGCGATGTGCGACCGCCTCGCATAGGAAGCCCGTTGATGCAGCGCCATCACGAACCGATGACCGGGCGTCGCACCACCAGTGCGACTGGCAGCCAGGCGATGCGCGACCGACCCGCATAGGAAGCCCGTTGATGCAGCGCCATCACGAACCGATGACCGGGCGTCGCACCACCAGTGCGACTGGCAGCCAGGCGATGCGCGACCGACCCGCATAGGAAGCCCGTTGATGCATCGCCATCATGAACCGATGACCGGGCGTCGCACCACCAGTGCGACTGGCAGCCAGGCGTTGATGTAGCACCTTTACGAACCGATTGGCGTCGCACCACCAGAGCGAATGGCAGCCTGGCGATGCGCGACAGACCCGCATTGGCAGCCAGGCGATGTGCGACCGCCTCGCATAGGAAGCCCGTTGATGCAGCGCCATCACGAACCGATGACCGGGCGTCGCACCACCAGTGCGACTGGCAGCCAGGCGATGCGCGACCGACCCGCATAGGAAGCCCGTTGATGCAGCGCCATCACGAACCGATGACCGGGCGTCGCACCACCAGTGCGACTGGCAGCCAGGCGTTGATGTAGCACCTTTACGAACCGATTGGCGTCGCACCACCAGAGCGAATGGCATTCACGAAGTGATGAACTGGCATAGCACTACGAGCGCAAAGGGCAATCAGGCGATGCGTCATCAGCCCGTATTAGCAGGCAGATGACGCAGCGCCATCACGAACCGATGAACGGGTGTCGCACCCCCAGTGCGAATGACAGCCGGGCGTCGCGCCACCAGTGCAAATGGCAGCCGGGCGATGCGCGACCAACCCGCATTGGCAGCACGATGATGTAGCGCAATCACGAACCGATGAACGGGTGTCGCACCCCCAGTGCGAATGACAGCCGGGCGTCGCGCCACCAGTGCGAATGGCAGCCGGGCGATGCGCGACCAACCCGCATTGGCAGCACGATGATGTAGCGCAATCACGAACCGATGAACGGGCGTCGCACCACCAGTACGAATGGCAGCCGGGCGTCGCGCGACCAACCCGCATTGGCAGCCCGTTGATGTAGCGCCATCACGAACCGGTAGACCAGCGTCGCGCCACCAGTACGAATGGGAGCCAGGCGATGCGCGACCAACCCGCATTAACAGCCGACAGTTTATTGTAAAAGTAAAACAAGAACATACGCTTTCGGTTACGAGTCAGGTTATACTCCACTAGCATGATATAGCAGTCAGGTGTCATAGAATAGCAATACGAAATCTCCAATTAAGATTTTTAATAGGGGCATACGAAATGACTCACCAGGGGCATGAATCTGTTCATCATCATCATCATCGCGCCATCAGTATAGACGGATTAAAATGGTAATGCGCATCAGCATGGCTTAACATCGGGCACATTCCGGCTTCAGGCAACTCGCTAACTCCCGTCGCGTCGTATTATTTAAATTTGGAAGACCTTTAGCGATCTGTCGAGCTGAACGCCATCACAGGATGGTACCTGGTGTAGTGGGCGTAACAAACAAGGCGTAGGGGAAGCTACTAAACCGCAGGGTAATGCTGTTGTTATCAATACTAGCAAAATAATGCGCTATGGGAGAGGGATAGCGGTATCATTACACAAATAACAAAACAGTATCTGGTCTACATAACTCAACGCCTGTTTCAAAAGGTCCAAGCCAACCTAATTTATCAGATAAAATATTAGGCAGCAAAATACAAAATTATTACGCTGTCAACACGCATGAGAATAGCGTATGTCATATTGGTACGTCTTATAATGGCTGCCTTGTGAAACAGAACCTTAGTATAGTTGGTAAATGCAAAGCTACACCAAAAGGTAGTAAACTGGTCAATTATTATTTCAAAGTTATTAGTTGTTTTCAATTCATGGTGTGCATAACTTGCCGAAGTTACGGCGACCAAGCGACAGGCTGCAGAGTGCAGACGTTCAGGCTTCCCTGCCGTCACGTTGTGATGACACGCACGAAGCATACGGCGCAGACTCTGTGCTGTCTCGTACAGATGCAGCGACGGTCACAGGACGAAGCAATGTTTGTACGGATATACCAAACTGTAGCAAAAAAGAGCATTTTGTCTGACCCGCCCCAGGGTCCCGAGCTCTATTCCAAATACCTTGCCTATATTTTTATGTTGAGCATAGTTACTGTAGATTATATATTCAAGAAAAGGATTTTATAAGTCCTTGATAATCAGTATTACTCTACTAATATTGGTGCTATTTAAATTTCCTTCAGAATGATATTACTATAGTAATGATACATACATACTTGCATTTAGGGTTATATTTTTATCCAATATAGTCTGTTTCAGTTACAGATGGTTTTTAGACCTTGGTATTATTCCATGTTTTATTAATTTATTACTATTTACGGAGTCAGCTGTTTCACGTGGTTTTCATCTCCCGGTTTTATAATTCATTTATGGCAAATGTAATCTCAAATATATCACTCACTCATCATTACATATTCGCAAATATTTGTATTATATATCGTCATGCACGTACACGTGATGTAGAAGTATTTCAAAATGTCTGTATTATTTTCAAAACATTTCTAGACTAATGTCATGCCTCAAAACAAACAGGGCCTAAATAAAAAAAAAACAACATACCAAGGTAACGGACTGCAGATTCAATCCGGTAAAAGTAATAGCAATTATAGGTATATGCCAATACATATTTCAAACATACCATAGATCCATTTAGTTAATATCCATCATAGCTTTCCCATCTCGTCCAGAATATTTGTCAAGTAGGTATAAAGGGCAAGTAATAAAATTATTTGTGTCCATATAAGCAGCGTTCAATTTAGAATATATAAGATAAAGGCTTTACCTTCAGTCTGCCACACACGATTATACTATCAGAGATATTTCAATTCCAATACCATAAGCTTCTAGTTTTCATGAATATTCCAAATATAATATATTTCATTGTAGGAAGCAAAAAGTTTAGATGTCCTTAATTTGTCGCATTTTGTATAGATTTTAATATATTGTATCAGATACTTGAAGATCTTTGCTTGTCTATGATCAACGGTGCTTTTGGTGATAATCATTTGCGTTGTTCATGGCAGTCCAACAGATTGACGATTCTGGTGCTAAGTTTTCGATTTAAGTGCATAAAGCTGTCCTGTTGTAGCAGCTACTAATCGCATATATCGCGACGAACCTAGCTGAACAAAAGACAAGCATCGAAAAAAATGGCGTCGTCGAAACAGACGCAAGTTCAAACCATATAAATATTTAAGCAAAACGCGTATTACAATTAAAAAAAAAGCTGATAAACTTTCAATTAGGTAAGATCCCAATATCAACTTTACCAAATACTTGAGTTTCATTGTCTAGGGGCAAGACTTCTGTATGTTCTTTGTTCGTGGAACTCTGTCGAATGTTACCACCGCAGGAGTATTAACTTGTTATAGAGGAGTGAAGGTACAAGGCAGCTAGTGTGATATGCAATGCAGTCTCCAAAACTCAGCTTCCTGAAGGTAATGAACAAAGACAAGAAAAACGGCGACGAATCGCCATTACGAACAGTCCGAAGAGGTTACCTCTTTGTATATTAATGTGAATTTCAAATGATCAAGTTCTACTTAACATCGTTATAACCTCATTTTATTTTTGTTAATTATTTCAGCCATTGCTGGTTTCTTGTTCTATTCACGTACCTTGAATATATTATATAGGTATCCTGTCTTTATAAATAATCAATGTTGAACGAAGTATTTAACGGTGTTCATTATTTCATCAAATGCCTTTGCGATATTGTTTTTTGAGACTATTATTATAACTGTTTCAATTTGAACTGTATTATTATTGCCTGTTTCGCGGTTGTTGCAGGTTATGTAGTACTAGTACTTAAACGTAGATATAGAAAAAATGTGGAAAAAATGTTCCACATAGGTATTTTTTAAACCTTTTATGATGAAATAATTATAAAAAAAGATTTCCCTGAATACATCTGAAAACAAACTAGAGAATTTAGCAGGCCCTACCCGTCTTAAAGACGGTGTATACATGTTTCTAGACAGTCGCTGTCTATTCTTTACAATCAATGCTAAATTATAATACTCATTAACATTAATACTTGATTAGTTTTACTGCTTCCGACTTAAATTGCAAGTTTCAATATTTCTGATAGCCTACATTGTAAACACCTAAAAACTTACCTACTATAGGCAGTAGTTATTATTTCATTATATCATAAATGGGTTTGTATAAATTCAATATTGAGATTTCTCGTATTTGATTCGTTATTGCGCTCACGTGGTATCAGACTCGTTATATTTGACGTATTGAGATTGACCGATGGACTTATCTGTGGAGTTGTGACGGTCCACTCGCTAACACTTGGAGCCGGTCATGCTTCTTCACGAGGAAGAACATCGCCGTGCTTTGTTTATGGTCTTAGGAAGCGTGACTCGCTCACGTCTGCCTCGGTCTCCAACTCTGTCATTAGCTGTGGAGTTAGCACGGATATCAGTAAATGTGCGAAGACGGTATAATACTCAGCTTATAAGAGACAATAGGGTCTCTTAACTATCATTCAACGCATTTTTACTCACCATTTAATCTATCCAGCCACTCTTGTCCCTATCCTTACTTCCCGTTTTAGGTATTTCTTTGGAATAAATGATTCAATCGTCCGATATGTATCAGCCCACTTGAATTAGTCCTTGCAATCAGCTGCTAGGTTGTTCATTAAACGCCATTTAATCCTAATAGTTGCATCATGTATTTCCTTTGAGCTTATGTAGTTCATTTTTCATGAATTGTCAAATGTTTAGTCATACAGTGGGTTGGTTTGGTATTAATATAACATTTTGTTTAAGATTACCTAAGATTAAGGTTGTTGTGGTGCAGAGAAATCACTTGGAATACTCCTGAACCGTGGTCTGTCTCATGGAATGCAAGATGCGTGACCGCGATCTTCGGAGCTCTTGGACCATTCGTCTTCCTTATAGCATAGTTGCGCCTGTTTGGACTAATGGTTATACACACACACATTCAAACCTCAACTTATTCCGTCGTATTGCGATGATTCATGTTTGTTTGATTTATTGTTTATTGCCACGCGTTTGTTTATCTGCTTCTGAGAAGTCGCCTTGAAAACATTACTCACATGAGTGAGTCATAGCTAACACGAAAAACGTTTTTCCCTCTCGATACCGCTCCCGGCTGGGGATCTAAACACAATGTTACGCACAATGGACCCGTGTTCGGGCATAAAGAAATCATGATGCAATCACCTAACGTTACCTAGTGGGCTGACAACCGGGACTTGAATGTTTCACGTGAGCGCGCCGATTAGCACGGAGTACCGACGGCAATGGCATAGTGCGTTACGCAGTTCGCAGCGAAAGGTAGCAGCTTCGCAGGCAGACGACTCATACTCGTTTGTACTCGTACACGCCAACCGTAAGCACCACCGAAGACACTCCACCATGTCTCCGCCAAGAAGATGTAGACTCATGGAATAATACATTTTGTGTGTGGTAAAAATCACAGTTTATAAAATAAAAATCAGTTATACATCAACTTTTTTAAATATCTTTAATTTCCATACTTAAACATATGTTACAATTTTTATTCAATATGAATAAGAGATAAATTTCCAATTTAACTATCGTGAAATAGACAAAATTGAAACACTATTTTACAATGAGACTAAAGTAAATGCATGATACCGTTCTACAAACCCATTTTGTAGCTAGCAGCAACCACGCCCCAGCGGCGACCAAGATGGCGGCCGTCGGATGCAGACCCACGCGAAACGCAATGGGACTGTAATTTAGAAAAACATCCTACATATATCACAGATCCAAATTAAATTGCCTATTAAAACCTAATCCCTTCACTTTACGACAGGTTTCACATTATCTAATTCTCTAAAAAAGCTATCTAAACCGCTGAGATCATTCTTCCAAATACTATCGATTTTCTCTCGGTGTTCTCGGGCGATTTCTTCCTCCTTATTGCACAATCCGAGGTCTGCTTGCATCTGAGCCCACCTTCTAGCACGTTCTCTTTGTTTCATAACTAGTTCGCTTTCCGCTCTCATTAGAGAGTGGCTCAAAATGGCGATTATTCTCAGGTCATGCTTTCTCTTTGTCTTTGCGGTATGAGATTTATTTTTAACTTGACGCACCCAATTTGACAGGGATTCGGTTTTACTTTCACAAAAATCAACGATTGACTTTTCTTTTGTCTTGTAGCCCATGTTATATTACAGGGCAAAATTTATATTGTGAGACAATATTACACACCTGAATCCGAACAGGCACAAGTCACTATATTTGCTGGATCACTGCACAACACGGAGACACGTCCACACCGCACCACGACGAGAAATTAATGCGGGCATATGACGTCATGGCGGCCTTTTATACCCGAGGGCGACGCTGCGCAATTGTTCACAAAATGGCGGCTCGGTGGAGGCAACATAACGCGCAGACGTGTACAAACATGCTCAAATAGAACAATCAATAAAGCTGGTCCGAAACTGTCATGGAACTGACAATATAATATTGATTTTTATTATAGAACGTATTATTACACTACAAACTATTCTGATAAATTTAATAATATTTACTTAAGATTATATAATTTAAGTACTTACATAAAAAAGGTACCTTAGATAGACAGATAGACACAAAATATCTTTCTGCTACTGAAATTAACAGTCACTTACGATCAAATCTCTTAATTATTATTTAAAACTGATAGTAGCTATCATCTCCCCAGAGGGGTTGATGTCAGACAGTCAAATTACAAGCTACATCTTTCTGTAACATATATTAAAACGCATGACGCCCCGATCCCACTGCGAGTGGGGTAGGGGCAGTTGGGAGAAGAGTAGCTATCATCATCATACTTATTTTTACTTATCATAAGTACTAATATTATAAATGTGAATGTAAGTTTGTTTGTTACGCTTTCACGCGAAAACTACTTAACCAATCATCATGAAATTTTGTACACAAATTCTTGGAGGTACATATAAGAAGTAACATAGTATACTTTTTTATGAAAAAAAAAACTATTTGTTTGTTACGCTTTCACGCTTAAATCACTGAACCGATTTTGATGAATTTTGATGTAGAGATAGATGGGACCTTGGAGATGGTTATAGGCTACGTCTTATTTCGGAAAAGTCTATTCACGCGGGCGGATCCGCGAGCAAAACCTAGTTATTTATAAAATGAGGATGTACTTATACCAAAAACGAATATGGACCCATAAGATCGTTATTTAGCCCCAAGAGTTGCATTTTTCTTTGTTCTTGAGTAGGTACTCAGGTAATAAGATTGTTATAAAGATTCGCTCTTTAAAAACATATTATACATAATTAACCTACTATGGGGTGGGACAAAATCACCTAAAACTTTTTTACTATTCTTAATGACGAAGCGAGCATGCCCATAAACAAAAATTACATCACGCTAATCCTTGAATAACGAAGCACTGCATGGCAATGGACTGCGCTCGTCACCCTGAGACATAAGATGGTAAGTCTCATAATACCCAGTAATTTCACTGGCCTCAATGTCACTGCTGTTTTGCGGCAGAAATAGACAAAACGATGGTACCAACCCAGGCGGCCTCTCGCATATGAGGGAACTACCTAGGTAGGTAGTATTCCTGTGACTATAACTCGCCATTAAAAATAATAAGTATAGAAATTTAAATGTGGGATCGCAAGTCCGTCACGTACACGGTACAGGTTAACTTTGTGTGGGGACTATATATATGTAGGACTGTTGGGTGTATTTATTTATAATTATCCTTTTAAAAATATTTTGGACTACCTACTTGTAACTACGAGTTCTTTAAACATAGTAAAGCTCATAATATGCAAAATAAAATTTAAAATGGTTAATCATGATAAAAATATGGTTAGTAAATAAAGCTACTACGCATTTACAATATCGTTTTCGACTTCGACACGTTTCGGAACATGTCATATGCGCATGATGCGAGGTCAACGGCGCGCGCAGGGAGGAGGCGCAGGAGGGAGGGGTACGACGGAAAAGTATTGATCTGAGGCCAGCTTGGTAGGGGAACTTCGTCCTAGAAAATTCCATTTACGTAGCAAATTACGTAGGTTTAATGTGCTTAAAATAATTTATTAACCTTAAAAAATAAAACAGTACCTACTTATGCAGTTTTAATTACTTATTAATATACCTAATTCGTAAATTATAATGTGTCCACGCGGTTTAAGTTATGCGTTGCGTTGTATCAATTAGCGTTGCTTTTTCCATAGCAGTTTCAGATGCTAAGATACACGGTGTAATTACTATTTATCTACTTACATATGTAAATAGTAGAGGGGTATCTACTCAAGGTTTACATGGTGGCAGGTCCCTCGTATGCAAGAGGCCGTCTGGGTTGGTACCACCGCTTTGTCTATTTCTGCCGCCAATCACTGTTGTGCCACGCTGTGCTTTGTAATTCAAAGTTCTGTGTGGTTTTGCTTCTGTTTATGGGCAAGCGTGGCGCTTACCATCAGGCGAGCGACTTTGGTAGGTACCAGTAAGTAGTTTAGAGACTATTATAAAGAATTAAAGCCTAAATCTAGGTATATGATAATAAAATATGGTCCCGATTCACTACTTTTGAGTAAATGCTACTTACCAAATAATATGTGATCTACCCGTGAAATCGTGTGTGAAAGTATGTAATATAAGTAATGAATAATGAAGTCTGTTAAACTTCTGGCAGAAGTACCCACTAACAATACCTATTACCTAGCTATAGTGTCCACTTTACCTAATAGGTAGGTACCTAAGCGAATACAAAGAAAAATAGGTACCTACCTAGAAAGATAAACCTAAGTAAGTATTAAATAATTGTAACAAAGCCAATTGGACATGTGCCTACCCATAGAGTAAGTATATTATTCTATGTACTTACTACTTATATGAATAGGAACGCCAGAACAAAGAACAAAATGTAAAATGTCGTATGTAAGCATAGAATAATAAAGCGTTGCGTCGTAAGCATATCTACTTAATGTATTGACCAATAGTACCTAGGTACCTATATTATGAAATCGAGTTGTTCACGCTATAAAACCCGCATGTGAAATTATAGTCTAAAATCGTATTATAAATTGATATGCTTAGAATATGTAAGTACCTATCTAATATTTATTTGAACCTACACCGGAATTCGATTCTAGAAAACCATAAAATACTACATGTATAAATAAGTAGAGTAGTACTTTATGTACTTAATAGAAGATAATTCACTGACTTGATATTATAGTACCTAGGTATCACTGCTTTTAAATGTACCATCTCGTTTAGATCAATAATAATATAGGGAGGTTTCTACGTCCTTATCCCACTCGCAGCGGCCACATGCTTGAAGTCAACCTCTCTGGGGAGAGGTATCTACTTAACATTAGAATGAATACATATATAATATTAGCCATGCACTTATTAGATACGTTCCACTGCTGGGCACGCGCCTCCTCCACTAACGAGCTGGATTTGGCCATAGTTAAAATAAGTACCACATGTCAATACCAGTCATAAAATGAGCATAAATTCGTTGGCTACGTATTTGGCTACGTAGGTAAAAATATTTAAAACGATGTATCATGCGGCGTACCAGGTAGACAGAAGGGTCACGAGAAAGGTGCAGGTAGCGTAACGGTTTTCGTAGGGCCTTTCAGAACAATGAAAACAACGTACATAATAATAACAAAGGAATTTCTGTTGCTATACTAAGAACAATAAGTTTTCGTCTTAACGTCCTAATAAGCATTAGAGCACATTAGTGATTATAGCTCATTTAAAAATTACCATGCGTCTTTTTAATGAATGTATACATCATTTTAGAATTATGTAGGTATCTACATACATACCTACTGAATTAAGTGTTTTTAAATAAACAATAACATATTAAAATGAGTATCTAACTATTAACTAAGTACCCTGTACCATTAAAAATCAATGCTTATTCACAGTATTTCCTTTATTTTGTGAATTAGCTGACGCAACGAGACACCGTATTTTTAGACCGCGCCGCTCCGTTGAGTCACGCAGTATTCGTCATTATTATAACTGTAGTGGACAAAAGGTCTTATAGAAATACATTAAAGTCGTTTTTCCTGTATTGACATGAATGGCTCACGTCATACAAAATGGCTGCAATGCGCCAACCGTCGCGGTTGAACATTGTTTAGCGTCACCCCTCGTTCTCACGCGATGCGGTCGATTGTAGGACAGGCGACAGCTGCTCGCAAGTCGCAAGTCCCAACGGACTAAAAATGTATAAACTTGTTGCCCTTGTATAAATGATAAGTTTTATACCTACCTATAACGTACGATATACGAGCATACGATAACGTACCTAAGTTTAAACATACATTATGTACTTAGTTCTTTCAATAAAATAAGTAGGTATTAGCTTAATTTAAAATATTTTAAAACGTATTTTAAATTAATGGTTAACTTACATACAAATCACAATAGACACTATTTTTGGGAAATAGGTGTCTACCAGTGCCTACTTAGATGATATTTTATGGCCCTTAATACTGATTTATACTTATTATTATACTTAAATGAGTTTCTCATACTATTAGTGAATATGTTTATAAGTTTTGTCCTAGATAACTATATTCATTTTCATTCAACATCACAGTAGTTCTTGTGTGATGGCCAAAACATATAAGTAAGTACCTACCTATAGTGATTCTTCTGACAACGAATCTAATCCTCCATCATACTAATATTATAAATGTGAATGTTAGTTTGTTTGTTACGCTTTCACGCGAAAACTACTTAACCGATCATCATGAAACTTTGTACACATATTCTTGGAGGTATAAGAAGTAACATAGGATATTTTTTTATGAAAAAAATATATCTATCTATTTATCTATTTGTTTGTTACGCTTTCACGCCTAAATCACTGAACCGATTTTGATGTGATAGATGGGACCCTGGAGAAAAGCTAGTCATCCATAAAGAAAAATAATTGCGGAAACAATAAGGCCACCAAAGTTATAGGGGTACTTACTTATTAGGACAATTAGAGGGATTACGATAAAAATAATTTCATACTTTTCTGACTGCCTCGGTGGCGCAGTTGTAATGCGTAAGCGTTACAATTGAGGCTAACTCTGAGGTCTCGGGTTCGATCCCCAGGTCGGGTAAAGTGGTATTGGGTTTTTGTATTTCGAAATTCTCAGTATCAGCCCGGAGTCTGGAATTTGTGCCCGGTATGGCGATAGGCTCGCCCCCTATCACATCGTGGGACGGAGATACGCTAGGCGAAATGTGGGTGTACTAGTTACACCTCTGCCTACCCCTTCGGGGATTACAGGCGTGAATGTATGTACTTTTAGGGGCTTTATTGAAAAGCCTGAAACACCAGTAGATTTTGTATTTTTTAATAATGCAATGAGATAATAAACAGGTCTGAAAGTGTCCAGCTGATATCGCCATTTCTTCTTTGGCCTGCCACGCTGTTGTTTGCATTTTTTGGCAACCACTCCCTTTGTTGCTTGTGGCCACATATAGCTGAGTATGTGGTAGACTTTTCTAACCCAATCCCAGTAGAATTTGGTGTTTTTTCTACCTACGTCGGCTATCTGAGTGCGAATGTTGAGTTCTGTGTTCCGGACATGATCATGCAGTAAATCGGTCCAAAAATCTGGGTTGAGATCACTACTGAAGAACACCCCTGTCAGTTGGCTCTAATCCAAATTTAAAAATAAACATAGCTATTTTTCCTACTTTCCATATAAGTAAATAAATATTATGGTAGGTACTTGTTTAATATGTATTATGTCTGTAGGCAGGTACTAACTAGAGAGTTCTTTGCTATTTTTAAGTAGCAAAGAAGTATAGTACCTAAGTAGTTATTAATAAACCATTTACAATACGATTTTAGCCCATTATAGTCTTTGTTTTAGCCCTTAGACTGGATATCATTGATTATTTTAAACTCCAAAGGTCATTTAGTTATGTACTTACTTATTATTTAGATAAGTAATATAAAAGCGCGGTCCCACCTCAAACCCAAGAAAAATTCTATTTTTGAACTCTGTGTGTGGCGTAATGGATGATTTTTACCAACGAGACAAAACACACCGTAAATAAATGAAGAAAACGAACTTTCAGAAGTAGCTTCTTACTAAAAAAGCCTAAATAGCGTGGCTTCGAAATTCTATAGTTTGAGAATCCGATAAATACCTATATACAATGTAAGAAAAACCCTGTTGGGCGTTTAACTGTGTTGAGATATCAGAATCGATATTCAAACGAAATGAATAACTCGCATACGAAAATGAGACGATAAAAATAATCATATTTATATTTTATACTTTAATTATTTTATTGTTTGTAAACCCTATTTCGATTGATTACCTCTGTCACATCAGTCAGCTGTTCATCACTTTTCAGATGAAAATAACATTTTTTTTAATGTTCATTTTGCTAAGCTACCTGTATAAGGATAATATCTTGCTTCTGTGTATTGTTTTTTAATTTAAATATTTTTATTAAGCTGTCTGTGAAAAATCAAAAATTAAAAAAAATAAGTAATTAAGTACTTAATATTTTTTTTACATAATTACAAATTATTATTATTAAAAATAATTATTATTATCCTAAACATTATTAAATTAGTCATTTCAAGGATTATACAGTGTTTTCAAACGTGATCCCCTAACTACGCAAGCCTGTATCGAGAGGTCCCATAATATAATACCCAATTGTTCTCAAACTAGTTCTATCGGTGACACACATGGGTACAAGTCTACTTATTAAGTATTACAATATAGATATAATCTTAAGAAAATGAAAAAGAAAAGAAAAAAGCAATATATTACTATCACTAATTACCGCTACGTACGAGTATACATATAGCTGTGATATGGGTGTGATGTTACAAAAAAACTCATTTTATATTTAAATGTAATGTTACTTAATATTTCCTCGACTGCCTCTTATGTCAGAGTCACAGACTACTATAGAGATGCTACGCATGTCAGAGTAGCTAAACAATTTTGTATTTTTCGTTTTGCTTCTATAACTGGGGATAATCTGATGTCAGATAGTTTTAATACATTATTGGAGACAAAAATAGAAATGTAGGGATGAAAACGTTTAGCGAAAGAAGTCCGTATTGAAGGTCTTTAGGTCATAATTCATCTTTTAGTCATAATTTTGTAATCTGGAGAACAAATTATATTTTTATGCATCGATAAAGTTGTCGAGTATGAACAATTTACGAACGCTTAGCACTTTAGCTTATACATATAAAGTAGAAGTTAAAAAACAGCGGTTTTTTTTTTACATTACTTTTAAGACGGCTCGTTGCGCACGCTCTAATTGTAACATGTACGTATGCGCAGCACCCCCCCAAGCAGGAAGACAATAAGACAAAAGGGACTGACATAACGCAATGTCTATCTTCACGACCTAGAAAGGACCATTCCTTATTATTCTAAGGGACCAACAGGGGTTTTTACATACTGTATAATCGTTATGTCGATGTAACTTATAGGTACCTACAAGGTTAGACGGGAAAGGTGTAGGTACTAAACTGAAAGGACCTAAAGGTACCTACTCATTAACTTTTGTAGTTTTGTACCTGCAACTTTTTCAATAAATCCAATAGTTTCAGAGATTGCTAAGAGGTAGGTATTGTTGTATAAAGATTATATAAAAATACGTATACCTACATAATATTCATAAAAAATATCGTGCGACAGCATTGTACGTAAACACAAAAGACATTTCAACTCGAAACTTCGTAGGAGTACTCCTAAAAACAATTATGTAAGCGAAATCAACCCCTTGGTGAAATGGGGTATGTAAACCTAAAAATCGATAGGTCTTGGTGTCGTTATTGGGGTTTTTGGGACGTTGTTACAAAATAGCATTTATTTTGAGGTCCAAGACGGTGGACATGACTTTAATGTATAACTAGACTGGCTGTTTAGAAGTAAAATCGTGTCACCAAACGCGTGAGTTTCACAGCTCAAGCGGGAGAGGGAGCTAGTGCAGTATTAGACGTTTACGAAGAAGTGACATTACTAAAATGATTTTTGCCCTTTTCCGGTTTGTCTCTGAGAGTAACTATACGATGTTTTTATTGTAAGTGAATTTCAATAGTTATACATTATGTTTAACATGTGTGTTGAATTTATGTAAGAAAACAAGAAATAAATAAAAAATATATTTTTTATTTTATTTTTATGCCCTGAGAAGACCTTCATTCTTTGAGAATAATTTTTATAATACCCTAGTATGTAATTCAGCATTTTCGTAAATGTACTATTTCCATCCAATATCTGAAACATAAACATCACACTTACCTTTCACCTACTAAATTTCACTTTAAATAAGTAAGTACCTATTCCCACTTTGGCCTATCCGTTTTTGTTGTGTTTTACATTAACGCTTCGCTTGCGCTAGTCGCTCTAAACTAATTCTAGTTATGAGTAAGCGAGATGGTAACAGTGAGTCAGCCGTTTAGTTTTGTATTAGTTTTCGTTCACAATAAATCTATTTTCGAAGAAAATATAGATTTAATAAAGATATATTAAGGTTCCTGACATTAAAATATATGCACGTAATTATTGGCAACGTTTTATGGGTCACAATGAACAAATTCTTGTTATTTTGTCGAATTCAACGTTCGAATAGCCTCAAATGACAACAACCGTTCCTGTCGCTCGATGTCGACTAAATGAGTTGCGGTCAATTGACCGTAACTAAGTGCGCACTTTCTGTGTACTAGACAGCCGGTCTAGTAGTATACATTAAAGTCTATGCATGACATAAAAAAAAGAAAAAACAATTAAAACCGTATAGTGGTGAAGCGGGCGACCAGAGTTTGTATGGTGAAATAATATCAATATTATTGATAAACAGGCTTTTCAATTCGAAACTTCGTAGGTGTACTTCAATAATGAAATATGTAATTATTTTTCTAAAATCAATCTCTCAAAAATAGGGATTAAAGGCGATCTATAAGTATATTTTCACTTTATATTTTCGGGTGGAGGTAGTTCTGGATAGACATTTATGCGGGCGGAGCCGCGGGTTAAAGCTAGTTCCCGTCTTTTATCGTCTGTATCATGGTGAATGCTCTGAAGAATTGTTTGACCTTATTCCTTCCTCACCTTTCCTTAACAGAACCACGCGTGCTGGCTTGCGAAACCATAGCTTCGTGGTCTCTTCCATCTCGGCTCGGACCAAGAGGTTCGCAAAATCATATTTCTGTCGGACCATAAAGCTGTGGAATAGCTTGCCGGCGCACGTGTTTCCTCCTTCCTATAACTTGGGATCCTTTAAACGGAGTGTGAAGAAGCAACTAAGCAGGCCGGCATAATTCTGCCGATCTGCGATAGATTCAGTGTCTATCGTTGGTCGACAGTATTCATGGATTGCGCTATACTTACCATCAGGTGTAGCGTAGTCACTTTGCCGAGACAGGATAAAAAAAAATAAAAAAAAAAATATATTATTATAGATCTACTTCACTTGCTATTTGCTTATTGCTAAAGTGTCTGATCATATTGACACGGAATAATAATTTAACACTGACAAGGACAGATCAATGACCCATGAAACTGAAAGACGAATTGGGCAAGACTCACAAGACAAAAATTACAAGTCACGAAGACTCATGACACCAAAGATGCATGACACTCACATTACGTTTTATAATAAAATAATATAATATAATAAATAGCTTTTGGTCGTAGCTCCGCTTGAAGTGTAACAAACAAACAAACTCACTTTCGCATTTATAATCAAAGAGAATTTATAATGATTATTAGTTAGGTTATGGGGAGCTTTACCTATGAAATTGCCGTTCTGTACGAAAAACGTTAAAGTATTATTTTCAATCTTTTTTTACTTATTTCTATTAATCAAAGTAACCGCCCATGATGCATCTTTGTCAGCGCAGTGGCAATTTATCTCGGGTATAATTTTATTCCGGCCAAAAAGTTGTCCAAATTATGGAAAAAGTAGAAGTCTTGTGACGTGGGTGATCGAAACTATGGCCTCTTGTATTTCAGCCTGCTACTCGTACCACTGTGGCACGGAGGCTGTCCCACGTCCGTAGCTATGGGGCATTGTGGGGCAACGCCCTACCTTAAAATACATATTGCCCTACCTTTTATATACTATCAACTATGGTCTAATATGAAAATAAATTCAGTCTCATAGTATGAAATTGTGTTATTACTCTATGTATACATACATACGCACTCACGCCTGTAATCGCCGAAGGGGGTAGGCAGAGGTGTAACCAATACACCCACATTTCGCCGAGCGTATATCGGTCCCACGATGTGATAGGGGACGACCCTATCGCCATATCGGGCACAAATTCCAGACTCCGGGCTGTTACTGAGCATTTCGTAATAGAAAAATATCACTTGTACTCGACCTCGGGGATTGAACCCGAGACCTCAGCTTTAGATTCAATCGTAACGCGTACGTATTACAACTGCGCCACCGAGGCATATTACTCTTTATATGAAATTATAAAAAAATACTAGGTATTAATTTACTACTAGCGACATCTATCTAAACGATTCCGAGTTAACAGCGATTTGTCAGTAGTCACAAGATCATAATGATATTTATTTCTCTATTCTGCCCATAGATGGCGTCATGGTGGCATTTTAAATGGATAATTATGTAACTGTGGTACGGGGAGAATAGATTTCGAGTAACGTAACTTATTGATTTAAATAATTAAAAACATCCAGTTACCCTATTGTTTATTGCTGTCATTAATTGTAGACTAAAAAATATATTGATTTCGCGATGGACATACCTAACCTAGACATGTTAATTTGTTTGTTTAGTAGATAAAGATATTCCTTTCCACTAAGTAGTTAACTAAACCACTAAACATCCGCTAGCCACTATATAGCAAAATTTACACACTAGCGGCGGGTCCAACCCACCTAATCTAGGGAACATTTCATTAAGTTGGGAACACTGTCTATATTTACATTTTCTGCCATTTCACGCTTAGCTATACATATGAAGTGACAATTTAGTGATTTCATAAGTTTACGCAAATATTACACATTGAAATAAAACTAGTTTATACGAATTTTATCGCGGTTTACTTTTTATTTTAGTCCCGACGTTTCGAAACATGTTTATAATAAGGGTCTTATTCATAATAAAACGCTTATCGAAGGTATACACCTTCATTAGTTAAAACGTATTTTAAGCCTATCAAACGTTCAATAAAATTATTTATTCATAATCATTTGATAAAGCTCCGATAACTAAAATAGGTTTATCATACACAAAGTTGCCAGTTTACAGAAAATGATTGATTGATTGAATGATTTTAATATGGTTTGTCTCTGGAAAGACTGGAAACTAACTAAATAAAAAGAAAATTGACGGAGTTTTGACGGGAATTCTGACAGTGCGGTGGCTCTCTTGATTTAATTATTTCCTAAACTAGTTTAAAGTTGTGTTTGTTGTATAAAAGTGGTGTGGTTGTGTGCAATAAATATTTACTATAATGAATAGCGTGTGAAAACATTAAAAATAGGGAATTTAGGTGATTTTTAATCCAGGGTATTGATCGACCTTGTGCTTTCGATCCGCTTGAAGAAAGTCGTCTAAGAAGCATTGAACTGAAAGGAATTAACACCAAAACTCCAACAAGACCTTAAAATGGGCCACACCCCCGTTTCATCGTTCTTGGATTATAAGAAAAGAATATAACTAATGACTTGGCAGCATGGTCTCTGGACCTTAGCTGGTTCCTTATGGAACAAACAAACAAAAAAAAAGAAAATTGACATCTCATCAATGTCAAATGTCAAGAAAGGTAAACAAACAGGAGTTATAAAATTCCACAAGACCTTGAAATTGACCACGCCGCGCCGCTGCGCTGATATTTCGTCGTTCTTGGGAAGAGTTGAAAATATATAATATAGTACTTGTCATTGGCGAAATGTATAATAGGGCGAAGCCGTTATAAATAAAGAAAAAGTAATAAATAAAAAAAAAGACAGTAGACGTAAAAATAAACGTCAATTATGAAACAGCTGACCGATGTCGGCCATGTTTTTCACTATCGAACGCTTAAAATAGGTTTATAGAAGGGTTATAGCTTCTTTAAAATAATGACATTTTATAGGAAAGTTAATGAGCGTTTTAGCGTTATTGAACGATTATGAATAACAATTTTTATCAATCATCTAATAACGGCCTTATAAAGCTCCGATAACTTATTATGAATAAGACCATAAGTGTATAACTAAGCAGTATGTAACTAACCAGGTGTATTAAAATACTTGCATCACAATATTATAAAAATACAAATTGACAGCTTACCATGTCAGTTGCAACTACCTACATAAAAATCTAAGTTTTATCGCGTGTGATTAATTATTATAAAACATAATTTTTCTGATGAGACAATAATAGTTTTATAGATAGATATTGAAATAAAACATTTTTTTTTTGTAACAAAGTAACTATATTTAAGATAACAATACTATTTGATGAGGTACTTAATCAGAGTTTATCTACAAAACTGTATGTCGAATATCATGTCCCAACTCCATGGCTGAATCCCATTATGTAGCCGCATGCGACATAACAAATTTCTGAGAATAAAAAATATAACATATTATCTATTATGTATTTATTCATAAATAACCTAATTTATGATAGGTATTAACTTAATCGATTATTTCCAATACGCCACCGAGCGTACCAGCTCTATATCGATCTCGCTCTGGAGCCTTCGTCCTTTCGGTGCCGATATTCTGTGCATAATTATGAGCCCGTAAATTTTGTGATGTAAGTAGTTCATTCTCGATGTCTCGGTTAAATAGGGCGAATTACAAAACTTTGAACGGACTTTAACTTGAATTTGGGTGAAATTTGGCTTCACTTTCACTGGAATATGGTCGGACTTTGGCTGGATTTTGGAATGTAACTGGACTATGGCTCGAATTTAACTGGAGTCTGATTGGACTTTGGATACTGACTAGATATTGACCGGGGTTTGACTGGAATTTGGCTCGATTGTGACTGTATTTTGACTGGACTTGACGGGAATTTGGCTGTATTTTGGAATGTGACGATTTTGACCCAACTTTCACTGGACTTTGACTTATACCTACTAGCCTATTGTTGCTTTGGATTTTTTGTCTCCATATATTTATACTATTATAGTAGGTTTTTTTTTATAATATAGGCCGGCAAACGAGCAAGTGGGTCACCTGATGGTAAGTGATCTCCACCGCCCATGTAGGCCCACAATACTAAAATAATCATGGGCGCGTTGCCGACCTTAAAGGAAAGGGATTGGGAAGGGGAGGGGAATTTGGGCCTCCGGATATCTCACTCACCGTACGAAACGCAGCAGCAAGCTGCAACTTTACGCCGGAGATAGTGGGAATGACCCGGATGAGCCGGCCCATACATGCTGTAGACAAAAGTGTCTACAGCGTGGCTCTACCACTCACCATAAAACTACACTAGCATAATTATTATTATTAGTGTGAGATACCATAATAAACACATTTTCTTTCTTCTTAATGCGAACATAAAGGCCTGAATCGCCAGCGAGTCGGCGACCAGTTGTTGCCGTGTGTACCCGCTATTAACTATAAATACATACATATATTACATAATATATATTTTTTTATAGCAGAGGCCGGCAAAAAAGCACGTTGATTACGTGATGGTAAGTGATATTCACAACACATGAAAAATCATGGACGCGTTGCCGACCTTAAATGAAAGGGATAATTAATGGATTGGGAAGGGCAGGAGGAGTTTGGAATTTATTTAAAATAATAAGTGACATGTTCTTTACCTTAACAGGTTGAAGCGCGTTAGTGAGTTGAACGCCGATACTTCGGAGCAGCACTACTGGAGGGAGGTCGATGGTGTACATCCTGTGGAGAGCTTCTATCGCCAGTTGTGTGGGCACGTTGTGTTTCTGACGCTGCGATTCATATTTCTGCATCCAGTTGGGATGCGCTGGAAAAATAGACATAAGTGGTAAATATCAGTCTTTCTTTATAAATACGCACTCACGCCTGCAATCCCCGAAGGGGAAGGCAGAGGTGTAACCAGTACACCCACATATCGCCGAGCGTATCTCCGTCCCATGATGTGACAGGGGGCGAGCCTATCGGTTGAAACTGAGCAATTCGTATTAGAAAAACCCAATATTACTTCTACCCGACCCGGGGATCGGACCTGAGACCACAGCGTCAGCCTAAGTCGTAACGCGTACGCATTACAACTACGCCACCGAGGTAGTCTTTCTTTATATCTGCTATTCCAGCTTAATGCCAGGGTCCGTCTTCCCATTATGATTCAACGGTGGATTTGGTATTATGTGGGGCGATCCGCCGTCTAACCCCCAAAACCCGCAAAAGAAACCAAATTTCGTCATTGCCTCGACCGTTAATCAGCAGAGTGTACCACGTGCAGATGAGGCTGAGATGAGGATGAGGATGAGAATTTGGGCCTAAGATGTTGGTGGCCCATTTAAAATAGAAAAATAAACATAGCCAGATGTTTTGCATCAAATCTACCTCTACATAATATTTTATTTCTGTGCAAAATATCATGTCGTCCTATTGCTTCATTACTATTTGAAAGAATGAATGAACAGTCACCCATTTGGGTTTATAATATTAATAAAGACTATATTATTAATAATAATAATTCTTCTTCCACCTGCCTTTATCCCATTCTCAGTGGGGATGGTGCAACATGCTTTGGACACATGTTACAGAAAGATTTGGCTTGTAGTTTTTACGACCGGTCGCCTGCCTGACAACAACCCCTCTGGAGAGATAATAATAATTGTTTATAAAAAATAATTACTTATATCCAATCCAGTGTACATGGCATCTGCCAATAGTTCAGTTAGGTCCTTGATGTCACCGAAGCCGAGGTTGACTCCTTGCCCGGCCAGAGGGTGAACTCTGTGAGCAGCGTCTCTGAAAATTAGAATTTACCTTTTAATAGTCATTAGACTAGTGGCAGCGTGTGTCGTCTGTGAAGCGTGAGGTCTCGGGTGCGATTCAGTTTTTATTACAGCATAGGCCAGCAGACGAGTAAGTGGGTCACCCTGATGGTAAGTGATCTCCACCCCCCATAAACGCACACAATACAAGAAGAATCATGAACGCGTTGCCAACCCTAAAGGAAAAGGATATCCGATATCCGGATATCGCACTCACTATACGAAACATAACAGCAATTTTAAATCGTTTATCGATTTTCTGTGAGACAGTGGCAATAAACCGGTCGAACTAGCCTATTCATGCTATAGACAAAACTGTCTACAGCGTAGATTCATACAGTACATTCAGATAGGGTAATTGTATCGTAACTGACAACCAATTTACTTGATTGACTGACAATTTTACTAGGTGTTAGGTCCCTCGTATGCGAGAGGCAAGCAGGCAAGCGTGGCGCTTGCCATCAGGTAGCGATCTGCTAGTTTCGTCATTCAAGCTAATAAACAAAAAAAACAAAGTCAAAGATGGGTTCAGGTTGTAAAGCCGGAATGAAAATATTGTAAAAATCATAAGTGGGATTGCTTCGAAAGTAGAAGAGGTTTGCCATAGCGCGTGTTATCATGTTTTCATGCATTCTTGTTTGGACCCTCGTAATTACAGTCACAGTCAGTCACAATCACCGTTTGCGATATCACAGCTATTGTTTATAGAGACTGAAGGGTGTTGGGAAGCGAAGAGAGCAGCCCAAGTGACTTCAGGCTGACTGGCGGTACGGAGACAGGAACGAAACCCAACTGCACTAACCCAACAAGTGCGACGCCTGGCGCGACGTATCTGGTGCTGTGTCCGAAGCCGAGCGGGAAGGCGGCTCGCGAGCCCGCCGCTATGGACTTGACGGAGGGCGGCAGCTGGCGGGCCGCGCCGTCTGGCAGCCCGGCGGTACGGAGACAAGAACTGAACCACGACATGCACGCATCCACTGCGCTACTGCGTGGGTACTGTTTCCACTAAAACGCATCGAGGACATCATTCCATAGATGTGTATGCACAAAATTGCAACCTCATAGATGAAGCTACTTAGAGTTTAATGTATATTACTAGTCGGGCTGTTTTGAAGAAAAATTGCGTCACATAACGCGCGAGTTTGACAGCTCACAGACAGGGAGCGCGAGAAGGGTTCTAGTTGAGAGTAAGCGAGTTGGTAATACAGTCGACTCTCGTTAATTTAAACCTGCGCTAATTCGAACCTCTCTATAATTCAAAGCTATCACGAGTTCCTTACAAAATCTCTTTATATTTCGAACTAAATCAATACATCTTTATGCACTTGGTAATTCGAACGAAAAAATCATTGCTATATAACAAAACGACGCGTTAAATCGAACTCATCGGCGTCCAACATTCGCCAATTCAAAGTTGCAGAGAGAAGGAGGCGGAAAGATTGTATGTAAGTACGTTTTGCGACAAGTTCAAACTTGTATCAACCTGTTGATACAAGTTTAAACTTGTTGCAATATACTGAATGTACCTCTAAACTTTTGACATTGTTAAAGAATAGCAGTTAATAAACAATAATTGATCAACACTTAATAATTCGAAGTTTTATTGTGTATTTGTACCGCGCAGCTTGGCTAGTAGTATACTTTAAAGTCTTTACTATAAAGACAACTTAAAAAAAATGCAATACGTAAACTTTAGAACAATTTTAATTCAATATAAATATTTTTAATTTAATCAAAAATAACATCGTAATACGGCTATGCAATAGCATTTACGATTAATGGCATGTAATTATTTAGAAAAATTTATGGCTATACGAAAAGGCTACTTACTAAGAAACTTACTACTTACTTGGTAAGAAAATCTTGATACGACTACGAACTACTTACTAAAGCGTCATTGAGTGCGTCTACGAATTGTTCTTCGGGTAATTTTAAGAGTTGCTTAGCGTTGTCTTCCCAAGTGGACCAGACTAAGGAGCTACGTTTCGAGTCCAACGGTAACAGAGCCACTGGTCCTGTTGGTAACCACCGCTGCCATGCTGTTGTGTTTTCCGATTCCTGTAGGATTTAATTTTTTCAATTTATTTTTCATAGTCACGATGACAAGCATCACGATGGTAAACACGGCAAATTTGAATTTGAACCGTTAAAACACCCCGAGATCAATAATAAAATAACAATCTGTTGTTTTTAAACGTTTTTACCAACATAGCTAGGAACAATTTCTATTAAATTAGATTTCAAACTGGTTCATTTGTTTAGGCGCTACGATACCACCCCTCTTTTTTGTCAGGGGGTTTAACATCCGTTTCCTCTTTCGTATGTCAATGATTTCATGATGAAGGACGGGGTAATAATTTTTTTAGCACAGGACAGTAAACGTGATTCAACATCTACAATATTTATCAACTACATGTCTTTCCGCAAACATTAATTCACATAAATCCTCTGATCACGTATATGTCTATGTCGAAAAACTTTATTCTCTAGATCTTTAGATTTCAAGAGTTCTAAGAATAGATACTTCAATCAATTTAATCGTCATTGAATTGATTGAAGTGTCTATTCTTAAAACGCTCTTTGTTGACGCAAATCCGTCACTTTACCTGGTGTCAGTTTTAAATCCGTCCGAAGGCCTCCGACTTGGCTTAATGACTGCTGCTAGTTGATAATAGCCGGGACATACTTTTTGTGTGTCCGCCGGAGCACGGAGACACTCAGTTGAAACACCAGTCACCCATCCATCAGACTGATCGCAGCAAGACTTGCTTAATTGTTTACCGATTAGTAAGTGTAACTGGCTATGAGCGTCTCTATCAATCGTTCGATATTAGGCCCTAATGGTGGTCAATTTAATGGAATACCAATATAAAACTTCCCATGCCACGTGAGTTGATCAAGTAACGGCTAGTTCTATAGTTGAAGGCGTATAAAAACCAGCTGTCGGTTTGATTGATGTTATATCGAAATTACCTCGGCCAAGTTCAGAGTGGCTACAACGCCCATTTGTTCATAATTCCATGACAGGTACTGCACGCCCATCGCTCGCCGGACAGCTGAATTTGCACCATCAGCACCTATCTGAAAAATATAGATACATAGTTAAAACTGAATAAAAAAACCCTCTAGTAACCTGTAAAAGCTATAAATTATTATTATTCATGCGGAAAAATAAAGATATTTGAATATTGCCGATTAGGATTATTGTAAAGAAAAAACAATATCTTTTTACATTTTTTGACCGACATTTGCCAGTGCAATATTAAAAATCATAATACAAAATCTGTTTTTAATGTATACGTTCCACGGTCGGTGGTTGAATAGCACTAAATAGATGGTGAGATATATTCAGAATGCAAGAGTTCGGGACGACTAAAATAATGATGGACAGATAGATTGTGCGACAGAAGACGTGGGTAAAAAAAGTCAACACGACAGCCGATAAAAGAAACAGAAATACATGTGGCAGTCCCACAAAATATGAAGATAGAGAGAAGATGATTGATTCATTTATTACATTATCTCATTGAGCTAGAGGCAGTGTACTTAGGCTGAGAAACCGTGATTCTCGAGTTCCTGGGTTCAAATCTTAAGTCAGGCAATCGCAATTTGTATTTGACTTTCAAATCGAAAAATTACACATGTAATTTGTGTGATTGTAATTTGTATTCTATCATATCTTAGGTCAAAAATAGGCTCGGCGAGTCGCAGGTGCACTAGTTACCCCTTCGGAGATACAGGAGTAAAATTTTAACATATTCGCGAGAGTTAATTACGTTGTTCCCTAGCATACGGTTCGCAATTGTGCCAAATCATTACATAAATTTATTCAATATTGACGCTATTGACACCACCATTGATTGTTCGATATCATTGGCGAACCCATTGCAACCTCTAAACACATCAGGAATCTAAAAAAAACAGTACATACCATTGAGACATTAAATAAAGCAAAATGAGCCCATAATCACCTTAGTAAATAGGTAGTATTACTGATATTGATGATTATTATCCGCATTATGTTATGCGAACATATCGCCATCGATAATAATTATAAAACGATAAAAAATAGTTCATCCAATGCAGTTATAACAATGATTTTTGTGCCGATGGTACAACCCCATTGAATCTCTATGTTCAAATAAATATGCTATCCGCGAGAGATACGCGTACGTAGCTAAAGTGCTGTTGCGGCTAATGGCAATACATCTAAATTGAGACGTTACAACGTCGTAAAAATAGGTTTATGTTTCTTTTCAACATTTTCACACCAAACAGATGGTATTATTGCGGAGTAATTATTGGTTCTGGAGAGTTTATTTGTAGTACGTGTAAGCTGGCAGTACTGTCGGTGCAACGGTTGGGCGCTGCGTTAAAATCCAGTGCAAAAACTTAAATAACCGATTTTTAATATGTCGGACACGGTAGTAAAAGTGTAGACGTTTTCAAGGTGTGTTGCAGATGTGTACTAGGAAATCAGTGCTATTATTATCTTCTAACACTGTCGTGTCGGAGCCAATAATTTTCAGAAAAATATCAGGGAAAATACCTAATCAATACACAAACATTACATATTATGAATTATTTACGTAAAAAGTTTTGTCTGTGTTCTATATATCTGTTGGTAACTAATTAGCAATAAAAAGAATAATCATTTTATTAGCCCAACTGACGAGAATGAAATACAAATAGTAATAATAATTATTAATCTTATATTTTCATCACAATTTATACAGTAAAAGTGACGCATAGGATTTTGTTTTCTTATGGAACTTAAACGGATATACAAGTAGCCAGATTGTATATTTTTTTCTACATACTAGTAGTTTTAACAGAAAACCATGAATTCGATACCTTTCAAAGCTCTACGTTTTTACAATCATAATGGAAATCCAGGTATTTAGGGCGATTTTCAAAAGTATAATTTACGATTAGCACACGCCTGACATTTCTGATTACAAGAAGAGTTCTTTTCAATCTTCGTTAATTTCCGTGCATTACCGCGAAATCGGAACGCGTTGGAAGCAAAATGAGGTCGACAGAAATAGTTAATTTTGAATCAAAACATTTTTTAGTATTGCGAGAATTATTTAACTTGACCGTTGACGAAATAGTCCCAAGATATGTAAATATTTACAATATTTTATGGATTTGATTCCGATGAAATTGATAATCCCGCTCAGAAAAATGAATTTCCACAATAATGGAAAATGTGTAAATACATGCCGTGAATAACTGTATATCTGGAATAAAATGCAAGTGATGTTTAATGAAGCCATTAAAGACAACATCCAAGTGGTGAGTTATATATAACATGACTTCCTTTCATTTGTAAGTATATGGATTTTGGTTCATAAAAACCAGTACGTAAAACTTTAAAACCCGAATCGGGGTACATTTGCTGTTTTTTGTTGAAGAGTTTGAAATTTTTCTGATACCGTTATCAGATCTTAACGAATAATGGACCACCCTCGGAGACTATAATCTATAACCATATCGAGCACGAAAAGAATCACCGAAATTTAGTGCACATTTGGCGGAGAAATTGTGTAACATACTTTCCTTTCACATGACCACTTGCCCACTGGCAGTGAGTCGGCACAACATGCTTTTTAACACATGTTACAGAAAGATTTGGCTCGTACGACCGGCCGACTGCCTGACGTCAACCCCTTTGGGTAGAAAACACCCAGACCCGAAACAAATATTTATGGATCACATAAATATTTTGTCTCGGTGCAGGAATCGAATCCGCGGTCTTTCGCTTCACTGCCCGCTACTCGTCCACTGCGTCACGAAGGTTGAAATTGTGTAACCTACATTTGAAACAATTCAGACGAATTGAGAACTTCTGCCTTCTGGAAATCGGTAGAAAACATTACGACTTAAAAGTGCATAGTATAAAATGGGAAGTGTCTGATAAGCATTTCAAGGAAAAACACGTGAAATCAATCAGCTGGACATATTTCTAAATAAAAATGAAAATAGAAGGTAAACCGCGATGTAAACTATTCATACATTGTTGAAAAAACAGATGCTTTTATGTATCACGCAAACGTATATACCTACAACGTGTTACAGAAATATGTGGTTAAATTTAAGCAACATACAATACGATATAAACATTGAACCCACGTAGTAAATACGATTGCTAAGACATAAATAAAACATTTTCTTTTTATCAACTGAGTAACATGTCGATATTCTTGCAACTTTGAATACCATTAAAAATGATAAACAATAATAACAAAGTGACTAAGGCACAAAAAAATATAGATTGGAAAAACCTCCAAATAACACATAAAACATCCAATTTAAGAATCATAATAAACGGTTTTGCGTTAAGGTATGCCATCATCACAAACAGCATGCATTTTCTCGCCTTATATTTTAACTGGTAAATAACATTTATTAGGCTGAAAAACCAGGCCATAATGTTAGTATTATAATTGGAAGTAATTTCGATGACATGAAATTAATTGATATTTTTTTATACTCATCAATATATGTAAGAAATAGATGTGTTACTTCTATAATAATTTAATACTTTTATTGCTAAATAAACCTAGCCTATATCACTAATGTTGGTTTGCATGTACTTTCATGTAATGTCTCTTTGGTATATTAGATGTAAATATTTCAAAACCCACAGCAATATCGATGGATTTTATCAATCTTACCAAATTAATAGATTTACAAAATGATTTTTTTATTAGCTTGAATAGCGAGACGAGCAAGTCGCTCGCCTTATCGTAAGCGCCATGCATGCTCATAAACAGAACAGAAGCAACGCCACACAGAATTTTAAGTTACAAAGCACTGCATGGCACTGGACTGCGCAGGTCAATCCGAGATATAAGTTCTTAAGTCTCATAATGCCCAGTAATTTCACTAGCTTCAATGTCATTCAAACCGGAAAACAGCAGTGTTGTTGCTTGGCAGCAGAAATAGACAAAGCGGTGGTACCAAACCAGACGGCCACCTCGCAAATGAAGGACCTACCACCTTATATGTCCTTTGACTCAAATTCCTCGCAATTAACGAACTACAAAGTATTCATTAGTATTTCCTATGTGAGAACAACGTTTACGTCCCAAACGCCTTTTCATAACATTTTAAAACCATTAACATTCTATGGCTTCAGCTGAGAAACAATGTGCTAATATTGGATGGTTGATCCGATTGTTTGCATCATTATTTCGCAAAGCATATGGTTTCGGTCTCTTTACGGCATGTTGATTTTAGCTTCACCTTTGTTAGAAGCTCGGTGTGCAGATTAGAATTTGGTGCTTTATCCGGTAACCAACACAAAAAAGACATAAGCTAAAAGTAAACTATTGAAGTAATAAATTAAACATTGTTGTGTTTACACTAAATACTCGGTTGTTAAGACCAACAGCACGTCTCGCAATTGCCAGACGTTAATCATTCTAACACTTTATCGTTCTACGTTAATGTGATTTTCTTCAGACTTGTGTACGATAATAACTATACTGCAGTTTATAAATATAATCGACCACTGCGTCTAGATTATGAATTTCCTTCAAGGGCAATACATATTACAATTAAAAATAAACAATATTATATCTAAACAGCGTATTCGAGCCAAAGGGATTAACAAAATAACTGTTAGGAATTTTGAAAAAGTTAAATCACAACTGTGTAAAAGAAAATTTGGCGCAAGTATTCAAATGGTTTGGATGAACTCTGATATAAATAATACCTATATAATATTTTTCCTTGGAATTTGGGGCAGATTAGTTCTGTTTATAATTAACCATTCAGATGCTAGTGTTGTTTCGATTCATATTGAATCATTGGAGACGTCAACGGATGCGGCCGGTACATTTAATTAACTATTTGCGTGGGTGAGCGTCTAGAGCGCGACACACAAAACATTTAATTAAATAATATATCTGAAACTATTCATGAGATTTTATTAAATGAAATATATATTATTCCTTTGTTTGAAGGAATAATATGTTTGAAACAAAATTAGGTAAACAAATTATTTTAAAATGATCATGAGAATTAGGTAGCTGTAAAGTTTTTATAGGACCATGAAATCTTTTACTATCCCAAATTGTGTTTAGATCTATCGGCGGGGATGACATGCACGTGAGTTGAGTGCCTTTCAGTTTTCAGTGAAGCGTTAGCACGCGCTATGATACGCACACACGCGCAGCGTTCCCGCAACACTTCTCACGGCGACGGTCCCAAAAATGATAAAAAGAAAAAGGTTCTGTTTGTGTTGGTGCTAACTAAAAAAAATGTGCTTATGTTAAAAATATGAGAACATTCGAAAAATATAAAAACAGCGTGTTTAGAACGTAATTTTCTACGAAAAAACAAACTTAATAACAATGAAATTAATTACGATGCGTAGGTGGGCCGGGAAGGCAGTGCACGATGGTGTGCCGGCATGAGTCAATTGACGGAGGATATGGAGGACGACGTCGAGGCTGGCTACATATCCAGCGACGAGTCTGCGCATGGAGTTGATCTCGCCGAACGGTTGAGGGTCAAACCTTCTAAAGACATATGGGAGCTTGGTAACAAAGATATTTAATATATTTGACATTGTTTAAAAATATGTACCTATGTCATTTTCAATGATTTACCTCATTATATTATTATATTAGATACTCTCTTGAGAAGCGAATATTATATCAATCGTATAAATTATTTGACAATAAATATTACCAAGTTCAACTGAGCAACTTGTTTAATTAATCTCAACTTTATTATAAGTAATTATAGGATGGCTTTTGATACAAAAATGTTATCAGCGATAATTATTTGAACTGCTTCAGTTGTCAATATAAATAAGGAACTCACATAATTTTAAGCGAAATAGAACATAGACTAACATTAGGAAAGAATCGCGGTAGGATTTATTATAATACACTTGCAGGTTATGAACGTTACTATAAGAAATCTGTAATAAATATTTCATTCGACAGACGAGATACAATACACATTACGTCAGCTGCCGCATTTTGAGGAAATTTTAGCGTTGGTGAATATCGGGCATTATGAAGAAGTTATATCATATGCTTCCAATATTGATGGAGGACTTGGCTTACGAACAGCAGCGCTATGGGCTTGCTGGCTAGGACGAAGCACATTGCTTACCAAATTGTTGAAAATGGGAGTAGACCCTAATGAAACTGACGATGCCGGCAGGTAAATCGGGTTGGTTGTTTATCTTATACTTTTAGGGCCTTACTTATAAACGATACTCAAGCATTGAAGTAAGTAGTAGTAAAGTCAAGTAAAATACTGTTCTGTCTCTTTCTAGCAAATTTATAGAAGCCGTTGACAGAGAGACAAAAGAATGTGTAACTAAGTAGTGTATCCCTCCAACTTTAACTGTTTACTTTCTTATGTTTTTACCTCGTTTTTTGATATTTTGGCCAACTTTATTCTTGTCAATAATATTTACCTATAGCTAAATAGCGGTATCTTGTTCACTAACTGTAATATTGTTCGTCTGTAAGTTTTAGATTAACTTGTAGTAATTTATAATAGAATTGTATAATTGTTTTTTGTTTTGTTTGTAGCATTTTAATCTTTGTCTTAGGTATATCAACTGCATTAACCGGGCATCTCGCGTCTGAGTGGTTTTACTCTTCAATTCTTATCATGTATCTGCCTTACTTGATGTTGGCGGAATTGTCCATAAGGACAGAGCCATAATTTTAAAAATAATAATAAAAACTAAGTAGTGCTTGAACAAACTTTATAGGCCCTTAACGTTGTAGCACATTTTTACTCCAGTTCGTTGTAAAATGTATATCAGTTAACAAACAAAACGCCATGGCTTATTCATAACTACAAAAGCATATTGATAAGGTTGATTTCATTGTGGACGGTTTGCATAATAAAACCCAACTATGAATGTGAAGACATAAACTAAACAAATATTGAAAAGAGAACAAACCTACGGAAATATAATTTGTAAATAAACAAATTGCAGAACGTGTCTACATTTGAGTTGCTTAGTGGGCAGTGAAGAATGCGCCAAAGTGTTACTCGATCACGGAGCACATCCGAACAGATGGGACTCTTCCACCGAAACAAACGCAACGCCACTTCATTGCGCCGCCAGTGCAAAGAGCTTACTTTGTGTAAAGGTAAACAAGCAGCTTTCAAACACAAAAGATGGCCTACAAATGCAGTGATATAAATAATTATTATACTCCACAGGTATTAATTGCACATGGTGCTGACGTAAACGCTGGTTTAAGCGACCGTTCTCCCTTGCATTATGCAGTGCTCAGTGACGCACCGGAAGTAGTGAAGGAATTGTTGGAAGCGGGAGCATGCCCCGACACACCGCAGGTGGGTTGTGTTGCTGTTCGCATTGTTAATATAAACCAGATATATAAACAAAACTTGTGTTTGGAAATGAACGGAAATTTCCTTAACCCATTAAAATCATGACAAATGCTCTTATTTTAGGTTTTCACGGAGACTCCCTTGCATGTGGCTGCATCTCTTGGATCTGCTTCATGTACCAAATTATTGTTGGATGCGGGCGCAGATGTCCGAGCAGCAATGGGTCCCGGCCGTGCAACTGCATTGCATTTGGCAGCTGAAGACGGACACGCAGAATGTGCTCGTTTGTTACTTGACCATGGCGCTCATATTGACTGGCCGAACTTTCGGGGTCAAACTCCGCTTCATTTAGGTGATATCAATAGTTTATTTAGTACACAATACCAGTTGTATTTACACTAGCGAGTTTAAATATATTATTTTCTTTTCTTTATTATAGCAACACTAGCGCAATCGTTGGAAGTGGTGGAAATGCTTGTGGGAAAATGTGCCGATGTTCGAGCCCGAGATGCGGATGGTCGTACTCCTTTACACGGGGCAATATTGAGGGGAGCTAGAGCGTGCGACGTAGCAAGGTTACTACTGTCTGCAGGCGCAGATCCAAATGCTCCAGACAACTTTGGATATACTCCCCTGCACATAGCTGCGTTAAATGAATTTTCGGCCTGCGTCTTGCTTTTGTTAGGTATGAAGGTTACAATGAATCAAGGTATAATCCTTCAGAGTTTGTACAATGTGTATTATGGTTATGTAGTAAAGATGTTCTTAAATTAGTATAAAAAAAATTTACTACTTTTTTCAATACACGATCAAATGGTGTGCCCATTTATAGAACATTGATAGAGTGACAACTGACAACTTAGGTTCGCTCCTCTGATGGTAAGCGCCACGCCTGCCCATAAACAACAGCAACACCACTTAGAACTTTGAATGACAACATACTGCATAGTACTGCTAACTGCACTACCCTCAGCATCCCGAGATAGAGGCAAAAGATGTTAAGTCTTATAACGCCCAGTAATTAAACTGGCTTCAATTTTCTTCAAACCGAAACAATACGGTGCTTACTGCTTACACACTGCTGCTTGGCGGCAGATATAGACAAAGCAGTGATATCTACCCAGACGCATCGGTAGTAGGCGTCGCATACGAGACCTATAACCTAGTAGGGACCTATTTCGTTAACTTAAACTTCCAATTGAATTTGTTTTATTAAATGTGAAAGTACTACATAATTTATTTTCTTTATAGATTATGGTGGTGATGTGACTCTTCGGACAAATGGTGGCGTCTCAGCATTGTCCTTTATAGTCCGAAGAGTTCCTAACGTGATTCCTCGATATTTGTGCAAGTTCGATGACGCTGTTCATGTCAGCGAACATGAACTGGGCGATGTCGATTGTGAGCTTACCATCGACTTTCGACCACTAGTCCCGTGTTTGTCGAGGGGAGAAGCTGAATTGCTACTAGCATTTGTTGAGGTACCGATATATCGCAAGCAGGAAAAAACTTTGTAAACAAGGCAATAGTCATCTTGAATGTTTGTTCTATTTCACAGGTGGGTCGAAAAGATGTTCTCAAGCATCCTGTTGCCGAAACTTTCCTTTTTCTAAAATGGCGAAGAATACGAAAGTTTTTCGTTCTGAGTTTCATTTATCATGCTTTGTTTATAACGCTGTATAGTCTTTATATTCTACGTAAGTGTGACTATTTATACACATGTTTTGTATTTAATCATAAGTTATAAATCGCAATATTATTTTGTTTGTTCCAGAGATATTCTTATGTGAGGATGTGACCTGCAATGTTCCTTCGTATTTAAGGCCGATGCAATACCTTATTTTACTCTTGAATCTTTGCTTTATGTCGAAGGAAGTTTTCCAAGCGTGCCAAGATTGGTCCGCTTATATACGGCAGTGGGAAAATTGGCTACAATGTTTCATTATTATCGGAGTGTTTTTATGTACAGTGAGTAATTTATGGGCAGGAATAATAATATAATGAATAATAAATATATTATAGGCAACTTTTTAATACCTACGATATTTATTCCAGATACCGTACTGGGATATCGATAATGGAGTAATAAGGACTAATACGTCAGATTGGCAGCATGATGTGGCCGCAGTAACCATTTTCTTCTGTTGGCTGGAGTTAATGATGATTATTGGTCGATTCCCAACTTTTGGACTTTACGTTCAAATGTTTACTACAGGTTGGTTTTGTTAATTATACTCCATAATATTTACTGAATAAGTGAACAATTTTCTTTTATTGTTAAATATTTATTTTTTGTTTCCAGTTACAGTGAACTTTGCAACATTCCTGTTAGCGTACAGTTGTCTCCTCATCGCTTTTGGTTTAGCGTTCAGTGTACTATTTAGCAACTACCCGGCGTTTCACTTGCCCGCCGGGCTCGTTAAGACTGTCATTATGATGTCTGGAGAGCTTGAATACGAGGATATTTTCTACAGTAACTGTAGTAGCTCTCAGATACAGTATCCTCTCACGGCACATGGGATGTTCTTGATTTTTGTACTTTTAGTTACAGTTATCTTGACAAATTTGCTGGTTGGTCTGGCTGTTAGTGATATACAGGTGAGAATTTTTAATATTTCAAATCTTCTCATTGTTCTATTGGTAGCGTGCTTAAGACTGAAAAACCGACGGGGTTCTGGGTTCAAATCTCAGGTCGGGCATTTATAAATTGTATTTTCGACTTAAGAAATACACAGAGTTCCCCGAATTGGAGTTTGTGCCCGCTATAGCGATAGGTCATCAAATACGATTTCAAATGATGGGGCCAAAATAAAATCGGCGATCCTTGGGTGCACTAGTTGCACCTTTGGGGATATATATAGTACACCTATATAGGTGTAACATTGTTGTGTTTATGTGTAATTATTTTACCAAGATTTAACTAGATTACATTTTATTGTAATATTAGGGCAAAGAGAATGAATATTGTTTTTACATAGTTTTAATAACGATATTATATAACATCATAATATTATTTATATTTGCATATTGTTTATGTTCTTGGAACAGTCGCGCAACTGTCATTACTATTATATGTACCTTTTTGGTATTAATTTTCAGGCTTTACAAGAAAGTGCAGGGCTGGATCGTCTGGTGCGACAAACTGAACTAATAGCGCATCTTGAAGGCATGCTGTTCAGTTCATTGCTGACGTGTGCTCCGAAACAGTTGCTTGCTGTACTCCGTTGGGGAGCACTGTTGACTGCTTCACAAATGCGCACCCTGAACATACGTCCCAATGATCCCAGAGAAAACAGGGTATCAATTTCAAATTATATTTCTCTATTAATTTCTATTCATAACGTCACTTCTCTTATTTTTTGTGAGAGATACTAATATAACAGTATAAATTCAAAAGAGTGTTTGTTGGTTTATCTTTCTTTCATGCCACAAAACGGCGCGACGGGCGAGCCGCGAGCAATTTAGTTATAAATAAACCTATAAATATAAATTTTATTACACCATAATTTGTCTATCTATTTTTTATATCATAGGTCGGTAAACGAGCCGGTGGGTCACCTGATTGTAAGTGATCTCCACCGCCCAATTACGCCCACAGTACTAAAAGGATCATGGGCGCGTTGCCAACCTTAAAGGAAATGGATAATTAAGGGATTGGGAAGTAGGGAGATTTAGGCCTCCGGATATCTCACTCACCGTAGGAAACGCAGCAGTATGCTGCTACTTTACGCTGGTTTCCCGTGAGACAGTGGTAATGACCTGGACGAGCCGGCCCATTCATGCTGTAAACAAAACTGTCTACAGCGTGGCTCTACCACTCAATTATTCTTCGTCTTATTGAATGATTTATCACAACAGTACAAATATAATATTTTTAGCCACCATGTTATTAGATAGTTTATGTAGCAACAAGTTTAAATTAAATTATTTGCCATAGTATTGACTAAACACACTAGCTGACTGCTGCATACAGTTTTTATCATTCATGAATTAAACCGATGCCAAAATTATTATCGCATACTTTCCAGATACCCAAGGAACTGATATCATCAATATACAAAATGGTGGCGAGTAAAAAGGACACAAAGAGAAGTATAAGGAAAAATAGCAACTACGAATTCAGACTAAAGAAGTGTAAAGATGAAGAAGATAAAGAACAAAAGCAAGATGTTGTTAAGAGAAAGAGTAATTTGTACGACAGATTCTCGATTGAAAGTCAGAATGTAGAGAGGAGAAAGAGAACCACATCAGGTTCTTATACCGACAAGAATCGGCCTTCTTCATTAACAATTAACGCTATACAAGAAATATGTATGGTGGACATCAAAACCCAACTGTTGGAGTTAACAAAGAAAGTAAACAAGCTGGTGGAGGTAACAGAAGAAAAACTTAATCAAATCGAAAGCAAACTAGATGCACCACAACAACCACCATAAAATGTATTATTTAAATATAATGTTAGTACATGTTGTTTTCAAAATCAAAAGCTTTCATTTTATATTAATCTTTACATACAGAACTACGAATTAAATTATACGCTTCGGAAAACATCAAATATTTCGAAAATACGGACATATATTCAGAATACAAATCTGTTAAAACATTACATTATTTACTTACTTATTTTTCTCTTGAATAACTGACTGGATGACCGGACATTCATTGCATATTCGTACTAATACTTAAACATTGCCGAAGCGCACAATTTAAATCATAGTACTACACATATCAAAACTAAATTTACTGGTATTCTCCCTCCTATATATAAGTACATATACAAATATTTATTTCGTATCCAAAAATCATTACAAGGAAGTATGATAAACGCAACAGCCCCGCACTAGGTGTGTTATCTATATAGTTATCTCCTTCGTAGATATAAGGTTTTAACTCTAAGACAAGGATAATAATTTGTATAAAACTTACCAGTAGCTGACATGTGTAAGCATCACCATTTGCCAACTTGACTAAGCTCTTCAGATCTTTATCCTCACTGACCGGTAGTTTGTAACTGTCTATCTTTGCTCCATACACGATATTCAGGTTCTTATTGCCAGTACTCATTAATTCTGTGTTCACAGCATGTAATAGGACATCATTTTCAACAATATATGCTACATCGTCATCAAAAATTTCAGAACTGCTGAATGATATCATGGCATCAGAACAAGCATCCCAGACCTAAAGTTAAAAAGAAACTTATCTATGTATTTTGTACTAGTTTTTTTTAATATTAATGGTTATTATTATGAAAGGTGGTAGGTACCACATATGAGAGAGACCATCTATAAGCACTGTTGTGTTCCCATTGGAATTGGCATTAAAGCCAGTGAAATTTCGGGGCATTATGAAACTTAAGATCCTATGTTTTGGGATGATAATCACAGTGCAGTAATAGATATATCGTAATTTAAAGTTCTGGGTGGTGTTGCTATTGTTTATTGACTAAAATCACTTAGGGAATGAGGCCTGTATTCACAAACAATACTAAAATGAGCGCTTTGCTCAGTGTAGATTTCTGTGTACATGATTGATCTGTTTTTATAGCACCGAAAACTGACCAATGACATATACAAATACCTCCTCTATTGCGTTAGCGCTCACTATGAGGCCTCATAGTAATGTTTATAAATATGTGGGTTAAACACTATCCACTGACTGATGCCAGTCAGGGTTTCAACCTTTATTGTTTTTTTTTACAATTCTAAACATATATTTACCTGCATGTGTCTGACTGGTTGAAGACGCATGTTTTCCACATGTTGCCACACATCAATAGAAGACATCAAACATTTTGTATTTTGGCTCAATGCCACTACTCTGTTACTGTATTCAGGTTTTAATTCAAATTTCTTGTCAGGACTACCTTCTAATAATAATACTTTTAACTTTGATAATAAGGGATTTTTTACTGAAAATAAGATGATATACTTAATTATACTTTCTTTTAGTTAATTATTTTAGTTTGCATCTATGGAAGATTATCTGATCACAGTGAGTTTAAATATTATTTTTCATTAAATAACATACTGAACAACCAATTTTGAAAATACCAATTTGTCTTGCTCTGTTTATATTGATAGAATGATAATGAGTGGCGCAGTTGTAATGCGTACGCAGTACGACACCTCTGCTGAGGTCTCGGGTTCAAACCCTGGTTCGGTTAAAAGGGATAGGGTTTTTCAATTTCGAAATGCTCAACCCAGAGTCTGGAATTATGCCTGGTATGGTGATAGGCTCACCCCATATCACATCATAGGATGGAAATAATCTATGTCTACCCCTTCGGGATAATAGTTGTGAGTGCATGTGTATGTATGATACTTTTGTATTTTAGTATATATAAACAAAATTTACTTTGTGAAAAATACTTTTAACATCATTATACCCTTACAATTTTTTACTTTTATAAAAATAAGTGATGAAATGATAGTGATAGTCTAGAGGAGAGTTAAACAGTCTAAAGAGACAATCTCAGGTTTGAATCAAGTCCAAAAAGAGATACCTCAGTTTTAAAAGTTACATGTATATTTATGTACATTTGATAATCAGTTACTTTTATGGTGAAAAAACACAGTGTGAGGCAACCTGCATACCTGAGAATATCTTTATAAGAATTATGAAGGTATTTTAAGTCAATCAGCCCACATTAAACCAGCATGCTGGACTAAGGCTTTACCCCTCTCTTACAAATTGAAATAATTTATTTAGTAATTAGGCCATGAAGGGCACTTTTCCACATAATTTTTAGGATAAAAAATGTAACCCTTCTAATTTTATCATGCACATCTGTCCGTATGGCACAGCCATTTTACTCCGAGACTACTAGCACTATATGGATGATGTTTGGATGGTAAGTCAAAGGTGTATTGTATAGACCACTACATAAAGGTGTAGTGAAATAAAGAAAAAAAGAATTGGTGTGGGCCACCATACATGTAATTGGATGTTTTTTATCCATTGCGCGTCACCATTGGATAGGTCCTTAGAAATTATATACAGGTTGCTAAATGGCTATTAATTATAAAAAAAATAACAAGGTAGGTAACAACTTAAAAGGTATTTCTAGCGAAAATTTGTTTCAATGAGCTAGGTTGTAGAGTTTTTGTGATTTGAGATATTTTCAGTTACACTATGGAACCCTTCACTATGTGTGGTCCAACATGCACTTGATCGGTTTTACGACTAGGTTTAAGACCTACCGGTAGTAGAGGAGGCTTGTGCCGAACAGTGAACAGTAAAAATTCAGGGCTGATAGTATATTATAGGCATAATCAATATTTTTTTCTTAGAAAACATACTAACCCATAGCACAAGCTAAGGTACAGCCAACCATTCCACCTCCTGCAATGATCACGTCATAATTTCCTTTATATTGTTCATCTCTCACGGTACTGAATAGCCGGATGGTTGCAAATCTTCCCGTACTTCTCACGTTTTTTACCAAAATCCTTTGAATATTTAACAACATTTTTAGTATACCCTAAAAACAGTATCACTATTGAATGGTAAAGTTACATGAAGTACTTGTTTTGATTGTTATAACTCTTACTTATTTATTTATTACTATTTTCAATTTAGCAAAATGCTAAATAATTGCAAAACAAAATCTATCAAGAGGCTGTCAACAGCTGTCAAAATGACAGCGACAGCAATATGGTGTGGCTGTGAATACTGATAATCAAAATGATGGGACCAACCCGACTTTCGTTGGAAAACTGCCAAATCCTACCAAACTCAAAGCGCAATAAAAAAATGCCTTACGTAATCATTGTTATTATACATTATTTTAAAAGCAACAGAAAATGATACGCACAAGAAACCCTTTTATTAAAACACAATCAAAATTGGTTCAGAATTGTACCCGCAGTTATGACTTTAAATGTTCGTATGAGGAAAAGTGGATGCGTAGTAGGGATATCGCACTATTTCGCTTGCACGCGTGCACCATAATGAACATTTTACACAGTGACGTCAAAGGTTGCGCCGCGCCGTCTGTCATTTGACAATTACCTCTTCTACAGGAATTGAATGGCTTCTAACTTATTTATTTATGGTCCGATTTATAAAATTCTTTCTGCAATAAATTTTGAGTAACGTAACTTATTGATTTAAATAATAAAAAAAAACTAGTCAACTACCCTATATAACGTAAGGCTCTACTCTACTAGACTCTAGTCTGGAGAGGCGGCATTAATCACAAAGTACAGCTAATAACGCTCATTTAGTTGATTGTATCTATAAAAAAGATTCTAAATAAACGATATTAATATTATTACCTACTTGGTATGGTTAAAATGGTACCTCCCTGATTTTTTTAATTTTTAATACACCCAACAGTCACACACATAGTCCTGACCCCACACTAGGTTAACCTGTATCGTGGGTATCAGGAACTACGAGGGACTTGCGGTCCCACAACACCCAGACCCTAAACAAATATTTGTGGATCACACAAACATTTGTCTCGGTGCGGGAATCGAACCCACGACCACTCGCTTCGCAGCCGGCTACTCGCCCGCTACGCCACAAAGGCTGTCGGGGGTTTTGTCGGGCAATTATTTAGAAATGACAGACATACAGTCTAATTTCATTTATCTGGCTAGTTACTAGGCTACTGGCTAGTTGATCATCCCATTTTTACTGCCCACGAACATTATTGTATGTAATCTAATGTAATTTCCAACGCCTCAGTAAAAAATAGAAAATACATTCGGCCTTAATACAAAACAAACGTAGACTAGAATTAATACTGGATTTAAACGGACTATTGTATTATCTGTTACAAACCAAGATTAGTATACAATTTGTCTAAGGACAAACGTACGCCCATTAAATACACCTCAAAAAGTAAAAAAAATAAAAAAGTACAAAGTTTGTTTTAATTTTAATTAATTGACAAGTATTTTTTGGTTCTGAGATATTGGTGTTAATTTTTGTTCTTCCTACATCCCATAAAACATCGTGAGAGTTGCAATTTTAGGAATATTGAGAAAAGTAATATTAGCAAAAAATAAGAAACGAGAGCATAACTCATTATTAGTCTTTTTCCATATGCCCATATCCCACTCGCAGTGGTAAGAGATAAATCCTGCTAAAATGGCAGGAAACTGTTACAAAATATCACAGGTTGAATGGTCGAATAGTGAAGTCTAGACATGTTACAATTTAGAATCGCAGATAAAAATACATTATTTGTTTTAATAAATAGGAATCGACTATGTTTGAAATAATGAATCTTAATGGTCCAGTCTTTCGCTATAAAACTGATGAGCTGGTACTACAGGCAACTTAAAATCGTCATTTGAATTCATATTTATTTTAAAATAGAGTATCAACATTTGATTACATTTTAAAGTGGTAGAGCCACGCTGCAAGAGCATTTATGTAGGGAGACGGACTCTGGTACTAAGCTGGAGTTATCGCCGCGTTAGGGAGAGATGCAAGTTACAACTAGTACATCCACGTTTCCACGAGCATATTTCCATCCCAAATATGCTTGGATAAGAGCATATTGCTACGGCCACATTTCATACTCGGAAAACTCGTGTGATTTTTCGAATGGAAAACTCAAACGAAATAACCATTATATAGCCATAGATTATGTGTAATTATTGTATTTAGCCATTATATGTGTAAGCTTGTAGTAGGCAACTTTTTATCGTTAAGTTGTAATAATTATTACAGTTAGTGCGTAAGCTTTCCTGAAAGCAAAAAAATAAGAATTGCTCGTCTTGGGATATCAACACAGGACATGACTGTTTCATAGCTTAGTACGTTACCACTAGATCCACGGTACTTTAACTTACTATTAATTTTATTATCATACTAAATCGGCTTTTATAAAACAAACCATCTGTTGACAAAAATCCATTTTTTTTCAGTCTAAATTTTCCATGGTAACTATCACCACAACAAAGTTTGTATGTATTGTTATACAAACGGTTAAGTTATGGTTTTCTTTTTATTAAAGACGTGATGACCCATATCAATAGTGTCTTTGCTAATTCATGTCTCAAAGTACCAGTGGATCCAATAAGTAAAATGCCTAAAACAGCATATGAAAGAACAAGTAGGCTTACAAATGAGCAAAGTTCGATCGATTCCGTATCCAGCTGTTCTGTACACGCAGCAGATGTAGAGGCTGACAAACTAAAAGATTTTTATCGCAGTATACCGGATTATAACGAAATTCATCATTTAACATCAGATGAATTTTATTCAACTTTAAAATCTTTGAGAGAGAAAAAGAAAATCATGTTTGGTGTAGCTATAGAACATATAGACGATTGCAATGGGAGCTTTAACAATTTAGGTCACTCAGATAACTTAGTTCAACGCAACGTTAATAAAAGAAAATCCTATATTCCAAAGAGAAAAGATTCTGTAGAAAGTAATGAACACGATGGAGTGGGAGTAAAAACTAATTTATCAAAAAAAAACTTCTCCTTGACAAGCAATGTGGCAACTTGTTTGAAACGATCTTCAAGGAAAAATGACCTTGGAAATAGGCTGGATGATTTTAAATTTCCATCGTTACAAGTGACTTTAGAAAAAACAAAGAAGGATCGACCGAGAAGGAACCACTCAGCGTGTTCAATTTCTTGGAATGATACTAAAATGGGCACCGATGAAATTGACAAGAAATTCGATAAATATTTTGATGATAAAAAATATATAGCACCATTAAAAAATAATGTTTGTAACATGGATTATAAAACTCAAAGTGTGCCGACAAGTCCCGTTAAAGTGAGACGAGCTGCATCTCCTACGAGAAGACATAAAAGTATAATCGTACCTAAACCATTTAAGATGACAGAGAGGTAAAATATACATATTATATTTACGTACATATACGGATATATATTGATATTTATGTGTATTCGTATTTAAGATAAGAGCTAAATTAGTACCGAGTCATCTCTTTGCTTTAGCGGCAGTGCTCGTGGCCATAAATCGAATGGTTATGTTTATGGTAAAACATTTCAGTGATTAATGGTTTATACAATATATTGTTTATATTATGAGTAATTAATTATTTCTCCAAATTCCGTGAATTATGATTGTTACATTAATAGTTTTTTAAACATTTACTAAGGGACGAAGAAGATCGCGTTGTAAACGAGTTGAGGACCCTCCAAAAATCATTTTCCGAAGATATGCTTAACTTGAAATGCAACCGAAAAAAGTTCAGAGCTCGCCCCGTGCCAATAGAGTCTCGGATACCACTTTACGATAAAATTCTAGAGGATCAAGCAATGAGGTTTACGTAGTCTACAACTGACTGTATGCTTTTTAGTCATGCTTTAATTTTTTATTGCTTATTTATGTGTTACAAACCTTCAAAAAAGTTCTTAGTTAACTTTTCCTTAGGAAACAATATGATATTGGGAAGACCGCGTTTTTGGTTTTACCTGGTTTTACCCATATTCCGTTAACGCGGATTCATCCTTCAAGTTTTTACTTTTTAAACATTCCTAATGGATGTTAGTTGTCTGTCTTACAATTAAGTACCTAGGTAGATTTATATTTACTATTAGGTACATTTTTTGCACGTATGGCTTCTTTGCAATTCAAAGTTGTAATTTAGATTAATTTTCTTTGCTGGCCTAAAAATTAGAATATTTTTAGTGGTTGTGTGTCGCACTCGGAGGAATAACGAAATTTCGAGGATTCGATCCCTACTTCGTGATAAATATGTTTTACATAGAATATTTGAGGCTTCTCCGACTGACTAACGGATAAGGCAATTTGGTTGCCGTTGCGGGTTATGGGGGTCAGGCGGCGGGTCGCCCCACACCCACCAAATCCACTGTCAAATCATGATGGGAAGGCGGACCCTGGCATTAGGCTGGGATAACGCCAGGCTAAAAGAAGAATTTGACATTTACCGATTTCTTATAATACGAGCATTTTAATACACTGATGTCGTCGTTTAGTTGAAACATCAACTTTTAATATTTTCCAGAAGAGCCATTACTAAAATCAACAGCGAAGCCGAATTACGTGCGCAAATGAAACCATTTAGTTTTACAAAGAGGGAAGAGAAAGGTCTGGGAGGGTTGTGCGACCGCGCCGCTCTTGTATTGCCAAAAAGTAAGAAAAAGAAGAGATTCAGAGCACGCCCAGTGCCTAAGAACCTCTTTTCCAATTATATTTACGACAGAATGAAAGAAGATGATTTTTTCAGGTTAGTGTTGTTACGCTACTGACTAAATGATTTTACATAGTTATTTTTTTACTAGCGTTAAAGACGAGACGAGATGGTAAATTATTCTGCTCCCCTGTCAGTTCAGTCCGGTTTGAATATGATCTCATCTCAATCTCAATTCAGTCACAATATTGACCTTTTTATGGACATGTGACATTTTAAAATGTTAACAGAATGCCGTTTTGGCTTCAGTCAACTTTCAATCTATGTTCGATCTCATTTCGATCTATGTTCACATTTGACGTTGATTATTGGTTTATAAGAATACCATTTTCTTGAGACTAAGACTAGATCGTAATGATATTCTGAACATTTTAAATTACAAGAATTGACCTCCAGGTCATTAACTTGATTGTAAACGTCACGCATGCCCATGAACAGAAACAACACCAATTAGAGCTTCGAATTATGAAGTAGAGCATGACACTCCATAGCGCTTATCACCTCGAGACATAAAATATTGTCACATAATGCCCAGTAATTTTACTTAGGTATCTTCGAAATTATAATATTCTTGGAAAACTCTCAAATATTAAGTATTCCTCGCGTTGTTCCCCATAAAGTTAAAACGAGCTATAATAATTGACAATGAATATACACAAAATTTTAATTAGTCAAAGATTTGTGCCATGGGGTTGGGAGCAATCAGAAAACCCGCAATATCCGCAGTCCATTCAACTACTTTTATCTAATCTTTCTATTGTATTTTATTATGCTACGCCACATAAAATACCTTATAATAAAAATAATACATACTTAATAAAATAAATAAAAAAACCTAGTCCTGTATTATACACGTCCCACTGCTGGGCACGGGCTTCCTCTAATGAATGAGAGCGGTTAAGCCTTATCCATCACGCTGTCCTTTATTTCACCTTCACCTTTTAAGCAATTATTACAATTATTACACAGGTAACTTGAAAAGTCAGAGGTCCATGCCCTTAGGGCTGATTTCGAACTTGCGACCCCGCAGAGCTATCGCTGCTGCCATAATATGGTACAAATTACATAATAATATTAAGAAAAGGTATTATTTATTAAAAAAGGAGAGATATATAAAGTTAAAGTTATATAAAGGGATAATATTCTTACATATTATTATTTATAAACGTGGTGTTGATGAGAAAATTATTCATCATAATATTAATACGTAGTTATTTACGATAATTGCTAGAGTAATTAACTTTTTCATTTTGTACTGCAGTACCTACGTCAAAAAAGTGGGTATTTTTGTTGTGTACATAAAGGTTTTCAAGCAGATCCTATTTCTTGTCAATTAAACTACGGAGGAATTCCGCAATACGATGTGATGTTCGATCAAAGGTGCATAATTAGGTATATAAATGTAGAGCTACCATTCCTAAAAGATAGTATCTATACGCCGTACAATCCTATAGTAAGATGGTTTAAACAGCATGATTATGATTACTAATAAACTATACACTTCATGATTATACTGAAGACACGGGTAATGCCATAATATGGCATTTATATTTTTGAGTCTACCTCTGAAGGCAGACAATCGGAAAGGCAGACTAAGAGATATTCGGATGCCTAGATTTCCCCTCCCCTTCCCAACCCTAGATCATCCAATGACTTTATGGTTGGCAACGCAACCATGATTTTTCTAATGTTCTACTTGTTCGTTTACCAGCTTTTGCTATAAAAATACTTGTGATGTTCTCGTCAAGCGTCAGTGAGGCTGCCGTCGAAAGGCTTCATATAGATTCACATATTACCACAGATACAAATACGCAGACTCCGTGTCACTGACGCTCGCGTTTGACACTTGATGCGATGTGACCATCCCAAGTCCGCCTATAATCTTAATTCTAAGTATAATACCCACCTAGCAAGGGTAATAGAGACTATAAAGTCATTATTTCGTACAAAAACTTTGGAATATTTAAAGAAAACACGTTGTTTAATCATTTCTTCAGGTCGATAAATAAACGCATCAGAGCTGAAGAAATGTTGCGAAATGCCCACTATCCGGGCAATATGGCGGTTAGGGCTTGTAGTCGTTTGTCAACGCCAGCAGCTCACAGCGATCTTCCCATTGACCCGTCACCAGCTGTGCCTTCCATCACATCTTCTGACAGGCAAAGATGTGTTAGTCCCATGAAGGAAAGAAAGAAAAGAGATAAACATTGCAAAGACGACTTCATAACGACAAGTCCTCAACCATTTCGGTTTAATACCGCTGACAGAGCTGCTAAGAAAGTACGTACGTTCTTAAAAACATGCAAAATATTTCTTAGTCTTGAACATCAGGACTTAGTAAAAAAAAATGCGCTTTATTTCCAGATGGAAAATGTTGCAAAGAAAATATATCAAGAAAGTAAAATTTCTGAAAGTCTCAGGGACAGTGGGGATTGTATAGGAGCTCGGGCATATTCCGCGTTAGAATTAAGAGGAAGTAACGCGACTGGAAGATCCAACTTAGCTGCGTTATTAAGAGCAGAAGCTGTTCGCAGACGGTTTGAAATGGATGCTGTTGGACGGTTAGCGGAGCAACGCCGGAGAGCAGAAATGAAGCAACGCGATCGACTTTTGCGATCAAAGCCAGCGTGGCATCTTGTAAAAAACAAGTCCGTTTCAATGCTTTAATTTTTTGCTTTTGTGACATAGTATGAAAGCATCGAATATATTACGCAGCGAAAGTCGATAATCCATGCCGTATTAAAAACTCATAATAATATATTTAAAATCAGTTTTCTCTTGTTAGTTCTCTCTTGTGAGAAAAGCCTCAAATTTTTGTAAGGTGAAATGATCTGTTTTCCTTGAAGTTCACATTCCGCTCTTAGAATAACTCATATATCCAGTTGTTATACTATGTGGCCCTTTAAATTAAAGTTGAGTTGGTTTACAATATTCTAATGTATATTTTAGTCATGAAGAAGACATCGCAATTCGACTTCAAACACGACGTGACGAAGAGAGAATGAGACGAGAAGAATTTTTGCACGAAATGGAATTGATGTACGGTAGAGTTCAGCAACAGCCGATGTTGTTTGAGAGATATTATGCACCGAGACCTTGTTCAGTCGCAACGGACACGCTGCAACTATCGCCCAGGAAGATGAAGAAACGCAGTAAAAGTAAAACGTATCACTACGAGTACAACAGCCCGAGCCGTTCGCGAAAAGTATCCATTAATGATAATGTCGAGAGTTACAGCGATGATGTCGCAGAATACTTGAATAGAATAGATCTCGATGATAAAAACACAGATTCAGACCCGATTGAGAGTGTAGATAGAGCTAAGTTATAATGTATTATGTAAGTACTTTTTCGAGATGAAACTTAATTGAAATTATTACACAGATAGATCGCCTATACTGTTATCTCAACGTTAATTTTTGTTCAAAATGTATAAAGTTTGTTTATCTTTTGGTTGATGTCAGTTTAGTTTATATGTGTAAATTGAGACCACCTATTTACCACATTTTGCTGTAAGTAATTAGTTACGGTAGTCATTGAGGTCTACAAAGTTGTCTGTACCCATGGTTCCTTTATCCTTTAAATATGTTAGGGGAATGGCATTAGGGTATTTACTATTTTCTATAATTACCAAGGTCAATAAACATGTATCTTAGTATTAGTAGGAAACTACTTTTCTTTTATATCTTCCCTATTAATAATATTGTTTTATCACATTTTCCGGTTTTATATTAAAATGCCTTGTTGATATCGAAATAATATCGATATCTACAATAAAAACATCTATTCATTATGTATAACTGTTGAATTATGAGTATTAAAAAGTAATAGTATTTCTTACTAGTATAATATTAATCTTTGATTAGTAAATATGGATTATAATATCATGGTTTATTATATAAGTTATATGAAGAAATATTGACATAATATTATTATGTTACATGATGTTGTCTAAAATCCATTTGATAAAGTACGGCACTGAAGTATATACGCCAGGTTTTCTGATGCCGCACACCATGGGGCCGAAGGATACAACTCCTACCAAAATGTTCTTTGGTCCTTCCGGCGTATCGAATACCTGTAATAAAATGCCATGTGATTCATAAAAATTACCTCTAACTTAGGTATATATGGCGTCGAGATACAGATAATATAAGACATTTATAATCAGCTTTTTAACCGATGAAAAAGATGGAAATTCCGTCAAACGATTTAAAAATGTTTTTTTTTGTAATATTGCTTCAGTCGGTTTCATTTATTGTTGTTTATATTCAGTGTTTCATTATATCTTGCTTACCTAAATGAAGTACAAAATACCGACTGAAACTCCTAATTGTATAAAGTTTATAGGTAATGAGGTAAGAGGTTTATCTGTACATGCTAGACAAGATTGTTGAAGTTTGTATATTTTAAGTGGTAGAGCCACGCTTTAGACAATTTTGTCTACAGCATGAATGGGTCGGCTCGATCGGGTTGTTACCACTGTCTCACAGAAAACCAACGTGATGTAGCAGCTTACCGTTACGTTTCGTACAGGGAGTGAGATATCCGGAGCCCCAAATTCCCTCCCCTCCCCAATCCCTTACCTTTCATTTACGGTCTGCAACACTTGAATTATGTCTTAGGTATTGTGGATGATCATGGGCATTGGGATAACTTAATAACCATCAGGTGACTCACTTGCTCATTTGCTGACCTCTGCTATAAAAAAACGATTGAGGGATTCTGAGAATCTGCTCAAAATAAAAACATGAAATGTAATTATCAAGTAATACTTTTCGTAATTCTCAATTCGAGACCAGTATAAATCCAGTTATTTTGAAGGACAGCACCACAGTGATTACGATGAGAAACTCCTAAAACGGTCAACGAAGAGTGTTCGGAGATATTGTAAGGGTAAGGTACAACGACATTGTGCTTAAAACAGGAATCCTTGAACAAGTTTTATTTCCGAACAAGATCCGGACCACAGAGCACAGAACCGTTCGTAATCTTGTATTGCAATCAAAAAAGTAATACAGAACTAAGTATTCCACGCAATATTCTTATTTTTATATTAATAGGCTCTGATATTGCCGTTATGTACGAAAAATGTTTAAATATTTAAATCTTTTTTATTTCTATTAAACAAAGTTCTATTTATTTTCTTTTTCCATCTGCCCTTATGCCAATCGCAGTGGGTTTGGCGCGACATGCTTTTTAACACATGTTACAGAATGATTTGGCTTGTAGTTTTTACCACCGGCTACCTGCCTGACGTCAACCCCTCTGGGAAGAAAACATTCAAACCAGAAACAAATATTTGTGTATACCTAATACAAAAAATAATCTTAGTGCAGGAATCGAACCCGCGGCCTCTCTCTTCACAGTCGGGTCCTCGCCTACTGAGGCTGTAAAATTTTAGGTTCATTATTTGTTTTACCTACACATTGAGTCAGAAAACTGAGGTGGCATTTGAGAATGGTTAGCAGTTAGATATTTAATATACCAACAGGAAAACGGCAGCGCATTATTTCATTTTAAAATGGTCATTGCACTCTTTTTACATAATAAAGCAACACGATATATTATTCAGTTTGAATCCAAAACCATTTGTCAGGCTCCCTTGGTGGTAGTGACTGTTGGACTGTCTGTATGATTTATCAATAAATAGTATAAAACAAAGTCGCTATATGTGTCTGTCTGTCTGTTCTTTTATTTTTTCCCGGAAAGTTTATATGTATATCACGCTATGAGCTATGGGAGCAGGGCAGTACCATGCCTTCGGTGAAATCGCGGGAGACACCTAGTTGCACAATATATACGAATTGTTAGTCTGAGGAACATTCTATAGGCCTGTCGAGGACCGAGAGATTTAACGATGAACACACGAGAGAACAGTTTTGTGGCATTTCATACATGCCAATGTATTTAAAATCGTGCCGTCTATTCAAAGTTACTGGCCCCATAAAACTTATTACAATTACTAGCTTTTGCTCGCGGCTCCGCCCACGTGAACAGCTTTTTTCGATATAAAAAGTATGTCCTAATCTAGGTCATGGTCTACGTGTGTGGCAAATTTTATTCAAAACCGTTCACCTGTTAAGGAATGATTGACTAACAAACATCAAACCTTTCACATTTATTATTATTATAATAGTAGTAGGACTATATTACTGTTAATACAAAAGAAGTACTACATAGGCTTACTTTCATGAGAGGTCCACCGGAGTCTCCTCCACATGCATCCTTGTTTAACTGTGCGCCCGCGCATATTTGCGATTTACCTACCTTAAACCCCTTGCCCAAGGTATCACACATTTCTGACGACACTACTGGTACCTGGAAATATGTGGTAGGTATATAAATATATTTACTTATTTGGAGCCTTTCTCTAAGAAGAAAATGTTATTATGCATAACATAGCCTAACCGTAAAAAAATCGCCAAAATCAATAAGAATAAGTTTTTTATTTCTAAATGACTGAATGAATAAATTTTCCGACACACAGATAGACAAAGGGGTAAAACTTTTAACACCTCTCTTTTTTGTCGAAGGTTAGAAATATAGCGGGTCAGCCAGGGTCCGCATTTCAATCATGATTTGACAGTTGATTTGGTATTATGTGGGACGACCCGCCGTCTGACCCCACAACACGCATCGGGAACCGAGTTTCGCCATTGCCTCGTCCGTTAATCAGCAGAGTACCACGTGCAGGTGATGTTGGCTTGGGCCTAAGATGTTGGTGGCCCATTTACAGTCCAAACAACCCATAATGTACTTACTACAACGACTTGTAATATCTTCGCTCGTTCTTCCGTAGTCATGTTCATTTTGCCCCATCCGGCTACCGTCAGTAACTCGTTTATTTGCAGACTAGCCATCTGTTCATCTTCCCGCGGCAAACATATCGGTGCCACGTAATCTTTGAAAAAAATCCTATACATTATAGGGCACTTGATGGTCTCTACTTGTTCATGGTATTATAGCTTTTGGCTTTAGCCATGGCGATGTTTTTGGATTTACGGATTTTAAATTTTCCTATGGAATTCTAAATTCTAAGAATGATCTTGGTATAAGGACGTTACGACGCGACGGTATGAAGGTGCGTAGGTATATCCAACCGAATCTAACTAAACCTTTGTTGTAGCGATATACTTACTCGTCAAAATGTCGTATGATTTAGAAACATTTTTATTTGCCTTAATTAAGAGACGAGAGACTGGTCGTTCGCCTGATAAGAAGCAATACCAATCAGAACTTCGAGTTATGAAGTACTGGTCGTCACCCCGAGACATACGATGGAATTTCACTGGCTTCAATGTCCTTCAAACTGGAACACAACAGTGCTTACACACTGCTGCTGGCAAAAATTGACAAAGCGGTGGTATCTAACCATACGGTCTCTCGCATACGAGGGGCCTATTTCCCTAGTGAAGTATTTTATGAGTTTAGTCTACAATATTCATGGGCCTATTCGACTGAAGTAGACCTACTGCGTCCGAGGTCTCATACAAAACCGACGTAGGTAAAGTAGCTAATTTGATGCTGCGATTCGTACAGTATAGTCGGTGAGATTATAGGAGGCCCAAATCAATACCAATACATTCTTTTTAATAGAGGTCGGCAAAGCACCCGCGATTCCACTAGCAATATTATGGGCGGTGGTGATCACTTATCATCAGGTGCCTCACTTGCTCGTTTGTTGGCCTGCTGATAAGTGTTTTTGCGAAATTTTTGCAATGCGTATTTTATTTTAAATGTTATTATACACCTAAGTACATTACTATAGCCGGACATTAAGTTGAATATTCAAGGAAATGTTTACCACCATATTTTTTTGTCTGCGCTTTAATATGCGAAATAATTAATTCTGAATCATTAATTTCCCACTGTGGTTTGGTTCATAGGTTAGGTTTGGCCGTTGGCACCGAAAGATGACGTTATTAGTGATTCAACATAGGTACAAGAAATTAAAGATTCCACCGCTCACCGTTCAGGTTAACAGGCGCATCGAGCTCAATAATTGCTATGTCATTGTAGAATGGCGGTTTATTGAAGTCCTGATGGCTCTTAATGCTCTTTATCTTCCGGTCTTGGACGGGCGGTGCGCACACGTTTAATTGGCAGTCAGGGTTTGCACGCGCGTCATGTTCTCCTAGCCGAATTGAAGTTCTGCACAATTAACGGCCATTTTCAATAAACTATCTTAGTTTACCGGATCGTTCTTTCACCGGATCGATCGCATAAATTAGCCAATCAGAATACAGTTTGAAGGTCACGAGTACAAATTACTCAGTTTGATTGCTTGATTGCTGGATCTATGCGGTTAATCAAACCGAGATCGTTTATTGAAAATGGCCATAACCCAGCATCAGTTCTGTTTCAGCGAATACTGATTTGAGTTTGAAAGCACTGAAAGAATAATTTAACTCGATTTCGGAAATAATTCTACTTTACTGTTATCCACATATGAAAGTATTTATATTATGTGACTTTATAATATCTACATTTAATCAGAAGTAGCTATATATTTTTTGAAGGAGGATAATTCGTCTCAGTCACACATATTTTGAGATAATATTAAGCATACCTAATAATTTTTGTATTTTGGAAAAGTTATTTGTTGTTAAACACGTTATAATCATATAAGTATTTTCCTCGTCTGCATATAAACATGTTTTGTTAGTATCTATTTTGGATATATATCCAAGTTTGCCGAGGCTAACTGATTGACTATGACTTCAAGATTCAATCAAAGGAATAGTAATCAATAAGGAGAAACGCTCATAACATCAGTTCTAATATGAAATCGTCAGTTATACTGTCTATATACATTCGTAAAACCTAAACACAAATTGCGACACGATTACCAATTATTAAAACATGCTTTATATGTGTGATGGTCTAATGACTAAGTTGATAATATGTTTTAATGGTCTTTCGGAGTAAAGAACAAAGAATATTATGTTTATTCAATCTAGCTTTTATAATATTTTTAGATGTTACACAAGTCGAGCGTTATTTTAACGATACAAAACGACGCGACGGTTATCAAATCTACTAATGATTTACCGAGTCACTTTGACAATGTCACTGCTTTACAGACAACAACCCCATGTCAAGATACTTTAGAGACCACGCTTTATTTAATTATAACTAAGGCCGAACTAGAACCGAATAGTAAACCGGCAGAGCTACCGCGTAATAAACTCTTGGACTATTGACTAAGCACTGATCACTAAGAACTAGACTACGACTGAGCCCTAGGCACGGACAACTGGCAAATGGCCTCCAGTTATGGCGGCGACCTCTTTTATACGATTTGTCCAGCCTTCTACCACTGTACCGCACAGTTATTATTCCAATGTACCCAACGTTATTTTCTTAGACACCCTCAATTCACCGATAAAAAGGGAATACCCTAACAATATAATTATTATTTAAGGATCACGATATCAAGATTCCAGTCTAATGATTGGAAAAGTCGACATTATGATACTTACTTACATATATAGGTGAGGCTCACAAAGTTTGTACTTTAACGCACTAGAAACCATAACTCACAAAGGTCGTATGTAATATACTGGTAATTTTGTAATACACTAGAACTTGATAAAGGCAGTATTACATTGTTATAGAATTTTATAAAAAAAACAATATAATTACGAGAGAAATAAAATACTATATATAATATTATGTAAATAAATATCTAGATCAAGGACGAACAGTTCAGAAGTTTTAATTTCTAAAAAATGTGTTGTATAAACTTTTAATTCGTTTCAATAAGATGATAACCACTGTCTAATCTGGCATGTTATAACTAAAATAAGAAAGTTATCATGTTAAGCATAAACTGTAACACTCGAGAAGAAAATGACGGTATTTCTTTCAATAAATTGTTTTTTAAGAAATTAGGTATAATATTTCGTACATTTTTTATGCAACATACCATTTCGAAATTCACTCCCATACTAATAACAAAGTCAAATTAAAATTACAATATTAATGTTGTTATAACTCCCGAACTGCTTTGGCATATTTTAGTGGCGAAAAATACTTACTGTGTAGGATCGTTTTGAATTTTATTAACAGCCATCTATTTAAAATGTCTTAATTTTAGCGTAATTTTTAACAATTTATACAAATTTTGGAGAGTAGTGTTTTTTTTTCATAATTTTTTTTTTGTCCCGTACCTATTTATTTATAATATGTATGTAATAAATGTGTTTTTCTAAACATTACCTATTTGTGCTCAAGGCAATGTATTATGAAACATGAAGCGAGAGGCCGTGGGTTCAATTCCCGCACCAAGACATATGTTTGTTTCGGCTCTGGGTGTTGTGGGACCAAGTTCCTCGTAATTCCTGATACCCACGATACAGGTTGACCTAGTGTGGGGCCAGGACTATGTGACTGTTGCAGCAAACATAAGCTTTAAAATTGTGTTTGAATCATTAAATTTGATGAAGAATTATGGAAGTTATGGCGTTCCGACAAAAACACCTATGAGGAATAATATATAGAGATAGAACCGATATTAAATTGGTTATTTTTATTGTGTTTTTTAGATTTTAAATGACAGCTTTATTTATGTTAAATAGTTATAACAATTAAAGAAACCACGGCTTCGTATTGTAGCACAAGAATGACTTAGAATTAGATAAATAAAATCTAACTTACAATAAGTTACCATAATCGTTGGCCTGAACACAGTGCGCTGCAGTGACAACATGCTTGTCGGTTATAAGAGCGCCCCCGCACATCCAGTCCATGTCGTCTTCATCTATGAATCGAATATAACTAATATAGACGAAGCCTTAAATGTATATACTACTAGACGGGCTATTTGGAAGTAAAATTGCGTCGCATAACGCGGTAGTTTGACAACTGACAGACAGGGAACGGGAGAGGGGTTTTAGTAAGGAGTAGGTAAGCCAGATGGTGATATTGAGTTACAATTGATCGTAACTTAGTGGCGCAATTTTCATGTAACGCGCAGTATACATTCGGTCTAGTAGTATACATTGAAAGCATTGATTATATAAATGTAAAAGTTTCAATGTTTCTGAATTTGGATGTTTGTTAGTCAATCACGCGTTCACAGCCTAACGGTTTTGGATGCAAACTATTACTACTATTACTTGGATAGTTGAGGACATAGGCTACTTTATTATATCCCGGAAAATACCATTAACGCGAGAAGATTCGCGACCAAATGCTAGTCAAATATAATTATTATCTAGGTACTGTTTATTGGTGAGATACCTATTATGATATTTACTCCGTAATAAAAATTATTTTCTTTTATAAGACTTTTACAACCATGAGTTATTTTCAGACAATTTTGAATTCTTATAGAATTTTCTATATATACATACATATGCACTCACTCCTGTAATCTCCGAAGGGGTAGGCAGGCAGTATAACCAGCCCACATTTCGCCGAGCTTATTTCCCGATATCAAAATTATCATATCGAGCCATTTTTTTTTTTTATTAATACCATTTGAAACAATATTGAGTTGATGAGAAGTAAAATGTCTCTTAAACCGGCTCACAGCATAAAGGCTGGGGTCATGAGGACCGGTCGTAGCAAGTGTCTTCCAAATCGAAAAATGACGTAACTTGAAATTTTTTGAGTATTGAATCATTTAATATGCCACATCAGTATACTAAATAATGTAAAGTATTCAAACAATGTTATGTTGAAATATAGTTTTTTTTAATTAGCTTGAGTGATGAAATGAGCTGGTCGATCGCCTGCCCATAAAAAGACACCACACCGAACTTGCAAACCTGTATATCCAAGACGGGCTATCCATGGGAACTGGCCCAGAGCTGCGTTGACCCCTCCGATGATGCGATCAGCTGCGCTATCGCCACAATCGTAGCTCATCAGAGTCTTCCATGCTGGATGGTTTATTAATTCATTAGTTGCTGCATCTGTAAAATATTCTTTTTTAAACAACTTTTGTAATTTAATCGAACTCTTCGAATTTAAAGTTCTAGTTTGAGTGACAGCGCCACGATGAAACAGATGACTGACAGTTTTATCTACAGCATGAATGGGCTGGATCGACCGTTAGTCGGCCGCTAATATCTTAGGCTCAAAGTCAACCTCATCTGCACGTGGTACATTCTGCTGTATTATCTAGGCAATGAAACAAAACCAATAGCCAAACTTGGCTTCCGTTGCGGGTTCTGGGGGTCAGACAGCGCGGCGCGGCGGGTCGCCCTATATGTAGAATACGAAATCCACCGTCACATCATGATAGGAAGGCGGACCCCGGCATTGGGCCTCCATGGCTGAATGCTGGATGGCGCCAGGTAGAAAGTTAAAAAATCCACCAATATTACACCAATTATTTCAAAATTTCAGCCGCCTACCTCTTATAGTTCAAAAGATAGAGTCTTTTAAAGATAGGACAGACGTCGCCGTCCCAAGCTCTGTAAAATAGGGTTTCGTTGGTTCCCTTTAGGCACGGAATTTTGAAAATACGCCGAAGTATCTTCAGAATTCAGGTATTACTTATTTTTGTCTTGGTTTATAAAAGTGAAGCTAAGGTAATATTTAACATTATTATTATTTAGATAATATATTATAGGGCTCCCTAGAGGGGTTGACGTCAGGCAGGTGGCCGCTCGTAAAAGCTACAAGCCAAATCTTTCTGTAACATGTGTTTAAATGCATGTTGCGCCGACCCCACTGCGAGTGGTATAAGGGCAGATGGAAGAAGAAGAAGCTCAGGTAATATTTTACTTCCGTTCTCGCAGAACGAGGATTAATGTCTTTCGAGTGTATGTATTAAATTATAATCATATCGCTGCGTCTTTTTGAAACGAGACAATAAGCAATAAGTTCGAACATAAATACGGAATATTATTTTCATCTATGTATCTACATTCTCTCTACCATTGGTTAAAATGTGGTTATTTACATTTTACCACGATGTACCTAATACCTAGTATGTTTTACATGGAAAAATTATTATGATAAATTTTTATTTTAAAATCTCAATCTAATTATGGAAAAAATCACCACTTCCTTCGAACATTTTATACGCTTGTTTATCATGTGTCTTGTTTGTCTGCAGTGACGCTATTTTTGTGGTTTGTGCGGTTTTAAGTCATTAAATAACCATTTGATCGAGATATTTGTAATACAGTGGGTTAGCCGTATAAATATCGTAGGTTCTCAGAATGTATATATATTATAAGACAAGAGTGAGGTAAAATTTTTGGGACTTCCCTGCAATTTGTAGGTATCTTCGACCTTTATCATGTTTTTTTAAATACGATGTAAATTTCTTGAAATTCAATATAAATGTCAGAAAAGGTTTTTTATAGCATAGGCCGGCAAACGAGCAAGTGGATCATGTGATGGTAAGTGATCTTCACCGCCCATGTACGCCCACAATACCCAAAGAATTATGGGTGCGAAGCCGACCTTACAGGAAAGGGTTAATTAAGGCAATGGGAAGGGCAAGGGATTTGGGTCTCCGGATATCTCACTCACCGTACGAAACGCAGCAGAAAGCTGCTACTTTACGTCGGTTTTCTGTGAGATAGTGGTAACGACCCGGACGAGCCGGCCCATACAGCGTGGCTCTACTCAAAAACTACTTATTACACTCTGGTGGTCTACTTATTAAAGTTATTATACTATTATTAAAAGAAATGTAGGTAGAATTGCTATTGTTTCTACAAAGCATAGGAAGAATATATTTATCGGCGTATTCACCCACCCGCTCCAATGTAACCCCTGTAAACGAGGATAAATAATACGCAATGATGCAGCGAGCTCAGGGGCGTTGCGAGTCTAGAGGTCGTCTTGAAACAGACAACAAATTATAAAGTATTGAACTAAGTAAAGATTAAAGCAGAAACATTACACTTGAGAATTCATCAAGAGTCATGGAAAACCACGACGAACGAATGAACCAACGAAAACTCGGCAAGATGCGAAGTGACGACGAAATATGTCCAATATTTTTTTAATAAATTTAATAGTTATCTATCGTGGGCCGTGGCTGTAAGTATTGGTTCGTTTAGTTACGGCAGATTAAAAAAAATACAAAACGTGAATTTTTTCCTTCAATATCAATAAATTCTACGTAAGCATCCGAAACAGGTATAAATCATTGCAATTTTATTAAACATTAGAAACAATAATGGATTAGCTTACCAGAAAAATAATAATGTAGTTGGAGAATGATTAAAAATATGCTCCAAGTAAGCGCCATGTTTACTTCACTTAGCCACACAGTGAATGTTGTAAATATTTTGTTTGTTGTGTAAAGCAGTTTTCATGACTGGCATGTGTATGTTGTCGATTGTTTAATACTTTTAATCCTAATGCGTGCAAGTACATCGAGCGCAGCGTAACAACGATATTAGTTCCGCGTTTGTTGCACAGTACACGAAGAGCGACAGCCTAGATGAATAATTTATGATTTAAATTGATGATTGTTTATTTAATACTCTTTGATGCAAGTCGTAAGTGACAGGACAATGATTCATAGTCTCACAGCACTCAGTCCAGTAACAAATTGTGAATCACACAAACATTGTGCCGGTGCGGATCGAACCCGCAGGTTCACGTTTAACGGCTGGCTACTAACCTGCTGCGCTACAGATGCATTACGGACGGATGGGGTATGTATTTTTTTATGGTATTGTAGACTGTCATACTGTTGGGCACGGGCTTCATCTACTAATGAGATGCGTCAGGCCAAGTCCACCACGCTGGCTTAGTGACTAAATATAACCATCGTACAAAATTTGCATATTTCTCATTTTTATTACCTTGAATGGCGTAACGTGCAGGCCGCTTGCCTGATGGTAAGCGTTAGGCCTGCTTGTTAACAGACAGAAAACCACACAGAACTTTGAATTATCAAGCACTGCATGGCACTGGACTGCATTTGTCACCCCCAAATAATTTCACTTGTTTCAAACCGAAACATAAACAGCTTACACAATGTTGCTATAGACCAAGCGGTGATACCAACACAGACGGCCTTTCGGATACGAGGGACTTACCACCTAGTAGAAAGTATGTTGTATGTTGTAAAATACTCTATCTTCAATCATTTTATAAATATGAGCAATCTTTCATTCGGTATTTTAATTTTCCCCATGTCAATAACTTATATCTGTGGGCCAACTTCCAGGCAAATGTATAAAAACGTAAGATGACCCACCGATTTTATAATATTGTGTAATATAGACGAAATATAAAAATACAGTAAAAATATACCCCATCACAACATGGAAGAATAACATCTAGTTATTCTAAGAATACATTCTACAATCGAAGATATACATACATGCCTTCGCACTCACGCCTGTATTCATTGAAGGGGTAGGCAGAGTTGTATAACCAGTACACTTACATTTCGATTCCGGGCTGATACTGTGCATTTCGAAATACAAAAACCCAATATCACTTTTACCCGACCTGGGGATCGAATTTGAGACCGCATCACAAAATCAGTGAAATTACTGAGCATTATGAGAATTACCATCTTATATCTCGGAGTGACGAGCGCAGTCCGATAGCATGCAGTGCTTTGTAATTTAAAGTTTGTGGGGTATTGCTTCTGTTATGGGTATGCATGGAGTTTGCCATCGGGCGAGCGACCTGTTCATCTCTTTATTTAAATAATAATATAAAATACGCATCGTGGGATGAGCCTCGGTTCAGTGCGTGGATGTCTGTGGTCTTCAGTGGTGCGTGGTATAATCTGTAAAACTACGCATCGTTGGGAGGTGCCTTTACTGCTTCGCCGCACTTTATCATCGAAAGTCATTGAGCAATTAAATAACGATATTGTTATATCAAAAAAATAGTAGTATAAGTGATTTCGGATGATATCCATTAGTTATAAATAGTTTGTTATTGAATGTCATGATTTATTTATATTTATTTCTGTGACTGAGTCAGTTAGTTATTGTAGGAGTATTGTAAATACATAAGATAACATGTTTCATTTAAAATTGCTTCTGTTTACTTTATTACTGCCGCTGTTGCGAGTGAATTGTTGTGAGTAAAAAACTACTTATATTGGAATTGTTACAAATTCTTTGAAATTAATCCAAGACAATTGATTAACATCGGGTAAAATGCAAAGATGGTATCTTTAAATCATACCTTGGGAAGTATTAAGTATTACTAGTATACAGTATGTTTCATAAGTCAGTGTCCAAATAGAGATAAGAGGAAAAACAATTTCTAAAGGTTATACAAGGTGGTAGGTCTCTCGTTTGCGAGAGGCCGGCTGGGTTTGTACCACCGCTTTGTCTATTTCTGCCGCCAAGCAACAGTGGGTAAGCAGTGTTGTGTTTTGGTTTGAAGGACATTGAAGCCAGTGAAATTACTGGGCATTATGAGACTTATCACCTTATGTCTCGGGGTGACGAGCGCAGTCTAGTGTCATGCAGTGCTTTGTTATTTAAAGTTCTGTGTGGCGTTGCTTCTGTTTATGAGCAGGCGTGGCGCTTACCATCAGGTGAGCGACCTGCTCGTCTCGTCATTCAAGCTAATAAAAAAAAAAAAAGACAAAATTACGAAGTAGTTGTAGCCAAAATCGTCAAGCAAGCCAGAGTTTGATGGAAATCACAAAAAAACATTTACCGAATTACTTAAAAACTACAGAAAATCGCGAAACATACTTAAATGGATGTGATTGAGGTACTACTCCCTAGTAGTACCTCGTAGAGTTCGTTTAATGTAAGGGCCTGGTTGACATAGCTAGACAAATATAGAAAAGTTTTAATCGAATACCCCTCTCCAATTCAGTGCATCTCCACTTGTAACATTTCGGCGCATCGAGAGTACGTAAGCGTGACTGTGACACTCGTATTACGTGAAAAACTCTCAAGTGTGGACGGTTGTCAAATGTTACGACCTAATGTCACGGAGCAATCCGTTCTAAGACCCTGTAACATTTCGCTGTGACATGTAATTTAAGATGTTGTAATTTTTTTACCGAAGTCATGACAAAATGACACAGGACATGTTACGACACTTGTTCACATTAACGTAACAAGAACGTGTAACAGCCACGCCTCTCGGTGCGACAAAACGACAGATAGGTGTGACCGCACTTTTGACTGTCGGTTTACGATTCTTATGAATTCATTTCATTCATGGTGTTGATGATCATGCACCATGAGGTGCTGGTTTGCTAGAATTAAGACATTAAACGAAACTTATATTTGAAACAGGGCTTGCTGGGCGAAAGTGTTACGTAGATTACAGTGTCGGTACCTGCACACTGTTGTGGGAATGTCCACACCTTGTTACCGAAATCATGATAGCCGGTAACCCGATGCCGTTATACATGGAAAATAAACTGAAGCAGCTGATTTGTCCGTATTATGGAGAACATCCATTGGTAAAAAACATCAAATATTTTATGAATTTAATGGGTTTCTTGCTGTACTGCTAAACAGTAAAAAAAATAAAAGTGCTTAAATTAGGTTTGCGACATTTCGAAACACCGAGACTCCGTGACCGTGTTAGACATAAACAAATTATATTACCTATTGTCACCGTTCTGACACATCTTTGAAACTAACGACCATTCTGATGTGTCTTGTCAGAACTCTTGTCCACATGGAGCGTAGAAGTACGTGAGACAGTCACAGGTTCTCGGTGCGTTGAAATGAATGTAGACGCACCATAAGAGTCAACAATATGAATTTATATTACGGTTTGATTGCAGGTATGTTGCGCTCCCCCAATTGATATATTCACCACAACTCTCAGGACACCTGATGGACAAAATTCAAATACTAAATTTAATAAGACCGAAAGTAAAGTCCAAAATGCCAGAATCGCTGATATTCAAAATCACCCCAATTTAGGACTTTTACCTACAAACTGTGGGAGTAGTAATGCAGAAAGAATCATTGGTGGGAGCGTCACTGAGCTGTTTGAAATGCCTTGGATGGTACTTCTCTCGTATCAATCAGGTAACGATGTTTTAGTTCGTATTGTGCATAATATGTGACACTTATTCCGTCAAAACATACAGGTGAGATCAGGTTAACTTCTCATCAGGACTGTATGTTTTGATCTTCTTCTTCCACTTGCCTTACTCGGCGTAACATAGTTTAACACATGATACAGAAAAATTTGGCTTGTAGGTTTTACGACCGGCCGCCTGACGTCAACCCCTCTGGGGAGAAAACTGGAGACTGTATGTTTTGATATCTGAATAAATAAGTGAAATGTAGAAATTCTGCCAAGATCTTTTCGTACACATTAGCAGTGTTTTGAGAAGCACGGAAAAATATTTTGTAAATTGATAGGTTAACAAGGTTAAATTTGCATAGTTATTTAATAAACATCGTCCAGTATCATCCAGGTGGTAAAAATCACTATCTCTTATGCGAGAGGCTGTCTGGGTTGGTTTGTCTATTTGGGTCGCCAATCAGCAGTATCTAATATACACAATTTTGTGACATAAAAGCTAGTTGAATTACTGGGCATTGTGAAATTTAACATCTTATGTCTCGGGGTGACGAGCGCAGAATGTAGTATGCTATACAGTGCTTGTCATTCAACTTTACTACTTTACGTCAGTTTTCTGTGAGACAGTGGTAACAACCCGGACGATACTACCACTCATATTTGTAGTTTCTTCTGCTGTTTATGGGCAGGCGTGGCGCTCAGCATATTCAGACGAGCGACCTGCTCGTTTCGTCATTCAGGCTAGTAAAACAACAACAACAAACAGACAAATGCTATATTTTTATTGATATCTGATGTTTGTTATAAAACAAACTCGTCTTGGATATGTTTATCAGTCAGTGAGTGCCAAAGTTGTTTTTGTTTCAGTTAGAGGAACAGAATTGAACTGTGATGGTACTCTTATTAATGAATGGTACGTATTGACTGCGGCACATTGTGTGGCATATTTGCCATATGGCCTAGAACTGAAACACGTCATATTAGGAGAATATGACGTATACCAAAATCCTGACTGCACTGTTGATTATTACGGAAAAGAGATTTGTGCACCCCCTATAAAGGTACTAAATATAATACTTAGGTACTTTTGATATTATGTTGGACCTTATATAGGTGTTAGAAAATTAACTCAAATACTTTCGTGAGGTTACTCAGTATTGTAAAACAAAAAAAAACTGTGTTTAGAAATACTTTTATTTTTCACAAACAAAAATATTTGTTAGAATATGTTTTATATGCACTGTATCTGGAGTCCCGATCGTCCTGGCTAAATTTGACAGTAGTCTGAAGCTTCCGCACGCCAAAGTGTAGTCACTGTGCACCGTACAGTGACTACACTGTAGTCACGCGTGTTGAATTATTATTTTATGCGTAGTGAAAATTGCGTATCTTTTAAAGGGGTACTTCTTTAATTGTTTTTCCTTCGAGATAATTTTTAAAATACAACTTTAAACACACCTTAATTTTCTTGGAGTTCATTTTATAACACCATATAGGTATATGTGGGAAAATACTGTGTAACAAACTCTTTAATGCAATATTTTATTATATTTTTATCTTAATTAATTTTTAGACTGCTGCAGTTGCTGAAGTTATAGTACATAGTGGGTACAAGAATAAAGACTCTTTCACTGATGATATCGCCCTTATAAGGCTTTCCGAACCCGCCGACTTTAATTTAGGTTTGTATACATACATAGTCTCGCCTGTGTCCCATGGGGTAGACTATGCCGTCCACACACTCGCCATTGTAACTCCTGTAAGCCAAGATCGACAATGGCAGTATTTCGACACCGAGCAATAAAGATCAGGCCTCAGGGAGTCTCTGGAGACATGAAGCTGTCTTTATCCTGCAAGGTACAAAGGTTACAAGGAAGTAGGTCCCTCCTATGCGAGAGGCCGTCTGGGTTGGTACCACCGCTTTTACCATTTCTGCCGCCAAACAGCAGTGTGTAAGCACTGTTGTGTTTCGGTTTGAAGGACATTGAAGCCAGTGAAATTACTGGGCAATTATGAGACTTAACATCTTATTTCTGCGGGTGATCGCAGTCCAATGCTATGCAGTACTTTGTAATTCAAAATTCCGTGTGGTTTTGCTTCCGTTTATGGGCAGGCGTGACGCTTACCATCAGGCGAGCGACCTGCTCGTTTCGTCAGTGAAGTTAATAAAAAAGCCGAAAAAATGCTATTTAAACTTCAAGGGTGAAGTTCAAAGTATTGATAAGTAAATTGACGTAGTTTTTAACTTTATACACACATTTGGCTACGCTGGAACTGAAGTGGTCTATGTGATATTTTTGATGAAATCCATTTATGACCATTTTGCACTTAGAAATAAAATCATCAATGCAATAGTGGTCTAAACCTACTGAACCTAAAAAACGTAATTTCTAAGGTCAATTCAACACTATTTCTTGTACAATACTGACTTTAAATGCGTTACATGATGTGTTTTCTCAACGTTTTATTAGCACGTAGATCACTTTAGTTCTAGACCAACCATTTGTGCTTTTTAATACCTTTCAGAGAGTATGAAACCAATATGCTTGCCGGTGACGTCACAACTACAGACAGAGAATTTAATAGGAGTGAACAGTATTGTAGCCGGTTGGGGTAAAACTGAAAAGGGCCAGAAATCCCCGCAGCTGCTATCGGTCACCCTGCCTATAATGTCTAAAGAAGACTGTCAAGTACCTTACAAAGGGTTAGTACATACATACACACTCACTCAAGCCTGTTCTCCCCGAAACCGTCCCATGGTGTAATTAGGCGAGCCTATCGCCATGCCATTACCATATGTCCTTCCCCAGGATATAATATATCTCCTTACCAAATTTCATTAAAATCTGTTCAGCCGTGAAAACGTAACAAACAGACAGTTACTTTCTCATTTATAATATTAGTATGGATATGGATATTGGCTCACGCTTCTTGCAGTAATACACGTTATTAGACACAGAGTAAGGTGCAGGCGGTTGTATCATAACATCCCAGCACAGTAACCATGGCTCATTGGGTGGATATGTAGAGAGAGGTGGTTATGTTTATTTTATTTCAGTAAGTAAATTGATTTAGAAACATATATGTATACTCTTTCAGGAACGCTATAATCCACGATCAGCAGCTATGCGCTGGCGGTATAAAAAACAAAGATTCTTGTGGCGGGGATTCTGGAGGGCCTTTGATGTACCCCGGAAACCTAGGCCCAGGACCTGTCAAACACGTTCAGCGCGGCATCGTGTCCTTCGGCAATGAGGAATGTGGTAAAGCCGGTGTTCCAGGAGTATACACAAACGTCGCATATTATATGGACTGGATACTGGATCACATCCATGGTTAGGATCATTTCTGTGTTATCAAGATTACCTCTTCTTCTTCTTCTTCCACTCGCAGTGGGGTCGGCGCAACGTGCTTTTTAACACATTTTACAGAAAGATTTGGCTTGTAGTTTTTACGATCGATCGGCCGACTGCAAGTAAAGTTTGTACGATTGTCAAGATTACCAAGCCGAAAAATTACCTCTTTTGTATTAATATCTAGTTTTATTTTTCTTCATTACATATGTGTATAGATATTTCATGTTTCAAGTACTTATGTTGATGATGTTTTCAATAACCACAAATAGTTCTGTTTCCTTTTAGACTTCTATGGCAAAAAGGAACCCTTATAATTTCTCCATATCCGTCTATCCGTCTGTATGTTACAGCTATTTTACTCTAATACTATCAGCACTATACAGCCTCCATGGCGTAGACGGCTGCGAGGCGAAAGCCCGTGGGTTCGATTCCCGCATCGAGACAAATGTTTGTGTGATCCACAAATAGTTGTGGGACCGTAAGTCCCTTGTAGTTCCTTATACCCACGACACAGTTTTAACTAGTGTGTGACTGTCGGGTGTATTTATTTATTTATATGGATGGAATTGGGATGGCAGGTGTATGCCACCCAAAGGGGAAGTTAAGAAATTAATTTATTCTGGGGTGGTTTGCTATACATGTAATTGAGGAATGAATTTGTATTATTTTCAAAATATGTGATATGGGTGCATATGACCGAAATAAATGTTTACAACTCCGCTTGTAATCCGCTTTTCTCTATGATAGCGTTCAGGCTTTATCCATACCACCCACACCTAACATTATGAGGCATTGTGCCATATTTGGATCTCGTTCAATCCTAAAAGTACTCTTGGGATGGCCGCGGCACTGCATGATAAAAATATTTTTAACAAGAAAAAAGTTAAAATAGCTTGTTGAATATAATGGTCTTTTATTTCTATGTCATACACTTGGTAATTGTTTACAATGCAAGACTAGAAGTATTTACGATGTATGTAGGAACATAGAATGCTAATGATGAGTGTACAGTGAATAAACTAGTTAAAGACTTGTTCGACTGTTTATGCACTGCACCCGATATGAATCCGATTCGAATCCGAGAAATGTCGGTAGTGAAGTAACTATAAGTAGTAGGTACCATTTGTATGAGCGGTTGCCCCCTGGATCCGAATTCCGCAGTATCGAATCACCCCAGTTCAGATTATAATCCCTATAACATTATAAGTAGACGATTTCCTAAGTCTAGTTTTCTATAAACGTTATTGGTCCATATTTGTTTGGCGCCAAAAACGGACCAATCGTGTTTATAGAAATTGCCACTAGGCTTTAGCGTATGATATAAAACCTCATAGTAATGTTTATGAGTACATTGGAAAGACTTTTAAAAAGGTTAAAAATATTTCGAAAGGTAATGAAAGAAGATGTTTATTAACGTTGGTTATCTTTATTTTTTCGGAGTTACAGCAGTTATCATAGCGGCATCATGCTTAATGTTTGCATTTATGAAGACTATAACAACAGGTCTATTCTTTGATTCTTCATAAAATGTTGCACTAAATGGCGAGACGCATCGTGAATAAAACTGGGTAGAATATAAATTACACAAGATGCTTGCACAAGAAATACTGGTTTTGGTATTGTAAGTATTTAAAAATATTGTAGCTAGCTCCCGGCTCTACCCATGTAAAAGTCTTTTTATATTTATTTATTGAATTTTATATAAGCTTACCTATATTACCATATTTTCAATTTCAACACAGAGAAAAATAGTTTTTTTTATTTATTTTAATTATGAGACGAGCAGGTCTATCACCTGATGGTAAGCGCCACGCCTGCCCATAAACAGAAGCAACGTCACACACAATTTTAAATTACAAAGCACTGCATGGTACTGGACTGCGTTCATCACTCCGAGATATAAGTTGTCAAGTCTCATAATGCCCAACAATTTCGCTGGCTCCTTATGTTATGTCCTTATGTCCTTCAAACCGGAACACGACAGTTCTTACACACTATTGCTTGGCGGTAGATATAGACAATGCAGTGGTACCAACTCAGATGGCCTCTGGGAGAAGCGACCTACGATGCGATACGAGAGACCTACCACCTTGTAAATACAGGCGCACAAGGATAATGTAGCCTATTGGTGAAATAAATTTCAGAATCGGATCAGTAGTTCCAGAGATCTGAAAGACAGTTTTGTTTACAGCATGAATGGGCCGGCTTGACCGGGTTGTTACCACTGTCTTACCGAAAACAGCGTGAAGTAGCAGCCTGAAGTTGCGTTTCGTATGGTGGGTGAGATATCCGGGGGCATAAATCCCCTTCCCATTCGGAATTTCTTAATCATCCTTTTCCTTTATGGATGGCACCGCGTCCATGATTTTTCAGGTATTGCAGTGGATGTTCATGGGCCATAGAGGCCACTTACCATCAGGTCACCCACTTGCGCTTCTTCTTTTGCTGACTCTACCATAAAAAAGATTACCCCCTACAATTTCACCAACTTAACAAATACCTAAAACTAAAACTTAATAAGTACCTCTTTTAAGTATAGATTTTTAGTAATTTCAGATTTATAGTAGATCAATTATTTGGAAGTATAGTGCAATGAATAAAAAATAGAAAGTTAAGTTAATAAGGTTAGGTCAGCGGTAGAGGATCTACTTGTATGTACAAAATATAGGTATCTAACAAATAATATTATGAGTCAAAAAAATAAATAGGTATTACTTATGGTATTAATAATTGTATGCGGCGCTCAGCGGGGAGTGGACTGCTGAGACGAAAATTCAAAAATACGAACGAAGCTCCAAGAGTATGCACCTCTGACTTTCCGAAGTTACGTGTGTATTCATTGTTATTAATTATCGTTTGCTCTATCGGTGAAGGAAAAATCAGGGGGAAACCTGCATACCTAAGAGTTCTCCTTAAGAATTTTATAATAATAATGATTTATTTCATATAAAACTGGACGAACACTAACTAGTACTAAAACATTAGAATTAACTTCGAAGGCATATGAAGTCTACCAAGACGCATTAGGGTAGCTTCGCTAAGCTCCACTGAGTAAAGCCTAAACTCAATGCCTAAACAGCAGGAGGCCCGTGGCCAGAGCTGACAATATTTGTATAGGGATGTAAGATAATTTCACACATCATTGTAATGAAATAAATAGATAAAAATAAATGAACAGAATTTGGTTCAATTATTTAAAATAAACGTCTGACACCAAACAATACAACGCCGAAGCACGGCGATGGCGATAAAGGAGCAGAAAAAACAGATCAGTAATAATATGGTAAAACATTGACGTGTAAATTATGTTTTTAACTTTAAGAAAAACTTTATGATGATTGGATATATAAAGTCTACGTTGTAATGAAATCCCGATAGTCGCACCATCGAAGTAAGTATTAAGATCATAGTTCGCGGAAATTGTTCTAGTGTTCCCGTAATACAATCGCGAGGCAGCGTTTGAGACAGCATTGTGTAAATGCAAATTACAACTCGCTGATTCACGGTAAGCAAGCGCCTTTAAATATAATGAGGTACTCACACCAATAACAGGTATTTTCAGTCGGTAAATCGCAGAGTGAGGTGGCGCGTGTGGATGGCTCAGAGTATTTCCCAGCGGAACTAGTATGGTAATGACCGCCATCTCGACAATGTGATGATTGCGGACGATATCTTAGTTCATACGTCCATATTAACTGGATCGTTCATCTTAGTTTACCTCAAACGGAATTATTTATAAGTTATTTGTGTCGATTAGTTGGAGTAGCACGTCAGTTTGACCCGACGTTTATCAACGTTGGTCGCTTTCGATTAATTAAATAAAGGACTATTGGTACATAAAAATTAAGTTTAAAATTCTAGTGATTTGCAATGATGTCAACAAGTTATTAATAAATAGTTGTATGTTGCTTTATTTAAACTAATTGTTGAGTGATTTCTCATTCGTGACATTGTAGATACAATTGTAACAAATGTGATGAAAACATGTTTAAAATAGTTTCGTTTGTGTTTTTGTTCCTGCTGTTGCTCCTGCAAGTGGATTCCTGTAAGTTACATAAACCTATACATATTAATTAATTGCAAAATATGTGATAATTGTATTTATTGTATTTACGGAAGCTCATTCATACATTATGTTCCCATACGTATATTCCTTAAAGGAACATAAAACCGCCTTTTCCATAATCATAGTTCTTGGGAATGGTCCATTTTGTAAGATGATCTGGCCTTCGTGACCAAGGTATGATTCGTGTTTTAAACACATATCAAATAGAATAAATAGGTATAACAAGATCTAAAAGTATGTCATGTTTCACATATTACCTAATATTATATTCCCTAAAAGTTATATTAAATTATTAAAAATATAATGTTTTTGATTAGTATAAGTTCATAATAAATCTACAAGCTATTATGTAATTTGGTTTTAATCTGGTCAAAACGTGGCCGCAATAGGCATAAATACTATTATTTTATAATTGCTCTGCTACAAAGCTGTTTTTGCAAATACTTCGTTTGAATCAACAATTTTTTTTATTAATACAAATTTTTAAGTGAACACAGTTCGTTCACGGTTAGCCGGTCGCTCAATTTTTTCGCATTTTTTAAAAAATACGTCTTTTCATTAGCCGTATGCGGTGCTACCAGAACCTATACGAATGTTGTTCTTATTATATTCTTCTATTCTTTACCTAGATCTTATCCAATCCTTTTTTTTTTTCAAAAATAACTATGCCCCAGGGGGATGGGGGCATGGGGGAATGCTGGACTCACCAGCCTTCCGACCCAGTTATCTGAACGACTGCTGGGTCGGGTCCCAAAATAAAAAATCCCTATGTTATTATGTCGACTAAAATCCCCGTGGTGGCTTACTTTAGCGTAAGTGGGACGGTCCCGGGAGATCCTGAGTGTGCTCTGGATTACGGTCAGAATCTGGTCTGCTACTTCGTAACCCGTCTCATAGGGTACTTAGGAGCCCGTTATAATAAGGATGCCTTTCGACGTCATATGCAGCGCTATATTTCGTACTGCCCTCCATCTCGGGGCCTCATTGTAGAATGTAAATGAAGTACATCACCCGCTGCACAGCAGCGACCCCAGACGGCCCCAGTTAGTCGCCTCTTACGACAGACATTGAATTCTGTAGAAGAATTCTACAAAAGCCTCCAATCCACAGGGCCAACCCTATCCAATCCCAATAATTTATCGTTTATAAAATTTTGGGCAAACTTAGGTATAGTTTTACCTACCTACTCATTTCATAATCGAATAATTAAGTTAAACTCATAATAATTTAAGTTATTTTTTTCAGAAAATACTTACTATTAGTTTTCATTTACTTGCATATTTTAAAGTTACTAATTTTTCCTTCAGATAGGTTGGTATTTTATGCGTCATTTGTATGTTCATATCTTGTATACTTTGATGATATACATTTAGACCAAGAGATTTTATCGCATGATACGAACGATTACTTAAGAGAAAACTTTTGTTAATGAGGCCGCGTCATACTGATAGAAAAAAATAACTTAAATGACGCCCTCGTCAATTACCGTTTTTTGCTATTTTCTCGCCCACGAGACACTCTATCTAAACGAAGCTTGACTGTGCGGAGTGTTCAAGTTTAGGCTCGACGGTCTCGTCGAGGAGGGTTCGAAATGACAGCAAAGACGTCTTTATTTCTGTTCGTTCTTATTCCCTGACTATTTTAACTCATTTTCGCGTCACTTCCACATCGGCTTTGCAGTTAACAATCTGTCTTTGGTCACTTACGTTATTTATTTGGTCAAATCATTTTCATTTTTGTGCATGTAGTTGTTATTCATTTTTTTTTTGTGTAACAGTGTTCGCAGGCGAGAGCTGCTACGTTGAAGAAAATCATGGCACTTGCATAGTGTTAGCAGAATGTCGACATCTTATTAACGAAGTATATAGGGCTGGTAACCCGATGCCCTTACATATTAGGAAAAAATTGCAATCCCTCAGCTGCGGCTTTGAATCAGATCAACCAATGGTAAAAACAACTGTTCATTATATTTAAGTACCTAGTTTTTTTGGTTCCTTCCGACTTTATAGTTTGTTACACTCACTAAACAACTGATTAAATTATGTTCGGCCTGCTCGTGATATTTGTTATTTTTTATATTTTCAGGTATGTTGTGTCCCTCCAAGTGACTTGGATTCTATAAACAGCTGGTCACCTCAAACACAGGGCTTGGGTGTATCAGGCATGCCCAATAGAGGCAAACCAATTCAAACCGATGATAATGTGGTCTGGGATTCAAACTTCAATAATCATAACAAACCTTCAATTGATGATACTGATATCTTAGGTCATTGCGATGATAAGATAGGGAATAATGAACAACGTGACGGATTACCCAACATTCGAAATCATCCCAATAAAGGACTTTTGCCCACGGATTGCGGTACTATTGAAAGTGATAGGATTATAGGTGGGAACCGTACTCTCCTTTATGAGATGCCTTGGATGGTGCTATTATCGTACCAGTCAGGTAAGGTATATACATTATATATATACGATCATATTTATCTACTACTAATAAATATTTAGTTAAATCACATAGTGTTGGAATTGTTAGGTTAGGCAAAAACAAACACAAAGCAATTACTAGCAAAAGTTACCTATGACTTAAAGCGTAATAAAATTAAAATAAACGTCTAATTAATTGTATTCCTCACTAAATTATCCAACTAATGAAATCTTTGAACGTGACGTATTTGAAGACGTATGACGTATATTATTTCCGTGTAGAAAAAACATGTTTATAACTTTTGATAAAGATCACCGACCGACGGTAAAGTCGTCTAGATTTGTCTAGTAATTAGAAATCGTATTTGGTTTAAATTTAATTTGGTAATAACATTTTCTGAATTATTAAAGAATTCCAAGAGCAGTGTTGTTTCATAATAAAATAAATAGTATACGAGTAACTGTATCTTGTTGTAAAAACACATTGCCCTTTCTTGCTTTGTAACGTCCGCGTCCTATCTCATTTGCATATGTCGTTCGATTTCAGGTCGCCGAATAAGATTAGACTGTGGTGGTACTTTAATCAACGAGTGGTACGTCTTGACTGCAGCACATTGCGTGACTTCATTGCGTAGTAACTTAATACTAAAACATGTTATATTAGGAGAACATGACGTAAGACAAGATCCTGACTGCGAGAGATCAGATGGGAATAAATATTGCGCTCCTGCTATCAAGGTACAAGAATAAATACGAATAATTTTCGTTATCCAATACTAATGCATTTCCACGCTTCAGTAATGTGTATAATTCCAATTTTCATATTTCAGACTGTAGAAATAGACGAGACTATACCACATCAAAGGTACGATTCGAAATCGTTTTTCGATGATATTGCCCTGTTGCGACTTGCTGAGCCTGCTGATTTCAATTTAGGTACGTGTTTACTAAAGAATTATTTAAATATACTTAAGTCAGAGACATAAAGAAAGTTTTTATATAAATTTTTAATACATATTTTACAGAAAATTTGAAGCCACTATGTTTGCCGCAGACTCCGCAACTTCAAGCAGAAAATCTAGTAGGAGTTAACGGTATTGTAGCAGGTTGGGGAATTACTGAAGAAGGCATAGAATCTTCCGTGTTGTTAAGTGTCAGCCTGCCGATACTTAGCAAAGAAGAGTGCGAATCGGCCTATAGAGGGTTAGTTTAAATAATTCCTAATAAAATTAATAAAACATGTTCGGATTTTTCAACTTCGTTCGGTTTTACAATCTTAACCTTAGTTAGTATTTTTAAAATTAAATTATAATTGTAAACATCGAATTGCGGGTACGTAAAAGAACAATAGCCAAATATAGTAAGTCAAAAAGAAAGAAAGAAAGTCAGAAACTACAGAAAGACACTAATTGTGACTATTCTTAAAAAAATGTGGGTGAGTAAGAAGATGTATGAGTAGGTATGGAGAAGACAAACACAAAACACTTTTATTCCCCCGAGAGGCCAAATTCTTAGAAGTAGAACCACTTTATTAATTCCAATAACGCGCAAGTATTATTAAAATGCACGGATGAGCACAGTGTTGTTCCATCGAAAGAGATATATGAGAGGCCACCACTCGCACCATTTTACTTCCATGGATCGTTTTCAAAAAGTATAGTAAACTATCCCGACCACACATCCGCCACTGTAACGGCTGTAAGCCAGTCTCGACAATACCACGCATTTTGTTGGCATGCAATCTCTGAGAATGCTAAATGTTGTTACCCGCAACAAAATAAATCAAATAGAAAGACAAAGAGGAATTGACATATAAATTGCCCACTTATCTTCATAACAAAGCGGGGAACTCAAGCTTAGGGACATTTAAAACTGGAGAAACCAGATGTAAATAACCTCTTTTTAGAAGGTTCTTTCATGCGAGTTATTATTAAACTTGATTCCGATAAAAGGAATTAGTAAAACGCCGGAAAGCACCGAAATTCCATCTCCCAGTCTCCACAAGATCCACATAGTATACCTACAACCCCAGGTGTAAATTGCATACTTTCCAAAAATATCCAATTTTAAAAAAAGTATGCGACCATTATAAAATACGTGTAAAACATAATTCTTTGTACACGTTTTCAGGGCTGTTCAACTCAATGACAAGCAGCTATGCGCAGGTGGTATCAGAGATAAAGACTCATGTGGTGGTGACTCAGGAGGGCCAATAATGTTCCCTGGTAAAGTTGGACCCGGAGGCATCAAATACATTCAACGGGGTATCGTCTCGTTCGGGACCAAGAGATGCGGCGTTGGCGGCTATCCTGGAGTCTACACAAACGTAGCCTATTACATGGACTGGATTCTTGATAATATACACAGTTAAGACTTTTTTAGGGCGTTAGGGCCACGGTCAAGGTAGGGGGAAGAATATAATTAATAATATGGCTATAACCAGATTTCGATTTGCCATCTATATTATATTTTATTTGCAATTTTATTTGTTAATACTTATTTTTGCTAAGTGCGTATAGCATAGCTAGATGTGTTCTGATGGCAGATCAGAAATATTGCTGTGGTCTAAGTGAGGCTTCAAAACGACGGCAGGTTCCCTCGATATGCCCCTTGACTCCCCAGCAACGCCGTTTTAGGAATTACGTAATATTTTTTTTTGGTAAAAAAATGCTAGTCTTTGCACTGTATATTTATTATTTTAACCTTTTAAAACCAGTTCTGAGTGCCACACGAGGAAAAATGACTCGAATGAAATAATCTTAAATTAATAAAAAGAGATTACTACGTTTACTATGTTTAAGTGTTTCATTTGAAGACTAAACTCACGATGGTCGTGAGTTATACAAATGTTTTATAAGTCACAAATAATAGATTTTTATTTGAGATTCTTTATTACAATAAGTTTATTCAAAATGGATTTGTAAGTACGTACGTAATTTATTTTGTAACTTATAACATTATTTTTAATGATGTAAAGTGGGCCACCATCATCTGAGGTCCAAAGCCAACCGCATATGCACTTGGTTCATTCTGCTGATTAACAGACGAGGCAATGGCGAAACTTGACTGTTGCGGGTTGTGGAGGTCAAACGGCTCCCGCCCCACATAGTATCAAATCAACCGTCAAATCATAATGGGCAGGCAGACCCTGGCATGGGGATCGAACCCGAGACCTCAGCGTTGGCCTCAATTGTAACGCGTACGCATTACAACTGCGCCAACGAGGCTGTGTTATGTTATTGTGTAGTCTATAGGAAATTGTTGTGTATGATATCGCGCCTCGTCGCATCGTAGGTATAGCGCTTAAAGCAGGTTCACACGGTTCGTTTTTCGTTGATCGACTAACTTTAAGCAACAAAAGCTTGGTTTTGTCGATAAATTCGATTGAAATCTATTTAGACGGTTCAAATCGCATGTGATTTAGCAGTGGGTCAACTAAAATTATAAACGACATATCAGTCATAATCTAAAGTTAGAATAAAACAGAAGACATCGGACAAATAACAGAAAATTAAATACTATAAAGCTTGGAAATAAATACAATACCTCACCTAGCCACAACATGAAATTGGATTGGATTTGATAACAGCTAACCTTTACTAACTAATAACTGGTGGACCTTTGTATACAAGAGGCCGTTTGAAGCCAGTGAAATTACTCCAGCGCAGCGCAGTCCAATGCCGGGATTACTTTGTAAATCAAAGTTCTGTGTGGTGTTGTTTCTGTTTATGGGCAGGTGTGAGTTTATTATCAGACGAGCGACTTGCTCGTTTCGCCATTCAAGCTACTTCTTTCTTTCTTTCTGCTAGGCGTTATTCCAGCTAGTGCCAGGGTCCGCCTTCCTACTAAGACGCCTCCACTTCGCCGGATCTTGAGCATCCTCAGTAGTGAAAAAACCAATTACTCAAAGGAAACAGTATCGAATTAAACAAATAATTCAACAATTAAGCATAGGTGCAAATGATTAAATAGGAAAAAAATGTTGTATGGTGGAAACGAAGTAGTGATGATAAATTTAGAGCTTCAGATTTGGTGGCACTCTAAATTACAATTCAATGATAGAGATACAGTTGAAGATGGTAACTCAGTGAACACATGATCTTAAAATGATGTCATACATAGATCATACAGAAATCATACATCAAAATACAAAATTTTACGCAAACATGACGTAATGGTGACTTTATTTATGACCTCAATATGAAGTCATATTGGATTACATCATTGTGACATGGTACTGACATTATATTTGACTTTAATATGACGTCATTTTTATGACTCCTATGCTATGTACATGATATATCATATACCGTCATGCTGTGACGTCAAACCGAAGTCATATGTTAGGACGTAAACGTTACGTATGGAATTACCATCATATTTTTATATTTATTCCTAGTCCAAGTTCTGACTTAAAAGTGACGTAATAATTCCATCACATTCTTACATAAAGTATGAATCAATATTTTGACATTAAAGTGACGTAATAATTTCATCATATTCTTACAAAATATGAATAAATATTTTGATATAAAATTGACGTAATTATTCCACCATATTTTTATATTTATTCCTAGTCCAAGTTCTGACTTAAAAGTGACGACATAATGCCATCACATTCTTACATAAAGTATGAAAAGTCACATTGTTCAACCATTATTACCAAATTAATGTAAACCATGTCGATAAAAGTTTGTCTTTTGTCTTAAAAGATGGCGTTACAATAAAAATACATCGATGGTTTAGTCGCATTGATTTGGTTAGGGTGTCGCATGTTTTTCATGGAATTGAATTTGGTTCGGACAGTTTAGAACAGTACGCAATAATGGTATTATTTCAATATCCTATTAGTGTATTCATTAGTTCAGCAGTCCATCTCCGATACTAGCTGAGCGCATCAGTGCACGCTCACAAGTATTCGGTATTTAAACACACATCTACGTAAAAGATTTAGGAACAACTTGACATTGCTATGTGATCATTGATATGTCAGCTTAACATCAGTTAAGACGTCATGATGGAGTCAATTATACGGCATATGCAAGTAAGAAAGTCGGTGACAACTTACATCTATATGACATCATTATTATGTCAGCTTAAAGTCAGTTAGGTAATAATGATGTGGACTGGACATCATATGTACGTCATATTTATTATGTAAAAGTCTTACGTCAAGAAGTGTGAAATAATGAGTCATATGTGACTCATATCCGACTTATATTTTACGTAAATCCTGACATAGCGCAATATCATTTTGACGTCCGTTTGACGTAAATGTGTTGACTGGGAATGTTCAGATTTGCCGGCATTGTGAATTAGAATTGAATGGTGGACGCGAAGTTGAAAATAATAAATTTAGAGCTTCAGATTTGGCGGCATTGTAAATTAGAATTGAGTGGTAGAGATAAAGTTGAAGATGGTTAAGTTCGGATTTGCCGGCATTGTGAATTAGAATTGAATGGTGGAGGCGAAGTTGAAAATAATAAATTTAGAGCTTCAGATTTGGCGGCACTGTAAATTACAATTGAATGATAGAGATAAAGTTGAAGATGTTAACGTTCAGATTTGCCGGCATTGTGAATTAGAATTGAATGGTGGAGGCGAAGTTGAATATAATAAATTTAGAGCTTCAGATTTGGCGGCACTGTAAATTAGAATGGAGTGGTAGAGATAAAGTTGAAGATGGTTAAGTTCGGATTTGCCGGCATTGGGAATTAGAATTGAATGGTGGAGGCGAAGTTGAAAATAATAAATTTAGAGCTTTAGATTTGGCGGCACTGTAAATTAGAATTGAGTGGTAGAGATAAAGTTGAAGATGTTAACGTTCAGATTAGCCGGCATTGTGAATTAGAATTGAATGGTGGAGGCGAAGTTGAATATAATAAATTTAGAGCTTCAGATTTGGCGGCACTGTAAATTAGAATGGAGTGGTAGAGATAAAGTTGAAGATGGTTAAGTTCGGATTTGCCGGCATTGGGAATTAGAATTGAATGGTGGAGGCGAAGTTGAAAATAATAAATTTAGAGCTTCAGATTTGGCGGCACTGTAAATTACAATTGAATGATAGAGATAAAGTTGAAGATGTTAACGTTCAGATTTGCCGGCATTGTGAATTAGAATTGAATGGTGGAGGCGAAGTTGAATATAATAAATTTAGAGCTTCAGATTTGGCGGCACTGTAAATTAGAATGGAGTGGTAGAGATAAAGTTGAAGATGGTTAAGTTCGGATTTGCCGGCATTGGGAATTAGAATTGAATGGTGGAGGCGAAGTTGAAAATAATAAATTTAGAGCTTTAGATTTGGCGGCACTGTAAATTAGAATTGAGTGGTAGAGATAAAGTTGAAGATGTTAACGTTCAGATTAGCCGGCATTGTGAATTAGAATTGAATGGTGGAGGCGAAGTTGAATATAATAAATTTAGAGCTTCAGATTTGGCGGCACTGTAAATTAGAATGGAGTGGTAGAGATAAAGTTGAAGATGGTTAAGTTCGGATTTGCCGGCATTGGGAATTAGAATTGAATGGTGGAGGCGAAGTTGAAAATAATAAATTTAGAGCTTCAGATTTGGCGGCACTGTAAATTAGAATTGAGTGGTAGAGATAAAGTTGAAGATGGTTAAGTTCGGATTTGCCGGCATTGTGAATTAGAATTGAATGGTGGAGGCGAAGTTGAAAATAATAAATTTAGAGCTTCAGATTTGGCGGCACTGTAAATTACAATTGAATGATAGAGATAAAGTTGAAGATGTTAACGCTCAGATTTGCCGGCATTGTGAATTAGAATTGAATGGTGGAGATGAAGTTGAAGATAGTAAAGATTGAGCTTCAGGTTTGGCGGACCAAACATGTGGGGCCGAAGCTCAAAAGTTAGATATCTTATTTTATTTATGGAAGGGTTAAGACCCCAGGAGCGTGCGGGGGCCACCAACATCTTAGGCCCAAAGCCAACCTCACCTGCACGTGGTACACTCTGTTGATTATCCAATGAGGTAATGGAGAAACTTGGTTCGTGTTGCAGGTTATGGAGGGTCGTCCTACATATTACCAAATCCATTGTCATATCATATTAAGCCAAGATAACGCCAGGCAAAAAAGAAAGAAGGGTGAAGACCCGAAACTCGAAAGATGTTATGCTGCATTAAATGACGCCGCACACCGCTTAGTTTTAGTGACTTTTTTATAGAGACTGCACATCCGTGGCTGCGATTCCTGTGAACCAGGATCAACAGTGGCACGCATTTTTATTGACACCGAGCAGTAAGCATTGTAGGGGGTCAGTCGCCATAAGGAAGCTAATCGATGCCAAGCTGGTCTAATTTGGCACTCTGGGACATCCCTATCCAACCAAGTATGTACCAATTAGTGAAAAAATTTGGTACTTTTGGAGCCGCGCTACGTAGTGTAAACGAACAGGATATGCTCTGTCCATGGCTGGGTCCACTATCACGGGTTGTCTGCATCTTCAGCAAAATGGACGGATGATCTTGATAAGATCACGGATCGAATTTGGAAACGACTGGCTCAAGACCGTGGCAGGTGTTATGAGAAGAGAGACCGTACCACCCGGCAATCGGACTGTACAAGCTGAGGATGACGAAAATGAAGACTAGCGTCTAAGCCTAATATCCATCTAAAACCTAATAATCGCTGAGGCTTAGGAATTATTTACATAGTTCAGTTTGTACGTTTACGGTTGTAGTATAAATTGTTTTTCGGTTGGTTGCATTTGGTCATAATCCCTACGGTCACCGAAGAACATTTTTTTTGAGTTAACCATATTCGGGTAATGAAGTTGTTTAGATCAAACGCGTTCAAGGGATTCGGTCACCTTCCTTGTGTAAACAGGCCTCGAGTTCTAAAAGTTCATTCATTTTCGCATTGTGCATCCTTTTTTGAGGTTCGTTTCAGTTTCCTGCTGGATTTTGCTCGCGGCACCACCCTTTTTTCTTTTTCCGAGATAAAAAGTAGGAAGTCTTTGTCCTAATGCAGGGCATAAACTACCTGGTTGCCAACTTTCATTCAAATCTGTTCAGCAGTTAAAGCGTGATTGATTAACAACATCCAAATCCAATAAATTAATAATAAAATATGTTTATGCAATATAAATATGTTTATGCGACTGCCTCGGTGGCGCAGTTGTAATGCGTACGCGTTACGTTTGAGGCTAACGCTGAGGTTTCGGGTTCGATCCCCGGGTCGGGTAAAGTGGTTTTGGGTTTTTCTATTACGAAATGCTCAGTATAAGCCCGGAGTCTGGAATTTGTGCCCGGTATGGTGATAGGCTCGCCCTATCACATCGTGGGACGGAGATACGCTCGGCGAAATGTGGGTGTACTGGTTACACCTCTGCCTACCCGGGCATTACAGGCGTGAGTGCGTATGTTTATACAAATCCCCATTATAATTCTTCTGACTATAAGATGTTTAAATTGGAAAAATCGAAGATTAAAAGTTTCATGGACACAGAGGTTATGAGTACAGCACCACGTAAACAATGAATAATCATACTATCCTACTTCCAACTACTTTTATAAAAGTGAAAGTGTTTGTGGGTTTAGATGTTTGTTTGTCCGTCACGCCGTAAAGGCTAAATGGTTTTAGGTGATATTTGGCACACAGGTAGATCATGACCTGGATTAGGACATAGGCTACTTTTAATCTCGGAACAGGCCGTTCACGCGGGCGGAGCCGCGAGCAAAAGCCAGTACACAATAACGAGTCAACAAAGATATGAGCAAACATTAATTAAATACCACCAATTCATAATAAAGATAGTTCCTGTAGACCCTATTCTTTAAGCGTGTGAGCTTGTAAATACATAGTTTTCATTTGTGGCAGTGACGCGCTAGCCGAATTCTAACACCTATCTACAGACACACTGTTAGGTTTATGTTTAAAATATTCATTTCTCATAAACGAATAACATTCATTAACATGAGAAACATTTTAATATGTTTACGCGAATATTACACATTGAATAAAACTAATTTATACGGATTTTATCGCGGTTTAATTTTACTCCTAGTCCCGATATTTAGAAAGCTTTTCGGTCATCATGCTCACGAGGCAGAGTTTGGGTTAGGATATGGGTTGAGTAATAAATAAATAAAACCAAGTGATTAACAAAATCGGACCAGTGTAAAAAAAACTGCTATTTTGACTTTAAGTTTATCGTTATTATGCGCTCCAATAACGGCATTTGTGTACAAATACCGTTATTGGAGCGCATGCTTGGGCAAAATTACACAGAATTAATTTCGCTGTCATTTAAAAATACTTGTTTAGGTTTCAAATCCTAACACTGGTTTAAAATAACGGCACGATATTATTGCATTGCTTCGATTAAACCCGATTTCAAACAATAACATATATAATGTATAAATAATAGGGACTGATCATCGTGATATGTGTTGCCTAAATAAATTCGCTTGATTCTTAAGATACGTTTTGAGCTACGCGATTGAGACAAGAGACCGCGGCACACGACAAAAGCGACACGTATGCTTATTGAGGTACATTTTGGGGTATGCGACCCGGGCAGGACATCGCGACGCGCGACGGTTTCAATACAATATTATACAAAACGGATTTGATGATATCACCTGATTCGTGTCTCGCGTCGCGGTCTTCCTGTCTCAGTCGCTTAGGTATCTCAAAATGTACCCTTTACGACCGGCATGCCTAAATTTAATCCCCTTGAGAGGATCGAATTGCAGTTTTTTTTTAGAAAAACACTCAACAGGTGGGAACCCATCTATGGATTCGCACTCTGGACTTTCTCCATTTAAAGATCTAGGAGGTGACAATCATAAAACTATTAAACTAATTCAATCTGGTATTGTTACAGAGACAAAGTTCAGCGTTTAGTAGTTAGTTTTCAAAAGAAAACTATCTAATATGTATGACTACATGAAAAAGGTTTATGCAGATCCGTTCAAATGGCAGCTACTGAAGAGTATCACATTTTTTACAATTGGGTTGAAATTGTTCAATGATCTAAACTGCAACATGCCTGAGCCTTGTAGCAGCTTATAATAAATGGAATAAATAATCGTAATGTTAAATAACAACGTTAGATTATAGCTCCGCCCCATAGGGGTTGACGTCAAGCAGGCATCTGTTCGTAAAAACTACAAAACAAATCTTTCTATAACATGTTGGACACACAACACGTGGAAGAAGAAGTACAATCAATTATAGCTGATATTTCGAATTACCATCAGGGCCGGCTCTACCATAGGGTTCGCGGAGCGGTCGCTCAAGGCTAGGTTAACCCCGAGCCTTCGCATGCCCATCTCGTGAATTCAGGCTTTGCAAATAGGCTTTATTAACAATGGGCATAAAAATAATAAATAACTATATCGGCAAAGGACATCATATTTTCATCTCGCTCCATCTGGCACTGGCTGCCATCAAGCTGAGGAGATGACAGATGCACAATTATTTGTGGCAATTATATTATCACGAACTAAACTTAACTATAGTACTTATAGTTTACTCGTGACAATGGGTGGTAATTAACTAAAATGACAAGACTTTATTCATTTTAGTTTTAACCGAACCAACATAGACACACGATACAGGTTAACCTAGTGTGGGGTCAGGACTATGTGTGTGACTGTTGGGTGTATTTATTTATTACATAGGACACTGTTGATTAAGTTTGACATTCATTGACATGAAAATCATTTTTTCTTACACTATTTTTTATTCAAATTTATTAAAATTTATTTTCTATTTTTTAGTTGGATTTTCTATAAAAGCGTATTTTTTTAAGTTTTTTTAAACTATTATCTATTTTTTAGTAGATTTTTCTATAAAAGCGTATTTTTTATTTCAAACAGTTTAAAATATTGAATTGTCATCGGTCCTTAATAAGCATGCCAAATTTCGAGTTAATCCGACGTTTTGAAGGGGGTCAAAATCATGTTCAAAGATTCCGTTACATACTAACATACTAACGTACGATAAAGCGTAAAAAAAATGAATGTCAACATCACATTGTTATTGAGGCAAGTGAGTAGGACAGTCTCTGGTTAGTGGTTTCACTAAATGGCCGTATGACCTTATGAAGGTCTTGATCTATTGCTAGTGTGTAATTTCGTTTTATGGCGCTACACTCAGATGCAATTGAAGAAGACGCGTGTAATCCGGACTGCACTCTGACCTAAGTATATGAAATTCTACGTGCCTATTAGGTATTATTTCTATTTTCATGTAATATAAACGGAACCCTTATAATTTCGTCATGTCCGTCTGTCTGTCCGTATGTAACATGCATTTTATTCGGAGACTATTAGCATTATATGGTTTAAATTTGGATGGTAAGTGTATTCTGTAAACCGCTACACAAAGGTGACTCTTCATATACAAAATTCAGACATTTGAATCTGATTTTTTTTCCATTGCACATCGCATGTGTGGTAGGTTACATTGGATATTTTTTATGATAAGTAAGTAATACGCACTCACGCCAGTAACCCCCGAAGGGGTAGGCAGAGGTGTAACCAGTACACCCACATTTCGCCGAGCGTATCTCCGTCCCACGATGTGATAGGGGGCGAGCCTATCGTCATACCGGGCACAAATTCCAGACTCCGGGCTTATACTGAGCATTTCGTAATAGAAAAACCCAATACCACTTTACCCGACCTGGGGATCGAACCCGAGACCTCAGCGTTAGCCTCAATCGTAACGCGTACGCATTACAACTGCGCCACCGAGGCAGTCTAGTCTAGTCTAGGCAGATAAGTAAGTAAGTTTGTGAGAAATGCGTATCTAAAGTCGTGAAAAATGTGTCCCCGTCTAACTTTTAAAGTACTGAGTGGAAAATTCTGAAAAAAATTAAGATAATAATTCAAACGGTAGGTACTTTTATAAAGAATATTGCTTTTTAAGCTCCGGCAAAATCGAGATACCTCCTCTACTTAATGAGTAGGCTTAGGCCTTAGTCCACCACGCTGGCCTTATGCGGGTTGGCAGACTACACATACCATCGAAATTCTTATGGAGAACTTCTCATAGGTATGCAGCTTTCCTCACGATGTTTCCTTCACCGTTGTAGCAAGTGATAATTAACAATTAATACATACGTAACTTAGAAAAGTCAGAGGTGCATGCTCTTGGAGCTGGTTTAGAACCTGCGACTTCCACCTCGGCCGCGGCAGTCTACCAATCCCTGGTGAGCTATTACTGCTTTAGGTTGAAGTGCCTTCAATACTATGGAAATTCAATTTATTATAACAATACTATGCTAAATGTCCAATCATAAGTTTATTATAGGCAATCAATAAATGTAAGTGGCCTCTTAAGAAGGTTGGTTGGACCCAATAAAATATAAAATCAGTAATCTTTATCTTATATCCTACACCTAAATACATATATATTCTAAGAGAAAAACATGCGTCAGTGGCGCAGATGTATAAATTGACGTAAAGTGGCAGCTTGCTGCTGCGTTTCGTACGTACGGTAATTAAGATATCCGGAGGCCCAAATTCCCTCCCCTTCCCAATTCCTTAATTATCCCTTTCCTTTAAGGTCGGCAACGCGCCCATGAATCTTTTGGTATTGTGGGTGTACATGGGCGGTGGAGATCACTTACTATCACATGACCCACACTCGTTTGCCGGCCTATACTATAAAAAGAAAAGAAAAAATGTATTGCGTACGCATTACGACTGCTGTGTTGAGGTTTCTGGTTCGATCCCGGGTCGGGTAAAAGGGATATAGGGTTGTTAGTATAACAAAATGCTCAGTATCAACCCTGAGTCTGGAATTGTGCCCGGTATGGCAATACGCTCGCTTTTTATCACATTATGTGACGGAAATAAGCTCGGCGAAATGTGGGTGTACTTGTTACACCTCCGCCTTTAGCGATTCTTAGGTCAATTATTTAAAATTGGTTAGCAAAATACGTCATGAATTCATCAATAAATTAATAATATTTTACAGTTAGAGCATGCGCGACTATGAATGATTCTAGTCGAATTATTCCACTCAGTAAATATTCGACTCGGCAGTGACACAGGCACAGAGTCTACAGAGACCTATAGAAATGGTTATTTTTGACTTACCAGTGTTTTTATTTTGAAGTCGGTTTCTAAGTTTTTTTAAAACTTATTTTATTTGAAGTCGGTTTTAAAGTTTTGTTAAAACTTATTTTTACCGGATAACTTCCTGCGACGATAGCGTACCAAAAAATTCCCCGTAGTGGCCCTCTCCGATGCATGAGGGTCGGTTCAGGAATATCGTGAGGTAATACCGTGAGATTGCTATCAGAACAGCCCAACCATACCGCAATAGCCGGTCGTCACAGTAAAGGGAATCATAGACCCCACACAGTGAAAGTTGCACGACAGCATTGCGGCTTACTACCTGTGGTATCTTACATTTCAGGAACACTTTGGTTGAGTGTACAGTTCGATTAATAGCCTATCAGGGTTCGCTGTATGGACTGTTGTATACATATAGCGAACCCTGATAGGTTAAAATATTATTTTTAACTTATTTATTTATTATTATTTTTATTTTTTTTAATATGAAAGCCAGTGGTTTATTAATTTATTTTTTAAACACAAAACAGGTTACAATCATGTATGCGCTAACATTATTAGAAACATATTTGATAGACAATAATTATAACCCAAAACATGTGTTCTAGCAGGTTTACCGTGATTGTACTGTTTTACGTTTCCGTTTCATAGTGCTGGGCGTCAGGTCAGTCATCATCACTCCTACTCTTCCTACATCCTACTGATTGATTGAGACAACCTCCTTGGGCGCAGTGGGCGAGTAGCCGGCTCCGAAGTGAGAGACCGTGGTTTCGATTCCCGCACCGAGATATATGTTTGTGTGATCCACAAATATTAATTTCGGGTCTGGGTATTGTGGGACCGCAAGTATTTGATTATTACCAACTAGGCCACCAGACAGCATAGTGTGAGTCAGTATGACATATTATTTAGTCGGGACTCCGGGAGTGTGAGTTCGGGAACACTGTCATCATTTCGGTGGCTATTTTTTTATAAGTATATAAATTCATAGATTATTCCTAACAATGTTCACCTCATACAACAACTGAATATTATGTAGTATATAGGTACTAACGAAACGTAAAATAATGCGCTACCGAAATTATGTAAAAATGTCTACTTTGATAATTCACCCAAAACTGTGAGATTAGATACTGAGAACGGCGCATTTATAAACTGCCAGTTTAAATATAACGGAACCACATAAAAGATATTCTAAGTAGGTAGTGTTTAAATCCTACTAATATCCTACTCCTAACTCATAAAATGAACGTGAAAGTTTGGATAGTTATGAGTTTGTGAATTTGGATGTTGGTTAATCAAACACGGCTTAGCGGCTGAATGAATTTAGATGAAATTTGGCATATATATGAACCATGATCTGGATCAAGAAATAAGATAAGTACTATTTATCCTTTGAAGAGACATTCATATCGACGAGTAACAAAATTATATCGCTATATGCAGGAACATACATACGCACTTACGCCTGTAATCCCCGAAAGGGTACGCAGGGGTGTAACCCGTACACCCACATTTCGCGGAGCCATATCTCCGTCCCACGATGTGATAGGGGGCGAGCCTATTGCCATACCGGGAACAAATTCCAGTCTGCGGGCTGATACTGAGCATTTCGTAATAGAAAAACCCAATACCACTTTACCCGAACCGGGGATCGAACCCGAGACCTCGGCTTTAAACTCAATCGTAACGCGTACGCATTACAACTGCGCCACCGAGGCAGTCTGCAGAAAATATAAATAAAACTAAATAATAATAATATACCCAGCACACTTAGTCCTGGCTCCACATTAGGTTAACGTGTATCGTGGGTATTAGGAAGTACGAGTCCCACCACATCCATACCCGAAACAAATATTTGTGGATCATAAAATCATTTGTCTCGGTGCGGGAATCCAACCCACAACCTCTAGCTTCACAGCCGGCTACTATGCCACGAAGGCTGTCGACTTTTATTATTAATGATATAAAAAATATAATTATTTAAAAAAACATACAGACGCAACTTACTAACATTTAATATAAAACGAGCAAACATATTCGTGTTAAAATAGTCTCCACAATATTCGCACAACAGGTTTTCGTTACACCTAATAATTCTTAAATCTGTGTGAACGTTACTCAGAAGCAAGTTTGTTTCGAGCAAAAATACCACAATCCACTCGAGGAGTGACGCGCGTTGGCTGATGAGGAAAACCCGAACTTTACACGAGCAGCATCAATTACAAATAAAACACGCATCAGAGAAGAGTCATATTATATGTTTGTGATTAAACGCGTTACAAAAAAAATATATTTATTGTTGATAACCTTAAGTTTGTGGCCGACGCGACGCAAAGTCAGGGTCGGATAAGTGAACTATCAGTCGCGAACCGTCCGTCCTCCGATCAACAATATTACTCAGTTCAAACAATTTGTTGTTCGTGTATAAATCTGTGTTATGATGATTACACCATACGTGAAGACTACCGTTGTAACTTGTATACTCGTTGTAACCTTCTCCAATGTTGTTGGGCGTAAGTACACTTGTTTTTTCTCCGTAAACACTGTTTTTAAACTTTGTTGACCTTACTTTAATATGAGTTTAATGTGTGCTATAAGTAAATCCAATGTCTATAGCTAAGTAGGACAGCGCTTCGGACTAATGTTTTGCAATAATTAAGTGTACTTATCTTATTTACAAACACTGTGACAATAACTTTGCACCAAAGATTAATAACTTATGGATTATAACATTCATAATAGTTGTACACGGTCATAACAATTACGGAAACACTTTAGGGCTCTGTATTTCAAAAGTAGAAACGAAATTATATTGTTTGCTTTTATTTACGTGTGTTTGTGTGTGCATGTATGTGTGTGTTTCGTAGGTATGTGTATGCGTGTTGTGTGTTTTTGTGTGTGAGACATGTTTTTCACGAAAGCTAGCTATTATAGCCATACTAAATCTTAATGTGGCAGATTTAGGAATAAAGTAAGTTTACATTTTTAAATAATATCACAAAAAATCAGAAACTTCATTTGGTATAAAAAATAAAAACACGATTTCGGTGTTTCTGCCGGTCAACTTAAAAAGGACCGACTTCAAAAAAACTTCTAGAAATTGTTATTTTTTGCTTTAAAAGTGTTATTTTTATAAATCGGGTTTGAAGTGAAAACTTCTTTACGTGCGTTGTGCATCTTTTGAGATGGGAAAAAACCATTGAACTCTCGACACTGCTACCGTTACCGTTACCTACACGTATGTATATAAGTATGTATATATTGGCCCCGTTTATACGAGAGTTGAGTTTGGGTTGAAATACATTGATAATATAACTATATAAAATATAAACATAAATTCAATTTTTTTTTTCACTTCGTCAAGTTTTCACTTCTGTCGGCACTCCCACTGGTGTGCCACTGTTATTTAAGTTTTGGTGAAACTTATTTTATTTTTTAAATACTTAGTGATAGTTACTTAGTATAGTGATAGAGGCACGGCACAGCTTCTTACTTTCTGCGTGACGCGGCCGCTATCCCTGTTTATAGCCAGGATCAGTTTTGTTATGCCATAGATTTGACAGTAAACCGACAACCCGCAATGGGAACAAAGTTACCCCATTGTCTCGTTCGTTAAATAGCAGAGTGCAGATGAGGTGGGCTTTGGGTTTAAGGTGTTGGTTGCTCATTTACACTCATATTGTAGTAGGTTCAGCTATAGCATGTAAATTGCAATACAATAACCATTATCCGTTGAGGAGTTTATCTTGTTTACTCCGTAGGTACTCCATCAGATTTTAACCATATCGGAGCTAAATTATATCGAATGAAAAAAGCAACCAATAAAATAAGTCCACAATTGGCGGAGAAATAAATGTTATATACAAAATCAATATATGTTATATAAAAAAAGCAAAAAAAGACGCACTAAATTGAGGACCTTCTCCTTTTTTGGAAATTGGTTACAAATTGCTTGCCCACAGCTGCTGGCTTTATACTTAAAATATACAAGTTACATAGGATAGCAAACAAAAGCATGCTTTTGATAGCATACCTACCTAACTATTATAGGTTTTACTTTTACTTTGTGGTAGGTCCCTCGTATGCGAGAGGCCGTCTGGGTTGGTACCACCGCTTTGTCTCTCTCTGCCACTAAGCAGCAGTGTGTAAGAAGCACTGTTGTGTTTCGGTTTGAAGCGCATTGAAGCCAGTGAAATTACTGGACATTATGAGACTTAACATCTTATGTCTCAGGGTGACGAGCGCAGTCCAGACGTGCCATGCTTTGTAATTCAGAGTTTTGTGTGGTATAGCTTTTGTTTATGGGCAGCTATGCGCTTATTATTAGGCGAGCGACCTGCTCGCATTGTCATTCAAGCTAATAAAAAACATAGTAATAAAACAAGAAAACTGATTTTTAAAGAAACTGCAATACGAGCGATCGAATATCTGATATTCGATCGCTTAGTTCTTAAAACTTGTAACCATGAGATGCGTTTTTATTTTTTAATCATTACAAAACTATGCGAAATTGCCGATTCCGTTCTTTTTGAAGAAGTTATACTTATCGGATTCACAAAAGTTTCAAAATAACTCAAAACGGAGTTCCAATAACTTTAAGATTTCTAGGAAAAGAAACGATATGAATTTCAGATTTATAAAGTATTCGAAAACATAATAATAATAAAAATAACCTGCAGAGTAGCTTGTGGCGAGCTGTTGGGGAGTATCGATCCTACGTACCCGAGTGCTCCCAGGGGAAGCTCCTGTTTTTCATCTCTGGCTTGCTTTCAACGGCCGGTTAGAGTGGAGTCGCGAGAGTTTTATGTTGGAGGGTTGGGTGTGAAACGTAAGTGGTTAGTGGGCAACGTAATGGAACGCTAAGGGAGCAAATGATCGTTGTTTAAAGCCCAGTAACACCTCTCCGCCCTTTACCCACTCGTCTAGTGTTGCTCACTTGCCGCTTTTTACCCACTATTTTCGGGAGTCCATCTACCTGAGTTGGCTAGTCACCATCTACTTATTGTAACCATGTTATTAACATAGGCCAGGCAGGTCTATCCTTCCCATAAACCTAGTTACCCAATCCACCAACATCTCAATAAGTCAGTGGTGTATTTTTATCCATTGCTACAATGCTCCTACACCAACCGGGGACTGTCCTTGGGTAAACTTCTATAGTATATATACAGAGATAGCCGTCGGGTGGTGAAGGCTGACACATCACAACATTAGATTAATTTTGTCTAACTGGCCTCTACATGTTGGCTTAGGCCCCACCCACGCCTACCAAAAGTCCGGGATTTAATATTCCTGAGATATGGTAAGACATACATAACAATAAATACACCCAACAGTGGGTATCAAGAACTAAGCAGGACTTACGGTCCCAGAACACCCAGAACCCATTAAAAGCATAGGTATTATAAACTTTAATATGGAAAAGGGAGATCCCCGAACTGAACGCTCACTTAAATTACCGACTTTATTAAAATACAGATATGAATATTTATGGATTAACAGCGATATAAAAGAAGCTTGTTTAATTGAATATCACTCCCAATCAGGTAAATTACGGTAAGTAATTAACAAACAAATTATTTTCAATCGATAACGTTTGTCATCAGACAGAAACTAGTTTTAAAATAATACATAATGTGTAGAACACATATGCAGATAAAAAAACTTGCTTAAATGATTATAGACGTTAACATATCATCATCATTGTCAACCAATGTTTAGGAATCACGTAACCTTCCTTGCCTTGCATGTTTCGAAGTTTATTTTGTGTGAATTATGAAAAAAAAGTTGTCGCTCCGATGAGATCATGATCCAATACATAAAGGTAATAAAATGTGGTTCTGTTTATACGCATAAGTACCAACTATCAACGTATGTAGGTACATACAAATGTAGGAATAAAAATAAATATAAATAATCTTCGATCAGTTAAATAATAGATATACCTATGAAGCTGCCGTTCTGCAGTACTGCTCGCTCTAATGTCTGTGCTTGCGGCGGCGTCGTGCACCGGGTCGGTGAATTCCCTTTAACATGGTTGAGGAGGCCGATGTCTAGCACATGCGTCATACTCGTGAACGGGTGCTGCTCGTGTGGACTGATCTGCTCGGACTGTAATCTTTTGTTTGTTTACACCTTTGTGTTATTACTCTAAGGTTTACACTATTTTAAGGCCTTAATTTATTCGTCATGCTTATGGAGGTCATGCAAGTTAATCTAATGCGTAGATTTCATTACTGTAATTGCTTGATTGCGCGATTGTGTTTTTCTACCACGAAATGCTGAAGGCTGGAATTATGCCCGGTATGACGATAGGCTCGCCCCCTATCACATGATGGGACAGAGATACACTCGGCGAAACGTGGGTGTACTGGTTAGACCTCTGCCTACCCCTTCGGGGATTACAGGCGTGAGTGCGTATGCGTGCGTATCCACATAGGCTAGGTACTTTTTTATCCTGGAAAATGACATTCACGCGGGAAACAGCTAGTATCATATAAGTATACAGTTGTGTCATGTGTTCATCTAATTAAGAACAACTAAGTAACACATATCAGCTGACATTGGCCTACTTAGGCTAAGAAATTGTGAGGTCCCTAGGTTCAAATCCCAAGTCGGACTATTACAATTAATGTTAGTTTTCTATTCGAAAAAATCAGTTTCCGGGATTAGAATTTGAGTATGGCGTTAGATTCGTCCCCTGTCACAACATGAGACAAAAATAAGCGCGAACGTGGATACGGCGTTGGTTGCATGTATTAGGCAGACATGCCCCTTCTGAAATACACGCATGAGCTTATATTATAGGATAGTTATTCTATACCGCATTAAAAGGATGATTAAACTCCAAGTCGTGTTATTTCTATATACCTGTTGTTATCCAATCTTGGTACCAGGATCTGCCTACCTGTTAGACGCCTCCACTTTATTCAGTTTGAGCATCCTTCATAGTGATTAATTTACATTCTCGTACGTATATTCTTACGAAACACCAAAATATTTATTATCCTGAAGTTTAATAGACCTGGATTTGTGCCCGACTGGACAGCGACCACATCGTAGGTACACATAGTGAAAGTCCCGCCATAGGGATACCCAGTGTATATCCAATAACTTCAGGCCGGCATAATTCTGCCGACCGTCAAGTGACGCCATCTCTCTTGACGGTTGACGGTATATTTGGACTGCACTGTACTTAACATCAATCAGGTCTGGACTTGATTGACCTACATTGGTGTAGTCACTTTGCCGTGCCAGGGGAAAAAATAGTTTAAAATATAAACATCTATTTATTAATACTGTAACTGAAGTAAGAAAAATATATGATTTTGTACTGGTTTCAGAGACTTGCAACGGTGGGGCGGACTGCATAGCTCTGAATAAATGCTCCGGTCTCTACAGACAGTTGGAGAATGGCAACACACCACAATTGACACGGCTTCTGCGAAGCTTGCACTGCGGCTTTGAGAACGTTGATATGCCCAAGGTATGTTTTATTTCTTTACTAGATTTTGCTCGCGGCTCCGCCCGGGTGAAACGCCTTTTCTTTGAATCAAAGGAGCCTATATCCTAATCCTGGTCATGGTCTGTATGCCAAATTTCATTCAAAACCGTTTAGCCATTAAGGCGTGATTGACTAACAAACATACAAATTTTAAAGACATTAAAATTGTGGCCTGTGGTTACGGAAAATTAGTTTAAGTTTATGAGATTATCATTCCGGCAATTGTCCGTAACCATTCCTTTAAGGTTAGCAGCGCGTTCATGTTTCTTCTGGTATTATGGCCGTACATGGCCGGTGGTGATCAATTGCCGTCAGGTGACCCACTTGCTAGTTTTCCGGTATATGTTATTAAAAAACCACTATTCAGCACATTATTGGCAATGTGGCAGTTTCCATAATACGTATTTTCCTTATCTAAAGCCGCGGTTATAAATGAGCAAATGTATTGCCTACTTATATGACCTGAGTTTCTTTATGGGTAACTTTTCTTACAAAGCTTGAAATAATATAATAAATGTTTAAATAGATACGTAATAATTTCGATTCTGTATTTATTATTTACTTTGCTTGCGGCTCCGCCCGCGTGATCGGCCTTTTCCGGGATAAAAAGTATGTCACCCGGGGATAGTGTAGCTTCCCAACAGTGAAAGAATTTTTCAAATCGGATCAGTAATTTCCTCTTTATATATTAGTATAGAAGTAAGTACCTATAGATAACGTAAGCAAAATTAATAATATTATGTTATATCGGATCAAAATACTATAATGTACTACTAAATTAGTATATGTATATACGTTATAAATACTGAGGTCAATAACTGTCGATAACTTATTTACAAAAGTATCTAGAGTATTTAGAGGAAAAAAAAACTTCTGTAAAATTAAAATCTTTAGGTCATTTTATCTTGAACTTTAATTTTCAGCTCTTTACAAAATAACCTGCTTTACTTAATACCCGTGTTGGGATGTGAGTGGGCCACCAACATCTTAGGCTCAAAGCCAACTTCACCTACACGCGGCTGAACTTGGTTCTTGTTCAGGGTTGTGGAGGTCAAACGACAGGTAGTCGTACATAATACCAAATCTATAGTCAAATCATAATGGGAAGCCAGACAGAAAGAAAGACTAAGATGAAAGATACATATACCCGTATTGTTTGTCCTATACTTTAAATTTAGGTAGATACTAAAATCATCGCTACAAAATGCACTTGAACTATTTCCAGATCTGCTGTCCACCAGAATTCTTAACTCAAAGGAATGGTTTTAACAATGCTCAAAGTCCTGCTAAAGGAGATCCGCTGAGTCTTCTACCCAACAAGCGAGAGTGTGGCATCCAGAACAACGACAGAATTGTGGGAGGTGAACAGACTGACATCGACGAACATCCATGGATGACTTTACTTCGATACGACAAACGTAAGTATATAATACGTGCAAATTAACTTGATCGCCCTAAAGTTAGCCACGAGCTGTGTAGCGGTTACTGTTTTACTTGAGACTTTAAGGTCGATCGGAGGTTAGAGAGCATAAGAAGTGACTTCCTAACCTAACCTAACCTACCTTCAGTCTAGCCAAGATTTTATGCGAGTATTGTACACAAAACAAAATGTTTTTCTTGATAAATTTCGTATAGGATCATTTTTTCTTACCTGTGTTTCTCCGCTATCTTACGTACTGAGTTACATTTCTTATGAAAATATTATAGGTATCAATTTCTAGGAATAAAATTACAAAATTCGCTATAAGAAAGACATTATTTAAATACTTTACGTGATTTATCTCATGTTCGTTCATTTAAGGATAAGGTAACGTATTTATGGTACCTATAATAAATTATTAGCACGATCTTTTCCTTACATTCTCTGAGAAAAAGGTTTAAAAGGACATTTATTAACGTACCCATGAAACTTTAAATCCTGTTGTTTACATAGTCTTTTAATGGCAGCTTCTGGATGGGGATTTTACTGCGGAGGTGTTCTGATCTCTTCAAAATATGTCTTGACCGCTGCCCACTGCGTGAAAGGGTCTGATTTGCCACCAAACTGGAAACTGTAAGTTCTGTTACCGTATATTTTATTACAACCAACCTTTTGAGTAAATGTAAATGCTATACTCACTAAATGTCTTTCGAATTTTCTATCCTGTAATTAGGTAGGTAAGTATGTAAGTGGTAGAGCCACGTTATAGTCAGTTTTGCAGTTAGGTCGGCTCGAATAAAATGATACACCACTATCACAGAAAATCGTCGCGAAAAAGCAAATTTCCTGTTGCGTTTTGTAGGTTCAGTTAAATTTCCGGAAGGCCAAAAATCCTTCCATGAATCTTAATTCCTCATTTCTTTACGACGTACACACTATTCCTCATAGTTATTCATTTACTATCAGGTGACTCATTTTCTTTTTTGACGGCCTTATTAGGTACGACGCTATGCTAAAAGACTCTTAGTACCTAAATCGTATGTAGTCAATAGATATCTGCAGTAATTTTTGAGTGGTAGAGCCAGTTTTGTCTAATGCACGAATGGGCCGGCTCTACCGGGTCGTTACCACTGTCTCACAGAAAACGGACGTAAAGTATGGGCTTGCTGCTGCGTTTCGTACAGTGAGTGAGATATCCGGAGTTCCAAATCCTCTCCCCTTCACAATACCTTCATTATACCATTCCTTTAAGGTCGGTAACGCGATGATTTGATTCTTTCCTTTAAGGTCGGCAACGCACCCATGATTTTTCTGTTACTGTGGGCATAAGTACCTACATGGGCGCTGGAAATCACTTACCATCAGGCTCGTTTGCTGGCCTATGCTATAAAAATAAAAGAAGTCTATTATCTACCAAATGCCGTGCCAGTTAAATATGTTGTATGGTTTAAATTGACCGTTGTAACTTGTATAATTTCAATTACCGAAGTTCATGAAAATAAACCAAAACAAATGCATTTCTGATATGTTGCGCATATGGTTACGCATTTAAACATAATCATAAGTTTGAAATATACGATAGCATAAGTCGCAGGTCAGGTGGCCATATCGTAACTACATTTTATCCGTAACTTATAACTAGGTATGTAGTTATATGCTATAGGCATTCTCATGCCAATATTACGAAAGCATTTCATATTTTTTTTATATCACGCTAATTTTACGAAATACTAATATTACGTTGGAAATACTACATAATATAATAATAATATAGCCCTGTATTAAATACGTTCAACAGTTGGGCACCGGCCTCCTCTACTGAACAAGAGGGTTAGGCTTTAGTCCACCACACTGGCCTAATGCGGGTTGGCAGACTTCACATACCTTCGAAATTGATATGAAGAACTTCTCTGGTATACAGGTTTCCTCACGATGTTTCCTTCACCATTAAAGCAAATGATAATTAACAATGAATACACACATAAATTAGAAAAGTCAGAGGTGTATGCTCTTGAGGCTGGTTTCGAACCTGCGACTTTCGTCTCGTCAGTCCATACCACTCCCCGCGGAGCTATCACTACTGCATAATATAATGCTAAACATATTTTTCCAGTTTATGTACCGATTCTTTTAAATCGGTGGTGAAATAACGCTTCTCACACAATCGGGTAATAATACAATAAAAAGCCTAAAAGTAATAAAGATTTGTTTAGAAGGTGGTAGGTCCCTCATATGCGAGAGGCCGTCTGGGTAGTTACCACCGCTTTATCTATTTCTGCCGCCAAACAGCATTGTGTAAGCACCGTTGTGTTTCGGTTTGAAAGACATTGGAGCCAGTAAAATTGAGTCTTAACATCCTATGCCTCGGGGTGACGAGCGCAGTCTAGTGTTATGCAGTGCTTTGTAATTTAAAGTTCTGTGTTATGTTGCTTCTGTTTATGGGCAGGCGTTGCGCTTACCATCAGGCAAGCGACCTGCTCGTTTCGTTATTCAAGCTAATAAAAAAATACATACAAAGAACCGAAAACGTTGCGATTTGTTTGTATTTTGTAACTAGCTGTCCCTCGCAGTTTCACCGCAGGCATGTTACTGCCCTGCTCCCTGCGTGAAATACTTATAAACTTTCCGGAATAAATGATCTATCTAATACCGTTGATTACATATACATACGCTGATACTGAGCATTTCGTAATAGAAAAACTCAATACCACTTTAACCGACCCGGGGATCGAACCCGAGACCTCAGCGTTTACCTCAATCGTAACGCGTACACGCATTACAACTGCGCCACCGAGGCAGTCAGTGTTACCGTTGATTAGTTTGAAAGAAATAAGCAAACAAACAAATAAACAGACAGACGCAGATAGCGAATTTGTTTTTGTTTTAGAATGTAGAGTCACACAGAAATGCGAAAACTCAAAGTAATGAACCATGTATTTTTCGGTGTCTGTTTCACAAAGGCAATGATTTCCATCTCATTTCGATGGAGAGAGTTTATCGCATGTCACAACTCACAAACAAGAAAATTACAGAAATCTCTTATTCACCAGGCCGCATTATAGTATTAGTATAACGAATCACAATGACACGGCCTCGTAAATTGCGATTTTCTGCGGGTATAGGATATGCAACATGACATATATCGCGCGCGCGAGAGAGATAACTATCGACGACAAATACAGCGGTTAAAACTTTAAACATTCGATAAAATTACGTCATGTTAGGGTTGGTAGACAAAATACCACAGCCAGGTTGATAGTATCTATTATTTTTTCTACTTTATGTTTACTTTTGACATAACGAGTCGAGTATTCTACGCAACCATATTAGCTACGATATACCTAAAGAGATAACTAAATAAAACTGGTTTTTATGACAAAACGAGTGGACAAAATCATCTCGTTTTGCATATAGCGTGGTAGAGCCACGCTGTAAACACTTTTGTCTACCGCATGAATGGGCCGGCTCGTCCAGGTCGTTACCAGTCTCACAGAAAACTGACGTGAAGTAGCAGCTTGCTGCTGCGTTTCGTACGGTGAGTGAGATATACGGAGGCCCAAATCCCGTTCTCTTCCCATTCCCTTAATTATCTCTTACCATTAGGTGACCCACTTGCTCGTTTGCCGACCTATGCTATAAAAAAAAGCTAAGCCCCTGTTGTATTCTCGCCTATGTTGTAAGAGAATACACCATATGAATGAGGTTAGTCAAAATTGTAGCTAAGTTATATATAAAGGTCATACGAACTAGAATCAGTAGAAATAACGTTATACCTAATGGGTTCCAGGTCACAGGTGCGTCTTGGCGAATGGAACACTTCGAGTCAAGTAGACTGTGTGCATGACGACTGCAGCCAACCTGTACAAGATATACGTATAGAGCAAATCATTGCACACGAGTCGTATGACCCCGAAGATAATCATCAACAAAACGATATAGCATTATTAAGACTCGCAGAAAATGCCCGGATTAATGGTGAGAACCGTTTTTGTTATAAAAAAACAATTGCAATTGAAACACTCAAATTGTTTTATAGAATACTAAATATTCACAGGCCGTTATTGTGCTTGCATATCGATACTTTGTTTTATAAAGTGGCATAGCCACGTTGTTGACAGTCTTGCCTACAGCATGAATTGTCCGGCTCGATTAGGTTATTACCACTGTGTAAGAAAATCGACATATAGTAGCGGCTTGCTGCTGCGTTTCGTACGATGAGTGAGATTTACGGTGGCCCAAATCCCCCATCCCTTTATTATCCCTTACCTTTATTGGTATTGTGGGCGTTCATGGGCGGTGGAGATCACTTACTATCAGGTGACAAACTTGCACGTTTGCCGGCCTATGCTATAGAAACGATCTGCCTGGCGTTATCCAAGCATTGGCCTGGGTTCGGCTTTCTGCTTGGACGCTTTCACTTCGCCTGGCCTTGAGCATCCTCCGAAGAGAGACTATTGACTCACGTATCTTAACTTGACCGGCCATATTCTCCATGACCGCACAAATATGTAACGTGCATGCTTGACGTTAACTTCCTGAAGTCCGGGGCCATATTAATTCTCTACTATATTTTGCTCGCGGCTCCGCCCTCGTGGAGAGCCTTTTCCGGGATAAAAGTAGCCTATAACCGTCTGCAGGGTCTCATCTCTCTTTATAACAAAATTCATAAAAATCGGTTCAACGAAGCCTAAGAAACAAACTCACTTTCGCATTTATTATTTATTAGAATGACCGTATAATCTCGTAACGCGACTGTGTTACGCCAACTTCACACAATGCTATTCTTTTTAAGCCAATGCCAAATGTTCATATCAGGCACGTAAATTTGATATTGGCTTAGAAAACATTACTAAATGGCAAATTTACGCCACACGGTCATGCAGAATAATGCTCCGGGTTGAAATTTGTAACTTCAACCGCCCTCTAAACTATTATAAGTAATTTATTATTTTTATTTTTACAGATTTCGTAAAACCAATATGTCTGCCGACAACCAATGACTTGCGACAGAGTAGTTTCGAAGGCTTAGAAATGGAGGTGGCTGGGTGGGGTAAAACAGAAACTCGTAAGTAAAATATTTATAAACGATTTTTTAGGCCTATCGCCATACCGCACACAAAAATTCAACCCCGGGGAACTAGAGTGTGATTTCTTAAATAGAATTCAACCCAACATGGGATTCAACTCAGGTCCTTATGGTGTCTCAGCCTAAGTAGTCTGTCATTAGACCAACGCTGCAATGATATGATACTTAATACTTACGAGCACACTTTATTACATTTTGAATTAAACTGCGTCGAGAAAACCTTGAAGTATTGACGTCAGTTAGTCTATGAGCTAATGGGATGTGCGTTAATATTTGTTTATGCCAATGAATGGCTAGCTAGACCAGCACATCAGGCTAAGATGGTTAGCGTCACGACTGACCAATGACTATACCTAAACAAGACTCAGAAGTTCGAATCCATAATTAACGAAAGACTGCATACATTATTACGTCGAAACTAGCATATTTTTGTGTGACTACATAGCATTTGTGTAACTACGTAGTCATTCTAGGCCTATCGTCAAGAAGGACTTATACATTTTAGGGATATCGAAAAGGTATTAATTTTTTATCAACAGCAAGACTTGAATTCAGAATGAACATGAACTTTTTTGTAGCATAATGGCAAATGATCGAGTGGGTCACCTAGTGGTATCCATATCAGAAGAATCATGGGATGGTTGCCGACCTTACTTTTACAAAGGTTTTCTGTGAGACAGTGGTAACAACCTGGTCGAGCCGGACCATGCTATATACAAAACTGTCTACAGCGCGGCTCTACCATTTTTATCCCCCATTCAGGTTAGGTTACAGTATAGTGTCCTTGGATTTATACTGATCCGTAGAATATCCTAAGCTACCAGAATATATTACTATAGCATTATTCATGGCATCATTGTAAATGTCCTAATTCAGTAGGATTTTATACTTCAAATAAGATTATGAAGAATTATGCTAACCGCCTGTTTTACCTCTGATTAATGCTACTTAGCAAATTAAATAGGTATGACACGTTGATAGAGAAATCACGCTCTGACATGTATACCTAAAGAACAATGCCTGCATGAACATTGTGAAATAAACTAAGTAGGTACTTTATAATAAAAAGCTTTGACATCCATTATGTTGGATTTTGGCAGAGAACATGGATAGTAGCCTGCGCAGTAGAAGACTTGGCGGCATCGGCCCTTCAGGTTACAGTTAATACTTAGGAAGCTACTATTTTAGTTTTATATTTTCTATTTCCCCTTTTATTATCAACAGTTATTCCTAGCATGATATTTCTTCGGTGGAAAATACGATGCTGAACTACGCTGAATGAATTGCATGTAGCCTATATTAAACTCCTATAAATATGTCTGTAATCATATTTACCTACCTGCTAAAACGTATATTCCGCATTCGTAAGACCTTTTTGCCATGCTTAATGCTGCATGGGATTCCCGCTATGCGTGGATATTTTTCTTGGAAAATCGTCTTACAATTATTTCATTCCAGGTACAGAGTCTGACGTGAAGCTTAAGGTTCGCGTGCCTGTAGTAAGCAGGAGTCATTGCGCAAACGTTTACGAAAGGGTGGAACGCCAGATTACTGAGAAGCAACTTTGTGCTGGCGGAGTTGAAGGTAAAGATTCATGTAGAGGCGACTCTGGCGGCGCTCTTATGGGACAGGCGCCAAGTGCTAACAACTGGATGGTACTAGGCGTGGTCTCTTATGGACCTTCACCTTGCGGCACAGCAGGTTGGCCAGGCGTCTACACACGTGTCGGGGCATTCATGAACTGGATATTATCGAATTTACGACCTTAGGCAATACTATCAACAGTCGACTGATGATATTTGTTGTGTAAATAGAATTTACGAAAATAATTTTTCATATTTTGTTATTATAATGCATTTTCTTCCCATTTTAAGTTATATAATTAGATTGTATTTTAAAACTGTGATGTTATGCAGTTTAGTCACAAATATGTGCCATGAAATTGTACTTTTAATCCATACTCACTGCAACGTGTGAATGAATTGTCTTGCCAATGAACGTGTATAGCGTTCATATACAAATGTGATTTTCATAGAAAGAATTTTAATAAAAATATCTTACTGTAACCCGAAATTTAATTATATAACGATTCGCGAGTTAAGCATCCCTTGGGCGGTCAGTCTATGGATAGGTGACCGCTCAGTGGTATTTCAACTGAGCGTCTCCGTGCATTGGAGCGTGAGTAAAATGTCGGTCCCTGTCAAAAAAAAACAATATTATACGGTCCCAGTTGTTATCAACTGACAGGAGTTAAGACTAAGTCGGCAGCCTTAGGACGGCTAGAAAACTTTGACACTAGGCTGGCCACTAACCATTGGATATACCAAAATAGATAGATTTGCTTCACCCATGGTCCTGGAAATTAGTTTCTTCTCCGCACTATCTAACTGCCTGAGTTATAAAGAGAGATAATCTATTACAATGTAATATTATGTGCGGAACCAGTGACGGCGACCGCCGACGGCCTCCCGCCATAGGGGGCCCTCGCAAGAAAGTTTTACTAGTTATTAAAAGCTTAGTTGTTTCTGTACACGTACACGTAAGTAGTAATTATCCAGAGTCGTCTGGCTACACTGGGAATGTTAGTCGATTCCGCGCAGAAGACTCAGGGAATCCCCGAGTCGTTAATTTGGATTAGTTTGTGTAATTTTTGAATAGCAACAATTTACAATACCTACTCGAATATTCATACATTAGTGTATAATTTGTCTCATTTAATTTAAAGTTTTATTTCTAACTAGGAAATTAAAGTCATCGCAAAGCCGATGTCGCCGACATCCACGTTAGGTCTAGCGCCGCCTCTGTGCGGAACAGCTGTAGATACCTCTGTACCATGATTCAGAATATAAATAACTGGTTACTGCCCGTGTAGCAGCGTTCGTAACACGGAAAACGTTATTTTAGGTACTATGCATTCTCCCAGAAAATAGGACTGTTTAGCAAGATATTAGGGCTTATAGTCATCAGGTCCTGGTGGAAATACCTATGTACGAGAAATCCGACGAAGCAAAACTTTTAAAAGTATGATTGTGTCATTAAAAAAGCTAATGGTGCATTTGGTTGTCTAAATTACGTATTGGCAACTACGGTATCGATTTCGAAATCAAACAGATATAAAACAAATAAGTCAAAAGACGACCAACTGATAAATATGGGCATATAGTCACAAATTACAAGAAAATAAAGTCTATGTTACTCATGGATAGTGTAACTTTCCGAGTGGTGAAAGTATATCTAGAATCGGCTTAGTAGTTCCAGATAATATTCCTCACATTGACTACAAAATCGATATCTGTGGGGCCCAGTAGTCACAAATCGCAATGAAATTATGCTACATCGTCTTTGTTACCCACGGATAGTGAAATATTTTAAATCGGTTCTGCCCCCTGTTAGACGAGATGGCTTTCTACAATCGTTAACACGTGACTTAAAGTTGTGATATGTAAATCCCATACATATTTTAGTTTACTATTATCGTTAACGATTGTAGAAATCCATTTTGTCTAAGGGGGCTGCAGGTCCAAAAAATTACCCCACACCTTGATTGTGGGCTCCTTTTCTCCGCACTTAGCCCGTTGAATGTCAGGCCATTGTGCGTTACCCCACACCTAATATAAACTAATATTTATATAATATGCTTTATTTACTTAATAGGACAGATAAAACGACGCGGCCTGGGCAACCGATAAATCCGGAAAACATACGATAGTATTCAGGTACATCCTATTACTCATCATGTTGATTTATCATATACACCCTTATCGTACAAAAATAAAAGTATTTAATTTATGCATATCAACTTCGCGAGTCCGTGGCCCGTGCACGATCCCCATACTATGTCCTAAGCACAGATGTCATACGAGGGCTTAGTTATTTGCCAATTATATAGGTACAGATTATGCTACTTAAATACTATGATTAAGTAAAAGTGAAGTCAGTGAACAATTACTTTATTTAAGCAGACTTATAACTACAGAATACAGACCTAATTGAGCAACAACAATGTATTGTACACTTCAGTATAATTACATTCCATGATCTCATTCTTATTAGTGACTGCAACTCCTTGAGAATATTTAAATTTTATAGGAGCCGTGTAATAATAATCTATTTTATAATGGTTTGCCAATTCAATATAGGTATATACCATAGATAAAGGGTAATATAATAGACTTTAATCTAAATAATAGATACATTATGCATTTAGCGAAAGACAGAGAAGTGGAAGGAATGGAGGGCGGCATTTGCCAAGCAGTGGGACAGTGAAGGCTAATCAATCCCCATATCCCGGCTAGTGCCAGGGTCCGCTTTCCCATTGACGTTTCCACTTCGCCCTATATTGAGAATAAATAAAATCAATACACCCGACAGTCACCACATATTCCTGACCCCACACTAGGATAACTTGTAACAGTAACTATGAGAGTCTTACGATCTCATAATACCCAGAACTGAAACAAAAATTAGTGAACACACATGTCTCGGTGTAAGGATTGATCCCGCGGTCTCTCGCTTCACAGCCAGCAGCTACTCGCCCGCTACACCACAGAGGATGTTAAAGTAAATCACAAAATGTGCTCACTGATTTCAAATGATGTAGGTCTGCAACCCAAGTTAGGATCTTGGGTAAATTTTAAAATGAAAGTTATCGAATTTTATTCAAATTGTAGAGGCGATAGACCAGACTGTCTAGACGGATGTCGCGGGTTCCAATTCAACCCTCGACTTTTTGTGTGTATTCGTTGTTTATTATCGCCTTCACTGGCGATAATAAACAACGAATACACACACACATTAAGAAAAACATCGTGAGCATTTCGCCTACCAAGGATGGACTAATACCTCTATAAGTAGAAGAGGTATGTTGCTCAACAATGGGACTAATACAGGGCTGATAATATTAATATTCATTACAATGTCAGCAATCGTGAAACACTACGCACATTTGTACCTACATTCCGATAAAATTTATCATTTATACACAACACTCATTCATTAAGTATTTGACATATTACGCAATAAGCCATTGATACAAGGAATCCAAAACAATTAATCATTGTCCGACAGAGACATATTGCAAAATGTCTAGGTATGTACCTACAACAATGCAATCAGTGACAATCACCAGTGTCACTCGCTTGCCTTTGTACAGTAACAATATTGGAAATCTTGTCTGTACCAAATATTCTGTTTTAAATATAAGTAAAAATATACAAATAAAACAAATTTTTATTTTAATATTTAATGAAAATTACAATAAAATAAATATTTTATAATACTATATGTATATCCATCTTGATCTATTCTCCATTTTGGCCACACTTCACGCCAAAACATTTTCCAGTCTTATCATAAAACTTAAAGTGATGAAATATATTACTTTCTTTTATAATGTAACAAAAATATGTATACACTAAATAAAAATACATCTAAATAACCTTGGCACGAAATTATTATGTTTGTACTCAATCATATTTTACCGATTTAGGAACTTCCTAATATATTTATTATCATTTTTTGGCTAATATTTATATCAGAGTATAATAAGGGGTATTAAATTTTCTTATGACTAAGATGTATTTATTTTATATTGATATAATATGTTAATGGTACTTACTATATGACAATGTTATCTACCAGGTGAATGTAAAACTCAAGTCAATACTGTTATAATTAAACTAATAAACATTTTAATAAAAATTAATGTATTACAGGTTTACGTAACAAACAATTTAAATCTATAATAACTTATCAAAAACTTTTGTACTCTACTATGATTTATTTGGAATTAATGAATTTGAGATATTATCCTGAGATTCACAAGTTGAAAGTTCCAGTAATTTATTTTATTATAGAGATAAAATCATTACTATTTTACATATGAAACAACTTTTTAATTTTTATTGTATGAGATAGATTGATTTATTAAATGTTAATAGCGATTAAAGTTAATAAAGGTGATGTGAGGGTATTATGGAGGATGGATGAAGTGACTAACTTAGACCCAGCCTAATTATTTTGTGTGTGTTAAAAACTTAAGTAAAACATAGCTATCATAATATTGAAGAGTGCCCTTGGAATGTTTAAAATGATTATTTTTTTACTAGCCTGAATGATGAAGCCTGCAGGTCGCCTGATGGTTGTCACGCCTGCCCATAAACAGACACAACACCACACAGGACTTTGAATTACAAAGCACTGTATGACACTCAACTGTTTTCATCACCCTGAGACATCAGTTAAGTATTACAGTGCCTAGTAATTTCACTGGCTGCAATGTCCTTCAAACTGAAAAGAACAGTGCTTAAACACTGTTGCTTGGTGGAAGAAATAGAAAATGTGATGATATTAGTCCAGGCGGCCTCTCGCATACGAGGACCTACCTTATATACCAATATATGTATAAACAGAATAAAGGAACAGCATAACACTATTATTTATATTCTATGTACATATAGTATATGTCAGTAATACTTTAATAAAAAGCTTAATTATACATATAAAATATTTTCTAAAATACATAATGTGTAAATGGAATGTTGCATGGAACATGTAAAATAAATTAATTAAATAGCAGCAAAGTTGGATAATGTATAGAAAAATAATTGTGTAAAAATAGCTCACCTTGACAGATCTAATAACAGATTACATTTGCATAAGATTTCATTATGCATAATGTTGACACACTTTTTATTCAAACTTTGGAGTCACTTTTCATTTATCATATTGAATTGAATATGATATTCAATCCTATATAAAATTTGCTGCCTGAATGGGACATCTCTGATGGCATCCTTATTAAAACCAAATACATATAATGAATGTCCATAACAAGAAGCCCTATAAAATATCAAATATAAATGATTTGTGTCTTACTTTGAGCCTGAAAGCCTCTGAATTTTCCAATATAAAGTTTTACCAATAGGTAGGTATTTTGTTAAAAGTGAACTTAAGATGCAGCTGCAATTTCTACAGGAAGGTCCTTGGATACTCCCTGGCCATCATCAGTCTCAACAACTTGCTCATCACCCCACGCTTCCTCAGTATTTTCTTCAGTGCAAATCTCAGTTGTACCATTTTGCTCACCATTCAGTTGACCATTGTTTGTAAGCAATCCTTGCAACTTCAAGCCAAACTCAGCATCTACATCAGAAACACCTTTCACCAACCTGTCTTGTTCCTCTTCAGACCAGGTTGGATACCATTCATTAAATAATTTGATCTGTAATAAACAAAATGGTTGGTCAGATTGTAAATTACTATTCCTGCTAATAGAGGCAGATAAAGGCTTCTGGGAGATTATTAGTGAGATTCTGGGGTGGGCCAGGGAGTCCCAGCCCACCTGCTTGCTACACCCTTGAGTTTTTGCAAAATGTATTTTTCTGTGCTAATTCATGTAAACCATTGAGACAATGGTGTTGCCATTTTGTTTTTTGCACAATATGAAAAAAGTACTAACCCGACATTGAAACAAGCTAACTGGCTTATCTTGGCAGGTCATGTTGGACATTGCAGCTGCTAGCTGATCTGGTTTGTCTCCCTGTGCTGCAGCTATTATAGGCAGGAAATCTTCCCTCTGCAGCTCGCTGAATTCTCCAAACCACTGGAGCATGTACCGTAACTGAGCTCCTGATGTTAAGCCTGGTGCTGACATTCTTGGTCCTAGGGGTCGATGATCACCTGAAATTTTTGATATATGAACATAAAGCAAATGGTTAAGTAATCAAATAGGGTGAAAAGGCACACATGTGTGTGAAATTAAATTCATATTGAGTTCTTTACACAGATGGATTTTTACCTCCAGATTATTAATTTAATTTTACATCTGTTCCTTGTTTTTAGGCCCACTTGCACAACTATCCTAGATTGGGTTTAACCCACTAAACTTATTTACTTGTGTCAAATTTTCATACAGTTTGACATTTCTTAAACTGGATAGTGCATTAAACTTGATTTAGAAATGTGGCCCTAAATGTTGTAAAGAGATCAGTGATAAATAATTATTAATTCATAAGCTGTCCTATCCATGGTTCATTTTAAGTTTTTTTTAGACTTTACTAAACACTAATAATTGAATTATAGTTTTAATTTTCGCCATAAAAAAACAGAGTACTATTTTGAACTAGGTATTCTTTTTTTGTAAAATTTATCTATTGCACCTGTCTAGGATCATAAGACAATCGCCTCTCACTTTTAACAAGTAGGTACATAGCTTGCATATATTTTAATGTGTTACTTTGCCACAAAACTTACTTTCTGGAGTAACAGGTAAACAAACATTGGATCCAAACATTAAGCCCATTGTGATTTGACAACAAAGTTATGAAGAAAACACGACACAATTTTTATAATGCAGTTCACTGTGCACTTTCCCACACTGATTGCGACTTGCGACTGAGAGAAATAACGTTAAGCAAGGTTAACCACCTAACGTAATTTCACCTTTCAACTTGTTACATCAGTATTTTCACTTTCTAAATGTCCAATTAACGTGTCTTTAATACATATGGTATATTTATGTAACCAATAATTTGTAAAAAGTAATGAAACGAGTTTAATACCAAGTTAATACCTATATATTTTTTGTGTTTACTGTTTACTGACCTTTTGATGTAAGTATATCTAGTCGATCAGAAATCAAATCAATTTACTTTCCACCAAAGAATATTATACTCTCTGCTTTCCACTGTCTGTTAATCACAGACTACTTAGAAAGAACTGACGTTCTGCTATGAATGCAATTAAATGAATATGTTTTAGGCTTTTTATCACACAAAATACAAAATAAATAAAAGTACTTACTGTACACAGCACACAGGGAATAAATACTTATTTTACGTATCTGGATACTTGTCCTTTAAGCCCGTCTTAGATATTTTTGATTATTCCTTTAGGTCATCTTAGGTAGTTTCTAATATGAACAAGGGTGTGGCATATTTCAAGTTCATGCCGGAATTTTGGTGTTTTATTTCAAATTTCAATATGATGCTTCTCAGATGAGTTTCTTCAGGTGAATCGAAAGCACGTCGATCAATACCCTTAGTCAAAAATGACCTAATATGACTTATTTCAATGTTTCCATACACTGTTCATCACCATTTTTAGCACAAATCCGCTCTACTTATACAAAAAACACAACTCTAAACGAGTTTAGAAATAAAATAAATTAAAAGACAACCGTACTGTCAAAATTCCCGCTCCCTACACACACACGCAAACATATGCGTTCACAGTAATCGAATATACGATAAATAGGATGGACCGCGATTTTGTGGACGTAGTTTGCCTATATTATTTAAGTGCATGCCATTTCCATTTAAACGGTTCTCCGTGAATAAATTCTAGGACAGAGTCGTTGCCCCAGTCGCATCTTGATTTTTTAATGAATTTATTATTAGTAGCTAACGCACACTCAACTGGACTTTGCGCAAGTGTACTGCAGGCTACCCAAACATTTGAACTTTGAAGTACTTTGAACGCTTTGATGTTCGACACGGGATGTGGCAAAGTGCAAATCTGTGCTCAAACTTTGCACAAATACGCAAATACCCTTGCGTGTGGCAACCCTTCGCGAATTTTTAGTTAAATTGAATTATGTCTGGGCGGCTGTCTGGCGCCCCTATTGAATTTTGATACTTTCAGTGCTGCCTATCTATACTTTACCTACAGGCTACAGTCAAATATAAAAATTGAAAAAAATCGATATATTTTTACTTAAACTTACACACTTTTTTATTTTACTTGTTGTCCATTGATACATGAGATTCCACGATTTATAAAAGGATACAATCCACTATCCAGTTACTCCGTTTTTGTATCAAACAAAGCTAGAGTCGAATGAATATAATTTTTCACTGCTGCGATCTAGCGATCGTGATCTCTACCCCCAATCCACGCGATCTTGCGTCCCGCGATCGCTATAGTACTTCCAGTCTATCTGAAGGTGCAGCGTCGGGCCGCTATGTATTTAAGAATTAATCTAAGTACTTTTCAAATCTGAAAACGATCAGACAACGATCTACCTACTAAACGAATGACAATGGCGATGGGATAATTATACTAAGGAACGGCATTTATACCAATACTTTCCGACGGTTCGCGATCGTCTAACAAAATCTTGGCAGGAGTTTATTATACTGTTCTCATTTAAGTTGGTTGATTCGCCCATGTACCCATGTTCTACACTTAACTACCGGTACGAACAATCCGCACATCATATTCTTTGGGAGTGTAGTCTCTGGCAACAAGAGCGCAACATTATGTTAGACAGTATGCAATTAACATCTGGAGTTGTATACTAGGATCTTGTGGAAACTAGGAAGAATTTTCGTGCTTTCCGGCGTTTTGTCATACCTACGAGTATTATTGGAAATAAGTTTAACAGCTCACGTGATAGAACCCACTTATGGCCGTTCCCTATATTCTGTCTGTCTCTAGTTTTGCTATACCGGCGATAGAAAATTTTATCTATATTCCGTTTTACCGTCCCAATAAACTTACTAATAATAGGTAATCCTATTCTTCATTGCTGTCTACCGATGTGAGGACTGATAGCTGACTACAGATATACAACACTATGAAAATGACAGTTCAAGCGTCCCAATAATTTTTATGTGTTATCTGTCGATAAAGTTATTTAGTTTTTTCTAAAATTCCCATAAATAAAAATAATGCACCGTTTTGATAATATTAAATTAAGTGCAAGAGACATATAAATATTTGTTAATGCGAACAAAATAATTCCCCACTTCAGTAAAATCCCCCAAATTCGCTTGGGATTTTTGTTCAAAGGACTTGTATTCAGAGCCGTAATGTATTGACAGTAAAACGCTTCGTTATTACATTGTGTTTTGCAACATAATAAGTATTTCTCGTTATTATTATTTCATTTACAGTGGTAAAAAATAAGAATTATAGATAAATGTTAAATTAATACTTATATTTCTAATCTAAATCATATCTTAGTTATATATTATATAGTTCCTCTTTCTCAGCTTGTATGAACATAACGCACAAGAGGGCCCAGATAGACTGCCTCTCTATTGCTATCATAGTATCCGACGTGCATATCTAAAAAATAGGGACGATTCCAAGCAGTAGATAGAACAATACGGATGTTTGACGATAGCTATCTATCGTGAAATTGAAGATTAATATTGGGAACGGCCATTAATGACATCCGTGGTGCTTTATATCTGGCTTTTCTAGTTGTAACTGAGGTTAATGCCTCCTTTGTTCATTATTTTGTCTACCGCTTTGCTATGGAGGGAAGTGGACAAATAATATTTCCAACTCCTCCTTAACTTTCTATTTGATTAATTTCGTTGCGGGACAAAGACAATTTAGCATTTCCAGAGACTCGCCGACTTCACTGCTTCACTGCACTGCTCGGTGTCAACAAAAATGCGTGCCACTATCGATCCTGGTGCATATTAGCTACAGTGGCGGGTGTGTGGGCGGGATAGTCTTGTGCGCGTCGGATCATCAAACGTTTGCGTCAGATGTTCAAGGAAACAATTCCCATTTTTAGTAGCAGCCCGCAGGTAAAATATATAATGGTAATTGACAAATAATAAAAAGAAGTTATAATTATATGCTTTATATTTATTTTATAAACAAATAAAAAAATATACTACATTATTTTCTAACACGTTAGGCTGCTTAATCGTTGCGTACACCGTTTAAAAATAAAGAAAATCTATGCTTAATCATTCAACACTGGAAAACACAGTTTGTACTACAACATACTAATCTAGTCCTTAAAATAATACAATATTTAGCATTTTATGGCCTATCCGATCCTCTTGCTTCTCCCTGTTTTACAATATCACAGATAGACAGCTTGAAATTGATGTGTGGTACTTATAGGAAAAATATATTGTTAGGAATTAAATTGTCTAATAACCAGCCTTGAAATGGGCACTCTCGATGCAATACAGTAAGAGCAATTAGTGCATTTACTGTACCTAAATCCCCAGGATTGTCCAATATTTGAACAGCCTGAATTCCGTCTAATCATTGCTGAATGAAAGATAAGGTTTCGGGCTGTCGTAAGTTCATCCACCGACTTTAGGACTAGAGCGCTCAACGATAATAAAATCACGCGATGCTTTGATTACATATTATTTTAAATGGCGGCTATATTATTTTCCACCCTTTGCCTACAAATGTCCATCGACTATCGTGGATGTAAGTACTTACTGCTTAAATTATGTAGGTACTACTTAAAAGTGTCAAGCGATTATATTGTCGTAGTGCGCTAGACTTCAAACTATCATAATACTTTCTCGGTCCTCCAAGCTCCTTATCACGGAGAATCTCTTAGGTTCCCATAATATAACATTATAGTGAAATAAGATTTAAGGTAGTTCAGAGGCTAAGTCAAATAGTAGAGCTTTTAAATTAAGCTTTATCTCAATAGGGAGAGATAGTTTATTTCGAATTTCTTCATTTGAATCCGAGTATGGTGTTGAAAAATTGGACGCAGGTGGCATAAAAAACATATGAAATGTTTTGTCTGTTGACTAGAGTTCAAAACCGTACTTTACAATATAATAATGGCAGGGAGCATACATCGAATTAAAGCGGACTTTATCACTGTGAGGTCCGCAAAACTGACGTAGGTAGTAATTCAAAATTAATACCTGCAGTTCCACATTTTGTCTTATTTTTTTTAAATTATTTTCTAATTGTTTACCGCATTGCAGACGTATTTTAATCTGAGAAGAACTATAATAGGTACTAATTTTGAACGAGTATTCATATTTTACGTTGTTTTTTTTTTAAATCACATTATAATCATTATCAGAGCAACATATTTTATACATTTCCAATCGTAATGCATTATTGAGCGTTTCTCTGTAAGTATTCTCTGCTTTTTTCCATAACATTCAAAATGGGGATATCTTCAAAACATGCTTAGTCTAAAATTAAAGTATTATATCACAATAAAATAAATAAAATATTGTCATTTGGTCTTAGCCAACGTTTGTTGGCATCGTATTTTATGTACATTATTACCAGCTTAATTAGGTACCAATTTTTTTTATTGTGAAGTTTTTTCCACTGGAGTAGGTATTTATAAGCAAGAAAATAAGAAATAATACTTTCACAGTAGGTACATATAGTACAATGCCTTCTTTCTCATTAAATCTTAGTCGTGGGAGTGTCCATGGTCGCCGCCGTGTGAGTGGCTGTGCGAGTGACCAGCTGCAAAAAATAATAATGTATTAATTAATAATCATAAACGAAGATCATTTCGTAAAAGAAGAATCACATTTAATTATTCCCACATCATTTATAGAGACGCCTTTTCGATTGAATTATATTATTACTAGCTGTCCTGCGCGGTTTACCCGCAACTACAGCAGCGCTACCTACCGGGTCCAATTGTGAATCTAAACCGTCCAGAGCGCCACCCAAACGCATACAAAAAAAACATTTAAATCAGTTCAACCGTTTAGGAGGAGTTCAGTCACATACACACGTACAGTAGAATTATATATATAAAGATATCTACCCTAGAATCCATTTAAGTAATGGAGGAATATAAGAATTCTTACTTCAATCTCCTAATTGGTCTAGAGGTAGTGTACTTCGGCTGTGAAGCCGATGAGGTACTGTGGTCTACCTTCAGGACATTTGCGTTAATATTTCGAATTGATTAATAAATATACGTGATTGGTCAGGGATTAGATTTATGCCCCATATGAGTTTTTACAGCATAGGCCGGCAAACTAGCACCCACCACCATTCCACCGCCCATGCACGCCCACAATACCAGAAGCATCTTAGACGCGTTGCCGACCTTAAAGGAGAGGGATAATTAAGGGATTGGTAAGGGGTGAGGGATTTGGGCCTTCAGACATCTCGCTCACCGTACGAAACGCAGCAGTTAGTCGCTACTTTACGTCGGTTTCCTGTGAGACAGTGGTAACGACTCGGTCGAGCCGGCCCATTCATGCTGTAGATAAAACTGTCTACAGCGTGGCTCTACCACTAGCAAGAATATTTCATGATAAGATAAATTCATATAAAGGTATTATTATAATAAGGTCATAGGCGATCCGTTGGTACAATTACATCTGAGGTACAGCACATCTGATTGTTATAAGATGCAAGGCAAAATAATGTTTAAAGAACTTACTCAACATCTGCAGTCCGAACATAATGAAGAATCCGACTAGAGATGCAACATATTGCAGAATTCCCGACCTCTCGCCCTTCCAAATCTCGAAGAAGATGACATAAATCAGGGTTCCTGATGCCAAACCCTGTAACACTACGGATGAAACTCCAGCAGCAGTAGCGCCCTGTCCACCGACAAGAAGCAATCCGATGCCGATACCCAGAGGAGACACAAGGGCGAAGGTCGTAATGTAAACAATCATCAGCCAGGTCTTCGTGCGGTTGGCAATCAGTTCCACTCCAATACAAAATGCGATGACTAGTTTGTGGGCTGAAACTGCTCCCAACATATACCTGTAACAAAATGTGATAAAAATATAAGTATTAAAAACAGTACAAATGTAGAAACCTTTGGTATCAGTATTCTGTAATTCAGAGTTCTGAGTGGTTAGGCGTAGCGCTTACTATCCTACGAGCGATCTGGGGCCCGAGTCTGCTAATTTAAGTAAGTTAACATTTTGACAACTATACATACGCACTCACGCTCGTACTCCTCGAAAAGGTAGACAGAGGTGTAACTAGTACACCCACATTCACAATCCACAATCGCCGAGCTTATTTCCGTTCTATGATGTGATAGGGGACGAGCCTATCGCCATATCGGGCACAATTCCAGACTCCGGGTTGTTTCTAAGCATTTCATGATAGAAAAACCCAGTATCACTTTACCTGACCCGTGGATCAAACCCGAGATCTCATCACAGTAGTCGTTCCGCGTATGCATAACAACTGCGCCACCGAGACAGTATAACAACTAAACCACTACACTTTATCATTCTGACAACATTTCGTAATCTACTAAATTCACAATGGTCGACCAATAGTCTCTTAATGGAATCAATCGTGTAGGAATTGTGGTAGAAAGGTGATTACTAAATACTATATTTTTTTAATTGGTACACCATCGAAAACTATAATGATGCCACAAAGGCGCCATTCAATTAGTAGGTATATTATTATCATCAAAACTGTTAAAACTAACAATTACATAGCCACTAATCGACAATTGTAATAGCAGAGTCGGTCCTCTGTACGTCTCGTCGGGCAAAAAAAAAATACAATTTGGTAGTTACTGTTACTAATAATTAATTGATTATGTACTGATGAGTTTAATTATTGTAGCGTATGTACTCTATATTGGCCATTCCATGGGAGTGTACGCTTTTATTTTTATTAATACATTTCGCTATGATGCTACAACTTCTTGAGCACTTAAACTTACCAAACGTGAGCCGTGCTGGACTCTAAACCCACAGCTAAACCTTCAAACAGCTCGTGGATAGAAAGAGCCAATACAATGAGAAGGCCTCGCAGAGCTGACGTCACGTCGTCTTCAACCATCATTGGCATGTGGCTGTGATGGTGGGAATGACCATGGTTGAAGTTGTTCTCTGGGTCCTGTAAGTAAAAAATTAAATACTGAGCTTGTTTATTACCCACATTTTGTTTTTTCCCACATTTGTTTCGAGTCTGGGTGTTTCCCAGTGGGGTTGACGTCAGGCAGGCGACCGGAGGTAAAAACTACAAGCCAAATCTTTCTGTAACATGTTAAAAAGCACGTTGCGCCGACCCCACTGCGAGTTGGGTATGGACAGCTGGAAGAAGATTATTATATCATAGTTCTTTATTGATTAGTTTAATTGTAGTGTCTCTAACACATACATAAATAAGAAACTAAGCGTACGTCACATTTTTTGTTACGTTGTTGTGACGTCACAAAGGCAATTTAATAATGAACATCCTTGATCTTTATAAGAGATTTTACAACTGTACGGCGCGTTATGGCATTTTCGTATGTCTGGATGGTGTCATAATTCGGTATGTTAAAGTTAAATCAGAGCCGAGTTGACTAAATGGAGTGCTCATGATTTTGCCTACAATTTTAATTCGATTTTAGCTCTCGAAGTAGTTACAAAGGTGTTCTCTATATTTGGGGTCTCTATCGTCTAAGGACCATTCTAGAATTATATACTTCGGAATCACTTGATCGACGCCGTTTTGATTACCTGAATGATGGATTAAAACCCAGTATTAAATAACTAATAGGTACCTTTTTTTTCGTGATTTCATTGTCCACGAGGTCGGCAGTCGAGTTGGTAACGCTTTTGTCTCCATTGCTGTGTCCTTCACCATTCCTGCTTCTGCGTATGCTTAAATTTCTCACTAAGGGTGTAGATTGACCAGATTTCCTTTCTCTGTGGTCAATGTAAAGATGAACAAGTTCCTCGACCAGGTACATAATGAAGAAACCGCAGCATGTTAGAAATGGGGTCAGTGCGAAATCGAATTCTCTCATTTCACCAATACCTGTAAAAAAATATTACAATGATAAAAAATTGTCTCTCAAGATACATATAACATCTATTAAACGAATTTCTAAATTCTTCAAAATTTCTTAGTATCTACGTCGTAGACACTTTTGTCTACAGCATGAATGTCACGGCTTTAATGGATTTTTACCACTATCGCACAGAAAACTGGCGTGAGGTAGAAACTTGATGTTGTGGTTTCGTACTGTTATATATGTAATATGTATGGTGTAAAGCTTACATGGACCTATCTAATAACTAAATTGCTGACTAGATAAGTTCAGATGACATCGTCCCCCGGGTACATCCTCAGTCCCGTACCGGTCACCGCAGATAACACACTTACAGAGTGTTTTAAGGGTTTTCTATTAATACCGCCACTTCTTGGGGTTTTTCCATATATTTTAAATAAAGATATTTCGTTTTGAAATAATGTTTTTTTTTGAACATTAAAACCCGGGGCGGTCTAACAGTACGGTGTGCCAGACATCCCGTAACCCATAAACTTCCCTCCCTTTCTCAATCCTCATTCCGTTCCTAAGGTCGGCAACGTATCCATAATTCTCATGGGTGTGTTTACTCACTTGTGACCACTTGCTTATTTGTCGCCCTTTGCTATATATATAAACTTATGATCACTATCTGGGTGACCTACTGATATTATTCTTTGGGTGTTGCCAAAATGCGTTCTAATAGTGTATCCTTATAGTATTGCTTAACCTTGCTTTGTTCAGTTCTTTAGTAGCTCAAGTTTGCATAAATTTTTCTGTCTGTACGTCGAACGTGCGCTTATTTTTTGTTCTTGAGGAAAACTTCGTAAAAATAAAGCTCACAAGACCTCAAACATGCTTTCTTGCATTAAAGACTTCGTCCTTAAAATTAATAAGTTTGGCCAAAATATCGCCAAGATCAGACAAAACAGATTGTTAAATTGTTTGAATTGAACGGAATTTGTTCGTTTCATTAGTTATTGAATATGGTCAGTCTAAATTTATGAATGGTCTTTGAATCTAGACCAATGTTGTTAACTTATAAACTAAGCTTTTACACAATAAACTTATTTTAGAAATACAATTTTGTATTTTACAATCGATTTTTTATATCATGTACCTACGAACCTATGATATCTTAATTATAAACATTTACGTAATTGAAAAAAATGATAATAATATACTAGCCCAACACTTCCCATTGCTGGGCACGAGTCTCCTCTACTGAATAAGAGAAGCCTTTATCCACGCTGACCTATGTGGGTTGGCAGATATCACATACTTTCGAAATCTTGCGGAGAACTTCTTAAGTATGCAGGTCTACTAATTAAGTAAGTAAGTAATTAAAGAATTACAATCGTGCAACTTCGAACTAAAATTCTAACATAATATTTAAAATAAAACGTTTAATATTCTATCCGTGACGCAGTCCGAGTAGCCGGCTGTGAAGCGAGAGGCCGCGAGTTCGATTCCAGCACCGACACAAAATGTTTGTGTTATCCATACATATTTGTTTCGAGTCTGGGTGCTTTTTTCTCCAGAGGGGTTGACGTCAGGTAGGCGGCTGGTCGTAAAATCTATAAGCCATATCTTTCTGTTCTGTATCTTGCGATTGTTTTTAACCATGTTATTTAATTTCACCATTATAAGTCGCATCGTAATTTAAATACTACAAGCGGCTCAATAAACAATAGGTGACATGAAGGTGTTTTTTGCGACCTGAACGGATTACAGATGAGTAATACGTGTGAATTAAATATCGATAAATACAGTGTGCACATAGTATGGTGTCGTGATAGCGTATGTAAATGGACACTATGGTTTGTGGATTGCTTCTAGTGATCCAGCATTTCATTGAAAGGGATTTCGGTTCATTTGGAAAAATCACTTTTTTTCACGGAATTTATCACATGTATTACCTATTAAAGTAGGAAAATTATATAATATACCTATAGTATACAATGAAAAAACTTTATTTTAACGTAGGTCACTGTATTTGATTTCATTAATGTAGCCGCTAATCTTTCGGCGAAAGAAATTATAAATACTTTAATTACTGGTCGATTAATTGATATTAAAAGATAACTATAATAAAGACATAATGTAATAATCAATCAATCAATGTTTAAACATATTTATCTAAAACTGATTTGAGTTTATCAATGTTGACGAGGAAACTGATGAAGAAATACTTAAATGGTTTTCTGGAATACAACGATATGCCGCAGACAATACGATATTATATATTTAATATTTATTGCCCTAAAACTTAAAAACGGCTGGACTGATTTTGATGAGTTTTTATGTGTGTATTTCAGTGGGTTCCATGATGGTTAATATTCATAATTGGACCCAATAGGGCGCACTGCCATCGATAGATGTTGCGCGGGACAGTACCTATATAATAATTATGTAGTAATTAAGATGTTTATGTAACAAGATAATGAAACAGAATTAATAACACGTCGAGTAGATAGGTATATTGCCACTGACGATGATGATATTATTAAAGAGCAAAAACATACCTACTAGACGAACTCAGTATCTTGATTCCATCAAGTACCTATTGTAACTGTTGTGTTTATTATACGCATCCTTGACTTTCGAACAATCTTCATAACACGATTCTATTATATTTAGTATCCTACGTAATATACCTACAATGTTTTGCTCTTTCAACTTTGGAATTATTTGAAACATATTATTGGGTATTTTATGTAATTCGTGAGATACGTTCAGATAAAATTGACTCATATTTAGACAGCTTATTTCCATTCCGTAGCGATTTATCACCAAATCAGTGGCAAGTTCGTCTTTACATAATAAAATGTTATATCTATAAACGTAGTAACGTTTGAAGTTTATAAAGTTGGTTGATATTTTTTATAGATACAGAGAAAATCCATAACCTTCCCTTCATCTTTTGCCACTGCACCATAATAAATACGCATTTAAGTAAAATGTCGTCACTAATGAAGGGCTGACTCATAACAGAGCTGTTAATGATGTGAAAATGTCAAATAAGAGCCTTCTTAGTTTTAAACAAGAATAGCGCGTTTACCGCGATGCCAACCTTTTTTTTTTGTTTAGGTAGGTATAAACTGATTTTATTCAAAAATGTAAGTAGATTTATCGTATAAAGCTTTGACTTCGCTAGATACAGCTTCAACTCGAGAAGACACTTCGAATGGAGACGCTGATTCCTGAGGCTCAGTATGTGCCATAAGGTAAATTCGTCGAGGCTACCGAGGTAAATTACATAACGATAGTCGGGGCGAGTATTTTGACGGTTTTTATGTGCACTGAAAAAGCCTAGTTCAAAGCCGTTATCTGTCGATTGGAGTCTCATCTGCACGGCACAGTGTATGAAGCAATAGCAAAACTTAGTTCCCATTGCGGATGGCGGGGGGTTAGACGGCGATTCACCTCACATAATACCAAATACCGTCAAATTTATGGTACCAGTCAGGATAACGCCAGGCAGAAAGAAGGAAAAACACATCTGTCGATTAAGTACGTATATGATCTAGTATTGAACGTAATTAAATAACGAAAGGATTAGCCAATTAGTGTCTAGACACTCGAATTATAAATTACAACATGGCTTTGTATTATATTGCATTGCGCGTAAAGAAATATATTTTATAATTTATAACAATAAAACGGCTATGTAGATTAAGTCAACGCGAATGATAATAACGGTTTCTAACGACAAGATATCAACACTTCGTACGGAATTTTTACGCAATTATTAAAAAGTACGTCAAGGAATTTTATCTACATTAGTGGTCGTTATGTAGATAACAATAAATATTTATTTCAAAATGATGTTGATTGATATGACCGAACTACCAATGACATTATATCTATAAAAAGTAGGTGTGTAGCGTGTACTGCTAATGGCTAAAGGCAGACTGCAAAATAGTTCGCAACATAGGTATGTCATACGCCCAATATTTGGAACAATAAATTGAATGATTATTGAAATATTAATACGGGGAGAGAAATCTTTTACACGGGGACACCTTTTTAAGCATATTGCGTGAACGGAGTGTAACATTGAGATTGAGATGCAGAAAGATATAAATAAATAATATGTACATTTAAACCTCGACTTCGGTCGTTGATTTGCACAGTTCCATACGGTCCAAGTTTCAATTGACACAACTACTACATTAGGTACATTAACATCTGCGTACTTTATTTTGGTTCCTAGTTTGTCTAATATAAAAAAAAACACGGTTTTTATAATAAGTAGGTATTGCGAATTGTCTCAGAAAAGTAAAGATATTGCCGTGTTGCCAACCAATATGTATCTTTTAGTGTAAAAAGTATTGCTGGCTCATTAATTTAACTTATTTTTGTTTTTCCACTGAGGATCAAGGACTTTGTCATGAATATATACATACATACGCATTCACGCCTGTAATCCCCGAAGGGGTAGGCAGAGGTTGTTACCAGTACACCCACATTTCGCCGAGCGTATCTCCGTCCCATGATGTGATAGGGGGCGAGTCTATCGCCATACCGGGCACAAATTTTAGACTCCGGGCTGATACTGAGCTTTTTCGTAATAAAAATCCCAATATCACTTTCACCCGACCCAGGGATCGAACCCGAGACCTCAGCGTCAGCCTCAGTCGTAATGCGTACGCATTATAACTGCGCCATCGAGGCAGGAATGAATTCTATTAATAATATCTTTTAAACGTACAATGTTTAAAATTCTAACAATAAGCATAGGACATAGAGACTTAATGATTATATTAGATGTATAACAAAGAAATACATTATTCCAATAACAAAACGTTTACAATGTTGGAAAGAAAATACATTTCGCAAATTTTTAAACACAATTCGTCGACTATAATCGGTATGCAAGGTGTATGTAAATAAATTTTCAAACATTTTACGAGTGATGGGGCAAAACATGTTAATTTTTATACAAAAAAACTCGACATCGCGAACACCTGTCACTAAATTAAAATATCGAAAACGCGTCAATTGCTTCGCCTTTACCGATGATTTTTCTAGTGTTTAAGAGTTAGACAATATGTTAAAGTGCGTCCACACTTTCGTTACATTACGCCGTATTAAGAAGCATGGTTGGCACACGTATTTTTGAATGGGTGTCGTAACATGTGTATACTGTATCATTTTATCGTAACACATAAATTACATGTCACGGCGAAACGTTACAGAGTCTCAGAATGGATTCCGTAAGGATTCTATTAGGAAGTAACATTTGATAACCGTCTACGCTTGAGATTTTACACTAGTGTTTATCACAGTCACGCTTATCGGTGTGGAGGAATGTCACAAGTGGAGATGCGCGGCTTGAGCCTCGCTCTATAAGCGTGTAATTTGTTTAAAGTCACTGACCTCATGAAATAGGTTAATTTAAATCATTACATTATGTGTAACATTCTCATTCATATATTTTATGCAATTATTATATGTAATTCTAGGTGTGTTATGTTTACTAACGTGTATTATGTTCTGAGGCTAATGTCCTGGCGAACAACAACTTCTTTTACGTAAATTCGTTTATGTCCTTCCGACTAACTTTTACTTGATTTACGTTACAAATTATTGCATTAACACCGATATGGTCCGCCGATTGTATCGCACAATTCATGAAAATACGTGTCTTAATGTAGTAGGTACATACACGGTGCACTTAGGTATGTATTCCCCAAGGCCTGTTATTTTATAATAGAATATTTGATCATTATGATGTATGTAAATAATTAATATAATGAATATAGCAGAAGGTATATACGCGCAGATACGGCGATTGATTGATCACTGCCATAAACATCACAAGTCACTTCTTAGGTTTGTGCAGAATACTGCTTTTCTATGTGTCTATATGATAATACCAAAGAAATCGCTTTAAACAAAATTGTATAAAGTGCGGCATTAGGCTTGATTACTAACGACTAATAACGTAATCGTAATTATGAAAGTTTAGTTAACTTTGAATGTACTAACACGGTAAATTAACCTTTGAGTGTCCAGAAATATACGTGGTTTGTACATACCTACATAAGCACTCTAAATTTTATCCGAAGTGATGTACCGTCCCTGAACGAGGTCATTTTCTACTATTTTTATCATCTTTTTAGAGGTGTTACATCGCCGTTTCCACATTAATTTATTGAGTTTTACATCGTGATAAGCGAGAAGTTTACACGTAAGTTGGTGTGCTTAATATATGTAGGTACTCTTATTTACACACTAACACTATAAGATAGGACACGTCTTCTCGCATACTTACAGCATTATTCCATTCTTATTCACAATGCATGCTTGTTGTATTTTTAGTCAATTCTAAATACCTAATCGAAATTAAGATGGCTAAAACTTGCGGTTTAATGTGTGGTCTTACTGATATAATAAAAATAGTGGGTCCTTACTTAAACCTCGATTGATTACGATGTTAATTTATTTATAATGCTTTATTGAGTTAATTGTACATAAGGCACTATAGTAAAACTATAAAATAGTATAATATATTTATGCATATTACAATTGGCGGCTTTATTCCTCAGGGCAATCTCTTAGAAGCAACCATAGGACAGAGATAAAATTAAGAATAAGAGGAAATTAAATATGAAGTGACCTTGTGATAGAATAAAACATGCCAACAACGGCCTTGAAAATCATAAAAAGTAGTCGGTGGCATGCGGTCTACAACGGATATTGAACTCATTCACGCAATGTCGCGAGTTGTGACCAACTTGTATAGACTATCGACTCAGTAGATACAGGATACGAAAAACGTCACTTTAAAATAAACGAATAGTGGTAAAACGTCATAAAATTCAACATTTTGTATTGAAATCTATTTTGCAGCATATCCAGGGAATTTGAAATAAAAGACTACGTAAAGCGTGGGTTTTCTTTAAGACAGTGATAACGACCCGGTCGAGCCAGCTATAGACAAAACTGTCTACAGCGTGGCTCTACCACTCACAAATTTCATGGATAGAGTCGAGATAGATGATATTGTCGCCAAAGAAAACACTTTACGAGGTCGCATCATATGGTTTTTCCTGTCAAATTGCATGACGCGGCTTCCATAATTTCGGTTTTCTGTTTTAATCTCGCAACTGCGATAAACTCTTTCCGTGTAAATGGGGGCTTAAATCGGCTTTAAAAATTGAATAGATATCCGAATTAAAATATTATAATGATCCTTCCTAGCATATTCTGATATGTATGGTTATTAAACACGATAAACTACCCTAATACCTATTAATACCACGGATTACTCCGATATCCATACAAATTAAATCGTTTAAACTGTGCGTGTATATTGTTATAATATGAACAGGTGCTTCATTCAGTCCTTTAACCTAAATAAAATATCGCGTTCTATATTATTTTTATAAGCCTTTTATCATCTACATAAACATACTTACACTATGTCCCATGGGGGTAGGCAGAGACTACTGAGTGCCACAAGCTGCGATCTTGACACATATCTTTCGCCTCTTCCACATTCATACATCTTCTCATACATGTATTAGGGAGGAGTTTTATCATCTACTGCAGAGTAAATGCTTTTCTTCCTTTCCAAGAAATTAGTTCCATAAAATCTTTCGCTGTCTGTTATCTGATCTAAAATCTGACCACAATCCGCGACTACTAAAGAAATTACACCTGGAACTGCTTTGTTTGAGAAGTAGTTTAGCAGTAAGACACACTCAAAAATTTATGGTTATACATCTAAATAAAAATATATAATGGTGCCTAACTTAGCCGACTTTGACCCTACATCAAAAGTCAATAGAGGCGAACGATGTACAACTTTTTTGTTTATAAATACAGGAAATAATTTAAACTATACATTTTTTATTGTAGTTAGCCGGCAAATGAGCAAATCGTGACTGATTACCATCAAATGGCTCTGATGGTAAGCGATCTCCACTGGCCATGAATAATACTAGAAGAATCCTTGCTGACCTATGAGGGAAACTATTTTGGAAGTCTCATTCACAATATAAAATGAAACAGCGAGCTTGAATTTGACAACAGTTTTCTGTAAAACAGTGCTATACCACCTCGGTCGAGCCCACTTACTGACGCTGTAGACCAAACTGGCTAACCTCGTCTAAAGGCAGCCGCTACCACTATTATTAAATATGGTCTGTTCGATACGAATATATTTTACACGGGAGTTACAACCAGGATTTGGAAATAAATGCGGAAAATACAAGTATCACAAATTCATATAAGTAGGTAGGTATAGTTGCAAAACGCGGGGTGGAAAAAACACTTAGACGACAACCTTGGGAATCATATGACATAATTGGTATTACACATTGTACAACGAGTGAAGTAAAACACAGAAACTCCTTTTATTAGTGAAGTATCGACATGAGATTACAATATCTGCATGATATGGATGGCTCTAAATTTGTGTGTGTGTGTGTGTGTGTGTTATTGTTTAATTAGGAAGATTTACAGCGATTGTTAAAAGTCTTATCTTATTATTGCTCGTTTTAATGGTAAACGATATCACCGTGGTGAAACCTACTTACTCAAGAATTTCGCAGGCTTATGAAAGCAAGAAAGGTAGGTACCTGTTTGTTGTTGGAACTATATAAGGCAAAGACAAATTAAGGACAATAAAGACAACAAAAACAATTTGTTGCACTAACAAGGCCCCTCAATCCCGTATTTAGTTATTTGCTACAGTACGGATTAGCACGTATTGCAGCGTTAATTTTCAATGTCCAAGTGACGTGCGACAGCAAGTCACTGCAGTGTACACAAATTAAAGGTGACTTTCTCAAATAATAAACATACCAAAAGAGAATAAATAACAAAAGGATATCATATAGGTAATAATTGGTATGTGAAGTTTATGAACCCGCATTAGGCCAGCATGTTGGACTTTGTTAATGTCCCCATTTAATACTGGAGGCCCGTGAGACGTGCCCTAGAAACATTGTTTTTTTATAGATTCGAATTGATCCCCTCAAATGTGGGACAAACTGGGGATTAAAGACTTAAACTTCAGCATAAATATGCATCGTTTTTTTATGATTCTTTAACTACCTTAAAAGTATAAAATAATATTTTTTATCAAAGTAAAAAAACTAAAAAGCAAAATATAAATAGAAAACCCATTTTGAGTCGATGCTACGAGTATCATTGACTTACAACAAACGTGCTATAAGTAATTGAAATTGATTTTAAATCAATGCGATAATACTAACGTGGTGAAGACAAAAGCAAGGAAAATAGGCATACTTACTATAAAACATTTCAAAACAAATACAATGACTTAAAAGCAGAATAGCATAGGTATTTATAGTCTTTAGTGTGGTGTCAAATCCCAATAGACCGCAATAGAGTGACGATAGTGAATACGTAACTAACACGGTACACCAGATTGTTCTCAACACTTAGCATGTAGGGCACGTCCGCACTTATTTACCTAGGCAGTGCATCGATACATTACCTAAGAGTCTTTCCTTTATTACACTTATCACCGACGGAGAATGTTTATAAATATCAGACACATAAAACATTTCGTGGAAAACTACTTATTTGAATGTGTCTTATTGTTCGACTTTATTGATTTTAAATGTAACTAAAGGAATAAACCATGGATTGTCTACATACAACTTGAATATGAACGTTGTGTGGATGCAATTCTTTACATTGTATAATAGAATAAAATAAATTTACTTAATACGCAAACATTCAAAGTTGTTATTCCTTTTATAAATAGATGGGAAAGAAACAAAATATCTATATCATTCGAAAGGTACTATGTTACAGATGTGCATTTATTTATTTTATAAAAATATCCCATATCCCAATTCAGATCATGGTCTACCCGTATGCCAAATTTCATCCAAATCCATTCAGCCGATAAGGCCTGATTGCTAATAGACATCCAAATTCACAAGCTCACAAACACCCAAACATGTGCGCCGATATTAGACACCCAAAAATATGTGGTTTGTAGGTCACGTTGCGGTTGTCGTGAGAGGTGAGTGAGGTAACGGAAGTGGGACATTCACAATTCACATTGCACAATATGACATAACTATATCGATCTTTGTAGAACCTGAATATGATACGAACGTACATACATAATACATTATGTATTTAGTAACCAATGTTTGATTCTAGGCCAGATTCGTACAGTCAGTGAAATAAATATTTGAAAATAACGTAAATAATTTTAAAGGTATATTGATTGCTATTTTGTAGGCCTAGTACAAGTGTTGACAGTTTTCGAATACGTTTGCGATTTCGAGTACGAATTACTACTATAAAAGCAAGTATAACACCTAACCAATAGTTTTTAAACGAATTCGAAAAATGTGAATGTATTTGCTACTCAGATTAGACCTAAGTACTGTTTGTCACCGGATTAAACTAATTACTAAAACCAATTTACTTAAGTTTTTTTTTTTAGTTAAAACTGATTTTAGATAACTGTTTACACAACGAACGTAATTAGATAAATAATTACTTTTTTGCTTTTTTATAGCATAGGCCGGCAAACGAGCAAGTGGGTCACTTCATGGTAGGTGATCTCCACCGCCCATGTTCGCGCACAATACCAAAAGAATTATGGGCGCGGTGCCGACCTTAAAGGAAAGGGATAATTAAGGAATTGGGAAGGGGAGGGGTTTGGGCCTCCGGATATCTCACTCACCGTACAAAACGCAGCAGCAAGCTGCTACTTTACGCCGGTTTTCAGTTTTTCACAAGTGTCTACAGCGTGACTCTACCACTCAAAATATATATTATTTGAGATATTGATCTTAAACTCATTTTAGTAATTACAAACTAAAATTAGAGTGTACGTTCATTACACAACCACTCGGCAGAATTTAAACAATTTTGAGTTAGGTAAGTTTAGTTAGTGCAAACAGAACAGACTCAATTTACTAGTCTTATATTGAGATGCGTAGGTTTGCAATGTTGGTAGTAGCGAATATTAAACGTCATGTGGGTTACTCGTAACTTCCGTAAACACTGTTGAATTTAGACATACAAGGCTCGAAATAGATTTGGCACAAAAATAGTAAGACAAAACGCTTTATGCAATGAGATTCAGTTTTTACAAGGTGGTTTACTTCTCGTATGCGTGAGGCTACCTGGTACCAACCACCGCTTTGTGTATTTCTGCCTCCAAACGGCATTGTTTAAGCACTGTTGTTTTCCGGTTTGGAGGGCATTTAAGCCAGTGAAATTACTGTGTTCGCCATTTTATAGTATTGTCGTTAAACTGCTTAGTTAATCAAATTTCTTTATAGGGAAAACATAATCGTATTGAAAGAAAAACTAAAGAAAGATTAAAGGACAGGTCATAGCGCTCGAGAAACACCGATAAACTTGTATAGGCAGTACCTATATATTTCATCCCTATATCAGTTTCAATTCTCACATCAGGGATAATATTTTGATGGAAGAAAATTTTCGGTGAAGTGACGCAAATGAAGCTGCGGGCAAAAACTAGGACGTTATAAAGTCGTGTATAAACGAATGTGTTACTTTTTCGACATTCAATTTATAATTTATTTAATCTGTGAGTAATAGCGGTCATGTTTTGCATCAATTAGTTACAATAGCTGTTAAAAGCTTATTTATGATTATTGTATACGTAAACGTACATTATCGATGGAAATAGTTTTGTGTTAGGTGTATGTAATTAGGTACTCAGGAATTGTTTTAATATTTTTATTGCTCATGCATTACTACCTATTATTTTTTATCGTAGGCATTTTTAATCTACATCGCAAATATCTATCGGTATAAAAAATAAGACATGGTAGATTTTGACAAAGTCTTATTTTTTGCCTGACTGAGACATTTCGGACGTATCGTCGTGACCTGACTCACGTCGTGATCTCCTGTCTCAGTCGCGCACCTCAGTCTTCCTTAACCCTAACAAGTAACAACTGGTAAAAAGTAACATTTCCGGTAAAGGAATTGAACGAGAGGGAAATTGACATGTTATAAATAAATAAATAAATAAATACATCCAAAAATACACATATACTCCTGATTCTACACTAGGCTAACCTGTATCGTGGGAATCAAGAACTACGAGGGCCTTGTGGTCCAACAACATCCAGGCCCGAAAATAAATATTCGTGTATTGCACAAAAAATGGTCTCGGTGCGGGAATCGAACCCGGGACCTCTCGCTTAACAGCCGGCTACTTGCCCACAGCGCCACGGAGGCTATCACTAATCATAAATAAATATTATTTGAAAATTCTATGTCAACGTTAACAAACGATCTAAACTACTAGATGCAATATAATTGTAGACGCAAAAACTTGCCTTCACTGCAATTTTGCTCAATTATCTGCGAAGATACTTTGTCATATGCACAAATAGTCGCTAATAACATATTTATTCATCTTTTAAGGTCGGTAACGCAACCGTGATTCTGGCATGTGGGTAAGGTAGGTACACTTACCATCTGGTGACTCATTTGCTTTGCCATGGGTCACATAAATAATTTCTGGCCTTAATCCAATTGGGAGGGAATCCAGTCAGTCAGTCACAGGCAAATCCTACTATCATACTCTCCTATCCTACTTCCTACTACTATTGTAAATGTGAAAGTTTGGATGTTTGTGAGTTTGTGAAATTGGATGTTTTTAGTCAATCACGATTTAACGCCTGAACGGTTTTGGATGAAATTTGGCACAGAGGTAGACAATAACCTGGATTAGGACATATGCTACTTTTATCCCTGGAAAGGCCGTTCACGTATTCGGAGCCGCGAGCAAAAGCTAGTCATGTCATAAAGTCTGCCCGATTGGGTTCCAACATAGGAACCAAATCGAGGACCTAGCTGCAAACCAACGTAAACTACCGGTCAGTATCAACGATCTATGTGTGTATGGAGATCTCGTCCGTATGAGCGTCTCTCATACATTATTTACAATCGTTTTCGGCAGATGGCACAAAGAACTGCTGAATCGTATGTAATTCCGCATTCTTTATTTACTATGTGATTGACATACAATTATACAATGTACTAGGTCTATGTTTTAATTGCTTAATACTATTACATAAATAGATGGACACGGAAACCTAGCTTCAAAATGTTACATTGAAGTCGCATGAAGTAAATTCGGCCAAAATATATATAGTTTACCTATAATATTCATCATACTAACTTTTGCAAGGTTTTTTCGTCCTTTATTACAGGAACTCTAGTTTATACAAATTTGATATCGGACGTTTTATGACTCCTTGAAGTACTTTATATAAGTATATTTTACGCAAAGTATTTTTGTTCAAAAATGCTAGTTCATACCTAAGTAAGAACGTGGTCCAAATTAGATCATTTGCAATAAATATAAACAACGTTAAGTATATATTTATTTGCATTTTAAGCCGACGAAAAATAATCGTAGGTTTGAGGTTCTCAATTCAACACGTTACAGAAAGAAACGTACGGATTACAACTTCAGCATCCAGACGGTTCTAAATAACCTAACCGTTAAAATCCCACGTCAATCAGAATAAAACCGAGTTCCTGTGACTACCTTCCTACTCCATCAACAGACCCTGATCATCAGGAAGTCAACTACTCATCGAAACCTATTCAATGGGCACAAATACAATATATAATTACTATCTCAGAGTGCTTATAATTAATATATATATATATATATATATATATATATATATATACAACGTGTTACAGAAAGGTGTGGTCATATTTTAGGGTCATTACATACACCTTACAATTAGTACTTATGTACCGGACCTTTTCAATACCAAGACATCCAAAAATTTCACATTAATTTTGATCACTAGTTTATTAAGATCCATAAGATTGGTGACATCACCATTAATTATTATGAACGACATTAAATTTTTAATAAACTTGAATAAGTTGTACGTAATTCTACGAACGTAACTTGTAATTTAAACACAAAATAACACCTGAAAGAGATTGTGTGCTGAAGACGATATTGGTACCATTCTCTAGAAGCATTTTAAAGACTTCATTCTCGTGTCTTCCATCTATGAATTTGGCTCAATACATTCGACGATCCTCTTAAAAGCTGTTATCAGTTACACCAACACAAAGTACCAATACATAATACTTATTTTTAGTTAAATACAACATATTTTTTGAACTCGTAAACATACTTCATAAAATCAGAAATTACCGAACCGACTGCGTCAAATAAATATTGACATTTGACAACTGTTTAATGTTTTTTTAATTATAAAATAATTAAATGAAAGGAGTTCTATAGTATCATTGTTTATCATTTAGTGTTGTCCAAATTTGAAAGTCGATATCGACATGTTACTCATTCGATAAAAAAGAAAATTCTTTAATTATTGTCCTAGCAATGCAATCGGATTTGGTACTATGGGAGATAAAATACTTTGCGCTACACTATACATTGTTTAAATTTGCCCGCCCCTTTTTATAACTATGTCAGAGTTGGAAGCCACAGACGGCTGAGTTGCATCAGGCCAATGTCACCGAAGAACACTTCCAACTAAATAACCTTTGTAATAAAAATATCGCATCCAATTTGGCGCTTTCTTTTAGGCGATAGTACTAACAGATACACATAGACATACAAAGGAATCAAAGTTATAACATCCGTCTTTTTTGTGGCGGCTAAAAAGGAACACATTTTTCATCAGACTTAGCGTATGCTTATAAGACTAAGTATAGATATTGTTATATTACTATGTATATGTAACGGGCTTATCATGATACTAAGCGCGGAAGTCGTTTGCCATTCTAACTGACCGATTTTCATCCAATACGGTATTGTTTAGTCACATATTATTGAGGCGATACCGTGACAAGAATTTAATCAGTTAATCACAAAACACAAGTGCGGCACCACTTCCCGGTCTGATTTTGAAGTCAATAAATAGCAATAGCTATATATACATTTATTGCCGTTGTTGGATTATAGTATATCACAACCAGACAATTCAATTTTATTTTTGATAAATTAGTTAAGTATACTTATTAAAATGTTACAGAAACTGCATTAATAATAATTATACAAAATTAGTTAGTAGCCGGCTGCGAAACGAGAGGACGTGGGTTCGATTCCTGCACCGAAACAAAGGTTTGTGTGATCCACAAAAGTTTGTTTCGGGTCTGGGTGTTGTGAGACCATAAGTCCCTCGTAGTTCCTGATATCCACGATACAGGTTAACCTAGTGTGGGGTCGGGACTATATGTGTGACTGTTGGGTGTTTTTTTTTTGTATTAATTCTTGTTGAAAGACAAAATAATACAGGCGCTAATGTTATTACTTGGCTACTCACTCATTGTTATTAGTTTCATGCACCATAACAGAAATATTTACACACTATTGTTTTTATTTTAATAATGTATTATTACGTTACTTTATCGGAAACATTGTCACATTATTCATAGATAACATGACTTTCATTTCCTTTAGTTCATATGTAGTAAACAATAGGGAATTATTGAGGAGTTATTGAGTATGTTTATTATTTACGGTCGGATTTACAGTCGTAAACTCTGTTTTTCTTATCTGTACTCGTGTAAAATATAAGACATATTAATATTTATAATATGTATTTTTATTCATATTCAACGGCAAAAGTGTATAAAGTAATTAACAAACATACGTATAGATTTTTCAACTCTAAGTGACATTAAATGTCACAGGTGATACGAAATAAATATGTAATGCAGTGTTCAATAAACCTATTTATGCGCCTAATGCACCACCTGAGTAAATATGCTACAAACTTAAAAATTAAGATACGGTCAATACAAAATTCACACTCTGTCATTCATAATAATATAACAGAAGACTAGACGTCTACTAGGAAGGAACTTTAAAAAATAACTGTCCTATAGGTACAGCTATTGGTTAATGTGAAACAGTACCTATATTTTTATATAGATATTTCAAATCCGTTGTCTCTGCCTACCCCTATGGGAAACAGGCGTAAGTCTATGTATGTATGTACGCAGTTTTTTTTTAGGAGGGGACGGATATCCAATAACGCTTCGAAGACTTTTCTAAATATTGCAATATTAATACAATATTTATATTATTATTACTATATCTGCATTGCCTATCCCAACAGGGCAATCCAATATAAAAGTATAAGCGGGTCTATTTATTATTCCTGCATTATTAATGTCTTAAACAATTTTATTTACAGCTGCGTGACAACTAAATATGCTAAAGTTTTTTGTCTCATTTCCATCTAGATATAATTATTGTGTCGTCACGTCTACAGCCTTGGTTTAGTGGTTTCACCAAGCCACTAATAGTTTCTCTGTGGTAAATATTAACATAAACAAGGACTCCGTATAACCGTATGAAAACTATTTATATATCACGATACTATAATAATACCCAATAATATTAAAATAAAGATTAAGGCCACTTGCACGACGATTCGAAATCTAGACAGACGGCACGTGTGTCATCCAAGTAAAGGCGAGGCACCGTGCATGTGTATAGAGTTTAAACCACTTAACCAGTTTAAAAAAATTCAAATTATATGAAAATTTTACATAAGGAAATAATTTTAGTGGTAAATCTCTATTTTTTATCGTGCAAGTCGGCCTAAAAGTTTGTACCTTAAATTTTAAGTAGGTACCATTTTATCAACTTGTTTAAAACTCATTTTTCCTTTAATAACTACAGGATTCATAGCCTCCGTGGCGCAGTGGTCGAGTAGCTGGCTATGAAACGAGAGGCCACGGGTTTGTTTCCCGTACCGAGACAAAACATTTGTGTGATCCACAAATATCTATTTCGGGTCTGGGTGTTTTCTCCCCAGAGGGGTTGTCAGGCAGGCGGCGGCCGTAAAAACTACAAGCCAAATGTTTCTGTAACATGTGTTAAAAGCATGTTGCGCCGACGTTATTCTTATATCGTAAATACCATCAAATTTTGATTGCCTGTGGATTCTGACCAGCGATTCCTTTTTTCAAAGCATCTATTTTCAAAGTGATTAAAGACAGCGTGGAAAAGGTACGATCCTGCACCGTCAAGACCATTCACAGATTCACAATGACAACATAAAATGTCCCGGAAAGTTCTTAGTCACTGTGATTGAACGAGAGAAAGTTCCATTTTAATTAGCACTGTAATACGATTTCAATTATGCGCTTCAACAAGCTTCTATTTTATGATTTAGTACGAATATGCACACAATATTCGCCCTGCAATCTTATAACTGCTCTACTCTACAACACAACACACTGTGTTTTTCCAGATAAACAAAAACTACCAAAAGGCATAACTAAAACCGGTAATTTTGTTCATAACAGTGTTTTCCCAGATTAGTAAACGCCGAGTTTATAGCTTGTATTGATTGCGGTTTCTTTACACTGTTTTGAGTCAAGTTAATAACGTGTTATATAGATGGCAATAAATATTGATTGCTTATAGTGAACATTCATTAAAATAGCAATATTACAATTTATTACCACTATTGGTAGTGTCCTAGAAGTAAGCATTGTTATCCGACGAAAAAACGCGTATATTTTTCGTAAATATAGATGTATCTGTTAAATTGATTAACTGTTCGTATAGCCAAACGAAAAATAAAATTAAATGATGAAAAATACGTGCATTGTAGATTTACTTTATTATTTAAACTAGTATTTGACCTCAAATTCAGAGTCGTTAGGTAAGTTTTAGGCCATCGGCTAATCTAATTGGTACATTATAATATCAGTCATTAGGAAATCAAGAAACTAGATTGTATTATACAATATCGGCATCGATATTCTAATAGTTTAAAATAATCAGTTTTTTCCATTCGGTCTATGCTTATTCTAGAATTTCTTATTATTTTATATGAACCATACAATCAAAATATTAAATTTCAATACAAAAAAATAATAGGTAAGTCTGCATTTCGCAATAAGCGAGTAAAATTAAAGTTTTACATTGCAACACTATACAACATTTTTTTAAATTCAGCAATCAAAGTATCTGGTCCAAGTAAAAAACGTTTGATATCGACAAAAATAAATTAACCTACTGCCAAAGCCCACTACCTCGGTCATTTACAATGACCTGCCTGATTCTTGTTACTGAGTAAAAGAAATCTTAATCCACTGTGGTACTGTCCAAATTGCATATTTTTTTAATTAGCACCGTTGGCATATTCAAGTTAAAAATATTTCAACATAAAACATTTTATTCGTGTTGCAATGTTATTAACTCACCAGAAATAAAGGAATGTATCCAATATTTATGTAAATATAGCATTATTAGTGTAAAGAATGCTATATTTATATTCATATTACCTAATATCAGTGACAGTAGCTTTATCTAAATCCCACAAATGAATAAGCACAGATGTGACACGGATCAAATACGAGTCAAATATTATCTGTCAAGAATTAAATGTATCTATAAGTGTAGCCCTGTATTATACAAGTCGCAAATACGTACGAGTCAAATATAATCTGCTAAGTGCTAAATGTATCCATAACCCCGTAGCCCTGTATTATACAACTACCACTACTGTTGGGCACGGGCCTACTCTACTGAATCACCGGGGTTAGGCCTTCGTCCACCACGCTGTGTATATAATATACAACATCATTTCAAGAAATCACAGCTAGCCAACACTTTCTTACATTACCGGGCATTTCTATATAATTTTATCGTCATGTTTACGATTTGTTTTATGACGTCCAGTGTCCCACAACATGAAAGTGTTGTTCCGTTAAATGCCCCAATAAGAGAAACGTGCTGCACATAATGTTGAGGGCATTCTCACAGAAATATTTAAAGCTTTTATTTAAATATTTTAAACTATTAGAATGCCTCGGTGACACAATAGGGTAGTTGACTAGATTTTTTTTATTATTTAAATCAATAAGTTACGTTACTCAAAATCTATTGCAGAAAGAATTTTATAAATCGGACCAAAAATAAATAAGATAGAAGCCATTGAAATCCTGTAGAAGGGGTAATTGTCAAATGACAGACGATGCAACCTTTGACGTCACTGTATAAAATGTTCATTATAGTGCACGCGTGCAAGCGAGATAGATAGAGATATCCCTACTACGCACCCACTTTTCCTCATACCGACATTTAAAGTCATAGCTGCGGGCACATTTCTGAACCAATTTTGATTGTGTTTTAATAAAAGGGTTTCTTTTGCGTATCATTCTCTGTTGCTTATAAAATAATGTATAAAATTCAATATAGGAAACTACCCTATTGTAATGCGTACGCGTTACGACTGAGGCTAACGCTGAAGTCTCGGGTTCGATCCCCGGGTCGAGTAAAAGTGATACTGGATTTTTCTATTACGAAAAGCTCAGTATCAGCTCGGAGTCTGGAATTTGTGCCCGGTATGGCGATAGGCTCGCACCCTATCACATCATGTGACGGAGATATGCTAGAAGAAATGTGGGTGTACTGGTTACACCTCTGCCTACCCCTTTGGGGTTAACACGCGTGAGTGCGTATGTATGAAACTTTCCTGAATTAAATATATTTTTATAAACAACTAGCAGTTGCCCGCGGCTCCGCCCGCGTGAATGCCTATTTCCAGGGTTAAAGTAGTCTAGTCGCATCAAGTGAGTCCCGTCATCGCGATCGGTGTGAGAAACGCGCTTAACAAAAATACTAATATCGCTATTAAAAAATTGGGGTTGATCGTAGAGAGTTGAAAATTTAGGTTTGTATGTATTTTTAATGCTGTATCATAAAAATATAAAACAAAAAATTTTGTCTAAAAAATAAAATTTAGGGGTGGACCACCTTTAACATTTAGGGTGATGAAAAATAGATAGTAGCCGATTCTCAGACCTACTAAATATGCATATAAAATTTCATAAAAATCGGTCGAGCCGTTTCGGAGGAGTATGGGAACGAACATTGTGACACGAGAATTTTATATATTAGAAGAGAGATAACCCAACAGTCACACACATAGCCCTGAACCCACTCTAGGTTAAACTTTTATCGTGTGTATCAGGAACTACGAGGAACTTACGGCCTCACAATACCCTGACCCGAAACAAATATTTGTAGATCTCACTATTGGCTTGGTCCAGGAATTGAACCTGCAGCCTCTCACTTCACAGCCGGCTACTCGTACTCGTATCACGTTTAAACAGTAGCAACCTTAACATGTTACACGTAATGCACTTAGCCGGATTTAATTTAAATGTACGCTTGCGCAATCGGAAAGCGATGGTTTATCCATTAAGGTACTACATATTGCCTTTTGGCATGATGCATACATATTTCCTTGTCTTCATTACTTTATGTATTTCAAATGTTATAAAGTAATAATCGAACAGGCAATGCTGCGATGATGATCGATAATTTTACTATGGTATTAAAATAAGGACCATATTAAATTTTTAATGGTCAATATTTATGGATACGTATTATTTCTGAGTATTGCTGACTCATACTTATATCTGATATTTCAAAATTTAAATCCCTCGTTGGGTTGTAGCACGTATGCGATCATAAAATGCAAATGTTACGCCAAAAGAGCGTAGGTACTTGCTACATATAAAATGCTTTTACTCCTACACTACTACTCCTAGGGCTATTTTGTATTGTACATGCATATTCTCGTAGCTATCTCTTGTTAAGTCGGACATGATTATTTCCTAAAGGTCAATGAACTGCTGAGGTTTGTTATGCGTATTGCTTAATCATGATAAGGAAAGATAAGATTATACTGACATTATTTATGGTGCATGACTGCAGATACTTTACTGTAATTTCATTATTTTATATTGTTATTTTATAGAACTGTATTTCCCAAGCCCTAATCAGTTTGCTTCTTGGTCTTTCCTTAAATTCTTATTAAACTAGGCTTACAAATGAAAAATGTCATATAAGATTTTTTTCATGTCTCTCAACTAGGATACATTAAGGTACAATAAAATATACTAATTTTGATTCATGATTCCTTTCGCGTGAAAGTGCCAAGAACAGGTGGCACATCAAATTTGTGTATCAACTTGTAATAATACTTTACTAGATTCGTGGGAGTCGTGGGTCATAATGACTCACCTCTATATAAATACGTGTTTAAAATCGTTTGAGCAGATTTTAAAACTAATTCTATTTTATGGGTATAATAGCTACTTACTAAATTAAAATGGAAATTCGTACGCGTCCAATACCGTAGTATGGTGAGAACCTTATTCGTACCAAACTAAATTATACTATAGTAATTATAACTCAACAATAATAGTACTAATCAAGTCATTTTTAAGATCAAATATACATATGCAATAATTAATTTAATTGGCAGTAAAGTTGCCTGGTCAGTGCAAGTTTTGTTCTAACTTGATAAATCGTTAAATACACGGAAAGTACTAATTACACTGGATAAACAAGTTTTATTTTATTTATAGGAAGGGAAAGACCAATCAAGATTCTTTTGATCAGCATTCATGTTTCATAGTTACATTTTTTTTAAAGGTCACTGCAAAAGATAATTTGAAACAAATAGGAGGGTTTTTGTACGTATTTATTGCCAATTGATTTATTGATGTTATTGTTCATAGATCAACAAAAATGTATATTCTAACCGAAATACGATAAGCACTATAGAAAAACATACAACATACCTAATATACGAGTATGAGCTATATTAAACTCGATTTCTTTTTATTCCATTTGCGTAACGTATATTTTTACCTTCATCATTCTTTGTATTCTTATTTGAAAGTGTTGTACTGACCACCAAAACGACTTAAGAATTATGAACACTACACAGTACGTAACATACGAAAGCTGAAAGTTATATAGGTACGCTCGATTCCTTGATTTCTCTGTTTAAAGTTAGTTGATGGTTCGAGATTGGCGCAAATATTTCGTCTTCAGTTCATGATGCGATTCGTTGACGGTTATTTTTAACCGACCAGAAAAATTGAGGTTCTCTTTTCGACGCAGACATTTGTTTTTGTATGTATAACCATGCATAAATCCGCCAAATATAGTTTTTTTTCATTCGAAAGCGGACCATTTTAACTTCAAAAATAAATTCCACCCCGCTAAAGGACGGATGAAAGATTAATACTAAAAATAGTAAAAAAGAACTAAAAAGCTAAAAATAAAGATCATCAATTTTGAGTCGGTGATTTCTACTTATAATTGATCAATTGCATTACAAAGGCATCGACTCAAAACTGGTCAATTTTATTTTTCGCTTCATTGTTTTTTAGAGTCGCTTTTATGTTTACTAAAAGTCGTTTCCAGATTTTTTTTATATCTTTACCATTATACAATTATTTAACTTTTATGCTGTAATTTTAAATATATTATGTCCTAATGAAATATATTTCCTCCTTTTTATTTTGTCTGAGGTGCAATTCAATAACAACGCCGAATAAGGAGTAAGTACTACGTACTCCTTGATCAATTGCACAATTTCAAATAGGATTTATCTAATGAATCATTTAAAAGATCATATTATCAACCTAGTTAACTAAATGCGTCATAATCTTTTAGCTCAATGATATTAAAGCGCCAATGTATTCGGGCACTCTTCACTTGTCTATGACATCATAGAGTCTAGATGAGAAAAAAGTTTCGCAATAACAAATACTGGAGCTGCCACCCTAATACTAATATACATTAAATTCCAATTTCATGAGTAGTATTATAAAGTCCCGGCGTTACAATACAATAGGCCATTTTTTTTTTTATTGAATATACAAATTGGCAGGGGAGTACGTCGATGTTGTGATGCGATGTGCGTGCGCTGCTCTGGTTGTTTCCCTTCATTGAATTGGTAATAACTAATAAGTTAATTGTTTAGCTGACATCCGGTGTACCTACACAATGCACTGTCCTGACGTCTAGTCTGCAGAAAGCCACAGCAGCATCACTTGCATTCAACGTTCCATTAATTGACACCACTCTGAACTTGTAATCATTGTCATCACTTGTAATCATTTTGAATTTAGAACTGCCATAATACCGAGTTCACATGATTCGATTTTAGTTTATCAACTGAGTTGAATCAATAAATACTGTATGGTTTTTGTTGGTCAGTTCGATTGAAAGACTGTTAACATGTTTCGTAATATTCCAGGGTATTGTATTTTGTCTTTTAAATAATAACGAGTTTCGTGTTATAAAATACAACTATATTTACTTCTTGTGCCTTATATTTTATTATAATTTAAGTACCATAATTATTTTCAATCAACAATAGTAATCAAAGTTTGAACACTAAAAAAAAAAAATCAATTAAATCATCAGTAGGTACTTAATGTACATTCTTTCTTAAACTTCAGGTTCACTCCCTCAAAGGCGAACTTCTATTAGTATATATAGTACCTAGTATTTAGCAGTCAGAGGATCTAGTTATTGTTGTACAACCACGATATCTATTAGATAATGGAACTCCATTGGTTACGCGGCGTTCACACGTTCTAATGAGAATGTAATATGACACAAATAACCTTGATAAGTGATATTTTCGTAACGAAGTAATAAAATTTAAACACCGATATCCAATATTGCAGATATTAGATGGATTACAATCTCACAAGGAAATAAATATACACTAGCTTTTGCTTGAGGCTCCTCCCACGTGAATATCTTTTTCCGGGATAGACTAGTCTACCTAGTCTATGATCTAATCATGTTATTTTCTACCTGTGTGCAAAATTTCATTCAAATTGAGTCGTTAATGCGTAATAGATTTTTTTGGCCTGCGGATATCTCACTGACCGAACACTGTATGAAACGCAGTACTAAGCCGGTCGAGCCGGCACATTCATGCTGTAAATAAAATTGTCTACAGCTTGACTCTACAACTCAAGTACCTATAAATAAATAAATAAATACAACCAACAGTCACAAACATACACTAGGTAAACCCTGTATCGTGGGTATCAGGAACTACGAAGGACTTGCGGTCCCACAACACCCAGACCCGAAACAAATTTTTGTGGATCACACAAACATTTGTCTCAGTGCGGGAATCGAACCCACGGCCTCTCGCTTCGTAGCCGGCTACTCGCCCGCTGCGCCACAGAGGCTGTCAAATATGCTTTTATTTACCTATCAAATTCAAACGGATGTAAAACGATAAGATGAATATCACGATCAGATACTTCATATAACATATTCGTTAAAAATGATGAAACAGTTAACTTTTATGCTGAGAGAAAATATAAAATATGGACTGACAAACGTTTAGATTTATCTGCGATAATTGATTACCTCATTGGTGTAGTGGCAGTGTACTTAGGCTGTACAACCGATGAGATCCAAGGATCGAAATCCCAGGTTCGGCAATCACAATTTACAATCGATCAATTTGGGACCGAAAATTCAGAGACAGATTGTGACACGAATTCCTGATTTCTCCCGGGTATGAAATCCAGCACCTTACAGTTCTCAACTTTAATACGTAGGTACAGTAAGGCGATGTATGCTATGTTATTTAGTCTATTCTAGTTGAATATTGACTATTAATAGATGATAGCATCTTGAAAAGTCCTAGTTATAAAACACATAATGTGCAACGTCTTGAATTTAAGACGTTATCGTGTGAAGCCGCTATTAGGGTACTAGGTACTTATTTTCGTCAGGTCATTAGGAACAATGTCAAATTAATTTGAAAACTGATCACGAATTATACGGGGAAGCCTTTAATCGTCTGGAAAACAAACCTAGTAGATAATGCACCAAAATTAATAATATGTATATTTGCCTTAAAAAGAAAAACCTCGGAATAAAATCAACGATGTTGAATGAAAAATCCATATCAGTGAATCAATCTCCAGAATACTGATATACCTGACTAAATCACCATGAAGGTGAACTGGTTACGACTGCTAAGCTTACTCATGCTCGTGTAATTATTGCAGACCTTTATCGTACGAATACTACTTCAACCAATTCTGCTCTAAGCACTTGCAATTGGATCAATTCGAGGTAACTTGTAAGTAAGGAAAATCAAGTATTTAGTACGAAAAAATATAGCTAACTGCAAGCTATTATTGTAATGTTCAATTTTGTTCGCGAAATAACATAGGTACTTAACAAGTAATAAATTATGTAGCTAATTTATACCACACTTGATTTAATTGTAAGTAACACAGTGTAAATATAAAACTGCGAAAACATGAATTAAATTATACTCACTCTGCAAATAATCCACATGCTCATCGACCTCCGGCATCACGTGCAAGAATGTGGTGGACAATAGCACACCGCCACCGAAAGAGAGAAGAGTCATCACAATAACATTGGTGTTCCTCAAATTCCCAGCATCCTCCGCAGACAACCAATTAAATTTCTTGGCAAGCACCAAGGGTGCAAGACCGCATATCATAGAGGCGATGAAGAGCACCACCATGGATATTCCTTTCGCGAGGACAACTCCTTCCGTATCATCATCGACATTGTGTAGCTCCAAGAGCATATCTTCAGACAGAGACATTTTTAACAAAAATAATAGTGAACTTTCACTAGTGGGTCCTCCAGCTGGCAGGAGAGCGAGTGGGCTGTACGAAGGGCGCGGACCCTTTTATACCGGAGTGCGGTATCAGATGCGCGTGCGCCTATGAGGAGCGACTCGGCAGCACTATGTGCACGCGGCGGCTCGACGCCGGCCGGCATGGCTTCGCACGCTCCACTCTCGCGGATCTCGTCGCACCGAGCAGCCTCCATCCCGCTGCATGAGCCTTAATATTCATGCGCTAATTTAACGTGCGATGATTTTAATATACTATATTTTTCCTGTGATTCCGCCCGTATTAAAGTCTTCTTATTGTAAATCATGTTGAAATTACTATATAACGCAATATTTTTAAATTGCAAATGTATTTCGTATTAAAATCATACAAATAAAATAATAAGCAATGCCCAGTGTATTTATGCCACTGCTGGGTACGGAACTCCTCTACTGATTGTCAGGGTTAGGCATTAGTCTATATATTATATTTACATATTTTTATTCCTAGCTTGTATATAATTTTAATGTAGGTACTTTTAGACTGCCGTCTCTTGTTCCTATTCTTATCTTCATCCCATGGTGTCGTGTAAGAGATTTCCTAATTGCTAGAATTTTTTGTTTTCTCTAAATTTAGTCTAATCTACAATGAAGCTGTATAAATAAATAAAATATGTATACAAGTATACAAAGTGTTAATTAATTATAGAATTTTCTTTTTTATCGAATGATTAACATGTCGATATCGACTTGCAATTTTGGACTACACTAAATGATAAACAGTGATACTGACCTTTTATTTCAAATTCAAAAAAGTAAAATGTTAACATTTATTGGACGCAAGTTCGGTAATTTCTGAGTTTATGATTATAATGATTAAGATTACGGGTTTAAAAAATAATTGTATTTGAATAAAACCAAGTATTGTGAATTGGTGTGTTGGTGCAGCTGATAATAGCTTACAACAGTATTATTGGCTGTATTAAAACAAGTTCATAGACGGACGACCCGCGATAATGAAGTCTTTTAAGTGCTTCAGAAGAAGTGCTTTAAGAAGACGGTATATTGTCTTCAGCACACAGGCTCTTTCAGGTGGTCATTTATGATTAAGGTATAAACGACGTACGTATGTATGTCCGTAGAATTACGTACACGTTATTCACGTTTATTAAAAAGTGAGTGTCCTTCGTAATAATTAATAGTGTGGTGTTTAATCTCATCGATCTCAATAAACAAGCGATAAAAATTAACGTGAAATTTTAGGGTGTCTCGGTTTTGAAAAGATCCGGTAAGTACATAAATACTTACCTTATAGTATATGTAATTACTCTAAAATATGACCACACATTTCTGTAGCACGTTGTATATGTCCGTAAGGTTGTAACAAGGTTGTCTGGTAGAGATCGCTATTAGCGATAAGACCGCCTATTGTTACATTTATTAATTGTTGTTTTTTTAACTGTCATATTCTGCATGGTGTACAATAAAGTATTATCTATCTATCCGTGTGATATATACAATTTTCTCAACAAATTGTTACATTAATTTCATCAGAGTTTTCACTCCTTTAGAAGATAATTTTCAACCTTTTCACTATAGTTTTGGAGAATTTTAGCGTGCCCCACACACTTAATATTATCTAGGTAGTATCAGCTCGAAGCTCCGTCCACGTGAAAGTCATTTTCTGGTATCTTCTTCCACCTACCTTATCGTATTTTTTTTTATTACACTTCATACAAAATATATACAGGCGGACAGCCATTCTCTACCAGTCAACCATTGGGTGGTGCAGAGAATAAACAAGGCAGGTGTATAAAAGTAATGAGATGGAGGGGAGGTTATTATTAAATATATAGAAATACATACTAATACATTTATTTTATTTTTTATATATTTGGCACGGTGACAATGTACAAATTAACACAGTAACTTATAACAAAACATGGAGCTATCATTTAAATTCGTACACCGATAAAAACCGCGCACAACATTCGAATAGACCAAAACTAAAATTATGTTCCTATTTAATAAAATGTGAAGTGCGGCATAGTGTTAGGTTGGTAATGCTTTTAAATTTGCCTTAAAATAGCCTATACTCTGGTGAAAGATATCCAAATCCTTGCAGTGATCATTGTAATAGTTACACATTCGAGTTAACGGACTGTTATCTGCTACCTTATAAGTTGTTACAGGTACTGAGAACAAATGTTGTCTGCGGTTAGATCTATTAGGGACCCTGAATGACACGTGGCCTAACAAAGTAATGTCCAATTGTGAATTAACAATTTTATATAATGTAATTAGATCATTTAGTTGTCGCCTCCTCACTAACGCTTCCAATTGAAATTTCCTTATCCTGTCTTCGTAACATAGTAGCTGTCTTCTTAGACCAAATCTTGCACTCAACTGTCTGACAAACCGTTTTTGGACTGATTCCAATGTATCTATGTGGTTATTGTAATATGGGGACCATATGATACTACCATACTCGAGAACGCTACGTACTAGGGATGTAAACAGGATCAGTAAACTAGATGGAGACTTAAATGGACGTGTTATTCTATACAAAAAACCCAATGTTTTTCTGGCTTTAATTGTGATGGCATCAAAGTGATGCTTAAAAGAGAGCTTGGAGTCAAATAGCACTCCTAAGTCTCTTATAACGTTTACGCGCTTCATTTGTACGTTTTTTATATTGTATGAGAACATTATAGGATTTATCTTTTTAGTGAAAGTTATACATTGGCATTTCGTGGTATTTAAACACATGTTATTTAATTTACACCAATTATCAAGTTTGTCGATATCAGTCTGAAGCTGTTTACAATCATCTAGAGTTCTTATTTCACGAAAAAAATTTAGGTCATCGGCGTAAGCCAGACACACCGCTTGAAAATTGATCCAGTAGATCATTAACAAAAACATTAAATAACAGTGGACCCAGATTAGATCCTTGCGGAATGCCTGATTCGGCCTCAAAAGGTACAGATTCATAGCCATGTACAGTTATTAACTGATTTCGATTAAGAAGATATGACTCTACCCAACGAAGTAGAGAGCCATGTATTCCCATATGCTCAGCCTTGGCACAGAGTATATTATGATCAACTCTATCAAACGCTTTAGCGAATCAGTATAGATGGCGTCTACCTGCCCCCCAACGCCAAAGACTCTACAAAGATCGTTAGTATACGTGAGCAGATTAGACGTTGTTGATCTGGCGTTGACAAATCCGTGTTGCCGAATGCTAATAATACATTTGAAATGATGATAGAGGTGTTTGTAAACTAAGGATTAAAATATTTTTACAAAGCAGTTAAGGATGCTAATAGGACGATAGTTGCAGATATCCTCCTTACAACCCGATTTATAGACCGGGACTATTTTAGATAATTTCCAGAGATCTGGAAAACAAGCATTAGTTAGAGACTTATTGGAAACTATATGAAGTGGTGCAACCAACACATTCGCACATTTGTTTATGAATAGAGGTGGTAATTCATCTGGACCGGCACCTTTGTTAATTTCGAGTCGTTTGAGAGTTTTCAATTTCTTTATGGGTCATTTCTATTACTGACAGGGAAAGACCAGATTTTAAGGAGTTATAATTACTTGGCTTTATTTTTGTTTTATTGTAGACTGAAGCAAAATATCTAGCAAATAAATTCGTAATGTCTTGTCCATTATCGGCATGCTCACTATTGTAGTACATCTGTTTGGGGTATACATTAGTTTCTTTTTTGGACTTTGTATATCTCCAAAAGGACTTAATGTCATTGGTTAGGTTGCTCTCAATAGAAGAAATGTATGTTTTAAAGCACTTATCAAAAGCCACCTTAGCTCTACTTCTCATCAGGGAGAAACAGTCGTAGTCTCGCGGGTTCAAATATTTCAGATATTTACAATGGTATTTATGTTTCTCTTTGAACATTTTTATAAGGGATTTAGAAAACCAAAACGGGTATGCTTGTCTCTTCCTAAGTGATTTTGGGGTGTGTTTGTCAATAACAATCCATAATAAATTGTAAAAGGATTGCAAGAAGTCATTGCAGTTTAAATGTTTATAGTTTTCCCAGTCAATTTGACTTAGATCGTTAATACATTCTTCGTAATTAGTTTTGTGAAATAGATATCTCTCTGTAGGGTGGTATTTCATTGTTGATACTCTATCACATTTGACAAATATGCTCAATGGGGGATGATGTAAATCGACTTTACTAATCTCTAACGATTTTTTAATAGAACAGTGTAGTACGTCTACAGACGTAGTCACAACAAGGTCCAACATCCTATTATTATGATTACGGATATTGTTGTGTTGTATAAAATTGGTAGCAGTTAAAAACTCCATGAAGTAAATTGATTTAGCAGTATGATAGTCAAGAGGAAGACCGAGTACATTGTCTGCCCATTTTATGTCATCTAAGTTAAAATCTCCCACCAAACAGAATTTATCACCTGCATAGTTTGATGTTATCTGCTTACAATTATCAAAGAATTCAACAAAATGACCATAGTCTAAATACGATGGTAAATACACAGAGCAAAGATATAACCATCCATCTGAAAGTTTGATACGAACCCATAAGTCTTCAACAGTCGAGTGTAGATTTGATTTATGGTCTGAGATAATACTATTCTTGACAGCTATAAGAACACCCCCGCCATGAGTTTTACCATAGCGCTGTTTAAAATAGAATGATCTATCACGACGATAGATAATGTATCTATTGTCAAAAATCTCTGCATATTGGACATCTTCATCAAGCCAGGTCTCACACAGACATATTACATCGTAATTATTACACAATACATTCTTGTAGATATTTAATAACTTAGATTTCATACCGCGGATATTTTGGTAGTAGATTGATAAAGTACAACACTTTATCAATCTACTAATCGCCATTGTTTATAGGTATCTTAGTACATAAAACCGTACACACAATTCACAGCCAGCAAGCTGGTCTAGGTGAGTGTTGCTAGGTGCTGTTCGTTTTTGATGTGAACAAATCGAGATGTTTCATCTTGACGCATAAAAATATGACCATTCTTAACCCATACAAATTTATAACTCAGTTCTCTGGCTTTGAGTCGCGTTGCTGCGTGTAGAGCTTTATTTGTTGGTGATAGATTTTCTGACACAAATACAGGAACTTTTTCACCTGCAATGCCCAGAAGACCAGAGTTTAATTTAGATTGAGGGTTGGCCTTATTATATCTCGTAGTAGAGGAAAATAGTTCATCTCGGCAGCGAGTACTTCTGAACTTGACAACTTCTGAACTTGATTATTTCTGATTATTTTATTACTACGCTGACTACATTCTCAGACCTATGTTCTGAAACTCCCTGTATTTCTATATTCGAGCTCCTCATGTGCTGTTCAGTTGCATTTAGTCGCGCCTGTAAGTCGGCAACAGATTTCCGAAGGTTCTCGCACTCGTTTTGTAGTTTCTTGTTTTCTTGACAAGTAATATGAATTTTCCGAGCAAGGTCATCAAACTGATCACTAGTGAATGCAGCCGAAGCTTCAATAGCATTTAATTGCAATCTGATAGGTGCAAGTTCTGTTTCAAACAATCTTTTGATTAATATCGAAATTTAACTTTGAACTGCCAGACGGATTTCGCTTCTAATCAACTGAGACAGATTTTCACTAGATTATGATTCACTGACTGCAAGGTTCTCTAATGATTCACTCACTGCTTTAGTGCGGTGATGATTACGAAGCGTTATGTTTGACGGGGTTTTTTCTGGAGATTGCTGTGTTGCACTGGCAATGTACCTAGTAACAAGAGAACTCATCTGGCTCCGAACCGGTGTATTATTGTTGTCGCCTTTTGGTTTGCTACTGTAACATTCTGGGCATATCCAGCTTTGTTTTTGGGCCGCGGTCATTGAGCGGAACCGGTTTTCAGTGATGTTTATGCACGATATGTCATATGTTTTTTACAGATTGGACAATCCAAGAAATCTCTATTTCTTATTTCATTACAGCATCCTGAGCAAATTCTTGAATGTTTCGGAGGCATTATGTCAAATAATACTAATACTAAACTACTCGTCGTAAATATGAGGTAACTTGGACGGAATGTTTTTGACAATTTACCGTACATAATCTTCTAATATATCAAATTCTCGTGTCACAATGTTCGTTCCCATACTCCTCCGAAACGGCTCGACCGATTTTTATGAAATTTTATATGCTTATTCAGTAGCTCTGAGAATCGGCTACTATCTCTTTATCATCCCCCTGAATATTAAGGGTGATCCAACACGAAATTTATTTTTTTATTTTTTAGACAAAGAAAATTGTATTTATTTTTTTATGATACGGCATTAAAACATACATACAACCCTAAATTTTCAACCCTCTACGATCAACCCCTATTTTTTAATAGCGGTATTAATATTTTTGTCAAGCGAGTTTCTCACACCGATCGCGATGACGGGACTCGCTTGATGCGACTATCTCTGATTTTTAATTAGATAGACTAAACTGACACTTGATGTGTTGCCAGGTTATCGTAAAGTAAAAATAGTGTTGTATCCTGAGTTATCGAGTGTTTCGATAAGGAATCAAACATTGTGATTAATTTTATTTTATAATAAAGTTTTATTTTTAATTTGCATTGATCAATAAATAGAAATATAAATGAAAAACAGAACTTTTTTTAATCACTATTTATTTCTAAATAATCACTTTCAGAATCTGAGTCTGTTACACTTATTATAAATCTTTCTGTCACATCATCAATAAGGTGGTCGAGTTGCATAATTTTGTTCTCTTCTTTTATAACATGATTGATACAACTCGACCACCGTTGCGGTGTCATCAACTTTAACCCGTCACTAAATAATTCTTTAATTTCGGCCATTTTAAAACTTTTGTTATTTCTTGCGACACGCCCCTTTACCTGTGCCCATACTAATTCTATAGGATTCAATTCACAATGGTAAGATGGTGACACCGTACTCAGCAGCGAGCTCATCAACTACATTTTTTTGATAATTAGGCTTTTCTTTATTAACGATTTCCAGTAATTCTGCTTTTAATCATTGTATCTTCAAATTTTAAATTCTTTGAGTTCAGCCACTCTTGAATTTGGATTTTACGCCACGTCGAATTGGGGGTTTTCTCTATCTTACGGAAATAATGGAACACCACTTTGCCACTCCTCAAAATGTTCTGCATTCATCTCATTATGGTAGTCACTGGAGTCTGTCTTTGACTCAAACATCAAGAAACCCCCATCTAGAAAGCCTTCCTCGCTTCCAATGTGGGTAATTATAAGGCGCCTTCCTATTCCTGTAGGAGCTTTAGCACCCGTTGTTAGGTCAAAGGTCTTCTAATACGTTGAATACAGTGGCAGTTCCGATTCCCAAAATATCTGCGGTTTTCTGAGCGCAGTGGCGCTTGTTAAGTTTTTCGTATAATTGCGTATCCAATTTGTTTTGCTCTACGTTGAAAACGTATTTAAATAAGTTTTGCACCATTATTTTCTCGGTGACACTCAGAGGAGCGCGGCGTCTCCTTTTCCTAGGAGACATAACTGCACTCGATGTGCTCGGTTGAGCGTGATCCATGTCAGTTAAAAAAACAAGAACACTCAAACACAACAAAGTAACAAGGAGAGATATAACAAATACTTAATAGCAAATATTTAAAAAGAAAACAGGTGTCAAGAGTGCAAGGAATATTCGTACAACCAATCGCGAGCGAAGAAGGGAGACGAATGACGCACAAAAGGGAGGATGGTTACCAGTATTGCCATATTAATAATATTAGTAATTAATATTAATAATTTCTGCTGAAGCAAACGAACCCATACACATACCTACTAACAAAAACATTAAAATGTAACTAAATTCCATCGATCGCATTTATTTTATTCTAGATTTCTTATTTATTACAATAAAGTTAATATATTACGTTTATTAATTTTGTAATATTCATTCCATTACTTTTATATTATTATTAAACATTTATTAACACAATTGAGTAAAATTAAATCGAAAGGTCATGTCACAACATGTCGATGAATCATTCATAATCAGCCATACTACAGCACTATGCTCTACGCTTGCAACATTAAAAAAAGAAAAGGTCAATCGCAGCTGTCAGTTTAGTCTATCTAATTAAAAATCAGAGTTTAGACTACTTTAATCCTGGAAATAGGCATTCACGCGGGCGGAGCCGCGGGCAACAGCTAGTAATACTATAATATAATTAAATATAAATACATAATGTAAATATAAATAAATGTATATATACTGCATACATAATTATATAAATACACATATTACTAGTGTGTTGATTCTGCAACTCTATCAAACAACAGTTGTCGAACTCTGGCTTTGAAAGCCAGGCGAGTAGTTGACGACCTAATTTCGGGCGGGAGTGAGTTCCATAGGAGTATGGATTGAATTAAGAAGGAAGAATGGGTAAAGTCTGTGCTATGTGGGGGACACTTAAGTAAAAGATTATTTGAACTCAACTAGCTATGAGGCGCTCATAGCTAGTTGCATTCACTAATCTGTAAACGATAAGCGAGTTAAGCAACCCTTGGTTGCGGTCAGTCTATGGATGGGTGATCGCTTAGTGGTATTTCAACAGAGCGTCTCCGTGCTTCGGAGGGCACATAAAATGTCGGTCCCGGCTGTTATCAACTGATAGCAGTCGTTAAGCCAAGTCGGAGGCCTTCGGGTGGCTTGAAAAACTCTGACACTAGGTTGGCCACTAACCATTCGATAAGAAGAAGAAGTTGAAGAGCGAAGGTTTCTGGTATGGTTACTACCAAGGTACTGAAAGTAGGAGATTAAGTAAGAAGGTGGAGTAGAAGACGTAAGAAACGAGAAGAGTGTGATAAGTGCACGCAAAGAGCGGCGCTGACGAATGGGTAACCATTTCAGGTGCCGGCGTTGAGATGACACATGGTCATCGAAACATCACCACCACCACGCCACCGAAACATCATACGTGTTAAATAACGAACTCTAAATATCTTTTAGTAAGTATATATGTGACATTTTCTTTACCTTCAAGAATTTTAATGGCCTTTTCGGAATAAGGATAATAAATAGCCTTAAAGCCTTTTATTTATTCCGACAACGCGAAATTAGAAGGCTGCCTAAAAATTTATCGAAATTCCTTCAGATAACGATACAATCGAACCTTATCTGTGAGAAAAATAATGTACATTAGTTCTTTATTACAAAAAAATGCTGTGTGATAATCTGATGGATGCGTTTTTCGATTTAATGATGATTTGTTTTTATGGTGATATAGGAGACTAATAATAACAAACATATGTCGCCTAATGAAGAACGCGCATCCTATTTCACTATGAGACAGAAATACTACATAAATACACATTGACACCTGTAATACCCGAAGTGGTAGGTAAAGGTGTAACCAGTACACCCACATTTGATTGACCTTATTTTCGTCCCATATTATGACAGGGGGTGAGCCTATCGCCATACAGAGACTCCGGGCTGATACTAAGCAATCGATGTAATGTAGCGGCTTGCTGCTTACGAAACCAGCCGCATGCCGCTCCTTTACGTCGGTTTTTTGTGAGACAGTGGTAACGACCTGGGTCGAATCGGCCCATTTGTGCTTAAGACAAAGCTGTCTACAGCGTGGCTCTACCACTAAACGTGGTATTGCTTCTGTTTATGGGATGGCGTGATGCTTACCATTAGGCGAGCGATCTGCTCGTTTCGTCATTCGTCGTCTAATAAAAACCACTCTGCTGACCGCTCAAAACTCGGTACTCAGATTGTTGAAAAACATAAACTACATTCCGAAAGTATAGGATCAGAGCCTAGAAACGACACATTATTAATGATGCCAGTGCAGTAAAGTAAATCCCCTCGCATTAGTAAAAGAGGCCCAGTAGTAAAACAATACAGCAATGGCGTAAATATATAATCCGAAACTACGAGACGTTTATCAGAAACATGTGTATATGCGTACCAACATTACTGGGAATTGAAGAGCGTCGCTCTGTTCGCTCCAGTATTGTCATTTTATGAATAATAATTAATTATGAGGAATATTTCAGATGTTATTACACAAATATTACACATTAGGTAATTCGTTTATTTTCTAGTGGCGGGTCCAACCCACCAGTCTATGGATACTTCCACTAAGTTCGGAACACTGTCTTGTAGTTACATTTTCTGCAATCTCACAGTTAGGTTGATTCATGTGTACCTACATTGTATATCCCATATTTCGCGTACATGAACGATGTCACGAACTGAAGAGCGTATTAATATTGAAACTTAAGTAAACTGGCGTCATACTTGACACACTTCGAATCACAGTTTACACCATTTTGGTACAATACATGTGCGATGCAGTTTGTTTATGATTAGTCAACACGACGACGACGTGACACGACGTCGCGTCGTCAGAGTTTATGACATACGGAGTTATTTTTACTAAATAAATAATAATGCGATTATGATTTATTTGGAATAAATATAAAAATTGTAAGCATGACTTAACCCTTTAGACCGAGTTTAACCCACTAAACCAGTTTAAGATGAAAATTTAACTTAAGTAAATAAGTATTAGTGGTAAATCTCGATTTAGGATCGTCGTGCAAGTCGGTCTTATAGTTTTCCAAGACAGTCGTTTGATCATGCGAAGGCTGGCAAACCATCAAGCATGGGTCACCTCATGTACCTATGTTGATTTCCACCGCCCATCAACACCTGCGATACCAGAATTATCATGGATGCTATACTGATCTTAAACGAAAGGAATAGGGGGTGAGAAGGGGAGGGGTATTTGGGCCTCCGGGAATCTCTCGCATCATACGATACGTATCAGCAAGCTGTTACTTCACGCTAGTTTCTATGAGGCAATGGCACAGCTCCGGTCGATCCAGCCCATTTATGCTATAAACAAAACTGTCTACAGCATGGCCTTATCACTTAGGACACGTTCAAGGATTGATTAGTTACACTCTTTTGTCCTTCTCTGTTAACGTCATTTATTAAGTAGATCTGGAAAGAGACAAAACAGTTCTAACTAATCAGTGATTGCAGAATGATGTGGATACGAAAGAACATAGTATTTCTGCTACTCATTAAATTATACACCAGTAAATCGGCTCGATGGACTGGATTAAGAACGTCAAATAAAAGAGCCCTCTTACACGTATACATATAATGGTGAGGGGCACCTACCTACACTGTAATATCTGTGACCGGATATTTAAAACCAAGTTCGGTCTAGCGAGCCACATTGGGCACACACTTGGAGGTTGAACTAAATATATTTACGGGTCGCCGTCACAGAACACAGGTCTGCGGTCGCCCTCATCGAAATCAATGAGGAGGACTTTAAATAATACATATAGTCTAGGTAGTTTAGTGTGGGGTCAGGTTAGTTTAAACGACTTCGTTGATTAGTAGTTGATTACTTACTTTCCCTATAAACAGTTACGGTTTTACTTCTTTGTATAAAATTGTATATGAACCAAATCTGATAAAAATAAGTGACAGATTTGTGAGTAGGTAAACAGTGTAATATCATCATTTGGCTCTATTAGGTTAATTACTATAATACTATTATACAAATTGTAAATAATCTCTCATGACTAATTGTAATTACACTAGTATGGGATTAATCAATCAATTGATTTAATTATAATGAGAGGGTTTAAGATAGCAAAAATTTAATGGACGTCGTCATGAATTTTATCACCGTGCTAGGTACGTATTTTATCTTTATACCTAATAAACTTATAACGGAGACCAAGAAAATAGGTTAATTATTTAAATCTGTGCATTAAAATAATTATCATTAATTAAATTGGCTAAAAAGATATTCAAAGGAAATAATACGAGCGTATAAAATTGGGTCGACAGAAATTCAATGTGAGGCTTGATCATCCCGTAATCCATCGTAAAATCGCGGTACCACATATTCCAACATATTCACAGAGAATTGACATACATTTATTTTACACATATTGAGTAAGTTTTACACAAAAAAACGTGATGAACTCGGCCACTACAAACGCAGCGTGGGATTCCCCAAACGAGATGGAACGATTGAAAATTCTTGATGACTGCAGGAGAAAGGTGTAAATCAGGTATAATTTCACATCGTAGGGTTTTTTTTATAGTGACAGTAAATAACTACACTGATGGTAATAACAGAACAATAAAATATAACGCTACCTACTTTAGGTTCCGCCGTGTTAAACTTAAAAATCCACCATCACCTTTTGAAATTATCTTATTTTATACCAGTGCACATAATAAAAAGAAATCATGGTAGCACGACGGTAGATAGCGGGTTGGCTGTGCTCTGATATTGCTGAGGTCTATGGGCGGCGGTAACAGCTTACCATCAGGTGAGCTGCCTGCTCAATAAAGGGCAATAAAAAGAATCAAAGACAATCAACACTAGCTGTTCTCTCCTTTTGCCTTTAGTAGCGTTTAATTTCGTGAATTGTTTAGTAAACAAGTTTGCTATACTTAATTTGTTTATTCATCACTCTTTTTTTATTTACTTACAGCATATAAAGGAAACGCAGTATTCGATACATATGCGGAATGTAATTAGCAACAGGTTTTCTTTATATATAACAGTTATTGACGTTATTATATATGTCTAAGATAAATAAGCTTTCTGATAAAATAATAAAATAAGCGACATTTTTCGAAACAAGTTTTACTTAAGTGGAGCAACATTTGTTCATCTTCTAAACTGCAATCTTGTATACGTGTATTCAAGGACTCCTTGCGTCCTTTGTAAGGTCAAGTGCATACTTACTGTACAAGGTCAGCCGCCCGTCTCGAGAGGACACGGGCGACAAAAAAACTGAAATAAATAATACGTACAAAAATGATTATGTATTTAAAAATAAAAAGAAATAAATAAAAGGAGATAATAAATAAATAGGTATAACTACCTACTCCTTAAAACAATCACTTAAGTAGCTTTATCTAAAGAGCAATAACTGATAGAAACTGTAATTCCTGTACTTGTTACCGTGTTACTGTACATTTTCTAATGCTTTATGTTTGTGAAATAGGTATAACTATGTGAAAAGTTTTAAATAAAATAATTATTATACAACAACCTGCCTCAAGGCTAGCGTGTAAGTGTAGTCGTGATGTATGCACAATGCACATATTTTATGCACAAGTGCAAACATACACATACTTATACAAAAACATGCACACGATTCATGTTCATACAAATGCAGAATGTATTCTGTATGATCCTGAAACTGGTTCCAAAATATAACACCCCTAAGGTTTGTGTTACTTACAGGGAATTACAAAGTTCCGGAATGTTTATTATTTGAATTTAATGCGTTTACCTTTAGAAATTTTATTTTTATGCAGGACTTAGCATTCTTTCTTATTCGAAAGTATATCCATGTATAATGTACTGAAAGTACTTTACTTTCTCCCACGCACTTGCAAACTCTGAAATGAACTTCTCCCCAAGGTTTTTCCTCAGCGTTATGACATGTCCTTCTTCAAACAAGCCTTAAAAAAGTACATCTCTATTGCGGCTTGGCTATACTCCTGGCGTTGCTAAGGACTATGAGCTATGGTATCCACTTGCCATCAGGTGGGCAGTAAGCTCGTCTGCATTCGAAGGCCTATAAAAAATATATAATATATATTTAGGTTCTATACATATCCTTGGAAACTCGTTAGACTGACAACACTAGTAAGTTACAACAAATCTTACTTCCACTATACAACGTGTTATAGAAAGCGGCGGGCAAATTTAAGCAATGTATAGTGTAGGGTATTAGTATTTTATCTCCCATAGTACCAAATCCGATTGCATTGCTAGGACAATAATTATAGAATATTCTTTTTTATCGAATAAGTAACATGTCGATAACGATTTTCAACTTTGTACAACACTAAATGATAAACAATGATACTATAGACCTCCTTTCATTTAATTATTTTATAATAAAAAAAAACATTAAACAGTTGTCAAATGTCCATATTTATTTGACGCAGTCAGTTCCGCAATTTCTGATTTTATGAAGTATGATTACGAGTTCAAAAAATATGTTCTATTTGACTAAAAACAAGTATTATGTATTGGTATATTGTGTTGGTGTAACTGATAACAGCTTTTAAGAGGATCGTCGACTGTATTAAGCTAAATTCATAGATGGAAGACCCTAGAATGAAGTCTTTAAAATGTTTCTAGAGGATGGTGCCTATATTGTCTTCAGCACACAATCTCTTTCAGGTGTTAATTTGTGTTTAAATTACCTAAAAGTTACGTACGTATGTCCGTAGAATCACGTACATCTTATTCAAGTTACATAAAAAGTGAGTGTTGTTCATAATAACAGTAGCGCAGCCTCCGTGGCGCAGTGGGCGAGTAGCCGGCTGCGAAGCGTGAGGCCGTGGGTTCGATTCCCACACCGAGACAAATGTTCATCATCATTCTGTCTGTCCTGGTCCCAATTCATACGTTTTACAACATATGTTTTACTTTATCAAATCAATCACTATGCATTAATCGTCATTTAAAATTCAATTGTCTAATCTTCACAGCTATACTAGTATTTCATTATCGGATGTTATCAAGATGAAGAGACAAAGGTCACTTCAGTTTTACTCGTTTCCAATCATATCAGCATGATTTCCCAGATAACGCTTCATGTGCCAATACATATGTAGGTACTTATCTTTTTGCTGAAATTACTGACAAGGATTTGGTCACTATATCTTTAAGTCATGGTCACAAACGTAAGTATGTACCAAATTAAATAGTTCTGACAATTCTGTAAATGCTAATTAAGTTATTGAACTGTCTCTTGCGGTCAGCCATTCCATAATTCCAATAAATATATTATTATGCAAGGATCATAGCAAGTGGAAATCCGTTGTCTCTGCCTACCCCTATGGGAAACAGGCGTGAGGCGTGTCTATGTATGTATGTATGTATATATTATAAATGACAAAATCGTGAACAAACTTATATTATCATACGTGCATACCTACATACGGGGCGAATACAGAACCTCCTTTTTTAAGCCGGTAAAAATTGACAACTAACTTCATCTCATACACAGTAGCCATTTTATTATTTATCTAAAATTCATTGTCAATGTTGGTCAAAAGCCTCGTTCTGGCTTACCAGTACCGTGGGATCCAAACCTTTAATAAATAAGTTACGAGTTCTTTTGGTACCATTGTTTCAATATCGTATCATATCAACAAAAGTGCTCTTCAAACAACAAAACCCCTTGAATATTTTCTAATAAATTACTTGTCTCAAAGGTGACCTTTTCAGATATTGCCTAACAAATCGGTCACAACTTTGTTACGCCAAGAACCATTTAAAGATCCCTGAGATGTTAATAATGCAAGACAAGTCGCAGGTTTGCATAAAATATGAATAATAAAAACACAATATTTTAAATCAATTCATCTTCATTGAGAAGTAAAAGTGTTTATACCAAAGCACATAAAGTCAAACTTGCCATTTGTCAGACATCAACCTCTCAGCACATTCTGCATCGGTTGTATTGTAAAACTAAAAACAAGTAAATATTTATTACGACAACCTAAATGTAACTTAAGATACAATTTTCATGCCTGTTTTTCTGTGAGAATATTAAATTAAAAATCAGCAATTAGAAACTAGAAAAGTACTACCAAGGCTCATGGCTAGGTGCAGTCGATTGGCCCGAGTTTTTAACGCTCTTGAAGGTCAACCGAATTTGAGAGTGTAGCAGATAGCTGAGATAAATTAATGTTACACGATTGTACAATCGTGTGGCATAAATTTTGTGCGACATCATAGCAACTTTTTGTTTTTAACCGACTGCTCAAGGAAATATGTAGTTACGTTCTAAACGACCTTGATAGCTCTGACGCGTGGAAACAAGTACTGTACGTTTTTTGATAAAACCAAGGCAGTCGTGTTTTTTTACGTATTGCGAATGTAGCGAATGTAATTAACTCATCATAATTCTATGTTCATAATACAGGAAATCCTAATTAACGGGAAATAATATTTACTGGAATAAGGTTCCTTTAATGACGGAAATTATAACTTGTTTTTTTTTAATTTCATTTAAACTATGGTAGAAACAACTTTTGGGGAGATGTATTTAATATTTAAAATAATGACTGAAATTACCGCAGAGGTAAAATGTTAACCGGTGATAAACTCCTTCGAGTTTAGCCGGTGTAACATGATTAATAGACGATAAGAAAAAATCCCCGTGAGCAAGTCTTGTGAGTTGTGATAATGGTTATTTAAGGATATATATATTTAAGGAAATCCGGTATTAATCTAAAACAATTAGTTTAGTTAGAGTTGCTAGAAGTGTGGTCAACACCTTTGATTTGACACACCTGTTAGTTAATATTAAATGTTAATTAATATGAGAAATCTTATGTCAAACGCTATTAGAGATTTATTTTTAAGCTATTAAGCTATTAGATTATTATTTGTTGAGTGGTAGAGCCACGCTGTGGACAGTTCTGTCTACAGCATGAATGGGCCGGCTCGTCCGGGTCGTTACCACTGTCTCACAGAAAACCGGCGTAAAGTAGCAGCTTGCTGCTGCGTTTCGTACGGTGAGTGAGATATCCGGAGGCCCAAAATCCCCTCCCCTTCCCAATCCCTATCTTATCCCTTTCCATTAAGGTCGGCAACGCGCCCATGATTATTTTAGTATTGTGGGCGTACATGGGCGGTGGAGATCACTTACCATCAGATGACCCACTTGCTCGTTTGCCGGCCTATACTATAAACAAAAAAAAGAGTGGGTTCAGAGATTATTAAAATTTTCACTACCTAAATAATAAGTGATTTATTAATAATATTTGATGTCTCTTTAGTAGCATTTGACATACGATTTTCCATATTAATTTGAAAGTTATGTTAACTAAAATGTGTGTCAAATCAATTTCGACTTGACATGAGATTTGGCATTTGATTAGTTAATTATACATTGATCAGCCTTTCTGAAACCGGGTGATAGTGCTACAAAATTATCCAAGAAATCAACTCTAAAGCCCCTTATGATGGACAGAATTTCTTGTATGTCATAGGCGAAAATCCTACTACTATTATAAATATGAAAGTTTGGATGTTTGTGAGTTTGTGACTTTCATATCTTAACGAATTAACTGTTTTGGATGAAAATTGGCGCACAGGTAGACCATGACATGGATTAGGAAATAAACTACTTTTTATCCCGGAAAGGCCAATCACGCGGACGGAGCCGCTAGCAAAAGCTAGTATAAGTTGAAACAGTCATTTACGAGGCCTCATCATACGATTATTTTTCCAACAGTATGACGTTGATTCGTAAACAAGAATTTTTGGTTTTCGTCTGTGTCATGCGATAAAGTTTCTCCATCTAAATAAGACTCTATAGTTGCTAGTTGCCTTCCTCAGATGATATCTATTTGAAATAATTGGCAACAGCAAAGAATTAGTTAAAAATAAACAACTGTATTTTTAAACAAACCTTGCAATTTGTACTTTTTACTGTCAGTAAATATTTCATACATTAACCGAATAAATAAGTGCCTTTTGGTTTACGTTTCCAAGAAGAGATACCAATTTCAGAAAAATGTCGCCGAAGCCGGTCTTTCGTCAAAGTTTGCCCAGAGCGAGCGCGGATACCATTTGCGTGCCAGTGGCTAAAATGTAACATCGACATTAACACAGACTTTATACAGCCGGAGTTTCTCAGAATTAATAATAAATCAATAAATATCTGGAGGCCCAAACCCCCCCCCCCCCCCTTTCTCAATCCCTTAATTATCCGTGTTCTTTAAGGTCAGCAACGCGCCCATGATCCTTTTGGTATTGTGGGCGTAAATGAGCGTTGGAGATCACTTACCATCAGGTGACCCCATTGCTCGTTTGCCGGCCTATGATATAAAAAAAACATTCACATTTATTAGAACTCGAAAAATAAAAAAACACAAAAAAAGGATATTTTTTGACCACTTTGTCCGTGGCATCGCAGCGCCTAAGCGCCTATTTGAAGGACTATTTTTAAAACCTCCGACGTTAAAAGAAATTAAAAAAGTAAGAAAACTAGAAAATCCAACAAAAAAAAAGGAAAATAGATAATTTAAAATATGTTATTATAAAAAAAGCTTTTTTTTTATCCTGGCTCGGCAAAGTGACTACGCTACACCTGATGGTAAGTATAGCGCAATCCATGAATACTGTTGACCAACGATAGACACTGAATCTATCGCAGATCGGCAGAATTATGCCGGCGTGCTTAGTTGCTTCTTCACACTCCGTTTAAAGGATCCCAAGTTATAGGAAGGAGGAAACACGTGCGCCGGCAAGCTATTCCACAGCTTTATGGTCCGACAGAAATACGATTTTGCGAACCTCTTGGTCTGAGCCGAGATGGAAGAGACCACGAAGCTATGGTTTCGCAAGCCAGCACGCGTGGTTCTGTTAAGGAAAGGTGAGGAAGGAATAAGGTCAAACAACTCTTCAGAGCATTCACCGTGATACAGACGATAAAAGACGGAAAGCGAGGCAATGTCCCTACGCAGCTGTAGCGGCTCTAATTTTTTTGTGACGTCTGCATCATTCACAATGCGGACCGCCCGTCGCTGCAATCCGTCCAAGGCATTGAGCAAGTACTTTGCGAAACCGTCCCATAGGTGCGAACAGTATTCCGCACCCGACCGTGCCTACGCTTTGTATAAGCGGTAAAGCTGGCCGGGTGTAAAAAACCTACGCACCTTGTTCAGGATTCCGACCCTGCGTGATGTGGCTGATATTACGCCCTCGATGTGGTTCCTTGGATTCAGATTGCAGCAAATATCCATGCCTAGGATACATAAGCTATTCCGCATTGCGAGCGGGATACCCTGAAGATTGGGGAGGGGAGAGAACGTGGATTTTTTGCATGTAAACGCGCACACCTGGGTTTTCTTGGCATTGAACTCAACCAGATTCTTGGTACCCCATTACGAAATGAGATCCAAGGTCTGGTTAAGCTCAATGACAAGATTCTCTCGCTGGCTCTCAGTGACTTCCCGGCTACCAGGAGGCTTACTGCAGTAACGCCCATGCACAGTGCTGTCATCTGCATAGCAATGAATGTTACCAAGTGGTAACATGTCATTGATATGCAAAATAAACAAGGTGGGCGAAAGCACAGAGCCTTACTTAAACTTACTTAAACTTAAAGTTTACTATTATTTATTTTCAATTATTTTCACTAAAATTGAAATTAATTAATTAAATTAAACCTAAATTAATTCTTTGAATTGTCATCGGTGCTTGAAAAGTATGCCAAATTTCGAGTTAATCCGACGTTTTGAAGAGGGTCAAAATCATAAAAAAATAAAATAAAATCATGTTCAAAGTTTCCGTTACATACATACATTCGTACGTATGAAGCTAATAAAAGCGTGTTAAAAACATCTGCTTTCTTTTAAACCCATGAAAAGATTTTCTTCAAACACAGATAAGAGCCATCTCGATTAAACCAACATTGACACCAAAAAAGACCGCATTCATCGGTCCATTAGTTTAGGCTCTACTATGCCACAGACGGATACACATACACACCCATAAACAGACAAAGAAATGAAATTTATAGCATCTCTTTTTTTGGCGGGTCTTAATAAAAATTGATACAGCGCCATTTTATAAGCTTCATGTTAATTTATTCCACCTTCGGACGACTGTCGCGTCGCGTCGTGTCGTGTTGGGCAATTAACTTGATTCGGAGACAGTCGATGGCGCCAAAAATTCTGCATCTTTACTTATCATGACGTGATATTTATATCAGTATATCCTAGTATGTCCCTCATATACGAGAGGCCGTCTGGGTTGGTGCTTTGTCTATTTCTACCGCCAAGTAGCAGTGTGTAAGCATTGAAGCCAGTGAAATTACTGGGCATTATGAGACTTAAGACATCTCGAGGTGACGAGCGCTGTCGAATAGTGTGCAGTGCTTCATAATTCAAAATTCTGTGTGGTGTTGCTTCTGTTATCGGGCAGATGTGGCGCTTACCATCAGGCGAGCGATCTGCTCGTTTCCTCATTCATTTTTTCTCTAGTGATTGAAATGAAATTAAATAGTTTATTAATCATGTAGACAATTAAAATAGCGCTTATGACAAGTCAGTACAAAATAAAGAAACTTATGTATAGAAATCATATTAACTAATGTATACATAACATACATAGCATCGTCAAAATACACTAGGCTAGGCTAGGATTATCAGTCCTCTATACTGTAACGTATTTGACCAGCCTTCTTCCATCATAACCTATGGCAGAAGTAAGCTGATCCATGGTTATATGCCCGTGAAAAATCCATAAGTAACTAACTAAGTATGATGATGAAATGTTAGACCGCAAGACTATCGAGAGAATTCAATACATACAGATTTGAAAGTTGCATACTTTGAATGTCTGTAAAATAATATTGGAAAGTTGAACACTTCGGATATTAGTGAAATAATTGAATTAATAGCCATGGCAAATTGCAAAATCATAATACTTAGACAACTAAATAAGAAAAATTCGTACAAGTTAACACTGATATATCAAATATGGATTCGGAGTCGATAGCTAAGTAATTTGGTGTTTTTTTTTTTAATAAAAATGGCAATTGATATCGTTACCTTTGTACTCGTAATCCCCGAAGATGGTGGTGTAACCAGTACACCCACATTTCGCCGAGCTTATTTCCGTGCCATGATGTGATAGGGGGTGAGCCTATCGCCATACCGGGAACAATTACATACTCCGGCCTGATAGTGAGCATTTCGTAATAGAAAATCTCAATATCACTTTTACCCGACCCGGGGATCGAACGCGAGACCTCAGCACAGCAGTCATACCGCTTACGCATTACAACTGCGCCACCGAGGCAGTCAAGAGATATATAAATATTAAATAGCGACCAATCACCATAGACTAAGTAGCGCCTTCCTTGCACTATCTTGATTGGATCCTTACTTTCAACAACAATGTTATATGTTTCTAAAAGATTTAATTCTTATAGTTAATATGCCTTTCTAACAACTTTCTCGTATACTTTCCGCCTATTCAGCCAAGATGATCTTCTGCAACAACCGGTTTGTATAACCATCATAAACACGTCAGAAGTCGGCACCACACGGATGTGAATCACAGTCAGCTATCGCACAAATCGCGAAATAAATATAACCCCAAGTGGAGTAAGTACATTTGTCTTTGTATCTGTGAAATACGACTCTGTTTACGAAGGCTGACGCTCAGGTCTCGGGTTCGATTCCTGGATCGGGTAAAAGAGATATTGGTTTTTTTTATTACGAAAAAAGTATCAGCCCGGAGTCTGGAATTTGTGCCCAGTATGGCGATAGGCTCGCCCCCCATCACATCATGGGACGGAGTTACGCTCGGCGAAATGTGGATGTACTGGTTACATCTACACTCTCCTCTGCCTACTCCTTCGGGGATTACAGGCATATGAATAAATTTTAGGGATTCTTTACTTTCTTTTCTTTTTTTTACTTTGTATGTTTTATTTTACCATGTAACTTTTGAATAATTTGACCGGTGGAGGTCATATCCACATTTGATTTGTGGGCTCTATGGTGTATATATATCTTCACGCTACTACCCACGGATGCAGAGCAATAAGCAGCGAGTGAAACTGCGCGGGACAGCGAGTAATTATATTATATTACTGTTTTCAGCATTGAAGATTGGTTATCATCTACAGTATTAGACACATACAGAAAGTAAATGATTATATAAATTTGTTCAATGGCAATAAAATTGACTTTACTAGGTATATAGTCAATAGTAATCATGAAATACTGTGCGACAATATTCGTAGGAAAACACCCATTAAAATAGCACTAGGATTTTATGGCACATCCTAGCAATTAATCGTGGTAAGTAAATCAGATGCAATAGCCTACATACTTCTCAAACTGCCTTGACATATTTTCTGCTATACGATTGAACAAAAAATAACAGCAGATTTTTGGCGACGATTCAAAGACTTTTGTCCACGCATGAAAATATATTGCTATACTTACGCTACAAGTAATGGAGATCAGAATAATTTGAAGAGGAATAGAAAAATCGGAACAAAGTGCTATTTTCACAAGTTTTACCTCTTGCATGCGTTTTAATATCAGTAGGTAACTATTTAGCCTACAGGGCTGGCTAGATTGCACAATTGAGATTAACTGTTTAATTGGGATGTCGATTATATTCTCTGTGTAGGTCTGTGTAGGTTTCGTGGTATCTCGGATACATAAGCTAAAACAAAATCGTTCAATTATCTTTCTTGTATTTATTTTAAGTTCTTACCGCCGCTGTTTATATCCTGGATGTCAAAATATATAAACACTCATTGTCAGGTGTATGTAGCGACCATTAAATATGACCACACCTTTCTGTAACACGTTGTATAATTACGGGGACATACCTAAATACAAAATAAGCTATCCCATAACGTCCGCATCCCAACTAAGCCACGTTCATCGCGTAATAACCCTGTCATACTGGCCAATGTTAAAACTACTTACTATTCCGATAAACTACATCTCTTAGCAACATCTTCTACATGGAAAAACCACGCTGTAGACACTTTTTATTTTTGTTAACCGGCTTTTGCTATAAAAAAACAGAGACGCAATACAACAAATTAAGTCACAATCACTACCGCATATTTTAAACAAGGTACAACAATGACACTGCGCAGTGCGTACAAAATATATGACATCATAACAGCAAATTTTGAACGCATCAGTGTCAGTTGGCAGCGAAAACCCGCAGTTTACATAACCTTTTATTTATGCATATGATTTTGAAGCTTGAGTTAATCCGTTATATGAATACGTGACATGAAAAGTACATGATTTCCATCGAACGTGACTGCATAGTAATGCATTTGGATACGTCACGGTAAACGCAATGGGAATTCCCTTTGTACCGTGTGAAACTTGGTAACCCAGTCTCTTAGGGCTCGACCACAGAGGGAACTACTGCGCGGTTTGGGGAAATCAGGAAACTAAGTTTATTCAATATTGCCTACGTAGGTAGTACGTACATATTAACTAACATAATCGGGTTTTATAATTTTTCCGTGTAAGTAAATCAGTAAAGGCTTAAGATGGTCTTGTTTTTTAAAAATAATGCAAATGCTTATCCTAAAAAAGCAATGTTTATACATCTAATGAATAATTTATTGATGCCATTAATTAGTATTACTGTTGAATCCTAAAATAGTACGCGCTCTTTTAATAAAGCCTAAGATGAATCTTGAATCATGGAATCTTGGATTTAATATTTATGTTTAAGTTCGTAGAAAATGAGCCTTTAGAAAGTAGCCTCAAACTCCGCCGTTGTCAGTCCCAAGCCCGAATGAAAAAGGAGGAGGGTTGGTACTGGAGGAGACGTGCCCAACCGTAAAACGCCAACGCCGAGCCTCGGGCGGCGGTAAATAACCTGATCACTCCGTGGTCTTTTCGGAGCGGCAACCAGTGGCCTTGAGGACCTAAATCCACTCAAAAATACTGACGTGGAAGGAAACGGGAACCCACCACGGTCATTTTCCCAAGAAAACTACATCATGGAATCAAGTACTAGTAAGAAATGTGATATGTCTTGCGATCCGACTGACGCTCGGCGCCTACCGGTACCCGGGCCGGTAAGTGTGAAATTGGTTACCGATGAAAATGCGATTGATCAAATGACTGATAGAGGAAGGCTTTCAAATGGCGACGTCACTCAACCCTCGGAGAAGATCTCTATCCGTATTCAGCATAGAATTGGCACATGGAATGTTAGAGGGTTGATAGAACCTGGCAAGCTACAAATTGTTGAGAAAGAGATGAAAGATCACCAGCTTTCACTCCTTGGCTTATGCGAAACTCACATGCGCGTCAGGGGCATTTCAAGACTGACTCTGGGAATACTATGTACTTTTCGGGCCCCGAGAACGAGAGCAGAAAAGGAAACGCTTTTATCTTACCACCTCATGTTAGCAGGCATGTTCTCGGATACCACCCTGTGACTGACAGGATTATCACGCTCAAGTTGAACACTAAGCCGTGCGTCCTGAATTTGATACAAGTCTATGCACCGACCGAGGATACCAAAGAGGTTATAAGCGACGAATTTTATGCCACCCTATTGGAAACACTTAAGTCGATACCTAAAAGGGAAATTACCATGATTATTGGCGACTGGAATGCGAAAGTAGGGAGCAGAATATCTGACGATCATTTAAGGAGCGTTGTTGGCAAATTTGGTTTGGGAGTGCGGAGTGAACGTGGAGAGAAACTACTCGATTTGTGTATTGACAAGAAATTCAGCATCATGAACACTTTCCTTCAGCATCATCCGCGCCGAACCTATACATGGAAATCTCCAGGTGATCGTTTCAGAAATCAAATTGATTATATACTGATCAACTCTCGCTAGCGTTCATCAATATCTAACGTCAAGACGTACGTTGGTTTGCACGTTCCCTGGTGCAGATTGCCACTCTGACCACAACTTGTTGGTGGCATGGTTTGCTCTTCGTTTCAAGAACATAAACAAGGCAACACAATACAAACCGAAACAGATTGATCCACTCGTAAGACCTGTGTTCAGAGAGGCGGTTGAGACGAAACTATTGGAGCTCCCCCAAATACAGACAAAACCTAATGCACAATGGGAGGTTTTTAAATCCATAGTTCTAGAGACCTTAGATAAATGCCACCCCCCAAAGAAAGAGCCCAAGACCAACATATGGCTGTCTGAAAATACCTGGGAGCTAGTTCAAGAACGGAAGGACATCAAACGCAAAGGGCTTGTGGACGAAAAGGCCAAGAAATACTCTAGGCTCTGCAAAAGTATTAAAAAGAACAGCCGCCAAGATAGAAACAACTTCATTTTAAACTTATGTAAAGAAGTAGAAGCACACACGAATAAGATGCAACCCTCTGACCTCTTTGGGAAAGTCCGTCTGCTGTCCAAGCAATTCAGGCCGAAGTCATGGGTCATTGAAGACAAGAATGGGCAAGTCATTCAGGAGCTTGAGAAAGTGGCTGAAAGCTGGCGGGAATACTGCGAACACCTCTACAGGAACCCGTCCCCGTCTCTCGAGTCGCCACTAGCAGCGGAAGAGTGGCAGTGCGAACCGCCAATACTTCGGTCTGAAATTGTGACGGCTATCACCTCTTTAAAGAACAGGAAAGCTCCGGGGCCTGATGAGATAACCGCAGAAGTTCTAAAAGCTATGGGGGATGGAGGAGTCCACAGATTGCATGAGATCTGCAACACAGTATGGACGACAGGAAAGTGGCCTAAAGACTGGACAAAATCTGTTATTTTGCCAGTACACAAGAAAGGCTCCACCAAAAAATGCGACAACTACCGCTCTCTCGCCCTAATATCTCATGCCAGCAAAATCTTGCTCCACGTCACTAACAACCGACTCAGAAGCTTCCTAGATTGGCAGATCCCGGAGGAGCAGGCTAGTTTCGCTAAGGGCAGGGGCACGCGTGAGCAGATTTTGAATGTCAGGCAACTCATCGAAAAGGCCTACGAATTCAATGTGCTCTTCATGATGTGCTTCATCGATTACAGCAAGGCTTTTGACTGTGTGGATTGGAAGCAATTGTGGGCAGTTCTCCAGGAAATGGGAGTCCCTGCACACTTGGTAGGAGTACTGCAGGGTCTGTATTTAGAAAGTCTGGGGATAGTGAGAGTTGACAAGACGACTTCGAAACCCTTCACGTTTGGCAAGGGAGTTCGTCAAGGATGTATCATATCCCCCATCTTGTTAAACACTGTAACGGTTCGTTTCGGTTCTAGCATACTTCATAATAAAAACTTTTTACACACCTCCTATTAAACCTTCTTTTATACTTTTTCTTAAATACTTATAATTTTAAATTTAATTCTCTAGAATATTTTGACAGAGAGCGGACACGTGAAGATCACACTGAAAAGCTAAATGCACAAATTATCTTCTTTGATAAATCTTCTCTGCATTTGTGTAATAGGAAATACATACTATTTTTTTATGTTTACCCCGAATTGGGTGAGTGTTTTAGTATTAACTGGTTATATTTCTGTTTTTAAACCAGTATATATATATATATGTATAGTATCTACATTGTATATGATCTGGTGGCAATTTTAACCGTGTTTAATTATGTATGCGTTTGACTGCCTCACCAAAGAAGCTATTTATTGTTTTGATATAACTGGGTACTTGGATGCGCTGCGCGCATATTAATAAGCGCGGGTGTGGCAGTCAAACTAATGAATTATACCTAAGACGCCGTAATGATTCAGGGTCCTTCCGTACAATAACCTGCACATAAATCTGCGACTCGTCTTCGTGTGCAACGCTGAGGACATTGGCATATCGTCATCTCCGAGAACATCGTCATCTTCGAGAACATCATCATCTCCGTGAACATATTTTTCTCCGAGGACATGTCAACGCTGGGGTCATACAAAAGCTCCGTGTACTACGCTACTCCGCGGACTTCTCTTATTGACCCAAGGCCAGTGTATCGTAACAAGGGTGTAAGGCATTTCGGTTCCTGGTTGTAGCCTTACCACGACCCTGACTATCCATGTTTATTTCTGACTATCCCTGTTAATTTTATTTGTATTCTATTATATTTCTTTTATTTAATCCTTTTGACTTTCTTATTAACTAATCCTATAAGTGTTACAACACCTACGGTGAGTACATTATACGCCGGACCTGCGAGGATTGGAATGGTGGAATTACCATCAACGGCACCAAAATCCAAAATCTGCGCTACGCTGATGACACCATCCTCTTTGCAGCTGATGAGGCAGAAATGCACAACATGTTGAGCAAAATGGAGCAATACAGCTTGGAGATGGGACTGGCCATAAATCGCTCCAAAACCAAGATCATGGTGGTGGATCGTGCTTCTAAGCTAGAGCTCAATGGAACTCTGAACTTGGAAACCGTTGATCACTTCACCTACCTGGGCTCTAGCATTAGCAACAACGGATCTTGTGAAGCCGAGGTTCGCAGAAGAATTGGAATGGCCAAAACAGCAATGTCTCAACTCGATAGGATATGGAAAGATCGGAACATTATAATAAGACAAAAATGACACTCGTCAGCACACTAGTCTTCTCCATCTTCCTATACGGAGTGGAAACGTGGACACTGAAAGCTAGAGACCGCCAACGCATAGATGCTTTCGAAATGTGGTGCTGGAGAAAGATGCTTCGGATTCCCTGGACGGCGCTTAGAACCAACAAATCGGTCCTCGAGGAACTCAAACGTGACAAGATGCCGCGGCTCTCCAACATATGCCTGCGAAGGATTTTTGAGTTCATCGGACACAACGCCCGCAAGCCCGATGGTAATCTCCAAAAGCTGATCGTCACTGGGAAAATGGAAGGCAAGAGGTCGAGAGGAAGGAATCCAATGCGCTGGACTGATCAGATCCGCACCACACTCAACATGGATGTCGCCAAAGCAGTTCATATAGCTGAAAGCAGGAGCAGGTGGCACAACATCGTACGCAAGAAGTTGGTTCCGTGATGGGTCACGACCCCCAGCATTGGGGAATCGACGCAAGGAGGAGGAAGATGAATCTTGAATCATGGAATCATGGATTTAATATTTATGTTTAAGTTCGTAGAAAATGAGAATTCAGAAAGTAGCCTCTAAAATATCATAGTTAACTTATACCCAAGAATAACACTGCAGTGTTTGATACGCCCCGTAATCGATTCCCACTGCCCGCCATATTCAAAATTGATTATCGATGTTTTGCACTGATGTGCAAGAAATATAATTCTAATAGATTTGGCGGTGTGTGGTATTATATAGGGCGTCCCGGCAAAACCTGCAACGGGAACCCAGTTTCGTATGTACCACGGGCACATACGCTTAAGGCGCCTTAAGCTTAGAGCGGCCCATATACACTCTCTACCGAGAGCTTATACCTAATATGTGAAGAGATTTGAAAACATGAGTCGGTAAATATTCGTAATAAGAGTAAGTTATGTTAATTAAGAACACTTTTACTCGCACAACCCTAGTGTAATATCGCCGCTACTGCCTACAACCTACCGCAGCGACGTGACTGGAGGCTAAAGCATCACGGATTTATAATCTAGCCAATATAAATAAAATATCTTTCCTGCTCCTCTATGCGTCATACACACAGATCTGCTGTTTTCTTTTGTTTTGACATCGTTCATCGTTTATTCGAGTCTTGAATAACAAAGTGAATAAAATGCTTTCTATTCTCTTTGATGCTTTCGGCTTAACTGAAGAACCAAGTCCGGAGATTATAAACTATTCCGAAATGCTATTTACAATAGAGTGTTTTCATCATTTTGTAATCGTAAATCATTCATTGAAGCATTCATCTAGGTTATAAACAATTTCTACATAATTAAGAACAGAGAATAAAATTAATCGGTGAAATAAGCTTTATGATGATTGATTTATCAAACAAAAAAAAACGCTGCACAACACGACAATGTGATATTATTATGTGTATATCACATATCACATATCACATATCACATATCACATTGTCATGTCGTGTCGGCACGAACATCCATCATAGCCTAACTTATCTTGTGTCATGGTCAAGTATCATAAAGACAATAGAAGATAGCATAATTAAATATTATCCGATAATTCCATAAGCTAATTCGAAAATTATTGCCTGGCATAAGGACATATTATGTCACTTATAGCGCGTGCAACCTCAGTGGCGTAACTACGCCGATGAGGCCAATGGCAAAAAATAGCGACTGCGTAACTGTTGATATACGAGTAAAAGACATGAATCCAAATATTTTTTTTATGCCTCATGTCTTTCTATGGCTTCTATCATATCAAATATGTTTCAAGTAGTCATAGCCTTATATCGTTTAAAAAAACAATTACCTATATGAAGCAGCGATAACTCAGCGGGGACTATCGACTGTCGAGACGAAAGTCGCAGGTTCGAAAACAGCCCCCAGAGCATGCACATCTGACTTTTCTAAGTTACGTGTGTATTCATTGTTAATTATCGCTTGCTTTACCCATAAAACGCACGATGTTTCCTTTACCGTTAAAGGAAACATCGTGAGGAAATCTGCATACCTGAGAATTCTACATAAGAATTTCGGAGGTATTTGAAGTCTGCCAGTCGGCCTAACCCCTCTCATTCAGTAGAGGAGGCCCTTGCCCAGCAGTGGGACGTGTATAATACAGGTATAAATATAAATTATATAAACTTAAAATAATTATGCAAAAGATAGTTCGACACTTCACCCACCTTCTAAGTTGTTCTTCACCTCCTGGCACTCTTTACAACAAGTAGCTGTAACCTCACTAGTGACAACTTCAACCCAGCCAAGATATTTTACGCGAGAGTCCTTCACTCTGTAATTGCAATGCAAAAAACTAGGTGGTAGATCTCTCATAAGCGAGAAGGCGGCTGGGTAAGTACTACCGCTTTGACCATTTCTGCCGTCAAGCACAATGTTTTGTGATTGAAGGACCTTGAAGCCAGTGAAATTACTGGGCATTATGAGATCTAGCATTTTTATATTTCGTGGTGACGAGCGCAATCTAGAATGCCTTGAAGTGCTTAGTAGTTCAAAGTTCAATGTGTCGTTTCTGTGTATGGTCAGGCGTAGCGTAACGCTTATCATCTCAGCATTCAGCCTAATAAATAAAAAAAAATATTATCTTGGTACTTGTATCTTGTCAGGTAACAGTAAGTACATAAGTACTAAAATTTTACTGATTTTAACACTTATAAACTTACTAACTTTTGCCCGCGACGGTAGCTTACTATTTAATAGTGAAAGGATTTTTAGAATCGGTTTAGTAGTTCCAGATATTACCTAGAACTTAATAATGCCTAAGGTTGTCTGGAAGAAATTTCCGCTTGCGATAAGACCACCCATTGTATCACCCTTACTGTATAATCTATCTATCTAATACAAATCGATATCTGTGAAGCCCCGTGTTCATAAATCGCAATTAAATATAGCCTATGTTACTCAGGGATAGTGCAGCTTCGTATTATTGAAAGATTTTTAAATACGGTTCAGTAGTTCCAAATATTACCCCCAACATAGAAAAAAAACCTTTTTTTTATTTTTTTATATCATAGGCCGGTAAACGAGCATGTGGGTCACCTGATGCTAAGTAATCTCCACCGCCCATGTACGCCCACATTACTAAAAGGATCATGGGCGCGTTGCCGACCTAAAAGGAAATGGATAATTAAGGGATTGGGAAGGGGAGGGATTTGGGCCTCCGGATATCTCACTTACCGTACGAAACGCAGCAGCAAGCTGCTACTATACGCCGGTTTTCTGTGAGACAGTGGTAACGACCCGGACGAGCCGGCCCATTCATGCTGTAGACAGAACTGTCTACAGCGTGGCTCTACCACTCAGTAAATCTCTATAATAATAGGGTAGATTAGTTAAGACTAGGTACAATATTTTAACTAATTTAATAGAAAAATAAACAAAACCATGTATTTGATCCCAAAACATATTTTCTTTCTGCCTGGCGTTATCCCGGCTTAATGGTAGGGTCCACCTTCTCATACCATAGATTTGGCGGTTTATTTTTTATTAGGTTGAACGACGAGACGAGCAGGTCGGTCATCTGATGGTAAACGCCACGCCTGCCCAGAAACAGAAGCAACGCCACACAGAACTTTTAATTACAAATCACTGCATGGGACTGGACTGCGCTCGTCACCCCGAGACATAAGTTGTTAAGTCTCATAATGCCCAGTAATTTCCTGGCTTCAATGTCCTTCAAACCGAAACAGAATAGTGCTTACACACTGTTATTTGGCGGCAGAAATAGACAAAGTGGTGGTACCAACCCAGGCGATCGCTCGCATACGAGAGACTTACCACCTTGAAATTAATTGGGGTGACCTGCCGTCTGACCCCGACAACCTGCAACAGGAACCTTGTATATATACTTATTTATTTGGTATTATATGGGTTGAGCCCCACAACCCTCAAAAGGAACCAAGTTTCATTCCTTATTATATATTTATAAAATATTGCACAATACATATCATATTCAGTTGATAATATATTATACGTCAATGAGATATGTATACACATGTTGCATACTAATCTTTATTTATAGATGTATATCTTTATAATAACGATAGATTATGTATATCTATACGATAGCCTTAGATTAACGGCGATAACGGCAAGTTGGTAACGCCTAACGATGTGTTATGTGTAGCGGCGGCCGTTACAGCGCACCGGCTTATGTAACGACGTGAGCTGATAACGGCTTATCATTTATTGAAGTGGAATAAACAAGATTGTCGGAGCAGTGAAGTTAGCAAAGTTTTAGAATCGAATGGAATATTTTATATTTTCCAACAGATATAAAAAAGGAATAGGTTCTCAATTCGGCTCTTTTTAGCATTTTAACAGCCTCCGTGGCACAGTAGGCGCGTAGCCGATGAGAACCGTGGGGCCACGGGTTCGATCTTCGCACCACGAGAAATATTTTTGGATCAGACAAATTGTTTCTGTTATAGGCGTTGTGAGACCGTAAGTCTCCCGTAGTTACTGATACGTACAACACAAGACTTATATCCTACTGTGGGGTCAGGGCTATGTGTGTGACTATTGGGTGTTATTTATTATTATTATTTTTATGTAGATATTCACATCACTTTGCCCGCTGATTGTGGACCGATTTTGTTCGAACTTATTGGCATTCATTATAACAAATAAAACAACTAGGTACCTGAGTACATACATATTATATTATGATTTCCTTTTTTATTTAAATCTTTTATACGTAAGAGGGCCACCAACATCTTGGGCTCAAAGCCAACCTTACGTGGCAATGACGAAACTTGATTTCCGTTACGGGTAGTAGAGGTCAGACGGCGGGTTTTTTTTATTGTATAGACCGACAAACGAGCAAGTGGGTCACCTGATAGTAAGTGATCTCCACCGCCCATGTACGCCCACAATACCAAAAGAGTCAAGGGCGTGTTGCCCACCTTAATGGAAAGGTATTAAGGGATTGGGAAGGCGAGGGGGATTTGCGCTTCCGGATATCTCACTCACCGTACGAAACGCAGCAGCAAGCTGCTACTTCACTCGTAAACCTCCCACATAATATCAAATCAACCGTCAAATTATGATGGGAAGACATACCCTGGCATTAAGCCGGGATAACGCCAGGCAGAAAGATACGAAACTTTTAGCAGAACGAGTCGGATGTTGGTAGACTGGCGTATGAACCGTTTTTTATGACCTATGCTATGCTACAGTCGGTAAACGAGCAAGTGACTCATTATGGTAAATGATCTTTACCGCCTATGCACGCCCACAATACCAAAAGAATCAGGTTCCCGATCTTAAAGGAAAGTGATAATTAAGGGATTGAAAAGGAATGTGGGATTTGAGCCTCCGGATATCTCACTCACCAGCCATTACCTACTACCTAGACAGTGGTAACGACCCGATCGAGTCAGCCCATTGTTTTACCTACGTAAAAACAAATGATTTGCATATTTCCATCAATAGTATGCTCTCTATAATAATAATGGTCGTTAAATTATGCCAATAAATAAAAATATATTATGATATTTAGGTAAAGCTTTTTCTAATCTTTAAAAAGAGAATTAAGGCTTTATTTCATTACGTCAATAAAAATCCGCTATAATCAATTTATAATAATCTCTAATTTGATATAAAAAATTATCAGTTAAATAGATTATGTTGTGAAATACATATAAAAATACTGTTTTTGAAAATCACTAGAAAATTATAACTACATAATGTACATAAATAGATATATTTATTATAAGTGTCTTTATAGCTATTTGTTAAAACTTATAAACTAATAATTAAAATTATTATGTAGGTGGTATGTGACTATACTATGGGAAAAGCTATAATTCTCCTTGGTGAGAGCATTATATTATAGAAAAGAAGGGTAATTGAAATCAATGTTTAAATTTATTATGGTCGACAGTGCTTATTCTGAAGCGCCAACAATGAAGCGTACGAGTACATTTGGAAGACCACCTGTCACCTGTCACGGTCGCAGAAGATCAGAAAGAAGCTCAGATCCAAAGAGACGTAGCCCAAAACCGTGCTGAATGGATAGTACGGACAAGGAAGGCCGACCGCAAGTTAATGGGACCAGGTCTAGCAAGAAGAAAAAGAAGAAGAAGCTTATTATGAAGCAAAAAGAGTTCATATCTATGGATTTTCCCATTTTCAAGCATTGGCTTTCAGTGCACCGGGAGGCAAATAGAAAATAAGTACCTAAGTGTCCGACAAAATTTAGTTTCTGCTATTAGTATTGATAATTTTATTTGAGTACCTTTATATTTATAACAATATATAATAATAATAATATATTTTTTATTGTAATAATAATTATGTTTAGAGTATTAATTTTTTATTAAAATTAAAAATAATGTATTGTATTTTTGTTTATGTACTGGGTGTTTACCTTAAAAATGAAGAATTAATATTTTAAATGTGGTTCAGTACCTAATGCTAAAATGTTTCAAAAACTGTCTATATCTAACTGGATATAGGCTACTTTTTATTCTGGAAAAGGCTATTCAGACGGATGGAGCCGCGAGCAAAATCTAGTGAAACAATCTACATATTTTGAGTAAAATCGCTGATATAGCCTTTATAGGTAGGACAAACCATAGAGCACAGAAATAGGACAAACCTAATGGAAAAACAGACAGATGGAAAGATAGACGATATAGGTTAGTAATATTCCATTGCCACCCTTTGGGTACCTACGGAATCTAATAAAATTATATATTCGAGTTTCGTATCCAAACTACCACTAACTACTACGACTCCAAACCAATGCAGATGACACTACCTCATTTGCAACAAGCAGTCAATTCATGGAAGATCTTTTGAAAAAGATGGAGCATGTCAGTCTGGAATTTGGTCTAAAAATCAACCGCAGCAAGACGAAGATGATGATTGTCGACCGCGCGAATAACAACTTGCCACATAAAACAAAAATTGCAAACTGCGAATGCGTCCAGTCATATGTCTACTTGGGGGCACTCATTTCAAACAACAGTGGGTGTGTTGACGAAATTAAAAGGCGCATGGCTGTCACGAGGTCATCCATGGACAAGCTCAAGAAAATATGGAAGAACAGAAACATTACGAAAGCCACAAAGACCAGCTAGCTAATGCCCTAACAAGCCTAGCTGTGACTAATGTCTTCCCCATATTTTCTACGCCGCAGAGACATGTCTCTTAGTTTCATGGTCCATGGACCCTAAGAAAACTAGAGAAAAAGAAAATAGACGCCCTTGAAATGTGGTGTTGGAGAAGAATGCTTGGGATATCGTGGACTCAGTTCCGAACCAACGAGTCGATCCTTCAAGAGCTCGGCATTAAGTAGCGTCTATCTTCCATCGTTCAAGCCTGTATTCTCACTATCTTTGGGCACATATCACGACGAGGAGATATGTCCGTGGAGCGCCTTGTAGTACAGGGACACGTTGAAGGCACCAGAGCACACGGTAAATCGCCTATGCAGTGGACTAATCAAGTAAAGACCTCGCTTAACGGTCCCCTCTATTAATGCACCAGAAAAGCAGCATTTCGGGATGAAAGGCGAGGAATTGTTAGGTGTGCCACCAACCCTAAACAGATGGCCACGACCACTCTGCCAAGAGTGTAACGACTAAGAAAAAGAAGATGTTAATGCATTCTAACAAGTGACTTTTGAAAGCCAGTCATGTTGTTAACATAAGTTATACAATAATGGATTACACAATCCATTAGTCTCGTGGCAGACTGCTCAGGCTACAAAACCGTGAGGTCAAAATCCTGGGTAAGGCAATCACAATTAAGGTTTGAGTTTTGATTTGAAAAATCACTAAGTTCGACAAACAGTGGATGCACCAGTAGTTGTACCTCTGCCTACCCCCTCGGGGACAAAGACGTGACTTATGTTACTTAACGCAACATTGTATTTTATCGTAACGACCAAAGTCAACGATACCTACAGATAAACGCAATTACGATGTGGCTTTAACGAAATCCATTTTACGGGTATTTAGGTAGGTATGTGTGATAACATCAAATAAAGATTGTTTAAGATAAATAAAGTATAAAGCCAACTAAATAACTCATTGAAGATAACCTTCGCATGATAATAATAAAATTATCATCGATATTGTTTCGAGCAATTCAAACAATCCATAAATAATCCTTTATAAAATGGCCTATCTGACGTACTTAATTAATTACTCTGCAAGGCCTCTCTCTGCATTTTGCATTATTCAGGCAAAAAAGAAATATTGTGCAAAATGCAAACTCATTCCCCCGTTTTTATGTAAGCCATTATAATTTTAGATAAGTTCCAAGTTATAATGTTACAACTTAGTTGTTATTGATGAACAAACAAAAAATCATGTTTTTTCTCTTGCATAGGCCGGTAAACGCAATATTGTCACCTGATGGTAAGTGATCTCCACCGCCCATGTACGCCCACAATACAAAAAATAAGGGGGCGTTGCCGACCTTAAAGAGGGGGATTTGGACCTCCGGATATCTCACTCACGAAACGTAGCAGCTGTTACTTTACGTTGGTTTTCTGTGAGACAGTGGTAACGACCCGGATGAGCCGGCCCATTCATGCTGTAGACAAAGGTGTCTACGGCGTGTCTCTACAACTCATATATTGTTGCTCCCAATCAGCAGTGTGTAAGCACTATTATGTTCCAGTTTAAAGTACATTGAAGCCAATGAAATAACGGACATATAAGACTTAAGACAGTACGTACCCCACGCCAATGACCTTCGCGTTATTTTTACTCAATCACAAAGATTATTTTGATTGAGGATTTATTTGAATCGACATGTCGAGCCACTACAAATGTTGTGTCAAAGATTATAAAATGGTTAGTTATCTATTATTTTTACATTGGCTGAGCGCACTTATGCAAACTTTGCTTCGATAGAAACCGCAATGAAACTGTATAGGTATTTTTATGGTTAGTTCAGTTTCTCAGAGTTATCTTGTAACCCAACATACTTAATTTCAATAATCATAAAACAATTCGCTCGCCTTGTGGTGGGCGCTACAAGGCGAGCGTTTACCATCAGGTGAGCGACCTGCTCGTCTCGTCATTCAAGTTAATTAAATAAACAGCGATATTCTGCACCGGTACTTACCTGATATGAACAAGAGAAATTCAAGAAATGCTGAATCAGTAGCAGACTAAGGGGCTCCCAAATCTCGAAGACAGGTTCTAATCTGCAAAGCCAAGATATATTTAGTAAATGAAAGGCATTTCGAATCCCCGTAGTTCAGAACCATCAAATATCAAATGAAATCCCATACAATATCAAGCTTAAGCAAAATTACCCGCAAACACCGCTATATTTATTTATTGCATATATGTCATTGCCGAACCAAGAAAAAAAATAGGACTACGGGCACCGATGAGCTTAGTCCGCCACGCCACTGTGCTTGAATGTGCTGAGCTATTTAACTTCAAAGTGTGGGTTTTTAGCAGAGTCTGGAACAACTGTCGAAGTCACCAACTTGATCAACCTCTGGTCAGACCACCGATTTGATTGAGTGGCTTGACAAGCCACTATACGGTGAAGGTTTACTAATCTTTCCAAGTTCTATGTAGAATAATTAAAGTACGTACTCAAGTCTACTAGGGAGGATTTTATGCATAACGTGGTTTTCAAATCGAACCCTACTGAATATGCATATTCATTTGAGGTGACATTTGGTAGTTATTCTGTTGTCACCCGACTAAACCAATGTGGTAGGAGAGGTGGCACCAAATGCTGGTGGTAGGGTACCAAAAATACCTAAAACTGGCTCATGGGACAAGTATCCAAAGCCGTAAAATAGTTTATAAAAAAATATAGGGAGCAGTAGGCTCCCTGACACCTCTACCAATATTATGTTTTTACTTTTGTAAGTTTTGTTGGTTAACGTTGTGTAGTTTAAACGATAAAAGCGTCATCTAGTGACGATCACTAGTAGCATAATAATAGGTGCGTAGGTAACTTACTACCAATTATAATAATATCCAGTGTACACCGATAGATGCCGCTAAAAAACTTACTACTATTGATAATTATTTGTTAATTGTTGTACAATTCATTTATAAATACATATAAAGATTCATTTCCTGTTTTGACAATCCAATATATATTTATATTTAAACTCATAAAATCGCGCATGACTATTTACTTAAAAGTTCAATGCGCATAGTCAAACCATTGCGCATTTCTTTCGTGGCTAACCTGAACCTCATCGACCAGCGACGAGCTGCGAGCAGAGAGAAGCTGTTAGCTGTCAGTGCGAAAGCAGTTTCATTTCATCATTGCTCCGTATTTTTGTGTCTAGTGTGGTGTAGTAAAGTGTCTTCGAGCGCTGTTTGGTGTATATAGGTGCTAATTAAAAGTATATTTTCAGGTGAGTTTCTTTGTTTTATTTATTTCGAAATTTATCGCCCGCTTTGAAAATATCCAGATATTGACGGCGATAGACGGACTCATTTCTCCGTCCGGCTTATATTCCAACGGTACCGACTGGTTCATGTCACCCCTTTATCCTAAAAAAAGATAGAGAAACGAGTGAACGACTTAATTTTTCAAGTCCTGATGCTTGCTCATCATAATAATGTTTGATGATGTCATGAACGGATATCTGACAAATCTGCATATTACATACCTAAGTGCCTATACGATAAGTATTCCAATTAGGATAGTAGATAAGTACTTAGGTACTATAAGTTTCCCTATAAAAATCTTGTTGCAGACATGCTTATTCCTTTTCCATCATATGGCACTATTAATAATGGATCCTCCAAAACACTTACATTGTAATTAAATTACATAGTTGAAAAAAGATCTTATCTATTGTTCCATTCTGAACATTTTGTGTGTTAATATTATATGTTTATCTTTGTGTAATTACACTTCTCTGTTGTAATTAAATAAAAACCTATTTAATGGTCTTCATAACAATTAGCACTTGGTGGGAGGGTAATTGATGAAAAATTGTTCCCGACTAGATAGTGACACCTTACACATGATGAAAAACCAGCCATGGCTCATTTAGGTGAGTCATGTTCTGAGTAACTTGATGCTGGCATAATTCTACTGACTGTTGAGGAACACAATTTCTCTTGCTGGTTGAAATAACATTTGGACTGCAATGTAGTTAACACCAGGTCCTGTGTAGTCACTTAGCCGTGCCAGGATAAAAAAAACTAAAATCATCTTGCCCTATATACCAAGCTGCATTAAAATAATTTTTCTTGCATAATTGGATAATTCTAGGATTATTGCAACACTATAAAATTGAAATAAAGTTAATATTTAAATATGCAATACAAATGATTTATATTACCATGTTCCCGATTATCCTTATTGTAAAAGTAAGTATAAAGGGGACTCGTTGACTAAATTTTTTGTATGCAGGTATATCTGGACAAAAATCTCATGTCTTTAATAAAATTATTTATATCTTAAGGAAAAGTAAAAAAATTGTGGTAATATATTATGAGTGAATATGATATGCTTTATATTATGTCCAACAACAATTAACTGATGCATCATGCTTCAAATAAGTGATGCAAAGTAAATTATTAAAATATATGAATAACATAAAAACAAATAATAAATGCAATCATTTTTGAAGTTAATTCAAATATAAAGTATGATGTATTTTTTTTACATAGACATTCACTTTCTGCTCAGACCCCAAGTTCATATTCTTAATGAAAAAAATCTATAGCTCCATATAGCACTAATGCTCCATAGTAATTCATTCCAAAACTCAAAACCATTTCATTTTCCTTTCCATCACAATGCAGTAGAATTGTAAGAAATTAATGTTTTTAAAACCTACTTTGTCAAGTGTGTTGGAATATTTAAATACACCTCTGCCTACCCCTTCGGGGATTACAGGCTCATAGTGAAACACTCAGGTGTTTATGCATTATATAATAGGTGTGATAACAAATTCTAGCATGAACTTGTTTGCTTGAATATTTAACAAGGTATTATCATTTAAGTATGAAGTGTGTGCTATACTATAATGATGACAATATAAAACTATAACAGAGTTGTAAAAATATACAACTACATTACATTATGAATTATTAGCTTTTGGTCGCGGCTCCGACTGCGCGAATCTCTTTTTCCAGGACAAAAATGCCCTCCCCAGGATATACGCTATATCCTTACCAAATTTTAATAAAATCATTCAGCCGTTTAGCCATAAACGTAACAGACAGAATTACTTTCTCATTTTCTATTTAAATGTTCTTTATTGTGTACTGGTTACAATCTCTTTTTACCCCTTCGGGGATTACAGGCGTGAGTGCTAATGCTATTGTTACATAAGAATGGGTGTGGACTGGGCTCTTACAAATTTATTCATATAAAGTCAATAGCAACTTTCTGTCTCCCAACATAAGGATTACTATAGTCAATCTAAAAGTGTCTTCCCACAGACGTGGTCTTATGGACCATACAACTCACAGACGACAACCACGAACATCCACGCACCGCACCAAATCCCTGCCCCCTGTGCTTGACCGTCCGTGGCGACTGGCAGTATACGTGATTCGAAGCAATTTTGTAAAATCCCTTTTACTGAACAATACTGACAGAGAGCTCCTTCCACACATTTTAAGTTATGGATTAGTATTGAAGTCTTTGTTAAGGACTTTACTCATGCGCGACGCGATTTTGGAATCGATTATTTATCAACTCGAAATGCACGTATGTCTACGTCTTCATGGAGCGTTGCGATGCAATTCGATCGATTTGCGTCGCCCGACCTCAGATATAAACTGACGTCATGTCTCATACTATTTCGCATAATTATATCTTCAGCAACTTCTTTGTTTTTATTTTTTATCCTGACACGACAGACTATACTGGCCTTCGTCATCCATCTATCCATGCATCCCTCGACGGTCGGCTCGAGAATTATACCTATATCGAATGGTTAGTGGCCAACCTCTAGTGTCAAAGTGTTTAAGCCGCACAAAGGTTTCCGACTTGGCTTAACAACTGCTGTCATGAACGCCGATGGCATGCTTTTCACCATTTGTATGGTGGGCGCTATCCAGTCAGGTACTCTTCCATCTGCAACTAACGCGCACTGCACATATACGCACCGCGAAGAAGTCAGTATGCCTACGTTATGACCTACGTAGAAAAATTGCTTATTCTACTTTTTTATATAGCTTAGGCCGGAAAACGAGCAAGTGTGTCACCTGATAGTAAGTGATTTCCACCATATACGCCCACAATACCAAAAGGATTATGGACGCGTTGCCGACCTTAAAGGAAAGGTATAATTAAGGGAATGGGAAGGGGAGGGGATTTGGGCCTCCTGCAAGCTGATACTGTACGTCAGTTTTCTGTGAGACAGTGGTAACGGTCCCGACGAGCCGGCCCATTCATGCTGCAAAGTCATTTCTTGTTTTAATGCAATTATTAATACATTAAAGGATGAAGATATTATTATTGTTCATTTGGAAAACTGAGTAAGTAAAGACGACTCTAGCAGATTTTTATTATTCTATAATTTATTTTCTATAACTTCAGCTTCTGTCCACAAATTATATTCAACTAAAATGAAACTTTAAATGCATCATGAAAGGAAAAATAAGTTGTGTTTTTATAAAACGTCTTAGCTTGAAAAGGAAACTTCTTTATTATTTACCACTCCCTTTCCAGATTTAAATGACTTCTGACCTTATAAGTTACACCTAGTATGCCCGCCTCCGCGTTAAATAGATTTTAATTACTACGAACTGCATCTGCCTATACTTTGTTGTTATGGATAAAAAAGTTTGTATGCAGTTTAACTTTTTCAACCCAAATTAAAATTAATGGTTTAGATCAAAATCGAATCACAATATTTATTGTATCCATAAACTTAAATTGTAACTCTGTCGCTAGTTTGGATGGTACAGCCTATCGTCACGCATATCGTCACCTTGAAGTTTGGCATGTTTAACCAAATTTTAACAACGGTTTTTCATTTTACTATGTCGAAACGGCTAAACTGACAGTAATAACTGGATATATTGTCAACGCAAATAAATTGATTACCTTGTGAAAATGCTTTTAATGTTATATGGTTTGGTCTATTTCTGCCGCCACGCAATAATGTGTGACCACTGTTGTGTTCCGGTTTGAAGGATATTGAAGCCAGTGAAATTACTGAGCATTATGAGACTTAACATCTTATATCTCGGGGTGACAAGCGCAGTCCAGTGTCACGCAGTGCTTTGTAATTCAAAGTTTTGTATGGCGTTGCTTCTGTTTATAGGCAGCCCTGGGGCGCTTACCATCAGTCGTGCGACTTGCTCGTCCCGTCATTCAAGGCTCAAGCTAATTAAAAAAAACTTAATTAATAAACTGCCTGACTGCCTCTGTGGCGAAGTTGTAATGCGTACGCATTACGATTGAGACCAACGCTGAGGTCACGGGTTCGATCCCCGAGTCGGGTAAAGTGGTATTGAGTTTTTCGATTACAAAATGCTCATTATCAGCCCAAAGTCTGGAATTTGTGCCCGGTATGGCGATGTACTGGTTATACATCTGCCTACCCCTTCGGGGATTACAGGTGTGAGTGCGTATGTATGTAATAAATAAATTGAGCTTCTACTTTCGTCGAAAAGTCTCTAAAAAGGGTCTTTGGCATCGTGAAGTTCATTTTAGTGTTTTCACACCCAAACAGTCTGGTCTATTATTAGAAAATTCGGAGATTCTCAGAGTTTTCTTACCAAATTCAAATTCAAATCATTTATTCTGTAAATTGGATCATAAATATCACTTTTACATGTCAATCATTTTTTAAGCTATATTACATTTACGACGGCATTTCAGGGCTAGCCATGAGAAGAAATGCCGAAACAAACTCATGGGTTATGGCCTCTTTTAATGTCCAGACATTGTTTTACAGAAATTATGCGAGTGTAATGTACAGAAATTCCTGGCTTGGCCCTTTCAAGAGATACCAACCAACTACAAGTCTGATTGTTTTTACAGTCTACATATTGATTTCACATTTATGTAGTATCAGGTTTAATGTCATGTTTATTTACGTGCATAAATGATTCAGTCCCTGAATATTTGTACTTACTCGGAATTGAAAATAGCTTTTCCGGTAAAAACTAGAATGTGTGTGTCAAGGCGGTTTTAGTTTTAACCGACGAAAAAAGTGAGGAGGATCTTTTTATGAATAACCACGCATTACCTTTTCTTTAGATTAATTATTTGATGTTTTTTTTGCATTCATTTTGTCCATTCGTAAGCGTATAAAGACGTGAAAAGAAGTTTAATTTGTACTTTCCATTGACAACATATCTAATTTCTATGAAATAAAGGTCAATTTAAATATCTTGTTTGTATCTTATGAACCAAAAACTATAACATTTAGATATTTGATCATGTTTAAAACAGTCATAATAAATTATATTATATTGTACATAATTCACACCCATGGCGACGTTGAGTTTCGCCTCTTATCACGTCAAGCGGAAGAATCATCTCGGAAAGTGGGTAATTTCCATTCAAGATATCCTCCGTACCACCCCAAGACACTAGGCAAACGAATAACATTTGTAGCGAAGTATAAAATAAACCCTGATATTTTAACTAGAGGTTAAAGGTGCTTAGCTTTATTACTATTATCCAAAGACATTAACGTATACCACTAGACAAGCTTCGCGGTACATAGAAATTGCACCGCTAAGTTACGGTCAATTGACCGTAACTCAATATTACCATCTCACTTACTCTCAATTAGAACCCCTATCGCGCTACCTGTCTGTGAGCTGTCAAACTCCTTCGTTATGTAACGCAATTTTACTTCTTAACAGTCCGTCTAGTAGTATACATAATAAATAGTCTTTGCTATTATCAAACATTTTCAGTAACATTACATGCGGTCGTCAACAGCTTTCCTGCAACCTATAATGATATGGCTAGACGTCATAACATTTTATGAGTTTCAGATAGCAATACACGGTCGTTGGTTGCGTGGACATGTATCGGTGTTCTAATAGCTTCAATGGATTAGTACACACTTGATCGGGCTCACGTCAAACATGACGTCAAATGCTTCCAACACAGTGATATCGCTTTGACCGGACCTATGCTTTCACAATATACTATCTCTTTATGTTAATACTAGGTGCTAGGCCCCGCGTATGAGGTTTTATGAGTTGGTACAACTGTTGGTTGGTAAGCGGCAGTATTTTTTCGATCGGTTTGAACGATATTGAAGCCAGTGAAATTGCATGCATACATACATACGCACTCACGCCTGGGAATCCGCGAAGGGGTAGGTTTCTGTCCCATGATGTGATAGGGGGCTAACCTATCGACATACCAGACACAACTCCAGACTCCAGAATGATTTCGAAATAGAAAAGTTCAATATTATTTTACCCGACCCGGGGATCGAACCCGAGACCTCAGCACAGCAGTCGTACCGCGTACGGCAACTGCGCCACCGAGGCAGTTAGTGATATTACTGGGTATTATGAGACTTTACAACTTATGTCTCGGAGCGACGAACGGAGTCCAATGGTATGCAGTGTTTAGTAATTCAAATTTCGGTGTGGTGTTGATTCTGTTTGCAGGCAAGCGTGGCGCTTACCATCAGGTGAGCGACCTGCTCGTTTCATCCTTCAAGCTAATAAAAAAAGTGTAACTAAAACATACCTACATAATATACCGGGCACAGTAAATACTCCTATTGTAGCCGTTACATAACAAGGCTATAAAGTGCGGGAATCCATCCCCAACTGCACCACCCGGGGGCTTAAGCCGGCTTTCAGAAAAATATATTTATAACGAACGTATTGGAAAATGTTCTAGAAAACTCGGGGTATTGCAAAGTTTTCCACTATTATGCCAAGTTTCTCTATAGAGTAAAGAATTTGGTAAAGAAAATGTACAATGTAACATTATTTATCAGGGTTTGAAGAGACAATTATCATTAATAATTGACACGATCATTTTTATTAATTATAAATGAGAAAGTTTGGATGTTTGTTAGTCAATCACGCCTTAAAAGCTGAACGGTTTTAGGAGAAATTTGGCACACAGGTAGACCATGGCCTGGATTGGGACATAGACTACTTTTTATCCCGGAAAAGGCCGTTCACGCGGGTGGAGCCGCGAGAAAAAGCTAGTCATCTATAAGTGGGAACTTACCATTGGGTCTCTGTTAGCTAAATTATTGTTATTTTTAATTTTATTTTCTGTAAGTTTGCCTTGGACTAAATATTAAATTATGGTTTATGAATTCGGTATGATCAAATACATAATAATTGCAACTCCGGAGGGAGAGGATGATGATGGTCTATTCATTAATTTACTTATTTGGCATTTACTTTCTTGATATTATCGTACTTTTGTTTACAAGTATTGTTTTATAAATGTTTTATACAATGTGTTTTAAGTGTAAGTAAACTAATTTATTTAAACACGTAAACAATAAAATAAATTATCATCTAAATAAAATGATTTCTTAGGTTTACGCGAATATTACACATTGAAATAAAACTAGTTTATACGGATTTTATCGCGGTTTAATTTTTATTTTAGTCCCGACGTTTCGAAAGCTTTTCAGCCTTCGTGGTCACGGGAGAGACTGAGGTGTAGGTCGTCTCGAAAAGTTAATGTTACAATAGCTACCTTCATTTTAAAATTATACATTTATTTTTAATTATTTAAAAAAGTTAGTTGACACTAGTCCGATCTACGCAGAAAGAGCTCACGGTATCTTGAGGTCTGGCAGTTGGTCTTTTGGGTTCCGATTTAATTAAATGTATAATTGGATCCCAGGCTTGTGCAAGCTTCCAACCATCTTCTCTATTGAAATTTGGGTGTTTCTTAATTTCAATAGCCTCGCGAATCATCCTAGGTAGGAATCGGTGTTCTTTGGCAAGGATTTGTGGTTTGTCAAATCTAAGGTAATGTTTGGAGCCTTGATCTGAATGTTCAGCAACTGCAGACTTCGTAGAGCGTCGGTGTTTAACATCAGCTATGTGTTCTTTTACGCGGGTCCCTATGCTTCTTTTAGTTTGTCCGATATAGGAGAGTCCACAGTCACAATCTATTTTATATACACCCTGTTCTTGTAGAGGTATGTGACACTTGACAGATGGTAAAAATTGACTAATCTTCTTGGGCGGCTTGAAATAAGTTTTAATAGAAGCACGCTTCAGTATATAGCCAATCTTGTCTGTGACACCTCTAACATATGGTAATACAACAGGGGCACGTTCAACTGTGGATGGTTTCACTCGGTTTCTGTGACGGCGGCGTGGAATTTGGAGCTTATTGTCTCGCAGTACTCGCTTGACATGCTGTAGCTCAGTAGCCAGATGTTCCTCGTCACAGATTCCTTGTGCTCTCTGAAACAAGGATTTACCCACGGTAGCTAACTGTTTTGGATGGTGGTGAGATTCACCGTTCAAGTATTTATCAGTATGGGTCATTTTCCGATACACAGTATGGCTTAAAGACTGATCAGGTAGCTATTGTAACATTAACTTTTCGAGACGACCTACACCTCAGTCTCTCCCGTGACCACGAAGGCTGAAAAGCTTTCGAAACGTCGGGACTAAAATAAAAATTAAACCGCGATAAAATCCGTATAAACTAGTTTTATTTCAATATCTAAATAAAACTCAAAATTATTTGAAACTAAACTTTTTCCAATTGAATGGAAACTAGCTTAAATTCGAAACGAATTCTTTTTCTTATGGATTGACATATTCGTATTCCAATACTCGTAAATTTTTTAAGTGTTTTTTCGTCAAGTATTTAAGAATTGTTCTGCTTGCTAGCCTATGCCTTTATTATAATAAAAATGTGTAACCTAGATAAGGTTCAGCCGACATTCTGAGCTGATAAAAAAATCTATAAACCAGATTAAATTTTCTTTTGTACATTATACCTATGCAATTTCAAACCTGGCTAACGTAGACTATGTACGCGGTCGATTTTTACATGTTCGTAAGTTAAAAGCAAGTAACGACGAGGCAGCTCGTCACCGCAATCATGTCGCAGTTAAAGTTTAATTAAAGCGGCCGTAAACAAGTTGAAAGTTGCACCGAGAGGAACCGCGAGGGTTGGGTCTGGGCGGCCGCGGCTAGAGCGCGGGGGTTGCGCGCGTCTATTGATTTTCTACAAGCGCGGACGTGCTATGTCGCCATCCGCATATCACCGCAAATACTAAGACTGACTATGGCGACATCAGTAACCCACAGTTCCGGACCAAATTTAACTGCTAATCACCGAATCGCTCAAGCGAGAATAGTCATTATTTTTCATATTTTTACTTTACCTACCCTTCATCTCGAAATATCTCTATAATAATAGAAAGGTCAACACGCCCTCCGTCCCACGAGCAGAATATGTTTAATTTTTTAGCAAAACATTCATTTGTCGTTGTCATACAGACAGATGGATTTGTCAGAATGAATGTCTCCTGTCACCACCCGATGATATAAATATCGCTTTTTTATGCTGCCCCAAAAATAAAAATATTGCTTTCCTTTATATGAAATTCCACCATATGAAATGAGATGTAAATATTTGCAGACTTATTTTGTGTATTATAATATATATACCTATATGTCAAATAACGTACGAAGCATAATAATTAAGGTATTAAATAAGTTATGAAGTTCCAAGCTAATTAACTCGTCATCAGTTTGTTCTTCGCAGGAAAATTAATTACACTGAAATGAAAATAATTAATTTAATAATTCATTGCATATCTGATTTATATTAACTGATTTTTCGATAGTGATTTCAAAGTACTGTATTTACTGATAATAGATTAGTACTACGTTCGTAATTGCATACTTCTTTATCCATTCTAAGAAACTAGATCGTTTAAGATTTGTTTTTATTATGATACAGAACTAATCACTATACTTTTTATTGTTCATAACATTGAACATTGTTGTTTAATAAATCTTAATATTAATATTAATGGATATTAATGGAAATTCTCAACCAGTTTACTAAACTCATAATATGTATTCGTGTCTTGGGAAAAGTATTTTCCAATACAATAAAAAGAGAATGGAGATACAGCAAGTATAATTTTTTGAGTGGTAGAGCCACACTGTAGACAGTTCTGTCTACAGCATGAATGGGCCGGCTCGTCCGGGTCGTTACCACTGTCTCACAGAAAACCGGCGTAAAGTAGCAGCTTGCTGCTGCGTTTCGTACGGTGAGTGAGATATCCGGAGGCCCAAATTCCCCTCCAATCCAATCCCTAACTTATCCCTTTCCTTTAAGGTCGGCAACGCGCCCATGATTATTTTAGTATTGTGGGCGTACATGGGCGGTGGAGATCACTTACCATCAGGTGACCCACTTGCTCGTTTGCCGGCCTATACTATAAAAAAAAACAAGGAACTTACGGGATTACTTCCGGTGCACGATTGCAACGCAATGTTGCGAATAAATGCCCTGAGAAAAATCTATGTAACGTTGTCCAATCTAAAAATAGTGCATAGTGTAGTAAATGCAATGAGATGAGAATATGAATCATGATTTACTTAATCATATTTCGTGAATTGTTGGTAATCGTTAGTTTAAAATAATGTTAATTGGCAACGCAGCGCTGTAAGCACGTTCACATACAGCCTTGAATAGTCTATGAATACTAAAACCATAATTATGCTATGAGTATCCCACATCGTTATGTATGGCACAAAGTGGCTCTTTCACTTGCTACAACTGTCTCACAGAAAACCGACGTATAGTAGCATCTTGCTGTTGCGTTTTGTACGGTGAGTGAGATATCAGGAGGTTCTAATCCCCTTCTCCATCCCAATCCCCTAATCATTCCTTTCCTTTAGGGTCGGTTATTAACCCTTCTGGGTTGATACCACAGCTTTGTCTATTTCTGCCACCAAGCAACACTATGTAACTATTGTTGCGTTTCAGTTTTAAGGACATTGACGCCAGTGAAATTACTGGGCATTATGAACCTAACAACTTACGTCGTTAGATGACGAGCGTAATCCAGTGACATGCAGTTAATTATGATTCAAAGTTCTGTGTGGTGTTGTTTCTATTTCTGATCAGGCGTGGCGCTTACCATCAAGCGAGCGATCTACTCGTTTCGTCATTCAAGCTTATAAAAAAGCATTTTGCGCCCAGAAATGCCCAATACAATATTCATATTCAAATAACAATAATAGAAAAGTCAGAAAGCTTTGAAATCATTAACGAAATATAGAACTAAAAGATACAAAACAATGATGCATGAATCTATTGAAGTACACAATCTTCGATTGTAGTGTTAATTTGTATCGTCGGTAAGTAAATCTTAATTGTGCCAAAAAAGGCGATAAGTAAGCTGGTAATTACGGAGATTGCATCGTTACTTACACTATTTAATGTGGTGTTACTCGAGAAGCTAATATTACCATGAAAGCGGAAATGTACAACTCATGCGCGGTTAACATAGGCTTCAAGAAAATTGTATATTCATTTTCTGGTGGTATTTCTTCGTGTCTGACATTGCCTGGTAGTCATTGGGCGATAAAATAGTGTTACCTCGTTTTCGAAAAAAATAGTGTTACCAATACCAGAATAACCATAATGTATTGTCGACCTTTAACGAAAAAACAGTGGACTGGGAAGAGGTGAGGGGATTTGGGGGATTTCTGCGCCGTTTATCCTAGTTCGATCCATGACAATAAGCGAAACGTAAATAAATTAACATAGAATATTTATTGAGTTCAGTAAAATATCAATACTTGCTTCACCGTTCAAGCTATTAATTTAAGCAATCAATTCCGAATAAATGATCTCTCTGACATAAAGGTAGTGGAGATCGAAGAAATTCCTATCTAAGATTCCTTTTAAGTCGCGTCAGCAACCTATTAGATGGTCCTTCATAATATGTTATCGGAAGTGGGTCAGTCAGACATAGCTACGCCTGGGAAAATTGCCAACTTACCATAACATGCACTTTGCCAAGGTTCAATGATTACAAGGAGTTAGTTGTATTTCTATATTATTTCCGATGATGTAAAGTCTAGACGTATTATATTCGGAGTGAATATACAGCTCTACAGTACTTCTGTACATTTTACTAGCCAGACACAAGTCTTGGTATTTTTGCCTAAAATCCTGTGAAACCAACTGTGAAAAAACCGCTGAAATCCTGTGAGTCATGAGACCTGCTGTTTTAATCTAAGAAAAAGCAGAAAGATTCTAATTCGACGTGTATATTTGTTTTTTATAATTCAACAATCAATGAATTTATACATTAAAAAAATAACTCAATGGATCATCCACTTTTTTTGTGATGTAACAGTCGCATCGGTTACCCTTAGTCTTACACAGGGTCCTGTTTGGGATATATCATTATTATTTTACTTCTAGGTTTTTTTATAGCATAGGCTGGCTCCTTTGCAAGTAGGTCTCCAAATCGTAAGTGATGTCCACCGCCTATGAACGCCCACGATACCAGAAGAATGATGCAAGCGTTGCCGACATTAAAGAAAAGGAATAATCGAGGGATTGGGAAAGGGATGGAAAATTGATTCTCCACATATCTCAATCAAAGTACGAAACGTAGCAGTAACCCGCTACTTTAAGCCAGTTTTATGTGAGACAGTGGTAAAAACCCGGTCGAACCGGCCCATTCATGCTATGGACAAAACAGTCTACAGCGTGGCTCTACCGCTCAATATGTACAACTATTTGTAGTACCCACGTTCCATCTAGTAACTGGAAACAGGTTGAAATCATTCTCCTGTTATATCGAAAGTAGCCATTAGATATCCAATTTTTGATTACATGAAGCAACGTAGTATCTTTAAGATATTCTGTGGTATTACTATCATAAACGTTCCAATTGGACATTTGATCTGTTTATTCGGTCAGGTTATGATCCTCGTTAAACAAAATCGTAGTGGGCAAGCACCGGGTGAGTACATAGGGGTGGGGCTGGTATTTGTTTCCCCCTTCCTTTGTTCCTCGGCATTCAAGGTCGTACCACCTAATAGGGTGGCACTGCGTATTTACAGTGCCTGCCAAGTTCATCGTCAGAATAATCTGCGGCTAAAAATAAAGATTGTTAGACATTCTGCATACTAATTGGATAAAAGAATAACCGCTTAGGGGTTATGAATTTATAACATCAAAGGGGTGATCAAATATGGCCTTTTCGCTGCAGAAGATACTATAGATTAATCAAGAGATTGTGGAACGTCTTGTTGTTTAAATATTTTGTATTCTTAAATTATACATTTTTAAATTGTGTTTGTTATTAATATTAAAAACGTAATACCAAATACCGTCAAATCGCTGGTACGAGAAGGCGGACTCTGGCATTAAGCCGGGATAAAACCAGGCAGAACGAATGATTAATTTTAAAAAAGTGTTCAAGATTTTCTTCTTATTAGTCTTAAGTCATTTAATATCTAGTATACGGCCATATTTTGGGGTTCAATTGCTATATTGGGTAATCCTCTGTAGACAATCCGAATGAGCCCTTCTCAATGCAGACATAACCGCGGCTATTGCCACATCGAGAGCGGAATATATTATATATATATAACTGTAATCTTCTTATATATAGAATGTTCGTTCCCATACTCCTCCGAAACGGCTGGACAGATTTGTATGAAATTTTGTGTGCATATCGGGTAGGTCTGAGAATCGGCCAACATCTATTTTTAATCCCCCTAAATGATAAGGGTGGTCCACCCCAATATTTTTTTATATTTTCGACAAAAAAAATTGTTTATATTTTTTATGATACAGCATTAAAAAATACATACAACCCAAAATTTTAGTATTTTTGTCAAGCGCGTTTCTCACCGGGGGCGCCCACTAGGCTACTTTAATCCTGGAAATAGGTATTCACGCGGGCGGAGCCGCGGGCAACAGCTAGTAAATATATAAATATGTCAAAAAGCGGAAATCGCGCATAAAACATGACCCCACCAAAACTCTGTGCAAGGGGGCGGGGCTATAAAATTCTGTGCATAATCTCTAGTTGACACTTGATACGTCTAATTTTTTGCGCGGTACAGAACGTCTTATCTCGATCTAGAAATTTAATATTTAGACATTAATTTTTATGAAATAAAGTTGATTTTGAACTTTCATTAATTTTTGTTGCGTGTATGAGTGTTACGTGTGATTTACTTTTGCATGTGTAAGTAAGTGGACCCGTATTTTTTGGCAGATTCATATGTGAGTTATCGTTCTAGTTATCTTATTTGGATGGTTGTACCCTTTAGTATCTGCCCACATCCTCAGATACAGCCGTGATGATGTGTTATGTTATTAATTTAACGCGTAGGGTTGCGGTCGGGCACTTTATTTTACCTACTTGCCTTCATCTCTCGCCACGTTTGTTTAATGCCGGAGCTGATGCCCTTAAATAATTTAAAGGTCTCAGACCCAGGCTAGGTACGCCGCGAATAGGGTATACTATTATATAAATTTAATCTTAAGCTCTCTTAGTTAAGGTAACACCGGTGGTTTGATGAAAAGATAATTAATGTTTGGTATGCATACACTACTATATTATATTGCCGAAAAGTTGTGTAATGTCGTCTAGAAACTAGATGTTATACCTAATTTAAACTTTCATAGTCAGTCCCTTGTTACTAATTTAGCTATGTAAGTAGGGAAACGTCTTAGTTTTCTGTGAGTGCTTCTCAAGTATCTTTTAACATTAGGGGCCGTATAACGTATTTTTTACTATACTTTATTTTTTCTGCCCTATATACATATATAGGAGATATATCGTTCTTTTACCTATACTTTTGCGAGACCCTTATCGCAGACTTCGGACTTTATTCCTACGACAAATCTCATCGGTTGTTTCTAATTAAAAAAATCGGAAACATATACAGGCCACTCTCAATTAGGATATAACTTAACCGTTAAAAACCCTCGAAGTCAATCAGAAAAACGTCTGTAAGTGCCTAACTTATAAACGACTGAACAGACGATACTAACAATACTGGGTAACCATACAACATTTTGACAAAGGCAAATTGAACCCCCTTCTATTTGAACACTATAATTTAGTATTATATATTTATTTTAATATTATGTATTGAAATGTAGAGTCGTAGAGTTGAAACCCTGCGGATTTAAACGAGCTGCGTGAAACACAGGGCAAAATAACATCTAAAAATTATGCCGCATTAACTTTACGCCGAAAATGTTAGACATTTTCATTTGAATATTTCATGCATACATTTTGTTGAAATAGCAGATTTAAAAAGAATTTCAAGAATAATTCTTGGGCTGGCACGAAAACCGAATATTTTGCAGTAATGTTTTTGTCCTTAATAATTTTTTTTTACAAACGCCAACTCGTTCCCCACCGTATTATGGTGAAAGGAGCGGCGGTTCCAGTCGCCACGCCAGGAGAGACATCTCGCAACGCCAATTCTCAGGGTCTAGGTTTAATAAACCACGGACATGGGAAGTCATATTTTGATCTTGCACGATCCTATAAAAAAATAGAAAAGCAAACACAACTCAAGAAGCAGACGCCATTGACAGCTGATATCGATACATTACAGCTTTGTAGTTTGATATTTTGTTGCGTTTCTTTGCTTTGTTTCAGTTAAATTTGTTATTGTGTATTGTTATTCATATTTTTTTTTAAATGAGAGGTCCTGGGCCTAAAACTTGTCGTAGCAGCTCCGTGCTTTCATTTCCATTACGTTAGAAAAACGCTGTAAAAACTAACCCTTCCGTCCTCGGAGTAACAAGTACTAATAATAATATAATTAATGTGTTATGTCGAAGAAACCATACAAGAAGGGTTATAGATGGTAAATCTTTGAGTTAATTGGTATTTCTGGACCAACTGATTTTACAAGATTTTTTGATTACCTTTAGTTAACTCCCTACTGAACCTAAGGAATATAAATTGAAGACTGTTCTGGGTTAGAAAGATTTTTTTTGATGGTACACAGATTTAGCAGTAGATCTACATAAAAGATATGACAGCCTCCGTGGCGTAGCGGGCGAGTAGCCGGCTGCGAAGCGAGATGCCGTGGGTTCGATTCCCGCACCGAGACAAATATTTGTGTGATCCACAAAAATTTGGTTCGGGTCTGGGTGTTGTGGGACCGCAAGGCCCTCGTAGTTCCTGATACCCACGATACAGGCTTACCTAGTGTGGGGTCAGGACTATGTGTGTGACTGTTGGGTGTATTTTATTTTTATTATTAAAAACCAAAATGGATAGCGCACTGCTATTCCCGCCCCAATAGACACAGCCCAATGGCTAGCTGGGCACTATAATGCTAAATCATCTGTTCTTCTAATGTTATGTTCTCTGGATACAACAGTATTAAATCTGTGCTCATGGTACGTTCTAAGAGAATATTGTTTAACACACATTTTTTTTTTTGTATTATGGGCCGGCAAACGAGCACGTGGGTCACCTGATGGTAAGCGATCTCCACCGCCCATGTACGCCCACAATACAAAAGAATTATGGGCGCGTTGCCGACCTTAAAGGAATGGGATAATAAGGGATTGGGAAGGGGAGGGGATTTAGGCCTCCGGATATCTCACTCACCGTACGAAACGCAGCAGCAAGCTGCTACTTTACGCCGGTTTTCTGTGAGACAGTGGTAACGACCCGGACGAGCCGGCCCATTCATGATGTAGACAAAATTGTCTACAGCGTGGCTCTACAACTCGTAAAGATTATAATAAAATTAAAATAGATTTACTTTTCTCCGTTGACCTTTTGTGGATTTTATTGTTTGACCAGTGGGAATAGCTAAGCTTTTGTGTGTCCTACCTAAGATTAAATTTTAATAAAACTTTATTTTATGATAAAAATATATTAAGCGCCTTGGAAAAAATGTGAGACCTTTACATCACGACCAGCCAGACCTTTTTCGGTATGCAGACATCGTGGTTAGCGTTGCCACCAAAACTGTTATACCCAACTATTTAATCTACGAAGCATGTTGAACCGTGACAATTTTATTTTGAATTTAGTTTTCTTTCGCAAAATTTTCGAATTTAATATAATACTCTTGGCACTCTCGTTTAGGTTCGTTATAAATGTGGTTGTTTTTAAATATCATTTGGCTTCGCAGAAAGAGCTTGTTTTTATGTTTTCCAATAAGATTTTTTTTACTTTCCCAGTAAGTGAAAACAAGATCGATCGAAGTGGCGCGCTCTTACGACAATCTAAGATACTGAAGGCGGTATGCTCTATAAGTGTAGAATATAGATGGCGATGATACTGTTTGTTTGAAAAATATACGTTTATTTTTTGTGTTACAAATTTATTAATCGGTCTTGGTTCGTATTGGTCATTATCACTGTAAGCCGGAACCATAAATATATTTTTAGATACGCTACGAGCTATCAATTTGTAACGATACGTAATAAAACTCTAAACATTACAGAATATTCATACAAATTAAACGGAACGTGACTGAGATAGTTCGGACCTTTATAAAAATAACGCTTTATTTTTATTTATAAACTTTCATTACATACATGTACGCTCGCATATACGTATATACTCACGACTGTAATCCCCGAAGGGGTAGGCAGAGGTGTAACCAGTACACCCACATTTCGCCGAGCGTATCTCCGTCCCACGATGTGATCTGACGATTTTAATACAAGGCAGACTGCCTCGGTGGCGTAGTTGTAATGCGTACGCGTTACGATTGAGGCCGACGCTGAGGTCTCGGGTTCGATCCCCGGGTCGGGTAAAAGTTGATATTGGGATTTTCTATTACGAAATGCTCAGTATCAGCCCAAAGTCTGGAATTTGTGCCCGGTATGGCGATAGGCTCGCCCCCTGTCACATAATGGGACGGAGATAAGCTTGGCGAAATGTGGGTGTACTGGTTACATCTCTGCCTACCCCTTCGAGGATTACAGGCGTGAGTGCGTACGATTGAATACAATATTTTACGAACATCAATTCACATATTCCTCAGTCAAATACCATGCAAACACATGATATGCCGTAGACATGACTCTAAATGGCATTTAAAATACATATCAAACAAAAATTAATAACAAAATACTCAAAAACACACCACGAATGTGTCTCGATAGTGTTCTCACTGCTAAAATATCGGTGAGAGCGTTTAAGTAATTCTCGATAGCCAGCCATCGTAACGTGGCGATAGCTTATGTCAAACAAAGATTCGTGCTCGCAATTTCCATACATTTGTCCGCGTTACTATTCCATGACGCTACGCTAGCTATACGAAAGGCAACGCTAGATGTTCGTGCTTGCAAATTTTAATTCCAAATACGCTCACGGAGCGCTGTGCAAATTCCCTATACATTTTGCTTACGGATACTTTTCGACGACGATGGTGAAATTTTTTCGTGCTAAGGCCACAGACCGTTTCCAGTAAACTTAATCTTTAGAAGTTTGATACGTCTAAGACTGAGGTCGTCGGTCACCTTGTACCGTGTTATTAGTTTTCTTTTTTCGTTATCCTGGGTTAATGCCAGGGTCCCCGTTCTCTTATCATAGATTTCACGGTATTTTGATCAGTTGTCACCTATTTAAACTCAGGTTAAACCTAAAGAAATACTTTCGTTCTATAATTCCATAAAGGATATTTTTCGCCCAATGTCTCCTTAAAACGGATAGATGCTTTTTCGAAGTTTGATTTAATTTTGTGAAACCTTAAATTTTCAAGAACCTCGTAATTAAGATTCTCGAATTCCTCATTCATTTTAACGTTACTTGACTCGTTGATTATTCGTAATTGGCATCACCGTTTTTCTTTGTTCTTAAGATTTTGATAAACCCTCTTGGGAGCAGTAAGGGGCTGTTACCTTTTACAATGAAAAGGTCCTGAATTACTTGATTATAATAAATAACAATTCAATTTTATGTTTTTTGTTACCTTATACAATGAAAAAGTCCTAAACTACTTGATTATAATAAATAACAATTCAATTTTAAGGTTTTTGTTACCTTATACAATGAAAAAGTCCTAAACTACTTGATTATAATAAATAACAATTCAATTTTATGTTTTTATCTCCTAATGTCGATATTATGTTTATTAACATAGGCACCGGCTGGGCTGTGCTCTGATATTGTTGAAGTACATGGGCAGCTGTGGTGACGGCTTATCAGGCGGGCCACTAGCTCGTCTGTCTACCTGGGCAATAAAAAATAATTTGAGCTGCTCTAATTAAAAATTAATTGTATTCATGTAGTGCAAATAGTGTAAATAAATTTTGAAAAGAGGTACGTTAGTGTTTATACTTTAACGAAAAATCATTCCAAACTGGCGGTAGAGTTAAAATTTGACTGCATCTAAATGATGTATAACATTTTATGGATTCTTTAAATATTTTCGTTTCATTTAATTTCAATAATAATAACCTATCCAGAGAAGTACCTGGATCACCTGGGGATCAGGCCCTCAGCGTATGTACGCCGCCACTAGACCAACGAAGCGGTCATGAAATATATTATGAAATGTTTTTCCAGGATGCCGGCTGCAGTACCGCCCGCCGAGAATGGCGCGCCGCGCAGCGAGCTCGAGCAGCTCCAAATGCGAGCTGGACAGGTTACCGATGAGGTCAGTATCAATATCACTCATGTTTTATACAATTTCTAGGTGATAAGTCCCTCTTATGCGGAAGACCGTCGGGATTGGTACTACCGCTTTATCCATTTCAGCTGCTAAGCAGCAGTGTATAAGCACTTATGTTTCGGTTTAAAGGACATTGAAGTCAATTAAATGACTGGGCATTATGAGACTTAACATGCCTCGGGGTGACGAGTGCAGCCAAGTGGCATGTAGTGCTTTGTAATTCAAAGTTATGTATGGTGCCGTGTCCGTTTATGTGGCGCTTATGTAAACGATAACAAAGAACAAGAAATTGTGCATTCATAAATAAAACTAAGCCCGCTTGAACTTTTACTTGAAAGAATCTGAACATTAATATAGAAAAAAATCACAAACTTAAGTATATTGCGAAAGATTTACCTAGCAGCATTTCAAAGATTAAAGAAAGAAGAAATGGATGCATTCCAGAATGCAGATCAGATATTAATGAAAGTATTGCACATTTGGGATTGTGTTTTAATTTAAAATAAACTTGTCCCTGTTTATATGGATATTAGATGTAGATTTGGAATATTTTCTACGATCAGTTAGTGACAATTGAATATTTATTAAATTTCAGTCGTTGGAGTCCACGCGACGTATGATGCAACTATGCGAGGAGGTGAGTTCCCATTTAAGCATATATTCTTAAAATAAGTGTAGAAATAATATTAAACTAAGATAATACTATACCTAGAATTATTAATTAATATTCTAATGTAATATATTTAATTATAAATGTGTTATTTAAGAGTAAATAAAATAACTATGTTATGTATGTCGAGAATACCTTCCAAGATTTCATATATTTCATTTATGTTTATAATATACTACCGCTTCACGGGATTTACTATTCTTGATGATATCGACGTAATTTCTTAATATTAAACAACGTAGAACGTCTATTCGTTGAGTAATATGTGATGTTATTATAATGATCTTAATGTTGCAAGCGTACAACGAATCGGAAGTTACGTTGTCTATGGATATTCACATAACTTAGCAAAATAGATGTGCGGTCTCGTACAACTAGACGCGTTTCAGTTGACGTTGATTCCCCCCTCATAGTTTAATTAGTTATGTTGAGTTGTTATGTTGATTATACGATTATTTGTAATCATCTGTGAGAGAGGTGTTCTCGATGGGAGGGAGTGAGGGGTATAGCGGAAGTGTCCTGGAAAGCCCCAAGCTCGGTTTGGTCTCCGACGCCCGTCCCACCGACCCCTAGGCCGCAGCCTCTGCTAACCCTGGCTGTTGTGTTTCGATGTCGCTAATTATGATTTTTATATTTCGTTCTATTTCTAAATGTGTATTTATCTATTTTAGCTCCTCGGCCATAAGTTTTGTTTTTGTGTTTTCCATATCCCACATGGACCATATATGTTAACCAGTATTATTTGTTATTATTATAACCATACATACTGTGGGTGTTGCATGATCCGTGCCTTACTGTGTCCGAAAATGTTAGACCTCTATAGCCCTTTGTGTTGTTCGTAGTGAACTGTATATTTTTTGTGATTACCATCGTGGGCAATCGAGCCCGGCCTTCGGCTTGGCGCTGACAGTTAATTAATAAAACTTTTTACGTATCCAAGTGTATTTTAATCTTTTTAAAGCTTGATAAATGTGGTACATATTTAACCGTCAGCTCCATGTTTACCATGCCGATCGCTACCTTAGGCCCTAACGCATGAAGCCCATCATTAACCCCAATAGAACGATCCAAGCCCCATGTTAGCAATTAATACTTCTTTGATATTAGTATCCCCTAGTACGTGACTTGACCCAAATACGTGCGCTTTTCAATCTAAACAATAGACTATCCATTGTGCTTGGGCTTGCTTTCGAAATGAAACCCTCATATTACTGAATTCTTACGTAAAGAATTTGCCTGTGAGGCCGACTCACTTCTTCTGAATGCACTATTAACTATTGTCTTGTTTCCTTTCCGATTTACTTTTACTTCTCTATAGACAACATAGTGACGTTCCTTTACAAAATCTTGCCATGTTAACCGTGACGTCACAGACTGATCTACCATTTGGTTGTGAATTTGTGCATATCGTGATCAGTGTATGTTGATGTTCGTTATATTCTGTTTTAGTTGACTCTGTATCGTAGGTCTCTGTGTAGTGGCTGCTCTCTGTTGTTGACTGTAAATCTATTATGTTGTATGATTTTCATGCCTTATCGAACATTCACAATACTATCAATATGTGGGAGCTTACACACCCCCGTACCTACCACTGAACTCCTACATATATATCGAGCTACACCTGAATCTAACTCTCACACAATCTACATACAAATATATTGTCAATATCTACGCAGTACCCACATATTTCAGTTCCGTTTATGTTAATTTTATTGTTTCACTGTATATTTTGTGGTCTACACAATATTTCTTTTGTTTGATTGTTGGTATCTATTTGTTTTGATTATATTATTCTTTGTATATTATATTTTTTCGTCTTCAAATACTACTTACGTTGAGATGTCTGTACCAGCTATTAAACATTCATATTATAATGACGACACAGTACAAACTCAGCATAACTCCAAACAACACAGTCCAGTCACGCGAATGGATATCTTTGAAACATAAATTTTATGAAATATCGAAGAGTAAAAGTAATGTCAGATTATGGGAGATATCCAATGGCGTGCGACACTGTTTAATAAAACAAACAGTACAACATGTACTCGTGACAAATCAGACATAGCTGGAGCGATCTGTAGTCGTACCGAGCAGGACGCGACCGCGCACGCGACCACGCCCGTACTGTCCACTACCCACTATCCACTCACTCCACCGTACCCCTCACAACTAACATGCTCTGTGACTTTTTGTTTCTGCGGCGTAGAGCAAGGAGGCCGGCATTCGTACTCTGGTCGCTCTAGACGACCAGGGAGGTGAGTGATCTGCAAAATTTGCAACACTACATTATTTACAATTTTTATCTATTAAACATTTTCGCTAACTTTATTGAGCATCGTAGGGTTTTCAGCAGACCCGAAGATGGGCTCGCCGCTTTAGAAGATGTTAAGGGGGTATCGCATCGACTATGTATTTAAAATTACGTCACTACTAATTGAATGCAAAGGTGCGGGCATCCTCCGATTCATATCTACCAATTACCATTTACATTTGACGACTCACACACGGAGATGACCACGGAAAACCCACATCTTTGTATAATTTATTCATTGCGTAGATATTATTATACACCACTTTGCACTACTAACAACGAGCTCCATCTTCTACGACGACAGGCAGGTCGATCCAGATGACATCATACAGAACGTAAATTCGGCCGGATCCGATACTTTTACATTTCGCATTTCAAATGTTCGTACTCGACTCTAAATTAACAACTTACCTAAATCACAACGAATCTCGACGAGCAAAGTAAATTCGAAACGCTTCTCCTCAACGCACGACTCTTAACATCACACAAAATATCATGATTCATATGAAACTGAGCACAGATGAAACTGGTTCTCTGGTTTTACTTGCAAGCTTCACTGCATGCATGTCGTTGTGGATCGAATAGTGTGTTAGCGGCGAGCGGTGCGGGCGACCAACAGCCGTGGTCCGAGCGATCGTGGAGCGAGTGCACGCACCGCATGCATCGCCCGCGCCGCTCGCCCGCACGTCGCGCACGCACGTCGCCCGCCGCAAGCCACGCCACGCCCGTAGCGTCACGCGTCACGCTCCGCCGCACTGCGCCGCACTGCTCCGCGCGCGTCTCGTGCGTGCCGTAACAACCGGCGCACCGCACCCACCCCCCCCGCACACCCCGATACTCTCTCTTACGATATATTATTTTGATTTGTATTTTATGTATAGAGCGAGGACGCCGGGGGGCAAGCGCTTCATATGTTGAGTCACCAGGGCGGTAAGAGTTAAAACTGACACGTGGGTAGTCGAACCGTGAGAACGTCTGTGTTTGAATGTGCAGTTAATTGATCTCTTTTATTTTTCTTTGACGTTTCTCTTGAATACCGACTTATCTGAATTCGATGTTGCGTGTGTATATCTATGTTTCGATGGGGATGACTTTTTTTGACAAAATAGTGTAAATAGATGAGCCCGATGGCCGTTCGTTGCTGATTGTCGCAAAAGACTGTTTTCTATCTTTTGCTGAAGATTTAATTTGAATGAGCTGCGCAATCTGTTTAGTTCTTCCGTTGTTTGTATCGATCGGAACGCTTTTTATAGGTTTATTTTATTTATCCTTCCGAATCTACTGTACTCTTCTCTCGTATTATACAGCGGTACTGAGTTGAATGCGCGTTTACCGATTGTCTGTTCGACGTGTACGTGTATAGAGTAAATGGTTACGCCTTCATTTCCATGGCTACTGCGTATAAGCGTACTGTTAATGTTAGTCAGTAGGAGTGTAACTGTATTTAACTGTTAGCTCAATGCGATCTGTGTCTGTCTGCGAGGCCGGCGGTGCCGCTCGCTCCTCGCCACACTACATATTAGTTTGTTCATTTCTATTCTTCAACTAAATCGATACTTTGCTACATTCACGTTTCATTTAGGAATGGCTTTATGGTTACGCTCATTTGCTAAGTTGATTTATTTTAGTCCATACGGTCGGACGCGCGGTTTACGCGTGTACCGTACGTATGGTTGTTTTGTTTATGTTCAGTTATGTTGTGAGTTGAGTTTGCGTCGAGTCGCGCTGTGCCGAGTGACACACGACTGATACGACATGCGGCACAGCTCGGCTCGCCGCTGCCGCCGCGCGCTCTCACGCGCTAGCTCGCCGCCAGCGCGCGCGCGCCGCTCCCGACCGCTCACAGCATTCGTTTGGCGAGCTATAGTGACATCATTATTGTGTTGTAGAGTCACGAGGTGGGCATGAAAACCCTGGTCATGCTGGATGAACAGGGCGGTAAGCATCCAGTAGAACCTACTATTTTGCATCATTCAATCTAGTGCAGCTTTTGTCTGAAATGCCAGTTCGAACATTTTATGAAAGTGAATGGCGATAATTTTGATATTAAAATTATACAGATTGATAATGTTTTAACAGTTTGTTTATAACGGATAATGATAAAGGTAAACTTGTTTGTTATGATCATTGATTAAATAACGCTAGTGAATAAAATTGCATCGTACGATCTCTTCGCTCCCACATTTTGCACACTGTGAGTCGGGACGATGAGATTAACCGATATATTAAACAGTGTGAATTCATTTGTTAAGTTTTTCTCACGCATCTGGCTATGCACGACTTCATTCTTGCTGTTGACTGCATGAGTTTTTAGTATTTATTGAATATTTATTATTGATCTAAATGTTAGATATTATAATTAAGACAATCACTTAGTATCAGCACATACATCATTTTCAAAGGTAAAGTTTACCTAATTTTTTTAGTAGTTTGACCGGATCAAGTGTAAGACATTAAAGATAAAAACAGGCAAACAAAGTTCCATATCAAACTAATAGCTGCTTCGACACCAGCCTATAATACGAAATAGAATTATTGCTTCAGGTGAAAATTTCTTATCTTGCATGAACGTAATTAGTACGAATAAAAACTCAGCAACTCACAAGAATCATGTCTTACACTTAGCTCGGGTTATTGTCGAGAGCGTTGAGAATTTACAATGTGAAAAATAAAGTTAAAGAATCAGTGAAATTACAACCGCGATAATAATTTCGAAGACATGGTAGGTGCTTGAACACTCGATCAGATGGGTTTCCAAGGACATTTCTAAGATATTGTATATGTGTAAACAGAGCAATTGGACAGAATCGAAGAAGGTATGGACCAGATCAACGCGGACATGCGCGAGGCCGAGAAGAACTTGTCCGGCATGGAGAAGTGCTGCGGCATCTGTGTCCTGCCGTGCAACAAGTGTGTACCTACAACACGTGATGTGCCTCTATATTGTATTGCATCACTGCGTGTGGAATGTTAACCTATCACACTTCATCATTCACCACTAACTACTTTCTGTATATCAGCATTTTATAAATCCGATATTGTGAAAGGGAAATAAAACATACCTATAGTGTTTTGGACTAGAAATGACACCTTGATCTGGGTATCTACGTAACGCGGTACGGGTGTGATTATTCTATTACTTAAACTACTTATTACGAGAATCAATATTACATCTACTACTACAGACATACGCACTCACGCCTGTAATCCCCGAAAGGGTAAGCAGAGGTGTAACCAGTACACCCATATTTCGCCGAGCGTATCCCCGTCCCATGATGTGATAAGGGGCGAGCCTATCGCCATATCGGGCACAGTTCCAGACTCTGACAGTGAGCATTTCGTAATAGAAAAACCCAATATCACTTTTACCCGACCCGGGGATCGAACCCGAGACCTCAGCATCAGTCTCAGTCGAAACGCGTACGCATTACAAACCTCCGAGGCAGTCGAGATCTACTACTACTTACATACACTTATTGATTTCTAAACTGTTACTTTCTTTCTGTCTGGCTTTATAACGGATTAGTGGCAGTGTCAGCCATCTTACTAACTCATCATCTCTCTCTCTCTCTCTCATACAAACCAGCGCTTTTGAGGCCATCCCCAGATACGATATATTTGGGTCTGTTTTTTTAACGTTTACTGCTTGATCTAAACTAATTAATACTCTAACAAAGAGGGCAATTGTCCCTTACAGAGTAGGACTCCCCTCCCCTCGATAACCTCCTGAAGACGATTTCTTAATAGCTTATTGCCTCCCTCTGGCCCATTGGTTGGCGAAATTCTTGATGTCATACCATTACAGGATTTTGATATTTTCTTAGGTACGAATCAATAATATATTGCATAACATCCATCGTCCAAGAACCTTTCGCTGTATCGGATAATAAACGCACACAATTCATTTTCCATCACTAATTCACATTATTATCCATATTTCTTTCACATAAAAGCACAATGCACTCCTTAATACATTTTGCTCAACAATTAACTAACGGCATGAGGTTCTAAGATTGGTAAATAAAAAACTGGGGATCTTCCAGGGGAGCTTCGTTCAAGGAAGACGACGGTACGTGGAAGGGCAACGACGACGGCAAGGTGGTCAACAACCAACCTCAAAGGGTGATGGATGAGCGCAACGGTATAGGTCCACAAGCCGGATACATAGGAAGGTCAGACTTACCCTTTATTGCTAAACATCGTGAAAATCCCGTCATAGTGGCTCGTTTCGGCGAATCGCGTGTTGGAATCAGCCGGTGTATATCCAGTTACTACAATCTCGACATGATTCTGGCGACCGGTGTAGATCACAACGTCGCTTGATGGTCGACATTATATTTCAACTGCATTGTACTTACCATCTGATGCAGTATAGTCATTTTGCCTTACCAGAAAAAAAAGATAGAACCATCATCTTTCTATATTATTTACAGGCACAAACTTGTTTCAGAAAACTGTGTCATGTGTTTGAAAACTACAGAAGTACGTTTGTTGTCAATTATTTTAGTCTTGTGTAAACCACACGAACTGACGATCTCTATCATCAAATCGAAGATATGGATGTTCTGACATTACATCATAGTATTTGAGCTGAAACTTGATTCCAGGATAACGAATGATGCCCGTGAAGACGAGATGGAAGAGAACATGGGCCAGGTGAACACGATGATCGGCAACTTGCGCAACATGGCGCTCGACATGGGATCCGAGCTGGAGAACCAGAACCGCCAAATCGACCGCATCAACCGCAAGGTAAGGTGTTTAAATTACACCATCTTGATTCATGTGAATATTGAAATCATTTACCAACTGCTCGTGGTTTTGACGCAAATAAATATCAGAATAATTTACGTCTATTTAATTATTGATTAATAAAAAAATATTTTTTGTTATCAAAACAAAATTTTGACAAAAATTTGCTAACGGACTAGCGAGCGTTTTCCAAGTATAAATTATTCTCCGCTTTCTCTTAAGATTGGTATGATCTCTTTAAGAATTGAAAATTTGCTTCGACATTTTATTAAATGAAATTTTATTTCTGTGTTTGTTAAATCAATAAGAGGAGACAGAATTTACTCAAATTCTGTCGCTCCTTATTTTGTTAGAGGTGTGATTAGATTGATCCTTTAGTGTGTGTTTACCTGTAATTAACCTGTACTCTACATAGCTTATGGGCCTTCAAAATTTCGATCACTCGCTTACTTCGTGTGTTAGGAAACAAAGATAACGAGCATCACGTTTGTGATTTAAATAGTAAAAACAATTGAATTTCTAGAAACTTTTTGCTAATTGTCGTCCTGGTGGAATCGGATAATTATCGGTGTTAACACAAGGATTGTTTTTGCTGAGTGATTCAATTACTTCTACTATATATTTAAATAATTCGATTCTAAACATGTACGTAACCACAGATTTTAATATAAATCGAAATAGCGTACATTAGTTTCTTTAAGTAAGTTTGGTATCATTTGTCAGAGGTATATCCGATTTCACTACGACCTTAAAATACATTTAAAATCACACAACAATGCTAAAAGTTAAATTGTTTCCACTATATTGGCATCACTTGTTCTTCTACTGTCCAAGCATGAGGTTTCCGTTTAAATTTCTATTCAGTATGCAGTTAGATGGTATTGGTTGTTTTATATCTCTATACATTTACAAGCTCGTGACTAACCCACTAACGACGGAACACATCGTATACTTGTTGTTTGCTAGTTCACATCCATCAGACTGACTTACATTTCTTCAGATTTAGACCTCATCAATAACACTCATTCACCTTCAAGCTAACAGACATGTGATGTTTCAAGCGGCAGCGACTGTTGTAATAGTTAACCGAGTTTTGCACATTTTGTTTGAAATGAACCGGACTTAATTTATTAGATGTTTGCCCTAATTAGTATTTTGTGTGCACCACAAAAAAAATGTACTAGTATATTTATTTTAGCATAGTCTGGCGATACTGCAACAGATGCTGCCAGATAAGAAAAATATTATCTGAAACACAAAGTACTGATTTATAATAACCCTGTAGTGGCGTCGAACCCTTTCATACCAAAGTTGAATCTTGAATGTAAACAAATGCAGTCGCTGTAAATTGAACATGATAAGCAGAAACAAAACGCGTGTTCTATATCTTAGGGCGAATCGAACGAAACGAGGATAACGCTGGCGAACCAGCGCGCCCACGAGCTCCTCAAGTAAACGAGCGACGGCGGCACAGACAACAGTACACGAAAATATAACATAACACTCACAGTCTCGTGGTCACTCGCGACGAGGCATCCCTTGACCGCCGGTTGCAGAAACTACCCTACTTACCTAATGTTACTTATAGACTCACGATGTTTTTTTGCTGTTGTATGTTTGTGTGGTCGGTACTTTCTAAGTTATAACAGATAGGTAACCTAACATCATTTATGGAAATTAGAAAATTGTAGTCGTTTTAGCACTCATTCTTAATGATTTATGTGAACGGTGCGTATCTTCCTAATATAAAACAGTTTCTTTAATATTTTTGTATCACATTCATTTTAAGACTATTCAATCATATTCCATACTTGAAGTCATAAAAAAGATTTAATTGACAGCAGACAAAAAAATACTTGTCTAAAAGTGGCAAGTAAAAGATTATTCGTTTTGTTTCTTCACGCCTACTTAATGTTAATATTTTTCAAAACGAATTAAAACCTCTAATAATTTTACAAAGATGGTTTTTTATGTTTTCTCATAATAATGATAATTTGAATTATAAACTAAATAAGTATAACATGACTTCATCCCTTTAGACTGATGTTTTTTTATATTTTGTTTAATTTACTTATAAACTGTCTGCAACTGGTTATCCTTAATCATTTTCTCTTTGTATCTCCCATAATGAGATATAAGTACCAAGTACCAAGTGTGTATATATTTAAACAAATTGCGTGCTACTGTATTGAGTGAACACTTCTTCTTTATTTTAATTAAACTGTTGTTGTATAGTATTTACAAATGCTCAATGTTATAGAAATCTTTTAAGAATATTAAAACATGATTTCCTTATTTTTGTCTATAGTAATTAAGATACAAAATCTTAAGTTAATCTTATGATTTGTATTGTCACTTCAGTTGACTGTCCCCAGATATTGTTTGTGGTATTTTAAATAATTATCCAATATTAAATAGAAAATAATAATATGGTGCTCATTTTGTGCAGTAGTACATGGTACAAACGCTTTCTTAAAAAGCGTATGTCTCGTCATAATCTCTTATAAAAAGGCGATTAGAAAGTTATAATAGTAAAATTAATCAGATTATTTTGTGAAAATGCATTTACCCGTTGTTAACAGAATGTAGTTCTAGACTTATCAATGCTAGGAAATTAAATCGCTTCAAGCTATTACATTGGCAACAAATGTTAAAATATAATATTGAATAAATAAAGTTTCCAAATTCTATTATTCAGTTTTCACAACTGACTTTTTTACATTCAAAGCGCTTAACTGTATATTTTGAATTATTAATTAAATTAAAATATGGATCTTTTTCATGTTTATTTTTTTTCCAATAAAAAAATATATTATTAGTTTAAATTTTTATTACTTATAAAAACGCTAATAGTAAAGTCGAAAGATTTAAAATAAAAGTTATAAAATGATATCTGTAATTTAGTGCATATACAAAATAATATTTCTAAATCTCTGTTGCCTATCAAAAGTATGAATAAAAAATGAAAATGTGTATTTGAATGTGTGAGGCGTGTTAACATGTGATATATTCAGAGTAAGCAAAATAAATAGCGTGTAGCCAAAAGCCTCTGGAGAAATAATCTGACTTATCTCAGATCTCATTCATTTATTTTGTAATGCCACGTTCATAGAAGCATTTATGTCTTTGATAAAATCTAGTGGAAATAAATAAATAATCCATAAAGTAGTAAACAAAGTGTACATTCATGATACATCTCATTAGTAATGTACCTACATGCTTATTTTGTTTTTTGACAAATTGAATAAATAATATTAATTGCTATCTTATTATTTTTTGTGGCCAGTATAATAAAAATAATACTCTTAGTGTAGATTATTTACCATAATAATATATACGGCAAAACCCTCGTTATATTAATTTGGAATTAATTTGTTCTATGAGAAACTTATATAATAACCGACTTATCTGATTCATTTTTGGTACATTTATAGAAATATGTGCATATCAGATATGGCGAAATCCGACAATGTAGTATAGCTGTAACATATCTGAGGAAAGTGCATATCTGCTTCTATGAATAGTATCAAAAGACGTTAGGTATTATGTAACTTATTGTTAGTGTTATAACATTCAAGATGAATTGTCTTAGAATTATTGAAATATTAGTTAATTTTATTTATTTTTATTTTTGTGTAATAATAAATTATCATATTTGTATTACTTACTTATTTATTTCCCTTGAGTTTTTTTTATAGCATAAATATTTTTTAATATTATTAAATAACTAATAACTAATAGAAATAATATACACAAACGCAGTTAAATAGTTAAGACATATTGGATAAAATGTATGATACACTTTAAGTAATTGAAAATGCGTTAAAGTTTACATTATTACTTTAAAAAAATAAAATTAATTAACACCAGATTAAAAAAGGAATTCACTTGCAAATATTTCTTCATATGTGAATCACTTATGTAAATTAAAGGCAAGTACTTAGTTTTTACTATCTTAATTGATATTTAAAAATAACTAGCTTTTGCTCGCGGTTCCGCCCGAGTGAACAACCTTTTCCGAGATAAAAGTAACCTTTAACCGGGATAAAGAACCTTCATCTTTTTTGAAGGCGGGTAAAAAGTAGCCTTTAACCGTCTCCAGGGTTCCATCAATCTCTATACCAAAATTTATCAAATAAATTCAGTGACAAGTTATACGTGAAAGACATAAAAATATATCCCCAATATACAGTAGGTAATTAGGTCGGAACGCTTCTCAGCCGTCACCACGAGACTGTAACACATACACACAAACAAACACGCAACATGTCGGTGATGATCGTGAGTATTTTTTAATTTTTTAAAGCACTTCGACGCACAGCTTGTATTGTAACAAGCCAATTATCACAATAAGCTTTTGTCGGTCGTGTTATAAACATATTCGCTGGGAATGTGATGAGTGGCAGCGCTTTATTCTAAAGCCTTAAATCCGCTGGAAGATAAAAGGCTTGTGTGATATGTTGTATATTCCATTCGCATACAACTGTATTGATTTAGAAATATTGGAAAAGTCTGGAGGAGAATTTGGTGACATTTGATTATTTTACTCATTGGAATTGTTTGTGGTGAAAATAAAAATTAACCCGTTTGCAGTTGTATGTTTATTAGAATAAATATTACGTATTGTACTTTTAGTATCTGCGAGTCAATTCTAATTGGATTTTTTTTCTTCTTTCTCATTCTAATTTCTTTCTTTAATTTCTTTCAAATTTTGTTTAGCGAAGATCGGATTTTATGTGATATTTAAAAAAAAATGATTTGTATCCTTTTTAGAAGTTTACTTATTTGTTTTATTTCATTTCTTCTAATTTGTTATAACGTATTGACTCGAATAACTTTCGCAAATCTTAGGTATGACATAAGATAAACAGGTACCTAATATACTAGCATATTAATAATTGCTAATATCTTTGCACTAACGCGTATAAAATAAAAATTCTATAGTTTCAATAACCCAGGGAAACAATTTTTATATTTTGGGGTTGACGTTGTTTGACTAGAAGATTAAATTTAAATAGGCTTGTGTATTTCAGACAAGTTTATCTGTCATATTATCTAATAATAATTTGGATTATTTAATACTTATTACATTATCAAGTATTTGAAAAAAACAAAATAAAAAATGGTATATTGACATCACTCAGTTAGCCATTATGTTCTGATTATGTAAATTAAAATATATGTTTAAGTGGTTCAAATAATTTCGTAAACTCTTTAAAGTAATGAAACTCCTAAACCTAACCTCACATATATCTATGGCCTCGACGGCCGGTCCTACCATAATATTATTGGATCGGAACGGGCGCCACTGGCGCCGACCCTGGGCTATATTCACATACCAAACCACAGGCAAGGGGCGCTATATTTTAGTCTCGCTGCGCCATAATATTATTATTAACCTTGATCCGATACTGAAGGGTTCCATGCTCCTAATAGTGCAAAATATATTAGTAAAGTAATATTATTAAGGCCGAAGGAGTTTTTATTTATTTATATGTAAGGGAAGCGCTTCCGAAAGCTAAGACAAAGTGGTGGTGATTATGAACATGATACCACTATAAACTCGAAATAAAACTACCTACTTTTTTCTCACAGCACCACGTTTAGATAGATAAATACAACGGTTGCCTCGGTGGCGCACTTGTAATGCGTATGTGTTACGACTGAGGTCTCGGGTTCGATTCCCGGATCGGGTAAAGTGATATTGGGTTTTTCTGTCATGAAATGCTTAGTATCAACCCGGAGTCTGGAATTGTGCCCGATATGGCGATAGGCTCGCCCCCTATCACATCATGGGACGGAGATGTGCTCGGCGAAGTGTGGGTGTACTGGTTACGGAAGGTGGTGGTGTGGAAGTGCAGCGTCGGGCCGCTATGTATTACTCAACGAGAGGGAATATTAAAAGTTTTCTTACGCCGCACGAGCTAATAAGAATTAATCGACTTTTCTAATCGTGTTCTGAAAATTACAACGATCTACTAAACGAATGGCAATGGCGATGGGATAATTCTACTAAGGGACGGCATTTATATAAATACTTTCCGTCGATTCGCGATCGTCTAACAAAAACTTGGCTGGAAGTTGATCATTGTGTTTCACAATTTCTCACGGGCCACGGCAACTTTAAGTTTAAACTGTTCTTATTTAAGTTGGTTGATTCGCCCACGTGCCCATGTTCTACACCTAACTGCCGGTATGAACAATCCGCGCATCATATTCTTTGGGAGTGTAGTCTCTTGCAACAAGAGCGCAACATTATGTTAGACAGTATGCAAATAACATCTGGAGTTGTATACTATATGGATCTTGTGAAAACTAGGAAGAATTTCCGTGCATTCAGGCGTTTTTACCTATTATTGGTATCAAGTTTAACAGCTCACGTGATAGGACCCACTTAATGAAATGTAATCCGTGGTGCTTTACATCTGGCTTCTCCAGTTGTAAATGTCCTTGTACCTGAGGTTAATTCCTCCTTAGTTCATTATTTTGTCTACCGCTTTGCTATGAAGGGAAGTGGACAATTAATATTTCCAACTCCTCCTTAACTTCCTATTTGATTAATTTCGTTGCGGGACAAAGACAATTTAGCATTTCCAGAGACTCGCCGAGCTTCACTGCTCGGTGTCAACAATATACGTGCCATTGTCGATCCTGGTGCACAGGAGTTACAGTGGCGGGTGTGTGGGCGGGATAGTCTCGTGGTTACACCTCTGCCTACCCCTTCGGGGATTACAGGCGTGAGTGCGTATGTATGTAAATACAACGGTTATTCACAATATCATATCGTTAAAATAATTATTAAAATATATTTTTAAAAAGAACAATGTAACGCTAGTAAAAAAACTCAGCTGACGCGCGGTGTTATCGGCCGTTAACATGCGCGAGCGGTGCGTGCGCATGGTGGCAAAAGGAATAGGTAGATTTATTTCGTGATTTCTTTTAGGGGTATGCCTGTAATCACCAGTGCTATCACATCTTAGTTTTTAGAAGAATTTCCTTTACATCCAGTATATTAAGAGGCCATAAGTCCCTCATAAGTTGATAACCACGACACAAAACAATAATTATTGTAAGGTCAGGACTATTGGGTGTATTTATTTATGGCAAAAGTTAGCTGTATCAATAAACAATGTTTTAATAATAGATTGGCAACTGGGTTATTGGAACTAATTTTCATATTTCATTGTAAAATATAACATGTGTACTTCCTCATAGGGCGAGAGCAACGAGACGCGCATAGCGGTGGCCAACCAGCGGGCGAACAAACTTCTCAAATCTTAAGAAGCCATATAAATATAAAACAAATGCAAAAGTATTATATTTGTAAAATGACGCTGCCATATATGTTTTTCTATAGTTTATTATACATTATTACTTAAATGTTTTTTTTAGATTCCTTTTAGAATAAATAAAAGATAACAATTATCGTCAATCTATGCCAGTACATATCTCTTAAAGTTCCGATTCTTATTATTTTACAAAAAACTTATAAAGTACAAATATAATCAAATATTATATTATTAATATATTAATAATATAAAGTAAATAAATAATACGGACCTAATTCAATAACTTTACATAAATAATTTCAATTAACGGCGGCAGTTCCTGTAAACGAAGATGAATATATTTTATATGACAATAATATTATTTTGTATAGGTACTCTTATTTAATCTAAAATTAAATATAGTTTGCCCAAAAATGTACCCATAACATTTTTTTTTGTATAGGTAAGCGTCATTTTAATTACAAGTTCAAATTAATAAATCCAAGTATAATAAGGCGTACCTACATGGTAAGTACAGTTGCATATATTTATATAAACTAAAAATTTGCAATATATTAATCATATGTGCATGTGGTATCGAAAAACTCGTACTTGGAGCACTGAACGTCTTACAAACTGTCTAGACAGTTTTAGGTTATTGGTAAACGTACTTCCATTGTTGACTTCACTGAAATTAACCTTAATACTGTACTTACCTATTTATAACACACCAATATTGTAATTTATGAAATTGTAAAATTCAGTATCCTCAAATTACTCTTGCATAATTTCAAGTTAGATGTTTTAGAGGATGTGGTATGTAGTCGTGAGTTTTTTTTACTTCAAAAATATTTATATGTACATTGTACATAACGTATTATAAAAGTGCATACACATAGAAGAAAAGTAGTTATAAACCGTTAAAATTAAGATTACAAAGATATATTATATTTTGAGTGCATTTTCTTCTAAACCATTTGCATTTAAGTTTAATGATGTGCCAAATTTTAATTTTTTGTTCTAATATTGGCCATGATGGCACATGCAACGCGTTAAGGCGATAAAAATAGTTCAATCTCAAAAATATTTTTACAACTCGCCCCGTGATTGAGGATGATGACCAATATTTTTTCTCTGTCATGCGTCAAACTATGAAAACTTAAAATCTTTGATCTAATAATAATTAACTAGGTTTATTAAACAAATCAAGAAATCTTTTTCTTTTACATTATTTACTATTCATTTATTTTATAAGCGGTGCTATAGTTAAGTTTTTCAATAACTAATTCGGTCATTATTATCTTCCTTAAATGTATAAAAGTGACATCGAATATTATTAATCACTACAAGATATTTTGTTGGTAAAACGTCAGCAAATAGTCATACTTTATTCATTATACGTACATATTATATCATCACATCCAAATAATGGACGGAGTTGTTTTAAAATTAACTATTTGTATTATTTTATTACTAGTTCTGATATCTATCTCGTAGCTATATCGATATTATCTTGAACAGATAAATAGCATACAGTACACCTAGTGCGACTTTTTTGAAAACCGTCGTTTCATCCGTATTGAAGAAATATGTATGAAATTATTATTACATTTTAAAATAAGATCCGCCAGGGTCGCTTTAACTACTTGATCTGCATAGGTAAATATTTCTGTGAATACGAATAAAGAACTCGCACTAGGGGCATAAGTGATATTTGCAACAGATTCCTTCGTTAGATTAAGGTAATGGTGCCTGATTAAGTATTTTGTTTTGTTATTGTTGATTTATTAAGAATATTTCATTTAATATTTAATAAGTTACAGATGTGGTCGACGCTTCTGATATTTCATTTTGTAAGTACCTACGTAAGCATGTTGCATAATATAAGTGCTTTTTACGCGACACGTCACTAATATCCATTGATAAAGCCTAAGGCTGAAATGTCGAAGGCTCAAGAAGGCGTGTGGAACGTGTATTAACAAAGCATTATTAGTATTGTAATGTAATTACAAAATGTAAATGAAAACTATATCCTACAGTTAAATATTTAAATCTTTATAATTACTTAAAGTGTATTGTTATAAATACGACGAATAAAATGTACCGGCCTTAGGAGTAATGTGTAGGAATGTTGAAGGCAACGGCTTGAAAATATATTATACTCGTGTACCATTTAGTGTTAAGGGTTTTTCGAAAATTTCTCTATGTCTTTTTCTCTCAATATTAGTTTTTAAGTAACAAAATATCTAATAAAATATTTTATTAAATAAATACATATTTTAAACAGTTGTTATATTAAGCCGTGGGCACATAGCTTCGTTTAAGTTGAGCAATTAGCAATAAGATGTTACAGGAGTGCGACTATTTTCGTACAGTAAATGTTGCAGTGCGCTCATGGCTCTGTAGAATTGTTTTGTAACAGCTATTCAAATTATCCAATAGATGTGTAACTACCGCCTGCATTATCTGTATCTGGTTTTATTCAGCCTAAACTATTACATAGGATTAAAGTAATATCTATTTTCTTTAAGTATAGATAAAGAATAGTATAAACTGTTAATTTCTAATTACATTATTGATTTGTTAAATTACATCATGTTGTTTCCTTACTGAAGTATCCCTCCTAATCCTCTGTACTCATCCTAACACTTTTACTTTTTTTATGAAAGACGGGCAAAAGGGTCACCTGATGATGACCTATGAATTCGGCCGCTGATATTAATGCAAACAGTTCCTCGGAACACTACCCATACTAGATACGATAAAAGATGCAAAGAGACACAACACTTCGCAGTGTCAGTGAAATGAGCCGATTGAATAGAACCTGGCTATCGAGGATTTGACCCGCTCTTCGTTTGATTGCGATCTAATGGTTAGTCGCAGCTGTTGGTATTGGGATGCACCTGTTTGAAGACGATGGGTAGACATGAAATACTGTCTCGCTCTGCTGAGCACACCTAGCTTTTTAGAAGCCAGTTGGGCTGTGCCTTCCAGATGACAAAATAACTGGATGTCACTTTTATAGGTGGCAGGCCCCCGTATGCGAAAGGCTGTCTAGTTCGGTACTGCCGCTTTGTCTATTTCTGCTGCCAAGCAATAATGTGTAAACACTTGTTTTCGACATTGAAGCAACTGAAATAACTAGTAACTCCTAGTAGATTAAGATGTTATATCTCGGGGCGACGAGCACAGTCGAGTGTCTACAGTGCTTTGTAATTCGAAGTTCTGTATGGTGTTGCTTCTGTTTATGGGCACCACGCCTGCCTGTCTGCTTACCATCAGGAAAGCGACCTGCTCGTCGTATAAACTAGGGTGCTCAGGGGGGATTCTCCTGTACATTATCCCCTGTGGTAAATTTCTATTTTATTCCTCTACCATGTTTTGAGAAGGAGGGCATGCGTTAAACCGCCGGCAATCTCACTGACTGCAAACCTGTTACATTATGTCGGTTTTCTGTGAAACCGTGGTAACAACCCTAAACATGCTGTAGACAAAAGTGTCCTACAGTTTGACACTAGCTCTTATAAAATACGTCTGATACTAATTGAAGATTTATCGCGTCTGAAAATTTAAATCGTTTTTTATAGGTGCATGTGAATGTAAAACTACATTATGTCTTGTAATAAAATTTTATTATAATTATCACAACACTGCTATACAACAAAAGCGTCAACATATAAAACATAATACTCGCGGTTAATAAACAATACAAGATAAAATATATTTTATATAAGTAGGTATGTACATCGCTTTCAGTGTGGACCGATTTTAATGTTACCTATACTGCAAGTTTAAACCAAATGGAAATGAAATTTGTTTTTTCATAACCGACTTATATCCTATTAAAAAATATATTTAAGAACAGTGCAGAAGTTATAGTGTAAGAATATCACATACTTTGCTTTATTCTAAGATTACCTTAATATACATGTCATCGACAAATTCTATGATTCGTCATTTTACAATCGGTCATTGATTTGTGATGCCAAAGGTAAATTAAAAATTAGCCTCGTTGATGGCATTCTGCCGAATAAAGTAGACACTTCCTTCATAATTACTTGTAGATTAGGCTAGAACTGCCACAACAAATACACGAACTGAGCGAGCGAATTGAGCATGCCGCAGCAGCGGCCTGTAAACGCCAGATCAGTAGGTACAAAGAAATTTATAAATATAATGTACAATTAGACGCTGATGAACATAAATGAGCTTTCGGCATTTTATAAACTCGCGAGCGTTTGTAAATTGACGAATCGTACTATCTGGCGACGACATACCTACATACGAAATGGACTTGATATTTACATGAGCTTCACAACTCTTACGTATATGTCTACTACTTCATGCTATTTAATGTCTACCTACTATATCGTGTCTGTTATTATATACAAAAAAATCCGTCTCGACATACTCTAATGCTTACTTTTCTGGCACTTAACTTTTTTATTAAGTACCATAGGTACTATAATGAAATACCCACGTATTTAAGCAAGATAATGCTAAATTTACCTTAGAAATATTTTGTAGATACAGGTATCAGCAGTCTTTCTTTATCTTAACTTCATGATTCATCAGAAATAATGACAATGTTTTTTCCAGAAATGTAACCAAAGATGTCTAGCCAAACATTCTAATTAGTCTACTTGTCAATGACTATGGAGTTAAGTAGTTGAAAAGTTAAAAAAATATTTAATTTTGTCTACATTTCTGCAACAGTGCCCTCAACATATGGAAAAAAGAGTTTAATTACTGCTACAAAATAGTGAAACCACATAAAAAAAGCGACGTATTTATTACCTAAACAACATACTCGTAATAAACAAAAAGTTAAAATACTAAACAATAAAAACGTTAACGTCGCGTCGCGCCGCGCCGCGTTACTCGTATCCACCATTTTGGTAAATTTTGCATGGCACCAATCGTCAAGGTCATTAGCGTGGGGCACAGCCTTAAACACTTTCGTTTTAGAAAGAAATGTTACGTCTTTAGGAATTAGTTTTGTTTTATAGCATAGGCCGGCAAACGAGCAAGTGGGTCACCTGATGGTAAATGATCTCCACTGCCCATGTACGCCCAGTTAAAGGAAAGGGATTGGGAAAGGGAGGGGGTTTGGGCCTTCGGATATCTCACTCACCGTACGTAAAGTAGCAGCTTGCTGCTACTTTACGCCGGTTTTCTGTGAGACAGTGAGCCGGCCCACAAGTGTCTACGGCGTGGCTCTACCACTCAAAGTTTGTGAACTTGTCATATTATTAGATACGTAGGTATATATTATTAACTAAAGTCTTTTAAAAGTAATAGATTGGCCTTATTTCTGCGGTTTCACGTACTACTTAGTTGATTCTTCGAAAAAAACCATGCTTGTAGCTGTGCCTTTAGTGCGAACTTTTTAGATAGATGTCCCGCTATCGGTATTAGAACAATTAATAAGTATAAGGTTAATACGTTTCCAATACAATCCGCTGGGAACGCTGTCCGAATCTACATTCATGTGAATAGAGATGACATGACGGGTACCTATCTAAAAACTCTCACTAGAGCTACGCAACTGCGCATCGCATAGTTATTAACATCGAAATAAGATAACTAGAACGATAACTCTCATATGAATCTGCCAAAAAATACGGCTCCACTTACACATGCAAAGGTAAAATCACGGGAATACTCATACACGCAACAAAAATTAATGAACGTTCAAAAACAACTTTATTTCATAAATGTTTGTCTAAATATTAAATTTCTAGATCGAGATACGACATTCTGCACCGCACAAAAATAAGACGTAGCTATCAAGTATCGACTAGTGATTATTACGCACATACTTTTATAGCCCCGTCCCCTTGCACAGAGTTTTGGTGGGGTCATTATTTGCTTGAGTTACGATTCTTGTCATCTTATTTCGATGGTTATTTATGACAGTGTGTATATCTTTCAAATTCAACGACCGAATATTTAAAAAATATTACCGCTTAAAGTGTCTTTAACACGTTTTTACTTTTATTCTAATATGAATACACTTTTAAACATACCGAGGAGTAGGTATCTACCTATTCATTTTACCTATTACTGATTTGACTAAATCCTCTCGACGTTGTCATCATTGAATAACTGAAACGAAATAAGTTATATTAAACCTACCTACTTATTTACTATCTACACTTGTAGATACTTACCTACCCACGAAATAATGACATTAAAAAATGAATTGTACCTTTATAAAAGCGTAAATAATTCTATTATTGTGCTCCTCGCCATCCAAATAAAAGAAGAAGAAATAATTCTAGTCACCATCATTAATGGTAATTCTGTGCTATTTGTTACCACCCGACTAAACAAAGCAATCTGAGTAAGTAATTTATGTTTAGTCTAGTTTTAATTAAAAGTAAAATATTGGTAAATACGAACAACGAACTTAGTAAAATTAAGTTACCAAATACATATTATAAATGCGTATGTTTGAATATAAGTGGATGAATTTTAAATGTTTATCAATCGCGCACGCATTATCTGGATTAGAAAACGTACCTAGCTTTATATTTTATATCGGCAAAACCGGGATTCATATGGCCAAAACCGCAAGCAAAAGCTAGGTTAGCTAAAATTACCTACCTGTCGTTTTAATGTTAGTCTAAACAAAATTTAATTTAATCAAGCATTACACACCCATTCGATAGGAGTAAACTATCTTTAGTTAAGTATGTTTAGTTGGTAATAACAGAATAGACACAATTAGATAGTCCTATAGCATTAAGGTAATGCTAACTTTGTCGTTTATTTTCTAATATTCCTTGTATGTAAATAAACTAAGACATAAACAGAATGACATAATTTAATCAGGAAGTGCTTTTCTAAGGCCGTTAATAAGTACTAACACGTCCGAGTGAATTACCTAATATGAAACTTGATACAAGCAATTCATACATAGGTAGGTAGGTTGACTTATTGCATCAAATTCTAGAAATCGTCTTAGGATTTTAAAAACATACTAGTTGTAGGTTTTGACTAATACTTTAAATAAACATAAGAATCTACTTACTAATTTCCACGATTAGTTCAAGTGACAACATAACAGCAAAACCAAGGAGTGCGCAGACAAATTGAAGTAGACCACTGCTCCGACGCCAAATTTCGAAGAATACTACATAGACAAGGGTACCACACGCCAATCCCTGAAATAACAGTTTTTTTGTTAGGTACCTACCGATATTCTGTGGATTACTACTAAAACTTAAATATAGGCGTAGAGATGGAGGAAACAGGAGAACAGTTAAAACCGCGGCCAGCCGGCTACAATATAGCTAACGGAGCGGCCGCGGGTGCTCTAGGCGTCCCTGCATGTAAAAAAAAACACACAACAGTCACACACATAATCTTAGGATTATCTATACAGGTTAACCTAGTGTGGGGTTAGCCCCACACTAGGTTAACCTGTATAATGAGTAGGATCAGGAACTACGAGAGAATTGCGGTCCCATAAGTGTAATAGTAACAACTCTACCATATGTAGGTACTCAGTCCACGATAGAATTACTCTACATATCTTAGTACAAAATAGGCTAGACAAAAAAAATTAAATGCCTAGTTTTAGCTAGGCATTTAAAATTTTACCAATACAATACTTTATTGTTACTGTTCTGTAAAAAATATGTGGCGAACGGGGCTCATTGAGCAATGCATTATTGACGTTGTTTTTTTTATACATTTGCACTGCTTGTAACCATAAAACAATGATGCTCAGTATTGCAAATTATTTACCTGTAAAATGACAGAGTAGAGTCCTGCTTCGGCGGCACCAGATCCCCCAACCAACAGTATACCGATGCCAATGCCCAATGCCGATACAAACGAAAAAGTGAATATATACACCATAGACAACCATCTTTTGGTCCCCGCAGCCAGCAGTTCCACTCCGATGCAAAATGAGATGATGTATTTATGCGCAGATACTGCACCGAACATATACCTGAAAGCATCGTCATGTAAACAGGTTTATTTCTTTTATATCAGAGGCCGGCAAACGAGCAAATGGGTCACCTGAGTGATCTCCACCGGCCATGAACATCCTGATGGATCAGGACGCGTTGCCGACCATAATGGAAAGGGCTGATTAAGGAATTGTGAAGGGGATTGGGTAATGGAAAAGGGTAATAATAATATTAGCCCTGTATTACACGTACCACTACTGGGCACGGGCCTCCTCTAATGAGAGAGAGGGGTTGGGGCCTAATGCGGGTTGGCAGACTACACATACCTACCTTCGAAATTCTTATAGAGAACTTCTCAGGTATGTAGATTTCCTCACGATGTTCCTTCACGGTTAAAGTAAACGATAATTAACAATTTATACACATTACACACGTAACTTAGAAAAGTCAGAGGTGCATGCTCTTGGGGCTGGTTTCGAACCTGCGAATTTCGTCTCGATAGTATATACAACGTGTTACAGAAACGTGTGGTCATATTTTAGGGTCATTACATACACCTTACAATTAGTACCTATATACCGGACCTTTTCAATACCAAGACATCCAAAAATTTCACATTAATTTTGATCACTCGTTTAATAAGATTGATAAGATTGGTGACATCACTAATAATTATTATGAACGACACTCACTTTTTAATAAACTTGAATAAGTTGTACGTAACTTGTAATTTAAATACAAAATAACACCTGAAAGAGATTGTGTGCTGAAGACGATATTGGTACCATCCTCTAGAAGCATTTTAAAGACTTCATTCTCATGTCTTCCATCTATGAATTTGGCTTAATACAGACGACGATCCTCTTAAAAGCTGTTATCAGTTACACCAACACAATATACCAATACATAATACTTGTTTTTAGTCAAATACAACATATTTTTTGAACTCGTAAACATACTTCATAAAATCAGAAATTGCCGAACTGACTGCGTCAAATAAATATTGACATTTGACAACTGTTTAATATTTTTTTAAATTATAAAATATTTAAATGAAAGGAGGTCCGAAGTATCACTGTTTATAATTTATTGTTGTCCAAAGTTGAAAGTCGATATCGATATGTTACTCATTCGATAAAAAAGAAAAATCTATAATTATGTCCTAATAATGCCATCGGATTTAGTACTATGGAGTATAAAATACTTTTATCCTACACTATACATTGCTTAAATTTGCCCGCCCCTTTCTATAACACGTTGTATATAGTCGATAGTCCGTACCACTCTTCGCTGAGCGATCGCTGCTTTTAACTAACTAGAAATATTTGTAAATTACAAAACAATTGTAAGTGGGAGATTGTGAATGGGATAAGGGCAAGTGGAAGAGGAGGTAGAGCCTCTCTGTAGATGGTTTTGTTTACATATGAATAGGCCGGTTCGACCGGCGCGCTGGGACTACCTAGCACTGTACACTGTCTCAAAATAGACGTGTAAAGTGGCAGCTTGCTGTTTAATACCAATAAAGTAAACTTGCATAAAATAGGTAAAATAAGATTTTATTTCTTCGTCATACATTGGCATTGCAACAATAATATCAAAAAAGTTGTTGCTTAAATTCAATTTAAACAAAGTGCCATATTATCAAACAATTATTTAGGTTACTTAAAATTATAGATGACTACATATTGGACATCGATAAAGTTCTTTATCATAACATTTTACAATCAAATATTAATTCGTATTGGGCAATTCGTCCGCGATAACTACCTATAGATATTTTGTTCATATTTATTAGAGCAATTTTATGTCAATTGTGTATATTGTTAAGATAAACATTGTCATAATTAAAGGATTATTATAATGATAAAATTTTATAGACTAGAAGATTAAGCGCGTTCGTTGAGTGCGTCCTTATTTTAAATTACAAATAAGTAGCTCGTCAGCCATCACTAAAAGCAAGATAAGTAGAAGTGGGTCTTATAAAATGATCCAAAAGGTAAAAACGGTACAGTCTGTCTGTAGTCTGTATCTAGTTTTTAATCGCTATAACTGTTACATGATAAGACCTATTGCCATTCTTGTTTTTATAGCTAGATACTAGGTACTAGCTATGAACTATCAACTTGATTCTGTTTGGCATAATGTAGTAGACGTTTTCCTTAGTAATATGTATAATTTGATGCATCATTTATTATGGGAAAGAGCTGAAACGGGCACGAAGTCAATATTTCGCTCCTACTTTTTTAAATTTCATGGGAGTAGTTTCTAACTACACTCTGAAAGGATTTGGGTCTCAGGGAATCTCACTCACCGTATGAAACGCTACAGTAAGCTACCACTTCACGTCGGTTTCGTATAAAATAGTGGTACAACCACGGTCGAGCCGGCCCATTCATGTTGTAGACAAAACTATATGTAATGTGGAATTACCACTTACAACAATAAATGAATATTGCAATATTGCGCTCACACTTACCATACATTCAGAACCGATGACTCTAATCCCACTGCAAGACCTTCAAACAACTCGTGAATTGACAAAGCCAGTACAATTAACAATCCTCTTAATGCAGACATAACCGAATCTTCTGAGGCTGGATCTAATGCCAAATGACTGTGGCCTTTATGAGATGAACTTTGGATTTCTTTGTTCCTCCTTTGAATTTCTGGCGTATCAGACTCCGTGTCTCTTCGTCTTAAATCAAAAGGTTCGGTGCCATGAGCGACATCAGTCTTGTTTTGTCGACTGTTGATATACAGATGGACAAGCTCCTCTATTAAGTACATCATAAAGAATCCACCACACATGATGAGCCCGGCGAGGAACACGGGCATGTCAGCCAGATCTCCAGTCTCTGAAATAAAAATAAACATTGATTTTAAATGTGAGTGAAATTGGAAAGAGCATTCTTAAATGCAAACGTAACTATAACTTATTCCAAACTCAATATCTTTTCGGGGACATTTGAAGCAGCCGCAGCAGAATAAAATTAAGAAATTTGCGCAGAGACTTAACCTAGTTTCATGGATAACAATGAAATTAATGCGAAATAAGTAAGTACACCAATTATAAGTAGTTCGGCAATTGTTTTCCAATTAATTTTTAATTTAGTAGTATGCTTATGGCGCAATCCACTCGCCATATTACTTCCAGTAACTAGTGGTTTAACACCGAGACAGGCTCCGGATAAATACCTAGATATGTATCTAAAGTTTGTTATTTGTCCAGGATCAACCCTTTTATTTATTTTTCTAGGATGCAATATAATTAGTAGTTAATAGTTTTCATAGTAATTACAGAATATTCGTTTCACATAATAGTGGAACCAGCATCGAGCTCTAATCAGTGGTTTTTACATAAGGCGCGAATTTTTTTACAGAAACTGCAGTCTACTTTTGTTCAATTGTTTCTTCTTCCACCTGCCCTTATTCCACTCGCATAATGTAACGAAGTTACAGAATAATTTGGCTTGCAGTTTTTACGACCGGCCGCCTGCCTTATAACCCCTCTAGGGCGAAAACACCCAGATCCAAAAAAACACAAATATTTACAGATTTATATTTTCACAAAAACATTTTTGACTCGGGAATCGAACCCGCGGCCTCTCGCTCCACAGCCGGCTAATCGCCCACTGCGCCACGGAGGCTGTCCACATACGAAATCATTCGTCAAATATTTTTATTCCTTTGTTAAGTATATTAATTCTCCATTGCATTGAAATTGTGATATCTCAAAAGTAAATAGGTACTGTTTTAGACGTAGTCTTTATTTATTTTATTTTACATACTTCATACAAACGAAATATATAGGCGGAGGCATTATCTGCCAGTCAACCTAAGGTAGTGCGAAGATAGAAGAGGTACCTATAATGCGAAAATGATGCGCCATGTTAGAAAATACATAGAACTTATATAGGGATACATAAGTACCAACCGAATTAAGAAATTGTTATTGTACCTACAGCTGAATTTAGGTATAGGGCTCGATATTCCGTAGCAAAAGATTCGCCATATCCATCTTTCCGGGTCTATAACCAATAGATTCTACTATTCTATTCAAATAGATACTACTAATACCATTATACTACACAGTAGGTGTATTGTACCCACCTTGATTTATCATATCATATTACAAACAATATAACCATTATGTTTCACGTGCGTGCATTTAAGAAATTACAACGTTTTGATATGATTGTTTGATTAGTAAATAAAATAGTTATTACGTAATTTTCAACCGACGAAACCAGACGAGGTTCTCAATTTCGACGCGTTTATTTTTCTTGTATGTATAACCACGCATATCTTCGCCAAATGTGAACCGATTTGGACCCTTTTTTCATTCGAAAGATTATAGCTCAAAGTCGGTCCAATTTTAATTTTAAGAAGAAATTTCAGGGAAAATTTAACCCCTAAGGGGGTGAAGTCGGAGATGAAAGATTCAAACTTCGTCATTTATGCACCTTTTTTTAATAATTCCTTCACAAAAATAGTGAAATAATAACTTTAAAAAATATCCGACGGAAGAAAAGGAAATTTTTTTTTTTTTATATAAATTAACAATTTTGAGTCGGTGCATCTACTACCCCCGTTTACTACTATTTTGACAGCCTCCGTGGCGCAGTGGGCGGCTGCGAACCGTGAGGCCGTGGGTTCGATTCCCGCACCAAGACAAATGTTTGTGATCCACAAATATTTGTTACGGGTCTGGGTGTTGTGGGACCGCAAGTCCCTCGTAGTTCCTCATACCCACGATAAAGGTTTACTTAGTGTGGGGTCAGGACTATGTGTGTGACTGTAGGGTGTGTGTACCTTTCTACCATTATAGTGCAATAAGTACATGATAGTTTATTTTTATTTTAAACTTTTTATTTTTCTTCCTTCGGTTTTATTTTTTGTTAAAGAGGTATTCTATCCCCGGTTATTGGTATATTTCTCTTAGGTGATATTCAGATAGGTACCTAGTTAATTTTTATAATCAAAATGACGCGATAAGTAATTTGAGATCCGTAAAAATTATCTACTCATAACTCGCGTAAAAGACGTGCATCCCTGGTGCGCAGAGTACGTGGTAGCGCCAACAGCATCCTTAGCATGATCGCCAGTCGGCTGGACTGTAGTTACATCAATCACTGCTGCGCCATTTCTGATGGAATGACACAGTAGTGAGTGATGAATTTGTTTATGTTTATTTTTATGGTTTTGTTGTGAGAAGTTTATACATATTATTAACACTAGTCTGTAAAAAACAAAATGGACACCTTGGTCTGAAATAAAGTCTTTATTTTTATTATTATTATTATGTTTGTCTTGCCATAATCTCGGGACTACAGAGTCCCGGACCTTTGGAAGGCGTGCGTGGGGCCGAAGCCAACACGTAGAGGCCCGTTAGACAATTTTAATTTTATATGGTGATGTGACACCGCCCGGCGGCTATCCTTGTATACACTATAGAAGTGTATCCAAGGACAGCCCCCGGTCGGTGTAGGACTATTGTAGGGATGGGCAAAAATTTATATATACTATTTTATTGAGGTGAGGTGTTGATGGATCGGATAACCGGGTCTATGGGAAGGACCTATGTTGCACCTGCCTGACCTATGTTGAAAACATGGATAAAATAGGCAGGTGGTGACTTGCCAAATCAGGTAGATGGGCTCCCCAAAATAGTCACTAGAAAAAGCGACAAAGGAGCAACACCCAGATGAGTGGCTAAGGGGTGGAGAGGTGTCACTGGGCTTTAAACAACGATCATTTGCTCCCTTAGGGTCCCATCACGTTGCCTACTCACCACTTACGTTTCACATCCACCCTTCGAGCATGAAGCTCTCGCGACTCCACTCTGACCGGCCGGTGAAGGCAAGCCAGAGGTGGGGGACCTGTTCCTCATCATTTTTCACTCCAGCCGGCCAGTGAAGGCGAGCCAGAGATGAAGAACAGGAGGCTCCCCCGGGAGCACTCGGGTACGTAGGGTCGCTACTCCCCAACAGCTCGCCACAAGCTGCCCTGCTATTATTATAGCTCAATTGTTTCGGGATTGGGTGTTGTGAAACCGTAAGTCCCTCGTCCCTGATACCTACTATGCAAGTTAACAAATTTAGTGTGGATACAGGACTATATAAATGACCGTTGAATGTACTCGTATTTACTTATTATGCTGGAAGGTGGAGGACCTTCGGTTATACCGTTCCATGCCATATCACAAGTTGTAATTCAGAACTAGTTAAAACGGAAACTTACCGGTATGGAATGTGATAATATTTAAAGTTGCTTAGTGAAACAAGTGTTGTAAATGTTGCAAAATCAGATATATTATTATTATGTACATTTTATTATTCGAACCGAAAAGTTACTAAGAAGATACACAACTGATGGCAGTGGAAAATAACACGCACTCACGCATGTCCTCAATAGGATAGGCAGACAACTACACCCATCGCGTTTTTCCGAACTTGTTTCCGTCACATAGTGTTTTTTTTAAACTTATAGGAGGAAGGAAGCCTATCGCCTTAAAGGAATTAGTAATTTTCTATAGCGGATACTGTTTACCGCGTCCCAGTACCTAATACCTCTTCCGACTGAAATAAAACCGATGTAGATACAATATACAATTTTTTTCCCTCGTAAATCGAACAGCGATTGTCTCCTCCCACGACGCGAAATCATATATCCGCGCAAGAATTATTTAGAATACCGTATTAGTTCCTATGGCACAGAACCCTGAAAATGGTAATTGGTACACATATGAAACCGATCTGGAAATTAATTAAATTTATCGCCATACTGCACAAACCGGTAAACGATTAAAATTTGCAACTCATCGTTGGTTGTAAATTGGTTTATTGATTCCAGCCTTTCATTATATTTAATCAACATTTTATGCTCTATAAACAGTCGCACCCATTTAAAACTTTGATAACAGGTGCAGAGCCGGCCATGCCGTACATATATCTCACGGAGCGTTCGATCCGGGATAAAGACCTAGGACCTAGGGTCAGAGGCGCCCCCACGTGTTCATTCTGAGTTTTATTTTTATAATGGCACGGCAGTGACTACTAGTCACCTACACTGACTAGGTACCTACACTGGTAAGTGCACTGAGATCGAACTAGATCTGAATTTTAACCAGTAGAGCTATCGCGTAATTAAATCTTTGCCTGGGGCTCTGACGACTGGGGTTAGCGGAACCGTGTGATAATGTCCTCGAGATTTTGGATTAAAAACTAAGGCCTGGGAAATGGACCCCAACTATAGCGACGACTCTACTATTTATTATTTCAACCTAAACAATAAATAACAAAAAATAAAAATACAACAAAACTAAAAAGCTAAAAATAAAACGCCGAACTGGCCTAATTCGGGTTGGCAGATTTCACATTTCTTCGAAATTCTTCTGGATATCTTCTCAAGTATGCAGTTTTCCTCACGATGTTTCCTTCACCGTTAAACGAGGGATATTTAACAATTAATACATATGTCACTTCGAAATGTTATAGGTGTGTGCCCTGGGGCTGGTCTCAAACCTGCGACGTCCGTCCCGACAGTTCGTACTTCCCCGCTTACGCAGCTAAATTTGATTAATTTATGACAAAGAAATTGAACAAAGATATGTGATGAGTGGCATAATTAATTATTATTATCTACGTATAATGTTTTCAGCAGCGTCTATTTGGTCAATGACCTGCACATACATCAGTTAAGATTAATCTAATTATAATATGTGCCATCAGTGATTGGGTACTATACCCGATTAGTGGTCAACAGTCAGACGGTACAATGATTGCGATGTAACGTAGATTAAAAAGATTAATTATATGCGGAATAAACAATTAAATTATACCTAATTGATTTTCGACTTTCGTGAATTGTAAATAAGTAAGTAACATAATATTCAAAACGGGTACATAAACCTTTAAATATTACGTGATTAGGACCCGTCTGAAGTTATTGGATAATAGCTAGCTACACTGGCGCACCCTAAACACAACTCGCCGGAACGAGATACGAGTACTATGGCGGGTGTTTCACCATGTGTAAAGTGTCTATCCAATCGTGTTCACTCGTGGTCAAATACGTACAAAGCCAAATAGCCCTCCCAACTATAAAAGTTAATAAACTAATGGTGTATAAAGTATAAATTTTATCCAATTCATAGTAAGTAATTCACAGTAACGCCTGATTTCTCAAAGGCTGATCAATGTAAAATTATCTAATCAAATGTCGTCGAAATTGGGTTGCGTGATCAACACCTTTAATTTGACACACATGTTAGTAAACATAAGTTTCAAATTAATATGAAAATCATATATTATACGCTACTAAAGATACATAAAATTTTGTTTTTTTTCACTAAATAACGTTTCAGCAACTCGAATTGATTTGACAGTGGTGTCAAAATCAAAGTTCTGGTACTTAGATCAATGTTGATTTGATCAGCCTGAAGTTCTTACAATATGTTTACAAACATAGTTAATTAGTTCTTCGTAAGTCGACTTGCATAATTGGCTTACGTGAATAGGCTAAAAGTTAAAATTAATACTACTAATTAAAATTACAAGTAATTGGGGCTTACGACAAATTAATAAAATTATAAATTACATACGTAAGAGGTACCTATACATACTCGTAATATGGGTAGATAACTCATAGTGTTTGATTTAAACGTCGGTAACACCTGTGCATATTATGTCTTTGTAACATTACAACCGCAGACTTATAATATTTAATCCTGCTCAAGGATTTGAATGTAATTACTTAACAGTTTTATGAACCGACAAGAAACCAAGAATAGTTCTCAATTTGTCTGTATATATATATAAAGAAAATATGTATGTTCACGCATAATTCCTCCAAATGTGGACCGATTTAGATGATTCTTTTTGTATTCGATAGGGCTTACTTCGGTGGTGCTCACATTTAAATTTTAAGAAAAAATCCACCCATAAGGTGGTAAAATCGGGAATGAAAGGCTCGTTATTTATGCATCAATGTTTTGTTGATTAATTCAAGACATAAAAGTAACAAGCTAAAAATAAACTTAATAAATTTTGAGTCAGTGGTATCAAGCATTGACCTTCAATAACACCGACTCAAAATAGGTAGTAAGTATTTTTTAGTTCTTTTGAGTCCGTTTTATTGTTAATTGTAGTCTAGATTATTCGCACGAACAATCATCCTAGAACAGACATTGCGTTCTCAGTACCGAATATAGTGAGACTTTTAAACGACTGGTATTATTAGGTATAGGTAAGTAAGTAAGTTCCCTATTTATTATCTCACACATAAAATAGTTTTTGTAGGTAGGTACCTAGTTTGTTATTAAAACGACTAAAACATAATTGATCTATCACAATATTTATTTAAGTATGTCTTTACATCGACGACGCGGCGCTAATAAATAATTTACACTATTTTGATATATCCATAGACCTACTAACATGGTTTACATACATGACATCACAGACTTATTTACATATTTCTGCGGAAACATTTGAATTTTCAGCTATAAAGCGTTCTTAAATATTTAAAAAGTCCTTATCGTCCTAGATCCTCGAAAAAAAAACATGTGTTACTTTAGCCTCTTTGTCTTACTCTCTGGCTCTAATATTGTATGCCGAGGTAGATGCGCCTAGAGCAGCAGCAGGAGCAGATCCTTCCTCAGACTTTGGGCTTTCCTCATAATAAACCACACTATAATAAACAAATATGGGGTAAGGAGCGCCTTATTGGGATCTAGTTCCAACCTAATACTAATTACTACAGAGGCTAGAGAATTTTAATGTGACCCGAATCCCGATTCGATTATGGCTATTCACACTTCAATCGGCGCATATCATACTTATTTGATAAACTAGGTATATCTATCTATACCTATTCTACCTAAACCTATACATGCACAATTTCAAAGCCTAAAAATACCAACACAAATACCTCATTACATTTGCATCAGTAGACGTCGATGATCATCATAGTTCGTACTGGGGTTTAGATCGTGTATAAGTAGGCACTGTATGGATATATCTCAGTGGCTATCATAGCCATATCAAATCAATTACAAAAGACAAAGACAGCATGTGGGCAAACGCCGGTGAGTTAGCTCCGTTTTCACCTTATGGGCATGCAGAGCACTAGCCCACAGCCCCGGGTGGAGTGGGCCCCGTGGCATAGGCTGATTGTTTAATTCAATCAAGTCACTTAAAAGCTAACCGGGTTAGTAAAAATGGTAGTACTTAACCATATTCAAAGTACTATGTCGAATAATGTTTTTTTTATGCCATAGGTCGGCAAACGAGCAAGTGTGTCACCTGATGGTAAGTGATCTCCACCGCCCATGTACGCCCACAATACCAAAAGAATTATGGGTGCGTTGCCGACCTTAAAGGAAAGGGATTGGGAAGGGTAGGGGGATTTGGGTCTCCGGATATCTCACTCACCGTATGAAACGCAGCAGCAATCTGCTGCTTTACGTCGGTTTTATGTGAGACAATGGTAACGACCCGGTCGAGCCGGCCCATACATGCTGTAGACAAAAGTATCTACAGCGTGGCTCTACCACTCAAAAATTATAAAAGTAATTTGTTAGTCAAAAACCAGAGGTTGTCGTATTTTACTACCCGGATCATAGACACATTAGAAAACCGGATCCAACATACACGCGAACTATGATTAACAACATCAATCAAACATGGCACTGTATGCACAATAGATTATTATATGAACAAGTTACGTATTCTTATGTTATTCGGGCGTAATCAAGCAGGTTGCGTGATTTGACAGAACATGCCATGTGTTGTTCGTGTATCTTTTTATCTAGTTACTGCCGCACTCAGAAAAACAGTTTTCTTTGTTTGAATTGGTTTATTTTTACACCCAGAGGCAGTTTTAAACCTTTTGCTTCGTAACCTTTCTTTCTTTCTACCTGGCGTTATCCCGGCTAGTGCCAGGGTCCGCCTTTCTAAACTGACGCCTCCATTTCGTAACTGCATACACAAAATGCTTTATGCTTTTACTGAATACAGGATAATTTAATAGACGTATCTGAGCAGAAATCGTATTTTAAGAAATAGTTAATGAATATAGGCATACCCATAAGTAAACTTAATTAACTCTGTACTGCAGTTATTAATTAGATAGATATTATACCTAGTCTAGGAAATATAATGTGTATCGATTCACGTTAACAACTATAGTTTTGGTATTCTGTTTTTATATACTTTTTAATTGCATAACAATAACTGAAAAACTTGTTTATAAGACCATTGTGGGGCTGAACAGTCATACATTTTAATCGGTGACAAACTGAGGGCATAAAGTCATTATCATGAAAACATTTTATAAGGTGTTTTACAAACACAATCAACAACGCACGTACTGTGCCACCTGTTGAATAAAATTTCCCAATATTTACCCACCTACATTTAAACACCTGACGTGATGTCTTATGCTCAAGTGCATTTTTATATTATGTCAGATTCGATGCCATATTTTATAAGATCACGGTGCATTATGTAAGTAATATGAACTTGTATTTCTTTCCATTGAAGTGTCATACACTAACGTGTGTATAGTTCTCGTCAACCTTTATGGCCGCTCTGAAGTTAATCACGAGCGGTGTAACTGTTATTGTTTTCAAGAGACGTGGTGAGAAAAGGGTGACGGTGTAGAGGGTGGGTGACGTGGCTAGCTTCAGAGTGGCAATAAAGTTTGACGAGAATTAATCTTATGACTAGAACGGATATCGCGCAAAATTTGCATCATGCGTTGCAGACTGCGGTGCTGCTCTTACGCAAGTACGTACCTACATAATATCAGCACCGTGTGTCCCACTACTGGACACGCGCCTCCTCATCTAATGAGAGAGGGATTAGGCCTTAGTTCATCACGCTGGTTTCATACAGCCTGGCAGATTTTACACATCTTCGGGAGTCATATAGAGAACTCTCAGATATGCAACTTTCATAACGTAGTTTCGTACACCAAACTTATACTTATAATATGCGATGTAAAGAAGTGATAGAGGCATGCTGTGGTCAGTTTTGTCTAAACATCAACTCATTTTCAGCAAATCCAATTGATTTGACAACGGTGTCAAAATCAAAGTTCTGTTAGTTGAATGTTGATTTGATCAGCCTTTCAGAAACCGGGTGCTAGTATCCGATAGTGATTTGAACTCTCTACAAACCAACAAATATACAAACAGACAATAAAGCGTTGTTGTGTGGGTTCCGTTTTCTCATTATAAGGTAAGAAACTATAGAAAGAGAATAAAATGAAAATTATTGCAATAAAATACATTCTTCATAACAGTCATGCCATACTTTGTTTAGCTATTAAAATACATAATTGGTTTTTATAACGCCTTTCAAACAAGTAAGGTAATAACATATTTTAAATGTATTATTATGTACACGGCTATAATATGTACAGACGTGTATTGTCTCACTTAATGTATGTAACAATGAATAATTTGCAGCAATTTATTAATTTACAAAGTATTCATTAATTTACATCCTAATAGATAATAAAGTACTCACTTTGTAGTTTAAGGATGTTTTCGTCCACCTCCGGTAGCAAATGCATAAAAGTGGTCGCAAACAGAACACCTCCTCCGAACGCCAACAGTCCCATGACCAGCTGATTGGATGACCTCAAGTTAGGGTCATTCGATTTGGTAAACCAGTCAAATTTCAAAGATATCAGGAGGGGCAAAGAGCCAGTTATCATGGATATGCTGAAGAGGCATACCATGGTCACAACTTTGGCAGTCAGAACGTTTGCGTCCTTACTCGCGTCCATTGTAAATACTATGCTAGTAAGTTTGAAAAAAAATCTTGATATGCGAAGGGTACTGCGGAACTGCGCACGCGACGGCCGACGCGCTGTCTCCTCAATCAGTGATCACTCGACTGAGCTTCCTGCGCTCCTGCGACGCGACGGTACTCTGTAGGCGGGTCTTGATAACAGCTCATTATTAACGATAAAAATGACAGCAGTTTATATTCACGACAGCATAAGAAAGAAGTAGCATAATTCTCATTGTTTAATTGAACAAATGGTACTTATTTGTTTATCAAGATTGGGAAAATTGGGGAAAAATCTGTTGTTTATGTTTAAATTCGGTGTTTTTTTTGGCACATCCATCTATCTATAAAGGTATTTGTTATTACGTCACGTCTTCTAATTTAATTACTTAAGTTTTTATCTACTTTATTGTACAAGGAACATAAAGAAAGTTACATGACCATCTGAGATCCTTGGGTACACAGAGTTTGGGGCTCTTTTAGAAAACACAAAATTTAATGAAATAATGTACCGAAGTAGTCTCTCTTTTTGTTTAGTCGATTTGTATCTTTCATTGCAAATAATAATTGCCGTTTTTTGTACATCAGTCAATAATACCTATCTACCTTTTAAGCCTTTCGGGACCCCTGGTTAGTATGCCTTGTGCACAATTTATGTTGAAGTTTTCGTTTTGAAACACAATTTGAATTGTCCGAAATTGGAATTTGTACTTGTATGCATCCTTATGTATTGTTACGCATAGGATGAGCTACACGCAAAGACTTTAGTGTATACTAATGGGCCGTTTAGAAGTAAAATTGCGTCACATAACGCGAGAGTCAGCTCCCAAACAGGGAGCGCGATATGGGTTCTAGTTGAGAGCAAGCGAGATGATAATATTGAGTTACGGTCAATTGACCGCAACTTAGTGGTACAATTTCTATGTAGGTACTGTGCCGCTTGTCTAGTAGTATACATTAAAGTCTTTGGCTACACGGAATAAAATTCATGACACAAGTGCTTGCGGTGCGTAAGCCGCAAATCGCTTCTCACTTAACGGTTAGGCATTTGGTGCAGATTAGCGTGTTTCATAATTTTTACATGATATCATCGTTTACATTAGTTTCAGTGCATCGAACGAAAATTGACTTTTCAGTGTTACGATCACTTTCGTAACACTGACTATCACACACGTATCGTGACTATTGTAAGTAATACCTATGATTTTTATATTTTAATCATCGTGTGAATACCAAAATAATTTCGTAACGGTAAAAAATACATTTATGTTCGAATATCATTCGTGTTACACTCATTAGTGTAATTTTTCGTACAATTGATAACCGTGATTATGTATTATTAAAATTTAAAAAATACTCTTCTCACGTAACTCCTAACTGTATCTATATGTGTAATTATAAGGGGAAAGGATGATTTGATAATGCAATATGCCACATACATATTCCCTTGACATGTCACGGCGAAATATTACGGGACCTCACGGCTCACAGCTGAACGCACTTAACATGTCACAATATGTAGGAAAATATGACAACCGTCCATACTTGAGAGTTTGTCACAGTCACGTCTCTTGATGCGGCAAAATGTGACAAGTGGAGACGCACTTTATCCTAAGTTAAATAATGTACAGGAAATCTCTCCTACTTATCAGCTGTTAAACTGTGACTTGCATTCGCGGCTTAGCGGGCTATTTAATTTGATATATAGAGTGATAGCGCCAAATAAAATCTGTGCGCCTGCACCGCGCCGCCGCGCTGCAATGCGTGGTACATAACTTAGCAAACTAGATTTGCATTAGACGTAAACATCGATCATTTTCATTATTATTGTGAAATATATTAGAGGTTCTGTCTTCATGTGTGTCACTCGAGAGTGACGTGACTTGTAGCCTCAGGAACTTTATTTTTTGCGCCCGGTATGGCGAAAGGCACGCCCCTTATCACATCATATGACGGAAATAAGCTCGGTGAATAAAGTTTATTTTTTGACGTTACCTTATCAATAATTACTTTTTAGTAATGCGACCAAAATTTCCGGAAATTGGGTCCGTGGTGGGTTTGGAAATTCAAAGTTGGTAACACTGATTAAATGATAGAACTCCCGGAGTTTTGGCGGGAATTCTGACAGTGCGGTGGCTCTCTTGTTTTAATTATTTCCTAAACTGGTTTAAAGTTGTGTTTGTTGTATAAAAGTGGTGTGGTTTTGTGCAATAATCATTAATGCTGATGAATAGTGTATGGAAACATTGAAATAAGTGAAGTTAGGTGATTTTTGACCAAGGGTATCGATCGACCTTGTGCGTTCGATCCGCTTGAAGAAAGTCGTCTAAGAAGCATTGAACTGAAAGGAATTAACACCAAAACTCCAACAAGACATTGAAATTGGCCACACCCCGTTTCATCGTTCTTGAGAAAACAAAATGTATGCGTCTGAAGGACTTGTATCCATGGACATGAATAAATTATAAAAAAAAAAAAAAAGATAGAACTCCCAGATTAGAGTTGTGAACCGATTACAAATTTGTGAACCGATTTTAACCGATTACTTTGGAGCCAAAACCGTTGTTTTTTGGTTTTTAAATTTACTCTTAAAATATGCTCATCATTTTTGAAGTGAAAACTTCTTTATCCGTGTTGGGCACTTTTTGGTAGGGGAAAATCTTATTGGTCCGCGTCACCGACATGCTTATAGCAGTATATCTGTAGCTATACATGTGTATATACTGTGCATTGCTGAATTGGGTTTTTGTTTGATTGTTATTTGAATCGTTTAATTGTAGAATCATTGTGCAGTACAATCAAAACCATATAAACATGCATATAATTGTTGCTCAATTGTATCAATAGATATAAAAACCAGATTGATTTTGATAATTTTAATTCAAACATGAAATTTAAAATACTAAAAGTTCTAAGTTTTCACTTCTATCCGCAGTCGCTACAACTGCCAATTTTTAATTAATTTTTAAATCAAACCATTGCAATCTTTAGATGTGTCACTTTTAAATAAATAGATTTACCTTTAACTTCCGGCATCCTTGAGTGTAGAAAATGCAGCTCGTAGATACAATTAATTGAAATTAACAACAATAAGAAACAGAATAGATTTAAATACAGAAAATACAAGTGTGTTGGCATTATAAATGTGGTATAGATCTATACTACATCTATAACTCGGATACATATTACGTTCGGATACCTATTTTTGACATTGAGTATTTAATTTGAGAATATTGTAATTTGTTAAAAAGTAATCGGTATTTTCTAAACCGAAGATTATCGGTTTGTATAAAAACCGTTTTTTAAGGTTTTTCTAAAACTAGGTCACATCACTATCACAGATAACATTGACAATTGAAACTAATAGAATTATTTTGAAATGACATTTATTTATTTACAAAATACTGTGTGGAAAAAAATGTTGAACCTAACGAAGAAAAAGTTTATATTTGCGTCAATTTTTGCCATAAGTCTCATAAGTTGGATATATTGGAGCTCAAGCACGGAAATAAATGACACTCTTATAATACTTTCGACGCAGAATTATTTATACCACAATTTCGTAATTGAACCTCGTAACACAACTTGTAAAAGTATGTTATACTAATTTTGTTACACTTTTGATACTACGTAAATTTTATGTGAAACTCTTAAAATTGAGTATTGATTGATTGATAATGATATTAATATGTAAAGCTATATTTACAATAAGTCATTAAATTTTTCAGGTAAACCGTTTTTGATTATTATTGTGACATCTTATGTCGGCCATGTGGAACTAAGAAGTGCACATAGAAGGGCAATGCCGCCTGAACATTTAAAGTCCATGAATATAGCAAGAGTATTTCTACTTGCAAAAATACCTGACAAAGAGAAGTAAGTCCGATATTTTGGGTTTAATCCCTGGGTCAGGTAAAGTGATATTGGGTATTTTCTATCACAAAATGCTTAGTATCAACCCGGAGTCTGGAATTGTGGCTGATATGGCGATAGGCTCGCCGGTATCACATCATGGGATGGAAACAAGCTCAGCGAAATGTGGATGAAATAGTTACACCTCTGCGTAGCCCTCGGGGAGTACAGGTGTGGGTGCATATGAATGTATGTTGAGATGTGTCCATTAGTAGTGGGTATAGCTATGCAGCCGTGTGTTAACTCGATATAAGTACACTGAATGACCTTGACACTCCACACCAGAATAAACCAATATGGTAGGATTTTTCACCATGTGTCCCATACACATCCTATCCTTCTATCCAATCAGATGTAAATATATTTTGTAGGTCGCTTGCCTGATGGTAAGTCCCACACCAACCCATAAACAGAAGCAACACCACAAAAAACTTTGACCAGGACTGTATTTGTCACCCCAAGACACAAGTTGTTAAGTCTTATAATGCCCAGTCATTTCACTGACTTCGGTCTTTCAAACCAAAACAACAGTGCTTACACACTGCTGCTTGGTGGCAGAAATAGACAATGTGGTTGTACCAACCCAGATGACCTTTTGCATATGAGGAACCTACCACTTGTATCAGCAGATAAATTATCTTCACTATTCCTAATATGTGTAACATACTATAAATTTACTTTCAGATTAATCACACAAGCAGCCATCAAGGATGAAAGTGATGCTTTTGATGATATTTTACAAGGTTCTTTCATAGAAAACTACAGAAATCTTACTTATAAACACCTGATGGGATTACAGTGGGCATCTACAAATTGTTACAAGGCTAAATTTATCCTAAAAGTTGATGATGATACTGTATTCAATTTGGAAAAAACTATCGATTTTTTAAAAACCATTAATAATACAGAAAACTTGGTAATGGGCTATGTTTTGGAATATACAAAGCCAAGAAGAAATAAAGAAAACAAATGGTATGTAACATGGGATGAATATTCCAAGAATTATTATCCACCATACTTATCGGGATGGTATTATATCACTACTCCAAAAGTGGCAACTTTGATCTGTGATGAGGCAACTTATCATCCAAAATTTTGGATAGATGATATACTAATAACTGGTATACTTACAGAATCGCTTGGTTTTAAACTCCAGCATCTGCCAAGTGATTACTGGTTAGAATATTATGAATTACTTGAATGTTGTTTGAGAGACATGATAGATACACTTATAAAGTGTAATTATGTAGTGGGACCAAATGGTGGGAGAAACAATTTGATTGTTGAGTTTAATGAAGCTGTAAGACACTGTGACAGTTGGAAAAACTGTACACTGAGACCAGCTGATAAGCCTTTGAAAAAAGTTTGTATTGTAGATAGTGAAAGAACCATATTTGGTAACGGTCAAGGGGCAGTAGAAGTTATGAAATTATAATACCTACCTTAAAAATAATTCTAGTCCAAAGGGAATTAAGAACAAACTACCTATATTATTTTAAATACTGGTTGAACTTGATATGTGGAAAAGAATCAACAAACCAATTCTGTGAAATTGAGTTGATAATGAATGTGACTATTTATTATACAGCATGTTACAGCAAGGTGTGGTCATTTTAGGGTCACCACATACACCTTATGTCTCAGTATGGCGAGTGCAGTCCAGTTATGGGCATGTGTGGCGCTTTTTATCAGGCTAAATAAAAAAATCCACAAAATCTTAGTGTACTAATTGTTTTCTATTTATTATAAAGCATTAAATCTCATTTACTCAAAAGTAACAATTTTTTCTGGGTCAAATTGGATCTTTTCCACATGACGGTATCCATTTCCAGTATATTCTTATTATAATAGTATTATAAAATGTGTCAAACTTGTTTTATAAAATAAGAGAAAAATATGAAGAAATGCTTGTTAAAAGCATATATTATACACGTCTAAGTTATATGCATTCAATGTTACAACCTTTATAAATAATTTTAAGGTTATTTTTTCATGATTTCTTCTGACTTCCCCAAATCAGAATTTCAGTTAGAGTTGATAATGTTTACAAAGTGATAGTAATAAAAAAGTGGCAGCAAGATAATATTTATTCTAGATAAGAATTATGTAGTTATAATAGGATTCACTGATAGTGCCATGATAACAGGGTTGTGAACAAAAATTATATCCTTTGGGGACAAATTAATTAAAATAAATAATGTTATTATAATTAAGTATGCAATACAATAAAAACTAAATGGACCAAGACCATTGATGTAAGAAATATTAAAAAAGTATTTGGCGTATGAATTCTGTTTATATGTATTAATTGTAAATTATGGCTATGTGAGTAGAAATGAGCTTTTTTTCAATATCAATTGATTTATTGTAATTATCAACATCTAAAATAGTATAACAATATAGTCTTATATAATAACTAGAGTATGGCACACAAATTGCCTTACAAAAAATGACAACATTATTGTTATAAAAACGGTAAACAAAAATCTAGATTTCAACATACAAAAAAATATATACATACAGTGGTGGACTAATATAATTTATAAACACCAAATGTGCCTTTTACTTTTAGTACAAATTAAATTGATAATTAATGTATTACTTATAAAATACACGTAATGGAAGTATCATTATGTCCATTTTGGAAATATCATATAACAGTTTATGTAAATTGTAAAAATCACTATATAAAAAAAAATAAGCCAGCCAAACTAAGGCGGACAACTAATTAGAAACAGAAAAACATTTGCATAAATAAGTTAACGAATCAATAAAATAATAATAATGTAATATATCTTTAATAATGAACATTAAAAAATCTGTTGGGAAGCCATAAATTCTTCACACATTTTCAGAGGAATATTTCTCCAGGATTCTACAAATGCATCGTAAAGTTCTTTGATATTATTTGTTAGCGATATGTTTATTCGGCAATGTTTTCTTTTTAATGTACTTAAGTAGGTACCATAAATTCTCGATTGGATTTAAATCCGTACTGTTCACAAACCACTAACACAGACACTAACTTAGAATTGCTTTTTCACTATTTGCGATGTGTATAATAATATATAGCAGTGATAGTTCAGCGGGGAGTGGTATGGACTGTCGAGACGAAAGTCGCAGGTTCGAAACCAGCCCCAAGTGCATACACCTCTGACTTTTCTAAGTTATGTGTATATTAATTGTTAATTATCACTTGCTTTAACGGTGAAGGAAAAACATCGTGAGGAAACCTGCATACCTGAGAAGTTCTTCATAAGAATTTCGAAGGTATGTGAAGTCTGCCAACCCACATTAGGCCAGTGTGGTAGACTAAGGCCTAACCCCTCTCATTCAGTAGAGGAGGCCCGTGCCCAGCAGTGGGACGTAAATAATAAAGGGCTAGTAAAAAAAAAAAAAAAAAAAAAATTATACTTATTGAATATATAATATTTATTGAAAATGATCACACATATGTTTCTCACTGAATCGACCCCTTATCACGAAAAGGAACCCCACGGCTTTATGCCGCCAGCTGTCTTGGTATATTAATTGTTAAATGCCGTTGTTGTTGATTGGGAGACCTACACGTTTGCCATCGGGATTTATCAAATTAATCTTAGTTTCGTCACAAAAACCTTTTTCCGCCAACTGAACGGTACAACTACAATATTTTCTTGAAAAGGCTAAATGATTTTCTCTATGTTGTCTGTTGAGAATAGGTACTTTTTAGCAAGCCTTCGAATTAAATTCGAGTCTTTAAAAGGATCCGTCTTAGCCAAACTATTCAAAAGCATGTTCTCTCGAATGCGACGGGCTTCCATGACCGAATTTTTCTAGGAACTTTTTCCAATGTATCATGTTGTTTATAATATTTTATGCCAAAAACCTTTCACTGAACATCTAAATGATAATCTTTCTGTAACTTCAATTTCGATTTAGATGCATATTCACATTATAGTTCTTGTAGATTCATCACAAATCTTTCCCTTTACCTATTTTAGCAGGAAAGTTAAACATAAATGATCACATCTGCGTAAAAATACCGGGCAAATTCTTAAAGATAGATTTTAATAATTAAAAAAAAATACGTAAAAGTTTCCAAGTTGTCCAACTTAGTACTTTATCATTGTTTATTACTAAAAACCTTAGTAAAATTTTACATAAACGGTTGTGTATGAATAATAAATTAATTACCAAGTTAATTGCACTAAAAGTCATACTTGGTGTTTTTAAATATATGCCCACCATTGTACATTCCTTATAAATAAATTCATCAAAATCAACGAATCAAAAATCAATGATTCAGTCAAACACCTTATTTATGAGTTTTTACACCTATGGCATCAGTCAAAAAATTAATGCTTTTATTGTAGCACTTTATTAAGTAATGACTAATACGAGTACCTATTGTTAGAGATGGTAAAACTATAGTTATACATTTTGTCTCAAAATAGTTAGCAGGTAGGCGAGAAAAAAAATAGAACTTTTCTTGTCTACCATAACATGACGAAGCAATTTTATCAAATAAATAAATACACCCAACAGTCACACACATAGTCCCGACCCCACACTAGGTTAACCTGTATAGTGGGTATCGGGAACTACGAGGGACTTGCGGTCCCACAACACCCAGACCCGAAACAAATATTTGTGGATTAGACAAACATTTGTCTCGGTGTGGGAATCGAACCCACGGCCTCACGCTTCGCAGCCGGCCACTCGCCCACTGCGCCTCGGAGGCTGTCAAATACATACACATATTATTACACTTTTACTCAAAGTATTTGTCATCGATAGCTATCTCCCTCGCGCGCGAGATATGTCGGGTTGCATAATATATTATGCTAAGCCCCCAGGCCACAATACGACACACTATAGTAAAAGTAATATTTAATACAATTATTTTCTTTGTGAAACTCTGGTGAAAATAATTTTAAAGCATGTTTTTAAACCTTGGAGACTATCCAGGAACAGGATAAGGGAGCAAAGGAATTCCATTCAAAAAGTGGCAAGACTAAAAAATCTGAAATATTTTTCGCCAATCCTTTCAGCATATTTGATATTATCAATCCCACATCTACCCTGAAGGGGAGGGCTGAGGAGACGAAGAACTCCCAAGAATATATTCAAGTTTTGGTTGTGCTAGAGTGTGATTCAACTAGTTTTTTTTTAAAGCAGAGGATTTTTAATAGGCACAATTGAATAGATAAATGACTAATATCAAAAACTATTAAATAAATAAATCGTTGTTTTTACTTTATTTCAACATGTCAGGCAATATCAGTCATTAGTTTAAACAACATATCCAAATGCATTTCTCTTATTCTCACATAGATGAAAATGTGACTTGAATCACTATAGTTCTACCATCGCCGGTTATTTTTATAAGAGAACCATCAATAGATCTAAAATATTATTATTGTAACAACAGAGCATACAACAGTAACTTGCTCTGAGTAGGGAAACAGTTGTTAAATCTCAAAAACCACTTACTTATTGACAATTAAAGTTAATTGCTGTCTCTGCGGAAGTAAAACATTAATATTGAAACCACAAACAAATTTGTATTTCTAAATGTATTTTTTAACCTATGTGCATAGTTTTCAACTCATATGTCAGCGCGGCGCAATTTGAGCTTATAATGTTTGTTCGATTTGTGTGAAAATTATGTCTCAGCCTTTGCCACGCACGCAATCAATAAGTTTATATTAACTTCATGCATACAAAGCACCGCGAGCATAAATTAGTTAAATATCTGTATCAATGTTTTGTTGGTGTAATAAAATTATACCTACACTTACAAAATAATATTTATACTTAACCAGTCCAGTATGAGTGGTTGATCTACGATGTAGACGGTTTTGTCTACAGCATGAATGGGCCGGCTCGACGCGACGTAAAGTAGCAGCTTGTTGCTGCGTTTCGTACGGTGAGGGAGATATACGGAGGCCCAAATCCCCCTCCCCTGCCCAATCCTTTAAATGCCAACAACGCGCCCATGATTCTTACATGGCGTATATGGGTGGTAATGATCACTTACCATCAGGTGACTTGCTTGCTCGTTTGCCGGCCTATGCTATAAAAATAAATTTTTATTGAGCTAAATAAAAAAATTAGGGTACATGAGCTTTTGTCATTCCTGAATATCACTGGAAATTTATATCAATCAGAGATGGAAGCAAGCACATGCAGTAAGACATTGGGTAATTAAAGTATAGAAAAAGCTATTTCTATGTATAAAATGTTATAGCATTAATAATATAGTAGACTATTTTTGGCCAAACTACCAATATTATTCAAAGACGGCATATACAAGCAGAGGAGTAAGGCATTCTCTAAACTAAACACACTACATTTAAAACTTACTAAATAATATACTACAGATTTTACTACCATACATAGTGATTGCAAATTGGTTTTTCAGAGACTATTACAAGCATCATTCTTATTTTATAAGACACAAATTTTGTTGGAATGCACCATATTGTGGCACTAATGATTACTTAAACCATCTAGTCTGTTTTTTTGCTAAATATAACTTTACTTAACATTTACAAATTGAGCTATAAATAACCTATTTGTCAAGAATTAAGCCACTGGTTAGTGACTGAACTTCCATTGACAACACAGTCTTTAAATCCCTTCATCACATATGATGATTGATACCATTTCATATCATTAGTGGATTCTATTTCATTATAGTCAATATTTAAATCAGAGCTATCACATTTTTCAGTCTGAATGTCCCCAAATATTTGAAATTCATTACAGCAAGAAACACTCACTGGATTGTCAGTCCTGAAATCTATAACTACAATTTTTGAACTCCGAGGTATTCGACATCCATCGGTGAATGTAAAATTACTGGTGCTAAGTACTGCATCTCCATTGTCCAATGTTTTCTTTCTTAAAAACACGTACATATTAGTAGGTGAGAGTGTGTTAAAGAACACTTGATTCAATTTCTCTGATGTGACCAAGCTCCTGGAAATGAGAACCATGATTTACTATATTGTAGCATTATCCTGTTACCTAGCTTTTGCTCGTAGCTTTGCCCACATATCTTTTTGTGAGATAAAAGTATCATATGTTCTAAATCCAGATCAGGAACTATGTGTGTGCCATCATAATCTATCTGACCAGTGTTAAGCCATGTTTGATTGATTAATAATCATCCAAGTTTCCACATTTATTATACAACGCATAACCAAAATGTGTGGTTATATTTTAGGGTCATTATATATACCTTACAGTTAGTACTTATGTACCACCTCTTTTTAAAACTGATACATCCTAAAATTTCATACATACATACATACACACTCACTCCTGTAATCCCACAAAGGGTAGGCAGAAGTGTTACCTAAAATTTCACATTACATTAATTTTAATCATATTATTTTGAATGACACTCACTTTCGAATAATCTTGAATAATGTGTACGTAATTCTACGGACATACACATACGTACGTAACTTGTAATTTAAACACAAATTAACATCTGAAAGAGCCTGTGTGCTGAAGACAATATACCATCTTCTAGAAGCTATTTAAACACTTCATTCTCGGGTCTTCTATCTATGAACTTTGCTTAATACAGCCGAGGAGCCTCCTCTAAGCTATTATCAACATATATCAAAGACCATATTTACAACATATATTACAAAAACTTAGAAATTGCCAAACTTACTGCATCAAATAAATGTAGGCATTTGACAACTGTTTTAATATTTTGTAATAATACAAAATTGAAATGATAGGTCTAAAGTATTACTTTTATCATTTATTGTTGTCTAAAGTTAAAAGTCACTATCAAAATGTTACTCATTCAATAATAAAGAAAATTCTATAATTATGTCTTATGATGATGTACGTATTTGGTACTATGGGGGTTATAATTATATTGTATACTTATACATTGCTTAAATTTACATACACTTTTCTGTAACACATTGTATAAGTTAAATTATCACTCCTACTACAGCTTCGTATTTTAGTACATTATTGAGTTAGCTACTAGTTACTACTATCAGATATTTATATATCATATTATATATCATATATATTACATAACAAAATTGTATTAATCCTGAGATATACATAAAAAACTTAACTTCAGGCCCTTTAATACCCTAAAAGGAATCAATACTGATGGGACACTGTCACCCTATATTTCTAATATTAGTGCCAAATTGTCATCAAAGTACAGCTGGTATACTTATATTTTTTTAAAAGTAAGGAATTTACATATAATTATGTCTGCACTTGATATAAAAATTATTCATTTGCTCATGATTAGTATGATTTAACTAATACATATACATACCTAAAGATGTTCCTTTGAATTTTCTGATCATTAGCAATGAGATTGGAATGGCACTGCGGCTTGTGGCAAATTGTTGGCAGCAGGAGCCTGTACACCTCCCTGCATGTTACTGGTGTTGCACCAAGTGCAACACATACTTCTAATGGGCTGGATGAACCACTAATCTCCTGAAGAACACTCTAGAGCAATACATATGATATAAATGGTAGTGATGTTTACAACGGTTTAGCCATGAATATAAAACGTAGGTAAGGTTAAACCAAAGTAAAGAAAAATTGATCAACACTGTAATTGTGAGAAATAACCGAAATTCGACAACAAGAAAAGTTATAATATAAATATGGTACGGCTAACCACTAATCTTTTTTCACCTGCCCTTATCCCACTCGCAGTGGGGTCGCAACATGTTTGTTACAGAAAAAATCTACTCTACTCTATCTAATCTAGATCGTAGATTAGATAGAGTAGAGTAGATTTTATGACCGGCTGCCGGCCTGACATCAACCCCACTGGGGAGATACTGACTGCTAATAATAATATATCTACTTAATATGTAGATCATACCTTAAGTGTCAAATCCAAATTCTCCAATGCAGTAGACGCAACATGAAAGTGCCTTTCAGACTGGAAACTCTCCTTCAGCTCCTTATCTACAGACTCTTTCTTTTTGTTAATAACCTGCTTCAGCCACTGGTAAGTGTAGGGGATTTGCAACCTTTGATATGCTATAAACTTTATTAATTCTACTATAATGTGGCCGCAGGATATTGAAGTTAATTGATCACCAATGTTTAAATGTAATAATACGGGTTTATTAATAGAGGAATTCATATTTATTAGATTATTTAAGTAGTTGAGATCACTTTTTTCTAGTCTTATTTTAATTTTTAAATAAATGAATACAACGGTCGTTTTTTTTTTTTTGTTCCATAAGGAACCGGCTAAGATCAGAGACCATGCTGCCAAGTCATTAGTTATATCTTTTCTTATATTCCAAGAACGATGAAACAGGGGTGTGGGCGATTTCAAGGTCTTGTTGAAGTTTTGGTGTTAATTCCTTTCAGTTCAATGCTTCTTAGATGACTTTCTTCAAGCGAATCGAAAGCACAAGGTCGACAATACCCTTGGTCAAAAATCACCTAAATTCACTTATTTCAATGTTTCCATACACTATTCATCAGCATTAATGATTATTGCACAAAACCACACCACTTTTATACAACAAACACAACTTTAAACTAGTTTAGGAAATAATTTAAAATAAGAGAGCCACCGCACTGTCAGAATTCCCGCCAAAAAACCACGGTCGTTTACGTTTGACAACTATACATTTTTTTCTCAATATGACAAAACGCAATTTGCGCATCTGCCAGCGTCCAAGTTTTCTCTATTCTCTTTGGTTTTCTCAGATTGTATAAAACTGCCGCTTTCTGCGATTGAGATCTTTTTAGGGCTGGAGTGCCTACAAGCATTCGCCCGAAAGTCCGGTGTCGCTGACCAAAGCCGACCCATGTGTCAGGCTATCAGCAAGCGTCCATACCAAAAAAAAAAAAAAAAAAGATTGAGATCTCTGGCCGCATTAAAATATATGATCGCGCGATCTTACACACTGGGACCGCGCCGCGATCTAAACGCCAGCGATCCCAATGGGACGCTACGCGTCCGTGCTATCCGTGATCAACAATTTTTGTTTTTATTACCTACATTTTTTATATTTGTCTTTATTCCTTTTACAATTAAATACTATAATATTTTCTGTATTTTGTATCTAACAAATATCTGAGAAATATTTTAACAGCCGTAAACAATTAGCAACCCTACCTAAGACTACATGCGATGATGATGTCCGATGGCGACTGACGGGGGGGTGACGGCCTCTGATTTGTGGACGCTGGACAGCTCGCATAAGTCGAATCACTCGCTTACTAATACTTTTTATTTTTACGAAATCGAATAGAATTTCTTTTTCGCGTTATATTTTCTATGTCATATTCTCCAAAGAGAATATAACTATAATATTCTCTATTGCCATTGATTGCCATATTCGTCACTTGTTAATTTCAGACAAGTCATATCAACTCTAGAAAATAATTGTAGAAATACATTATAACTCCAACGAAATAAAAATGTACCGTCTTCAAACTGGTATAAAAAGTACCACTAAGTATATTAAAATGCACAATCTGAGATCGCATCGTTATTACGCTAAAGAAGTAAGATTTGGCCCAGATGTACGATCATTAATGTTACAGGGAGTTGATGTCTTAGCTGATGCCGTCGCCGTTACAATGGGTCCTAAAGGGCGTAATGTAATATTAGAACAATCGTTTGGGTCGCCAAAAGTAACTAAGGATGGCGTGACAGTTGCAAAAGGTATAGAATTAAAAGATAAATTTCAAAATATTGGAGCTAAATTGGTACAAAATGTTGCAAACAAAACTAATGAAGAAGCTGGTGATGGAACGACCACTGCAACTATTTTAGCACGAGCAATAGCAAAGGAAGGGTTTGAAAAAATATCTAAAGGAGCCAATCCTATTGAAATAAGAAGGGGTGTAATGCTTGCAGTCGACACTGTTAAAGATAAATTAAAGGAAATGTCACGACCTGTTGGCACTTCTGAAGAAATAGAACAAGTGGCTACCATATCTGCAAATGGCGATAGATCAATAGGAAAATTAATTGCAGCGGCGATGAATAGGGTCGGAAAAAATGGAGTTATAACTGTAAAGGACGGTAAAACGTTAGAAGATGAGTTAGAAATAATAGAAGGCATGAAATTTGAGCGAGGTTATATTTCACCATATTTCATCAATTCAACCAAAGGTCCTAGAGTTGAGTACAATGACGCACTGATACTTTATTCTGAAAAGAAAATTTTGAACGCCCAGCAAATTGTACCTGCATTAGAAATAGCTAATGCTCAAAAGAAACCTTTGATTATAGTTGCTGAAGATATAGAGGGTGAACCATTATCAATTTTGGTTGTAAACAAATTAAAAATTGGTTTACAAGTTGCAGCTGTTAAAGCGCCTGGTTTCGGAGATTTCAGGAAGAACTCATTAATCGATATGGCTACAGCTACTGGTGGTGTATTATTTGAAGATGATGCTAATTTAATCAGACTAGAAGATTGTCAGTTAGAAAGTCTGGGAAAAGTCGAAGAAGTTGTTATTACTAAAGACTCAACTTTATTGTTAAAGGGCAAAGGACATAAAGATGAAATTCAACAACGCATTGAAACAATTCGAGAAGAGTTAGAGACGACTCCTAGTGAATATGAACGAGAAAGGCTTTTAGAAAGATTAGGGAGACTGCAATCTGGCGTTGCTGTTTTACTTATTGGAGGTAGCAGTGAGGTAGAAGTAAACGAAAAGAAAGACCGAGTCAACGACGCACTGAATGCTACAAGAGCTGCAGTGGCTGAAGGAATCGTACCTGGTGGAGGTGCAGCTTTGCTAAAATGTATACCTGCACTTGAAAATCTACAGCCGATAAATACCGACCAAGCTATTGGTATTGATATTATTAAAAAAGCTTTACGTACCCCTTGCCTTACAATTGCGACCAACGCTGGATATGACGGGTCAGTAGTCGTATCAAAAGTTGAAAGCTTAGGTAAAGATTTCGGTTATGATGCTCTCAATAACGAGTACGTAAATATGATTGAAAGAGGAATTATTGACCCTACGAAGGTCGTTAAGAGAGCTTTAATTGACGCGAGTGGTGTAGCGTCGCTTCTCACCACTGCTGAAGCAGTCATTTGTGATCTTCCAAAAACAAAAGAAACGCCTGTGGCTGCTGATATTCCAACGTTAGGAGGTTATTGATCTTGTTTTAGTTATGATAAATTTCAATAAAGTTTATTTAATGACTAGATATTTCGTTTCTTTTGGAAATTTATACATTAACCTACAATACTAAAAGATTAACTCATAAAGTAATAAATAATATGAATTTATTATGTACTCTTTATTTTAAAAGATATTATTTACCTTTTTTTAAAGCTTCATATGGATTTTCAATATTTTTTGCCAATGTCGAGTAGTAGCTACAAAGTCAGGTTTGGAGCACATACGATTTTTAATTTAGGGTTTCAGAGTATCGCGGAGTATGAACTTTATTTTTTGACAACACTGCAGCCGCAGTGTAATGTTGTGTATTGTTGCCCACAAAATTCAGCCGCCAACAGCTGTCATATTTATTATTTATATAAAATTTATTCATGTCCATGGATACAAGTCCCTCAAAGGCATACATTTTGTTTTCTCAAGGACGATGAAACGGGGGTGCGACCAATTTCAAGGTCTTGTTGGAGTTTTGGTGTTAATTCCTTTCAGTTCAATGCTTCTTAGACGACTTTTTTCAAGCGGATCGAACGCACAAGGTCGATCGATACCCTTGGTCAAAAATCACCTAAATTCACTTATTTCAATGTTTCCATGCACTATTCATCAGCGTTAATGATTATTGCACAAAACCACACCACTTTTATACAACAAACACAACTTTAAACCAGTTTAAGAAATAATTAAAACAAGAGAGCCACCGCACTGTCAGAATTCCCGCCAAAAACTCGCTGTCATATTTGCTTCCGCCAGGGCTGCCTAAATATTTAAAGAGGTACAAAAGCAGTTTAACTTGGTTAACGATACATGCCATAAACAACGTGTTAAAGAAAGGCGTGGTCAAATAGAAATTTATAGTGTGTGATGTTAGTATTTCATCTCATAGTACCAATTCCGATTGCATCTTTAAGGCATAAATAAAGCATAAAAAAAGTCCTTGTATTCATTGGTCCAAACAAGACTGTGCATGATTTTTTTCCCGGCACAGTATAGTGACTAAACTAGACCTGGTGAGTACAGTGCAGTCCAAATATAACGACGACCATCAAGAGACATGGCACCCCTCGATGGTCGGCAGAATTATGCCGGTCTGTTACTCTATATACACTGGCTGACCCCGGAAATCCCATTATCGCTGTGCCGTCGCAACATGCTTTTTATCACATGTTAGAAAGATTTGGCTGATAGTTTTTACGACTGGCCACCTGCCTAACATTAACGCCTCAGGGATTCCTCGGATGATGAGTGATGATGAGTCTAGGGTGGTAGCGGGCATATTTTATTTTATTTGGGATTTTTTTAAACTAAAATTTGTTAAAGATCGGGAAATGGAATCAAGGCCACCTTTTTGTTTGGTAATTATAGGTAATATATCAATGGTTAATTAGCTTAATAGTTTTTTTCTACAAAAAAATCATCAGTGGTTTGCCTTATTAAAAAAAATTACAAAATGGAATTTTTATGCAATAATTTTATTCTAAAAATGGAATATTTCGTTTCTATTGACAAACCGAGTAATTATGAAGTTCTACTGGCTACCCTGATTTTCGCGAGTTTTGGCGGGAATTTTGATAGTGCGGTGACTCTTGTTTTAATTATTTCCTAAACTGGTTTAAAGTTGTGTTTGTTGTATAAAAGTGGTGTGGTTTTGTGCAATAATTATTAACGCTGAAGAATAGTGTATGGAAACATTGAAATAAGTGAATTTAGGTGATTTTTGACCAAGGGTATCGATCGACCTTGTGCGTTCGATCCGCTTGAAGAAAGTCGTCTAAGAAGCATTGAACTGAAAGGAATTAACACCAAAACTCCAACAAGACCTTGAAATTGGCCACACCCCCGTTTCATCGCTCTTGAAAATATAAGAAAAGAATATAACTAATGACTTGGCAGCATGGTCTCTGATCTTAGCCGGTTCCTTAAGGAACAAACAAACAAAAAAAAACCTGATTTTCGCGCCAAATAGTAATGTAACTTTGATCATCTGAGTACATCACAGGTTAATATTAGTAGCTAGCGAGTACATAACAGTGTAATTTTAACATTTTTTGTTAATCTGTGAATTATTATTGTTCGATAAAGCCGATTGGATGGTTCGAAAATGTGTGACAAGAATGAAGATGTAAACATCAAAGTTGCTTCAATATTTTTTAAATAAATTTTACAGGAATGGTTATGTTCATATCGTAGTCATACTTTTATGAGTGCACAAGTGATTACTTGGAAAAACCTATTTTATATGGATGATGACGGATCTTGACATCGAAACGCAGGCGTATAGATAATACACTTATAACTGATACGCAGGCGTTGGAAAAGAGGAGTAATTTGTTGGATTCTGAAATGGTTGATGAGAATTCAATTGATACATTTCCCAATTTTAAGCGGACGACTAACACAATGTCACATACCTCGGATTCCAGTGAGGAGGAGGGTGCCCCTGTTTCCCGGGTAAAGAAACGTTTCCAACGATTTACAGATAGCGAAAGTGATACTGACAAAGAATATGCCCAAGGAAATAATAAAAACTCAGGTACATGAATAATGGATAAATGTACAATTTAAACATGTTCTTGACATGTAACTGTATAATAATTGGTTATTTAATTTTTATATTTGATTTGTACCTGTGTGTGTATGTATGTTCTTGACTCTAACAAATAAATAGTTTTTATTTCTTTAAATTTTAATATGTCTTCATATAATATGGCTTCATACAGAACTCCATTGATCCAAAATAATTATAATTATTCTTCAGTCAATTCTAGTCCCCAGAGAGGTGGACCTTAGGCAGGTGGCCAGTTGTAAAAACTATAAGTCAAATCTTCCTGTAACATGTGTTAAAAACACATGTTCTGACCCCACTGGGAATGGGATAAGGGCATATTAAAGAAGAAATACTAGTCAATTCTGTGGCACAAGTTATTATATGTATAAACTAGTGAGGTGCTCATATAGATAGACTGCAGTGTAGTTATTTTAAATGGTATAGAAATGTAATTTCTATGTATCAATAAAACTTAGAAATTCAAATTATTATCCTAGTTATTACTCTACAAAGTGTACTTATAAACATTACACATTATTATAATTGTTTAAAAATCATTGCATGCAGCATGTCAGCATAAAAACTCAATCTTTTGTATTTGTCACAATTTAATATTAACACATCTGTTTATATTTTTTTAGTAATATACAAAATAATTTCTTCCAAAAAGTTATCTTCTCAAAATTTACTTCATAATATTTTATTACAGACAGTGAAGAAAAAACAACTAACAAAATTCCAACAACACAAGCAGGAAGTAGTTTAAAAGATGAAACGGGCTCTGATAGTGATAAAAAATCTATTAAAAATGAAGAACAACAGTTAAGGATGAAGAACAAAAGAAATAAACTTAGAAACAAGTTTAAAAGCTTAATCACTTCAAGATCGAAAGAGGTGTTAGAAAAAGACACTGTCAGTGAAAATGTATCCCAACAGAGTAACAGTTCTGAAGAATCTAATGATGAATCTTCTATTAACAATATTAAACAGGTTTGTGTTAAATAAACCTAAATTATCTCCTCAATAATGGTAACCATTTAGAATAACAACTTATTATCAAAAATAAAAGTGACATTAATAAACAAAAAATAATAATATCAGGTCCAATCCACTCACTTTGATTAAATGCTTTAAACAAAAACATTTTGTATGTCAATTGAAAGCACTTATACAATACTAGCTTTATCTGACGGCTCTGCCTGTGTGAATAACCTTTTCTGGGATAAAAAATAACTATAACCAGTATAAAAAGTAGCCTATAACCATCTCCATGGTCCAATAATATATCTCTGTTCCAAAATTCATCAAAATTGGTTCAGTGAAATAAAATTAATTATTTAATTTCTAAATTTATGACTTGAAAGCATAACAAACAAAATTCACTTTCACATTTATAATTTTAGTTACAATGACATGATAACTCTTTTGTGTACACCACTTGAGAAACTTACTACTTTAATTTAAAAATTACTGCTTTATTACAAAATGATATGAGAACAGCAGACATATGACCTAAATTGATTACAAAGCCCCAGCAGAAAAGTAGAGTTAAGAATGAAACAATACAATATGAAAGTTTTCTATGAAAATCCACAACTAAAATGGTCTTCGTGACTGTCATATTGTGTTGGTAGCAAAACCTAATTCTGAATAAGATTTAAAGAAGCAAACAAATGTTATTACTAATACGTATTTTAACTTATTTTAATTATTATGGTTTTTAGGAAATCAAGAAAAGTATGCCATTTAAATCATCTATTTGTGATCCTGATACTTCAGACGAAGAGGAGATTGATACTAAAAGAGAAAGACTCGTGTCAAAATCACTGAACAAAAACAGGTCAACAAAACCTACCTCACCAAAGCCACTAAGGGTTTGTAGTTTGTATGCATAATTAATAAATAACACCCAACAGTTACACATAGTCCTGAGTACATACTTGTAGTGCTAACCCGAAAGTAAGATAGTATCTTGAATGTACATTACAAACAAAAGTGGCACTATACTAAACCCCAATTTTACATAAACTCTGGCTGATGAAAAAATTAAATCTTAACTTAGATCCTTTCAAAGTATATATATATAAAGGGGTTTCCAATATGGGTGGGTAAAAGTTGGCAGCCTGTGGCGGTCATGTTGTTTTGGTGGTGTCTGTTTAATCTGTTGCTTATTATTCAGTCACTAATGATAAATCTTTATTATAAAAAAATTGTGTTAGTTTGTGTAAACGTTATACGCATTGCGCCCATTTTATGGCACACGCGGTGGGCCTTCAAAGTCGACTCTCTAAAATTTGGTGGCTAAATTCGAAAGAACAGTTTGGTAAACAACCAGCCAACACCGAACGTCAAAGAAACGCCAGGTCGGCTGAGAACATCGCGGTCTGTGAAAGTGTGCACAAACTGAGACAATAAAAATGTATACTTTTTCTTGTATGGTATCCTGAAGTCGCAGGTATATGCTAATAAACTGCGATCGACCGATGCTCTTAAAGACAGCATAACCCAGACCATAGCTCAAGTTCAGCCAGATCTATGTGGCAGAGTAATTGTTAATTGGACCACCCGGATCCGTGCTACCGTGAGAAGCCGCGGCGGGCATTTGAACGATATTATATTTCACACATAATGTCATATATACGGGCCTTGCAAATAAAACAATAATTTCAGTTATACCTCACACACAGCTTGTTTTATTCCGTTCAACATCGACACGCCTTTATTGGAAATCCCTTTATTTAAAAAAGTTTATAAAGAATGTTACCAATTCTGGATAAAAACAATATATAAGATAAATGTGTTAAGTAAATATCTGTAGTTTAGAGATTAGGTTAGTTTAACTCAGACCGTATTTATTAATCTGATTGAAACATATATAATTCTGTAGTATGCTTGTCGCCAAAGAGGTTGAGGTCAGGCAGGGCAGCCGGTTGTAAAAACTACAAGCCATGTCTTTCTGTAACATGCGTTAAAAAGCAGGGATAAGGGTAGGTGGAAGAAGAAGAGTTTGCTTGGGAAAAAATATTTTGAATATTCTAAACTATATTTATAGATGTCTGCAAAACAAGCAATGGAAAATATGCAAAAGATAAAAAGTGAATCCAATCGCTTACTAAGAGAGAAAGAAGTGACACTACCATATCATAGACCTAAGGCATTCTCTTTGAAAGATATAATGAGTAGAAGAAAACCAGCAGTGACTGCAGATGGTAAAGCTCTTCCTATTAAAATGAATGGAGAACAGTTAAAGCAGTATGCGTAAGTATTATTTTTATATTTATCTCACTTAGTTGTAAGCATATTAACTACATATATATACATATACATACAAAGGTTAGATAAATCTCTGAAAATATGGCAATTGAACATCAAGGCTTTTGTATTTTTTTATTTAAAGTACTTTATATTCTGCCCATAAACTCTCACTTTATGCTTTATCTGAGGACTGAACATATTATCCAAATTTTATTTACAGCCAAATGCTAGAACAAAGACAAAAAGAAATTATGGATCTATGTAAAAGTGACAGTGATGAAGAACAGGATAATAGTAATGAAGTAGATAATAAAAAAGAGCCTTCAAGTAATGTAAATATTGCAAGTGAATCATTGGAAAATAATATAAATCAGTTGACAAATGATCTAGCAGATGACTTTACTGCTGATGGTGAAATACCACCACAAGAAAATACCCAAAATCTGTATGAAACAAGCAAATGTTTAGATTTAAATTACTACACCTCTCCAGAATTAGATAGTACTTCAAATATGGCAGTGGAAAAAGAGAGTTCCTTAGAAGGTGAAAACAAATTAAACAATAGTAATTTAAATGCAGAAAATATGGAAACTGATACTTTAGATAAGCATAACATGGTTACAAAAAACGATATCATCGATGAAATTGTTACACATAATATGAATTTAATAGGGAAATCTGTTGATAAACAAAAAGCAAAAATCTCAACAGAATCAGAAAGCCAAATTCTATATTTGCATTATGATTCAGAAAACACAGTTCCTGATAAACTTCAAATCATTGACAATAATACAAAAGATGTAGGCCTTGGTACACCCACAGAATGTGACAATAAACCGCATGAGAACAATTTCTCTGATGATGATATTGACATGGAGGATATTGATAAACTTATTGAAAATGCTGAAATTATTAATGGTAAGAATGTAAAATAAAGTTTACCCCTACAATTCGTATTTTTACCAGACTTGAAATGTAAACAAATACATGATTCAGTATTTATCTAAACATACTGTGTAAAGTACTCTAAATGATTTTTTTAACATTTTTAAATAAAATATATAAAAATATAAAAAAAAAACACCCTAATCGAGAGCTTTAGGAGGTGTTGGTCGAGACTCTTAGATATCAACCTTTTACTAGAAACAACTATCATTGTCCAATGATTGTCGAGTATACATCCCATATGTCAGTAACAGTGTGCCAGGTGTAAATATTTGGACATTTCGGCTTTAACGAAGTTTTTGTCATGCAGAATGGTGACATCAACAAGTCTTACTCGGCTTGCTAATCGATCTACTACCACAATATAAGGCTTATTGGCAACAATATTACTTTTGTGATGATTGATCGATCCCATCCCAATGCTGTAGCGTTGCATGCTTATTTTCGAGAATGGTTGGGGGGACATAATAATATTGCTAATATGGTACCTCAGTGATCACTAGGCAATATTGAAGAACCAGTTGCTGGTGTCCTGTAAATTATCATTAGGATTTATTATTAGTTATCTTGTATCTTTGTATAAAGTCAATGACCTATTTGATTACGTACTTAATTATATTTTCAATACTTTAGATGTCTCTTCTGAAGATAATGCGAAGTCATCCATACTAAGCACAGCTGCCACATCATTATTTATAAAACCTAAATTAACTGGAACTCCAGGCATGTTTATTGATTTGGATGATAGTGGTTCTGCTTCCTCTAAGAAACTTTCTGGTGTCGAATTATTAAAAGAAAGATTTACATATTTTGCCAAATTAAAAACTACAGAGGAATTGGAAAGAGAAAGAGAGAAAAGGTGAGTGATACAAAAGGATTAATAGAATTTATAAAGTGTAAAATATTCAATTCAATAAATATGTATTCGAATTTAAATCGTTTCAATATTTTAATATGTACTTAATTGCAATATTTATGTTATAGGTCTAAACCTGGTGCTCAACACTTGAAATTAAAACAAGAACTTGAAGAAATTATTGCAGAACAGAGATCTTTGGAATGGGCAAAACGTTTGAATGAAGAGAAGGAACAACAAATGGAATTGAAGGCCCTCAAAGGCGAAGAATCTGACGCGGAAGATGACATTGAGAAAATTGAGGCTCTAATAGAGGAGAATGATGTTGAACGTGAAGTAACTTCTGAGGAAGGAGAGAGTGAACCCGAAGATGAGGATTTAGGAGAAATAAAAGAGAAACCAAGAAGTAAAAATCCTATGATTGATGATGAAGCAGAAGAATCGGATTGCGACGATGAAGATATTAAAGAAAAACAGGCTGGTATTAAAAACGACGATAATGATGTAAATGAAGAAGTCGATGAAAACAATGATGGATCTTGTGAAGAACAAAGTAGCGAAGAATCAAGTGACGATGAATCAGAAGAAGAACCCTCGAAGGCGAGAAAGGGTAGAATTTTAAAAGCATTTGAAGACTCTGATGATGAAACTGGAAATGAAACGCAAGATACTGATGGCATTGAATCTGAAGCTATGGTAATTGAGGAAAAAGGACAAAGTAATGCCAAAGACAAAATAACTCATAACTTTGAAGCAAAAAAAACCATAGTTAGTAATGAAAAGGAAACCAACAGTGCAGTTGGAAGCCAAATATTTAAAGATTCACAAGGTATGTAACGATAAGTTAAAACAGAAATATTACATACATACTCGTACACAGTCTCCACCTGTAATCTACGAAGACTAAGTAGAGATTTAATATTATTTTATTAACTTTGTTCTCTTATGTTTTAGATGACGAAATACAATTGGCTCAGCGGATCGTATCTACGTCAGATGATTTGTTCACAAGTCAAGAAAGCACTTCAGTTGCGCCTAGAAGAAATTCTCAAGAAGATGATGACGAAAATACATTGGGCACACAGACATTCTCGATTTTAAACACCACCAATAATGCTAAAGATGTGTTAAACTTAGAAAGTACTCAAAAACTGAATTTTGGTATTGGTACACCAACATTAGATGTGAGTATTACTTGGTTTATATTACATAATATTATTATATTGTATGTATACAAAATAGTATTGTATATATATAGTTGTTTAAAATGCCATTTTATTTTTGATTTGGTAGTAGAAATATTAGGTAAAAACTAAAAACAAATGTTTACCTGAAAGACATTAGATATTATGCACTTACTTCTTGCTGGCACACTTGTTAGTTTAGTTTAGTACCCTCTGTTGTGTGTATGCTACCTTGATATTGTATTATATCTTTTAAAAATATATTTTAGAGCAATCTAGACGCCGCTGTAGGCGTTTGTTCTGGAAGCTTCACACAAAATTTGATTCCTTCTCATTTGTCATCAAGTCAACAGCCAATAGATCAGTCTCAAGCGATTGGTGAAGACGTTTTAGCATTATGCACTGGAAACTTTTATGATAATCAATTCATATCACAATCTAAGCAAAATAAAAATGGAGTCCAAGAGGCTGTCAATGATCATTTTGATGATAGTTGGTCTAAAGACGAATCTCAGGGAGATGACGCAGATATCGTAATTGATACCAGTGATAAAATTAAAAATAATGACCCAAAAGAAATAAAAGATAATGTTGAACACATAGATAAAGATAAACCAGAAGGAAAAGCTACAGATCAAAATATACTTCAGTCTATTATAGACGAATTACATGATGAGGACAAAATAGATTCCATAAAGCAGAACAAATATTTTGTGAGCAAAAATACTAATAGTGATCCTAACAATCAAGTTAAAAAGAAATTTATCATTGAATCTGATGATGAACTGAATGAAGACACAAGTGAACATAAGAAAAAGAAAAAAATTAAGAAGAAAAAGCTTGAGCAACGCGCTTTGCAGATATCAGGTAAGTTCATGTTATAATTTTGGTTTTATTCGCTTTTATGACGAAACGAGCGGGTTGCTCGCTTGATGGTAAGCGCCACGCCTGCCCATAAACGGCAGCTATACCACTCAGAACTTTGAAGTACAAAGTACTGCATGGCACTGGACTGTGTTGGTCTCTTTGAAACGTAAGTTGTTAAGTCTCATAATGCTCAGTAATTTCACTGCCCTTGCTTTATGTGTGTAAATATGTAATTTTGATTCGTGTGACGCATCGTACCTATTATACAAAACATCTACCTAATTATACAAATAAGATATCTGACTTTACAAGCTTGGTGCAGTTGTAAAAAATACATTTTTATGCAATGTTAAAATATTACAGATGATGAACAAGAAGAATCTGATCATGCAGAGGAATATCTTTCAGAGCTAGAAACCGACAGTGAGCGTATTGTAGACTATGATTCAGAAGAGAATGAGGTATTTATTAGTGATTAGCTTTACTTATTCTGATGGTTTGTGATATTTTTTTAAGTGAAATAGTAATCGAAATAAGATGACAAGAAATGTAACTCAAGCAAAAAAAATGATCCTACCAAAACACTGCAAGAGGGTGGGGCTATAAAAGTCTGTATACATAATAATCTAGTAATAATAATAGTTGACACTTGATACGTCAAATTTTTTGTGCGGTGCAGAACGTCGTATCTCGATCTAGAAATTTAATATTTAGACATTAACTTTTATGAAATAAAGTTGATTTATTATTTTTTGGCAGATTCATATGAGAGTTATCGTTCTAGTTATCTTATTTCGATGGAGATAGTACAGTAATGGTCCAAAGATCTAAATAGATGACGTAAGTAGTTCAGTATGTATAAAAAAAGAAGCATGACAATTTTTATTATGTACAATGACAGTGTCACCAGACTAATTTTAAGATAGAATGAGATCAAAATTTAGCTCCGCTTGCCCATGGTTTGGTATATGTGAAGCCTGAACTCAGAGAATGTGTAAATAAATAAATACACCCAACAGTCACATACATAGTGCTGACCCCACACTAGGTTAACCTGTATCGTGAGTATCAGGAACCACGAGGGACTTGCGGTCCCACAACACCCAGACCAGAAACAAATATTTGTGGATTAGACAAACATTTGCCTCGGTGTGGGAATCGAACCCACGGCCTCTCGCTTCGCAGCCGGCTACTCGCCCGCTGCGCCACGGAGGCTGTGTGCCCTATTAATATATTGTGCGTTAGTGCTGGTACACGAAATAATGGGATATACGGTGTCTGTTTAAAATCTCGGCCTTTGGAGCTCATATATTAATAATCGTAAAATTTAAAATTACAGATTGAGGCGAAACCACAAAACCCAAAGAAAAAACGTAAAGCAACAGACTTTTTTGAAAACGAAGCGGAATTGACTTCGGAAGACGAGTGGGTTGGTTCTGGTGACGAAGACGAGGCGGGTCTCGATCGTATGGAGAGAGAGGAAGGTGACGACGAGACGTTCCATCAAGGGAAACTGCAGAGGGAACTTGGACAAATTCACATGTTAGTATAATTTATTTATACACCCAAGAGTCACACATGATATAGTCCTCACCTCACCACCACCTCATTGATTTTCGATGATTTCGCCAATGTCGAGTATTAAAATAGTAATAACCAAAAGTAAAGAATATTCCTTCTCATTCAATAGAGGAAGATTGAAATGACTATTATTATATCCTAACAACAACAAAAAAAAAAACGGTGTGATACAGAACCCTCGGTGCGCGAGTCCGACTCGCACTTGGCCAGTTTTATTTAGTTTCGTAGACTAAATTTGTAACTTTCATAACTTTTGTGACGCAGCGGCCGAAGAGTCTGTTGAAACGAGAGGCCGCCATTTCCATTCCGGCACAAAGAAAATTTGTTTGTATGATCCACAAGTATTTGCTTCGGGACTGGGTGTTTTGGGACCGTAAGTCCCTCGTAGTTCCTAATACCCACTACATAGGTTAACTTACTACTTACTCTGGAGTCAGGATAATGTGTGTGACTGTTGGGGTACTTATTATTATTTTAACGTATTTACTTTATATTTCTATGAAATTCAGGCGTGACGTATTAGACCAGGATAAGAGAGAAGTAAGACTAATTCAAGAGTTACTGTTTGAAGATGGAGATTTAGGTGACGGTCATCGACAACGTAAATTCCGTTGGAAGAATGCAGGTACGTATATTTTTATTTAGAGGTAAAGTTTGTAATTTTGTGAGGTTTTTTATTGCCCAGGTATATAGACGAGCAAGCGGCCCGCCTGATGGTAAGCGGTTGCCGCTGCCCATGGACTTCAGCAATGCCAGCTGGCAAGCTAAGCCGCTGCATACTGCTGTTTGTAGGGATTGGTAATCTCAAGAAGTCCGTTGATCTGTTTCTGAAAATTCATTCACCAATATTAAAAGTTCCAATGAACTTTGGTTATGAAGTGAATCAACTCCATAGCCAAAACAATATTGGTTAAAAAAAATTAGCCCACAATTGAAATGAAGAAACAGAGGTCAGCTTTTGAGTAACGCCTGGTACAATCCCATGAAAAGGTTCATAAAAACCAACATGCTTGTTATTCGTAATTGGTCAACTTGGTTGGATTAAGTTCCTACCTTTAATTCAAAAATCTGTATACATACGCACTCACGCCTGTAATCCCTGAAGGGGTATGCAAAGGTGTAAACCAGTACATCCACAGTCGCCGAGTTTATTTTCGTCCCATGATGTGATAGGGGGCGAGCCCATCGCCAAACCGAGCACAATTTCAGACATCGGGCTGATACTAAGCATTTCGTGATAGAAAAACCCAATATCACTTTTACCCGACTTGGGGATCTAATCCAAGAACACAGCACAGCAGTTGTAACAGGTAGGTACGCATTACAACTGTCCCACCGAGGCAGTCTGTATGTTTACCAAATAAATAAAAAATATTTATCGTAGATGGCGCGGAAGAGACGGATGCTATCGTTGATGACTACGCAGACACACAAGAAGAAGAGTTTGAATCTGAGGAACAATGGAGAAAACAGAGACATGAGAGGGAGGTTTTCTTAAGGCAAATGGTAAATAATCGTATTTATTCCCTTATCTTAGAAAATATCATTATACATACATAAATTGCCTGGAATTGTTTTTTATAGTAAATGTCTGCAATAGAGCAGATGGGTCACCTGATGGTAAGTGATGCTGATCTTAAAGGAAAGGAATAAATTATGGAATTAGAAGGGGAGCGGGATTTGGGCCTCCGGATATCTCATTTACCGTACGAAACGCAGCAGCAAATTCCTAATGTACGTCGGTTTTCTGTGAGACAGCGCTAACGACTAGTTGAGGCTGCACATTCATGATGTAGACAAAACTGTCTACAGCGTGGTTCTACCATTTCCCAAATTTATCTTCTTTTGAATTACGATATGTTGACAAGCTCAAAACGTATTACAAAATGGGACGGTAATAACTCGCTGAACCGTTCATGTACTAGTTGCAACTCTGCTTAGCCATTTGGGTTAAATGCATGAGCACTGAGCTTATGTAATCGTTTTACGAGTTCGTATGAATATGCAGTCAATCTTCAGCCATCTTCACCTGCCCGCTTAGCATAAGATCACGTGACATACCATCTCCTTTGTACCCTACAATATATAGAGATAGCGCGAGGAAACGAGGCGACAACATTTTCTCGTGACATTAATACTGTGCCGATTTCGAAGTTAGCTTCGATAGATATGCAAAGTCTGCCGCGCCATCATGCGGTGAAAAGCCGTAACTCATATTTTTGACAAAAAATTGTTAAATATAAGTCCGTAATCAGTAAGAAATTCTGATACGGCCCTATAACATGAGAAAACAAGTCGCAAATGATATCTCGAGGTCTAATGTCATGCACACTAGTGAGTCACTAGAAAAAAAGAATTACATATTAAAATGTAACTAAATCATAAAGCTAATATTGCCGAAACGTGTCGTTATACAGTACATACTATTATTAAAATGTAGTAATGTTTATTTTCAGAAAGAGCAGGATAAAAATGAAGATACTCCGAATATAACTCTCAATAGATCAACGATAATAAAAGCTAATTTATCTTCAAAGACCATGTCCAGCTTACTGTTAGAAGTAAATAATACTACTACAAAGACTGATAAAATAGAAACCTCTATAATCAAGGAGAAGTATATGGATATACCCAGTCCTAAAAAGGGCTTCACCATTTTACAGGTAAGTTTATGTTATTTTTATTTCTTTTTATTGTTTTACTTTGGAGAGTAAGTGAGCACTAATATCTTAGGCCGAAAGCCAACATCACCTGCGCGTGGTATACTGCTAGTTAACAATCGAGACAATGGCGAAACTAGGTTCCCATTGCGGGTTGTGGAAGTCCGACGGCGAGTCGCCTCGTATAATAACAAATACCGCAAAACTATGGTATGGTCTTACCACCTTACTCGGTCTTTGTCACCTCTATAATGAGACAATGTCTTCCTTTAAAAAGTCAAATCAGTGCTTATGGGGCAGTCCACGAGAGCATACTCCACACATTTCGTCGCTTAGCTAACAATACCGCGTAACTCGAAAATTGGTCAAATTGTGATATTGCCATTGGATTAGATGCCATTATTGGATAATTTGTTTTTGCCGCGTATTCAATAAATTTATTGGTCACCGCGCAATTCATTGGTTGCATCACACATTTTCATAAAAAATATTCAGTTTTATGTCTCTCCTGAAAACTACGCCACTGTAACTTGCGCGGTATTGGTAGCTAAGCGACGATTTATGACTTCGAATCTACGTGTATATTCATTGTTAAATGCTCGCTTAATCCATGACTGAAAATGTGGGGAAGCTTGTCTCCCTACTATAAGAATATCGAAGGCGTTTGAATTCTAACATCGCGCATTTACCCATATTCATAAGAGGTACCCCCACATTTCGCCGAGGGTATTACCGTCCCATGATGTGAACGAGCCTTTAGCCATATCGGGCACAATTCCACTATCACATACCCGACCTGGGGACCTCAGCACAGCAATCGTATCGCGTACACATTACAACTGCGCCACCGAGGTAGTCATATATATTTATATTTCAGCAAAACTATCACAGTTCACTGTTAACGCGTGGTCGCGGCGCTCTCGCACGTCTCGCAGCGCTCGCGACTCCTCTCGCGGTTGACGACGACTCCACTAAGGTCGCCACTGTTGCTCCAAAGAATCAAAGGAACTTCGTCTTTGCTGCAGTCGCGAAAGAAATCGAACCTAAGGTCAGTTTTATAAGTGACACAATATCTTTCTATCTTTTTTTTTACTGCATAGGTCAGCAAAAGAGCAGGTGGGTCACCTGATGGTAAATGATCTACACCGCCCATGTACGCACACAATACCAGAAGAATCATGGGCGCGTTGCTAACTTTAGGAAAGTTATAAATTGAGAAATTGGGAAGGGGAATTTGAGCCTCCGGATATTTCACTCACCATAACTTTTTTTTATTACACCATAACATTAGACTTTGCGTGGTAACGACCCAGACGAGCCGGCCCCATTCATGCTGTAAACAAAACTTTCTACATCGTAACTCTACCACACAAATCAGCTGGCCTGATGGTGAGCGCCACGACTGCTCATAAACAAAAGCAACGCCAGTCGCCTCACAGAACTTTGAATTACAAAGTATTGCATCGCATTGGACTGTGTTCGTCAACCAGAGACATTAGATGTTAAGTCTCAATGCCTAGTAATTTCACTAGCTTCAATGTCCTTCAAACAAAAAGACAACAGTATTCACACACTGCTGTTTAGCGGCAGAAATCGACAAAGCTGTGATACCTACCCAAACATATGCCTCGCATATGGAGGACCTACTACCTAATATACCAGGTGTAAGGAAAACGATTCCGAAAACGAAGACAGGTGGGAGTGCTGGTGATTAGACACGATACAACTAAAAAAATTGCGAAATAAGTCTACATATTTTTATTTTACGTAGTCTTGTTTAGACCAATAAATAAAATGATATTTTATTCAATTAATAGTTAAAATCATCTTTTAATAACGTAATGTAAATACAATAAAAAAAAAAATGACGGCGCGCCGGTCATTGACTCCGAGTTTAATATTAGTACGTTTTACATTGCGGGCTTACTTTTCCAAAATGGAGAGTAAATAGTAAATAGTAAGGATAAGAGGTTTCCGTTTATGTAAAGGTAGTGTTTTATTACCGTTTCGGATTCGAAAGCGGTCCCCGGTATAGCACTGGCCACCTCGTTCTGGCGAGCCGTGTTGCGAAGTCAGACGGATCTAGTTAGGCAGGCCACCATAAATTTAGACACAGCTGAGTGGTACACATCATATTTTGACTGCACTATAGTGATTGAGGTGCAGTGATTCAGGCGTATTCATTTTGCTGTGCCCGGATAAAAAAAAATAAACCAACTGCAAAAACGGAGTTTCTCAATTGTATTGTGTATAATATTATAAATGCTTACAAATAATAATATTCATTGCAGGTACTGAAAAGGAAAGCTGAAAGTAAACTGGACACTCCAAGACTCGTAAAGAAATTAAAGACAAATGAGAAGCAAATACTTACTAGAAATAGTTTATTGGACCATTTAAGAATTTGACTTCAGAAACTATTCATATCACTTAAAAAACTGTACTACTATACTATTGTTGGTCTACAAAATATATGTTCTAAATATTTAGATGGCTCCAATAATAATCTATTATATTATGTGTTAATGTTTCTACTGTGTAAATAAAAAGTGCCCTTATTTTAAATACATTGTTGACATAGGTACCTACTATTTAAATTTTAGTTGTAATATTGTAATTAATAAAATCTAAATATTTGAGAAACATGGTTATTGCTTATTTGTTTTTTGCAAAATTTTGCCATACTCTTTGGCTACATTACTCCTTTTATGTCTAATGCTTAGATTATAAACCTAAGTCTAATGCTATAAAATTCGTAATGAGTATTATACGTATACAGCATTATATCTGCTCTATGAAGTATATACCTATAGGGAGATTTCCCGGGTTTCTGTTCCCGGAAAATTAAGTGTATATGTCGGAGGAGGTTTACTGTTGGGACATCCCAAGTGGGATCCCATCCTATCGGGAGTGAAATAAAGAAATTAACAGAAAATAAAACCAACGCCCATTACCTAAGAATTATAATTTCAAAAATAATTCCAGTTACCAGCCTACAAAACATATCTTTTTGGAAATTTTCAATGCTAAATTACTTCCGGTAGTTTTGTCATATGTTAAACTAGATAAGTGGATAAGATTGCTAAAACTATAACATCATAAAAAATATATTACGGTTATTATAGTCAAGAAATTGACAAGCAAAGTTAATCTATAGCAAATTGTGATGAAAGAACTATTAGTTTCTCTGTAGTTCGAGATTTTACACAAGAGTGAAAAGAGAGGCGCGGTACGTCTTAGTCGTTTGCCGGATATTCAACATCCAGAATCCTGCTAAATCACTATTAGTCATCAGTAGTCTTATATAAATGAATAGCACGAAAATTCCTATACCTACTGAATTGTTATATGGATAGGACAAACAAGTAACTATGCCAAGTCTGGTGTCCGTTGCTAAAATTAATTAGGCCAAACATATTTTTACTAACCTTTGCTCGCGGCTGCGCTCGCGTGAACAGCCTTTTCTGAGCAAAAAGTAGCCTATGTTCTTATGCAGGTCATGCTTTACCTGTGTGGCAAATTTCATCAGAAACTGTTTAGCCGTTAAAACGTTATTGACTAACAAACCGAAATTCACAATCTCACAAATATCCAAACTTTTAAATTTTGAATAGGATAGAAATACAGTTGCGTTCTAGGCTCTAGCTGGATTTCGCGTCGTGCTACACACAAACGTTGTACACAGCAGTGTTCCCAGCTTGTACAATTTATTAACCTTAATAAATATCTACTATTATCGTGAATGTAGCATTTTTCCTATGTGTTACAGTTGTTACGGGGAGGGTTGATCAATGAATTTACTGTCCAACAGAGGTGGTATAATTTTAGGATCTTTACATGGTAACATTTTTTGTATTTGATAAGGTTGGGTGCATTGATGACAGATGTATCCTTCCGTTTTCTCGTGTAGTCGTCTCCTCCCGCTTTTGTTTAATCTCACTGTCCCTTTTACTCTTTAAGCGCCATTGAGTAGGCTGGGCAGCTGTCTCTATCAAACCAGTCGTTTTCACCCCGTGCGTGTGGTGTCCCGTGCGTTCAATCAATGCTTTTTTCTGTGGCGGTGTGGGGTAGTAGCGTAGCGTGGAAGAGTTTCTAGTCAAGAAAAAATCATAAAAATCTCAATAAAGTACTCCTGTTATAGGTAGTACTTTTTTGTCGAAATGGCGAATGAAAATACCGAGATCAGCGATATTGTTAAGAAATGCAAAATTCTTCTGTTGGATATTGAAGGAACAACAACATCGATCAGCTTTGTTAAGGTAGGTCTAACGATTGGCCGGCCGGTGTTTTTCATAAATGTGTGTATGTGAATATACGGTACTTACAATTCATAATTATTGAGCATATTGCGTCCCGTATAGAGATTTTCATGTTATTTTAACAGGCAAAATCATCATGTTTCCGATTCGCAACATGGAGGACGAAACCAAAATGGTACCCCATTTCATGTCGTCTTTAGTGTCTAATTTATCCACGTGTTGCAAAACCGAGAGTTCGTTTCATAGTTTTGTGTTAAAACAGGGCTTTTATTGAAAGCAATGTAGAGTTTAAATTATTTTTGTATGTATAGATTACAATATTAATTTATTCTGAACCGGCCGGAGATGTACCTACCTATACTATACCAACTTATTTCAATAATTTATGTTTTGTAACAAACAACATCAACTGATACTTCGGAACGTGTCGTTAATTTTCGATCAATTGATTCACCTTTTAGGTAATTACGCCGCTCAGTGTGCTTTAGAGTATATCTACCGGCATGAACAGCTGTTCTCAGCAGCTGGCTTGTAAAAAAAATATGGAACAGTTAACTGTCCTCTTTCAATAAGCGTCAAGTAAGCATATCCTTGCCTTGTCGCACTCGCGACACGTACGTCAAATTAAAACAGAGATAAAAAATGTAGTTGAATGTGCTCAGAGATAGCAGCATTGGCGCGCGTACATAAGTTTTTTTAACAACTCTATTGTGTGAACGATTGTTGATAACGACTATTCATGTTTATTTCGTATGAGTTCACACGGCAGTGTCGGGTCAATATTTTTTCATTGTACTTTCGTGTTGTACCTCGTTACTTAGAACTATATTTAAATTTCGGGTTTAGTTTCCTATTACTAAGGTTATTAGGTCTAATAATGATAGGTATAGGTGAATTTATTTGTACCTTTGACATAATTGTTTTAGCAAGTTTTCGGTAACCAGCTGGAATATCGGAACTTAATATTTTGTCAAGAATCATGTTTACATTTTTATAATCTACCTAGCACACCTACCTATATAGTAATGATTCAAGCTTCCAAACACTGCCTTAGTTCTTAAGGTATATTAGTATTTAGTACATATATACATGTACATACGCACTCACGCCTGTAATCCCCGAAGGGGTAGGCAGAAGTGTAACCAGTCCACTTAGTACATAAGAAACATAAATACTCGAGTATGAACCTGTCTAGTGTTGGAAGTTTTCACTGGGCGTGTATATAGTGGTGTGGTACTTGAGATCCAAGTACCTACGATACATTGTATGAAAACTAACTCGTATGTTCATTCAATAACAGCGCGTGGTATTTTTTGTTGCCATGTGTCCTGAACGTGTCAATTTTAATAAGTACACACGCAACACACACATAGTCCTTACCCGACACTAGGATCACCTGTATCGGAATACCAGGAACTATGAGGGACTAATGTGACACGCAGATCCGAAACAAGTATTTGTGAAGGAATCATATTAGTTCCGGTGCGGGAATCAAACATGAGCCTTTCTTTTTAGCTTACTGCGCCACGAATCCTATCACCTATTTATTTCCAAATCTATTTTCTATTTAATTTTCAGAACACTCAGTGTTGCATAAATGCCGGGACATTGCTCCATTCAGCCTTCCCTCGTTTTCGCTTGCACCCTCCCCAAATACCTAGCCTAACCGGATTTAGTTCGCTTTGTATCTGAACAGGTCCCGTTTTATAATATACATATGATTATATACAACGAATTTGCAATTTATCCGTTTACGTTATTACTTTTATACAATATTTTATAACATAAACTTAGGAATTTTCCTCGATTGGCTTTGTTATTACTTTGTCCAAGTGTATAAAGAAATTGAGTGGTCGTATATTCTTTATGTATATCATAATATACATATTAGAATATTTAATATATTATAGTAATATCACGTATGTATATTTTACTACATACCACTATATTGATCAGATGTTTGTTTATGTAAGATTTACGCGAATACAACCTCATTGTTATGATCAACTTTCTTGATTGATGATATTATTATCTGCTATATTATTACGTAGTACTTCTTTCAGATCGTTATAAACGGGGTATTCTTAATTTTCACCAATTTTTTTTCCATATGACTCAAAAGAGGACACAGGTAATCGGTAACCGGTAATCGAATCGGCGATATATCTAAAATTAGAGCACCTTTTTTTTTCAAAGTAGGTACAATGCGCCCATGTACGTTACGTCTCGGCGGGCTGGGTCGGCTAGTTGGGCTCGCTATCCGGTTTGGACACCGGCGGCAAGGCACACAGTTCGTTCACCCATCCGCGCTTGCCGCATCGTAGACTATGCATTTTCACTAGGGTATCACGTTATGCAAAATTTGAAAAGTTCTTTGAATACGCACTCACGCCGTAATCCCCGAAGGGGTAGGCAGAGGTGTAACTAGTACACCCACATTTCGCCGAGCGTATCTCCGTCCCATGATGTGATATCGGGCGAGCCTATCGCCATATCGGACACAATTCCAGACTCCGGGTTGATACTAAGCATTTCATGATAGAAAAACCCTATATCACTTTACCCGACCGGGGATCGAACCCGAGACCTCAGCGTCAGCCTGTAACGCGTACGCATTACAACTAGGCAGTCTTCTAGGTTCTTTGAATATAATTTTTAATGTGAGGAAAGATGTACGTAATGTCCCTTCGAAGTCTTTATACAGGAAAATCATTTCGCCTTGGGAGGTTTGACACTGTACCCTCACCGGAGATGTACCTACTTTAAAACTTAATTGTCTAGTCAAAGTGAAAGAAAAAGTAAAAGGCATTATCTACGTAAAAGAAGGGGTAGTGATAAGACCTTTTTTTGGCTATATCAGTAATGTTGGGTTCTATACATCATACATAATGAAAATGGTTATTTTAAAATGGTTATGGGTCGACAGCTCCGTGGCGCAGCGGGCGAGTAGACGGCTGCGAAGCGAGAGGCCGTGGGTTCGATTCCCACACCGGGACAAATGTTTGTGTGAACCACAAATATTGGTCTCGGGTCTGGGTGTTGTGGGACCGCAAGTCCCTCGTAGTTCCTGATACCCGCGATACAGGTTTACCTAGTGTGGGGTCAGGACTATGTGTGTGACTGTTGGGTGTATTTATTTATTTATTATTTATAGATGTGTGGTCACATCCCTTTTTCTCAGAAATAGCTTGAGGTGTCAAGTTAAAATGAATATTAAATACATTCGAATGTCAATAGCCTCATACTGCTGCAAACAATCAAGTTTCTATTTGCTAACCGCAATATAAGTATGAGAAAATACCGTAATTTTATCTTCTAAAACTGGGGTACACCCGAGTGACTTAATTAAAAATCAAATTTAATTGTCTTAATTATTATGAGACACACTTGGTTTTATTCTTGAAGTTCTGTCTTTATCGCAAAATAAAAGTTTGTTCCCTTCAGTGCTGAGGATCGTGACCACATATTATGTCTCCAAGCGGAGTGTTGTCATGTCATTTCGCGGCATTTGACCTTTTAAATGGTGCTCTTCCCTTCCATTAGGCCCCGTATTAAAAGATTTTCCAGGTTATGTCTGGGAGACCGCATACTAGTATGTACGAAAAAACTAAGGGTCCGTTGTTGACACATAGCTGACAGCCTTTTTACTATCCGAGATTGAAGATGCTATCAAAAAACGGATTTGTTACTTATGCATAAAGGTTGGTGGTCGGTTCCTCGTATGCGAGAGGACGTCTGGGTTGGTACCACCGCTTTGCCGCCATGTAGTAATGTGTAAGCACTGTTGTGTTCAGGTTTGTAGGATATTGACGCCAGTGAAATTATTGGGCATTATGAGACTTGACAATTTATGTCTGGTGACGAGCGCAGTCCAGTGCCATGCAGTGCTTTGTAATTAAAAGTTCTGTTTTTTTTTTTATAGTATAGGCCGGCAAACGAGCAAGTGGGTCACCTGATGGTAAGCGATCTCCATCGCCCATGTACGCCCACAATACAAAAGAATTATGGGCGCGTTGCCGACCTTAAAGGAAAGGATAATAAGGGATTAGGGAGGGGAGGAGGATTTGGGCCTCCGGATATCTCACTCACCGTACGAAACGCAGCAGCAAGCTGCTACTTTACGCCGGTTTTTTGTGAGACAGTGGTAACGACCCGGACGAGCCGACCCATTCATGCTGTAGACAAAATTGTGTGGCGTTGATTGTGTTTATGGGCAGTCATGGTGTTCACCATTAGACGAGGGACCTGCTCGTCTCGTCATTCACGCTAATATAAAAAATGATGTTCAAAATGAATATTATGTGCTCTTAAATATATGGTCAGGACGCAAGATTATACTTGTATTTGACCGGTATATGATATTACGATGGACTACAGTGAATACAAAGACATAGGATCATATATCGTATGATGCAAATATGATAGTGGAATAGCGCAAGCAAGAAAGTCTGTTCGTAATAGAAGTGTATTCATAGTTAAGTATGAATGAAACTATCATAATATGTTCTGATTGTCATCATAACCAGCTTGTTTTAATATTAACTAACTTTATAAACTAACCGATAAAGAACCCATCACTTGGAAATTAAAACAAAGCTAGATTCATGTGGATATACCTTGCTACTCCGTCATCAAACCTGGATCCGTAATCCAAAAAATAATTTCAATTTATTTGATGAGCCCAAAAACGATATATCGATCAAATTAGCTTACCTATTTCTGTGTTCTATGGGCGCTGCAATGCCACAGATCACAGATAAGCAGACAATGAGAACGTTCCCATAACACCCCTCTTTTTGTCGAGAGTAACATAAAAAAAGAAAGCGTTACATCCTATTTTTCACAGTTATCTGGATTATTATGGGTTTATGGTTTTTTTTGTAATAAAACAATGGCATGTGGTATTTCGTTACGAAGGTCGTAAACTTTCACCAATACTTTTTGTATTGATGTCTTGTTTCCGCTTAACAATGACTAGGCGGCGTATTTCTTTGTAAAGTATCTTAGTTAATGGGTAAAGAGCTGAAGGTCATTTTGGAAAGGTACCAAGGGCGTAGGAATAATATTTTTTTGAGACGGTCAATTATAAATAACTCTTCAGATTAAAAAAAATAGAGGTAGAACATATTATGTTTGATTCCAGATGTGAAGAAGTGGCCAAAGGGGAGGTGGGAGAAAGAGGATAATTTTGGGACATACAATGTCTCATAAATAAAAAATAAATAAAAATAAATGCGTTCCCTATACGTAGTATGTATGCGTTCCCTATACGGAGTCACCCTTGCTGACCGGATGAGGAATAGTGTGATAAGGGATCGCTGTGAGTTGAAGAATGATGTGGTGACTAAGGATCGAAAAGGGTATGCTGAAATGGTTTGGGCATATGGAGAGGATGGATGATAGACGACTTACGAAAGGTATCTATCGTGCGAATGTGAATGGTAGGGTTGGAAGAGGGCGCCCGAGAAGAGCATATGCGGATCAAATAAATGATATTCTCCGAAAAGGGCACGTCACAAGTACCCTCAACCGACCAAAATGTATGAATGTGGAAGAGGCGAAGGAGGTGTGTCAGGATTGTAGCTTGTGGTACTCAATAGTCTCTGCCTACACCTACGGGACATAGGCGTGAGTGTGTATGTATATATGTATGTACAATGTCTCATTTCTTAGCTTTCGGTTTTACATTACTTTTCTATCTAGAATAAATGTTTAAACGAGTTTGTTCATTGTTATAGGACAAGCTGTTCCCCTATGCGGAAGAGAATGTAAAGGAGTTCCTTGACACGAAATGGGAGGAAGTCGATGTCAAGGAAGCAGTGGCAGCACTGAGGAAGCTGGCGCTCGAAGATCAGGAGAAGAATATTGATGGGGTTGTTGCTATCCCTGGCGAGGTATGTAGTTGTTGTACATTTCCCTCTCTAACTGTACAAATTTAAGTTAAAACTGATGCGCAGGAAACAAAATAGAACACTATACTACCTATAATGTATTACTAAATTGCAATAGCACCGACTCAAAATTGGTCATTTTTATTTTTTGCTTTTTAGTTTTTTGAGTCTGTTTTGTCGTCGGTAATTATGGCACGTCAATGCTTACGTACGTAAGCATCTCTTTATTATTATAGTAAACATTGGTGACATATTTTTAGCTTTTGAGTTTTTTATAAGCCGAATATATAAATAAAAATATTTAGACTAATTTTTTCGAGGCTTTTTTAGCTATGTAACCTTGACCTGATGTTGGAACTTACTAGTCTTCCGCTTCCGATTCCCCGATAATTAATAACAGACTTGAATAGGTTTCGTTGGATTGGCTTACAAATTATCGGAGTCTGGTATGTAAGTGGCCAAAGAAACTCCTCTTTATTAGACGCAGATCTACCTACTTTGGACTTTTTGGGTTGGTGTCAGAGAGCAGTTAATTAAATATAACAAATCTTCCACCTGCCATTATCCCACTCGCATTGGGAGCGGCGCGACATGCTTCAGAAGGATTTGGCTTGTAGTTTTTACGACCGGCCGCCTGTCTGCCGTCAATCCCTCTGGAGCGCAAATAAAACTTAAAAAACGAATCCTTAGAAAGTATAAAACGAACTCATTAACTGGTAAAAATGTAACTACAATAAATTATTCCTTTTGAATATTTAAAAACAGACTTAAATCTGAATTGCTGTTTATTTGGTGTTTTACGTTGACGATTTTCCCCTCGTGCTCATCATATGCGACCACCCTCTGAGTAAACGTTATCGAACATAAAAAGGATCATCAAACTCGGTCCATATTTGGCGATTATATCGCTTAACATACATAAATATGTGATGGTGAGTGAGATTCCCGGAGGCCCAATCCCTTAATTATGTCTTTCCTTTAAGGTCGGCATCGCGCCCATGATTCTTCTGGTATTGGGCGTATATGGGCGGTGGAGATCACTTACCATCAGATGACCCACTTGCTCGTTTGCCGGCCTATGCTATCAAAAAAAAGCACCACCTCAAAGTATAGTAATAGTTTACTGCCAGCGCAGACGGCTTGATGGTGAACAGACTGCTGCACTCCTTGCATAGTCGATCTCTATGGTCGACGGTAACTACAAGGATTTTTTATTTTCCAGTTTTTTCATATTATCGGGACCCCGGAAATAAACAGTCACGTTTTCGGGAATTCCCGCATCTCGGGAATCTTGAAAATATTTATTTACACGTAATACGTAATACTAACATTTGTAGTTATTTATATCCAAAATTAAATTCCCGGGACGAGTCACGTTCTATTTCAAGAGATTTCCCAGAAACGGGCACCCGGGAAAATCCCTAGTAATTAATTATCTGATGGACTGTCTGCTTTCGATGGCTATAAAAATGGTGAAAAATAGCTGTCTGGTCTAAAAGGCGCCATGCAGTTTGGTGGTGCCCTACTCTTATATCGTATATGCGGCATGTACGCCTGATCATCTATTACCCTAAAAGTATATGTGACGCAGACGTCGCATTGTCATTGTGTCTTGCCCATAAAGAGACGAGAAAAGTGGACATTTTCGTAGTTATCGTCTCATTAGAGGTTTAGGTTAAATTTAAATTACTAATTATTGGTCTTAAGGCTAGATTGTAATTTAATTATATAGTTACTATATAAGGTATCATTTACACAAAAAGGCCACGTGTCGCGGTGTAATGTCATATTTATTTTAATCAGTAAGCACATGGCATAATCCGCTCTATATGTACATTGTCACAAAAGTGGTCCGTTGCATGCTCGTCAGACAACGCCCAGCTATATTCACATGATTGACGAAGATGTACGCACTCCAAGCCGCATCGCTTACAGTATATATTATTTTTCGTGCGTATTTCTATGCGCGTTTTTTTTTATAAAGGAAAGGAAGTATCTAGAGGAAACGTGCATACCTGAGAATTCTTTATAAGGATTTCAAAGGTGTGTGAAGTTTGCCTAATGCCTAAAGTGACTATTAATATTGAAGTATTGCCTTGTTTGTGATTTGGTATATGTAAAGCCTGAACAGTGAATGGACAAGCGAAGGCGCTTATATCCCGAGATCGGTGCCTTTACCTCAGGGGCCTAGAGCAACCGCTCTGTCGCAATTTGGTAGAGCCGGCCCTTGGTACATAACCCTCATGTCATGAAAATAAATAACAGAAAATATATTATAAAAGTCACAGTTTGAATAAATAAATGGCTAGATTGTTGCTCTTTGTTCAACATGGACATAAGGATGTTGTACTGTTACTTATAATATAGTGATACTTTAGCCCTGTATTATATACATCCCACTGCCAGTCACATTACTGCTATACAGAATGAGAGGGGTTAGACCTTAATGCAACACGCTGGCCTTGTGCAGGTTTACAGACTTCACATACATTTGAAACTCTTATGGAGAACTTCTCATGTTTCCTTCACCGTTAAAGGAATCGATAATACACACGTAACTTAGATAAGTCAGAGGTACATGATCAAGGGAGTCGTTTCGAACCTGAGACTTTCGTCTCGACAGTCAATGCCACTCCTCACTGAGCTATCGCTACTTATAATAAAGTATATAATTTAGTAAGTATATTGTGTGTATATGCAGATGTACCTCCCTGAAAATAATTCAAGCAGCGCAAATGAACCGTGTGCTTAAACACCTCCGGAAGTTGTATCATCATAATTGCAATATTTTGTTTATATTTCAGGAAGCTTCTAAGGAGGAGCAGATTGAGGGCCTAGTGAAGAATGTCAAGTGGCAGATGTCATCTGATCGTAAGGTTGGTCCACTCAAGCAGCTACAGGGGCTCATTTGGAAGCAAGGCTACGATAAGGGTGACATTAAGGGCCAGTGAGTATTTTTTAGGAATTTATAGATTTGCTTTGTTTTTACATGGTTGTTTTTACTGGCTGGACAGTGGACATATTAAAAAATCTTTCATATTCAGTATTCGATTCTCTCCAAATGTCTAAAAAATTACCTTAAATTGATCCAATATTAGAAAAGACCCTATTTGAAATTTTATATATAATATAATATGAAATGTTGTTTTTCGCACAGTCAGTACTATCGCAGCCACGCCCCGCCCTTACCTACACTGCGAGGTGGCAGTAACTTACGTATCGGCGTCCCTATTTTTTGTTTTTGCCTGGCGTGACCAGGGTACACCTCGTACCATAGATTTGAGGGTATTTTGTATATGTACAGTATTTGTTGAGTGCTAGAACCACGTTGCTGAAAGTTTTGTCTACACCATGAATGGGCCGGCTCATCCGGGTCATTACCACTATCTCACAGGAAACCGGCGTAAAGTAGCAGCTTGCTGCTGCGTTTGGCCCCACACTAGGTTAACCTATCTTGTGTTTATAGGCAAGATAGATCCTATGAAGGGACTTGCGGTCCCACAACATCCAAATCTGAAACAAATCTTTGCGGCTCACACAACCATTTGTTTGAATGCGAGAATCGAACCCAAAGCCTCTTATTTCACAGCCGCCTATTCGCCTGTTACGCCATGGAGGCTGTCTTAAATAATAAAATAAATACACCCAACAGTCACACACATAGTTCTGTCCCCACACTAGGTAAACCTGTATCGTGGGTATCAGGGAAACTACGAGGGAATTGCGGTCCTACAACACCCAGACCCGAAACAAGTTTTTGTGGATCACACAAATATTTGTCTCAGTGCGGGAATCGAACCCACGACCTCTCGCTTCTCAGCCGGCTACTCGTTGCGCCACAGAGGCTGTCATAATTAGAATTATTTTTCAAATAAAATATGTCTATTACAGCGTGTATGATGACGTCCTTCCGGCTCTCGAGCAATGGCGCTCTGTGGAGGGGCACAAGATCTATATTTATTCATCCGGCTCAGTCCAAGCTCAGAAACTCCTGTTTGCAATGTCTTCCGCTGGTGACTTGTTGCCGTATATCGACGGACATTTCGACACCGCTGTTGGCGCGAAGCAAGAAGCGGCCAGCTATAAAGCTATAGCTGAAAAAATCGAATGTAAAGTCGACGAGATATTATTCTTGACCGATATTGTAAAAGGTAAGGCTTGTTATGAATACCTTAATTTTGCGGTCCGGCATGGCGGTAACGACTACCGTCTCCCGACTGAGCGTCAACAATTAATATCTCACGTCTCGGGGTGACGAGCGCATTGTAGTGTCATAGATTACTCTCTTATTCAAAGTTCTGGGTGGTGTTGCTGCTTTTTATGAGCAGTGACTTTTACAATCAGGCAAGGGACCTGCACGTCTCATCATTCTGGAGAAAAAAATAGGTTTCAAAGCATCCACGTTGACACACTTCGTCAAAGCGAGGCGATTTCCACTTGTTGATGAAGTGTAGTCCTATGATTAAAGTACATAAATGCATTTCGGCAATCTTCGTGTATTTCGACAATACGCACCCATGATGCGGGGTGATCTAATAGAGACCTGTTACAAAATTAAATTATTTCCTGAGTACCTGACCTGACACAGATGATCTGATACTTCTTGCATAAAAATAACCTAGCTGTTGAAAATCTCCGAAACACAAAGATCTTTCCAATTGGCTGATTAGATTTTCTTCAAACATAGCTAAGAACCGTCTTGAACAAACCAACATTCAATTAAAAAAACTTGCCAAATCGGTTCATTCGGTTAGCCACTACATGTCACATGTAGACAAGTAAAGGGGTCAAATTTACCAAGTATACAACTGTGTACATACATACACTATAGGGGTTCAAAAAAGGAATATTTGCGAAGCGTTTAACTTACAATAGAACATGTTGTATGGCAGAGGCGGAGGCTTGTCGTGCGGCCGGCCTGCACGCGGCGCTGGTCAGCCGCGAGGGTAATGCGCCACTACCGACCGAAGCCACCGCCGCATACCCCGTGCTGCACACTTTCGCCCAACTCACCGCCACCAACAAGCGCAAGCCCGACATCCAGGTGCTATGATCACGTCTACCCACACACATTCACACCTACGTATAGCGCTTCATGCATGCAATCGTAGTCTGTACTCTACCGCTGTAGTCTACCGCTAGTAGTCAACAGGTGAGTTGCCAGTTTGCGGGTATGGGCTTTTGTCTAGTGATATTTAGGCACTTGTCACACTGCGTACGAGTAACGTGGCGATCGAATATTTTTTCGCTTAAGAAATGTATACATAATAGGTGTATGGTTTCCTATTGATAAAATAGATATAATGTTTAATTTATGATTGACTCCCACCACTTGTTTCTTGCGACGACAAGAACTATCAGAGAGAAAATCGCTCAGCAATAAAATAATCTAACTACTCACTTGTTCCCCGTTATTTGCCGGCTCGTTACACGTTTGTTGCCGAATTACCACAAGCTACTCGTCGGCTGTGGGACAAGTGCCTTATATCCTTAATTGTCCGAAAATGTTACGTTTATTTAAGTATATGCAAACTCATGCAGTAGTTTATTGCCAAAAGCTTGAATTTTCTACAAGTAATAAGTGACCTTGCTGCAGAAGCATTCTTTAAATACTGGGCTGCTACTACATATACTTTTATAATACTAGCTGTTGCCCGCGGCTCCGCCCGCGTGAATGTCTATTTCCAGGATTAAAGTAGTCTAGTCGCATCAAGAAATAATAATATCGCTATAAAAAAAATAGGGGTTGATCGTAGAGGGTTGAAAATTTAGGGTCGTATGTATTTTTAATGCTGTATCATAAAAAAAATTTTTTTTTTTGTCTAAACATATTTGCGGTGGACTACCCTTAACATTTAGGGGGATGAAAAATAGATGTTAGCCGATTCTCAGACTTACCCGATATGCACACAAAATTTCATACAAATCGGTCCAGCCGTTTCGGAGTATGGGAACGAACATTGTGACACGAGAATTTTATATATAAGAAGATTATCTTACATATAGAATAAACATAAGAGGCAATGTTAAACAATCAACATCTTTTTACTTAAATGTGTGCATAAGTACGCACTTTTTTATTTGTTTTAATTTTTGTTCAGTTTAACATTTGTGGCTACAGAACGAACTGATAGAAATATTCAATTATTTTGTTTTTAATTTGTACAGTTCATATGGAAGAGAAGAATATTCCTATTAAGATTAAGTATTTCTTAAGCAGATTGAATGACGATTACTAACTGATCATGATTGCAAGATTTTTACACCCATATAATATATTATAAATTGCGATTCAGTTCTGCGGAAAATGATTACCGCACGTGCCATTTATTGTGTATATTTCAATTTGCCAAATTATTTAATTAAGACATGAATGAAAAGCCACAGCATAAGAGAGCAATCCGGTTGACTGATGTAGGAAAATTAATGTGGAAATTGTAGGTCGACCAAAATATATATTATTTTTTGTTAGTGTTTTATAGATTACCTATTTCACTTCATTTCGTCGGAAGGGTCTAGTATATGATAATCTTTGAACTGATGCGCCACCTTCAAGTGTTGTGTTCAATCCAAAAAAAATATCATATAGATAGTTTGATTAATTCATGCAAGCGTTGCTATGTCTGCGTAAGCGTGTAAATTTGGCTTTGATTTGTGGCAGTGATGCGTCAACCGTTCTATAAAAGATGCGCAAAATAGCTTGACCAGCATGAAGCCTAGCCACGAGAGGGGTCACGGTTATTGTTTTCAGATTTTAAAGGGTGATGGGAGGCGTAGAAGGCGGGTGAAGTGACTAACTTCAGCACGGTCAAGTTATTTCGCACCTATTGTACTTATTGATATACCTATATATGCACACTGTCATTGTGCCCCTAAAAACACATCCTGCTCACATAGCACCGCAAGCACATATGAATTGATCTATTTATACAAATAATTTAATCTGCATTTAAAATACATCTGAATAAAGCAGTTACAACGTAAAACAAAATACAGTAGGATCTAAAGCTAGTAAATAGTTAGGCATGGTTAAATGAGATATGTAATATACAAAAGTTATATTTACGTTTGTTATATATTTTTGAAATAAAACATTACAATGATCATAATTGTTATTTCTTTTTCCTGGTTTTATTCTGTATATCTAACAAAATATCTTTAATGAAGATTACGTGTTTTTTTGTTGTTAGATGTACAGTATAAATAAAACTACATTGTATAATTTCACTAGCATGAAGTCTTGAGAAGTTGTAATTATATAATAAATGGTTGTATTTAGATATTTGGTTAATTATTTCACATGTTGATATATGTGCGTGTGCTTGTAAATATTGTTTTGATTTATGTCACAGTAACACGTCGCCATCAGATACATAATTTAGGTCAGTAGCGATGGGCACAAATTAGATTGTCTACACATCAGCACACATAGCAGGATGTGCAAAAAGTGTTTGAATCTTTTATATACCAAATATTCAAAAATGATGTATTAGTAAAAATATGTTTGAGGGGTTTGTCTTATGAAAAAGGTAACAACTATGCTGTATTTTGTGTTGTTTGTGCAATGGCATTTCCTAATATTTATTCAGGTGATGGTAATAAATTATCCTATCGCATTTACTTCAACTGTACCATATGAAATACAGAATGCATATAGGTAATATAGCCGGAATTCGGCAAGTTATACTGCATATTTTAATTAATGTATATTTATCTGATTTACGTATTTGCTTTTGTATTTTAACAGGCGTTGTTTTTTTTGTTGTAAAAGTTCCAGTAGTTTTAGTATTGTATAGTGTGCAGATAATTAACCTTTATGTAAAACTATTTCAGGATGAGCAACCAGCTAAAGTACCTAAGACTGAAGTTGAAGGCGACGTCAAATCCATTGCTGAAGAGACCGCTGATAAAGCACCCGAGATTTCCGAGAAAGCAACTGAGCCAGAGCCCGAGAAAATGGAAGTGGAAAATATACCTGTCGATGTCAAAGAAAGCAAACCAGAGGTTGCAGAAGCAGCCCCCGTAGTAGCCCCTGCCCAAGTGGAGACAATGCTTAAAGAAGTTGGTAATAAAAATGAAGTTGTTGATATACCCGTAGTGGAAATGAAACCAGTGGTAGAGGAAGCCGCAGAAAAGACTGAGAAAAAAGAGGTTGAGAAGATGGAAACAGAACCCATCGAAAAGAAAGAAGATAAATCTTCTGAGTTAAAAGCAGATGAGGAGAAAGACAAAGTTGACAATAAGAATGGTGAAGAATCGGTCCCTGTCGCTGAAAAGACCCTTCCAACAGTTATTACCGAAATAGAGGAAATAACTGACGATAAGCAAACACTTAGCGAAGTTGCTGAAATAATTGAAGATATCAAACCGGTGGTTGAAGAGCCCACCGCCGCTGAAGATATTGAAGACCTTAAAAATGTTGGTGAGGTATTAGAAAAAGAGTGTGATGAGATTTTATCAAAGGTCCAGGATGTTACTAATTTGGATAATATCCCCTTAAAACCCCTACTCAATCCTATTGCAGAAGAAACTATGGAAACTGAAAATATTGACTCAAATGATATTGTTGATAGAATTTTAGACACGGAAATGGAGTTAGGTATGAAACCATCTGAAGATATTCCAGTTACTACGAAACCATGTGAGGAAATAAAACCATGTGATGACATCCCATGTGAAAATATGAAACCATGTGAAGATAGCCTAGTTAATACTGAAGTAGCTAAAACGGCCGAAGTCAAAGCGGATACGGACGAAAAATGTAAGAAAGCAGAACCAGATGCCGAGGTTAAGGAAATTAAACCCACAGATAAAGTAACAGAAGAAAAGAAGGAAGAGGCAAAAGAAACAGAAACTGTTAAATCTACAGTCATGCCAGATGATAAAACTAATGAAAAGGAGGAAGACAAATCAGAACCTGTAGTAGAGAGTCAAACATGTTCGGACAAAAAGAAACCTGAAGCAGGGAACAAGAAAACGACACCAGAGGAAACTACAATGGACACAGAAGCGAACATAGAAGAAAGTAAAGCAAACACAGACGAAAGTAAAACAGTTGAAAAGTGTGAAGTAGAAGACAGCGTAGAAGCGAAAAAAACGGACGCAGAATTACCTGAAAGTGTAAATAAAGAATTACCTGTACAAAGTTCAACCGAAAAAGATGTACCCGAAAAAAAGGAAGTTAGCACTGAAGAGGTCAAAGCGGACAGCAAAGTAACGGACACACAAATTAACGGTAACTCAACAAACGGTGATACTGCAACAGTGAACTTAAACGGAGATGCCAGTAAGGACGAAGAATTAAACTCCCGGCTATCAGTTGAAAATGGCAAAGAAACAGTGAACGGTTCAAATGGCGATTCAGTTGAAGAAAAAGGCCAAGGCGATAATAAAGTTGAATCAGGTGTGTCGGATATTAAAGTGAAGACCGTTGCCACGGACGCGTCCCCCAGTGATCCAATAGAGCAACCCACGGAAGCATAAAATATTTTTGTGAGTATTGTTATTTACTCTGTGCTTTTAACAGACTTTAAAAAAGGAGTAGTTTCTCAATTGGACTGTATTTTTGTATGGCTGTTAAGCAATATCTCCACCAAATTGGACCAATATTGATGATTATTTTGGAATTCGAATTTGATTAAAGTTGGTCTCATAATAAATTTGGTCAACATCTGATGATGAAGTATAAGAGGGCAATCTGCATCGCGATTTAGATTTAAAGTGTTGATTTTTTAAGTTTGTTACCTATAATTCCAGTTTTTTTTAATTCGACTGGTACGAGGCTATTTTCCGCTATACTTCACCACAGACAGTGGCTTTGCTGTGAGGATAACGTTACAGATGATTGTAAAGAGGCAAACATTTATTTAGTTTTGTCAAGGTTATATTTTTTTAATAATGTGCCATGTTACTTTGAATGCTTTTATATTTTTGGTTCCCACTGCAACCACAGTAATTCATATGTAGTGTCCACTCAACAATTACATAAACCATAGACAAGGATCACATTGTAAAATATTGTAAATTGAAAAAACTCTTCCAAAGTGCAAGAGCAAAAGCACTTTAGTGATCAGGAAACAGGCACTAAATTGCTTTTGTGACAGCAGTTAAAAAAATATGGTACATTTTGTCTTCATACAAATGGACAACTTGTCTCTCTCTCTTCCAAGCTTTAATCTCACATGGTGGTGGGGTCAGCTTTCCTCGTCTTTTTCCTCCACTCCGCCCTGTCTGGGATTCTTCCTCGGAGACTTTGCACTCTATGAGGTCTTTTTGACCACGTCGCTCTACTTAGTTTTAGGACTTCCTCTGGTTCTCTTGTAGGGCATGGATAGATTTAGTTCTTAGTTACATGTAATCAGGTTGCTTCCGCTTTATATGGCGAAATCACCTAAACCTACTTACTCTCCTGAACCTTGTCCGCGATATCACGCACGCCAAGACGTACTACCCCACACGTACTAGTTTTGCTTATCGTTCAGCCTCTTAACGCGGCAGATCCATCTCAGCATTTTCATTTCGGTGATTTGCAAAGGTCTGACTTGGGTTTTAGCGGCCCAAATTGGAATACTTGCCTCATCTACTTAAATCTATATATGTACGAAAAGTATTGTCTACCTTCCTGTGGGTTCACCACATTCTAATGGTGTAAAAACACGATGAGGCGATAAAATATATCCAGTATAAATAACTCTACAGAATGCCTCTTCTGGTGTAAGCCCAAGCCAAAGCTTGATTCATTTCTCCATCATTTATATTCTGTTGAAATACTCTGGAACTATGGCACAAATGTTTAGAAACTCAAAAAATACCTGTCCTATAATATTAATTTTATTGATTTAAAGAGAGTGTACTGTGTATTATATTAAAAATGAAAACTAAAAATACACGCTGAATTAGCGCCAGACATAAAAAAAGACTGCCTCGGTGGCGCAGTTGTAATGCAAGCGTTACGACTGAGGCTGACGCTGAGGTCTCGGGTTCGATTCCCGGGTTGGGTAAAAGTGATATTGGGTTTTTATATTACGAAAAGCTCAGTATCAGCCCGGCGACTGGAATTTGTGCCCGGTATGGCGATAGGCTCGCCCCCTATCACATCATGGGACGGAGATACACTCGGCGAAATTTGGGTGTAGTGTTTACACCTCTGCCTACCCCTTCGGGCATTACAGGCGTGAGTGCGTACATGCGTACATAATATTAGGGATCCATGAGAAAATCAGCTAATATTATTATTTAGCACGTTATACGTCTGCAATGTTTACAAGGTACTGGTGGTAGGTCCCTCGAATGCGAACTTTCTGTGGTTGATACCACCGCTTTGTCTATTTCTGCTGTCAAGGTGAGAGCGCAATCCTGTGCCATGCAGTGCTTTATAATTCAAAGTGCTGTGTGGCGGTGCTTTTGTTTATGTGCAGTCGTGGCGCTTACCATCAGGCGAGCGATCAGCTCGTCAAGTCATTCAAGCAAATAAAATAAAAAAATCATACGACGTCTATTAAAAATGTTAAGTGGCTAAATAAGATAAAGGATCGTTGAGAACTTCGCTCTTATATTGGTAACTTTGCCTTAAATTGGATTGTAAAGGTGGTTAATTGAATCGACGCTGCATTTCATCGTTATTGTCTTCCAGTGTCGGACGATCGGAACAGCAGGGCGTCGCAGCGTTGTTTCACTTCAGAAGAATGACAAGACTGAGGTTGCTTCCACGCTAATTGACATCACTTCCTAGTTTATACGTGTATTGAAATTCCATTGTGTACTGTTTGCGGTGACGGTTGGTGTACACTGAAGACTCCGAAGAAATTTGTACATGCACAAAATTAATGTCCGGATTGCATAGCATATTATTTGTCTGCCATGTCTATCAGTTCGTCTTTGTGTTTAATCTGTGACTGTGTCGTGATTCTCCTCGTATATAAGAAAATGTCGTTAATTGTAGGTTAAAAAGAACTTAATGCACTGTAGAAGGGTGCGGCAAATAATATTTTGTGTTTAATAAAAGACTCTCTATGTGTGACTGTTGTCCAATATTATTAACATTACAGTATTATGGAAGAAGATTTATTAGGTGCGTACAAAATAGCGATAATGTTGAATGATCAGAGTAAACTGATTATCCTACAAAGTTGCATTTAGTATTTCGTTCCGATGTTAATTTCAATCGGTTAGTTTTTAAGATTCATCAGTAACACTAAGACATTCCTAATGTAATATTACTCTGGTCTATTTGATATTAGAGCTATTGAAAAAGTATTTTTTTTTTGTATCATCTCATTTTGGTGCTTTAAATTTGCTGATCATACGTGCCAATAATTGAGCGAAATTTTGTGAGTGCTTTTTAGATATGCTGTAAGATTATTAGGATTTAGCAAACTCGATTCGGTCTCGGAAAAGTTAATTAGAAGATATTCGAAATATATCATATTATAAAATATTCTTTAGTGTTTAGTGTAAATGTGCGATCTGTTGGTTGTAAAACGTGAATTCCCCACCGCGAGGCTAACAGTGTGTGTTTTCCGTCACCGACTTTCGTATTTGACTTAGGTAAGTTCTATTCGTAAGTATTAACTGTATTGTGATTCTTAATTATCGTATATGTATTACTCGATTTTCTTAAATCCACTGCCAAACACTCGTATTTTCATTCGCAGTCGATCTACAGACTGGTTATGACAGTTCCAGACGGAAACTTATGAATATCATATTTCAAACAACATTGTCTAAAACTCAACAAATGTTGATGCGTCGTATAGATCTGGAACACGCGGTACTGTGATAATCGACACGATAAAGACTGTTTTATTTTTTATTTAATTTTTTGGAAATCGTTTTCTGGGCTGTGTTTAGGTTTATATTGGGCGAAGAGCGACAAGCATTGTGTTATGAGAATCAAAGTGGGAAAAATATACCCCAAGTTGGTCGTAAATGAATAACTAAGAAATTTAAATTTGATCCAGTGACCGAATAATTTTAATCTTAAAATGCGACTAGGATTCACGGATCAGCGATCGAAATTCTTTGTATCGCGAAGAAGGACATCAATATAAATATTTATTCATGAATGTTTTGACAAAATATATTAATTTATTCCTAAGTCATTTCTCTTTAATTAGAAATATAGTAAAGTGTGAATTTATTACTTTCTCGATTTATGACTGCAATTATTTATTTATTCATATAATTTTCTACGTGACATTGGTCGACTGTATATTATTTGTAAGCTGTAAACGTTCCTGTGTTAGCTATAAGGCCAAAACTGTTGTGTTCAGCGAGTCGGAAATTCAATAGAACAACTTCGGATGAAAATACGAGCCTCTTCGTTTAGACTGATTTTTTACTTTTCATACTTTATCTTGGCTCGATCATAATCCCTGAATTGAAAATTACCCTTCGTGTCGTCATAGGGTAATAGACGATCAAATTACAGTACTACAAATAAAGTTATGCACTTCGGCAATCTTTTTACGAATATGCAACCAATTTCCGACCGTCCGCTCTTGGTCACATCACTAGATAAGTGTTAGTGCATCATCTAATTTTGTAACAGGTATATATTGAATCATCATCATCATATTATGTACATAATTAATTTCAAAATAGACTGAAGATTGCCGAAGCGCATAGCTTCATGAAATATATCTGAAGCAGGGATAATGAATGGGTCTGAGAGGTGCCCTAACAACTAAGTAAAGCATACATCACTTCAGTTGGTACATTTTATTGTAAAAATGAACAAGAAATCTCAAAAGCAATTGAAATGTATTAGTTTTAACTGTCACCACTAATGACGTTAAAATATAATGGATGTAGAATTTTTCTACTGCTATTTTATTTATACTCCAAATGAAAACCTGTGCATGGCGAATGTGTTGAATTTTCAATAAATGATTTTCAGACAGCTATTTTGAAATTTAAGACCAAGAATTTGGCGGGAGACTCGATATTAACTTGTAAGTTGTGATACATAATATAAAGTGATCTCAATATAATTAGAGGTTTAGTTTAGATTTAATAAGAAAGCGAGTAGAAGACAGAAAAAAACTTATTGAATAATATGCTCATTCAATGCACTTCTAAGAACGTACTTATATTGAAATGTGTAGTGCACAGAGCATTATGGAAATATTAAACTTGAGGCAAATGCAATGCTATCCTGAAAATATACATTTATTTTTAAATAAGAGGCGTCCTAATTTCACCATAAATAAAATAAAACCGTTACAAGTTATAGGTCCTAAAACCCATATCTTAATAGAAAGATAATTCAACTCATTCTTGCATGTCTTGTAATATAAAATATGACTTAAATTAAATTGAAAATAACCTCTTTCCAAACCTGTGTTCTGTGACGGGGTCGTTACCACTGTCTCAGAAAACCGACGTAAAGTAGCTAAGTTTGCTGCAGCGTTTCGTACGGTGAGGGATATATCTGAAGTCGGATTTTTCGAAGCTTGTTATAAACGCACGGCAATGTGTTTGCTACTAGTATGCTAGTAGCTCCTATGTTGGATTGTATGCATTTCTCTCCATATAATGAAGAAGGAGACTCATTCCATTCCTAGAAACTGGCATGCCATCTGTACGCTACAGGTATGATGGGCTTTATTCAAGTTAGTCTTGTGTGAATCGATCACCAGCTTTGATCAGAGTTACTGTTAACATTTAATGTTTTAATTTTCCATTAGCCTACGAACTTTAGCTGCTTACAGCGACTGTCACCGTAGCGACTGCTATCGCAAGTTCATCGCAGCCACTTATCGGGAGACTGATCGACCGAAGCGAGTGGAGAGAGTTGACGACAGTAGGTAGCTGTTTTCTGTTAGCTCACTCGTATTGATTATCCAATCCAAAAGGGTCAATTTCCACAACTGCCTAAATTATTAGTGAATTACATAAATATTATTGTTGAAGCAATGACTTCAATATAGACTACTAGACCGACTGTGTGGTACATAGAAAGTGCAACTAAGTTACTGATCGTAACTCCATACTACCATCCACAGAACAATTTTACTCTAGGGAGCTACCATATCTTAGTCATAACCTAGAACCTCTCTCCCATTCGCTGTCTGTCAATTGTCAAACTCCCGCGTTATGTGACGCAATTTTACTTTTAAACAGTTCGTCCGTTTCTATTATACATTAAAGTCTTTGCATTGAAGATACTATTGATATACCATATTTATAATTAATTATATTAGCTTAAGTAGCCCCGGATCGAGGCGGTAAAGCAAAATCAGACGGTAATTTACAGGGGTGCCAAATGGAAGCATGCATGTTGTGTTCCGGTTTGAAGGACATTAAATGCAGTGAAATTACTGGGCATTATGAGACTTAACAACATGTCAACAAATGTCTTGGGGTGATGAGCGTAGTCCAGGTGGCACGCAGTGCTTTGTAATTCGAAGTACTGTGTGGCGTTGCTTCTGTTTATGGGCAGGCGCTGCGCTTACCATCAGGCAAGCAACCTGCTCGACTCGTCATTCAAGCTAATAAAAAAGAAAGATATTGGTCATATATCATGAAACGCTACCTAAATACATTTAGCGAGGAGAGGTGCCCATGTCAAGTTTTGTCCAGCGTAGATCCAGTGCTGAGTGTCCCTACCAAGTTAATTAAAATATAGGTATTCCGTACATACTGTAAATTTCTAATTCAATACTTATTTTAGTAGAGAGTAGGTAGGTATTTCTTGATTGATAAGGTCAGCACTCGGCAGTGAAGCGAATTCGGCACAAGCGGGTAGTTGAATCGGGCGAGGTGATGCGGAGGTTATGAATACAAAAGGTATAGAATGCGCAGCATTGCGGTCGGGGAACGGAACGTCGCGGACATGAACCGGCGCGACTCGCCGGACTCTATTCTGGCATCGACGTTCGACATACGGCTGCCGCGCCGCTCTACATTCGTGATCAAACATCGGTACATTCCCGTTAAGTATTAGTGAGACCCTTTTTTAAATATAGGTGAGTACTACAAAAATAATATGAACACATGTATTGTTAAACTTAATTTTAAGTGTTTGTTGTAGAATTTAGGTATAAGAAATACCTACTTATAGGTATAACTACAGTTTCCGTTAATTAGGGGGTACAAAAAGTCCGAGTAACATTTTTCCTGAGGATCTTTGATAATAATTGATCTTTAACGAACGTCAAAAACAGTAAAGTGCATAACTTTAATTATTGTAGTACTGTACACAGTACTGATATAATATGAATTATCCAGCGTATTGTGTAAGCCAGTGTAAGTAGGCCACGAACATCTTAAGCCCAAAGCCAACCTCATCTGCACGTGGTATTAAAGGACGCGGCAATGGCGAAGCCTGGCTCCCGTTGTGGGTTGTGGGGGTCAAACTGCGGGTCGCCCCACATAATACCAAATCCACCGTTTAATCATGATTGGAAGGCGGACCCTGGTATTGGGCCGGGATAACGCCAGGCAGATAGAAAGATTGTGTAAGCAAGCGCGCCCGCGCCATGTCTCACGGTTACAATAATAGCCGCCGGACGTGCGCTGACGTCAAGGATTGTTGTGCACGCGCAGTCCGACGCGGCGCTCGGTGGCTCTGAATCACACGGCGATGTGTCACCACTCACCAGCGACGCCGACGCCCAACGTTCGCGACGCCGCTGTTTACGATCTACTCCCGCCGAGATAATAACAATTTCTCGGAATTCACCGATTGCTACGAATATGGACAATTCGTTTATTAAATAAATGAAATGCGGGTAGGTTTTAAATGTCATTTAATGACTGTAATCATTTGTAGTAATACCAGCCAAGCTAGGATAGCACCTATAGGTACAGTTCAACCAATGTGTTTGGAGTTTTCTTGTTACTGATAGGATTTAAGATGAAATAATGCCACACAATACACATTATTATAGTTCTTTTGCCTAGTTGCCTAGTTGCCTCATCATATTACGACAGAATGGAACGGGAAAGCCGTGTCCAGGTCGCATTTTCAAATAATACGGGAATATTTTTAGAATTTTGAAAATGGCACATCGGCGACGTCTCTTCCGTTCCGTTTCGTCGTAGCGTCGCGGGTTCCTAAATATATGTAATATCTAAGAAACAGTAATCATTTCCAAACAGTGGGTAGTTCAAATTATGTACCATAAACTCGCGGACAAGCGTAATGGGTCATACGGTTATCGGCGAGAAATAATCTACAATAAAAATAAGCATAATTAGCTAAGGATTTTAGCATCACAAATCTTAAAAGATTACGTACACAGCGAATAAAAATGAGCGAACGACGAACGAGTGGCGGTTGTGTAGCAACCGGTACGTCGTGGTCGGTCGACTGGCTGACTTGTATTTTTATGTAACTTGTTAGGTACTCCGGCAGTTGCGCCACGCTCGCGCTCGACGCTTGGATCGAATCTACATCAAGAAGTTTGCTGTGCCGAATCATTTGAGGAAAACTGAACCGCTTTTGGAGGACGTTGGTTGAGATTGACTGGTTTGACTTTTGAGCTTTTGGCGCTGGCCGCTGTGTGATGATTGTATTCTTATCTATCATCATAATCACTATCACCCATGAATAACCAAAATACCAGAGGTATTGGCACTTACGTGTGTGGACAGTCTTACTTAGTTCACACAAATACGCGAACAAACATATATGATGCCAAACACATCGCGCCATTGCCGCACGCATCATTTTTTCTTATTGCTAATTGCTGTCGAATCTGCAAAAATATTATCCGAAATTAAAAACTGCACATCTCTGGCGATCATAGATGCTCACCGGAGGAAATCGACCATCTTATTAGGACACCTTTAAGTCAATGCGTGAACTTGCGATGATCGGATTGTGTATTATCGCGATAGTCGCTACATCGTGCTTTATTTGAAATAATGTCTTAGGATTGAGAGAGGCGATTGATTGGGCCTCCAACAGTTTCTCTGATCGTAAAAAAAGCAATAGCAACTTGACGTCAGTTTACTGTGATACACTGGTTTAGCCGGCACTGTGGACAAAATAGAATACAGCACGGCTCTATATATGGGCATCACCAAGGAGGGCGACGGGGACATCTACCCATAGAGTCTCTATTTTTTATTATATGCCATTTTATGTCGTCCATTTTTCGGGTGGTAGAGCCATACTGTAGACAGTTTTGTCTATAGCACGAATGGGCCGGCCAGGTCGTTACTACTGTCTCATAGAAAACCGAAGTAAAGTAACAGGTTGCTGCTCCGTTTCCTACGGTTAGTGAGATATCCGAAGGCCCAAATTTTCCCAATCCCTTTATTATCCCTTTCCGTTAAGGTCAGCAACGCGCTCATGATTCTTTTGATAGCATGGGTGTTCATGGGCGGTGATCACTTTCCATCAGGTGACCCACTTCGTCGTTTGCCGGCCTATGTTATAAAAAATGATCTCTGCGCTATATGATCGGAAGGCGGACGCCACGGGGTTTTCTACAATTATTCGAATGTGAACTGGGTCAGAAATCCGTGAGTCCAGCATAATCATCCCTCCACTTCATGGGGCTGGGAAGGTATCCATAGTCGCTTGGATAGGAAGTTTTAAATACTTACAATCATTTTCTTATCTTTAGCTGCACAGGATCTTCAATGTACATAAATACATACGCACTTACGCTTGTAACCCCCGAAGGTGTAGGCAGAGGTGTAAACCAGTACACCCATATGACACTTATCTATGTAATTTTTTATAAATTATTATTTATTCAATAATATTACTATTACTTTCTTTAAACTTGCATTTACTTTCCTAGTGATTAGTATGTCTCTTCCAATCCCGGGCAATACATGTGTGATTTTTCGAATGAGAAACTCAAACACATTTTTTTTGTGCCCGATCAGGGAATCGAACCCAGAACTTCACGGTTCTCAGCCTTAGTATGCTGCCATGAGAACAATGAGGAGATCAAGAAAAAATAAATATATATAATCTAATGTTGTAATAGGGCTATACCAGATCATCATCATTACACGTTCGTATAAATAAAAGAAGATTATCGAATCGCATAACTTTAATAGTAGCCTTGCACCTACTAGTATATAGGTATGTGATTGACTTTTGGATAACAAATAACTTTAGTTTTGTTGTATTCCTTCGTAAACATGTTTATCTTCACAAAAGTAGGTAGGTATAAAGTAAACTTTTCATGGAAAAGCTACCGCTGTTGTCTTTAAACATACTCGATGTTTAAAATAATAAGAAATAAGCAAAGACTTTCATGTATACTGCTAGACAAGCTGTGCGGTACAAAGAAATTGCGCACTTTGTTACGGTCAATTAACCGCAACTCATTTAGTCGCCCGCGAGAAAGCGACAAGAGCAGTTGCCGCTTATACAACACAATTTTACTTCTGAACAGCCCAGCCCGTCTATGGTATTAAAGTCTTTGGAAATAAGTAATTATTTAGCGTAGACTAAGCGCCTGTTTCATCACCTTTAAGTAACTGCTACATAATAATACTAGCCCTATATTATACACGTCTCACTACTGGGCACGGACCTCCACAACTGAATGATTCAGTAGTGGAGGTCCTTAGTCCACCACGCTGGCCTAATGCGGGTTGGCAGACTTCACATACTTTCGAAATTCTCATGGAGAACTTCTCAGGTATACAGGTTTCCTCACGATGTTTCCTCCACCTTTAAAACAAACGATAATTAACAATTGATACACACGTAACTTGGAAAATTCAGAAGTGCATGCTCTTGGGGCTGGTTTAGGACCCGCGACTGAGCTATCGCTGCTTACGTTCATATACAAAAGTCATACTCGGACATATACCTACCGAAAGAAAAAAGCCTCTTAGGTACTTTTTAAAAATAACTGTCCTATACGTTAATTGGTGGTAATATTTTACTTGGACATTGATATAGGCCCTTTTATATAGATTTTTTGCATTTAAATTCTTTTTTAATACTAGATGCACCAGTATATAATGGACCGCCTCTATGGCGTAGGCTGTAAAGCGAGAGGCCGCGGGTTCGATTCTCGCACCGAGACAAATGTTTGTTTCGGTCGTAAAAGCTACAAGCCAAATCTTTCTGTAACATATGTTAAAAAAAGTATGTTACGCCGACCCCACTGCGAGTGGAATAAGAGCAGGTGGAAGAGACTATATGTACCAGTAATAAGTTGCTTAAAATAATAATTTAACACATGCATGTCACGTTACAAACTTGAATACGTTATAGTAAACTAACAGATCAAATAAACACTTGTTTAGATTCAAAAATTAAAATTCACGACACTTTTTTCTCCACTAATGCCTCATTTACACAGAGAGAGAGAGTTTCTCATGAAGAAGATCTAGGCGAGAATATGACGGAAATCTCTGGTTTATGCGTTTATAGCGTATGCGATTCTCTCTGTCATTGACGCGGCTTCGAATACGAATTTTTTTGTTATAATCTCATCTCTATCGTAGGATAAACCCACTCCGTGTCAATGAGGCCTCCGTGGCGCAGCGGACGCGTAGTTGGCTGCGAAATGAGAGGCCGCGTGTTCGATTACCACACCGAGAAAAATGTTTGTATTTTGATTTATTTTGTATGATCTACAAAAATTTATTTCGGGTCTGGGTGTTGTGGGACCGCAAGTATTTTGTAATTTCTGATACCTACGACACAGGATAAGCTATATATGAAAAGGACAATGTATATTTGTACTTCCATAACTTTTAGAAATATGTTTTTTTTAAATTAATGACTTATTATAATTACACATACACGTCGAAACTAAATTACTACGCCAAATAATAAATATTAGATGTATCTATCTCACATGTTTTTAATACATTGGTTTATTTTTTCAGTCTAAACCCTCCTAAACCTAACCGAACGCCCGGTTAATAATGCCGACTTGCATAACGATCCTAAGTCGAGATTTACCACTGAACTTATTTACATATTATGCCAAATTTTCATACGATTTGACGTTTCTTACACTGGTTTAGTAGGTAAACTCGATTTAGTTTTAAGTGGGTCTATATCATTAAAGTTATTTTATTGAAACAATAAAAAATATATATGTACTGACAAATTAAATATATTCTGAATTATTAACTTCTTCAAAGAATTTAAATAATAAAATAAATGTGAAATATTTGCCCTTATTCATTCTAAATGTTAAAATTAATCATCACCAACATTGAATAAATGATAACATGACTATGACCATAAAAAATCACTATTCTTATCTAATATTTCTAAGCAACATCCTCTAAGACGGAAAAATCTGCCCGAAACGAAACGCTAATGAAACATAAAAGTGCAACAAAAAATAAACCTAAAATAGTAAACATTCACAAAGTTCTTGTAAATTAAACAGGCATTTTGGCCCATCTTAAGCTAGCAACAAAGAGTTCTAAAACAAGGGTAGCATAATAAGTGGTATAAATGCAGTAGCTCTTTACGGCTTAGGGTCCGATGCGCCGCGTGTCCCTGGTACCCTTGGCCGCCAGTGCCCCGACGCCCTCAGCGCGCCGACCCTAGCGCCCTCCGGTGCCCTTGCGTCCTTGCACACCCTCTGCGCTTATACAGCTAACATACCTACCGCTATCACATAGAACAATTACTGAAAATGCCTAACGTACACACTACACTCACTTAGCTATGACACTATATAAATACTATATAAATATTGTATGTGAAAGAACACTTGACACAGCTATACTTTAGTAAATCATAGTAAACGACCTATATGAAAGGGCGAAGTATTTTCCTTGATTTTATATGGAAAGTGATGTGATAGACAAAATGAAAAGGCCGATAGGATATGCCAGGTAGGAAAGTGGATTACATTCTTAATAGAAGACCTTGTCGGCACTTTTCGTTCAAAATGCCGTGTATCAAAAATGTTTGAAATATAATAATATTTCAGGGTGAGTTACGTAATTGAATAATTGATTTAAAATAAATAAATGAATAAATAAAATGATTTGAATTGAGATCATGAAAGTAATAAATGACAATAATACCTAATATATAATTAAATCAAAATTAATGATTGTATTTCTCCTCTCTCATAACTTTTATTGTACCTATATATTTATATTGTTATCCCTGACTTAGTAAAGTAATTGTAATTATTATTTCCTTCTCCAATAATTATTTTCAATGCATGCTGTGGCTTCTGAAGGTGATGCATTTATCATGTAAGTTCTTGAATGTTATTATATTATTAAGTTACAATGTAATTACCACTGATTGTCCCAAATAATAATAAAAAAAACAAAGTTTTAAACCGTGTATCACTTTGTTTTGTCAATTCGGTCTAATTTGGTCAATAAAAGGTACTGACACGAGTTATTCATTTTAGGTAAGTCAAGTGCAGCAAGTATAAAAATGTTACTGAGAGTAAATTAGTCTCTATGTTAGTTAAGTAATGTTTAGTCCTATAGGAAAAGAAAATAGCTGGCTTTAATTACATACAATGTTAAATGTTGTTGATAGTATTGGAACATATTTTTTGTTGGAACGTGTTATTAATTCTTACATTGTTTATGAAGATGTTGTTATGTGGTAGAGCCATGTTGTAAACAGTTTTGTCTCAAAAATGAATAGGCCGGTTCGACCGGGTTTTTATTAATGTGTCATAGAAAAGTGACGTGAAGTAGCAGCTTGCTGTTGCGTTTCGTACGGTGAGTGAGATATGAGGAGGCCCAAATCCTCTTCCCCTTTCTAATCTCTTAATTATCCTTTTCCTTTATGGTCGGCACCGCGTCCGTGATTTTTCAGGTATTGTGGATGTTCATGGTTGGTGGAGATCACTTAACATCAAGTGACCCACGAGTTCGTGTGCCGGCCTCTGCTATAAAATAAAAATAAAGATCGACGTCTGAATTTTATTTTACATTAATGTTACACTCAAGCTCCGTGCTTCAGTCCACCTTTCTCCTCTTCTAATAAATTCGTATCACAACGGGTTCCGCTTATTCCCACGCAGCTTTCTAATTTTTTCGTTCATTTGACCCGATTTTTACATCCATGTGTCGTTTTCCTATACCTATTATGCGTGAATATTCGTATATACCTAAGCCTTCCGTTTTACGATAATTAAAATATTAAATCCTAATAAATGTTGTATTTTTATAGCAGCAGTCGGCAAACGAGCAACTGGGGCACCTGATGGGAAGTCATCCACCGCCTACGAACACCCACAATATCAGATGAATTATGGATTTGTTGCAGACCTTAAAGGATAGAAATAGCAATCTCCTTAAGATTCGGTATTTCGAGAATACCACCAAGGTGCCAGTTTATCTGGATTTTCTGTGGGACCATGGTACCACCCTCGTTGAGTCGGCCATCTCATGTTGTAGAGAAATTGTTAACAGCTTAGAGACCACTTACTACTTTCAGTGCGTGGAAGATGTAATAATAACTTGTAATGAGCGCTTCTAAGCGCTATTTAATTGCTTACATGATCATTACACGATTTTATTTTTTTATTTTATAATTAATTGCGCATGTAAATATTTCCATTTAGAGAAACACTTGTTGTGTCTGGTGATAATGCTTTGGTATAGTGCTCCTTATATTAATTTGTCATAATGTTTGCACGCTCTTAATTGCAGAGATTTCAGAATGTTCTTATTTGCTCATATCTAAAATGTAGTTTTTATATTATTAGGTACCTGGAATGAATATCTTCTTCTTCTACCTGACCTTATCCCACTCGTAATGGGGTCATGCAATTTAATAACTAAGAATGCTTATACAAAAAGAAAATATTTTTTTTTATAAATATATTTACTCAAAATTTAATTTAATTTCCACGAAATATTGTTATTTATTCCACTGTTTACTATATTGATATAATCAAGATAATGCACGATAATATCCATACCATCATATGTTATGCAGTAGTAAGTATATAAGAGCGTACAGAGTAGGAGTGCTTTAAAATTTCACAGCGTTATATAAAATTTTTGATGCCGAATTTGTGGCGCTCTCCACCAGCGCGCATATCGGCCAGCCTGTACCACGAACGTACAATGTAACACTTTCGACTCGTTTCACGTTGTATGTGTCGATCGCTGGCCATGTTTCGAGTGTCGTGGTAGAGGGGTAGCTGTTTTTCTGATGCGATCACAAACCGGTTGACCATCGGCGTAATGACGAGCGCGCGGCCGTGGTCGTACAGAATCGGTATAGGTAAATGTCGAATGACTACCTACTTTGCATTAATAGAAATAGTTATCACTTTAATAATGCGACGGGCGAAAGATATGTAGGAATTTAATCCCGGACATGATTAGTTGGATGCAAACGCTAATTTGCAAATCTTAATTGTTTTTCCCGGGTTTGTAGATTCGCAAGAAGAGAAAGCAAATGTGGTTTTTAAGTTTGTCGTAAAAACTTTGATACTTAACTGTCCATTCACAGGGCATGAATATAATTGCGTCACCCATTTATAAAAATAAAAGTTAGTGTTAAAAGTTAAAAAATATCGTATGTTTTGAGTTATTACTTTTTATACTCGTCTTGATCCTAATCCGGTTAGGCTAAGTTTCGACTGGTTCTGTTCGTTGAGTTACGTTAATAAAGCCAGTCCGTAAATTGGCATAAATATTCGGGACATTTCTGACGTGGCATTTTGAACGAAGGAATCAAAGCCAGTAGAAAGAAAAGGTGTCAAAAATTCAAAATATTTATTGAATCCATAAAATTATTAAACGGATTTGATATAATGATAATTTAGATGAGAACAACAGTCGACGGTCAACGTCAATATGGGAGTCAACAAACATTAGTTACTAATTCAAAATTACATGTCAAATGGGGTTTTGAAAACTGGCACATACTGAAGAGATGTGGTATTTATTATATGGGGCGACCCTCATATGGGCCGTCTGATCCTCACATCCAGAAATTGCTAGTCTAGAAAATAATATGTTATATATTTCTATAAACTGCGAAACGTGACATCTCGTGGTAGATTTCCGCATCGGTTACTATTGTTGGAATAGTCCCCAAAATATATTGACTGAGCCCCTCTGGCATGAATGGACTGACTCGGCCTAGTGGTTACCACTGTCTCACAGAAAACCAACGTGAAGTAGCAGCTTACTGTTGCGTTCGTACGGTGAGTAAGATATCCGGAGGCTGAAGGCTCCCGTCTCCTTCCTAATTCTATAATTATCCCTTTAAGGTCGGCAACGCGTCTATGATTCTTTTGATATAGTGGATGTTAATGTCTGATGGGGATTACTTATCATCAGTTAATAAGTTATCTATGCTATAAAAAAGGACAAAAAGTGCCATATATGCCAACATCTTGCACAACTTATTGTGCAACCCGCTAACGCGCACTATACCTATATATTATAGTCTATACGTACCGGAGGTATATTAATATGTGTAGTAAAAATTGGCGCGCTTGGTTTCTATACAGATTGTAGGTTCTATACAGATTGTACATGGTCTATGTATATCCATGTCTTGTGGACTAGTTTCAACCGTACCTCATCAATCCCTAAATACAGTTCCTATTCCTGTTTCGAAACTTTCGAGGGTTGAAACCATTTTGGCGCGGCGACGAATTCCAACTTAATAATAAATACACTCACCAGTCACACACCTAGGCCTGCCCCTGCACTAAGTTTACCTGTATCGAGGGTATCAGGAACTACGAGGATCTACTGGTGGGAAGGTACCTGAAACGTTTTTGTACCCAACTGGATAGCGACCACTAAACACAAATATCCATTATAGTGCCTCGTTCCTTCGAGTCGCGTTCCAGGGTCAGGATCAGTTCAGGATCTAAGTACATATATCCATTAAATTCAGGCCGGTATAATTCTGCTAACCGTCGAGGGACTATATATCTCTCAAAGGACGAAATTGTATTTAGGCTGCACTGTACTTAATACCAAGTGCAGTGTAGTTACGTTGCTGTACCAGAAAAAATCTTCCCATCACACACCCAGACTTGAACAACATTAAATACTTCTGTTGTGGATCACACGAAAATTTGTCATGGTACTCACCCATTTCTATAGGGAAGCAGACACTTCTAAACTTGTAAGAGGCATATAGAGTCACGTACAATGACCCGATTTTTTAAGGGCTAAGTGCGGAGAAAAGCTGCTCACCATCAAGATCAAGATCATACGCACTCACGCATGTAATTACCGAAGGGGTAGGCAGAGGTGATTACAACCAGCCACATTGCGCTGAGCGTATCTCCGTCCCATAGTGTGATAGTAGGCGAGTCTATCGCCATACTGGGCACAATTCCAGACTTCAGGATGATACTGAGCATTACGTAATAGAGAAACCCGATATCACTTTTACCCGACCCGGGGATCGAACCCGAGACCTCAGCGTTAGCCTCAGTCGGAACGTGGACGCATTACAACTGCGGCACCAAGGCAGTTCAAGATCAAGAAAAGGCATATAGGGTCTGAAACACCCAGCTAAGCTTGGATGTAGATATATGTATTTATATATGTATGAAATTCTCTTGAGTAGTGGCGGCTGTACACGTCATGAAGATCCAATCATAGTGATTTATTCTTAGATTACCGTTTCGGGTACATCTTAGGGTTCTTTGACTAACCGCGCGTAATAACTTGGCCGGGCTGAAGTTAGTCAATTTATGCGATATTTACGCATCCCGTCACCTCTTAGTTGCTGAAAATAATAGCCTTGACGCCACAAAATAATTTCTGTGTTCTGTGCGTGACGCCACTTTTGACTAACTTCAGGCCGGCTCAGGTATTATCCGCATATTTTAAAGGCCGGTACGGTATTTCCAACCAGTGAGCGTCACTCTAGCGTTCGTCGCGTATTTTTGTAGCCATATTATTAAACGAACATAAAAAGTCTACTTACTGATAAGTTTAATAAAACTTTAAGCGCCTGTTTCACCACCTTTAACTAACATGGTACATCAAATAAAATATGACACCTTCAAATACAAAAATCACTCTCTGAAATATATATACCGGCAGAAAGATGTTTAGTAGGTACTTTTAAAAATAGTTACTTTATACGTTGATTGGTGGATAAATTTTACTCAAACATTGTCAAGAAAAGGCCCTAGATTACCTACAACTGCAATTTAATTTGGCCGACAATGGCGATAGGCATCAACTTCAAAAAACCGCTACACTACTATGATTCATATTATTCGTGACTTAAATATTCATTCATTTCATTATTGTAGTCTTTTTTGGGTTAAAGATAGCTACTGCACGTAATCTTCAATACTAAATCCAAACGGTAATGCTTTTGGAGTTACCTGCTAAAAAGTTCCCCATATTCCCTCTTAGTCATCAGATCTTGATGGTACCACCCTCAAGATTATCAACTACAAAAAACATCAAAATTGATCCATATAGATTCCGGCAAAGATATCGTACCTAGTCGTAACTCACATACAAATACAGGCGAATTAATAACCTCATTCTTTTTTAAGTCAGTTAAAAATAATACGGCTGCCTATCGTGCGACCAGAGCCCACCATCCCTTGCCCTATCGACCGCTTTGTGGCGGGTACGCAGCAGTCACTGGGGTGCGGCGCGGCGGGCCAGGTAGAGTGGCAGCGTAAGTCACATGTCCTCGGCTCGGTTGCTATCAGTTAATCCTTATTCTAAGTTTTTTTATTGCCTTGTTATGCAAACGAGTCAGCGTCTCGCCTGATGGTAAGCGGTCACCGCTGCTCATGGACATCGGCAATGTCAAGCCCTTATCTACCTTTGAAGGAATACTTTTTTGAAGCCTCATTTAAAGGGCAAGTCATAGCGCTCAGGGAACACCGAGGCAGGGATTCCATGTCAGAGCTTGCACGTGCGTGGTACAAATGAATGCTGGAAACGTACCGTGCTAGAAGGGATTGTTTCCAGGTAGTACGGGTGAACTCTACTGCGGTGTTAGGTAATAGATTAAATATCCCGAGAGAATTGGCATCAAGTAAGGATTCGGTGGTAAATCATAAGTCAAGAACTGTCTTGCTACTTGTATAAAATAATGTTGCGTGCACGATAATGGGTGCGTAAGTTAAGTTGATGATGATGGTGGACCTCGACCCAAAAGCCAAGGCGTTTCTGATAGGTAGCAGAGGGTTTATAATAGTTAATTAAATAAATCCCTTTATTAGACTAGTTGCAGCTAACTTGGTGCAGAGATACGGTGAGGTCCTCGGTTCAAATTCGAGGCCAAGTAAACATAATTTGTGTTTGAGTTTTCGATGCGAAATATAACACATGAGTAACAATTGTCTTCTTTTAAATAATAATGGGTAATTGAAATTTTCATTTTCATAAAAAAAAAAAATAATATTATAGTGGATGTATATCCACGATATGTTTATTTATTAGAAGTATTAGTAACAAATAATAAAAAATACAAAAATGAAAACTTAAAGCGGGTGGTACGGAACCCTTGGTGCTCGAGTTCGACTCCTCCTCAAGCCTTACTAATTTCATAGCATAGGTTCGCTAACCAATTATGGAGTTAACTAGACCAATGAGGCGATTAATATGTTGAATACTTTAAAATATAAAATAATTTAGTCAAACGATCGACGTTTTCCCAGGCTGTTTGTGAAAAACAGTTGGCGCCCAAATGAAATGAATGAGATTAACTGTATATCGGCATAGTAGAGCTCCTTATGGAGTATGGGGACTGTCGATAGTTATAATAGTATTATCAATTAACAAAAGTGCTTGTCAAGACATATTTATACGGAGCTTCGGTAAATTTATTAGGTAATAGATTTTATTAATCAAAAAGTATCGATTCGTCATGGAATCAAATTTTTCCAGTTATTTTTCAGTTTGGCGTAGGTTAGATACTAGATTGATTTTTTCTATTGATTGATCATTGAGTGTAGAAAACGAATGAACAAGTTGGTCACCTGATCTGATATGAGACAAACGTTGACCATAGATACCCACAACTCCCGAGGAACGAGGAACTGGGTCGTTGAGGGGTCATGGGTGTTGGACGTATTTGACCGTCGGTAAAGTCACGTGAAAAAACAAAACTGTCCATTCATTATGGTTTTCTGCAGTTCCACCTTACTATTTGCTACAGCATGGCTCAAACAGTAATATACCGTTTGTACCTATCAATTGGAATGTTTAGATAATAAAGCTCGAAGTAAACACCAAACTTGTGCAAAAAACGCAATAATGTTAAATTTAAAATGTACTGTGTGTGGGTAGTTACATCAGCATAATAAACACGAGTGAAAAGAGCGGGAAAGTTCCCCACACCGGCCGCCATATTGAATTGGAATTGCGTTCCATTGTGCGCAGCATTCGGTCGGCAGTCTCGCCACGTGCAGCGCACATCTGCCGAACGGGTGACACTCGCCCCCTTCGGCAACAAATCTCACGTCGACTGCGTTCAACCGCTAGCTCTACATTGCACTCGAAGCGACGGTTGCGCTGCTTCCAAACGCTTCGTAGAACATAAAATAATATGCGTATATTCCATATCTACTTTCGAGAGAATACTTAAAGATAAAATTAAAATAATTTGAGCGAGAGTTCATCTTTGTGTCGAGGTGGAAAAAGTTCTTTTTTTTATTTTATGTTTGTTAAGAAAGCTACATCATTCTTTAATAAATATTTCTAGTACCTAGGATAATTTTTAGTAGGTATTTTTTTAGTATTCCATTAATAAAATGCTTATAAAAATATATAATTGTAAGTATTTTTAAATTAATTACAGGTAGAGCTGCGTGCAAAAGCTAGTACATAAATAATAAAATATTAATATTACATGCAAATTAATATCTTAATTTCTTAAATTATTTATGTACTAGCTTTTGCACGCGGCCCTACCCGCGCGTATGTTTTTTCCAGGATATAAAGTACCTATGTTCTTTCATCCAAATTTGTTCAGTTGTCTAGTCAAAACTCGCAAACATCCAAATGTTCCCATTTATAATATTATTAGGTAACTAAATTGTAGACATATCAATCTAAATAATAAATGATTAACTCAATATTTATAAGCCAGAGCAAAATTAACAGTAAAATAACAACAAAAACACAGCAAAACCGATATTAGTGCGACACCCAGTGCGCATGCGCGGAGTGAGGGTCACCCTCTTCGGCCTCCCCTTCCTATTACGCACTCTATTTAGGGGCTGCTACAAAGAACAACTCCGGCCTATCTATTTTGGTCTCTGGGATATTGTCATAGACAAAGTTATTGGATTCTGAGCGTTCTCGCCAGACCTGCGAAGAAATACGACGATATCAGCGCGGGAAAATAAAATTGGCGGGCGCCTAATGTTCAGGGAACTAGCTCTGACGGTTAATACCTCTGAAGAAAAAGCGATTAATTTAACAGCTAATTATTATTTAAATTGCATATTATATTTTATTATATATTTTTTTATAATTGTATTTACGTTTCCGTTGTACTTTATATAAAGTGGGATTACATTTCATCACAGAATATCGTTGATAACTACTGATAGTGTTTACAAATTAGAGGGAAATATATTTTAAAAAAAGGCATCAATGAACTGTTCATGTGACATATTTCTAAAAATAAAATAACTTATTTTTGTACAATTTCTTCGAGCGATTTTCATGAAATAACTTGGAACATTCATTTTCCCCAGCGGTTCCGCCCATGCCATCCGGCGTGGTCTGTCCAGGCTGGCCACACAGGTACAGTAAATGGACTTGCATGTTTCACAGGAACATCGCATTAAAACCAATCCACTGCATATTGGTTTTCTAAAAACAAACAAGGTACAAACCCCAGGCCACGCAATACTTTAAACATGTACTTAATAAGAAATATTATTTATGTTGCATCTGTGAATTTAACACAATCAAATAGGAAGAAAATACAATTAACAAAATATTTTAAGAGTGGTAGAGCCATGATGTAGATAGTTTTGTGTAAAGCACTAATGGGCCGGGTCGACAGGGTCCATTCCGATGTCTCACAGAAAAACGACATAAAGTAGCAGCTTGTTGCTGTGTTTCGTAAGGTGAGTGAGATATAACCGGAGACTCAGATCCCCTCCCTTCTCAACCCCTTAATTAGCCCTCTCTTTTAAGGTCGGAAAAGCGCCCATGATTCATATGATATTGTGGGCGTACATGGCCGGTGGAGATCACTTACCATAAGATGACCCACTTGCTGGTATGCTGGTATAGGCTATAAGAAAATGTGGTTGTAATATTTGCTACATCCAGTTGAAAAGAGCAACGTTAGAGTTTCGTGCGCTTTCTTCTTTTTCGAATTGGCGGTAGAGTTTTTGACGGAATCTAAACAATGTATAACGTTTTATAAATTCAATAAATATTATGATTTGATTTGATTTGATAATGATCTATGTTCCATTACTGAATATGCTTTATGCTCCGTTCCTAAGAAAGAAATATTGTTAACCGAAATATTGTTAATTGTTAAGAAATAATCCAATTCTAAGAAATTGCTAAATTATAATTAAACAATTAAACTTAATTGCAGCAAGTTCATATTTTGATGTAGGTAATACTCGATTGCACCGACCCAACTGCGAGTGGGATGAGGGAAGTGAAAGAAGAAGACGAATCTTTGGCGTTTTGTACAGTTTTTCTTGTCTACATAATATGCTAAACTTGTTCTGAGGATAGTAAATTATAATTAAGACCATAAACAATTATTTACAAGACTTTTGCGTGTACAAAAATACGATCCGATGATTTCATAAGGAAAGCATTGTTTGTTAGTAAACATTATTTTCTCGATTTCTTTTCGCTGCTACTTTATAAACAGATAATATATGAAGGCGTGCGAGCGTACAACAAGCAACAAGCAAGCACGCAAATTAAAGAAATGTAAATATTAACAACTGTAGGTATATGTTGGCATTTATTCTTCACCATTGGCTTTACTGGTTTACATATAAGGCTTATATTAGAACTGTATTAGAAATACAAGAAAACATAGGAATTTGATTATAGATGCTTCCTTTGCTTTAAGTACCTATATTATTAAGTTATTACTATTGAACTCTAGGAAATTGTTCTACGTCTGTTAAAGTATCTTTGTGTATAATTATTTACTCATTGGGGTCAAAAGGTATGAGAATCCTTGATAGCATATCGTTGAAGTTCTGAGTAATTTGCATCAAATAATTTCATGAAACCGAACTATCGCGATTCGCGAGTTCATTTCTTAAGGAATCAAAAAAATAATACTATTCGGGAATTGTGGCCTTTTATCGAATTGCGAAACTCCTCCATTTTTACCGGTTATTTTTTAATAATTATGTAAAGCCAAGAGGAGTTACAAAGATGTCTTTCAATTTCGCCTTTAAGGGCGGTCGGTATAGTATGTGAAGTCAGCCGCCGACAGCCTCCGTGGTGCAGAGGGCGAGTAGCCGACTGTGAAGCGAGAGGCTGGGGGTTCGATTCCCGGGCTGATGATCTACAAATATTTGTTTCAGGTCTGGGTGTTTTCTCCCTAGAGGTGTTGACGTCAGGCAGGCGGCCGGTTGTAAAACTATAAGCCAAATCTTTATGTAACAAGTTATTAAATAATGTTGCACCGAATCTTCTGCGGGTGGAATAAGGGCAGTTGGACGATGACAGCACGCGGTGTCAGCTATAAGAGTCGTACTTATGCGTGCGATGAAAAATTCATACGAATATGCGACATACCACTATACGGTAACTTCATACTGTTATAGTATCAGCACTTCATTAATGAATCTGTGAGTCCTTCCCAGTAGGTAAAGTAGTAACGTAGGTAAGTTATTTAATACATATAAACGAATTTGTGTAATTTCACTCACTTGTAGGTATATAATATACAGTATACTACGATAAAGATTATGGCGCTTCGAAGTCTTTGAATATTTCAAAAATAAAGAGATGATGATAACCAACTTGTTACTATATTTGAGCCTCGCTCACGCGAGAAGAAAGCACTAGTCCTGGGTCGCTGTCACCGGATACGGTGAAGAGGACAACACACACACCCTATATTTGATTTTAAACATATTTTTCTATTAAGTGACTGACTGGAATGGGATAGCAAGGCATTTATTGTAAATTCGTAGTAATTCGTATAAACCGAACATTGCCAAAGCGCATAATATTATTGAAAGTCACTTTTCCAAGTTTTGACACAAACCTCAATGTATTTCGGGTTGAGTCCACGTGACGATCAACTGTACCACGTGTACCTTATCAGTTGCAGTAACAAGTTTAGTCTGTGGTTGCAAGCGACGGCATTCGGGGTTGCCCCTCGTGAGTAACTCGATGTAGGAAAACACTGCAATAACCAATTATATGATTTACACTGAGTCATGAGGAACTCATAACAGTTTTATGACGTATTAGATATATTTAGCTAGGAGTTGTGGGGTTGTTGTTGTTTACTGTTTGTCTCCCAAATAACAATTTTAGGATAGTTGCCATTTGAAAATTATTTGCCCGGGATTGGTATCTTACCGGATATTTTTTACATTAGTAGGCCACCTGATGGTATGTGATCTTATCCTCCCCCCCTCTCCCAAGAACGTCCATAATACCCAAAGAATCGTAGACGCGTTGCCGTTAATTTATAAATCTATACTAATATTATAAAGCTGAAGAGTTTGTTTGGTTGAACGCGTTAATCTCAGGAATGCTGAGTAGGACATAAAAGAGGCGTTACATTTGTCCCGTACATGACGAATGAATGTAAGAACGGCTCATATGTTTTTGAATTAACTACTTCAAATTTTATGTCGCTTTACTCTGTTACTATTCCCATGACGCTGGCTGCGTGCGCGAAAGAGTGAGAATGAGCGAGTGAGCTTCAAGACGCCTTGCCTCATTTGAAGTAGTACCATGTCCTAGCTCAGTACAAAACGAGGCTACTTTTACAAATTTATTTAAAAATTGTGTCCTACTCAGCACTAGGTCCGAGAAGATCGTCAGGCAGAAACAAAAATTAACGGTTAATACACGATCGACTACCTATATGGGTATATAATACAAAATGGTAGGTTCCTCATATGACCGGCTGGGTTAGTACAACCGCTTTGTCTATTTCTGCCGCCAAGCAACAGTGTGTAAGCACTGTTGTGTTCCAGTTTGAAGGACATTGAATCCAGTGAAATTACTGGACATTATGAGACTTAACACCTTATGTCTTGGGTGACGAGCGCAGCCCAGTGTCATCCAGTGCTTTGTAATTTAAAGTTCTGTGTGGCGTTGTTTCTGTTTATGAGCAGGCGTGGCGTTTACCATCAGACGAGCGATCTGCTCGACTCGTTATTCAAGCTAATAAAAAAAAAAAACTAAACCTATATCCGTTGGGTGGACGACATTCAACAGATCGCAGGGAAGATCGGTGACACAAGGGGAGGAGGCTTATACCCAATGGGTCAATACAGACTGATGATGATGATGATGACACGATTAACCATGCTTCTTATATTGTATAATTGTGGTAGGGATTGCCCTAAAAGAATATTTATATATTTTCGAAACATTTTATGTAAGAAGAAACATAGATAATTAACAAAAGTCGTTACTCAGTTCTAAGACCTTTTGAAGACAAAAAAGAGCTACATCATATTATAAATAAACTTCCGAGTTTGGTCAATGACATGTTTATTTTTATCAATTAAAATAGCAATTTGAATTACTTATGAGTCATGGCCGTAATCTGTAGAAGTATCTTGACGAACAATATTCTATTTTCGCTATAAAATTGTCTTATCGTATAAATTAAATTGTATCATTAAAGTTATTATTAGTAACGATAAATTTGTATCCCAAATATGTAATATTTGATTTGGCGTGGTTGTAATAGGTGGACTAAGAAGATCGAATTACTAATATATTACAGCAGTGTGCGCCGCACACATCGCACACAGGGGCGGCTCAGCCCTGGGCAAGTCTGCACTGCGCTCATCACGCCAATTTAAGTCATATAATACCCAGTAATCTAACTGGCTCAAAACCCTTTGAACTGGAATACTACGGTACTTACATACGGCTTGAAGCCAGATATAGACGAAGCGGTAATACCTAACCAGATGGACAGCGTCATAATCTGTTTACCTTTCAAACTACAATAATTAGGCTATCGTTATCTTATTATTTTGAAATGGTAGCGGCATGCTGTAGACAGCTATGTCTACAGCATGAATGGGTCGGCTGGACCGGTTTACTACCAATGTCTCACAGAAAAACGAAGTAAAATAGCCGCTTGCTGTGTTTCTTCTTGCTACAAACCTAAAATGAATAACCCGTGGCGCAGTGAGCGAGTAGCCGGCTGCGAAGCGAGAGGCCATGGGTTCGATTCCCACACCGAGACAAATGTTTGTGTGATCCACAAATATTGGTCTCGGGTCTGGGTGTTGTGAGACCGCAAGGCCCTTGTAGTTCCTGATACCCACGATACTGGTTAACCTAGTGTGGAGTCAGACCTATGACTCCACACACACGTGACTGTTGTGTGTATTTATTTTATTATATATTATTTATAACGCGTAACATATTACTTTTTTTATAGCATAGGCTGGCAAACGAGTAAGTGGGTCACCTGATGGTAAGTGATTTCCACCGCGTATGTACGTCCACAATACCAATAGTATTCTGGGCGCGTTGGCGACCTTAAAGGAAATGGATAGTTAAGGGATTGGGAAGAGGAGGGGGATTTGGGCTTCCGGATATCTCATTCACCGTACGAAACGCAGTAGAAAGCTGCTACTCTACGCCAGTTTTCTGTGACACAGTGGTAACGACCCGAATGAGCGTGCCCATTCATGCTGTAGACAAATGTGTACAGAGTGGCTCTACGACTCACAAACTTTGAACCTTTGTTACTTTATGAGGGGATATATGTTTTTTTCTATTTTTAATTCTCGTTCGAAAAACAATTATAAAAATGAAGTCATCTACCCTACAAACATTGAAATAATGAAGCCGAGGTCAAAATGCTATCTTAAAGTAATTATTAGAAAGTTGTAGAAGTTAGAAGGTATGTGAAGTCTACCAACCCGCATTACCAACAATATACAAACCAGCATGGTGGACTAAGGCCTGACTCCTTTCATTCAGTAGAGGAGGCTCGTGCCCAGCAGTGGCAAAAAATAAGAAAAAAGGTAAGATTTTAAGTAGTTCAACATTTTCCGATAGTGTGCATAATGTGCTGTATTTTTAATTAAACAAAATTTGAACTCACCTGATTAACCCAATATATATTTTTGTTTTTTTTTATACCATAGCCAACAAATGATAAAGTGGGTAACATGATGGTAAGTGATCTCCACCACCCATGAACGCCTACAAACCCAGAATAGTTATGGCGTATTGTCGACCTTAAAGGAAAGGGATTTGGAAAGGATCCGGTTGCCCAAATCCCCCTCGGATTTGGGAATCCGGATATCTCACTAGCCGTATGAAACACAGCAGCATGCCGGTTGACGCCGGATTTTCTGAGTAACAGTGGTAACAACCCGGTCGAGCTTTTGTAGACAAAATTGTCTACAGCCTGGCTCTACCACTCTGTGAACTTAGTTATCAAATAACGAAATGGAGACTTCACCTCACAACACATTCTGAATATTAAGCCGTATTGTTTTATGAAAATGCAGACTATATTTTTATTTTGTTATTGACGCGCGATATTCTGAAAATGAGCTGCAAATTTTAATAACGTGCCATTTTCCATGTTTGTTGTACACGTGCTGGGAAATCGTATTAATCCATCGATAACTAGGACGCACGGAATACCGTTTTGAATTGACGTTTTGATCCGTCGCGAAAATGGCGGCAATAAATAAAAATAGCTTTTCAATGCGTCTTAATTATTGTATTTACCTTTTAAACTTCAAAAAATTCTAAGAATATCTATTGCAACATTTCATAATTTAATGATGTTAAAATTTATCTCACTTTTTCGGATTATACCTACTATGTTTTGTATTTTTTTTTTGTGTTGGGCTATATCTCGGTGGAATTACCAAGTTGATATTTATTTGTAGGAATAGAAACTTTGGCACTTTTTTCAAAGTCAAGTCAAAGTCAAAATATTCTTTATTTAAATAGCCTTTTCCAAGATCTTTTAAATCGTCAATTATATTGTAGATATACTACTACCGCTTCGGAACGTGTTACAGCTGTGGAGAAGAAGCGGTGCAAGAAACTCCCTCAGCAACTCTGGTCAACAACTCGTGGTCACTCTGGAAAATGTAATAGAATTAAGAAAATTTTACGATGATTTATATCAGTAGAGTTGCAGCGGTGGTGATGATGTCCATTACTGAGGAATGGTACCTGGTTGTTACCTTTTTTGTTGTATTCGCGTGGAAAAACGAGTTAATCGCTACCAACGGTTTTGTTGGACTCACCGGTCTTACAACCCAGCGTCAAGTCACCTGGGGGAGGGATAGAAAATCCAGACGACCGACAGCAGCTTGCTGCTGCGTTTAAAGTACGTACGTACGACGTAAAGTAGCAACTTTACGTCGGTTTTCTGTGAGACAGAGGTAACGACCCGGACGAGCCGGCCCATTCATGCTGTAGACAAAAGTGTCTTCGTTTTCATAATTTTTCAAGGTGAATGATGACGATATGACCACGGCAAGTTTAAATTAATAATAAATTTCATAAACTCGAAGAAATATAAATGTTTAATACCTAGTTTGATATTTTTCATCGTTTATAATAATGATATATTAATCTTGAAAAATGTCTGTACAGGGTAATTATATTATTTTGTGCATACACTAAATGAATAAGACACATAATTTTTTGATTCGACAAAAACCACGACTAATCAATATTACTTATTTTAGTCCCGACACGTTTCGAAAGCTTTTCAGCCTTCGTGGTCACGGGAGAGACAGACTGAGTCTCTAAGACTAAAATAAAAAAATAAACCGCGATAAAATCCGTATAAACTAGTTTTAATTAAAAAAAAATAATACTTATAAAATCCGAAACCTCGTCACGTTTATATATTGGCTTAGAGAATACCACTCAATGCAAATTTCTCGAAGTCAGCGTAACGTGGTCAACGTTACGAATCCACACGGTGATAGAGAATAAAGCCCCTGGTATTAAACCTCACCGGTTCTCAGACTAAGTGCGCTGCCAGTAGACCAATCAGGCAATAAACTCCGTAGATTCTACAGCCTTGGCCTTTCCAATCTAAGAGCATTATATTATACTAGCATTTGCTCGCGGCTCCGCCCGCGTGAATAGACTTTTCCGAAATAAAACGTAGCCTATAACTGTCTCCAGGGTCCCATCTATCGGTTCACTGATTTAGGCGTGAAATCGTAACAAACAAATCGATTTTTTTTTTTCATATAAAGTATCCTATTATACTTCTTATACCTCTAAGAATATGTGTACATTGTTTCATGATGATCGGTTAAGTAGTTTTCGCGTGAAAGCGTAACAATCAAACTTACATTCACATTTATAATATTAGTATGATTATTTATACTCCAAACTTGCTTACGTCAGGCTAATGTGTGGATTGAGTTTCCTGTACGTAAATCAGCCAGATTAACGTGACGTACTGGGCGAGTGAAATAAGAGGCAGCAGGTTCTATTCCCGCACCGAGACAAATGTGATCCACAAATATATGTTTCGGGTGTGGGTGTTTTAACTCCAGACGGGTTGACGTCAGGTAGGCGGTAGGTCGTAAAAACTACAAGCAAATTCTTTCTGTAATATGTGTTAAAAAGCATGTTGTGCCGACCCCACTGCGAGTGAGACAAGGAATAAAGAGAAGACAGTAGTCAGGTTTGTATCTTTAGACTTGTAGACTTTAGTGGTATCATAAGAATAAAGCTCAATTGAGGTCGCTAAATACCGGATTATTTGAAATCTGTGCACTCATTATAATTAAACCAATACGAAAAATATATATAAATTTATGCGAGAAGTGCACGCATTACAATAATCTAAATATCTTCGTAATATGAGCAATAAAAACAAAAAACAACACCCAATGCTTCTATAAAATCATTGTAACTACAAAATTGTAAGTAAAACAAGCAGTGTATAAAAGAACAGTCGATCGAATAGCATTTGTATATTAACAGATAGACTCGCGTTATCGTAAAGATAATTCATGATAAAGCAATGTTTTCCCATTATCTCAACATTTCGGTGAATATTTTGATATGATAAAAATTGTGAATATTAACACACTATTATTGACTGTAAATTATAAATTAAATACTTTGTCACCTTTTTAATTTTTTGTTTTATAATGTTTCAGTGTATACTTTTGAGTGGTAGAGGCATGTATAGACAAGTATGTCTACAACATGAATGGGCAGGTTGGACCGGGTTGTTACCACTGTCTTACAGAAAATTGGCATAAAGTAGCTTGCTGCTGCATATCGTACGGTGAGTGAGATACCCGGAGGCCCATTTTTTTATAGCACATGGGTGGTGGAGATCACTTACCATCGGGTGACCCACTTGCTCGTTAGCCGGCCTATGCTATAAAAAAACCGGCGTAAAGTAGCAGCTTGTTGCTGCGTTTCGTACGGTGAATGAAGCCGGATGTCCAGATCCCTTCCCCTTCCAAATCCCTTAATTATTCCTGTCATATAAGGTTGGCAACGTGTCCATGATTCTTCTGGTATTGTGGATATTTATAGGCGATGGAAATCACTTACCATCGGGTGACCCACTTGTTCGTTTGCCGGCCTATGCTATAAAAAACGTAAAGGTTTAGAGCTCAACATTAACAGCAGAATTATCAGTATGAATGCCAATGGATAGGTCGAGAAATCGCCTTAGGACCTTTAGGTAACTTCACCCAAGACACTTTAATAATATTTTTATTATCTTTTTTGCTAATTAATTATTAATTTAGTACTATGTAGTATTACTATGTGGTGGTGTGTGACTCTCGTAGAGTCGTGCCTGCCACTTTCGTCTGGAAAGTCCGTAGATTTGGATCCCGCACCAAATCCGGAGGCCCAAATCCCCTCCCCTTCCCAATCCCTTATTATCCCTTTCCTTTAAGGTCGGCCCATAATTCTTTTGTATTGTAGGCGTACATGGGCGGTGGAGATCGCTTACCATCATGTGACCCACATGCTCGTTTGCCGGCCTATACTATAAAAAAAGCACTCCCCGTTGAGCTAGTTGCTTTTTTATAGTCTTCTTATATTGTTCCTTGGAAGAAAGAACAGAAAATCCGCGCATCGAGTTTTCTTTTCTTTGTCAATGTCTTCTGTCAATTATCAACGATATTGTGTACATAATTTTCGAATATATCATATCGGAATTCAAAGAAAGCGTTTATCGTATGATAATGCAATGTAAAATCACAATATAATATAATTGCGTCGTAGTTAATTCAGACGCAACATAACTAAACAAACTATAAACAAAGGTATATTCCGTGAAAAAAAATATCATTCACTTGACCAGTAAGAGTTTTTCGTGATATTTTAAATGCAATTGCAATCCTTTTGCGAGCTAAATACTCCTTCGGGACAGGTGGACGCTTCAGCAAATAAGGCAAAAAGTAGGCAAAAGCCGACTCCTTATTCCGATTCTCTCAAGTCGGCTTTCACCGACGTCGATTACTGCTATCTTTATTATCCCTAAATGAGTATTCCATGAAACAGAATGGGATGCAAATATCGGTAGGTCGTACAGCGATAAATTATTTCACCGCTATCAGAATTAGGGGCCGAGTCCTTTTTAATAACGAAGAAAAACTAGAGAGCTCGCAATGGCTTCGTGTAAAGGATTAGTTCATAGGAAAACTTTTATAAATATGTGAGTATTCAATAAATGCAAAAACTAAAGATTAACATTGTTTATTTAAATCTAATTATAGTAAAAACAATATTCTATCGATTGTGTTTTAATATAAAAATTGCTGGTTTCTTTGTTTTTGCTTTATATCTACGTACGGGTATGGAACATCCATACGTTTAAAGCGGGAAAGAAGCTGGGTCGGGATCTAAAATTATGTTAAATCTGTAGTTTTCATGACCTAAATGGTCATCTTTGCACACACAACGTCAATAAATGTCATATATAATGGAATAAGTTATCAGATATCGTAAGTAACTATCAAATCTACGTGGTTATTATATACCCATAGGCCAGTACTTATTAGTCATAGCTTGTTTCGAAGTCATAGGGAATCGACGCAGCGTGTCACACACGCTAACTCTTATATTTTCTCTTAAGTTCTTCCACTAAAGTAAGTATCAACAAATATACCGATTATTCTATGCTTTTTCAAGGACACACTTGTCACTCCAAGGTACAATTAGTGCAAACAAGGTTCACTGAACTTATTTCCGTTTCATGAAGCGGTAGTTGTTATCCTATCGTCATATGTTTTTTGGCCCGAAAAATCGACAGACTCGACAAAAAAAATATTTCCCCATCTGGAACTGAACCTAGGACCTCACAGCTGAATACGCTGCGGCTGGACTAAATGAGATGGAGATTTTATATAATAGTCTTTACCTATGAAATTCCCGTTGCATAGGGGAAAAATAAAGTATTATATTACCATATTTTTTATTTCTATTAATCAAAGTAACTAGCTTGCATGCATATTTCATCATCAAAGTTGCATCTTTGCCAGCGCAGTGGCAATTTATCGATGCCCTTCTTGAAGAAATCGGCTTACCGGGAGGCAACAACCTCTTGAAAGGCATTTTTTATTGCCTCTCGGGTATTGATTTCTTTGCCGCCAAAAAGTTGTTATGATAGAAATAAAAAAGATGGAAAAAAATCTTGAATTTTTCTCGTACAAAACGGCAATTTCATAGGTAAAGACCTATTATGCGTAAAATAACCCCCACTTTAGTTTAGAAGTGTGACGTAACGCGTTGCAGCGCCGCTTGACCTTCGCCCGACTTTTTCTAATCCCTACGTTGCGTATTATTATGGTGCTTAATTTAGCTAAATGTGAGTTCAGGACTTCAGTTCGATATTGTGACGTAATTTTCAACCAATGTTTAAGATTAACCGAGCCAGGATAATAATGGTAAGCGTTTGAGGTGGTAGGTATTTTAAATTATGCTAAGTAAATGCAGCAATAGCTCAACGAGGAGTGGTACGGACTGTCGAAATAAAAATCGCATACTGATCATGAAACATCACTGACTTTTCTAACTTTCGTGAACTGTTGATTATCGCTTGCTTTCGCACGCAGTGCCACGAATAGAGAGAAGTGGAGAAGTCTCGCAAAAGCCGCAGCCAACCTAGCAGATGATCCATGACCACGACCACTCCGTCAGGAGTATACGACTAGGAAGAAGGAGAAAAAAAATATAGGTAAATTCTTTTTACTCATAAATATCTTATTAATAATTTCTAGTACTCTTACTTAGTTAGGCCCGATATTTGAATGTCAGAACAAATGTTATCTGTCATTAAACAGCCAATTTAGGAAATACCAATTCATGATACTTCATACTAATACTATAAATGTGAATGTAAGTTTGTTTGTTACGCTTTCACGCGAAAACTACTTAACCGATCATAATGAAACTTTGTACACATATTCTTGGAGGTATACCTAAGAAGTAACATAGGATACTTTTTATGAAAAAAAACTGTTTGTTTGTTACGGTTTCACGCCTAAATCACTGAACGGATTTTGATGAATTTTGATGTAGAGATAGATGGGACCCTGGAGACGGTTATAGGCTACGTTTTATTTCGGAAAAGTAGGGCGGAGCCGCGAGCATAAGCTAGTAGACTATAGATATACGCGTTTCCGTATGTATATTGACAGCATAATTATTTTTCGGTAGTGCAGTTGTAATGCGTATGCGGTACGACTGCTGAGCTGAGGTCTCGGGTCGGATAAAAGTGATATTAGACTAGATATTGAGTTTTGATATCATGAAATGCTTAGTATCAGCCTGGCGTATGCAATTCTGCTCGCTATGGCGATAGACTCGCCCTCTAACACACCATCAGAAGAAAATAAGCTAGACGAAATGTGGGTGTACTAGTCCCACCTCTGCTTACCCCTTCGTGAATTTCAGGCGTGAGTATAATATAGTGTTATAGCAATTACTCAATAAACATTGATTCATTGGCATATGTGTTGTAACATTGCCTTATATAGACAGTATAGTCAAGTGAAGTCAGGAGGATATTATTCTTCCATTTAGTAAAGGTTACATAAAACCTACACTTTTACATTAATTAGGTTGCCTCCGTGGCGCAGTCGGCGAGTAGCCAGCTGCGAAGCGAGAGGGTCGTGGGTTCGATTTCCATATCGTGACAAATGTTTGTGAGATCCGCAAATATTTGTTTCGAGTCTGGGTGCTGTGGGACCGCAAGTCCCTCATAGTTCCTGATACCCATGATACAGGTTATTCTAGTGTGGGGTCAGGGCTAAGTGTGTGATTTATTTATTTTATTCAATGTATTACTTAAATTTTAGCTAGACCAAGTCACCCCTCCTCTATAGCTGATATCGGCAGACTTTAAAACTGCACTTTTAAAGTGAAGAACAATGGGCCAGAATTGCCAAAGTATTACAAACAATTAAATAGGTTTAAATCCCATGTCGGGCAGTCACTATTTGTGTTTTAGTTTTCAATGCGAAAAATTATACCTACTAATTTATTTATTAGTTTTTTAATGGGCATACTACATAGGGATTTAAAAAAAAAGGATTTTATTACTAACTACCGCACTCGGAGACGTGACTCAGGTCGAAGTAATTATTATTGGACATCTCATCATAGTAATAACTCGAGTAGCTCGATATTATAATTTGACAATTATTGTTCAATTTAGCGATAGACTCATGACCTATAATATCATGAGATGGAAATAAATTCGGAAACTGTGGCAGTACTATTGCACTTCTGTCTAGCCCTCTGCGATGTAGGCGTGAGCAAATATTATGTTATGTAATATTATCGTATTTTTGTTTAACATTTCCCAAAGCAATAACGTTTATGCACAAAACAAGGCCTAATCTCTCAAAGTTAACCACGTGTGACGTCATTGCCAAAATAATGCAACGTACCCATTGCATTTTTTTATAAATACAGTTTTAAAAAATGTATCTTAAAAAAAATCGGCGCTATCCAAATAATTTAAACGGAACTTAAATAGGAAATGGACTAATAATACCGGTCTTAAAACCTGCTTCTGTTAGATTTCTTGAAGAGAACTTGCTTTAGGTGAATATATGAAATGATAGAGCTTCCTGTCAGTTGGTCTGAACGAGGTTGTACACTTGAATGTGGTGGGAACTAATATTTTGAATTACTTATTGTATGTCTAAAGACATTTTACATTTAGGAAAACTAGTATATTGTCTTTTTTAGGGTTACATACCCTAAGTCCTAAGACTGCCAATGGCACCATATTATCACTACGCCGCGCCGTCTTGCTGTCCTACATTTATAGGTTTTATCTTTGGAACCGTAATAGATAGCCGGATGAAATTTTAACAGATGTGTTCTTATGGCAAATATATTAATAAATTATAAAGAGAATAAAAAGTAGAATTTGGAGCGTGGGTACGAAACCCTCGGTGCGCGGGTGCGACTCGCACTTGACCGATTTTTTATCCTGATACAGCAAAGTGACTACACTGGATTTGATGACTTGACTTACACCTTGCCATCCAAATATAATGTCGACTGCAGCCAGATTTATGTCGGCCCAAAGATACAGGATGTACACTGATATACCCAGAATGTGATTAAACGAGCCATTGTGGCGGGTTTTTCGCCATGTATGAGGTGGGAGCTATTCAATCGGGTATAAAAACTGGGAGGGTACCTACCTTATACCAAACTACAACATAACAAGAAAATAACAAATCTTACCCCATGTTTTACAATATATTTCATAAAAAATAGTAGTATTCCTACAATTTTATTCATATTTCTACTGAAGTGTAGTTAAAAATGGATTTCGATGATTTCAATGCAAACCATATTCACGGATTTTAATAAAATAGTGCATCATGTCAGACATAATATGCAAATAAATCAATGTGTTTCAACGCCACGAGATCAAATTACGTTTGTATTTTATTTATTCATTTAGTAAACATTGTTTCCCGTATTTTTACTTTTAGTTCTTTATAATGTAATAATAGCAGCCCTGTATTGTAGTGTCTCACCTCTGGACACGAACCTTCCTTACGAATCAGAGGAGTTACGCCTTAACCACTCTGGCCTAATGCGAGTTGGCAGATTTCACAGACCTTCGATTTTTTTTGGTGAATTCTCTGGTATGCTGGTTTCCTCAAGATGTTTTCTTCACCGTTAAAACAAGCGATAATTCACAATGAATACACAAGTAGCTTAGAAAAGTGAGAGATGCATGCTCTTGGGACAAGTTCGAACCTATGTCTAAAGTAGCCATTTTGCAGAGTCAGGTTAAAAAGTGTAAAAATAAACCGATCTATCTATACTGGGGTTGTTCATGGACGTTAGTGATCTATTTAAATAACTGTAGAAAGTGTACTCTATGGAGGTAAATTTCAATAAGTTTACCTATTAAAATTTGTAGATCTTTCAATATTACTATTCTATGGCTTTTTTATTCAGTTTATACCTAGTATAGAGCGATGGGCTGAGCATAAAAAAGCATTACAAAATTTGCCTCCTCCTAAAGAGACAAAGTGATTATGCGATCCAATACGGATGGACGAGTGAGAGAGACAAAGCGAATATGCGGCCAGTAGGTGTTACTAGTCAGCATACTTTGGTTGAGATCTGATGACGAAGTAGGAGGGAGAATCGGAATCTCCTCAACGGATAACACACCGCGATTCGGATTCTGAATTTTGATACCTAATATAAATGGTCGCCTCTGATTCTGAATCAACTGATAGCTTTATACTGAGGCAGCACGGCTGATCTTGCAGTCCACCTGCAATGTTACGTATAGCGATGCTGCGTTCTATATTCTGCAAGCTTACTACAGCTATTTCAAAGAACATACCTTGAATTTTTGCGACTGTGTAACAGAAAGCCGTACCAAAACTAATATTTACGGAATTATACATACATAAACTTAAAAAAAAACTGATTTCAGTACTCGAACCACGGTGCACTTAATGGTTTTGATTTTTATAACAAAGTCTGGCAAACGTGCAAGTGGTAAGAGATCTCGGCATGGATGTGTTTTTTATCCTGGCACGGGAAAGTGACTATATTGGATTTGATGTTAAGTACATTAGGTATAGTCCAAATATAACGTCGACAGTCAAGAGACACAGCGTTCCTCGACGGTGGGCAGAATTTTGCCGGCCTGAAGTTACTCGATATACACTGGCTGACCCTGGCAAACCACAACTGAACTTTTGCCTGAACGAGCCACTATGGTGGGTTATTGTGTACGGTAATTCTATCCAGTCGGGTACAAAAAATAATCAGGTACCCAGGACCAAAAATATGTCGCCAATGTTGTCAATCATAAAAAAAGAGTGAGGATTGAAAAGAGGGATGGTGACTACCACATTCACCATACAAAACTTAAAAACAACCTGCTTCAAGTCAGTTTTCTGGGAGACAGGGGTACCCCGGTCGATGCGGTCTATCGCCTTTACCTTTTCGACAAAACTGTCTACAGCCCGACTCTATCACTTATAGGTATTTATGTATTTATATTGATGATATGGTAGAAGACTTGAAACCTACAGTAGATGTATTCTTAATCTGAAAGACGGAACGAGCAGCTCTCTCGTCTTATTCTAGGTTAGAACTTTGTTGACGAACATAGTCCAGTGCCATACTGGACTGTGTTCGTCACCCCGAGACATAAGTTAATTTCACAAGCTTCAATGTCTTCAAAACAAAACACAACAATGATTAAACGCTGCTGCCGTGGTACCAACCCAGATGGCCTTTAGCATATTAGGAACTTACCACCTCAAATGTCATAGTATGTGCGTATTCTTGATACACACATAACCACATTAATAGTGACGAAATGTTTAGTATCAGTCCGGAGTCTGGAATTGTGCACGGTATGGCGATAGGCTTGCCCCCTATCATGTCATGGGCTCGGTGAAATGTGGGTGTACTTACTGGCTACACCTCTGCCTACCCTCTTCGGGGAATACAAGCGTAAGTGCGTATGTATATGAATAGTCACGTTGTTGTTAGTACTCTGCGAAGGCACTTGTACCTATAACATGCCACATTGTTTAAAATATTATCACGTTCACATGTCCCAAGTTCTACCTACACTGTGGGTGTTTTTGTCATCCTCTTTAACAATTCAGGAAGATCTAGGTTTTATATCCTAGGGCATCCTGGGCATCCTGGTGTCAGGAATAATTCAATAATAACCTATGGCATCCTGGAGTCAAGAATAAGTAATACAATAAAATTTCTGTTTTAGTATCAAACAAAATAAATATCCTAGAATAGATATCCAGAGGTCCAAGTCCCCTTTCCATTCTCAAGCCCTAAATCTTCTCTTTCCTTTAAGGTCGGCAACGCGTCCATGATTCTTTAAGTATTGTGGTTTTTTATGGGCGGTTGTTATCACTTACCATCAGGTCATGTGCTAACGAGTTTATTGTTACATATGGATTCAAGAACTACCTAGCTAAAATAATTTAAAAAAATAGTGACGGCCTTATTAAATATACATTTAGTTAATGAACTATTTACGGATTTATTCTCAACTTCCCCGGGATATCCCGAGACAAGTCGCTTTCGATTTCCCGCGAATGGGAACCGTGGAAATCTTTGATCTCTACATATAAAATAGTACACAGACATCAAGTCAGTACAACTAATTCTTTGTAGTGATAGCTTTACTTACTTATCTTTCTTTCTACCTTAATGCCTTTATCCCGGCTCAATACCAGGGTCCGTCTTCCCATAATGATTTGACGGTGGATTTAGTATTATGTGGGACTGACTGTCTGACTCTCACAACCTGCAACGGAAACCAAGTTTTACCATTGCCTTGTCCATTAATCAGCACAGTGTACCACGTGTATGTGAGGTTAGCTTTCGGCCTGAGATGTTGTTGGACTGCTTACACTCCTGCATAATATTATATTAAATTTAATAACATCTTTATATATATAATTCTACTGTACGTGTGTATGTGACTAAACTCCTCCTAAACGGCTGGACCGATTGAATGATTTTTTTGTATGGGTTTGTGTGGCGCCCTGGATGGTTTAGATTCACAATTGGACCCGGTAGGTGGCGCTGCTGTAGTTGCGGGAGAAACTGCGCGGGACAGCTAGTGTTATATAAAATAACAGTATTGTTTACAACAGTCCAACAGTGGACGGCAACAGGCCGAGATATATATAAAATAGTAGTAGTTTTATTCTAATTCACGTAGTTAGTTCCTAATTAAAGCCTCAGGCGACTCCCGGTTTCTGTTACGTAGTGCTACGCAACACAGCACCTCGTATTGCACGAACTGATTTGTAAGCACTGATTTCAATACTGCCACTAATGTACACAATAATGTATATACCTAATTATTAGTTACTAGGCGTGGTTTTCCTGTGAGACAGTGGTAACAACCCAGTCGAGTCGAACCATTCATACTAAAGACAAAACTGTCTACATTGTGGCTGTACTATGTGTGCCACTTGGGGTCTCGTAAATGCTATCCAGTCCTGAAATGCGACTCATGTTGATGACTGATGAGTCATTAGACATGACTCAATTCGCCTAACCACCAAGCCGCGATAGCCTATTGGGAATGTAATGGACTACTGAGACGAAGGTCGCGGGTTCGCGGCCAGGGCATGTGGTGGGCTTTTCTAAGGTTCACGTCTATTCATTGTAAATTATCGCTAGGTGATGAGGAAAATATTGAGAAGAAACCTGTGTATTTTATAAAACTTCTCCATAATATATTTTTTATAACAGGGGTCAGCAAACGGGTAAGTGGGTTTTGCCCATGAACACCCACGATACCAGAATAATTATGGATGCGTTGACGACCTTAAAGAAAGAATGGGGATTGTAAGGGGTAATTTGGGCCTCTGGATTTTCGTAGGTATGGGAAGTCTACCAATCAATACTCGTATTAGGACTTAGGCCTAGCACCTATCATTAGTTGAGGAGGCACGTGTCCAGCAGTTGGACAGTTATATTCAATGCTAATGTAGATAGCCTTCGTAGCGCAGTGGAAGAACAGCCGGCTGCGAAGCGAGAGGTTGTGGGTTCGATTACCGCACCGAGATAAATGTTTGTGAGAGGAACCATATTTGTTTCGGGTCTAGACGGGACCGCAAGTTCTTTGATACCCACTATCTGATACCTAAATATTAACCTAGTATGGGGTTAAGATGATGTGTGTGATTGTTGGGTGTACCTATTATATATTCTTATTTGCGCTGGTGGTCGTTCAGTATCTGTTGGTAATAATTTACATCCACATGTGGTAAAATATGTAAGATTTTTTCTTATCGCTAGGCGTACTCACTGTATTCAATTTACAGTGACCCTAGTGTAGATTTTCTCACGTCATCGGTATACGAGAAATTTAATACGTTTCCAATATAATCCGCTAGGGGCGTTGTGTACATATTTTGTGAATAACGATAAAGTGGCATATATCGAAAAATTCACACTAAGAGGGCGCTGTATTCATTTGGTGTGTTCTATGATAAAACTTGCTTCAGAGAATAAATTCATTACCAGAGAGCACAGTATTGTAAATGAAAAATTGTTGCATGTAAAACAAGAGCATTGCCTCATTTCTTCAGTCGGTGCCCTTCTATTTTGGTTGGGAAAACAATTAAGCCATATGCCATTGCTTGACCTTTGTGTAAGAAATTTGCACGCTGAAGATTTTACGCTATAGAACTGAATTTACGCCATGGAATGATTGTTATTTGTGGGTTTAGAAAAAATGTGAGCAAACTAAGAAATATCGAAGTTAGTAAAAGTGAAAGAGAAAGAGTGTAAAAGAGTTAGTAATTCTTTGACATTATATCGTTATAAAAATATTATCAGCTCTTATACTGTGCCATTGTTCGACACGAGCCTCTTCTACTAATGAGAAGTGCCATCTACTAATTAGTCCACCAAGCTGGACTAATGTGGATTGGTAGACTTCACATATCTTCTAAATCCTTAAGGAGGATGCACAGGTATGCAGGTTTTCTCACTATATTTTCTTCATCGTTATAGCAAACGATAATGAATAATGAATACAAACGTGATTCAAAAGTCAGAAGTGCATGCTCCTGGGACTGGTCAAACCTGCTACTTTAATCTCGGCAGCCTATACCACGCCCCACTGAGCTATCGCTGCTATATCAATATCTTCTTCTGCCACCTGCCCTTATCCCACTCGTAGTGGGGTCGGCGCAGCATGCTGCTATATTGATATACATTTATTTGTTTTTACGCATATTATCATTGCAAATTCTACCTCATTGATCTAGTTATAGCCTATTTAGGCTGAATAACTGGTGAGGTCCTGGGTTCAAATCCCAGGACGGGCAATCACAATTTGTGTTTCAGTTCTCGATTTCAAGTATCACAGATGAGTGTCCCGGGATTCACCACCATCACATTGTGGGACAAAAAATGAACTCGGTGAACAATGGGTGTATTAGAATACACCCATTGTTCACCGAGTTCATTGGGTTCATTGGGTGGGTAGAGGTAGACCTTCAAGAGGTACAGTCTTATGAAACATTTTGCTAGCACTAGTTGAACCTTTACCAACAACCATTTAAGCAGTCTACGTCAAAGACAGTATTTTATGTTATGTTATAACATAACTTATACCCTACACATACTTATTTTTTAAGGATCTGACCCAGCCGTCGTTCAGACAACTTAATCGGAAGGTTGTTGTATCCGGCCTAACCATCCCCTCTTCCTCCGGGGCTCGGAAAGTATCTCATATTCGGTATTTTCCCCGCGGGTAAAAAGGAGCTGTAAGAACCCACTAAGGTATCCCAAGCGACTAGTTGCGTATTTGGTTTTTCCCTAAAAGATTGTCGCTGTTAGTAGCTGTTAGCCTCAATAGACTTTTGCAGGATCACCAAAGCATTCCGACCTAACACGTAAAAACCTTTCGGAAATTATTTGTCATGTTGCCAACTAAAGATGACTTTTCTACAAATTTGTACTAAATAGTACAAATTAGCACACTAATAACTCATATTTATGTAAGAATCGTCATAAAGCGAGTGCGTAGAGCGCCACAAGCGACTAGTAGTTTGAAATAAATAGCGCAATTAGGAGCAACAGCTACGCTGAACATTATGCCTCGAGGCTTGGCAGGATGGTGCGATGACCGTCGCTTCGCGTCGTAAAGCCAACGAATCATCCACAAGTTGACCTATTGTTTAGTGATTTATAATGTATTTGTTTTGACAGTAATTCGAGCACGCGACACTGTAATTAACCATAGAAATCATCAATTTCCTTGTCATTAGAATGTCCTTGAGTTCCTTTATTCTGTTAAAGTTTTGGTTTTATATAAAAATCTAATTTATATCTTCCTATGTATTTATAATAGCTTTACCTCATAGAGTGCCGTATATCATAATATTATTGTACAGTGTATACATGGCATACCATATACAAAATTTTCAAGCACATCGTATAGTATTTTTTATGAATTTTATTAGTTAATTTATTTTCCTGCATTCTGCGAAATCTCTATTTCTTAGACTAGACTATACAAATACCAGAGTATTTATTTAGAAATCACACCTCTTCGGGGCACATAACAAAGATGATGTACTGTTATTCCATTCAGCTACCAGGATAGGATAGGATATTCTACTATAATTCTAATAGAGTAGTAAAGGTTTTGGTACAGTTCGACAGATTAGTAAGCTGAAGTAGAAATAAGTTTTTCATATTTGCCGGAGATGTGATAATCGTTGGCGTAATTAGTTCTAAAGTAGAGACTGTGTTAAGGCGAACGTAAGTAGCGTGGAACAGCATTTCTGGATAAAACATCAAAAGGCAGAGCTCTATTAATGAGTAATTAGTAACATTTACTGTTATTACAGGACCCTTTTAATTTTATTGCTTTAGAGTCTATAGTTTAGTTAGCCCATAATATTCATGTATTGAATAATCTAAAAGAAACAAAGGAAAGAAAATAACTAAATCATGTTGATTTCAATTTACCTAAATGCATTTATTATGTAACAGGCAGAAAGTTTGTTTTTTTAAAGTTACTTATATTTATATTTTATCTTTTCGTGCTATTTTTACTCGCAACATATAATTGATAGTAAGAACCCGATTGCACCACCACCTACCGGGTCTAATTGTGAATATAAACCATCCAGGGACCCACTTAAACACACACAAAAAATAATCGGTTCAGCCGTTCTCGAGTTTTGCGCTTAGCAACAAATTTAGCCATTCATTTTCATTAATATAGATACATATATATATTATATATACATACATACATACATATGCACTCACGCCTGTAATCCCCGAAGGGGTAGGCAGAGGTGTAACCAGAACACCCACTTTTCGCCGAGCATATCCGTCCCTTGATGTGATAGGGGGCGAGCCTATCGCCATACCGGGCACAAATTCCAGACTCCGGGCTGATACTGAATATTTCGTAATAGAAAAACCGAATATCACTATATATATGAATATAATGTTTAAATTATATTTGATTAGGTATCATTCTTACACCGGAGCGGTATTTCATGACGTGGAAAAGTACATTCAATCCGCGAGCAATGCTGGACGCGTTCGAAAACTGCATCACGCGAGCTGTGTCGCAATTTCTACGGCGCACGTGTGAAAGTTGAAGTTTTTCCCGCGCCTCGTACGTTTTGGCGGGAATTATACTACTTACCTATACTCGTTATTTATACGCCCTCTCACCGGAGCGCGTCCCTCTACGGGAGCGCGCCTGTATGTGGCGCCACCTCTTGCGCCAACAGACAAACAACGTTCTTTGTTCAAACGAGTTTATTATTCGACCAAAAAGTTCTTAATATTTAAAGTGGTGTCTTTTTATTTTGTGGTTGGTTTACAGAATATATCTTTATGCTGTTGATACTGTTATGAATTCTTAAAATACATTCAAGTAGGTATTATATTAAAGGGTTTTCCACCAGGAACGGGTTTGCAGAAAATATAAGCGGCATAATGAATAAAACTTACGCAAGCGTGTATAAATAACAAAAGGAGGAAAAGTTAGTGGTAACCAAAGTCCGTGTATATTAAAATTATTGGAACTTGTATATGTAACAATTATTTTCTATTGAATTATTAGACGTGTTTAGAAAAAGTAAGTCAATATTTTTGTTGTTGGTCCTGTTGAAAAAAAGGGCCTAAATAATTATATAACATTTCTGGCAGAACAGTTCAAAAATATACTGAATCATATAAAGATTAAAAAAGTATATGTTATGTTGGAGTTTTTCAAGCTCAAAAATCTGGCAGCAAGACGTGAAGCTCTCGAAGTTTTTTTTTAAACTACTCGTAAATTCAATGGCAAGAGTATTTTTTATTCTGATAAAAATGATTAGGGAAAATCTATAGATCTTCACTCGGTGGGAATAAAATCCTGGTGCAAACTTTTATTGGTGCCGTTCACCACCCGGCTTACAAGGTAAAAGTAGTTGTTTTTTATAGTTATATAATATGGATATATGTAATCTGACATAAAGTGATAAATAAATAAATGGATATACACATGCAGACTGGACTCAAAACGCGTATCATGTGAATGAATCATTATGATGGGTTTTATACCATGTGTATAGAGTTCCATCATTCATATCCAATTCTGTAGTTTTAACATTGATAATAATATATTTTTATAGAATAGGCCGGCAAACGAGCAAGTAGGTCACCTGATGGTAAGTGATCTCCACCGCCTATGAACACATTACCAGAAGAATCATGGACGCATTGCCGACCATAAAGGAAAGGGATAATTAAGGGATTGGGAAGGGGAGGGAATTTGGGCCTCCGGATATCTCTCTCACCGTACGAAACGGAGCAACAAGCAGCTACTTTACTTTGGCTTTCTGTGACGCAGTGGTAACAACCCAGTCAAGCCGTGACTATCTAACAAAACACACACACTACACAAAACCATCTACAGCGTGGCGCCACCACTCAAGAAAATTTTTTGGAACTGTAAAATATGTTGGATACTCAAATGCGATAAATAGTACACCTAGGTTTATCGACCTCTTGTTAGAGGTCAAGCTTCATATCCCATGCACTTAGCGCCAAGGTAGCTTGCCGCCGAAATTACAGTTTACGACCTCATTCAGTTCTGTCGAGAGTCGGGACAACTCCTACTTTAAGCTGTTAGGATAAGTTGACGCTTATAACTCTGGCTAATATACTTCTTTCATAGTAATTACATATTAGGCAGAGATGTAACCAGTAGCTACACCCACATTTGGCCGAACGTATCTCCGTCCCATGATGTTATAGGAGGCGAGCCTCTCGCCATCCCGGGCACAATTCTAGACTCCGGGCTGATACTGAGCATTTCGTAATAGAAAAACCCAATATCAACTTTACCCGACCTGGGGATCGAACCCGAGACCTCAGCGTTAGCTTCAGTCGTAACGCGTACGCATTACAACTGCGCAACCAAGGTAGTCAATTATCATAGTAATTTTAATTTAATAAGTAAATAAGTGGTATTTAAAAAGCTAAAAGTTATGATAATAAATAAATACATACACCCAACAGTCACATATTATATAGTCCTGACCCCACACTAAGTTATCGTGGGTATCAGGAACTACGAGGGACTTGCGGTCCCACAACATCCAGACCCGTAACAAATATTTTTGTATTAGACAAACATTTGTCTCGATGTGGGAATCGAACCCACGACCACACTGCGATATGCGATATATTTTGATATAGAATACACTAACCCATTATGCTAATAATTTAACAACTACCGTATTCACTTGCAATAGCTACTTTACAAAGTGTAAAGAACTGCGCTTTCTACAATAATGTACCTACGGCAATTGTTATTTCACACGTAGTTTTCAATATTTTCGGAACTTCGCGTATGCACCAAGACCTATTGTTGGTGCTGCTACTGTCAGCTGCTCGTAACGAAAATAAGTAGATGGTAATGGCCAAAGTAACAGAACTTGCTTTGAACGAAGAAAAAGCGAGACAAGGAGGAAATAGACGGGACATTAAAAACGTGTAAATGGTTAAAATACTTTAACTGCAAAGTAAACTTTCTTTTCTGACATAACTCAAGAATAACTTGAACTTCTGCTATTATATCTACAGGTTATGTTAACGCCCAAAAATTACATATTGAGGAAAAGCAGGATCACACAAATTCTGGACCCCACACTAAGTAAGATACGAGTCTTATGTCGTCGCCCGTGGGTATCAGGAACTATAAGAGACTTTAGCTCTCACAACACCCAGACCAGAAACAAATATTACTGAATCACACAAATATTATCTCAGTGCGGGTATCTTACCTGCAGCCTACCGCTTCACAACAACTCGCCTTGACAAAAATGATGTTGTCATACCGTCAGCTGATATGGTACTACAAGTCCACCAAAAGGATCGCGCGGTTAAATTTGCGACTTCTGCTGGGTTACCACACGAATTGCTGCAACAGTAGCTTCGCTGACTGTATCGCAGCATGCTTTGCTGGAAAGTAGAGCCACGTGGAGCAAACAACAATAAACGGTAAGCAAATATGATAAAGTATATTTTGGAATAGCCACCTATAAGTAATGCATAAAATGAAGCATGTGGGAGATTGCCGGACACCCATAACCATATCCCTTCTCTAACCTTCATTTATAATTTTTGTTTCACAAGTTAGCTATTTAATCACGATTCCTTGGGTGTTGTAGTTGTTTCTTAGTCCATATAATCAGATGAACTACTTGCCCGTTTGTCCTAAAATGGTAGTTAGTTCTTGCTGGCATTGCTCCCGTTTCTTCAACAAGAAAGTATTGTATTTTGTGATTTGTTCTGTTAATTATATTACTCTAGACACCGTCACGTTGCTGACGGAATTGGTTGGTAGCTAGGAGTAAAGTAAGGCCACTTAATACCTGTCAATATATGCTTTCTTTCGTTCTAAGCACCTATCTTATGCCGCTCTATTTCCGTAGAGGGAAGCTAATTGTCACTTCAGGAACCATATAATCTACGGTAAATCACTTTTAAGATTTCGTACTCAAAGGGTACAAACAGAACCATATTACGGAGCCTACGCCGTTTGTCCTACAGTATTTTAAACTGTAATAAGTAGTAGTAATTTTCACAGAATAATGTTATTAAGGCGAATATCCTAACAAACAGTAAAAAGATTGAAAACAAACACAGTGAAAACATTATGAGTTTTAGTACATGACTAAGGACTAAGTGTACGAGTCCCATTCGCACTTGGCAGGTTTTTTTTAAATTGAAAAACCCATACATTCCTCGGCCAAGGGCCAAGCCCCTAGACTTCACAACTGGTATTAGATCTAAAATTTCATTATTATAGTATACAATTAAATCTAATAGATTATGTGACTGTTTTCATTGAATGCTAGATGGGAATGGAAGATTGGTTCAGCTGTCGGCCAATAGAGGCTGTAGGCATAAGAAGCATCTGTTGGAACAGTGAGAAAGCTGATGACGATAGAAAGATAAACGCTGAAAAAAATAATTTACTAATAAGAGTTGATAATCCAAAGAGATACAGTAAACTTCAAAAGGAATTGAACTCTAGTATTAAAGACACAGAGCGTAGTTTCATGTGACTTAAACATGGAGTCAATGGACAAGACGAGAATGCCATTTATAAATTGTGTGGACTATGCAGAGTTAAATCTTCTTCTAAAATCCTGGAACATTGTGATGATTGAATGAGATTAGACTACTTCTCTGTGTAACTGTAGATTTCCACTGAAAAATATTTATTTAGAGCATATTAAGTACATATTTTTGATAATGTATCGAAATGTGTTTACATTGTAATATAGTATTTTATACATAAAACCATTTTTTCCATACAAATTGAAACTCGTTTCAAGGAGCGTGTTTGCAAACATTAACAAAACATCGTACATATTTCGTACGACGTGTTTCGAAACATGTTTTGTCACATGTTTTTTGGTGCAACCTAGGGGTCAAAATAGACTATATTAAGTATGTTTTTGTGTAAAGATCATACTCGTTTTCCTAGCAGGCCTTTATTGTAGTATTATTTTCAATGAAATCAATTAAATATAGGACACGGACATACACCCACTGACATGACATCACCTAACTAAGGCTACCGTTTGAATTCGCTGCGTATTGTATTTCTGCGCATCATTTATCCGAGGAAGTATTTATAAGTATTTAGTCCTTTTTTAACTCGGCCGCATTTTGACTTGATCTATTTAGGTCCTAGACATGACAGGTGGCGAACCTATCGCGCTGCCGGATACAAATAATGACGTGCCGAGCCAGGTGGCACCAGCCAATGGGAGCATCGCGCAGCAGGTAGCGAAGCAGCGCCACTCACTACGTCCACGATAATATTCCGCCGATTCCGGAGTGGGCTTACGGTTGGTTACCACAAAAGGAAATTCCAACACTTGATAACGTCTTAATTTTTACCCATTCCCACTCTCCAAGCATGAAATAAAATTCTTTTGGTTAATTTTTTTGGTCTGCTTACATTTTGTTCTAGCGTGTTCGAATCACAGAGTCATAACACTTTATGATTTATAAAAAACATTAGGAATTTAGATTTTACTTTATAAGTTTATACATTTTATTATCATTTTATAATATCCTAGCTTCTAATTTCAGTATGGAACTGACAAGAAAACGGTTACCGTGATCACATACCTACATCATGGATATAGTACATACTATCACAGCTTTGATAACCCAATGTTATTTATAAAATAGCAGAAGGGGGTTCTATTCAATAATTAAAGCTTCATTGTGATACGGGAATGTTGTCACGTAACAGCATGCAGCACGCGGAAAACATATTTGACACGAACAAAACGCAATAGGAAGCGCGACATCTATGAGCGACACAACAAACTTCAGCGGACTGAAATGCGTTTACGATCTTTATTATCGGCACCCGTAATACTACAAATTTAGTTCTTGCCCTACAAAAAGCGTTTCTCCTTTCATAATAATAAGAATACGTCGAGTCGGTCGGTTGGCGCGCTCGCTCGTTCGATATACACGGACGAGAGCGCGCGCGTGTGTGCGTGGGCGAGCGGGGTGGTGTGCCGCTCGCTCGGCGCTCGTCGTTCGGTCGCCCCTCGCCGCCGCCTCGCCACCACCCCGCCGCCGCACTGCCGCACCGCCGCCGCCCCTCCGCACCCCGCACGACCGTCCCGACCTCCGCCCGCAGCCGCGCGTTCACCGAACGTAGCTTTCTGTTCACTTATATAACGACATACATATATAAACGTGGTAAATAATATACACTGTGAATAGCGAGCTATGTGCTGCCACCTAGCGCGCCGGCTCCGCTTCACAACTATACAGAGTACGTTGAGCTGTTTTCAGATTTTCTTTTCACGCGACATGTTCATCTACCATTATCACGTGGTTTGCGCTTAATTGTTTATAGAGACGAGATTTTCGTATACGGTGAAAATATAATGTGCTTGAGTTTGTGTTCTGCGCAACATCGGCGAACGTTCGTGGAAGCTCTAAATTTGTTAGAGTAGACCCCGACCTCAATTTGTTAGTTTCGTAGCGCGTCATTTCAATCCTCGTTGATGTCTTTTGTAAATTGAAAAGCATTAATAAAATATTTAATGAAATTGATATGTTTTTTTACTATTTTATATATTTAAATGGATTTTAACGAATATTTAAGTAATGAAGAGGATATTGTACGGTCATAATATTGTTACTTTTAATACTTTTAGGAATTACAATATCATATACGGCTCTACCAAAATGTTTTTTTGCCAAAGTTAGATATGAAGTATTATGAAGTCGAGAGGTATTTATATCATGCTCTGAGGATTCCACGTCATAGCGACTCGACCGGCAGGCGGCAGGCGACAGGCGACAGGCGGTAGGCGGCAGACACTTTTCTTTTGTCGAACTACGTTTTTTCGTGGCCATTACTGCTCGAGCTCTTGGTTCACTTGGCTCGAGTGGCTCGAATTTAGCCGACAGGGACTATAGTACGCCACCAGTTTATGTAAAGTTATCGGTCGGCAACGTTGTGAGGACAAGTTTTAAGCCAGAGACGAAACGTGGTGGAGAGAAATCGACGTCACAGTAGTCACATAATTGATTTTTCTTCTTTTGGTACAAAGTGATGGGTAGACCTTGATAAAAATCAAGCGTTTTCCTCTTCGCGACGGTTTCGTTGGAATAAACAGTAAGAGTAACAGAAAGGTTTGTAAGACCTACCCGCAAGTCGCACCTCACTCGACGTGTCTTTGAAATGGCGTGCTACTCGTTTTTGAACGTAACGTTAATGCGGCAGCCATTTTGACTTTGTTTCTTGAAAATAGACAATTTGCCAAGCAAGGTTTTTTTCTTTTTCAACCAGTTTGCGATATATGTCGAAGTAAATAATAATATAGTCGTAAGTTGATATCCAATGACGTATGTATTTACCGTACTGATTTATAAAATCTTGGATAGAATTATTTATTGTTTATGGTGCTTTCTAACTACATTGTGTATCACAAAAATATATTATGTTCAATTGACGAACACTATGGTTTTTACCAAGGATTCGCAGATTTGATTGAACATGATGTTAAATAATTTTGTCTATTCGTTGTATTATGCGATCGCTTCATGTTTATCGAAACTAATATGCCGGCTTAGTATTCACGTCACGAGAAAATGTTGTAGTCTCGTTTTCTTGTGCTTTCTCTATATCTCTATCACGCTTTCTACAATATGGGGCGCACGTTACGGTACACTATTCGATATCGTAAAGGTTTTCTCTCTCGTGCGAGATATCTCATACACTCATGCTAAGCGGGCAGAAGTTGGGCGATAACAATTTGTGTTTAAATTTTCTATTCAGTAAATCATACATTAGTTGCCTGGAATTGGAAGTTCTACAAATATGGCGATGGCACGCCACCTATCATATCATGGGACAGAAATAAATTTGTGCGGGTACTAGTTGCATTTCTGTCTACCCCTTTGCGTATACAGGCGTGTGCTTATGTTATGAGATAAAGTAGAGCCCTATTTTAAATTTAAGTGGTAAAATTCCATTTACTGACTCGGTGACGCAGTTTATTTGGGTTTTTCTATCATAAAATACTTAGTATCAACCCGGAGTCTGGAATTGTGTCCGGTATGGCGATGGACCTTATCACATCACGGACGATAATAAGTTCGGCGACATGTGGGTGTATTGGTTGCACCTCTGCCTAATCCTTCGGGAAATATCGCTGAGATCACTCCTCGCGGCTCAATGTGACTCATGTAGTACCAAAGCGTTGTGACTCACTGTACTTTTGCTCTGTCTGACGCGTGACACACTACAAATGATCGACATAATCAGAAACTTTCTCACGGTCGAGTCCACTAAACCGCCCACTGCTGGGCAATCATCTATATAGAACAAACTACAAGACATTTCCACTACTGGACGTCGGTTATGCTACACTTTAAACTGTAGCTCTAGTGCGAAATTTTCAATAGTTGTCTCGTACAAATATATGTTTTCAATAATATCCGCTAGGAGCGCTGTACGGATATGTATATATATTTTTGTAAATAAGAAATACTCGGCAAAACTTGGACTACGGACACTGATGTTCGTGTAATGTTATATACTAGTTTTTGCTCGCGACTCTACTCTACTCTTTTTGTTCTCTTTTTATACTTATTTATTAGATTTTTTATAGCCTCACATTGTGATATTTAGTGCAATCTCACTTTATCACAAAAACAAAAAACCAGCCAGGTGCGTGTCGGACCACGCACAGTGAAGGGTTCCGTAGTGAAACCGAAAATATCCCATATCTCAAAAACTATACAACCAAGCTTATTAAAACCAATTTTGTTGGAAGTACCTTTTATGTTGTAACTTGTAGGTAGTAAGTAACCTTGGTTTGGTTCAGAATTATCTATCTCACAGTTTAAAATACACACACACACATTTTTCAGGATTTTGGACAAGCTGTCCCACAAACTATATATAACATATGTAAAAAAGTAATTCAGCAACCTCTATGTCATTTTAAACCGACTTTAAAAAAGGAGGAGGTTCTCAATTCGGCGAGTTTAGTTTTTTGCGTTGCCAGGTTGTTAGGCAGTTCTTTACCTGTAAAAATACATGTTGCGCCTACCCCACTGCAAGTGAGATAAGGATAGGTGGAAGAAGTGGAAGACTATAGATTAGTGGTATCCTACTAATATTGTAAATGTGAAAGTTTGGTTAAATTTGGCACACAGAAACACCATGCCCTGGATTAGGAAATAGTCTACTTTTTATCCCGGACAACAACTTTTTTTACCATAAACTTTATGTGTTTCGACAATTTTCGTCTGTTTCGGAAATATGACAATAAATTTATTTGGTAGGAAGTAAGATTAAATATTTTCTCTTGGGTGACTGATCAAGCTTTGATGACAGGAAATCGGGTACTACTTAGGTAATAATTCGATGCCAATTAGAAAAATACATCTGTAGCTTTGAACGGCTGAATAGATTTTATTCAAACATAACTAAGTACCATCTTGATTAAACCGACTAGTAATAATAGTAAAAATGCATTCGAATCGGTCCAGTCGTTCTGGCGCTACGGTGCCATAGACCCACACATGCGCCTATAGACAAAGGGTCAAACATAAAACACCCCCTTTTTTGTATGGGGTTAAAAACGAAGATTGCCGGAGTGCATAATTTTATTCATTCATACGAAATATTCTGCTAGCTCTTAGTATCTGTCTGCTTATACCATCCATATTCGTTTATAAAGAGTTGTTTGTCAGTCGAGGTGGCAACTGGCGAAGTTGGCAAGTCTCTTGCGTCAGGGTAACCCTTTCACTTGTCGGGAGCGACACAACTCCGCCGGCCGCGCCGCCGATGCGGCTACGTAATGCGATATCGTATCGCCAGTTGCTTGTAAATTGCCACTTTGTTTATATTCCGCCTAAAATTGGTACATATTAAGTTGATACAACTGGCTGAATTAACTCGCCTTCGCTTTTAGATATTGGCTAGTTTTTAGTTTTTATGTTATTGACAGCCTCCGTGGCGCAGTGGGCGAATAGCCGGCTGCGAAGCGTGAGGCCGTGGGTTCGATTCCCACACCGAGACAAATGTTTGTCTAATCCACAAATATTTGTTTCGGGTCTGGGTGTTGTGGGACCGCAAGTCCCTCGTAGTTCCGATACCCACGATACAGGTTAACCTAGTGTGGGGTCGGGACTATGTTTGTGACTGTTGGGTGTATTTATTTATTATTTTATGTAAGTAATAATAGATAAAAAGTTCAGTGCATTCAATGATTTATTTTGAAATCTGATGATTGTCAAGCTACTATATTTTAAACTTCATATAATCATATATTGTAAGTTAGCATATAGATAGACAGCCTCCGTGGCGCAATGGGCCAGTAGCCGGTTGTGAAGAGAGGGCGCGGGTTCAATTCCCGCATCGACAAAAATGTTTGTATGAACCACAAATATTTCTATTCTACCCAAAGAGGTTGACGTCAGGGAGGCAGCCGGTCGTAAAATCTACAAGCCAAATTTTTCTGTAACACGTGTTAAAAAGCATGTTGCGGCCCCACTGCGAATGGAA